>CM063440.1:7218333-8581250 GCA_032191425.1 Lymantria dispar
ATAGAGGTAAGTTGTTATACGTAATTCTTGTAGACTTGTTACATAAATAAACAAACTACTTAGTTAGTGATGGGCGAAGACAAAATCTCAATACCTACCTATAGATTTTTTCTTGCAATATTTATTATTTTCATCGAGAGACAAACACCTTAGTACCGAAATACTTCTCAATTACTTTCTCAAAAGAAAATTTACGTTCAAATAGGTGACGTCATAAAAAAACAATACCTAATGCGTAAAGAAATTATAATTTCTATTCATCAGGAACCTAATATTGTATTAAATTCTTTTGCATTTTTTTAAATTTTTAATTATTTTTTATAAAAAAAATCAAGCCATTATCTTTCTTTACAGGAACTAGTTATTGAAAACGACCAAGAGGGAAAGGTGGATGAAATGGAAGTTGGGCGTAGAGTTGTAGACGTTTCTTTTTTTTTTAAAGCTCTTCAGGCCATAGGGGACCACGGTCCAATGGATTGTAAGTTAAGTTACCTCAGTATAATAGGTGAAGTAAAAGTTGGTCTGGACTCAAAACTCATCATGAAATGTAGTATGTGTAGTATGAAATTTACTGTGTGTTTGATTGAAAAGAAAGAAGATAGAATGGAAGTGAATCATCAAATTGTATCTGGTATCATATCATCTGGTGGGAGCTACTATCAGTTAAAAACATTAACTGCCGCAGTAGCCCTACCAATCATGTCACCTTCATTATACAATGAAATTAATAATACGGTTTGCGATTGGTGGGAAAAGACAGCAGCATGCGATTGGTGGGAAAAGACAGCAGCACATTCCATGGCAGAAGCTGTCAAGGAAGAAGCGGAGTACGCAGTGTCTATAGGTAGTGTTGATAAAAATGGTACACCATTAATATCTGTTGCTGTTGACGGTTGTTGGAGCAAGAGATCTTATGGTAAGAATTTTTCCGCCTTGTCCGGCGCAGCTGCGATAATTGGCATTAAAACTAATAAAGTATTGTTTTTTGGAGTTAAAAATAAATACTGCGTAGTTTGTGCACGAGCCGCAAAGAACGACAGTCAGCCCTCGGAACACCGTTGTTTCAAGAATTATTCGGGATCATCTACCGGTATGGAATCGACCATAATAGTTGAGGGGTTTAAACGTTCCATTGTTGATCACGGTGTAATTTATAATAAATTTGTAGCAGACGGCGATTCCAGTACTTATAAAAAAATATTAGATTCGCGACCGTACGGTAATTTAACAGTAGAGAAAATTGAATGCAAAAATCATCTTTTACGAAACTACTGCAATAGCTTGGAGAAACTGTCGAAAGACACTAAGTATCCTTGCGAATTGCGGAAATTCCTAAAAGAAAGGTATTTGCGTTTAAGAACGGGTGTAAAATGCGCTATTAAATATTGGGGCGATCAAAATCAGTCACTCGAAGAAAAAATAAAAAATCTTAGTGAAGATATCCTAAATGGTCCACAACACGTATTTGGTAATCACCAATATTGCAAAGAGTATTTCTGTAGACCTGATACTCGTCGAATAGAACCTGTTGGGTTGCTTCCAGCAATTGTTGGATGCGGATTAATGGACGCGGTACACATTTTAAGTAAAAGACTGTCATATCATTCTAGAAGTTTAATTCATAATTGTACAAGTAATATAGTTGAAAGTTTTAACGCAGTGATTGCCAAATTAGTAGGGGGTAAGCGTGTAAATTATTCTTCCCGTGGTTCTTATGCGGGCCGATGCGCAGCTGCTGTTGTGTCTTTTAATACAGGATCGATTCATAGTAAAACTCATGAAGTAATATTTAAATCTAGTCCTAATCCTTTGATCGCGAAAGTGGAAAATTGTAATCGTAGAATCCGTTTAATTGCTAAACCTAAATTAAGATTGAAAAAGAGCCACAGCGCTATATCGAAAGACGCTCACTATGGACCAAACTGCGAAAAACCTGATCTGAGTCCAGAATTATATGAGAAAGCCAAGTCATCTTTTTTTAGCCGATTTAAAGTTGTCTTGTGCTGAAAGAGAGGAGCTTGAAAGGTCGACCCATTTGCAAAGAAGTAGTTCTGAGTGGATGAGTACAAGGAGAAAATTACTAACCTCATCATCGTTCGGGGAAGTTTGTAAAAAACGAGAGAGCACAAGTTGTGCTGTTCTTGTTCGTAAAATCGTTTATGGTAGTAATATCTCCAGTTTGCTTGCTGTACGGTACGGTATCGAAAACGAAGAAACCGCAATTAAACAGTTAGAAATTCAAGAGAATATTAGTATACATGGTTGCGGTTTGTTCGTCGACGATCAATATGAATTTCTTGGTACTACACCAGATGGCATTTATGCAAACGGTTTGATTGAAATTAAGTGCCCACATTCTTTAGCTGGCATGACTCTTGATGAAGCAATGGCCAAACATACCTTTTGGGTTAAGGACAAGGCTTCCAAGGGTTATGTCATAAATAAAAATCATAACTGGTATTTCCAAATTCAGGGACAGGTACATATTACTAAAAGAAACGTTTGCATGCTTGGCATCTGGTTTGGTGCTACTGTACCTATGAAAGTTTATATTATAGAAAAGGACGACATATTTTGGGAGGAGAAAATGGAGATGAAATTAGTTAGGTTTTATTACGATTGCCTACTTCCAGAATTAGTTGATCCTCGGCAGTCACGAAGCATGCCCATTCGTGACGCGCCCAGTATCATAGAGGCTATGAAAGAGAGGAAAGAAAGAGCTTTACATGTTATGAAAGAGAAGAACGCCTAATGATTTTGAAAGATACAGGTAACTTAACTACCCAGCCAGTCGATTCACGTAAACACGCCAGTCCAAAAGTCGTTTTAACTTAGGAATTTAGAAATCGCCTTTTGGTTTTCTGTTTTAAACGCACTTACTTATCTAGTCTTGGATTGTCATAAATCTTCCAATAGCTCAATTACTATACAATTTCTGAGTTACCTGGTGTAAAGAATCATAAAAATTGGTTCAAAAATACAGCGAATTGAGAATTCTCCTTTTTTTAAGTCGGTTAAAAGGGCTAAATTTGCACAAAACGAAGTGACGTCACTGCGCTACGGTTTTTATTACTTACGTGAATCGGGCAGCTGGTAACGTTTTCATTCTGATAGGTTTTGTGATAGCCATTGATTTTATCATCAAATTAGCAGAAATCAGAACTTGATCCGTAATCGAATGAAAAACCATTAGAATTTTGAACTCATATTTCGTTATTGTTTAATTACATACTTTTAATTAGTATATTAATAATTTACAAACTTCTGTTAAAATTAGTAAATAAATGAATTATTTACTAATTTTTGTACAACCCTAGCACGCTTTTAGGATAGCGAGTAATGGCGACTCATATTTGTTATTGTGTAGTAAATAAATCATTTTTATACTTGTATTTCATTTATTGACATTTTTTTTAAAACCCTAGGATTTTTTTTTAGATATCGACGAGGTGATCGTAAACAAAAAGTAAGTATTTGAGTTTACGCAATAGGCACATTTCCTTGCGTAGAGATAAACACACTTCCTACTGAATTTGCAATTATTTTATTGAATGAATATTTTACGAATTAGAATAAACTTTGGTAGTGAAATTACAAATAAATAAATAGTTGGAATTTTAGGTAAGTAGAATACAAAAATGTCAGTCCGGACCTACTCTTGATTGTATATTATATTATAAACTAGTAACCCGCCCTCGCTATCTTCGGCAATATTCACTATACTATAAAAAGCATATTGATCTATAATAAATGCACAATTTATTTAAGGTACTTAATTGGATAAGGATTAATGCTGTATTGTATAAAATCACTTAGTAAATAATCATTTTTTAGTAGAGGATAAAAAATGGTTATGGTGGGTTATCCCTAAGAGATAGACATATGCCATCGTGGACTTTTTTGTTGAACTTTTTAAGATGGATAATACTGTAGTACAATATTTTGGTCTATCTCGTAGGGTTCAGCCAACGTTTGCAATATAAGCGCAAAAACGTGCTTATTTACGACATCACATTAGAAACCTCTAAATTAATCAGCGTTTCTCTACTATATTATGCATGTATTATACATATAAACCTTCCTTAAGAATCATTCTATTTATTAAAAAAAACTCCATCAAAATCCGTTGCGTAGTTTTAAAGATCTAAGCATACATAGGGACAGACAGACGGCGGATAGCGACTTTGTTTTATACTATGTAATGTAATGATAGAAAAACATAAAAATTGTGTCTCAACTACTCTTATTAATCTATTAAAAAGAATCAACAGCTAGTTTCCAAAAATTCAACGTTATTGTTATGCTGTAAATATTCAAGTTCAATAACAATTTCTCAACGTGGAACGTTTGTTGCAAAACATTTTGAAAATCGCGCTCTCTAGGTCATTCATCCGCCCCGTCGGATGTTACATTAAACTTTGGCGCTGCGGTCGCTCGAAATCGAGAACTCAGGCCAACAATCTACACCCTTAAGGGCAACAAAACCACTGTTGACCAGTGTAATTATAAAAATCTGTAATAACGTTGACTTGTTTGGACGTCAGACGTCTTAGTTCGCCGGTGACCATGAATGCTGTAAAGTGTTCGAAACGTTGGGCAATCATAAATCAAATACAAACGCGATAAAATCCGTAGTTTTATTTACAATTAACTATATTTCAAATTGTGACGAATCAATTCTTTTAATCAGTCATTTCTGTAATAATATAATAGTTATATACGACGTCTCAGACGATATTACTGTGACAATGGGTCAGAACTACAATTACTATCATAGAATGGCGAGGCCTCGCCATGGTATGCGTCGCTTTACGCCAGGCCAATCAGGTTTACTGATCAGGTTTACCCTGGCCTATAGATGTTACACATGAAGAAGCCTTCCTGCTCTGCGAAATGATCAAAGCGCCTTATTCAAGTCTTTGCATGTACAATCACAATGTCATTTGTCTGTATAAAGGTACAAAGAACCTAATAAATAATATGACGCTATCAATAGCAAAAATATACGTTTAGAATACTAATTACGCGTACATAAAATAACAAACAAGCGAGCTAAGCGAATGAATAACTTCTATAAGGCAGTGTGTTAATAATTTTTATCCATAATAAAAACAAGTATAAATCCGAAGCATAATTTTAGGTACATATGAGTCAACAAAGAAAATAAAACTGTAGTTGACTGCAAAAATCATATTTGATGATTTTTTTGTGTCTTCAAGTGGAAATGATTAGATTACTATTTTGAACCGTTAAGTGGCGCTGCAATCGATTTAAAAAAACCCCTTTTTTATTTGAACAGAACAGCGTCTGTTGGGTCAGCTAGTGTTACATATAATTCGTATGTTATGTATGTACATTCAACAACTACGAAACGGTTGGATCGATTTTAATGTCTTTTTTCTTGCGTTTTTCAGATGAATTCAAGGTTTAGATTAACAATTAATTTTATGAGAATGAACGTGATAAAGATTATTGTTATTAACTTTTATATCTTTAAACGAGCAATTCTTGTATATATATATTCAGGATCTCGGAAACGGCTCCAAAGATTTGGATTGGCATATTAGAAGTTCCGGGGCCAAAAAATGGATCTAGCTAGGTTTTATTTATAGAAAATGTTGTTTTGTCGGTGTTTTTAGCTAATCAATACAATGGCATAAAATGTTATTGACATTCTCTGAATAGGAATTCGAATTTCGTCATCGTTGTCAAGAGTGACAATAGCTCAGTTGAGAAGTTGTCCAGTTTTCTTTTTGTTTTGTTTTGGCATTCAAACAGCGTGGGATCGAATATCGGTGTTATTATTATTGTTTTTGTAATTTTTGATTTTTTTTTTGTTATTTCATTTTTATTAATATATATCTAAATAAATTCAGCAAAAATACAACAAAAATATATCGAGCAAAGCTCGGTCAACCAGATTTGTTATTAAGTAGCGACTAGCACCTGCTGCGCAACATCTCATAAGATTTGGTCTCGGGTTCGAGTCCCAGACCGGATAACATTTTATAGGGTTTTTAAGAGGAACAATAGCCTAAGTTACTCCGTATAGACTGGTAATAAAATATTATACTAATCGCACTATGTTTAGTACAATTTAATGTAATATGCATTACTTGTGAGGTACATTGTGTTTTCATGCGATTGCCAAGTCATTCTGTTTATTTAAAACATAAAAGATCTTTAATATTGATATAGTCACTATAAGAAGTTGTTAGCTTAGCTATTTACATAATATCTTAAGAAGAAAGGTCCCTTAAGCAGGGACTGAATGAGTTAATCGACTTGGAATAACATAGATCTCACAACTTTTTTGGTAGAAGAACCCAGTTGCGAGGCTTGGCTTTCAAACATATAATTCAACATCGCATCATCATCGCAGTCCTCATATGTCCCACTGTTGGGCTCGGGCCTCCTCCACAATGGGAGGGAATTTAACCCACTATACCATGCTGGTCAGACATGTTGATATAGGGTTTCATTTCGAGTTTTCCTTCTCTTGCATAGATGGTATGTGCATATTATATCCCATAGTCGTCTTATACGATATCCACGGGCAAGATGAGAGTGGTGAATTATATTCTTACTTCGTCACCACACTGAAAGAACATAATTAACCGACACAAATTACATTCAGACTCAGAACAACCATTTGTGGAAGGTGTTTTGTCTTACATGGGATTCGAACCCGCGACACTAGCATGGTACGTTGGTATCTTATCCACTACGTCATCTGCGCAGTCTTTAGCCGGTTGTTACGATTCCCATAGAAAAGCAATGATGGCGACAAATGTATTCTTATTTTTTACAAGTTACATTTTATTAACTGCAAATGTAACTTTGTAATCCTATATATTTATATGAGTTAACAAAATTACTTATGCAGTTAGTGTATCTCGGAAACTGGATGAACATTATAATGTTTCATAATTTTTCCTTCATTTATACACTAAACACTAATTGTATTCTAAATTTGAAGCTTCTATGTCTGCTAGAAGTGCCTCTTTAATATTAATGATCGGTTAGTCAGTCAGTGAGTGACAAAATTACGAAATTTTGCCTAGTTATAATTCTTAAACTATTGGTTCAAATTGAATGAAATTTTAAGTACACAATGTGTATACAATGCCTACTAGGTTACTAAAAATTCAGGTTTCTAGTTTTATTAACAACGAAGTTACAGGCTGTCGAAAATGGCCTGAATGGCTTCGAGAAAAGTATGTTACGGCAGTATTGCGTTTTGCCAGACTTTTTTTTGCTCGACTTGGCGGGGGCACTGCCGTGCCCCCAGATCTGAATCGGTCGAGCTGGTATGAAAATTATCCGGAACAAACATATAGACGGACAAAATTTAATAAGGCGATTTTTGGGCATAGGTATCTTATAAATAACCAAATGAGCATGAAAAAAACCTATTAATTTGACATTACAAACGGACATTTCAATTTTATTTATTTGTGTATATTGGACTCTGTAGATTGCACTGTGATTAAAGTCAAGTAAATTTGATTGCACAGTTGGCGTAGTGGTTTTGCGTTTAATTTGCGCCCTTAAATTATATGTTTGGTCAAGTCAGTAGTGAAAGGATTACTTCCTTAGTGCATGGCGTTGTCTTTTAATAAGAAAACTGTTCTTTTCTTTGTATAGAACAACGAACGTTCCGAACGAACGAATTTATTAGTAAGAACAACGAACGTTGTTCTTACTAATAAATTACGTATATATTCGAACTCTGCGATCACCCTCCAGTTATAATAGGGGCCAGGCGGTCTTCGCCCAAAACGCTGCCGGCGGCGCCTCTCCCCGTGGAAAATTTTCTCCCGGACACTTTCCACCGCCTCCATCCTCGAGATGATTGATAATCCGTCTATCGATATTATGGATCATAGCATTATCCTTACTTAGAGAGGATTATATCCTAATTAGCTTCGATAGGTTGTTGGATAGATTATATAACTAATTTTATACAATGAATTAACATTTTTGTACATAAGGACCTTTATACGCGACATGATGATTAATTTTCAAACATTTACTTTTATTAGTCTCTGTTTTGTTAACCCCCGACGCAAAATAGGGGTGTTATACGTTTGACTTCGATATCTCTGTGTACGTGCGTGTGTGTGTGTCTGCGGCATCTTAGCTCTCAAACGGATGGACGATGCGGTTTTTTTCATATGAAAGCCAGTGCCCTTGCGGTAGCATTTAGCTATGTTTGGTTAATATCAGTTCCACAGTGTAACAGTATCAGCTCTTTGCCAAAATGATGTAATAGTGTACGATTACTCGATTAAGTGCTTCGCGCGTGCCAGGTATAATGGTTACACGACAATTAATTTCGATGAAGATAATGTAATACTTTTTTATATTACAGTGCAACCTTGATATAACAAATCCGACGGGAACTCGTAAATATTCGTTATATCAAGTAATTCGTTAAACTGAGATTTGTCATATTGAGGTAAGGTTGGTCTAAAATTTGTTCTCAACATTTTTGCATTCAGCAACTAGAATCTTCAACAATAGTGACGAGCAGCACTGTTTACATTATTTACCATCAAACGACTTCAATTGTTATACGAAAAAACGTGTCAAAACTTGTCGCGTCTGAATCATACTATGGGATTAAGGGTCATATAGAGGTATCTGCATTTTTTTGATAGCTGAAAATTCGTTATAAAGAGGTTGTTCGTAAAAGAATTCGTAATGTAAAGGTATTATTTATATTGACTCTTATGGAAAATTGAAGGAGATTACGAAAAATTTGTTAAATCGAGGAAGTCGTTAAATTGAAGTTCGTTATATTAAGGTTGCACTGTAGTTTGTTTCGGTGTTTATTCAAAATTTTCAATTTTATCGCAACTGAAAACGATCGTACATACAGATTAACATGATATATGAAATATTTTTATGCTCATTTAAGTGAACTGTAAATATGTTTTCTATGCATATGTATCGTGCAAATAACCGTGTGAGCATGAAAATGATCTAATAATTTGACATTACAAACAGACAATTCAATTTTATTTATTTGTATATAATATGTACAGATATAAAATCAGTTACATTTGTATACCTAATTGTTATCACGTTAATCAGTTCGACCGCGACCCTTCTGACACGGTTGGCTCACCAATGACTAAGTATTGTTAGGCAAAACAAAAAGTTGACGACATAGTAATCATTATCTCAGCTCGTATACGTCCCACTGCTGGGCTCGGAATTCCTCCACAAAGGAAGAATATTGACCTATTATACCACACTGGTCAGACGGATTGGCATAGAGTTTTCCTTCTCTTGCATAGATGTTATATTGCATACCTGCATCCACTGCACAGATGGTGTAGTGGTTAAGATAGCGACCTTCAGCGCCAGTGGCGGGGGTTCGAATCCCACGCGGGACAACACTTTGTGCGAACCATAAATTGTTGTTCCGAGTCTGGATGTAATTTGTGTCCGTTAATTATATGTTTGTAAAGTCCCCTGCAATACAAGGATTATTTCCTTAGTGCAGGGTGTTGTCTTAAATAAATAAATAAAAAAATATATACATATTGTTGCCCTTAGTCGTAATATTAAATTGATTATAAAATACTTTTCATTCATTAACCAGCTCGGCGAAGGTCGTTCTATAGCGGGATCCTAGACTACAATGACGTTACAGGTTACAGGTCTCGAACGTGTAATGTAAAGTCGCTATAATTTAGTGGCGAAAGAGACAATATATTTATACATAAATGCGATAAAAGAAAAACACGAAATGAAACCCTATACCAACCCGACCAGTGTGTTATAGTAGGTCAATTTCCCTCTCACTGTGAAGGAAACTCGAGCCCAGTAATGCCATATATGCTAATATGACGATGATATCAATTAATACGTTGATGAAAACAATTTACTATATAAAAATTACTTCCTAAGAACTATTTTTAACCAACAAAAAATAATGTTTACAAGTTTGGAAAGCTAGAATTTTCACTTCTGATGTGGAGTACTATGACTGGTATATTTTTGTCTTCCATATACATCAACGAATGTACAAGTAAATAGGCCAACGTACCTTTATTTTATTTTTATTTTTGATGTAAAAAATCTTTAGGCGAGGGTAAACGTAATCGTTGGCGTGGCATAAATAGGCCGTGGCGTAAAATGACGCATGCCATAGCGAGGCATCGCCACGCTATATGATAGTAAGTGTAGTTCCGACCAATAGTCACAGAATTTATAATTCTTGTATTTAATGAAAATAAAGGTTTATTGAATCATTCATCATCAATCATTATTTTCTGGAAAAACCTAACATTTTATCTAAACATTATGCCCTATTAGTGTCTGTCGTAATGTATTCTTTTATGCATATATGTGTACAAAATAATTTCGATGTTTCACATCTGCCAGGCGTCCTGAGCGACAACTCACTTTTTAGTTCTGCTATGGCCCACCGTAATCCCTCATCTTTGCAAACGCACCTATGTATATTTATCTTGCTACAGAATACATACTTAAGAAACTAATAACATAAAATAAAAATAAAATTGTGACATTGACATTTGTATTGCCCGCTCTGTCTAATTATCATAAATTATCTGGATAATCGAGCTTAGTCAGTATTTTTCTATTTTTGTAAATTATGTTTTGTTGGATAATATATTTAGACTAGCTGATCCAACAGACGTTCTGTTCAAATAAAATAAAAGGAATTTGCCTTGAATTCAACAGCAGCGCCACCTACCGGGTCTAATTGTGAATCTAAACCATTCTCGAATCCCCTTGAACACACAAAATATATCTTCAACAGTGGTCCAGCCGTTCAGGAGGAGTTCAGTGACATAAACCCGTACACAAGAAATATATAATTATGTAAAGATATAAAGGATCTCTCAACACATCATCATTTCAGCCCATATAAGTCCCACTGTTGGGCTTAAGCCTCCTCCAAATAGAAGGAAAATTGACCTACTATCCACGCTAATGTCAGACGTGTTGGCATAGCGTTTTATGTGAGGTTTTCCTTCTCTTGTATAGATGTTATATACCTACATATCATATGCGTTAGTGGTGTTTTACGGCAGCCACGGGGAAAGAGATGATGGTGTATTGCATTCTTACTCCGTGACGACAAGGAAATACCTAACCTTTCAATAATAAACATAATCATCATGATAAATGTTATATTTATTATTCAACCTTTGGATCTATACAAATAAATAAACTTCCAAGTGACTGTTTGTAATGTCAAAATAGCACGTATTTTTCACGCTCATGCGGTTATTTGCACGATACATATGCTTAAAAAGCAGTTTAAACATTTTTTGTCAGAGACAGTTGTTTGTTCCAGACAATGTTCCACACGGCTGAATCGATTTTATTAATATTTTACTACCTCACTATTATATTGTCTATATGAGTAACTTCGGTCAAGTTATAAATATAACTACTTTTCGATAGGTTTCAATATAAATAAAAAAGACCGTCTTTGTGTCATACCATTTCCAACATTAAATAAATAACTAAATTAATTAAGGGGGCCGTCACTCAGGACGCCTGACAGATGTGAAACTTCGAACTTATTTTGTACAAGTAAGTACATAATTATGTACTTACAATATAATAATATTTGTATGCATAAAAGAACAGATTACGACAGGAACTAATCCATACTAATATTATAAATGCGAAAGTAAGGGTGTTTGTTTGTTTGTAACGCTTTCACGCTTAAACCACCGAACCGATTTCAAAAATTCTTTTACCAATGGAAAGCTATAATATCAGGGAGTAACATAGGCGATATTTTATCCCGATATTCCCACGGGAACGGGCACTACGCGGGTAAGGCAACTGAAACCGAAGCGAAGCGAGGGCGGGTTTCTAGTATGGGATAAAGTATTAATAAAATGTTACGATTTTTTGCCAGAAAATAATGCTTGTTATTCAATAATCATTTATTTTCATTAGTACACACTATAGGTGTTTAGGTTAATAATTTATTTTGAGCTCACTAGATGGCGTTGTACAAAATTCTAAAAAACGTTATGGTTTCGTTGCACAAATGTACATATCCAAGCGTGGCGTTAACGCCACGCCAACGATCAGGTTCACCCTCTCGCCTATAGATGTTTCACAAAAGTTACTCATCCATAAAAACTAGACTACTCGCTTTAATAAACTCCTTTGGTTTCCAAGCCATTATAAGCATAATTTTCATAGTGAACTAATTCGACGAAGATATTGGAGATAGGATAATGCCTAGTTGAAGGGCAACAATGGTCATGATTATGAAATTTTTCAAGATAAACGTTAGCTAATGAGGCACCTCTTTACATTCGTCGTTGACAAATAATTGTCTCATTGTAAACTTGTTATCGATAAAACAAAGGACACATTTATTTGAATAGCGAGCATGTTATTTAGTATACCTGTCTAAAGCAAATAATGTTTGGTTGATAATATGTTTGCACTAAATCGCGCAATTCTTAGCTATTTCGTACATATAAAAATATTTATACAAATAAGTGTCTGTCTGTAATATCAAAATACTGGGCTTTTTTCATGCTCACATGGTTATTTGTACCACACCACACCTATGCCTAAAATACAGTTTAATTTTTTTTTGTCTGTCTGTTTGTTTGAGGTAATCTTCAAAACGACTGGACTAGTGTTGCCCAAATGCAAGACGAGACTTGGACTAGTCTTGGTCTTGCAACATCACACCCGGTCTCTTCTTGGTCTTAGTATTGCGCACCCGAGTCTTGGTCTTGGTATTGCAGCAAGAGTCTTGCAAGTCTTGTAGTTGGAATAACGTAAGAGTCATTTATCATGGCAAGGAAAAATCCAACTAAATTAATCAAATATCATCCTATCTATCCATCTGCTATCTGTATCTATCTATCTATCTGTCCACTATTGAATATAACCCTTACCACTGAGAAAAATTACTTTCCTATTCCCCAGGTGTTACATTAGACATCGTTACTACTCCTATGGCAAAGGAAGGAATTTCGACCCTGTTTTCTTAGAATGTCACTACACGGGGCAGTTGATACAATAAATTTTATGTCATTTTAAATATTTTATATAATAAATGGGAATGTTAATATTCCCCTTCAAGTTAACAATATCCGGCCATACCTAATAGTTAGTAATTAAAAAGAAATGTGTTATTGACGATTTTTATACCTATAATTTTACCTACCTACCTCTAGATATATTTAATACTAGCTGTTCCAACAGCTTCGCTTGCTTGACTTACCTATCCATATAATGCTATTATTTCGTTTAAATAACCATATCGCCCCTGGCATTAAAAACAATATCACCATTTATAATATCCATAACTACTATGGAGAACGCTTAACAGCTTTAAAATTTTGTCCGATTTGTTAGCCTTTATAGACACTGCTCCGGACCAATTTACCAATATGTATGTCGCAGTGTTATGTATTATATTATGATTATAGCTTATATTTAATAACTGTATTGTATGATGGTTCGAAAGACATCACACTGGAGCTATTAATAGACATGATGTTGTATATTATCTTGTTTAAAAAAATAGTAAATGAAGAAAAAAGAAGACAATCCCACCGAGTTTCTTGCCGGATCTTCTCAGTGCGGTCACGTTCCAATCCGGTAGTAATTTAAGGTAAAATGTAAAAAAGTGACCATATGTAAGTGCCCCCGCGGGGTTTATGCATAATAAAGGATTTGAATTTGTAATAGAGCCTAAAACTTTTCTGGGTAAACAAACTATCTGACAAAATAACATTCTTTTGGAATATTTTCTGAGTTTAGGGCGTTCAAATAAACAATGTCACCCGATTCATGATAAGTATTAGTATAGATAATAATCGTTTTTAATAATATACCTATGAAGAGGGTCACCAAATGTATGATATTCGTCGTCATCGTCTCAGTTCATAAAAGTGCCACTGCCGGGCTTAATCTTCCTTCCAGTAGGAGGAAAATTGACCTACTATACCACGCTGGTCAGACATGTTGGTATAGGATTTTATTTCTAGTAGTTTTCTCTTTCACATTATTATATTGTGATCTTTATGTACGCATACCAATCTACGATGAATGTCTCAAGACTGATTTGACTTACCGTGTAGTGATGGAGTAAGAATACATTTCATCACCCCCTATTTCACCCCCGAGTGTCGTAAAAGACGACTAAGGGCTATAATATATGCTGACGCTGCCGACCATCGCCCTGGTGATGGTCGGCAGCGTCAGGTCGGCATATATTATACTATCAGGCACTGGGACGCGGTCGCATCCTTCTGCGAGGCAGTAGTCTCGCGGAAGGAGGCGGCGGATCGCTTGAGCGAGGAGTGCAGCCTCGATGAGGCGATCCGTCGGTCGATGGGAGGGTACCACAAATAGGGGGTATTCCGTCAGGCTGACCACTGACGTCAAGTCACCCTGCTCCGGTGGTCGGCCCAACGACGAAGGCGACGTGCATCGCGGGTGGGTTGCGGGTGTGCGTGCTTACGCCCCTCTGTCGCCCCGGACGGAGTGGTGCGAGGAGTGCGCCGGCCGCAATCCACCCCAAAAGAAAAAAAAAGGCTATGATATATATGTATACATATAACATCGGTAAAAAAGAAGGAAAACTTGACATGAAATGTTTGTCATGTCCCCCGCAATACAAGGATTATTTCCTTAGTGCAGGGTGTTGTCTTAAATAAATTAAAAAATTAAAAAAAAAATTCTGTACCAACACGGCCCATCAATTTCCCTCCTATTATATATAATATAGAATTTCTATATATAGAAGACACGACCTTAACAGTTGGACGTATCGTAAGCTGAAATGGTGATTTGACTAAATGCAAGACGCGAGACTCGCATTTCCCGCAAGACCAAGACTTTTTTGGGCAACACTAGACTGGACCGATTTTGATATTATATATATATATATATATTTCACTACCAGGTAGCTGTCTAAAATAGTAGCATTCAGATATAAGGAGTAACTTAGGCTATATTTCATCCCGGTATTCCCACGGGAACTATGCGGATGAGGCGACTGAAACCGAAGCGAAGAGCGGGCGGGTTACTAGTACAAAATATAATAGAGTAAAAAGTCTAAAAGCATAGAATGTAAGAAAAACAGAATTTATTTTTATATTACGGCCCAGAATTTCATCTATATACTCAGAATGTCGCCTACGGTTCCGACGATTTCCACGAAAGTTAAATTTACAGAAGGTTTTTGGAGGCGACAAATCTATTTGTAGAATATCTCATTTTATCAGTGTATTCGGGTAATAAATAATATCAGAATACGAATATAAATTTAGCCATTACCATCAAGAATAAAAATAGCCAAGTTGGGCAATCGAACAGTATCCATATAGATCCGGTTCAAACCTTAATTATTTTTATTAAAATTTCATTAATAAAATATTATACGCCGAAACTCCGCACTAACAACGTTCGAAATATAGATTTAACTCATAATAACAAAGTATCTTTGGGAAGATAATATTCCTTAGTAACCATTTTATCTTCGTATTAATTTGCCTTTTATGAACTATATCTTTAATCTTGTAACAAGGGTCAAATCTTGGGGCAGTTTTAATCTATTATGCATATACTTTGCATACAACTTTATTTCTGGTGACAATACAACATCCAGTATAATAATCTCAATACAATCGCCGTTTTGAATGAGCGGTGTATATTTTCCTTTTCAAACCCGAATATGAGTATCATATCAGAAGGCCTTGAAGAGTAAAAACCTAAGTGGCGCAATGGTTATATTGTGACATCAGTAAGCCTCAATTACTTTATAAACAAAAATATAACATTCATAATAATTCCTGAAATATTTATTTAAGTATCACATCTTACTAAATTGTTGCCTACTATAATCATAGGGTGGTTGGTGCTTGTGGAAGCCACCTCACAAAGATTTTTGCTTTTTTGCAACTAATAACTGATGTTTATAGTCGATTAGAAAATCTCATCCCAGCAACGATATTTTATCGATATATTGTATGAAAACATTGATCTTTTTTCAATATCGAATACTTTCCACAAAAATATAATATTAGGTACCTTTCTCTAATCAAACGCAGAAAATTTGCTATCTGTGATGAGTACTTTTCGAGTTTATCGGATACTTTTCGGGCGAGATTGTTTGTAAGATAATTCTTCTGGCCCATTATTATTAATATTTTTTTAATAGATTCGAGAAAAATACTCGATGTTTCAATAAATAAAAATATCGATACATCAAATAGAATGACGATATATCGCAAGGCAAATATCGAATAAATTCGATTGATATATATCGATGTTTAATGAATAACCCTAGTGAGCAGTAGTGATGCCGATATCGATACTATCGATAGTAGTAGTAGTATAGTAGTATTCAGTGATGGAAATAGTGTCGATACTATTGCAAACTAGCAATAGTATTACCAGATTTTGTACTATCGATACCATCAATAGTCATATCGAAATCCTAACTGAATTTCAAAGTCAATCATCGATAGTTTAGATTTTTAGTGAACTTATCACGCTGGTCTGCCGGGTTGCCAAAGGGCACCCGAAACCATGAACGCTGTAATGTGTTCACAACGTCGGGCGATCAAAAATCTGCTGGGCTGCGGCTGCATTCAAGCAACCTTACTGGATTATGGCATAAGCACTATCTATTACGATTGCCTATGTTCAACAGTGAATATCCAAAGACTAAAGGGTTGATTGGTGGGTACATTTGAAAACAACGGTATCGAAAATTACTACACAAGTAGTGGCGTGGAGTAAGTGCTTCTTGCGATGAGTGTAACGAGTTTAGGTCCAGTCTTTATGCAATTCATAAATTTGATCCAAGTCTAGGTGAAATTTATGCCCGTTAACTGTATGTTTGTGATGTGGAATACAATGCTTTATTTTTTAACTAGCTGACCCGGCGAACTTCGTACCGCTCTAATTTTTTTCGTAAATATATTTTCTAAATTTCCGAATATATAGTCTCTAATGGAAGAACCATCACGGCTTTGTCGGGAAAGATTTGATCGTCTTGGTCGCGGCATTGTTAATGGTGATTCAAAGAGAATCCAAATTCCTGATTTTATTGATTTCTGACAAAATTATAATTATCAAATTGTCAACCATACTTAACTATCAAAATTACGTTTAGTTGTCATTTGCATTTTGTTATTACATATTAAATGCGTTTTTGTTATCCTACGTTTCATAGTGACTTGGATTCTCTTTGACATGAGTTTCGGCACGAATATGGTAATGTCATGTTAAGCTCTTGTATTATATTCATTTTTTAGTGTCTTATAGTGTTATATTGAATTATTTTGCTGATATTTTATGTAATATAATACAGTTAAGGTGCTAAAGTGTGGTGAATGTGATATAAGAGTGGTTTACGTGTATTTTCATATTCTACTGAAATTCCCAGAGAAATGATTTAATTAGGTTTTCAGCGCCTAAATAATGGTAACGACTTAACTTACTGGCGGACATGACTATAAATAAGCTACTCTATATATCTTTGCTTGTCCGAATGGACAAACAGAAACAAAAAAAAATGTATTTGACATTTTATGTCTCGTCACACGGGAACGCGATCGAACGAGATGAAAAATAGCTCATTGTCATTAAGAAGAATAAGAACGAGATAAAAAGTACCCTATGTCCGTCTTCTGGTTCTAAGCTACCTCCCCACCAATTTTCAGCCAAATCTGTACAGCCATTCTTGAGTTATAAATAGTGTAACTAACACGACCTTCTTTTATATATATATATAGATGTGGAGTGTCCTCTTAAAAGATCATCTTCGTCCTCATTATTCAGTCTATCGCCGTCCCTTGCTTGATGTTGAACTCCCTCACGGTAGGCCACAAAGTACTGCCTGCGTCCAACGACGCCTAGCAACTTTGATCAGGTTGTCGGTCCACCTTATCCTACGCTGCACAGTCCGGTATGTGGTCACCACTCGAGAATCTTTCTTCTTGTCGGTTCATCCAGCGATGTGGCCTACCCATTGCCATTTCAGCGTGCTAATTCTTTGTGATATATCGGTTACACCCGTTGTTCTACGGCATTCCATATTTCGGATTCTATCTCGTAGAATAATCCTGAGCATGGCCGGCTCCATAGTAAGCCGAGTGACTTTAGGCTAGGTTATGAAGCTTACATTTAGGACGTTACCGTGCCGCACGTCATCATTGGTAATACACACTTGTCGTAGACCTGTGCCTTCAGACAACGAGGCGAGGTATGTAAGATCACGTAAATAAAATTCATTCTAATGAGAAAAGAAGGAAACTTTGGCCAAGACCTCGACAGTTGACCTTTTATGTCCTAACTTGTCAAACTACTAGTAATATCTGCTCCTTAGTGTGTTCGGACAAGACAAAAAAATATACAATAAAAACAACACTCGCTCAATTCCAATTATTAACAACAAACAAAAAATGGGGACGCTTGCATGTAGGTATAAGCAAAAATCGAAACAAGTAAAGATGCAACTAATTTGCCGAAAATAGAATTTGAATGATGTTAAAACTATGCTACACAGATGGCCTACCTACCGTGTTAGTATCGTGGGTCCAATGGGGTTGTCCTGTGTAGGACACAGGATAACAATTTGTACGATCCACAAATTGTTGTCCTGATTATAGGTATAATTTGTGTTCGGGTAACATTTATATTGTCTATTAAAAAAAAACAAACATGTCTATTAATGAACATAGCACTCTTGTATATCGTAAAGATTTGATGTCAGATATGCAGATGGCATCAAAGAGAACAAAGCTATTCAATTTCCCCAAAATGACAGTAAAAAATTAAAACGCAGTAAAGACCAGAGCATAACTCATATGCGCACCACTACTGAGCTTCCTACACAGTGGGAGCAAAATTGACCTAATATACCACACTGGTCAGATGGGTTTTGTTTCGAATGTTCCTTCTCTGGCATAGATGTTACATGTATATTATAATCCCTTAGTCGTCTTTTACGATGCCTACGGACAAGAATGGGGATGGTGAATTGTATTCTTACTCCGTCCCCACGCCGAAAATATAGAGCATAAATCCTAACTAATATTATAAATGTGAATATGAGCTTTTTGTTATACTTTCACGGTTAAACCATTAAAAAGATTCTAAAAAGTCTTTTACCAATGTGTAGCTACAATGTCATGGACTATCTTTTATCCCCGAATTCTTATAAGTTCAGACATAATGAAATAAATGTTATAAATAATTAAAAATACTGTCTTGCAGATTAAGGTTTCCAACCCATAGTTACTGCGGTAACATTTTTTTTTTTACAAGTGATTTAGAAAAAGAATACAGGATACATATTGTGCAAGACTGGTGCCTAAACTAGGCTTCACGCCTATATTTCACGACACCAGGTCCATTGGCATGTATATGGCCAATATAAAGGAGACTCACATTCTGGATTCAGTTTTAATATCTGTGGATGAGTCTTATTGTGTTCATAATTTCAAAATTTTAATCTAGGTCCTTCTGTATAAGTGTATGGTAAATGAACTGCTATACAATGATGTTATTTGCTCCATAAAGTTCACAATGGCATGTAATCATTGTCACCGTTACTATATTATTGGGACATGGCAGGGTTGTAAAAAATATTTTAAATTTTATCAGCCTTCATACTCTTAAATAGATAAGCATTCGAGGAAAAACGTGGTTTCTAAAATGTAACTAACAGATTTTACTAAGATACTAATTAGCAATCTTTTAAAAACTCTAACAAGGATCACCTTGTTGAAGTATAAACTTCAGAGGTGATCAGAACAATACAATTAATATCAGGCTGTTGTCTGTAAAAATATACAGAACTATGAGCCCAGCAATGACATTATGGTCTTTGACTTATAAACTTATTTCCTTAGAGATGTAAAAGAATCAACTGATTTTTTGGTTGAAAATAATTACATTTTTATTGAATTTTCATAATGAATGTGATTAATGGTGTAATCTTCTAGTGTTCCGAATAGTAAAATTCATGCATTATTGTGGTAAATATTAAAAAATAACAAAAATTACCTTTGAGGGATGGTATATTGACATAAAAATATTAGTAGGTTTACAACTCTATATATTTCAACTTGCTTTATTTTCTAGCCCTCATAAAGGTGTAACAGCCATCTAAGACTAACACCCCTAGTTAAAAAAAGAAGAAAAAGCTTTTTCTGTTTGTAATATTTGTAATTAAAATACATATGCCACTTTTACATTGAAGATTAGTATGAAGTCTCCATGTAGAGATGAAGTCAGAATTATCATCATCACATCATTTCCCGTAGGGGTAATAAAACTCGATAGCGTATTTAAGTAAGTTAGCAGTAGGTTTTCTTGCTTGGTGACAAAGTAAGAATACTATTTAGCCACTTATTTCTTGCCCGTGGATGTTTTAAAAGATGACTAAGGGATTATAATATGCATATAACATCTATGCAAGAGAAGGAAAACTCGGAATAATCAATTTCCACCCCATTGTGGAGGAGGCTCGAGCCTAGCAGAGGGAGGTACATATCTGAACTGTGATAATTTGTACTAATTTCTAGAATTTCAACATCATTCAAGTCAATTGGAAGTGAAGTGGACCTCTTTAATGATTCACTTCATAAATATAAAAGGAGAGTGTTGTCATCACTCAATTCTATTTAACTCTTTCAAATACTTAAAATTATACTAACCATTTCAAACAGTCTTTTTCTGTGTTTTTTTTTAATAATGAAGAATTAAGATTTATTTTGTTTGTTTCTTTCTTTCTTTTTTATATTTTGTTTCCTTAATTTGTTATCACTTCTGTACATGCTGTAATAGCTTAACCATTGAGCATTTAGTTTAATTTTATGTTATATTTATATTTTAATATTTCTAATGTTCCAATTACCACCTGTCCTTAAATGAATAAATAAATGAATAATGATGAAGTAAGCTAGTAAAGGAAACCTGTCTATGCCCAAGATCCAGTGGCGTCTACCCATGATATATTTATGTATGTGGTCAATACTCTATTCATTGTAATATTTCTAAATGGTTGTTTTCAAAGTATTTCTTGATACTGTGATAGCATCTGTTCAAACTAGATGCTTTGCCTTTTATAGCAAACATTTTTGAGTTATTATTCCTACAATTTTCAAAATCGAAATAATTTATCACATAGCTTATGTAATCGAAATCTATGTATCATTCCTTTCAGAAACATGTTGCTAATAAAATATTATTATGAAAAAGGAATGAGATGACAGAGAACTTTAATGCATGCCTGCTGATCTGAACTATTTTGATGAAAATTAAAAGTGTAAGTCCTTTTTTAATAACAATTGTATGTTAGATCTTAATAATTTATGTTAGGATGATGTGCTACCTACACTTCATTGTTTTGGAAAAACTGACCACACTCGTCGACAGTTATCTGTCTACAGCAGCGGGCCGGTCCGTCCGGGACCACACTCTCGCAGAAAATCGACGTCTGAGTAGTAGCAATTAGTTACTGCGCTTCGTTTGGTGAGCGAGAGAGCCGAAAGCCCAACTTTGTGAGGGTGTTTGCGTGTGAAGGGTTTTGGTAGTGCCCTTGGTATCACTGAGCCTTAATGCACGCATTCACACTCCCTTCACTTTCTTCGCGGTAGGCAGCGGTCTTGTAAAGGTCCATGAGCGGCAGCAACACTTACCATCAGGTGTACTGTTTGCTCGTTTGCCACGAAACGTTTGCCAAAAAAAAAAAAAACTATGATGATCCAATGATAAGCCATTTTAACTTGCTCTTTCACTGCTGCAGGTATAAAATTATTAAATACCTAGCAACCCGCCCTCGCTTCGGTTATAGTCGTTTTACCCGCGTAGTTCCCGTTCCCGTGGGAATACCGGGATAAAATATAGCCTAGTTTACGCCCTGATATTATAGCTTTCCATTGGTGAAAGAATTTTTGAAATTGGTTCAGCCGTTTTGAAGATTACCCGGAACAAACAGACAGACAAAAATTTTTTAATTACTATTTTAGGCATAGGTGTCGTGCAAATAACCGTGTGAGCATGAAAAAAGCCTATTATTTTGACATTACAGACACTCCAATTTTATTTATTGGTATAGATATCTTTGAAGTCAGATATTAGATATCTTGGAACAGATTACATGATTCTCTGCACATATTTTGCAATTTATCCAAAGCATTTGTGTACAACACAAACCATCTTCAGAAAATTTTATCACTATTGGGAATCAGGAATAAGGTTCTTTAATTAAGCTAAGTAACAAAATTCAAAGAGTTATATAAATCCTCTTTGTCTTATTATAAAAATGGGTGTTCAACAAGGAACAATTTTGGGGCCATTTCTGTTCCTTATACATATTAATGACTTATTCAATTATATATAGGACCATCAAAACATTGCATTGTTCAGGGATATTACGTCTATATTATTTATGATTAGAAGACAAACGCTCAATTATGACGATGTGAACAATGCACTGTCTAACTTTATTCATTGGTTCAATACAAACAATTTAGTTCTTAATGGGAAGATATGAAATTTATTAAATTTACCATGACAAATGTGGGAGAAAAGTGGCAACCAATGTTCAAAAGAATGGTGTGAACTTTGAATTTATGTAGTCCACAGTACTTTCAAGAATCACTACAGATGCTAACCCTAATAGGGCCTTCATAATGAAAATTGTTAATTTGGCTTAGTGCGGCAGCCTATGTGGTGAATTTAAACCAATAGGAGACATAACCCATTCCATGAGGAATGCTGCTTAAGCAAAGCTCTATGGATTTGAACAACACCTTTGTTCCCCAAAAACGTGCTTTCCATCGTCTTTACAATTTAGACCCATGAGTTTCAAGTTGGGGGCCCCGTTGCTCCAGCGACTCAAATCTGTTCGTGAGATTGGGATCACTGACGATTACACATGAGGATGAACTTATCTCTGTCTGAAATACCATCGACTCGCTAATTATCTTTTCGGTTGCTAATTTGGCTTTGTCCTCCAAATGACTCCAAACTGGACTTTACTTGATATTTCGATGGTAAGGATCCTTGATTCCTAATACTCACGGAACGCGAACTTGTGTCTATATAGGGTTAAATGGGACTAAACTTCTGTTCATCCTATACCAAAGCCTGTCCAGAGGGTAATGATGAATTCAATACCCCAACTATACAAAAAGCTGACCATCTAGTTACAGCATTCCATATTATGATAAGCTTCAACAGGAGAGCCCTGTGCCAGACCTTATCGAAAGCTTCACGATATCTAGGCTGAAAGCTAGTGTCTCAATTCGGCCTCCAAAACTTGTGCTCAATGCTGGCCAACCATGACAAAAACCGTATAGGCGATTACTGATCAGCTGATCCTCAAGGTATTGCAAAAGCTGGTGGTTTACTATTTTCGCCATTACTTTGAAGAGCAAGTATATCATCACAATCTGCCCGTAACTCGACGGGTCCAACCTTTTTTGGGATTGGGTGGACAAAGGCTACTTCCCACAAAGATGGATGCGTATAAATGTCGTACGACAGTAGGTATAGGCTCGTGAGGACACAGATAACTTAAGGACGCACATCTTTAGGACAGCTAAAAGGACCCCATAAAGCCTGATCGACTTATGGACGTCTAGAAGCCGCAGCTCTCGCTTAACCACTGGCTACATGATGCGGATTTCAGGAAGAGAGCTTTCACACCGCGGGGTGCTAAGTGATGTGGCAGCTCCCACGTCTAAAGTCAAGTTACAGGCAAAGAAATGCCTGTAACCTTTTTACAGCCATGCCTCCATCTAAGACATATTGCGACACTTGCAATCAATGGATTCCTGTAACTTTTATGATATTATATTCATCTAGTGGAGGGGACCTAAGAGAGCATCATAGTAATTAGGTAGGATTGAATAGCAACTTGTGTATACTTTGGTTCAAATAATAAGCGAAATATCTTCGCAAATTTTATCATAATTCAATGTTACTACTACGATTTTGAAAATATTCATCTATGTTTACAGTAGCAGTAAGGTGTTAGAGGTCCTACGAGTCATTGTGGTTACGTAATATCGCAATAGTATAAAAAAAAATAGTGTATAAAAACGTAAGAAAATTTGTAAAAATAGTTTTATTTCGTATGTGAATATTCGCATGTCTATGTCGGGTATGTCGGCAATCATTGCGTCTAAAGTCATCAGTTGGACCCATAAAGGCTGTGTCTGTTATTTTCTGCTGTATTCATTTTCATCCTTATTATTATAGAAAATATCATTTGGCAGCAATTTTCCGCTGCGCCATTTTCTTTAAATAACACATTCTCTATACCTCAGTAAATGCCTCACTAACTGTAAACACCTGTTGAATACAGAACTTGAAAAGTATGTTTTAAAGTTGTATATCTATTTAAAATACGAAATTAGTGTGAAATTAAACATTAAACAATGTTGACCAATTTTCCATAATAAAAAGGTATCGAAAGTATTTCAAGGATCCTATAATTTTCTTTGCGTGGTGACAAATTTATATAAACTTTATACAACCTACAAATGTGTAAAAATATTTATTCTTTATATTTCTCTTATATATAACGGATAAATATGAAAAATTGCGAAGTACTACCCAATATTCAGAGTTACTAAGGACTAAAACAGTTTTCGTTACATACGTAGGCAGTAAGTTGCAACATACCTTTGCCGAGCTGCCCGATAAGAATCACCAACAGGAATACATATTTATAGTCCAAATGCACTAGCAAACTCATTTTAACACAATAATTAAACAATATTAGATTAATGAATACTGAAAAAGTTTAGAGGCAATAAAAGTTAGTAACGTACACTTTCAAAGCACGCAAGAAACGAACTGAAAGCAAAATCCACGGAATGAGAAACAACTGGATGTCCAGATGATTATCTATGATTTCTTTTTTTTTGTTTGGATCGCCCTTACGGGCAAGCTAAAGTCTTTTCGACCATCCTGCCTTGTCTTACGTAGTTTACTTCTTTACATATTATTTGGGTACCTCTTCATATTGTATAACTTATTAATAGTCATTGTCCATCAGTAAGTCACGTCGATATCATTACTTAGGCGCTAAAAACCTAATTAATGATTTCTCTGGAAATTTCGGTTGAATTTGAAAATACACGTAAACCACTCTTATATCACATTCACCACACGTCAGCACCTTAATTATATTATATTACATAAAACATCAGCAAAATGATACAATATAACATTATAAAACATTAAAAAAATGAATATAACACAAGAGCTTAACATGACATTTCCATATTCGCGCCGAAACTCCTGATTATCTATGATGATTATGCATGGAGATTTTTTTTTTGGTTCTGTTTATCTATTCGGGCAGGCAAAGCGTTTAAAGCCTATACAGCCAAGTCTGATACAATTTTCTTCATATTATTTAATATTTCTTTATATAGATAGAATAGCTTAAAGTCTTCTTTTTCTCTTGGCAATCAGCTACGAATACGAGCCATTTTTGCCAGTGTCAAGTTATTTTTTTCAAATTATCTTTTCAAATTATCAGTTTCTTCATGTTAGTAATGGTCCGTTAGTAAGTCAAAATGTCGCCCTCAACAGTGTAATGGCCACTGTTAAGGGTATCTTCTGAGAATTTAGGTGGCAACAAAAAGGTAGGTATGTATAGCAGTTTTATATAATATTTACTACACCTCAGCAGTTCTGCCGCTATATATTACATAAAATGAAATCAAGATTATTTAATATAACACGTTAAATAAGATATTGAATATAATACAAGAACACCACATGACACTGCCAAATTCCCGCCAAAACCTCTAGCTTATAGTCATTGTCCGTCAGTAAGTCAAGTAGTTACCATTAATTAGGCGCTGAAAAACTAGATAAATGATTTCTCGGCATTTCGGTAGAAAATGAAAATATATGAAAACCACTCTAATATCACATTCATCACACGTCAGCACCTTAACTGTATTATATTATGTAAAATATCAGCAAAATTATTCAATACTAGCAACTCGCCCTCGCTTCGCTTCAGTTTCGGTCGCCTTACCCGCGTAGTTTCCATACCCGTGGGAATACCGGGATAAAATGTAGCCTATGTTATTCCCTGATAACATAGCTTTCCATTGGTGAAAGAATTTTTGAAATCGGTCCAGTACTTTTTGAGTCAATTCGTTACAAACATACATACAAATCTTATACCTTTATAATATTAAGTATACTGTATAGATAACACTATAAAACACTAAAAAAAATGAATATAATACAAGAGCTTAATGTCCATAGACATTGGCAAAGTTGCGGTGTAACGCCAGCCATTCCATATTCGCGCTGAAACTTTTATGCATAGAGTTTTTTTTTGTTCAATTATTTCCTTCGGGTAAGCATAAGAAATAAAACACATACAGTCAATATAATATTAATCTTTTTAATATACTTAGCGCTTCAAACTTTAAAAACTTACTTTAAACCTCAAAGCACTGTTCGTTAATATATATATATATATATATATATATATATATATATATATATAATACGTTTCGTTCAGCAGAAAAATACAGCTGTGTTCCACTTTCTTAGCATTATGTGATACCTAGTTATTAACCTACAGCTGGTTTGATATAGTCCGTTTCACGAAAGAATTCATTTGCCGTAATGTTGGCCCCTCTGCACTTCTCCATCTGTCAGAAACGTCAAACAGTGAAGTTGCTTATTTAGCATTTTTAGGTTTTATTTATGGAGGGTAAAAGTAAGGAGAACCATCTCAATATATTAAAAAGTGTCTGTTGAAAGGGAGCAAATTAAGGTGGCGCTATAGTAACAAGTGGGAGAATTTTAAAGTAGCTCGGAACGTTACTTCCAAACCAATTGAAGTATTTTTGAGACGGGTGTTTTTTTTCAAGATTTGCCCGCGAAAAGCTAACAGAGTGCCATTAATCTCATTTAAATGTGTGTTGCTGCTATGACAGATTAGTAAAATAGGGATTTTTTTTGGGGGTGGGTTGCGGTCCGCGCGCTCCTCGCACCACTCCGTCCGTGGCGACAGAGGGGCGTAAGCACGCACACCCACACCCCACTCACGATGCACGTCGCCTTCGTCGTTGGGCCGACCACCGGAGCAGGGTGACTTGACGTCAGTGATCAGTCCGACGGAATACCCCGTAATTGAGATACCCTCCCATCGACCGACATCCCCCCCTCGGGGAGGACGTCGGTCTTTCCTCACGCGGTCGGCCTCTCGGCGGGTGACGGACTAATTCCCCGGTCACGTCACCTGCGGCCTCGGCTAGGGCGGCATGAGGCGCAGGTATTCGCGCCTACGCCGCCCTAGTCGCTGACGGCAGATCGCCTTATCGAGGAAGCGCTCCTCGCGCAGGCGATCCGCCGCCTCTTTCCGTGAGACTACTGCCTCACAGAAGGCTGCGACCGCGTCCCAGTTCCTGACGCTGCCAACCATCAGTAAAATAGGGATACCCATAAAAAGTTTGGCAAAAGGACTTAAACAAAGTAATTTTAACCTCTCTTGAGCATCGATAGAACCTACAGACCAACATGTTAGCTCTCACGGTCAACGCTCTTCGTTTCCTCTCTATATCTAACACATCACTCAAATTATCACAAACAATGTGTCCTAAGTATTTAAAATGATTTACGCGTTTTAAAGCAGTCCCATATAACATAACGGGCGGTACCACTGCTAGGTTTTTGCCCCTAGGTACAAACACCATGAACTCAGTTTTTTTACATTATAATGCAACCCATGACTTGCCGCGTAGTTATCACATACGGCCAACAATTTCCTAAGTGCAGTGATAGAAGGCGCCAGCAGCACCATATCGTCAGCATAACTAATATTATTGATACAAGTACCATCTACACAGCATCCGATCGGTTGTCTGCTGAAGCCTTCTATCAGCTCGTTTATGTATAGGTTAAAGAGGTGTGAAGAGGATACCCCTCCTTGCCTCACACCACATTGCAATCCATAAGGATTGGAAAGCACCCCAGACCATTTTACGTTATTAACTTGATTGGTGTACCAATACTCAAAAATAGAACATATCTCTTTAGGCAGAGTTGTATCACGAAGCTTTCGCCACAATACGTCATAACATACTGTGTCAAAAGCTCGCGAAAGATCTAAGAAACAAGTATAGACCGGTGTCTGTCTATCAGTATAATATCTGGTTGTATATTTAAAGCTCACTATAGCACTTTCAGTGGACAGTCCCAGTCTAAAACCAAACTGCCCATCATGAATTTTTAGGTGCTTAGAAAGATGTTTATCAAGAAGCTGGTCCAGTACTTTAGCTGTAATAGTAGCTAGTGATATTGGCCTATAATTGTTTTTATCTGAGATATCGCTCATTCTATTCTTGAGTACTGGCACCACAATCGTTTTAATCAAGCTATGAGGCAGATAAGTATGAGCAATGCACAGGGAGTAGAACATAGCTAAAACTCTAGGTAAGTGAGGACCTGCATTCTGCAGATGCTCGACGCTGAGGCCGTCGTGACCCGGAGATTTGCCTCTGGTCATGTATTGAATCACAGCTGTGACTTCTTTAGCGGATATAGTGATATCCTCCTTATCACCACGTTCCTTAGCGTCGAACACTGGTACAGTATTTTTAAGGGCAGGCCTTACACAGAAGTGATTTTTAAACAAGTTAGCTATTTCTTTCAGTTCTGACTCTCCCGCTATATTCATAGGGAGGCCCGACTTAAGGTTCAGTTTGCCAACACTTTTCCAAAATGCAGCGAAATTCTTGGTAGATCTTTGGCTCGCAATGATGTCTAATTTAACCTGATCCTGGTTATTTTGACACCATTTAAGCTTTGCCTTAAACCTTTTTTACTTTCGTACATAATGTCATAGATTTTTCCACTATTCGGTCTACCACTGGACACTCACTCCTGAAACCTTAGCCTAGTCTCCCTATGAACATCACCCACATGCCCATTCCAACCAATCAAGTTCCTACGTTTTATTGCGTGTTTTTTTACAAATGTCTGCATAGCACTCTCCCTTAAAATAGAAATAATATTATTATACATTTTATCTAATTCTAATTTATGTTCGTAATTACAACATTGTTCACATATTGTTTGAACATCAGAGGAAAGTTAATTAATTGTAGCCTATTATTACAGCGCACTGAATATTCATTAATTTGTGGAGTTTGACGTACGCCCCATATAACGGACTTATCTGTAATACTATTTATAGGTAAAACCTTTTTACGAATAAGTTTTAAGTCACAATACACTTCTAATGGGTGGTGATCTGACCACATAACATCATAGCGTACCTTAATATCCGTAATCGTCTCCAGTGCTGATAGCGTCACTAAGCAGTGCTCCAGCCATCTCCGAACTCATGAATGCCGCGAATGACTTGAACATAAACCAAACCTGTGTATATCTGCACATAACCACGACTGTTCAACACAAAAACGCGATAGTTCAGTCTCGAATAACTCCGTCGGATGTGCATTAAAGTCACCCAGAACAAATACAGATTCAATTTCATTATTATCTATTATTGCACTAATTTCACTTAAGCACTCCGTGAGCTTCGTTAAATTATCTATTGACTGTGTAGGTATATACACGCTGAATGCAATAAAGAACCGGTTTGCTATCTCGAACCGCACAGCTATGATGCGATCGCTCGTACAGTTAACTATAGATACCGATTTAAATGCATTTTTACGCCACAACATAGCTATTCCACTATACGGTCGCCCGCTTAGTAAGTTTTCTGAAGTATCAACTGATGATTTACCCGTGTAATCGAACTCTGGGTGAAGCGTTCCCAGGAAAGGTATATCGTGAGGCAGGAGCCAGGTCTCTTGGAACGCTATGATATCAGTGGTGTCACATAGTTGATTTATGCACATAGCGGATCTTTTTATAAATTTACAATTAAAACTTATTAATTTACACACATCCATTATAGTTTTGTACGACTGCTCTCCCACTTTCATCTCGCCTGAAGAAGCCGACAAAGCGTCTAAAGGTCTGCACATAGTTTCACATCTATGAATACAGAAAGCTGGCTTCTAGGTACCATAATTTCATAGGCATCATAGTCGCGAACCCGTTTACTTTTTAACTTTTATAGGCATACCACAACATTAGTTTTGTGTAGAATATAATTTGATATGTCTTCAGGCGATGTGTTCCTATCGACATTATTTATAAACAATGGGATTTTTATATCTGCTGCTTTGAACTTTGTACTGGGTTCAATTAACGCTTCACTCTTTGCTGTCTGAAGTCTATTTCTATATCTCCTTCTCTGGACAATTTTCCACTCTTCACTAGGCTCCCTCGCTTTCCATTTTCCCTCTTCACTAACCAGTAAAGCATATGATTTGCGTTGTGGTAACGAGTCATGAGGTATCACAAGCTCAGAGTTCGGTTGGGTACTGGCCTGAGGTGCTGGTCTTGCCCTCACATGTACCTTGGCTACAGATGCCATCATATTGGTAGGAGATTGTTGATAGAGGCACTCCTCCGTGGCTTGCGTAATATTAGCTTCCCGGTGTGGTTTCATTACGGTAGCAGGTGACTCATTTATACTCCTATTAAAGGGCTGCAACTGTGGTGTGTCTTTTAGTTTAGCATCTTTAGAGGCAGATGTTTGAGATCCCGGAATGTGAACCAATCCTATAGGACCACTATCATATGTATCTGGTGATACATTCAATCAATTAATGAAGTACCAGAATTGACATCAAATAATGAGTTATTGATTAATGACCATTTAAATATTAAAACACATTTTTTGACATATAACCATTTTAATTCAATGTTTTTGACACCAACAACTCCATATGACATAAACAGAATTATTTTATCTCTTAAAAATACACATAGTACCGGCTATGACGACCTTTCCACCAAAATAATAAAACATGTTAGTGTAATCATATCACCAGTACTAAGCAACGTCTTTAACTTGTGTATACTTTACGGTAAATTTCCTGTTGTAGTCAAGGCAAGACTCAAAAACGTCCCAAAAATGGCAGAAGTAAGACACAGTAAGACTTCACCAGAGGGTCCCGGCCAGGCCGGGGAGTCCCTTGCTGTGCCGGTGCTTGCGCGCGACGTCCATTTGGAGTCGCGCCCAAGTCCCGGCACAGTCAGTCCCCAATCGTATGGGTGGGGGACAACTACTGCCTCAGAAGCCGAGAGCCCGGCTCAACACCAAGTGGCTCAGGGGGGGAGGGGGAACGAGGAGGAGGTGCAGGTGCGGAAGAAGACCCGGAGGACGAAGCCGAGGCGTTCCGCCGCTGCACGAGCCCGCATTAGCGCCAATGCATCGAAGGCGTGGCGGGCGCGGATGAAGGCTGAAGCCATTGCCGCACGCGACGAGGGCGGCAGCATTGCTGCTGCAGGGCCGTCGCGGGACGGGGGTGGCGTTGCTGCCCAGCCGTCGGAGGAGAGGATGGAGACCACTGCAGGGCCGCCGCGTGAGGAGAGCGGCAGCAGCAGCGGGTCCGAGCACGAGGGCGGCATTGCCGCAGAGCCGTGCGTAAGGTTAGCAGGCGAAAGCTCCGAGCTGTCGAGCGATGAGGGCGGCATTGCCGCAGAGCCGTCGCAGGATGAGGGCGGCAGTGCCGCAGGGCCATCAGAGCGTCAGGAGACGGATGCGTCGGAGATGGTGCTGACGGACGTGGGCGGAAGTGCCGCAGAGCCGTCCGCGAGAGGAGGAGAGGAGAGCGACACCCCTTGGGTGCTAGTCGGCCGGAGTAGGGACGAGGACCGCAGTAGGCAGATGCTAGGCGCGCCGTCGGTTGAGGGTGCAGTTAGGCCGTCGTCGTTGCCGTCGTCGCCGTCGTCGTCGTCGTCGCCGAGGAGGGGGACGGAGGGGGCTGCGGGGGCGCCGGCTCCAGCCCCAAAAGCGAGGAAGAGGGAGGAGGCCCTCCCCCCGAGACCCTGGAAGCGCCCCCTGCAAGAGGGTGGCCGCTCCAACACCGACTCGGAGGGGAGTTCCATAATCATGCCTCCTCCCAAGGTCCCGACCATGCGCCGGGGGCGCAGAGGCCGAGGATCGGTGGTGGCGGCGTGGCCGGGGACACCGGGTCCGGCCGGCCACGGTGGCGAGGTGGCGGCCCTCCAGGCCGCGAACGCCCGCCTTAGTGAGGAGGTCTCCGGCTTGCGGGAACGCAATCGCAAGCTGGAGACGGAGCTATCGGCGGTGCGACGGGAGAACCGCGGGTTGGCCAAGGAGATGGCCGACCTGCGGGCCCAGTTCGCGCGCCTGGCGCCGGCCGCGCCGCCTGTGCCAGCCTCGCCACCGAAACGGGCTGCGCCGGGGAGGGCGGGCCCGTCGTCTGCGCCCGTGGCGCCGGCTGCGCCCGTCGCGGCTGCTGCGCCAGCTGCACCCGTCGCGGCTTCGGCGCTTCCTCCCCTCGTCGTGGTCCCTCCGCCGGCTCGTGGCCGCGGGAGACCTCGGAGGGGGGAGGGGCCGCCGCCCGACGAGGTGCACGGCCTGTCGGAGTCGGCGGTACGCGTGATCCTAGCCCGAGTAGGGGTGATGGTGGATGCGCGTATCGCCGCCGTAGCGGCCAGGCTCCCGCCTGAGCCGCCCCTCCGACCGCCGCTAGCCGCGGACAAGGCGAGGGGGCCGCAAGCGTCAGCTCCCACCCCGCTGCCCTGTCAGGGTGGCCGCGTGGTGAGCTACGCTGCGGCCGCGGCCGGGCCCAAGGGGGCCAAGAAGGCCGGCAAGGTGCCGGCTCCCGCCAAGGCTGGGCCGCGGCCGGCGCCAGCGGCTGCACCGCAGGCGCCGGCCAGCGCACCCGCGACCGCTCCTGCTGCGCTCAGCGCTGCTGCCAGGCTCGAACAGGGCTGGCAGGTGGCTGAGCGGAGCAGGAAGGCACGCGGCCAGAAGCGGAGAGCGGCGGCCAAGAATGCCGCCCTGGCCGCCGCTCCCCAGGCGGGAGCCGGCAGAAAAGGGAAGAAAAGGTCGCGCAGGGGCCTCAAGTCGCCGAAGACGGCCGCGGTGGTCATCACCGTGCTGCCTGAGGCGGCTGAGAGGGGCCTCAACTATGAGGCCGTCCTAAAACGCGCCCGGCGGGAGCTGGACGTCTCCGGTATCGGGGGCGTCGAGGCGAGGACCCGCAAAGCCCGGACAGGGGCTCGAATACTCGAGTTCCCTGGGGCCGAGGGCGCGAAGACGGCCGATAGTTTGGCCACGATGTTGAGGGGGCTGTTCGGGCCGGAGGATGGTGTCCGAGTCGCCAGGCCTGTCAAGTGCGCAGAGATGCGCCTGACGGGCTTGGACGATTCCGTGACGGTGGAGGACGTCCGGGAGGCCATTATGGCGCGTACCGGATGTGCCTCGGACACCGTCCGGATTGGCACCATTCGCACTGGTCCGGGCGGCGTCGGTGCTGCCTGGGTGCAGTGTCCGGTGGAGTCGGTCAAGCAATTGGCCGACTCAGGCAGGCTCCTCGTGGGCTGGAGCTCGGCGCGGATAACCGTGCTAGAGCCCCGGCCCGCGAGGTGTTACAAATGCATGGCGGTCGGGCATACCCGACCGACATGCAAAAACTGCTTTGACTGCAGCGGGCTATGTTTCCGTTGCGGTCAGACCGGACACCAGGCGGCATCGTGCTCTGCGGTGCCCCACTGCCCCGCGTGTGCGGCAGGCAATAGGCCTGCCAAACACCGCATGGGCTCTGGGGACTGCAGACCCCCGGCATCGGCCCCGAAGGGGCGGGACGGCCCATCGACCGGGCCAGTCCCCGCTCCGAGCGCGGCCCGATCGCCCGTCAGCGCGGAGGAGGCGACGATGGATACGGACCGTTAATGGACCCCGTATCCATTCGTCTCCTCCAGGCCAACCTCAACCACACCGCCGGTGCGCAGGACGTGTTCCTGCAAGCCATGGCGGAGTGGTTGATAGGAGTAGCCGTAGCCGCGGAGCCGTACGTGGTGCCCGACCGGCCTAACTGGTTGGGTAGCACCGATGCCACCGTGGCAATCGTCGCCTCCACGTCGTGGCCTTCGTCGCCTCTGACCCTTAGGGACAGGGGCGTCGGATACGTCGCGGCGGACTGGGGGGAGATTACGCTCCTCGGAGTCTATCTCCCCCCTAACTGGAGTGTGACCGATTTCGAGGCCTCCCTCACCATCATGGAGGCCTCGTTACGGCGAATGGCATCGCGCCAGGTCTTCGTCTTGGGGGACTTCAACGCCAAGTCCGTGGCGTGGGGGTCTCCCCGGACGAACGACCGAGGACGGGCGATCGAGGAGTGGGCGGCGGCACTGGGCCTCTGTTTGTTGAACAGGGGCTCGGTGCATACGTGCGTGCGACAACGGGGCGGGTCGATAGTGGACCTTTCGTACGCTAGCCCCGAGGTCGCCGCACGCGTGGGGAGCTGGCGCGTCGTGGAGGAGGTGGAGACCTTGTCGGACCACCGGTATATCCGGATGGAGGTCTCCCCGGTAATCCCGACGCCCAGCAGGGGTCACGGGGCGGATGGACGTCCTGCGTTCCCGCGATGGGCTGTGGGTCGCTTAGACCGGGACCAGCTGGCGGAGACAGCCATCGTTTACTCGTGGCTGTCCTCTGCCAACCAGTCGGACGGGGTGGACGCCGAGGCTGGCCGCATCCGCAGTGCGTTGACGCAGATCTGCGATGCGGCCATGCCCCGGTTACGGCGTCCGCCCCCGAGGAGGGCGGTCCACTGGTGGTCCCGGGAGCTGGCGGATCTCCGGGCCGCGTGCATTCGCGCCCGGAGGGCCTACACCCGCAGCCGGCGGCGGCAACGCGACGCGGAGCGGGAGGCCTTGCTGTATGAGGGCTACCGCAATGCGCGGTCGGCCTTCAGGCTGGCCGTCCGCTCCGCCAAGGACGTCAGTCGGCAGGAGATGCTGGACGGTCTCGACCGTGACCCCTGGGGACGCCCCTATCGCGCGGTGCTGAATAAGCTCCGCGCGCGGGGCCTTCCCCTCACCGAGACTCTCCAGCCCAGCCTTCTCACCCGGGTCGTCGAGGACCTGTTCCCGCGGCGGGCGGAACACACGCCCCCGGTCATGGCTCCGCCAGACACTGACCGGGAGGCCGACGACGACAGTGTTCCGCCCATCACGGAACCCGAGATGGGAGTGGCGGTGGCGCGCATGTGCGCAAAGTCCACCGCCCCCGGGCCCGACGGTGTTCCAAACCGCGTGTTGGGCCTGGTCCTCGACCACCTGGGTCCCCGCCTCAGGGAGCTGTTCGACGCGTGTTTAGCGTCCGGACGGTTCCCTGGGTGCTGGAAGGAGGGAAGGCTGGTGCTCCTGCCGAAGCCGGGACGGTCTCCGGGGTCGCCTTCGGCCTACAGGCCTATCGTGCTGCTCGATGACACGGGCAAGCTACTGGAGAGGGTGGTAGCTGCCCGCATCGAGCGGCACCTCGTCGGCACGGGGCCCGATCTGTCGGACGCCCAGTTTGGGTTTAGGAGGGGTCGTTCGACGATCGCGGCTCTGTTGCGCCTGAGGGCCGTGGCGACTGAAGCCGTCACCGGTGGGGGAGTGCTGTTGGCGGTGTCCCTAGACATCGCCAACGCATTCAATAGTCTGCCATTCAGCTGCATCAGGGAGGCGCTCCGGTATCACGGAGTGCCAGCTTACCTGAGGCGGCTAGTGGCAGACTATTTGGTGGGGCGCAGCGTCCTCTGTACCAACCGAGCAGGGGACGTTGTGCGAACGCCCATGACGTGCGGTGTCCCACAGGGGTCGGTCCTCGGACCCACCCTGTGGAACATCGGCTACGACTGGGCGTTGCGGGGGAGCCTCCCGCCCGGGCTGGGCGTGATTTGTTACGCCGACGACACGCTCGTCACAGCCCGCGGTGGGACGCTAGAAGAGGCGGTAAGCCTGGCGACCTATGGCACCGAAGAGGTCGTCAGGCGGATCGAGGCGCTGGGGTTGAGGGTCGCCCTGGACAAGACGGAGGCCCTCTTGTTCCATGGGCGCCTTATGAGCCCTCCCATCGGCGTCTCGATCACCGTCCGATCGGTTGACATCAGCATCCGGGCCCATATGAGGTACTTGGGCCTGGTGCTCGACGGGCAATGGTGGTTCCGGGAGCATTTCCGCAGGCTCGCTCCGCGGCTCGTCGGCGCGGCGTCCGCCCTATCGTGGCTAATGCCGAACGTGGGCGGACCGAGCGCTACGTGCCGACGGCTGTACACGGGGGTCATCCGGTCGATGGCCCTGTACGGCGCACCGGTGTGGGCGGGGTCCTTGACCGTCCGACTTAGGGCCCTTCTGTGGCGACCACAGAGGGTCATGGCGGTCAGGGCCATCCGCGGATACCGCACGGTTGCGACGGAGGCAGCGTGCCTATTGGCCGGGACTCCCCCGTGGGACCTGGAGGCGGAAATGCTCGCCGAGTTGTATCGGCGGGTGTCGGGGGTGCGCGGGGAGGGCGGTGTGATCTCGTTAAGGGATCTCACCGCCTGGCGCGTCGACGCCCGCCGAGACGTCATTGCCCGTTGGGCAGTCCGGCTGGAGAGGCCTCGGTTCGGGGTGCGAACCGTGGAGGCCTTCCGGCCGGTGCTGATGCAGTGGTTGGAGAGGCGGCACGGGGTGCTCTCCTTCCGACTAGTGCAGGTGTTGACGGGGCACGGGAGCTTCGCCAAATACCTGCACAGGGTCGTGAGGAGGGAGAGTACACCGTCCTGCCACCACTGCGATTGCGACGAGGACACGGCGCGCCACACGCTCGAGGCCTGCGCGGCTTGGGCAGTGCAGCGCCGTGAACTCGTCGCAATCATCGGTGCCGACCTGACGCTGCCGGCCATCGCTAGGGCGATGGTCGACAGCGTCAGGAACTGGGACGCGGTCGCAGCCTTCTGCGAGACAGTGATCTCGCAGAAGGAGGCGGCGGATCGTCTGCGCGTGGAGCGCAGCCTCGATGAGGAGATCCACCGCCGGCGACTGGGGCGGCGCAGGCGCAACTATCTGCGCCTCATGCCGCCCTAGCCGAGGCCGCGGGTGACGTGACCGGGGATTAGTCCGTCACCCGCCGAGAGGCCGACCGCGTGAGGAAAGACCGACGTCCTCCCCGAGGGGGGGACGTCGGTCGATGGGAGGGTACCCCGCGTAGGGCCGACCACTGACGACAAGTAAACCTGCTCCGGTGGTCGGCCCAATGACGAAGGCGAGGTGGTTTTCGGGTGGGTTGCGGGAGTTGCGTGCTTAAGCCCCTCTGTCGCCCCGGACGGAGTGGTGCGGAGGCGCGCCGACCGCGACCCACCCATAAAAAAAAAAAAAAAATAAAAAAAAAAAAAAAAAAAAAAAACGGTAAATTTCCTGCAAAGTTGAAAACCAGCATAATAAAACTACTGTATAAAAAACAAGATCGTGAACATATGTCTTCTTATAGACCAATAGCTATTATACCAATATTCTCTAAAGTAATGGTAAAATACATATACGAAAATCTATATAGCTTTTTGGAAAAATATAACATAACAGATATCATAACAGAGGCACAGACAGGATTTAGAAAAAAAGTTTCAATAAATAAAGCTATATACAATTTCCGCCGTGAAATAATGTTAAATATTGATATGTTTAATATTGATATATTGTATATCGGTTTGCGCTTTATTTATGGATCTCAAAAAAGCCTTCGATTATGTGGATCATATAATATTGAAAAACAAGCTATATGGAATAGGCATAAGAGGAAATGTCTTAAACTTGATTATGTCTTACCTCGAAAATAGAAAACAAGCTACCCTCATTACAAAACTATGTCCTAGAAAACGGGAGGAACTATTATTTCAATCAAGCTATAGAGTTGTAAACTGTGGTGTTCCTCAAGATAGTGTTTTGAGTCCCTTACTGTTCCTCGTCTACATTAATGATTTGCCTAAAGCTATTACCGCACCGATGATTCTTTTTGCAGATGATGCTACTGCCATTTTCTCTAATAAAGATTATACCTGTCTAAATAGCACTATTAATAATACAATCAATGATATTGAAATGGCTAATAACTTACAATCTCGTAATTAATTTAGAAAAGACAAAGCTAATGGTATTTCGAAATCGCAATAGACCGAATATTAAGTTCGATATTACAGATTCGGATACAAAAATTGAAGAGGTTGTAATAACAAAATTTTTAGGATTGTATATAGGAGTGATGTAACGAATGTTAGGATTGAGACATTCGCGAATGCGAATGTGAGTGCGAATATTCATCTCCAACATTCGCGAATGCGAATACGAATGTTGACTTTCAAATAAAGCGCGTGCTAAATATCATACGGGTTTAAAATTTCGTACCAACCATGTTTGAGCCAAATATAGTCAAAGTTAACCGTTACAAGTTGAACGAATGAAACTAGTCAGATTCGTTCAGAAATATTCATTGTAATTTGAAATTAGTTTATTATTATTATATTTGTCACAGTTACAAACATGAGTAAAGAACGTGTTACTGAAGTGTGGACTTATTTCACAATTTGTGACGCTGAGAGTGTTAAATGCATGGTATGTCACAAAGTTTAATAATTACTTAACAAAAACAATGTAATTTTTTCATATAGAATCATGTTCTTTTTTACTGGCAAAATTCATTATTTTTAATACAAAAAACAAATATAAATTCCGGATAAGTATTCACCAACATATCATATACTAAATCTTTCTCCGAAACATGCTGCATCTTATGGTATAAATATTATTCTGATGGTTTCAGTGGCTTTCGCAGTATAACCGTAAAAAAAACCGGCTCCCCATTTATTAGTTTATATTAGACTGACAAGAATAAGAGAGACAGTTTTCTAATTTAGTTGCCGACCTGAGTGTGCCATAATATTGTTTTATTCAAATATTATGAGTAAATAAAAATAATAAATATCAGTTATAAATATTATCATTCCATTCCACAATTATATATATAATTTCCTTTTAGTTTGTCAAATATATTCGCCAAACATTCGCATCGTTCCTTGCGAATGCGAATGTGATTGCGAATGTCAAAAACATATGCGAATATTCGCGATGCAAATGCGAATGCGAATATTCGTTACATCTCTAGTATATAGACTGTGACCTAAATTGGTTATCACACATAGAGAACATGTGCATGAAAATAAATAAGAGCTCGCATGCACTAGACGGAGCCGAGCTAAAAGAGGCCTCATTAATGTGTGTTTGTACATTTTGACCTTTAATTAAGGGATTACTTGGGAGCCACATATTGTACTCGTGTCCTGCCACCAGTTCATCCATCCCACATTAATTGTTTGATTCACCACACGGCCCAGATTGCATTGCTTTGGATATGAAAATCGAGGTAAAGAATGTATGTTCTATTATGGTGTGCTCTATACCGGTGTAGATAGTCCTCTAATTTTTCATGATTTTCATGATTCATTTTTTTTGAATATTTTAGACTTCGCTAAAGTCGCAGAACATGCACTCCGTTTTAGGTTTGTTGAGCAACTGTTTTCAGGCCAACATTCTCCAATTTATAGCGCCACTTCTCCTGCATATTCATGGCTATCTTCACCGATGAGAATAGAATCATCAGCGAATAGTACGCACCTCTTTCTGTATCTCCGATGTTAAAGCATTCATTTGCCACATGAAGAGATAAGGAGTTAATGTCGTCCCTTGGTGCAAACCCACCTGAACACTGAAGTCATCGGAATGGACAGTGTATTGTAATTTCTCGTACTGGGTCGACGTTCTTTGACACATCTTTTAACATTACCTTTGAAACTTTCTCTTCGTTCAGTAATCTTTTAATATAATCCTTCCAATACGCCTTTATTTTTTTGTTCTTATTAAAATCTTCCCAGCTTCATTTTTCACTCGTTTTTTAACACGCTTTTTTTTAATTTTGCCTGCATGTATGTATGTATCTATCTATGTAACGAAATCTTTGAACGTCATTTTACCCCATTTTGAACCAACAGACTTTATTTAAACTTGGCGTACTTGTCAAAGACCCATGGCAATGCGATAATTCGATAAAAATAGGCAAATGTTCTGATTAGATTCGCCAGGATTTTGAAATTTCTAATCGTATCCTTTGTACAAGAGCAAGTGTGCGAACTACGCATGCGCGAAATTCGAAACTTCTATGATTCGGGCTGTCAGCTTGTAAGTGTGCTCGATTGCTTTTATTGAAACGTCCTCTTATTTTTGTATCTAGAATTAAAAGCCTATATTGTGATATTAGTGCTTCACCCCGGCAGCACCTGATAGACCTGATTGAACTGATTTATTTTGACAAAGAAGAACAATGTGTCATTCTATTTCAAAAATTTAGATGTATGAACAAGTTTTGATAAAAAAAAGTTTAAAATGTCATACTCTACAATTTTTAAAATAAATGTTAATATTATTGGAGCTATAAAAACCGAGATAATCGTGAAAATTCTATACTCTTATTCTGACGTTAAACCCCTAATATTTTAGTTGATGTTGTAAGTGACTATACTAAGTGGTTTTTAATTTAATAAATGTCAAGATAATACATCTTGACATTTTACATTGCCATGTCTTCACATCAATCACCATATTGTGATATTGATGATTGAATTATTAATTAAGATCTGAGAAACAAATGTGATGACTTCGAACATGCCATATTTTACAGTGGTTTCATAACATTAGTACGATATAAAATATTTATTAAATGAATTGCTTAAGGCAATGTCATTGAAATCCAGGGTGTAGCTTGTTTTTTATGCAGGTAATGTCTATATATGGTTCTAGATTCTTAGTCTATGGGATTTCTCATTAGATGGCGTTAGTTAGCCACAAATGGGGATTTTTATAGGTCTAGGATTTGGGCATTGATTTTTTCTGCGTATAATTATTGTTCTTGCTGATAAAATTTATTTTAACTTGTAAATCTTGTAATTTGTTTAATTAGTTTTTTCTTTGTTAGTTATGTGTAACGTTTTGAAGAACTTATATTGTGTTTACTTTTAACTATTTCGAATTTCTCATCATGTCTAATGAAGATATCGAACGATGGGCACGAGATGGCCATAGTAAAGGTAATATTACTATTATTTAATACTAGTTGTGTTATATACTTCATGAACATTCCTTTCCAGCCAACCTTATTTAAATGTTTTCTTCTTATGAACATTACATTGTTACCTAGGATACGTTTTTAGTTATTAAATAATCTTAGTGACGATATGATATTATTTATAATATTGGCGACAATTTTAAATTTTTAACATGGATTCAACTCAATTTAAAGAATTCATGAAACAACAACAACAATTAACAGAAATAGTACGACTTTTAGCAGCTCAACAATCACTTTCTCCTACAAAATCAAACGTCAACGATGATTCAACCAGCAAAAAATTAGGAATTTCGCAAACGACAAATTCAATCCAGATACGACATCGGTAAATGAATTTATAGAATATTTTGAAGCTAAATGCAATATTTACGGAAGCGAATATAAGGAAATACAAAAAGATTTATTTGTAACGTGTCTGCCACCGGATATTTTTCACAAAATTAAAACATCATTTATGAACACATTCGAACAACGCACTTACAAGGAATTAAAAGCCAAACTATGTAGTTTTTATTCAAAGAAAACTACTAGGTATAAGGCACTCACAGATTTCTGGAACTGCACCAGAAAAGAAGGTGAGTCCATGGAAAGTTATGCTAATAAAATAAAAGAACTAAGTAAAGATTGTGGCTACGAAGGCCAATTTTTAGAACGGCAACTTCGTGACCGTTTTGCAACGGGCCTTAATCACGAAACACTAGAAATAGATTTAAAACAAAGATGGCCAGAATTGCAAGATCGCGACTGCATTGGGCAAATTATAGAAGTAACATTCGAACAAATATTTGCTATTTCACAATCTAGAGAACTAGCTGAAAACGATAATGCTAACATAAATCATTCAATAATACAACGAATAAAACAAACAAATAATAGCAGTCCTACCAGTTCTTACAGACAACGTGTTCTTACCAAAAATCAATGCAAAAGATGTGGTAGACTAGATAAACATGAAATTACTGATTGCGAAGCAAGAGGTTATAGTTGCAAAGCATGTAAAACCAAGGGGCATTTCGAAAGTTGCTGTTTGAAAACTGGAAGAGCATACATTGCAACTAGACAGGGCGTAAGAACATTTAATAAACATAACGTAAACAACTTAATATCAACAAGAAATAAAAACTCTACAACAAATAGACAGATAAACAGTTATTCTAACGATGATAGTGATAATGATAGCGACAATGATAGCGATAATGATACAAACGTATGTAAAATCAACCATAGCAATATACGACGCAAAAAAATTGATACCTATATAAATGGATACAAATGTACTATGGACTGGGATCCGGGCTCAATTTATTCTATTATAACCACGGCATTTTGGAAAAAGATTAGAGCTCCGGAATTAACGATTGGGCCAAAACTACGTGCCTATGGTAACTATAAATTAAAACCTAAAGGCATAACAGATGTACAAGTAGAGGTACAAGGGAAACAACAAATTTTACCTGTTGTCGTAATAAAAAATGCAAGTCCCATGTTGGTTGAACTACAATGGTGTGAAATGTTCAATACTACTTTTCCCAAATCCGTATATTCAATCAAAACTCAGGCAACATCACTGAAACAAATAATCAACGAAAATAACGATCTCTTTAATGACAAACTGGGGGAAGTGAAGAACTATGAAGTAAATATCCATATTAAACCTGGAACTGTACCAAAACATTTACCTGCAAGACCAATAAAATTTAGTATTCGAAAAAACATCGAAGCAGAACTTGAGCGATTATCAAAAGAGGGAATTATTGAATAGGTTGACCCAAACACGACACCCATCGAGTGGGCTACACCAACAGTCAACATTGTAAAACCTAATGGTAAGATAAGAATATGCGGAGATTATCGAACTACTATCAATCCAGTATTAATAACACTTCTTCACCCAGTACCACAGTTTGACCACTTAAGACAGCGTCTTGCAGAAGGAGAGAAATATTCTAAAATCGATTTAAAAGACGCATACTTTCAATTTAAATTAGCACCAGAATCAAAAAAATACTTAACCATATCAACACACAAAGGTTATTATCAATATAATAGAATGCCATTTGGAATTACTATAGCACCAGCGATTTTTCAACGTTACCTCGAGGAGTTGTTAGATAATATTGCTAACACAGCAATATATTTCGATGACATAGCGATAACGGGAATAAACGACAATGAACACTTAAAAATATTAGCAGAAGTCATGGAAAGACTGAATAAAGCCGGAATGAAAGTTAATCTAAAGAAATGTGTCTTTCTGCAAAACGAGATAGAATACCTTGGGCACGTAATCAATAAATGTGGCGTTAAACCAACACAATCAAAAATTGATGCCATCCTTAATGCACCACCGCCTAATAATATAAAAGAATTAAGATCTTTTCTAGGGTTAGTAAATTTTTACGAGCAATTTATACCAAACCTACACAGCACATGCGCAGAGTTACATACTTTAACAGGGCACAGACAAAAGTGGAGATGGACAGAGAATGAACACACAGTATTTGAGAAAACCAAACAATGTATCACAACATCCAAGCCTCTTATTTCTTTCAACGAGAAACTACCCCTTTTTCTAGCATGTGACGCATCTGAGAAAGGCATTGGAGCTGTATTATATCATAAAATTAAAGGGAGCGATAGACCAATCGCATTTGCATCAAGGAAGTTAAAACAAGCTGAAAGTAATTACTCAGTCATTGATCGAGAAGCACTGGCGATATTTTTTGGAATTAAAAAGTTTGATCAGTTTCTACGTGGGTTAAAATTCACATTAGTAACAGATCATAAACCATTAATTCATTTACTTGGAACTAATAGAAATTTACCGAAGCTAGTCAACAATAGGCTTATCCATTGGGCTTTGGTAATTGGGAGTTATGATTACGATATACAATATACAAAAGGTAAAAATAACATACTTGCCGATCCACTACCAAATCCTTACGAACAACCAACTCAAGCAGAATATTCAATTAACAGAATCGTTGAAAAATTAAATACAACAATGATTAATGAGATAGCTATTAACGAAGAAACTATCAAAGAACAAACTAAAAGGGATGCAACGCTGATGAAAGTAGTACAATATATAAAGACAAATTGGCACACTTATAAGTATGATGATAATACCATACAAGCATATTTTAAGAAGAGAAACGAATTGTCTGTAGAGAACAACATCGTAATGTGGGAAGGCAGAATTATCATACCAACAGCCATGAGAAAGTTGACATTAAAATACATTCATAGGGGTCATCCAGGCATATCAGCTATGAGAGCATTAACACGTTTCTATGTCTGGTGGCCATCTATGGAAGAAAATATCGACAATTACGTAAAAACATGTTCAGGATGTCAAGAAAATAGGCCAAACAATCCAGAACTACCAATATTTTCTTGGTCAATTCCAAACAACGTATGGGAAAGAATCCACATTGACTTCGCTGGACCATTCCTCGGTAAATATTGGCTGGTTCTAAGCGATGCATTATCTAAATGGATAGAAGTAAAACCTATGATCAAAATCACTGCTGACAAACTTTGTAGTGAACTTGAGGACATTTTCACAACATTTGGGTTTCCACAAATAATAGTTTCTGATAACGGTCCTCAATTCACATCTGACATATTTAAAACATATTGCAAGAACAGAGGCATTACCCACATAAAATCTTCGCCCTATCACCCACGCACCAATGGATTGGCCGAACGCCTAGTACGAACATTCAAAACCAGAATGGCAAGTGAACTTTACATGCATAACGATTTAACAAAGAGATTAAAAAGTTTCCTTGTTAGTTGTAGAAATACACCACACAACACCACTCTAAAGTCACCAGCCCAAATGATGTTTGGAAGACAACTCAACAACATATTAGACAACGCTCGACCAAGCACGAGAAAAAGACTACATTATCAAGAAGTCAAAGCTAATATATTAGGGGATCAAATGGCACTAAATTATCAACCAGGTGCTAACGTCCTGGTGCGAACAAAGGAAGAGGCAAAATGGAAACCAGCTATCATTGAAAAACGTACGCACAAATATTCTTATATTATAAGAACACCAGATGGCATGTTAAAAAGAAAACATGCTGATCACATAAGATCGAGTGATATACAACAAACTCCACAATCCACACCTTTCCAAACACCAGGAACGTCATCTGAAACACCTAACGCACCAGTAACAATAGCGCCGCCTGAACGAGCCACCTCGACAATACGGGAGCACCCAGAACAACCGACTACAATACCTGCCACCTCATGTAAAAGCGCAATGGATTTCAGAAGTAGCATGCGAATAACCAAACCACCTCGCCGTCTCATTGAAGAGATGTAAATGGGGAGAAATGTTATATACTTCATGAACATTCCTTTCCAGCCAACCTTATTTAAATGTTTTCTTCTTATGAACATTACATTGTTACCTAGGATATGTTTTTAGTTATTAAATAATCTTAGTAACGATATGATATTATTTGGTGTAGCATGTTTTTTATGCAGGTAATGTCTATATATGGTTCCAGATTCTTAGTCTATAGGATTTCTCATTAGATGGCGTTAGTTAGCCACAAATGGGGATTTTTATAGGTCTAAGATTTAGGCATTGATTTTTTCTGCGTATAAATATTGTTCTTGCTGATAAAATTTATTTTAACTTGTAAATCTTGTAATTTGTTTAATTACTTTTTTCTTTGTTGGTTATGTGTAACGTTTAGAAGAACTTATATTGTGTTTACTTTTAACTATTTCGAATTTCTCATCATGTCTAATGAAGATATCGAACGGTGGGCACGAGATGGCCGTAGTAAAGGTAAGATTACTATTATTTAATACTAGTTGGAAATATTCTTTACAGACGCAACTGTACAACTTTGGATTGGAACATGACCATGTCTGACTCTTGATATCGTATGAAATAATATTATTAATCGTCAAATTGATGACAATAAATCAACGTCTTCTGTGTTATGATCATTTAGTTACAATATGGGTTTCATTGTGGTCAATTTTCTGACGGATATCTAATTTGCCACTCTGATATGTGTCTTACAGAACTTTGCACATTGGTCCCAGGGTCTTTGAATGCCCAAATTTGGCCCCGGCTACGCCTTAGAAGCCATAAGAAATTAAAGTTGAAGCGTCTTCGGGTAATGAATACAATGTTTGCAAATTGCAAACATTCATTGCATTAGAGAAGAATCTATTTGTTCTAATTTTTTTGACAATAGATGTTTAATATTAATTATAGATATAGATAGATTATAACAAGATATACTCTATGTTATTCCCTGATATTATAGCTTTCCATTGGTGGAAAAATTTTGAAATCCGTGCGGTGGTTTAAGATTGAAAGCGTAACAATCAAACAAACTTACTTTCGCATTTATAATATTAGTAAGGCTACATTTATTCACTTTAATCCAAATATTGATCCTCCTAGAATACCAATCAATCTGTTCTTCCCACTTTAATTCCACACATCTTTGACAAGTTCGGGTCAACCCTATACCTCAAAAGCCATAACAAGAAGTTGGAGGATGTCTTCTGAGTGTTATATCAAATTGTCATGTAGCGCTTTTAAATTTTATTCATAATTTTAGTGTTTTACTGTATTATGTTAAATAATTTTGTTGATATTTTATGTAATATAATGCAGATAAATGCTGAAATGTAGTGAGTATGATATAATAGTGAATTGTATGCATTTTCACATTCTGTCAAAATTCCCAGAGGAATCATGATTGGGTCGCCAGCACCAATCAATGGTAACGACTGACTAAAATACATAGACTAAATAAGTGAATAATCAATATTAATACTTGACACTGGCACCAAAAGCTCACATTATTGTAGCTTATTGCCATTAAATAAGAAGGAGTGGAATTTAACAATACAGTTGTAATATTAAAAAATTTAAGAATGTGTTATGTTGTATATAATATTAAAAAAAGAAGTAATTTTAAACCGTCCCTGTTCGGGAGCTAATTGTAATATTAACCCTTATGTGAGTGACGAGGTACCCGGGTACCTTTAGCATTTTCAAATTTTAAAAAAAGTATGTTTTACGACCTATAGATATTTGTGATTTCCTGAGAGCTTTTAACTATTTATAAATTATATGTTTTCTTATGTTTTGACACAGTGAACTATTTACATTGGTTTGTGGAAACCAAAACATATTTTAAACTCACAAAGGAGTGACAAGGTACCCGGGTACCTCTTTGGTGTTTTGTATGACTATGAAAAAAGTACATATTTATAATTTCGTATATGATGGACAAGTTATTGTATGTTCATAACAAATTGGTTTTCTGCAAGCTTGTTGTGTGTTTCTTTACTTGTGTTTGAGTTCGCTGTATATGTAGCAACTTTAAACAACTGTAACACACTCTGTAGAATCTCCTCTATGCTGACCGCGATTATAGAACTTATATTATCAGGAAGAAACCTGTTTGTTTCTCTTACCGTTACAACTAGTGGAAGATCCCACGAATTCAAGAAATGATTCAGTTGAAGAGACGTAAAAAATATCCGTAGTTACATTTAGTCCTGAATTTTTGTATTTAGCCATGAGATCTATTACACATTACACAACATTTGTATCACTTGATTTTCCTATGTATATTTGTCTATTTAGGGGGTAGGAATTATTAGCATCACAAGCCTGGGATAATTTTATGCCATCATTTCAGGTTTCGATGGCATTGATTTACTCAATCTCTAGTCCACCCACGATATCCATATAGCTTTGCGTCAACGGTAATACTAATATGCACGAAGCTTGTAGATTTTATTCAAATTTGAAATGAACATAGTCCAAATATCTCCGATAGCGGCTGCTTTATCAACTAACAAATGTTCAGGGCGCGTTACATCATTATCAAACATTGTGGTGTGGATCGGATGGCACCACATTCCATCTTTTGCTATAAGAATATTTTCGAACGATTCCACTTCAAAACTCGCATGGGAATCGTGACAATTAATCACATTTTCGAATTCAGCTTCTTGCAACATCCGAAATTTCCAAACCATACTCTTCAACTAAAGGAATATAATCATGTTCATTATCAAACGCAGCAAACTCACCTTCATCACTAGAAGATTTTACTAATATCGCTAGAAATTTTGTTGAATTATATCTTTGAACATGTGACCTTTGTTCAAATGTATTTGTTCTAATATTCATAATGAAATAATTATAAAATCACAAAATATAAATCATCATCTCAGTCCATACACTATCTACTTTTGATCTCGGTCCTCTACCATTATGGGAGGGAAATTGACCTACTATACCACGCAAGTCAGATGTATTAGTTTAGGGATTTGTTTGGATTTTTCCTATTCTTGCGTAGATATTAAATGCATATATATATATCTTAATTGTCTTTATAACACCCACGGGGAATTGTGGGTGTGGTGAATTGGTGGGTGTGGTGAATTGTATTCTTACTCCGTCACCACACGAAAATATTATAAATAAGCTCCTGCAATACAAACAAACCTACAAACTGTATGAAGGTACCAGCGTACCTCATATTACAGTAGAATTCATATATAACGACTTCGCTTATAACGACGAACCGTTTTTAACGACGATGATGTTTACTCAAGTTAGGTTTCATAGTTAGATACTGAGAAAATATAACCGTTTAGTGCGACTCCGGTTTAAACGACAAACTGCTTATAGCGACCATTTTTGGTGATTAATACGTCCGGTTAAAACGACGCGCAATGTTTTGTTTATGCAACCTACGCACCAATATTTCGGCGGCCCAACTTCATCCCGCCCCGCGAGCTTCACCTTTCCTTATTGGCGCGCGTAAATAACAGTTAGTGTTTGTCACATGTTATGAAAAGTTCTTAAAGCTCGACAAAATGATGATATCTGATGTTTACGCGAGTATTTTAAATATTTTTTAAGCATTTTAAATAAAACTACTTTACAGATTTTATCGCGTTTGTATTTGATTTTTGATTACCCGACGTTTCGAACACTTTACAGCGTTCATGGTCACGGGTGGACTAAGATGTCTCACGTCCAACAAGTCATCGTTACTGCAGAAAATTTTCTGCAGTAACGATGACTAATGTACCTATGTAAAGTAGTTTTATTTAAAATCGACAAAATGAGTTCTGTGAAGTGAAAGTGTTTTACAATTGAAGAAAACGTGCAATATTACACCGATTAGAAGGCGGTGAATCAAATGTAACCCTCGCGAAGGAGTTTGGCGTGTACATAATTATGTATTCGTAGGTTAGGTACTTATGTTCTTAAGAAATAATCCTACCGTTTTGTACGTCATCCGGCTAGTACGACATAGTATCGCCGGTCCCTTAAAGGTCGCTATATCCGGTCGCTATATCTACTGTATATCCCTTACTCGTCTTTTACGACACCCATGGGCCAGAGAGGGGTGTGGAGAATTGTATTCTTACTCTGTCACCACACGAAAAGAATATAAATCTCATACAATACAAACATCTAAACTGTATGAAGGTACCCGGGTACCTCGTCACTCTTATGAAGGTGTTTTATTTGTCACTCACATAAGGGTTAAAAAAAAGAGAAGTGGTATATTTGTGAAATGTTTAAAAATTTAAAAAATTATTATACATACCAAGAGGTCAGTGCTTCACCAAATAAAGTAGACTAAAAGTAAGCTTTTCGGGCGCCAGGTGAGCTCTCAAGTGCCGGACAAGAATCATTGAACTTTAGCTTCTCGGAAGGGTCCAAAGGGGACAGTTAAAGAAAATGCAACATGAGCCTTCCATAACTTTATTTTCCTTGTCAGAGCAATTATGATACACTTAAAATTTAATAAAGTAATCTAATACATACTTATTTATAAAAGTTTAAATATCTCTACGGGTCATGTCTGCAATATGAGAGAAAATAAAACATTAATTGAATACCTTTTATGCTGCAAAACCAATTCAAATTCACCAATACCATGCGGCGCCAATATCCATCCGCGTGGTGGCGTCAACCACGGTTTCCACATAAGCCACTTCAGCAAGCATTGAACGCTTCAAAATTCGGCATCGCAAATGGCAGTTCCATGAATGTTGGTCGACATAATGGCGAAAGAAGAATTTATAAGCCACTAATCCATGGAATAATACATGAAAAGAAGAAATATCCAAAGTAAGAAAGAAAAAGAAAAGAAACCGCTTTCTATAGCTGTAAAAGAAAAACCAAGTTTTAGTTGGGGGCAAAAACAAGCCACGACATTATCACATTTAACCGAAAATCTTACCGGTTTCTTAAAAAATATGGCTTCACCCATAAGGTGTATAAGCCCGTCCATAAATAAGTAATAATCTTTCGTATAAGAAACGCAGATTGCACTCTGATAATTCAGTTTTTAAAAAATTACGTTTTCGACATCGTCGAGGTTTTTTTTTTTTTTTTTTTTTTTTTTAATGGGATCGTAAAGTGAGACTCTTTGACAAGTGTCAAATGTCAGCCATTTTATTTTTTAACACCGGCCGCCATAGGCACAGGGAACACGCATACAGCCTAAAGCATAATGCATACTGTGACGAGACCGAAAGTCCAACGTTACACAGTATAATCTCACTAATCTGGCACTTCAATAGACTGACACGTCCAATAATCCGGCACCCTCCGCTCACGCCTCGCTCGCCCCATTACAATGTTATATTCAATTTTTCTTCGAAACATGCGAGAAAACGTTTATAAGCAAGGAAAGACAAGGACAAGTTGCACAAAAGCAGACCTCAATTCAGGATTACATGTTCTAAAACTATGTAACTACATAATAATATGTAAATATAATACATTATAAGTACAGTGTAAACTATAACGTCACTCGATTTAACGACAAACTCCTTAAAACATCGAAATAACTTGATTTTGGTTGGTTTGCCATATTATCCATACAATGATACACTCTATATAACATCACGTTCACGGTTATGATTTATCAGAAAGTCATCGCGGAGGCTGTCGATAAAGTTCCGCTCGTTACAGAGCTGCGAGCCGGTTCATCCGGGGTAGTACCATAGTCGCAGAAAAGCAACGTCTGAGTAGTAGCAATTTTTTACTGCATTTCATTCAGTGAGCGAGAGAGCGGGCAGTGCAACTTCCTGAGGGTGTTCTCCCGTGATGGGTTTTGGTGATGCCTTTAGTATTACCGAACCTTATTGTATGCATTCACCCTTTCATTACTTTCTTCATTGTATGCAGCGGCCTGGTCGTTTATAAGCAGCATTATCACTTACCATTTGGTGTGCTGCTTGTTCGTTTGACACCATCAGCAATAAAAAGAGTATCATAATAGTTTAAGAATTATATGTGAAAATACTCTTTATATACTTTTCGAGTCGTAAAAGTCGAGATCACCAGAAGAACGGGCATGGTAGTATCCCACACTGACTGGCCAAAATATAAATCAGCTCCGTTCAGCCATTCTGGTATTATCAATTTTAGTGATAATCTAGAGAAAGCCTCCATCCTAAGTTATATAGTATGAGGTTCTTGCTATTAGGCTTACACCGTTCTATTTATTTATCTACGTCCAATCTAGGTATTTGGTCTCCCTACGAACGATAGTGTCATAATAGAAACCTTCAAAATTAATATTAATTTAGCATCATGTCACCTGAGTTTTCTTGCCGGATCTTTCTCAGTGTGGCCATGTCTGGTGATAGTTTACCAGATTGTTAGGATTTTATATATATGTACAGTAGATTTCATTAATAACGACCTCGGTTGTAACGACTTTTCGGTTATAGCGACGTCGAACTTGCGTCCCTAGAATTTAAAGCATACTTTCGTAGGAAATTCATTCGGTAATAGCGACGCCGGATATAACGCCTAATTCGGGTATACCGACTTATTTTTATGAACTATTTGGGACAGATTTCTAGAAATTCCTTGCGGATGTTGCGATTGAGTCAGCAAAGGCACAAAGTCTCATTCATAAGTTTTAACTATTGAGCTTTCTTACCGTTTGTATATATTCGCAGATGGGCAAATGCTTTGTTTGTGTGTAGTGTAGGGTTATCCTTTGTTTACATTCGCAGATGGTCAAATGCTTTGTTCGTGTGTAGCGTTACTTAGCATGTGCGCGAAGTTAAAATTATGAATCAGTTACGTAGCTATTTCCAGTGAGTGAACAGTGTTTCTTAAACTTGTAAAAATGGCTCCTAGACGTACATTTACTGTTAAAGAAAAACTGATTTGCGATATAGAGACCTCCGGATATAGCGACGACATTAAAGTGGTCCCTCCGTCGTCGTTATAACAGAAATACACTGTAATTACTATTAATTTTAATGTTAAACAATTACTAACCAATCTAACCATAAACAATTTCTTTCATAAAAAATCATTTTCTTCTTACACTGGCAATAAAATTGGTATCAAACTGTGGGTCAATATTTAATAACTAATTTCTGTATCGGGTAGATAATTATAAATTTTCTGCAATAACGATGACTTGTTGGACGTGCGACATCTCAGTCCGCCCGTAACCATGAACACTGTAAAGTGTTCGAAACGTCAGACAATAAAAAATCAAATACAAACGCGACAAAATCCGTAAAGTAGTTTTATTTAAAATGTGTAATACTCGCGTAAACATCAGAAATCATTATAATAGAAACGTTGTTGTATACAGGTTTTCGACCATAGTTGATGATATACGTTGGCCAGGAGGACTCTGCTGCTCATTCGTCTGATGTTCCTTTTATCGGTTTTAACTAATCCCATGAGAAATTAAGGGGTGGCATCCAGTGGCGGCTGGTGGGTCAACAAAGTGGTGGTGCACTTTACTTGCTCACTAAGTATTAAGATCAGAAATTGCAATGGAACAACAATTTATAAAAAAAATGACATTTTTTTATTATTGTCGAACTCATTACATTTTGTAGGTATACATGTGAAGGAACATGTGGTTTTATTTACTTTTCATACTTCAAAAAATATTTATATATATAAGAGTGCAAATCAAAAAATATTTTGATTTCAACTCTTTTATTAAATTTAACGAGGGCCTTGGCGGTCCCGCCAATTTTATATCAACTTTATTTTAAAAAGTTTTATCACGCTAGGCTCATTTGCACTCATACCGCACACGGTACACGAAGAATAGAATAGAACGAAGACAAAATAAAAAAAACAATTACTTAATGTAAATAAACAATATTTAACGCGTCACAGGTTACATCAAAACTATATCTACTCACGTCGCCGCCGCCGCCAGGCAAATTTCGTCGAAAGTCGAGTGCTCTCGATAATGTTCGGTTCGCCCGTGCGGCGCTCGAGCAGGGACTCATTTTTCGTTATATTTCTATGAACTATCTTCTGTTTCACGCGCCAGGCGTTTTAACTCATAACTAATACAAGTTGTATTAGCCGTCCCCGAGATTTATTTTTACAGGGAAAATAAGTTTTAATGGTTTAGAATAGTTTAGTAAAGCGTTTAAATTGTTTCGTCATAATTTGAAATTACATTTGTTATATGTTTTTGTATGTTTAAATAATAAATATTAATATAGTAATATAAAATATAAAGATGAACTAACATTGTAATTATTAAATCTTTTGAATTGGTGGTTCAGTGCACGAGTGCACTTAAGGTACAGCCGCCACTGGTGGTATCATCATCATCCTACTCGTATCCCAATTACTTTTTTTATAAGTTTTGATAATAGTCTTGTGATCGGCCAACTGCCTGAATTGAAACCTTTTTGGGAATGTAGTTGTTGACTCGACGGCAGAGGCGGCTTTACCTATAGTGCAGATTGTGTGGTGCACCTGGGCGCCGAGTGTTAGGGGGCGCCGAGAGCCACTCGCGGCACATAGAGAAAAACTGTAAAGATTCATTTTCGTGTATCGCGGCTGCGCGAGATTAAGCGCTTACGACTGACGCGCGCGACCGATGCGACAATAATCAAAGTATGAAAATGTATGATGCCGTTGCCGAGGTACGCGACAGCCGCCCGCGGCTAACGATAGAAATGTCGCCATACATTTTCATACTTTGATAATAGTCGCGTCAGCCGCGCGCGACAGTCTCAAGCGATTGATCGCTCTTTATCTAGTTTCGTGACAAAACAACGAGATTAAGTCTGCGACAATGCATGCCAACAAGGTTCAGAGTTTAGTCGAACGTGTTGTAAGTACCAATCTATTCCAATTTGTTTGCACATTTTGATATAAGAGGGTGCCAGGTAATCAGTTGCACACAGGCGCTACATGGGCTAGAGTTGCGCCTGCCCGACGGCGTCAAATGAAGTTGCTCAGGTCGATGTAAAACTCTTAGACGTCGTTTACGACATTCACTAACAATGTAAGGGTTGGTAGTATTAGATGCCACCATACGGCTTTAAGGGGGGAACAACATATTGTATTCATAATACGTCATACGGACACAGACTACTGCTAATCTGGAATATATCTATGTCATCATTCCTCCTGAAAATTATGGTTATTATCGTAATCGCTTCGCCTGGCACGAGGGATGTGGATGCGGGATAGTCCGAATGCCCGTTCTCCTGACGATGTCTTAGTTTTTATTACTCCGACAAGAATAAGATTTAGTGACATATCTTATTTATCATCGCAGGTCGAGGCCTCAACATTCTTAAAAATAAAAGAACTAGTTTTCATCATTATCATCGCAATTAATATAAATCCCACTGTTGGGCGCGTTCCACCACCGTAATGGGAGGAAAATTGACCTATACTGGTCATACGGGTTGGTATAGGGTTTAATTTCGAGATTCCATCTCTTATCGCGAATATGTTATCTGTATACCAAGTTCCTTAGTCGTCTTTTACAACGCGCCCACACATAGGCAAAGGTGTGGTGAATTATATTCTTACTTCGTTATCACGAATAATAACCATACAATTACGATATTTGTATGTTATCTGCGTATAGAACTAAATATACTAGTACCGTCACCATTTTGGATATACTATGTAGAGTTAGACATTATTTGACTGTACGAATAGCTTCAATTTGCGCAGACTCGCTTAAGTGAGAAATCAATACGTTACCAAGCTCAGACGTTGTACTATACAGTGTTAGTGGGGTACCTATTGCGCACTGCGACACACTCTATTAGAGAACAATATTTATCTTTTTTAAATAAATCTTATTAACATCGCTATGTAGAATTAATGATTTTTTAAAGTATTCGTATGGTAAAGTGACTATTGACTATGGCTGTTATGAATATAAATTGGTTTAAAATCGATGACCCGCTTCGTGGTCGGCGCAAAAAGAAGCGTAGGACGTCGTCAGTGCTGTACAGGTAAGCCCTAAAATAATACAAGTATTTCTAAATTAATTATATAACATTATCATCATCACAACTGTGAGCCGTCGCTCAGGACATCTGGCAGAGTTAACATCAAAATTATTTTGTACAAATAATAGGGGTTTAAATATGAAATTGCCGTTTTAACGTACTAGCTACTTTGAATTAAAATTAAACCTGCATAGTGTCAGATATCAAAGCGAAACTGTTTTCAAACGAAAACTATAATATTCTAAATTTAAAAAAAAGTATGACATTTGATCGTTCGATCTTCAATTGTTTTTACATTCAGCTTTCGAAGTGAACACAGTTACGGTGAAAATCAGAGTAATTTGCCGTGGTGCCTCATGATTTGACTGATCTACAGAGAGCAACGCGCGAAGCTTGTCTTATTATGTCACACCGGTATAGAAATGAAAGGATTTTGCACCGAAAAGTGGATTTTTTATGATAATCGCAAGCGAACAATGCAATGGCTGACCCCAGGTCAAACGCCACATCAATGCCCTAAAGCGAACCTTACCTATAGAAAGGTGATGGTATAACTGTTTGGTGGTCACTTCATGGTGTAATTTACTACAGCTTCCTTAGATCTGGACAAGCAATAAACGCAGATGTCTACTGTGCAGAACTCCGAACAATGATGGCGAAACTCTTAGTAAAACAGCCCCGACTTGTCAAGGAGTGTGGAGTCCAGAACCCCAGAGTTCTATCGCAAAGGTTAATTGATCTTGCAATTAAATGACACAAATATATAGATAACGAGGGTAAATACTTTGATTAAAGAAATCTGTTTCATGATCAAAAAAAGTGGTATTAATTTATCAGTACGAAACAGCAATTTCATACTTTAACCCCTAATATTAAACACTAAGTTTAATTGTGCATTAATTTTTTATAATATAAAAGTAATAATTTACAAAATTATTACAGTTCTTAGAAAATAAATATTGACAATTAAATCAGGTAATACTTACAATATCTGGTTGACCGAGCTTCGCTCGGAATTTTTTTATCGAATTTATTTAGATATATATTAATAAAAAATAAATCATGAAAAATATATAAGATTACCAAAAGAGAATAATAATAACACCGAGATTCGAACCGACGCTGTTTGAATGTCAACAAAATCAAAATTAGAACCTGTCAACTGCCCATCTGAGCTATCGTAACTCATGACGTTGACAACGAAATTTGAATTCATATTCTTTTAAAATTTAATGTCATTGTTTGTTTTGCTAAAAACACGGATAAAACAACATTTTCTATAAATAAAACCTAGCTAGATCGATTTTTTGGACCCGAAACCTCTAGTATGCCAGGTTTCAACAAAATCGTTGGAGCCGTTTCCGAGATCCTGAATATATATATATATACAAGATCCTGAATATATACAAGAATTGCTCGTTTAAAGATATAAGATAAGATACGTTTAATTTATTCCTCATAAAAATAATATAAGTTGCTTGTAAACTTTTGGTACACCATCCTACTGTCCTGCGTTAGAAATATGATAATTGTCGTTTTTGCATTTAAGTTGGAAAAAAAATCCGAATTTAAACTATCCTATCTCTCAAGTTGGAACTATCTTCTTGTTGCTAAACGCTTTTGGATCAATGTGTTACATTTTACATACGCTTTAGTTTCTGGCTTTGTGAGGGAAGTTTTTTTTTAATTTATTGCAAACGGTGGCAAACGCGCAAACACTACACGTTATGGTAAGTGTTGCTGCCGCTCATGGGCCTTTGCAAGGCCGCTGCCTACTGTGAGGAAAGTGAGGGGAGTGCGAATGCGTGCAATGAGGTTCGGTGATACTAAAGGCATCACCAAAATCCACCACACGCAAACACCCTCAGAAAGTTGGGCTGCCGGCTCTCTCGCTCGCCGAACGAAATGCAGTAACAAATTGCTACTACTCGGACGTTGATCTTCCGCGAGAGTGCGGTACTACACCGGACAGACTGGCCCGCGGCTGTAGACAGACAACTGTAAACAGTATGGTCCTGCCACTACCTATTAATACTGTATATATTACTGTATTAATTAATATTATTGTAATATTAGTTTAAATAACTGTCGATATTTTTATGGTATTACTTATTATTCTTCCTCATTCTCTTACTCTTACCCCATTTACTTTGGGTCGATTCGATATGTACTGTTCTTTCGTTACTTAATCTTTTTGGCAGTAGTTTTATGACCGGCCGGCTTCCCTGATGTCAACCTTTCTTGGGAATGAAATTGTTGATCAGGCGGCACCAGATGGAAATGGCCCAGGTCTGTGTAAAACTTAGCCAAGGCTGCGGGTGACTGGACGCGCGAGGAAAGACCGACGTCCTCCCCGAGGGGGGACGTCGGTCGATGGGAGGGCACCCCTTAAGGGGCCATCCCGTCGGGCCGACCACTGATGTCACCCTGCTCCGGTGGTCGGCCCAACGACGAAGGCGACGTGTCGTGGGTGGGTTACGGGTATGCGTGCTTACGCCCCCTCTGTTGCCCCTGACGGAGTGGTGCTAGGAGTGCGCCAACCGTAACCCACCCCTCAAAAAAGAAAAAGGTCTGTGTAAAATTCTTAGTCGTATTTTACGACACCCGCGAACAATGTAGAAGTGGTATTATTCATAGTCGCCACTACATGTATTGCTTATTATGAGAACTATATTTAATATTATACCTAACCACCTTTACATTTTTAAATTTAATATAATAAATAAGATATTTAAAAATATAACCAACTGGCATTGAATACAACGACCAAGATGTCGATGGTTAAGGTAACATAGGGAGGAACTTTCTCACGACGCGCAATGTGTCTAGTAACACACCGCCTTCTGTGTCAGACCCCCAATTATTATTGCTTATTATTATTGAAGAATATTATTATTGAATTGAATTTCCGTGTGGTGACGGAGTAAGAATACAATTCACCACTATCTTGCCCGTGGATGTCGTATAAGACGACTATGGGATATAACGTGCACATAACATCTGTGCAAGAGAAGGAAAACTCGAAATGAAACCCTATACCAACATGTCTGACCAGCATGGTATAGTAGGTCAAATTCCCTCCCATTGTGGAGGAGGCCCGAGCCCAACAGTGGGACGTATGTGGGCTGCGATGATGATGATGATGATGATGATGATGATTATTGAAGTATAAATACAATAATAATTGCATATTAAGTGTGATCGCGAAATATAGTTGGAGTTGAGTCGCGATACGTTTTCTTCACGTGAATTTAAATTTTGTATTCAATTGCTTTGGAAGTAGATGGCAGCACCGATCGTTAAGAAGTCTTATTAATAGGTCTTAGAGAATCTTAGTTATTTTTGAGTAAAAGCTTATATCTATACCAATAAATAAAATTGGAGTGTCTGTTTGTAATGTCAAAATAATAGGCTTTTTTCATGCTCACACGGTTAATTGCACGACACCTATGCCTAAAATAGCAATTAAAAAAATTTTGTCTGTCTGTCTGTTTGTTCCGGGTAATCTTCAAAACGGCTGGACCGATTTCAAAAATTATTTCACCAATGGAAAGCTATAATATCAGGGCGTAAGCTAGGCTATATTTTATCCCGTTATTCCCACGGGAACGGGAACTACGCGGGTAAAACGACTAACCTATAACCGAAGCGAAGCGAGGGCGGATTGCTAGTAATGTAATAAAATAAATCAAACAAAAAAAATAAATCAAACTAATTGGCCAAAGAAAGATACGTCGCGTAGACATATTTGTCATCTATATGACAGACGAATATAACAAAAATTGTATCTATTACATCTTGAGGTAACGAAGAAAGAATAAAATTCATAAACATTGCCCGTAGGTTTTTTTTTGGCAGGTTATGATACGGACGTATGCCGTCTACCCCGTCCGAGCTATCGAGAGATCGGCGCGCGGTCCTCCTCCTCTTCGACATTGGACCGACCACCGGTACCAAATCATTGACTTTCGTGGTGATCCTGGCAGGATACCCTTCCGGCCGTCCGAGCTGTCACCCTCGCGCGGTCAGCCGCTTTGCGATTGACGGATTGTTGCCCCGTCCAGTCACCCGCTGGCTCTACTAGGGCACTTTGCCGTGGCAGTCGTAAAAGACAAATAAGGCATAACATCAATGCGAGAGAGGGGAAACTCGACAAAAAATCCAACACATCTGATCAGAGCGGAATAGTTGGTCAATTTAACACTCATTATGTAGGAGGCCCTTGTTGAACAATGTTGATGATGATGATGATAAACCATTAAAATTAAAGTGCTGTTATTGTTTTTTTTTGTTTATATCGAACAGGTGACATGGCGGTGTTTATAACGAACACGGCCATGACACCTAATCAATTAGCTCTACATCTCCCACTTGATTTATTGCAGATCAATAAATCAAGTGGGTGATGTAGAGCATAAATTGTCGTTTTTGAAGTATTAAGTTTGCCTAAATTTACTTCATTAAACATGGTGTCGCTGCGTCTTGATGCGTCGTAGGCATCCATTTTAGATAGTAATGCGCAGGTGGGAAGAAAATCAATAAAGCCCTGGGATCATGATATTTTAAGCTATCTAGGCAGTCTCAACTTAGGATTCGACCGTGTTGCGCGTATAGCCTGATATTTTAAAGTCTCCTTTGTTTATAAATATCAGCAAAATGTTCTTGAAAATACTGAAAGATTTAATTCTTATCGTCGCGCTATATGCTCTTCATAAAGTTTTATATAGCACGTATATAAATATATACAAATCTTATATACGTGTTAACGAAACCTAAAATATTTAACAACAATAGTGAATTGCCTAAATGAGTTTATCTCATGATGTTTGTATGTTTATAAAAATAAGATAAAAAGTGTTTATATTGACTATGGCTGTTTCGAACTTCAATCCTTTTAATATCTTTGATAATTATTTCAAGTGGTGTAAAAATAAAACGCAAGCTGATGGTAAGTTCTTATAAATATCATATTAATAAGATTTACTAATAATATCCGTGTGATGACGAGGTAAGAATTGAATTCACCACCCCCTCTCTTACCCGTGGGTGACGTAAAAGACGACTAAGGGATTATTCAGACAACATCGATGCAAGAGAAGTAACCCTATTGCCAACACATCTGAGCGGTCATATTCCCTCCTACAATGGAGGAGGCAGGAGTCCAACAGTGGGACGTATATGGGCTGAGATGATGGCTGAATTAAGTAGGGAAATGAATCTTCTGCACGCGCTTTGGTTGGAACCAATCAAAACCTAAATTGTCAATTTCCTTAAAAGGGTGGCAGAATAGTCAAGATATTATTTTCTTTCATGGGGAGTGCTCTGAGGAACTGTTTTATTTGGTACTACTGCTGTCATCGTTTTACCAACGTACCCCTTGACACTGTAGCAGGGTTCATCCATTTCATCTGGAAACATTGTGATCATCATCTGTACGTGTGTAACAATAATTTTTCCCACGTACGTGCCGGCTCTTGAATGAACTACCTGCTTCTGTGTGTCCCAAGCGCAATGACTTGTCTTCCTTTAGACGAGCTTTAGTTAAAGCATTTTTTTCACGACAGGCAACGGCCAAGCTGTGCCCCTGTTATTGCAAGGATCCTTGTGTGGCAGTATTACTTTACATCGGGTGTGCTGTTTGTTCGTTTGCCACCATCGATGATAAAAAAGAGATACTAACAAATTCCCATGATTTAAACTTCGTAGTACCCGTTCCTTTGACATTACGGGCACATTATTTACTACTAATACGAGCCCATTGTTGTCAGAGTCGAGTTACAATTTTCTACAAAAATTATTAGTTTTTTATTTCGTTATTCCTATGGAAACGAGAACTAATGTTGAAAATTGGTTGCTCGATCTCTTCTTTTTTTTTTGTATTGGCAATCGTCTACTAATCCGTTCCCATTGTTGCCAGTGTCGAGTTACAATTTTCTATACAAATTATTAGTATTCTATCTCGTTATTCTTATGGAAACGAGAACTAATTTTGAAAATTGGTTTCCAGAAATATTCTTCCTTTTTTTCTGTATTGGCCATTTTCTACTTATACGAGCCCATTGTTACCAGTGTCGAGTTACAATTATCTACACAAATTATTAGTATTTTATCTTGTTATGCGTATGGAAACAAGAACTAATTTTGAAAATTGATTGCTAGAAATCTTCCTCTTTTTTTATTGGTAATCTTCTACTAATACAAAAAATCATCTACTAATAGGAGCCCATTATTGTCAGAGTCGAGTTACAATTTCCTACACAAATTATAATATTAGTATTTTATCTTGTTATTCCTATGGTAACGAGACCTAATTTTAAAAATAGGTTTCTTGAAATCTTCTTTTTTTTGTATTAGCCATTTTCTACTAATACAAGCCCATATTTGCCAGTGTCACCCAAATATTAATATTTTATCTCGGTATTGCTATGGAAATGAGAACTACGCGGACGCAACGACGCAAAATGGACCCATTTTAAAAATTGTTGTACCAATGGAACATTGTCAGCGTGTAATATAGGCTATATCTATCTCCGTATTTCCACGGGAACCTGATCTACACGGGTGAAACCTCGGGTAATTGCTGATATTACATACATTTTTATTACATTACCCGACGATGCTCGACTAAAAAAGAAACTATCTGATATAACCATTTTTGAAATCCTACACGATCATCTTGCCATGACTAAGGTCAGCGCAAGATGGGTGCCGAGAATGTTTACGTGCATTTTTGGATCTCTGAAATGAAGACAAAGATGTTGTATCAAGTAGAATTGTTATTGGAGACAAAACTTGGGTGCATCATTATAAACCTGAGTCGAAAGGAGACTATGCAGTGGCATATAAAGAAAACAGCACCACTTAAAAAGTTTAAGGTGTCACAGTCAGCTGGGAAACTGATGGCAACGGTCTTTTGGGCCTCGGAAGGCATATTATTGTACGTGTTTTTATAACTGGAAAATACTACGCTTCAATATTAGAGTGATTAAAAGAAACCATTAAAGAAAAAAGACGGGGAAAATTGACGAAAGGTGTGCTGCTTTTGCACGACAATGGTCGTCCACAGGAGCCGCGTTGGGTTGGCTGCCCAGCATAAGGTAGGCTTTGCTATTTTGAGTCAATGGCCCCAAGTGATTATCACCTCTTTCTATAAATGAAAAAAGAGCTGCGGGTTAAACAAATTACCGGTGATACTGAAGTCAAGGAGACAGTTTCGTCGTATTTTGGAAGATAAAGACTAAATATTTTTCATGAGGGTATAAATAAATTATTAAAAAATCGGAAAAAAATGTATTCCTCTTGCAGGTGAAAATATTGAAAAAGAAAATAATTTGGTTTTTGTATTTTCACCCTATATCCCTCATTCCGCGAACTTAAAAACGCTCCCTTGTATGTCCCACTGTTGGGCTCGGGTTCGGACATTTCACCTATTATTTAGTGTTGATATAGGCCTTTATTTGGAGTGTAACTTCTCTGCATATTACATCTCTTAAGCTAATATCAGACGAGTCATTTTTTGTTCATTTTTATCTTTCATTTTGCATCTTTCACTCGAAGTGACGCATCTGAACACAAAATGAAACATTAGTGTCGAATAAATTCATTAGTGAACCGATCCAACAGTGTTGGATATTGGCATCCAGCATCTTTCACTCGCTCTCCGAATGAACGCTGTGAACACTGAGAGAACGTTCATTCGGGTTCTACCATTATATTTCGAGTTCTGTAGCCGAAGGACGTCATGTGTTGATATTTTCTCGTGTGCGTTGCACTGGTCGCACGCGGTAAAGTGGTGTTTAAGTGGAACATTGCGATTTATGGAGAACTTTAAAAACTATCATTACCTTAGGAACAACAAAATTGATGAATACAAAGACCGAACATTGCCGGCAAATTCTATAAAATCTCTAATTAGTGATTTAAACTTAGAGGTTACTGAAAATGATATTAAATAAAGAATTAAGACGACTAACTCTTAGTTTAAATTATCACTAATTAAAGTAATTCCAAGACGCACGACTTCATTCGATGACATATTGTAAAGCTGATATCAGACGGTTCACTGTTCATTTCTTTCATTCTATGTTCACACGGCTAAGAGGGAATGATTTAAAAAAGAACATTCACTATTCATTTCTTACAAACGGATTGTCGAATGTAAACCTTAGATTAATTATCAGTGTATATTACTAGTTAGTAAAAGTTACTTAGTATTATTGCCTTCCTTTTTGTCCTTTCTCATACAAAAACGGTCTTCGATGCCACCACCAGTTTAGACATTTTTGTGACGTGCTCTTAATCTTATCAAGAAATTACATCGAATGCAATTGCATCATCTATACCAATAAATAAAATTGGAGTGTCTGTTTGTAATGTCAAAATAATAGACTTTTCATGCTCACACGGTTATTTGCCGACACCTATGCCTAAAATAGCGATTAAAAATTTTTGTCTGTCTGTTTGTTCCGGGTAATCTTCAAAACGGCTGGACCGATTTCAAAAATTCTTTCACCAATGGCAAGCTATAATATCAGGGCGTAAACTAGGCTATATTTTACCCCGGTATTGCCACGGGAACGGGAACTACGCGGGTAAAACGACTATAACCGAAGCGAAGCGAGGGCGGGTTGCTAGTTAATAAATAAAGGAGAAAGGGAGACATTGGTTCGAATAGTAAAATGAAATACTCTTTTGCATCATATATTTCTTGAATTATATACATCATTAGATTGAAAACTCATTAATATTCATCATCATCATCATCGCAGCCCACATAAGTCCCACAGTTGGGCTCGGGTCTCCTCCATAATGGGAGGGAATTTAACCTACTATACCGTGCTGGTAAGACATGTTGGCATAGGGTTTTATTTTGAGTTTTCCTTCTCTTGCACAGTTCTTATGTGCATATTATATCCCTTAGTCGTCTTTTTCGACATCCACGGGCAAGATAGGGGTGAATTGTATTCTTAATCCGTCACCACACGGAAGCATTAATATTTTTAGATTGAAATTAAAACATCATAGAAAATGACAAATTTAAGTTATTTACATCAATCTATGATCACTTTGCCGAACTTCAATCGTTGCAAAAAAAGAAACGCACAGACATCCTGTAGTTTTCTAAATAGCCTTTGCTAGTTATTATGAAATCTTCATCGTTAAAATAGGAGGAACAAATCTTTGTATATTTCTTTGATATTGATTTTTGAAAGCCATTGCTTCTTAAGATTATCATTGGCCGGTATTCTAGAACATAAAAACATTTACAATTTAAATATAATAGGTTTATTTAAAGTAGTGTAAAAGTTATTTTCTTTAATAAAAATCCGAATATAATAATTGTGTATTAACTACGACCCTGGTATTTTAACACTTTTATGGTTCTTCATAGTTGACGACAGATGGCGCATTATTTGCAAAATTTTTGTGAAACTACATGTAAAAATAATTTTTGTCCAGGTAAAAGTATTTAGATATTAATTTAAATACTTATGTTCATTAGTTATTACGATAATCTTAATAGTCTGAGCTTTATCTACTTTTATAGTTCTAGGTCCCATTACGAAAAGTAGTGTCATCTAACGTTGAGTAGAATTATATTTGTACATGAAATCGTCAAAGGAATTTGCTAGAAATTATTTTAATAAAGTATGAATAAATATACTTACAAATGAAATGTGATTCCTTTTATAGCATCTGAACGTTTATCGGAGTACTATTTACATGATAAAACTCAAAACTTAATGATTTTCAGCGTAATAAAGCAAAAATACACCAAAAATATAACCGTGTCCACAGTACGGACACGGGCAGTTTCGACAGCAGACTAACAGGCCACGCCCATTACCTGATGTTGACGTGATAACGTCAGGACCTAGTTGGGTTACGGTGCACAGTTGCTTAGGCCGTCTCCTCTTTGTATATGCTCCGTGGGTCTAGGTGTCTAGTGATACACTTTTCACTATATACGTGGCCACATGTTTGGGGTCTATTTGTTCTGCTGCACCTGTTCGGGCTGATACAGTTGCCATAGGGGCGTTACGCATTAAGTTACTACAAAGCCAGCGATTGGCTCTAATGTAATTATATGTAAATCCTACAGAATTACTTTGAGGTTCAGTGACGGACAATTTCATTTCTATTATGGAGGAGGCTCGAGCCCAGCTGTAGGTCGTATATAGATTGAAATGATAATGATACAGGACATACCTACTTTAAAAATATTTAACAGTACGTTTATTGTGAGCAACTTCAAGTAGATGAGGACTTACATTAAAATCATTAACTTCCATCGAAGTAAATTGGTTTTGTGTTCCCTGTGAGGACAGGGTAAGAATATAAATGGCATATACTTAGTATAAGTAGATAATACAACAAGTACATAATATCACCAAAGGTAAAAAAAAAATTGATTCTTCTGCCAACCTAGGTAGGTTCACGCTGGACAGGTTCCAGCGTTAGGTCAATTGTCGAGACAGAGGACCCACCCACAAGTGGAGGACAAATATGAACAAATTTGAAAAGAGAAAGAACTGATTTTTGTTACTTGTAGCATGCTCCAAGTTTTCGTATGGTTACGCAGACAGAATACAATTTGCCATCCCATCTTATCCATGAATTTGATTGCCTTTTAAATTAAAATCACACTCTTTAGGTAGAGAAAAAAGAAAGACAGACTGAAGACATCTAAAGGTAAGTGCAAAAAGTAGACATAAATGATTAATAATGCATATGATTTCTAAAGGTCTTTTCTATGTTTAATACGCTTTTTCTGTATATATATATATATATGTTTTTCATATTCAGTCTCTTCAAGCCGTCTTTTTAAGTTCCACCCAAGGAGTTGTGGGTTGTATAGCTTCTTTCTGCAGAACCGCGTTTTCTATCGGCGGACTCATTGCTTCACTAGCCATGCCATGCTTCACTAGTTCGTCGAGCAATATGACGAATTTCCATTTTAGTTTGCTAGTTCTATGTCTTATATAAGTCATATTCCATTTACCTGTTGGAAGTGCTTGTTTCATAGCCATGCCAGCATAGATTCCTATATCACGATATGCTTGGTTCGATGTCTCGGTACACTCTTGAACGTCGCACCTATACGGCAGACCTCATTATGGATAGAGGCTTTCTTCGATGGTATGTGCCTGCTGCGGACTAGACCAGTTTGGATTCTGTGCTCCCTGTCCAAAGAGTTCTTAAATGTTATGTAACCCAGTTATTTATATTGTTCACATATATTGTATATACATAGGTAGTCTGTGCGGTCTGAGCGAAAATGCATTATACATTATAAAGGTATTATTATGATTACATGTTTTGTAAAGGATTTATTGTGTACTCATTGAGTTATTTTCCCACCTTGACAGGTCGTTCGTCATTTCTAGGAACCCCATATAATTTTTTTAAATTTAAACATTTTTACAGAAAGAGGCGTGTGTGGAATTCGTGGTGATATAGCTGGTATGCCTTGATTTTTAGAGGTAATAAAGGTACAACGATGCGACGGTCCTCGCTTCTAGATCAAGCTATTGAATTCCGGCGCAGCAGTTTGCTTCTTTTTAGGATGTTGTTACGTTCACTTCTGATGACCCCGATATCCATAGCCTACTATGACCGCAACAAGTTTAAGGCGTTGTGTGCTATTACATTTGGCCCATAGACTGTATGAAACCCAAACTAAGACATTAAAGCCATTCGGCAGAATCTGCATTGGGCGCATACCAGATTTTGCCCTTGGAATCATTTTTAGAGCGTCGTCCTCATCTACTGAGTAATCATTACAGAACGTGTAGATGTGAATGTGAGCTTAAAGAATTCTTGCTACTGTAGTTCTAGTCGTCCTTCTATCTACTATGGAAGTCATCATAGTTGCCATATTCACAGAGCGTCAATACCACCTCCAATGTTTAGAGTACTGATACTACAAAACGGCATAGAACACATAAACATTGCATTGCTGCTATTTCTAGCAACCACTAGTACATTTGGCCCTTGATATCGCTGATTCGACCTCATCATTATCATTAAATATCACGGATCGATATTTTATAGGGTCTCTGTCATGTTATATTTGTTTTAAAATCTTTTATCGCCAGCTTAGACTGAGCGGCTTGAGCGAAATCCATATTCTGGTTGCAATAGTTTTATTTCCTTATAAATATATAAGTATTTCAACACAACCAACGCAATAGTTTAAGGGCATCAATTTAGTCTTTTACATAATCATTTATAATGCTTTTATCGTCTTAGGTTAGATGCCTGGTCATAAAATACATAAGTATTTCAAGAAATAGTCTCTTCCTCTTTACGAATAAGCTGAGTACGCTAGGCAGTGTTTCAATATTAAGAATACTTGAGTGTACGATAATTCATTGCTCAAAGACACACAATAATTTAAACTATTATTCACTACGTCAGTTTCAATTTCCATACGCATTTTTTATGTTTGTTACTGGATCAGCTCTTAAGTAATATTAGTACAAAAAATTTTCTCTTCTTATTTCAGTGGCTGATCAGTAATTTCTATTTTCCGGGTTACATAAATGGAAAGTTTAATTAATTTCATTAAGAGATTCCTGTTTTTACTGTTTATATTTTCTAATAAATATGCCCAGCGTCTCTAGAGACTTTTTGAGGTTTAAATGCTGCAAAAAATGTGAAGTAGCTTGCTTAACTTAATTCATTTTGTGGGAATAAGTGGTGGTATATGGTTTGATTACACAATACAAGGATTGGTTGTTGCTCCCGATTGAATTGTTATAATATTCGATTGAAGATTTTTAGAGTACTATTTCTTTTGATAATCTATAATTTTTAAAAGAATCTTGTCTCATTTATATATAGGTATGGGGCAACTGGTCAAACGGAAGTTTGGCAATGGTGGTAGGAATCCATAGAAAATTTGATTCGTGAATCAATTTGAGAAATGAAATATTTTCAATATTGTCATCCCTTTTTCGTGTAAATCTGATTGAAATATATAAAGTGATACTTAATCTGCAACACATTCGTACTTTGTTAAATGTTCATTAGAAATTGAATAAATCAATGATTACGTTCGCATAAGCAAGACAAATTTCGCTTTAAATCAGCTGATCGGCCGATGACCGTTGACAAGGCGTCTTTGTACCTACGTTGTTATTGAAGCGTTTGCGAAATTCATACCTATTTATACTGTCGAAGCTTTATATGCTTACATGTATTGTGTCTGTACATGCCTACCTAATACGTAACATTTAAGGCATAGACTCTTAGACACACATTTTTGTAATCACTATAACTTTTACGATTTATTGTTTATTGTGTAATATATACATTCTAATTACGATCTATGACCGTTAACATAGTCGAATAGTTGCCCCATAACCTGATACACTCTGTATATATTGGAATAAGAGACGGTTCAAAATTAATATTTTTAAGTACGCATACCCATTTTCTTCTTCTGATTGACCCTAATTTTATAGTAGTAGGGCCACACTGTTGACAGTTGTCTGTCTATTCTCGCAGAAAATCAAGGTCCGTGTAGTAGCAATTTGTAATTGCACTTCATTCGATGAGCGAGAGCCAGCAGCCCAACTTTCTGAGGGTGTTTGCGTGTGGTGGGTTTTGATGATGCCTTTAGTATCACCGAACCTAATTGTACGCATTTACTCTCCCATCACTTTCTTTGCGGTAGGCAGCGGCTTAACTGTGCCCCTGGTATTGCATAGGTCCATGAGCGGCATTTAACATCACGTGTACTGTTTGCTCGTTTGCCACGGTTCGCGATAAAAAAAATATTACGGAAAATTAATGTAGAGGAAATTGCCCTAAAATTTGTGTAATGTTTTTTTCAAAATACTCTTAAAACTTTTTTTTTTGTGAACCCTTATAACCTTAGTGTCAAGACGATTCAAGCACGTAATTTCCTGAAAAAAAAAAATTCCTTTCTGCTCCACCAATAGTTATACTAGGCTTCCATCAATAACTTATTGCCTGTGTTTCGAAATCAAATCATAGGAGCCGAAATGCCAGTGCTAGGATGTCAAGGTCGTCAACATATTTTGTGGAAAGTTGTGCTTTCAAAATAAATAAATATACTGCTTTGCAGTATCAATCTCATTTTTATGTTGTCCATCTTTTATGAATAGCCATCCTTCCAATCGCAGTTATAACATAAAATCTGGGAGGGTGGTGAATTGTATTACTCTGTCACCATACGGATTGTCTGTCATCTCCATTTACATTAGGGTAATTAAGTGACGGAGTAAGATTACAATTCACCATCCCATTTCTTACCCGTGGGTGATTGTAAGAGACGACTAAGGGACACAGGCAGATGACAACACAACAGAGAAAGTAAACTCGAAATAAAAACCCCGCACTTTGGAGGAGGCTCGAGTTTAGCAGTGGGACGTATGAAGTAGAGATGATGATGATGATGAACCAATTATTTTTTTTTATAAATATTCAGTGATGCTTTCTATTTTATCGCTGTTTGCTATTCTTCACTGAAAAGCCTCCTCTGTGAATACTGAGATGCAACTAATTGATGTTAAAATCATATTACATATTTGAAATGAATATGATAAATCAATACAGTAGCAAAATGAATCTCAGAGAATTGATGCAAATTAATATGTTTTTGGGTACTTTATTGTCAATGTAAAGTGTAAGTACTTATTTGTTTTTTTTTTAAGAGAATACCATGTCCCAAAGAAGTAATCCTTGAATTGCTAGGGACTTTATAAACATATATTTAACTAATATACAGTATGACTGGTAAAAGATTGTACATATTGAAGGAAACGATAGATAATGGCCACATGTAACTAATAAAAGTGTAAAAAGAAGATAATATTAATTAACTACATAGACTACATAGTGAACATCAACAATATTAGTGTTACAAGACTTCCAAAAATATTGTCACCCTACTGGCGATACACCGATACCGATATCGAGTAAAAGTTTTGTTAGTTCTGTTGTCAAGATTTTGGACATTTATTACTAGAATTACTAAAGCTAGGTGTAGGAATAATGTCATAAAAACACTAAAGTTAGTTGCAGATTCATAGCTCTTACCAATCCTGAGATAAAGTGATTTGTTTCTAATCAAAACAATAGGTTTGCCAGCGTACGTTGACCTCTGTCTGCGGCCCGCGACGCGAAAAAAATACCAACTGGGTCGAGTCGCATAGGTAGAATATTTACCTAAAATGTAACTAGTTCAATGTCACGCGAACTGTTTAGAGCCTACAAGTGCTGACGTACGTTGACCTATCCCATGTGTTCATAACTAAATGTTTTTATAAGATAATTAGTTCAAAATTTAAGTACCAATTTTTTTTTATATATTCGGTATAAGAATCGAGTACTGAATACCCTCCTTCAATATGTACAATCTTTTACCAGGCACCCTCTATATTACGACTAGTGGTGGTCGTTGAATAAACGAACAGTTTTTTTCGACTGTTTCTTTGTCGTGAACTAATAAACTAGTTTATAGTTGACTGATAAACATGTTTATGTATGAACGGCTTCGCGAATCGGTTGTCGCATCAACGAATGACACGAACGCGAAGACGACTTGCGAGTGTTCGCCCGAATCGGCCCGGACTTCAACGACGGGACGCGTGCGTACTCGCACAGCTCGCTACGCTCCTTACCCGCCCCGCAAACCTCACCGCCCGTGGGCGTGAGTCGAGGCGAAATCATAACGTATAGATAGATTGAATTGCAATTCATTGCGCTCTGCTATCGTGTGATGGAACTACCATCTACCATTACATATTGAAGCGTCAATGTACATTGTACAATGAAACTGTTGTCTAATAAAATTCGTTGAAGTTTCGTTGTCCTTTACCAATGGACGATCAACGTACGTCATAATATAAACTAAACGTCTCGTTTTGTCTAATCGTCTACGACGTAAACTAGTCGAAAATTAGACTGTTTTCATCTAGTTTATCATCGATGATAAACGGTCTCGTTGCGTCGACTGTAAAATCGTCGACGACACACTACTAATTACGACTCCTAACAATAATTTGTGGATCGCACAAAGTATTGTCCTGGGTATGAATCAAACCAACGACACTGGCAAAGTAAATTCATATCTTAACCGATTGCCGATCTATGTAGTAAATTATTCGAAATAACGTATGAAAGAAACTATACTATAAAATAGAGGTGGTTTTATTTTAAGGAAGGCTATGATCTGGTCCCACCCTGCCAAAAAGGGATGGTGGGCAAACCATATATTGCTTATAAAGTACGGTGCCATACCGAACCGTACTTTTCCATCGACATTATATAAATTATAGTAATTTCATATGTTCAATTCTTTTAAAAATAATCCTTACTAATATTATAAATGCTAAAGTAAGTTTGTTTGTTTGTTACGCTTTCATGCTTAAACTACCGAACCGATTTCAAAAATTCTTTTACCAATGGAAAGCTATATAATGGAAAGCTATATATCAGGGAGTAATATATCCTATATTTTATCCCGGTATTCCCACGTGAAAGGGAACTAAGCGGCTAATGCGACTGAAACCGAAGCGAAGCGAGGGCGGGTTGCTAGTATCTAATATGTATAATAAAAAATTAAACTAATTTATACAAAGGCCCTAAAATCAGGATTACACGAAAATGAATCACACTTAAACGACTTGTTGTCGCCATCTCTTGATTGTAGCACGACTTAAAATTTCTTGGCTGATTCAAAATACTGAGATATAGAATCCTGGTTAGGTCTTTTTCGAAAGTGGTGTTTCAACTAATTCCCAGTTAGGATTTCACTTAAATATATGTGAACAAAAAATCAATATTTACCATGTTATTGGAGTCCTAAATCAACAAATGTTGGCCGGTGATGTAGCCAGGCACCTTATCCCGTCCTGCTGCCTGGGACGACAGAAATACGCTGTGCCCTCCCCGTACCGCGCACTATTACACTCCCGGGCTATTGAGCGGGCCCCTTTAACTGATTTGGCATCTTAAATTTACCGACATCATGTCGCTTTAGATTGCCTAAAAATAATTGTGTTTAAATAGCACATAACCAAAAGTATATAAATTTACATATGTACAATACAATTGCTAACCTATTCTTTTTTGGGGCCGAATTACTAAATTTCTCAAATTAATCCAAGAACCAGAGCAGGTCAAGAAAGTAGGTTCATAATGCAATTTTCTAAGATCGCATTTTCTTTTCAAAAGGTTCAGGGGTACTCCCGTAATGTAAATAGAAGCCTATTTGCGGGAAGGTGAGCTTCAGCCACCATTTTGAAAAATGGTGGTAACCAAATTTGTAGAATACTATTTTTTTTTGCCGTATTATTTAGAGTAATAGTAATGTAATAATAACTATAAATAAATCTAGTCTTGATGTTTAGACTTAAAACGAATTAAAGGGTATCTTTCATAGCGCAGGTCCGGGCGCCATATTGACGCATAAATCAATATCTAGGACTCTGCTCTCATGGATGTCCTAACTCCGCGTCAGTATCATGCTGTCCGGCATCCGGCTTTAACGTACTGGTTCTTATACCGTGTATTAGGTATATAATTTTGAATTGATTGCGTTTTGTTTTAGTACAAATAGCCTTGAGTAACGGTGTGTAAAAACTTCTTTGAACGTTAGATTTGAGAAAGTTCATTTTTCAAAATGGAGAACTTATCCTTTTGCCGATTGGCATCGACGTCAGAGGAAGAAACGTAGGTTATAAATGTTTTCCTTTGAATAATAGTTATTTATTATTTTGTAGTATTATACATAATATCGGAATATTTTTGTTGTATTTTTGACAAATTTATTTAGATACATATATATTAATAAAAAATAAAAATTAAATAATGAAAAAAATTAAAAAAAAATACAAAAAGAGAATAATAATAACACCGAGATTCGATCCGACGCCGTTTGAATGCCAAAACAATACTAAAAAGAAACTACACTACTTCCCAACTGAGCTATCGTAACTCATGACGTTGACGGCACAATTTGAATTATATTCTTTTAAAATTTAATGTCATTATATTGTTTTGCTAAAAACACTGACAAAACAATATTTTCTGTAAATAAAACCTAGCTAGATCGATTTTTTGGCCTCGAAACCTCTAGTATGCCAAGTTTCATCAAAATCGTTGGTGCCGTTTCCGAGATCCTGAATATATATAAAAGAAAGTCGTTTTAGTTACTATATTTATAACTCAAGAACGCCTGTACAGATTTGGCTGAAAATTGGTGGGAGGTGACTTAGAACCAGGAGACGGACATAGGACACTTTTTATCCCGTTCTTCTTCTTCTTAATGGCAATGAGCTTACTTTTTATCCCGTTCGATCGCGTTCCCGTGTGACATGGCATAAAATGTCAAATAGATTTTATTTTGTTTCTGTTTATCCATTCGGACGGGCAAAGGAATCAAAAACCATACAAGTCTGATACAATTTTCTTCATATTATTTAACATTTCTTTATATAGAATAGCTTATTTAAAGTCATGTCTATCAGTAAGTCAAATCGTTACCATTAATTAGCCGCTGTAAACCTAATTATTTGATTTCTCTGGGAATTACGGTAGAATATGAAAATACGCGTAAACCATTCTTATATCACATTCCTTACATATCTTAACTGTATTATATTACATAAAATATCAGCAAAATTATTCAATGTAACACTATAAAACACTAAAAAAATTAATATAATACAAGAGCTAAACATGACATTCCATATTCGCACCGAAACTCATGTCAAAGAGAATACAAGTCACTATGAAACGTAGGATAACAAAAACGCATTTAATATGTAATAACAAAATACAAATGACAGCTAAACGTAATTTTGTTTATAGTTAAGTATGGTTTAAAATTTGATAATTATAATTTTCTCAGAAATCAATAATCAGTAATTTGTATTCTCTTTGAATCATCATTAACAATGGCGAGACCAAGACGATCGAATCTTTCTCGACAAAGCCGTGATAGTTCCTCCATTAGAGAATATATATTCGGAAATTTAGAAAATGTATTTACGAAAAACAGAATTATGGCGTTACGAAGTTCGTCGGGTCAGCTAGTATATATATATACAAGAATTGCTCGTTTAAAGATATAAGATATGCATTATATGTAGCAGGATCATGCATGATCTGTATATAGTCGTCTATCGACAGCCGCCAGGGGATCCGTCCAGGGTAGTACCACACTTTCGCAGAAAATTGAGTAGTAGCAATTTGTTACTGCATTTCTTGTGACCAAGAGAGCCGAAGCCCAACTTTTTGAGGATGATTACATGTGGTGGTTTTTGGTGATGCCTTTATTGCCTATCACCGAACGCCATTGCACGTATTCACACTCGCTTCATGGTAGGAAGCGGCCTAGCAAAAGCCCATGAGGGACAGTAACAAATTAACAGGCGCAGTAACATTAACCATCAGGTGTGCTGTTTGCTCGTTTGTCACCAAAAACAAAAAAAAATCTTTTTTTTAGTTACTTCAATCATAAAAACTGCTGATGCTACCTGTAATTTTCCGTCGCCATTTTGAATAAGTACCAAAAGCACGGATTGTACTTTATAAAGGTCAATATTTTAAAACGAGTTTCGCAGTAATATTGTTAAAGTACTGCAAATAACTTTGTTGTAACGGCTCGAGTGTTTTCGCTCACATGTTCTTTTATATATGGGGTTCTAACCTAACAAAGGTATGTCCTTGGACTGCCTATCTTGCATGTAACTATAGAGCGACAACTACTACTTCAGTTCAATAAACGAAGCGTTTCTTACAATTAACTGAATTAACTCATATACTAAGCACGTATTCATCGACTCATTTATTATTCTTTATTAGGGTTTCCTACCCAAAGGGTAAAAACTGGACCTTATTTCTAAGACTCGCTGTCTGTCCGTCCGTCTGTCTGTCACCAGGCTGTATCTCAAGAACCGCTGTAGCTACCCAGTTGAAATTTTTACAAATTATGTATTTCTGTTGCCGCTATAACAACAAATACTAAAAACAAAATAAAATAAATATTTAAGGGGAGCTCCCATACAACAATCGCTAGTTTTATAGATAATGGTACGGAACCCTTCGTGCGCAATTCCGACTCGCACTTAGGAGGTCTTAATTTTCGTTTATGAAAACACCTTAATATTTAAATCTAAGAATATCTGGTTGACCGAGCTTCGCTCGACATATTTTTGCCGAATTTATTTAGAATATATTAATAAAAAATAAAAAATAAATAATAAAATTTATATAAAAAATACAAAAAGGGAATAATAATAACACCGAGATTCGAACCGACGCTGTTTGAATGCTACAAAACCCAAAATTAAAACCGGCCGTCTCCCCAACTGAGCTATCGTAACTCATGACGTTGACAACGAAATTTGAATTCATATTCTTTTAAAATTTAATGTCATTATATTGTTTTACTAAAAACACGGACAAAACAACATTTTCTATAAATAAAACCTAGCTAGATCGATTTTTTGGACCCGAAATCTCTAGTATGCCAAGTTTCAACAAAATCATTGGAGCCGTTTCCGAGATCCTGAATATATATATATATATATATATATACATATATATATACAAGAATAGCTCGTTTAAAGATATAAGATTAAAAATAGTTCTAGATTTGTGTTTGTTTTTTTTGGTAGCTATGTTCAGCTTACATGAAAACGGCTATGCTGAAAGTGTCTTCCGAGAACAAAACAATTCTGGCTATTAGCTACTTGCAGGTCTAATATTATTATAAAACGTGTGTCAGACGTTTGGTTGGTTCGCTTTGGCTTGGCTCACTCGTATTGACCAGTAGCCGGGTAAAGGTGACGCCTTCGCTTTTTTGTTCCCAAACAATGTGCTCGATGATCGCAACCTTGTTGTGCTTTAGAGGTACCATCAAAGCTGCACTGCACTGCTGCTCTGCACTGTTTCGGATGTGCATTTCTTTTTGACATTTCTTTCTGTTTTGGAACAGTCTATCTAGTCTAAAAACAGAGTCGCTGAATGGATTGGCTAACCTTAGTCTTAGAGAATACATATGGGTGGTATTAGGGTAGTGCTAATAGTAAACCTTTGATGCCTTACCGACATGGCCATTTCATGCCTACCGCGGTTGTCAGAAAAATAGTTCTCGATGTCTCTAGACATTGCTAACGCATAGTTTAAAGGGGTGTAACCTCTCTTTCCCACGTCCGGTTTTCCACAGACGAATTGTGCAGCGCATTGACTTTCTGAAGCAAAAACTCTATTCGTGGGCAAATCGAATTCGCAGATATAAACGTGTAAATCGATATTCTGTGAAACGCATATTTGAGAGCGACTGTTTCGATGGAATCCTTTATTGGCCGCTTGAAGAAGGTTTTTAATAGTCTTCATACGGCATATCAGGCAGCAACAACGTACGTGCTTATGACGGTTGGGTCATGCCGATTCTGATGTACACCTTTGGCGTCCAGTGGTCTCAAATCGAATCAGACATTCTGGATAGAAAATTTCGCACGCCGTTGACATCGCACGGGATGCATCATCTTCGTTCATAAATAATGTAGTTCTATTATTCTGCGAAAATGTGGAGGACGAGGTTTCTTACCAAAGGCCTTCGTAATCGCGAATTGTACATCGTCACAGATTATTTCCTCAAGATGACGAACCTTGATGGTGACAGTGGGTCGGCTAAAGAGCACTGACTTATATGGTTAGTGCTAGAGATATGGCAGAGCAAAGAGCTTTTTGGCATATATTCCCCGTAAGTAGACATGTCAGCCCCTGTGACCTGGCTAGAATTTTGTAATCTCTTCGGAGAACCCGAAGGTTTTGTCTGTGCAATTGGTCATGAAGTTTTTAAGATGAATATCTTGGCGGATAACATGGCTGACATTTAGCGGGCGTGCCATCTATCAACCTAATCGCTCAGGCATACCGTTGCCGGCTGTTCACGTCTTGCTAACGGCGAGTACTTACTTGCACACGCACAACCAAGTAGCTAGCATCATTCAGTAGCAACTTGCTTTGCTATACAAGCTTATGAGCGTAGTGGTGCCGTACCACGTACATCCAAGTAAATACTAGGGCCGGTTCTCGAAAATGCGTGCCACATAATACTGGGGTACATCTATCATCACTGATAGAACTATCGCGGCAAATATGCCAAACATCATGGTGATAAATTGGCTAGAGCACCGTGCAATGATTGTTGCTGTCACTGTTCCTCATTACGGCAATTTCGTGAAGGCTGAGAAAGATAGACAGATAAAACATCAAGACCGGGACCGGATGTGGACTCGGCAATCATTACACCTATAGTAATTTCAACCAACGGTCTAATAGCCAAGACCCTTGAACAACATCTTAAAGAGCTCGATTTGGGTGGTTGAATTGTGGTTTTGATACAGGAAGCGCTGTCACTGGACATGGTGCGCATCCTGAGAAATTACCTCCCTTTCTAGCCCTAACTGCCGGCAGCTTATATTCGCTGCCAGTGGGTCAACATGCCTTTTAATACTTTTTACTTTTTATATTATATTTAAAAGTTCATAGGTAGTTTGTGGATTAACTAAAGAAAATAAATATTAATAACGTTTGTGGACGACATCACCATTTTTATTATTGTCACGACAATAGCTTTTGGGAGGCTGATGCGTGATATCTTATTGTTACAATGTTTCTCCCGTTGTTAACAATTATAGATACTACTCCGCTCCTATTTATCTCAACGTTATGTATGCATATACTGCCTCGATAAACAGGTTATCTTATGTAATAAGATTTTTAGTCTACAAATCGTAGTGTAAGATTAGTGCTCTCAAATAAAGTCTCAAATGCGCATACCAATAGGTAGTATATTTGTAATGTTATAGAATTATTTGTACTACGAAAAATAATTTCGTGCAGTAATTGTATCCAGATGTTTAATAATACACTGTGCCGTATTTTTACAATCTAAAATAGCTCGATTTGCAACAAGTTTGAGCGACGAAACTTATGCTTATATGCTTTGTTCCATCTAATCGATGATAAACCATGATGGTGGAACCAAATTTTGTATGTTGTAGTGTCTGTGCGTCGGTTGCATTTTCAAATGCATTGCGCAGTTGGGCGTTTCCAGGTAGTGGGAGAGAGGTTTCATGGCGCATGTTCGCTAGCATTATTGTAGAGTGCAAATCAATATCCAGGTTTAGCTTGTTCTAGAATTGTACATGTCCGTCAGTGCTGGACGATGCATCGGATGCACCGTCCGCCAGATTATGAAGTTCTTTGTGCTGGATCACTCCCTACTTGAGCTATGGAGTATTTTTAAGAATAGTATTAATTATTATATAAAAGTGCTAGCTAGAATAGGCGACTGTGTAAAGTCTAAAATTAACCGAGATGAAGCATCAAGCAGGCAGACAGCATTATGCTCTTACAGTAACGAAGCGCAGGTAATTTTTCTTAAGAAAAGCAAAGGAATGACTGCTTTTGTTGCGGGAGACGTTAAAAACATAGCGTCACAAATTTAATAGACACAAATCATACTTAGGCTCAAACAAACCATTTCTGGATCACACAAAGAATTATTGTGAAGTATTTTTTTTATAAGTTTAACAGTGTTTTTGCGGCAACCGTACTCGCATATGTGTATAGTCCATTGAAATGTTAAATTTTTTAGGCTTTACCTTGCGTTTTATAGAGGACGCAATTTTATTTTTTAGATGTGTACTTTGTCAGTGTAAAGCTAAAACCAAGTTTGTGGGATCGCCACCCTTGTCCCACGGCTGCCATCTTGAAAATAGGGGTTGAAATGGTTTTTACGATATATCTCTTAAACTATTAATCTGTTAAAACAAAATTGTTAACATTTTTTGTTGAAAATTAAATTCTCCACTACTTTGTCAAGTAACTTTTTGTCGTAGAACTATAAATAAAAAAGTTATAAGTGCAAATGTTCAGAAATTCGAGAAAAAGCTTATATTTATCGATATAACTTTTTTTATCATTTTAAAAAACGCTGTAAAGCCTTAGCTATTGACTTAATGAAAAAATGTTGCTTGCAAAAGTTGTACCTTAAAAAACGATCTAAATGGTCTGATATAATTTTTTCGTAAAATGATAAAACAAAGATATATCGAAAATATAAATTTATTTCTCGAATTTCTGAACATTTTCGCTTATAACTTTTTTATTTATAGTTCTACGACAAAAAGTTACTGGACCACAATTGTAGAGAATTTAATTTGCAACAAAAATGTTAACAATTTTTTTTATCAGATAAATAGTTTAAGAGATATATCATAAAAACCATTTCAACCCCTATTTTTAAAATGGCGGCCGTGGGACAAGGGTGGCGATCCCACAAACTCGGTTTTAGCTTTACACTGACCCCCCCTACACATCAAAAAAATAAAATTGCGTCCTCTAAAAAACGCAACCCCAAATGTAACTTTTCAATGGACTAGTACATATTTATAAACATATACGACAATCCTTTTGAGAAATATCCCAATATGTTCTTTATACATATAAAAATAACATATTTGTTGTTATAAGAAACATTTTCTTTTTAATTATCGCCATGTTTATGGCGATAATTAACTAAATATGTAATTTTTGTATTACTTTGTATTATTATCTTTGTAATTTAAAAACTATGTATTTTTTGCGCTAATCCTATTGAGATGTATTCATATTTTATTAATTGAAATATAATTTTCATCCGATAACCAAGAACTTCCTCTTATAGGGATTATTTTATAGGATACAAGTTGCTCGGCGGAGTGAGTAATCATAACATAGTAACCGACTATAACGTTCCCTCCCTTCGCTTTCTTCGCGGTAGGCAACGGCCTTGTAAAGGTCCATGAGCGGCAGCAACACTTACCATCAGGTGTACTGTTTGCTCGTTTGCCACCGTTTGCAAAAAAAAAAAAAACGTACCAGTATTGAGATAGGATATTTTGTGTAATGATGGAGTAAGAAAACACCTTTTTCTTCCGTTATGAGATAGTTATACAATAGTTTAAATAATATAAAACGATCAAACAATGTACGCAGATATCACATCATCTCAGCCTATATATGTTCCACTGTTGGGCTCAGGCCTCCTCCATAATAGTAGGGGAATAGACCTACTATTCCACGCTGATCAGACGTGTTGGAATAGGGTTTTGTTTCGTGATTTCCTTCTCTTGCATAGATGTTATATGTTTATTATATGCCTTAGTCGCCTTTTACGACATCCACGGGCAAGATAGGGAGTGGTGAATTTTATTCTTACTCCGTCAGATATCACAATTATAAAAAAATATATATTCTAACGTGATCTAGCAGAATAATTTTCTTTAAATGGAGCAATTCCAAATCCCACTGTTACATGTATGGCCTGAGATAAAGATAGGAATTTATGGCGTGGAGATCATCAGTGATGGTATAATGTTTTAACGTTTTATTTGACTATCGATATGGCTAATAAATTAACTTTTCTAAGCGCTCTAAAATAAATATATGATAAGCAAATTTCATGTAAATACAGGCATACATTTTCACAGCACCCAGAGATTGAATGTCTTGGTAAGATTGATAATTGTCGTTATTGCCATTACTGTAGTACACTGACAGGTTGTTGACAAACAATTACAAATATCAGGTTGACCGAGCTTCGCTCGGAGTATTTTTGTAGCATTTATTTAGATATATATATAAAAAATAAAAAAATAAATAATGAAATTTATATAAAAAATTACAAAAAGAGAATAATAATAACACCGAGACTCGATCCGACGCCGTTTGTCGCCGATGTCAAAAATAAAACGAAACCTGACTACTTCGCCACTGAGCTATCGCAACTCATGACATTGATGGCAAAATTTGAATTCATATTCTTTTAAATTTTAATGTCATTATATTGTCTGCCAAAAACACTGGCAAAACAACATTTTCTATACATAAAACCTAGCTAGATCGATTTTTTGGGCCCGAATACCCTAGTATGCCAAGTTTCAACAAAATCGTTGGAGCCGTTTCAGAGATCCTCAATATATATATATACAAGAATTGCTCGTTTAAAGATATAAAATTACACTGAAGCTTCAATTTAATATTAGAGGTTTTGTAACATTTTAACTTTTTTTAACGAAAATAGTAAATAACGTGCCCAGACTTGCCAGGCTGGTTGAAGTCGCTCCACGATTTTAGAGCTTGTATAATCGCACACAATCTAAAACGCATTGGCAATATTCATCATCATTACAGCTCATATACGTCTTACTGTTGAGCTTGAGCCTCCTCCACAATGGGAGGGAAATTGACCTACTATACCACGCTGGTCAGACGTGTTGGTATAGGGTTTTATTGCGGTTTTTCCTTCTCTTGCATATATGTTAGCTGCTTATTATGTTTCCTCAGTCGTATTTTACGACACCCACGGGCAAGAAACTGGGTGGTGAATTGTATTCTTACTCCATCACCACATAGATTGGCGATAAGATACCTCAGTAAGAGTTGATAATTTACTTAAATGATGGTTAGATCAGATTTCATGTATAGCGTCGTTATTGCGCGGTGTTACGTTGAATCTTCAAAAGCAGTGCGTACGTGGGCGTTTTTAGGTAGTGGGAGATAGATTTCAGGGCGCATGTTCGCTCGCTTTTGGAATCAATATCTAGGTATAGCTCTTTGTAACATTCTACGCGCTCGTCTGTGCTCGATGGTACCTGATACATCGCCAGTGTGTCGAACTTCTTTGTTTGTAGTGTTACTTCGAATTGAGGGTATTTAAAAAAAATGGAGGGTGATTTTTTAAACACTTGAATTAATCAAGAGGAAATATAACGTTCAAGCAACAATGTCTTCATCTGTGCGAAAGGTAATTAAAATATTTTAATTTTAATAGTAAATCAGTACTTTTCTATAAAAGATTGTATAAAAAAAAAGTTTCTTTTCAATTTAGAATTACTGATGTTAATAATTTAGTACCGCCATTTTGGATGCACTTTCAGATGGTCGGAGTTTGCATTGATAAAATCCATATTGCACTGCAAGCAGTCTAGACTTGCGCGGATGTAATAGGAACTGAAAGTTCGTTGGTGTCACATGGCGGTGATCTATACGCGTTTAGTTTGGCTATAAATTTAAGACAATGTAAATTTTTTGATTTAAAAGAAGTGAATAACACTATTAATATATTTCGTGTAAATTGAGGAAGCATATACATAGACAGATGGATAATCTCAATCCTTCCGGATTGAATGAGTGACTTAATGGGTACCGGCTATATTTAAACTGAAGTGAATTTTTTTTCAGTTCAAATTAGTTGGTTATTTCCAAGAGGCCTAGTTTCTACATCCGCGGATGTGTTAGGCTATCCTGGACACTTACGTAGGGGCCCGGTAATGGTAATTATATACGAGAGTTGCTTTCAAAGTATTGGAAAATATAGTCTAAATGAAGTATTATCCCTGTGATGATGGAGTAAGAATACAATTCACCACTCCGTATCTTCTCTGTGGATGTCGTAAAAGACGACTAAGGGTATAATAAGCATGTAACATCAATGCAAGGGAAGGAAAACACGAAATAAAACCCTATACCAACGTGTCTGCCGTCGGCCGACCACTGACGACAAGTCACATCTGCTCCGGTGGTCGGCCCAACAACGAGGTGACGTGGGTATGGGTGGGTTATGGGTCCGCGCGCCGTCCTTTCATCGCCCTGGACGGACTGGACCGCACGTGCGCTTACCATAGCCCACCCATAAAAAAAATACCAACCTGTCTGACTAGCATGGTATAGTAAAATCAAATTTCCTTCCTTTGAGGAGAAAGCTCGATCCCAGCAGTAGGACGTATGTGAGCGGAGATGATGATGATGAAGTATTATAAGTCATAGGTACTGGTGATTTATTACTAATCGAAAAATTATATACAAAACCGAAAAATTATATATAATTATGCAGCTATCCAATCCAACTATTCGATTATTAAAGTTAAGTATATTAGTAAGCCCAGTTTTAGTGAAATTTTCTTCTTATTCTTCTCTCGATTTTTCTTAGGGCAATTAAAGCAGATATAATGCTTTAAACTACTTCAAACGTGCAATAAATAGACCACTTAATTTATGCATCGATAAAGATCTTTGAGGAGGCCCGAGCCCAACAGTGGAACGTATGTGGGCTGCGATGATGATGATGATGATGACAGTTCTTTGAGGGTAGTTTAATTATTTTTTTTTTGTCGTTAGAAAAAATGTATTCGATGAAGTAAGAATTATGTAGCAAAATTGTCTTACAATATTGATGAAAATTAAGAAAATAAGTAAATGACATTCATGTAAATTCCTAAGACTTTGGAGACACCCCTCTTCTACCTGTTTTATTTTGCTAACAATATATGAAAGATATTAAGCTTTCAAGCGTTCAGAGGCATATTGTTATACTATAAATAGATTTTATGTAAATTAAGAAATTTGTATGCAAAAGTTATCTGGGTGGACAGAAACTGAGCGGTTTAATATAAGCATGATTGCTAACTAAAATTTTTGAAGTAAAAATTATAGATTTCTACAAAAATATCATAATTGTACTTTAACTGTTGTTTCTTTCATCGAAATTGTCCGTCATTTCCATATTTCTTAGGTTTTGTGTTTATGATATGAAGAAGATGAGTGCAATAGATCTAAAAATATATAGAGCTGCATTCTAGTCAACTAGACGTTGCTCCATCCATCCGCTCCTTCCGTCTTGGTGAAACCTGGCAGAAAATATCTATATATGTGCCGTTTTCATAGCTCTTCGTTTTTTTTTATAAAATATAGAAATCATCATGGCGGACTCAAATTTTGTTTATTGCGCCATTATTGTGCTTCGCCAAATACCTGCACAAGGTCGTTAGGAGGGAGAGTACACCGTCCTGCCACCACTGCGATTGCGACGAGGACACGGCGCGCCATACGCTCGAGGCCTGCGGGGCTTGGGCAGTGCAGCGCTGTGAACTCGTCGCAATCATCGGTACGGACCTAACGCTGCCGGCTATCGCTAGGGCGATGGTCGACAGCGTCGGGAATTGGGACGCGGTCGCAGCCTTCTGCGAGACGATGATCTCGCGGAAGGAGGCGGGGGATCGTCTGCGCGAGGAGCGCAGCCTCGATGGGGAGATCCGCCGCCGGCGACTGGGGCGGCGTAGGCGCAACTATCTGCGCCTCATGCCGCCCTAGCCGAGGCCGCGGGTGACGTGACCGGGGATTAGTCCGTCACCCGCCGAGAGTCCGACCGCGTGAGGAAAGACCGATGTCCTCCCCGAGGGGGGGACGTCGGTCGATGGGAGGGTACCCCAATTAGGGGTATTCCGTCGGGCCGACCACTGACGACAAGTTAACGCTGCTCCAGTGGTCGGCCCAACGACGAAGGCGACGTGGTTTTTGGGTGGGTCGCGGGAGTTGCGTGCTTAAGCCCCTCTGTCGCCCCGGACGGAGTGGTGCGGAGGCGCGCCGACCGCGACCCACCCACAAAAAAAAAAAAAATTGCGCCATTATTGTGCGCCGTAAGGTGGTATTTTCAAACGCAGCGTGCAGGTGGGCGTTTCTAAGTATTAGGGGATAGGTTTTAATGTCTATGTTTGCTCGCTTTATTGTAGAGCGAGAATCAATATCTAAGTTTAGCTCGTTCTAGAATCGTACGTGCTCATAAATGTTGGAATCGTCCAACCGTACCCGATGCACCACTACAGCATCGAGCTTTTTCTGTGCTAAATTACTTTAAATTACTTTAAATTACTCTAAATTGATTGATACGTGAAATATTATTAAAAATGGGAGTAGGCGTTTACGTAGCCGAGGAGGCTTAAGTCGAATGGATAGTGGACATCGATAAAATGGTAGATGGACCATGGAATGATATTTTTATCATCTGTTTAACTGTATTTTTGATGTTCGAATAAATCAAAATCGTAACGCGTGCGGTCTAGTCCTGTGCGAATCTATCTGTATAGGTCTGGTTTACGAGAAGTTTCAAAATACACAATTATAGTCCGGCCGCTCAGAAATTGCGTTTCTGACACCTGTCAATTCGTCATAACTAGTGATGTACAATAAATAACATTAATTATATTTAGTAATGTTATTTATTGCATTCATTATGCATATTTATTTAATGCAATATAGATTTTGTTAAATTTATAGGTATTATAGGGACAAGATATTATATTTTAAGCCCAATATAAATAAAATTGTTATTGAATTATTAAAATGAATTGAAGTGAAATTTCTGAATGTATCGAAGGGAAAGAAAGTAAAAATGCTTTATTTAATAGAAAATATATATTATGAAATATATTGTTTCAAGTCTTAAATAAAGTAGACTGGGTCCAATCTAAATTCAATCCGACTCCAATTCGCTTGAAGAGTCGCTGTAATCTTCACTAACATGTATAATGTGACATTTTCGCATGTTTCTTTTAAAAGTGTCATCATTTTTATCTTATACGGTGGAGAAGCATTATGGCCGGCTGCATAATATTTATTTTTTAGCCCAGATTAGCTCTATGGTATTGTACTGGCAGTGGAATGGGGGAATTCGAACAACGCGATAAACGTACTCCAGAGCCAGCTCATCTATAACATATCGAACTTATGCCGGCTTGTGGTCATTGATAATTGCACCAACTCTGCTTTTAGTATAGACATACTTTCAGGAGTGTGTGATGACGGAGTAATAATACAATTCACCACCCCCCTTTACTGCCCGTGGGTTTCGTAAAAGACGACTAAAAGATTATATATAATATGCATACAACATCTAGGCAAGAGAAGGAAAACTCTAAATAAAACCCTGTACCAACACGACTAACCAGCGTGGTTCAGTTAAAGCTATCATTGTCTGTTATAGGTTCATTTCTGCATTTACTTTTTTGGTGTTCGTAAAATATTTTCTTCAGTGCCCGAAAAGCCGATCTTTTCTGGATTAATATTTGTTATTGTCCGTTCGCTTACTCCAAGCGCCTGAGAGATGCGCTGTTGTATTGTGATGATTAAAGGTCCGCCATTTTGTCTTTCAAGCTCAAAGTAATATTGAAGCTTGATAATTAGTTCTCGTTTTTCACTTTTCAATGTTTGACCGTGTTTCGGTATTATTATTATTATGCACCAAAAGTGCAAAACAGTAATATGCAAAACAGTAATATACACAACAAAAGTCTAGATTAGCGCAGAGGCTGACCTCTTACTGATATAACAAGGAGAATCAGTCAAATAAACAACAATAAGAGTCACGAGAAAATACATATTGAGAAACACTGGAGAACGTAGTCTATGCGCGCGAGACGACAAGAAATGTCTCTTTGTAAATGTCACAAAATGGCGGTCCCCACAACGCTATTAAGGTACAGTCAAAGACGCGAGACGCGGGACGCGAACCGCGAGCGTCTACAACGCGAAACTAGATGTGCACACCTGCGCAACTACGACGCGAACCGATAGAATCCCATATTTTATGTTTTTCTCTTAAGTTCTTATATCCTGGATGTTTTGATCGTATAAAATACTATGTTCTCTTATTTTTTTTTATAAACATGTCTGCATCTTCAGTTGTATACACTGTGGTCATCGTGGATAAATCATTTTCATCATTTCGGCTCATATACGTCCCACTGTTGGGCTCGAGCCTCCTTCATAATAGGAGGGAAATTGACCTTACTATACTATACTTTACCTTACCATGCTGGTCAGACAGGTTGGTTGGTATAGGGTTTTGTTTCGAGTTTACCATCTCTTGCGTGGATGTCATATGCCTAATAAATCCCTTAGTTGTCTTTTAAGATACCCGCGGGTATGAGAGGGGGCGGTAACTTGTATTCTTACTCCGTCACCATACAGAAAACCTCCGTCACCATCGTGGATTATAATAAAATAATTATAACAAGGTATACTCGTAGAGGCAAACGCGTCTAACTACTAGACGCGTGCGTCCCGCTCTACCGACGCGGTCGTCCCACGCCGTGGTCGCTTAGGTGTGCATGGCGCCATAAGATATAGTGGGTAGCGTCTGTCGCGGGGCTGACGCTACCGCTTCGCAGTCGCTTTGGTCGCGCAGTTATAGCCGTACTTTTATGGGTAGCCATTTTTCACTAGTAATTTAAAGTGGTAAGTCATTTTATTTTCATTTTTTAAAATAAATCTGATTGATATCACGATATTTATTTTCTTAAGTTTTGTTTGGGCGTACCTTTGTCATATTATTAATTATATTAAATACTAAGTATAATACAATATATATAATAAAATTAGAACGTTTTATTAATATTATACCAACAGATTATATTAAGATTACAAAAATATTCGATTACAATTGCCTCGTTATTTTGTCCCATCACTACAGAAACAAACAGTTGACGTAACCTTGAAACAGCGCAGTTTGACATGTTTGACTTTTAAAAACTGTCGTTTTTATATTTTCTAATTAAGTAATTGTTAATAATTTTAGCCCAAAATTAATACGTTTATTGTAAGTTGGCATACTTATTCAATTTTCAATGTTTTTACTCTTTAATAAGGTAAATAAAAGATATTTAAAATTGTGCCGTAAATAGTACGGCAGTTCAAAGTTACAGCACCCATTCGATCACGACCTGTCAGTAACGCAATCTCTGAGCGTCCGGACTCTAGTACATATTTTTTAAGACAACCTGCGGACGGAAAATAAGCGACTTATAGTCCATAAACTATAGCTCGATCTCTGTGACAGTTGTCACTAGTGCTGTCACGCTTACGACGAAGTCCGTAGTTTTTTATCGATAAAACTATCTTTTTATAATTGTGATTTTCTATTATAATTGAAATACACCCAACGAAAATCTTTTTGAATTTAAATCAAACTAAAACTGTTTTTTGACTGTTTTAATTATTTGAAAGGAGTACAATCAAGGTCAATGTCATTATTATCATGATGACTGGAGCGTTCCTACTAGAACATTTATCATTTTTTTTTGCCAAAATAGGGACAGTCGCTAGATCAATCGATCAATTGTGACTGTTTTATAAATATCATGTTTAGTTTATTAACAATAATGCGTACATAATATTATCATTTACTCTGAGATAAAAAGTAATTTTCTTCTTATGTTTAATTAATTCAATTTATGTATTTTATAATACAACTGTCTGTTGTAATTGTAAAAAATATGTTTAAAGTTCTATATAGGTACTGTATTGGATTTGTTTATTTTTTGAATAATAAATTATTAAAATTAAAATATTCTTTATTTTAATAATAAATCTTTATAGATATATAATCAATCTTTATTTTAATAATAAATTATTAAAATAAAGATCGGTCATCGATTTACGTATATCGACTGTCCCATCTCTCTTTTATTTTCAATGCAGACCTTGTACGTGAGTAAGCGTCATTTTTCTATAAAATGTTTACTAGGTATTTCAGTACTTACGAGGTTCATTTTAGGCATGAAAATTAATATTTTTATATTTATAATATTTTACACGTCAGTTGCAATAAAACTGGCACGAAAATAATGAAAATATATGTGATACAAAATAAAATTGGCAACATGTCGCTCGTTCAAACTCACTTCGTCGATTTCGTTGACATCTGTCACAGAGATCAAGCTATATTTTATGGACTATAGTGCATCACATATATTTAGTGATTATCTATAGACTATCAACTAGATTATATATAGACTATCAACGATTTTAAGTAATAATTTTCGTGATAATTCAAAATTAAAAAAAAACATGTAAAGCTAAATAAAATAAATATAAATAATTAAAAAAGAAACAGCAGCGTTCGGGAAACTTAAGAGGATCTTCTCGTCCAACATACCTCAGTGTCTGAAAACACAGGTCTACGACCAGTGTGTGTTACCAGTGATGACTTACGGCACGGAAACGTGGTCCCTAAATGTAGGCCTCATAACAAGGCTTAAAGTCGCTCAGCGTGCTATGGAACGGGCTATGCTCGGGATTTCTCTGCGAGATAGAATCCGGAATACAGAAATCCGCAGAAGAACGGGTGTAACCGACATAGCACGAAGAATTAGCACGCTGAAGTGGCAATGGGCAGGCCACATCGCTCGACGAACCGACAACCGCTGGGGAAGAAAGGTTCTCGAGTGGCGACCACGCATCGGACGACGCAGTGTAGGACGCCCCCCCACTAGGTGGACCGACGACCTAGTGAAAGTTGCTGGGCGTCGTTGGATGCAGGCGGCACAGGACCGCACATTGTGGCGCAATATGAGGGAGGCCTACGTCCAGCAGTGGACGGCAATAGGCTGAAATGATGATGATGATGATGAAAAAAGAAACAAATTTATCCCAATGATTCTATCATATACCGATATTGAAGAAATTTTTTTAAATGTCAGACAGTTCGTCTGTGTGGTGACACGGAGTAAGAATATTACCAACGTTCTTGCCCTTAAGCGTCCTAAAAGATGAATAAAGGCTATACCATGCATATGTGTGTGAGCGAAGGAAATTAAGAAATAAAGCCTTGTATCAATTCATTTAATTAGCGTGGCATAGTAGGTCAACTTCCTCCTATTGTAGAAGAAGCTCGAGGGTAGCAGTGCGATGCATTTGTTATGATGGTCGTAAGTAGACCGTAATTTTAAATTTTACTTTAATTGTATGTGACGGACTTTGCTGTCATTTTGATCGGATACCACATTGATTTATAATTAATCAATGTAGTGCTGTGTCCTAGAAAACCGTACCTGATACCTGGAATGGTAAAAATGTGGTCGGCTTTTTTAAAGACACCATTAAATTATATAAAGCAAAGCTTATTAATTATAAATAGCCATGTTGCTGAAATCGTGAATCTCGAGTCCTGAGGGGGTGGGCGTTTCTAGGAGAGGGATAGGTTAAAAGGCGCAGGTACAGCCGCCATCTTGTAAAGCGCAAATCAATATCTAGGTTTAGCTTGTTCTAACATTTTACGTGCGCGTTGGCGTTGTAGTCTGTGCCAGAAGCATCGCCAGGGTGCGAAGCTCTGTTCGTACTATATTACGTCGGATTGAGCTGTAGTTTATGTAACTAAATCAAATTTGTGATAAAAATGTACTATAATATTTTTTTAATCGCCAACATTTTTAATCTAGCATTTTTTGAGAAGCATTGACCTGTTTTGGCAGAAATATCTTAAAACAGTAATGAAGTGGAGGTAATAGAAATATTTTAATTTTCATAGTTATTTAGCGAAGCTTTTCCTTACCTTTTTTAATTTTAAATTAATAATGGGCCTTTCAGTTTGTAAACTACATTGCTTTTAGTAAGATAAACAAATGATAGAAAGTCATAATGAAATCTACAATTGTATTACTGATAAACTGGTTCACGAAAGCGATAGCCGTTTTACATGGGTTCTCAGATGCGCGAACTGCACGCTGACAATTTTTAGTTTGCGTGGTTGTGATACATCCTCCATGTGGTGACGGTGTAAAAATACAATTCATCACCCTCATTCTTGCAAGTGTACCGACTTCCGACCACTGATGACAAGTAACCCTGCTTCAGTGGTCGGCCCAACGACGAAGGCGACGTGGTGTTCTGGTGGGTTGCGGGTGTTTCGTGCTTAAGCCCCTCTGACGCCCCGGACGGAGTGGTGCGGAAGCGCGCCGACCACAGCCCACCCCCCAAAAAAATAAAAATAAAAGTGTACCGACTTAATAGCTATAATGGCACAATCAGATTTAGTAGTGCTTCATCTGTTGTGATATCACATTCTCAAATTTAGCGAGCAGGTGGGCGTTTATAGATAGGGCGAATTTTTTTTTCTTTTTATGGGTGGGCTATGGTAAGCGCACGCGCGGTCCAGTCCGTCCGGGGCGATGAAAGGACGGCTCGCGGACCCATAATAGATAGGACGGATAGGTTGCAACGCTTTTTTATATATGTAGCTGTATTATAGAGCGCTATTCATTTTCTTATAGCCTATATACGAGGTGTATATCCGTGTGGTGACGGAGTAAGAATGCCGTTCATCACTTCCTATCTTGTCCGTGGATGTCGTAAAAGACGACTAAGGGATATAATACACATATAACATCTATGCAACAGGGAAAGCTCGAAATAAAACCCTATACCAACCTGTCTGACCAGCATATGGTATAGTAAGATCAATTTCTCTCCTATTGTGGAGGAGACTCGAGCCCAACAGTGGGACGTATATGAGCTGAAATGATGATATACAAGAAAGTTCTCCACCTGATGGTGAGTGGTAACTATCGCTCATGGACCTCAGCTGTAACAGGAGTATAGCCAAGTCACGGCCTGTCGTAAGGTAGGTGATTTTTTAAACCTCATGTGAAAATATACATGTCATAGCGCTCGGGTATCACCGCAGCATGCGACCAAAATGCGATTAATTAACTTCCTTACCTATTAATAAATTCGGGTGACGTGACCGGGGATTAGTCCGTCACCCGCCGAGAGGCCGACCGCGTGAGGAAAGACCGACGTCCTCCCCGAGGGGGGGGACGTCGGTCGATGGGAGGGTACCCCACGTAGGGGGTATTCCGTCGGGCCGATCACTGACGACAAGTAAACCTGCTCCGGTGGTCGGCCCAACGACGAAGGCGAGGTGGTTTTCGGGTGAGTTGCGGGAGTTGCGTGCTTAAGCCCCTCTGTCGCCCCGGACGGAGTGGTGCGGAGGCGCGCCGACCGCAGCCCACCCACAAAAAAAAAAAAACCTGTTAATATATTCGAAATTTAAGATATTAGAACCGTTCTTATTACAGTCGTCATCGAGGCAAAGACTTCTAAAGTGTAACGCTTCATGCATTCGACTGTACCAGGCGTTCATATTTTTTATCCTCCATAATATTGCCCCATTGACCCCTCCCTCCCCTTAGTCATAAGCTGGCGACGCCCTTGTTCGGGCGCCTACACGTGTGTGGGAGAAATTAACTCTGCAATTGTAATCTCATTCTAGTATCATGTACGTGTCAGTTTTAGATGATGTGCCGAATGTACCGCCAAAGGGTCAAGCACTTTGTTGTGTTACATTACTTTCAATTGATCTATTGCCTAAGGGGCCGTCCATTAATCACGTGATCTTTTTTTAAGTAGTTTTTAACTATCCTCCCCCTTGGTGATTGATACGTGGTGAGATTTAAAACCAAACCAACATCACGTGTATTATATAAGAATCTTAAAACTGTATATTATAAGAATCTTAAAATTTTTAGAGTATTATCTTTAAATACAGGTATAAAGTATAATCTTATTTTATTCTGAAATTAAGGACCATCATAAAAATGTCTAGACATCATGTCTATCGGTATCTAAGAATCGCGCGTTTGACGAAAAAATTTATACACGTGATATCTTACTACACCCCCCCGCCTTCCTCCTTGTGATATTTCGTGATTTCTGTCAAACTCCTCCCCCTCCCCCTTTCAAGGCTCACGTGATTAATGGATGGCCCCTAACCTGTTAACCATTTCTTTAAAAACGCCATAATATGATTGTCATCTCGTTCCTTGGCGGGCTAAGATTAATATGAATCACAAACCTCTGAAACGCCTGCGGTTGTCATAAGAAATGCACTAAATGATCAAGAAAATAGACAACAGCGCTTTTTTGTCTTACACCCACTGAGTTCCGTGCGGTGACGGAGTAAGAATACAATTCACCACTCCCTCTTCACCCGTGGGCATCGTACAAGACGACTAAGTAATATAATAAGCATATAACATCTGTGTAAGAGAAGGAAAACTCGAAATGAAACCCTATACCAACATGTCTGACTAGCTATATAGCTACTATACTATATAGTAGATCAAACCAAGCTTTCTGTATACAGAGCAATGGTGCTCCCTATACTTACTTATGCCGCGGAGACCTGGTGCCTTTACAAGGGAGACATCAGAAAGCTTGACACTTTCCACATGCGGTGCCTGCTCCGCATTCTACGTATAGGGTGGGAGGATCGTGTGACTAACGCTGAAGTACTGCGTCGTTCGGACATGACGGGCATGGAAGCCCTACTTAGTAAAAGCCAGCTGAGATGGTGTGGTCACGTTTGTCGCATGGATGACTGTAGACTCCCGAAAACCGTTTTCTATTCGGAGCTATCCACGGGGAAGCGAAACCAGGGGGGGGGGGCAGCACCTGCGCTACAAAAACGTCTTGAAGCGTCACCTCAAAGCCTGCGACATCCCGCTGGAAGGTTGGGAGGACCTTGCGTCAATGAGACCGGAGTGGTCAAGTCACCTCCGTGCTCACCAAAGAAACACCATTTAGATTGCAGGGTCGCCGTCGTCGGACCCGACGAGGAGGAATATATATATATATATATATATATAGTAGATCAAATTCCATCCCATTGTGGAGGAGGCCCGAGCCCAACGGTGAGACGTATGTGGGCTGAAATGATGATGAATGACCCACTGAGGTCTGCAGTGTAATAATTATGCTAATATTGACTGATTTGTCTTTGTCCAATACTGGACGTCCTTTGGCTGACGAAAGGACGATAATTTTATGGGTGATAAATTAAATCTCGAAATGTCCTAGATAAAGAATAACTTGTTTTGGCAGCCATGTATTCAAAGGCGGAAGAAGCATAGGTAATAAAAATATTTGAATTTGAATAATATTCCAATGAACTTCTTGTTGTGCAGTGCAGTGTTTATTTTCAAAAGTAATTATACTTCGATCGATATTTTAATGATAATTTTTCTCGATACAAGTTGTATTTAAACTTTGCCATTTTGGTTGCGCATTCAGATGCACGTAATCTTCGCTGATAAAATCAATATAAGTATGCAACACACGTAGTCTTTATTTGTGCGGATGATACAAATATTTGCTAATATAGTAGAATCCACTTAATACGGGCCACGACACTTTTGGTCTACAATTACATTCCCAAGGAGAGACGCCGTTAAGCAGAGGCGGTCAGTCATAAAAGCCTTCCCACAAGAAAGCCACTCGCAACGGTCCTATGCCACTGGCATCCAACAGTTTCCTGCAGCTCTCAAGATGTTGTCAGTCCACCGAGTAGGAGGCCGTCCTACGCCGCGTCATCCAATTCGTGGTCACCACTTGAAAACCTTTCTTCCCCAACGGTCGTCGGTTCGACGAGCGATGTGGCCTGCCCATTGTCACGTGCTAATTCTACTGGCTATGTCGATTACACCCGTTCTTCTACGGATTTCCATATTCCGGATTTCATCACGTCGAGAAATGCCGAGCATTACTTAACTTTTCCAATATTTACTATGAAAAAAAAAAAGATATTGAGTGACATGGGGTCACCATGTGATTGAGATCAGAGTAGAATTATAATATGATAACTATATCATCATCGCAGCCAACATACGTCCCACTGTTGGGCTCGGGCCTCCTCCACAATGGGAGGGTAATTGATCTACTTTACAATGCTGTTCAGACATGTTGGTATAGGATTTCATTTTGAGTTTTCCTTCTCTTGCGCAGATGTTATGTGCATATTATATCCCATAGTCGTCTTTTACGACATCTACGGGCAGGATAGGGAGTGGTGAATTGTATTCTTACTCCGTCACCACACGGCAAATGATAACTATATGGATGGTGCATTTTGATATCACCATTTAAACTTTTATTTTGGTGTTGTTAAACTATAGGCATATAAGTATCTTATATGTATGTTAATTTTCGGGTAGTCTCCCCTACGTATTTAGTCTGTTTTCACAGGGGACGCGAGCAATTATCTACCATTGCATCCCTTAGGGTGTAACTGTATTGTTAGGTAGATTTATGTGACCTTGGCAACAGGCTCACTCCTCGATCGATACGTCTCGTACTGTTTATTCCAAGGTCGGACGGTATCTAGCGCTCTAGCGTATTTGAAACATGTTCTTTGCCCTTATCTAAATTGAATTTATTATTAAATAATATTGAGTTCTAAAAAGTTTGCACGTGATGTGTTCTCTTTTCAATGGTAAAGTTTTGTAAATGATATTAAAAGTTCGTTCGTCCGTTCGTTCGTCCGTTCGTTCGTTCGTCCGTGTGGTGACGGAGTAAGAATACAATTCACCACTCCCTATCTTGCCCGTGGATGTCGTATAAGACGACTATGGGATATAATGTGCACATAACATCTGTGCAAGAGAAGGAAAACTCGAAATGAAACCCTATACCAACATGTCTGACCAGCATGGTATAGTAGGTCAAATTCCCTCCCATTGTAGAGGAGGCCCGAGCCCAACAGTGGGACGTATGTGGGCTGCGATGATGATGATGATTAAAAGTTCCCTCAAGATTGAGTATTCGAACTTCGTTAATTAAAAGCCTCAATGCCCGCAATGTGTTGCGGATACTACGAGTTAGTTACCACATGCCGGATGGAGGTGGCTCACATCGATTTAGAGTTCTTAGTCGTCTTTTCCTACACCCTTGAGAAATGTAAGTGTTGGTAGTGTTCGTAGTCGTTATTACATAGACATCATTAATCGTATCGTTTTTTTATTATTGCATCAAAATTTTATAGCTCTTGCTATAAATATTCCTTTTAACGCAAAAATATAAAATATAAATTGTAATCAATTGAGATTGATAGAACCTGAGATTAGAGTATTCAAGCAAGTCTTTAAAATTATTATAAATTAACGTTTTTTTATTTATCGTAATATTAACATACAATCAATTTAGAGATGTACGTAGGTAGAGTCTCTTTAAAAGACGGATTACTTGACGAAAATCGTTCTGACAACACCGACGGGTCCTCAACGTGCTACACTAGGTTCATTTTCGTCATCTAAGGAGAAGGCGAAGCAGACTGAAAGGACGTATACTCTAGAAGCTTTTCCACAAACTGTCGCTTTAACTCGTTTGTAAAAACTAGCCAATACGAGGATTTGCCATAATAATATTTTAAGGACAGCAAAATATTCACAATACAAAATTTTTAGTTTTTTATTTTCCTGGTTACACCTCACCCAAATCGCCCAGAAGGGCGGCAAGGATGTGGTGTGCTACCCCATAACCTATCGTAATGTACCTTTTCATTGTGACTTAGGCGGAACGTCAGTTCTGAAACCTTTTCACCCATGACGACGTATAACATGAAGAATATATTTTTTATACCTGTCCATGTGGTGTGCTACCCCATAACCTATCGTAATGTACCTTTTCATTGTGACTTAGGCGGAACGTCAGTTCTGAAACCTTTTCACCCATGACGACGTATAACATGAAGAATATATTTTTTATACCTGTCCATGTGGTGACGGGTTAAGAATACTATCCAGCACACCTTATCTTGTCCGTAAATATTGTATTAGACGATTAAGGAATATAATAAGCATGTACAGTTCTATTTGATTGCTAGCTTGATCCAATTGAAAAATCATGCTCAGAATGTATAACATTTTCTTTGGAAAAAGTTTTATTATACTCCTGTAGCGACGATTTCGAGGTATCATAATGAATGTGATTCATTAGAGAAATATTATTTCAAATCTTATCAGAATTTATTTTTAGGATATACTTTATTATACTCTTGAAAAGACAAATCCGTGGTAACATAATGAATTGAACGGGATTAATTAGCAAAATGTTATTTCAAATTGTATCGGAAATTATATTGAATACGTTTTATAATACTCTTGAAAAGACAAATTCGTGGTAACATAATGAATTGAATGAGATTCATTACCAAATTGTTATTGCAAATTTTATAGAAATTTATTTTTTGAATACGGTTTATTAATACTCTTGAAAAGACAAATTCACTGTAAAATTTTTCAAATTAGAAAGATTATTTATAATATTTCAACACATTGATAGAATATGTTTTACACAATAATACTCTTAATACGACGAATTCTAGGGAGCATAATGTGGTCCATTAGCAAAATATTATTTCAAATTCAATATTATATTTCCATAGAGGGACATGTCACTATGCTACAATTATACCCTTTGAGACTTACCGTCGTTATTGCGTCGTAAATGTGAGCCCTTTGTTGGCAATGTCCTTTCAAAGTTTAATAAAACAGTTCCACTCGTATTATTCGCATGTCTGCTCCCCTTAGGTAATATAGGGTTCCTAGGTACTTACTGAACCGATTAAAGCGCACCCTCGCTTTTGATTTGGTCGCCTACGTAGTGCCCACATTATATATTATGTTGATAATATCAACCCTATGGCTGGAATATTTGTAGCTACATATATATATATTAATATCGAACCATTGGAATGAAATATCATTGTGGGTAGGTGTTTTTTAACTATACTTTGTTTTTTAATACGCTTTTATTAGCTTCAGACGTATCTATGTTAGTATGTAACGGAATCTTTGAACATGATTTTGACCGACTTCGAAACGCCGGATTAACTCGAAATTTGGCATACTTATTAAGGACCGATGACAATTCAATATTTTAAACAGTTTGACCCGTTATTCTTACTAGGATAATCAGGATTAGCGATTTAAGCGTATTTTTTTAGTTTTTTTGAAGTATTATATTTCTGTCTGGCCACAAGTCGCATTAACCGTCTGGGGTGATGAGAGTCTCACACTGTCGAATTGCTCCTGTCCCATTATTCAACGAGAGAACTGAATCTGTTCATAGACTCCGCTAGCAGTAGACATCGTCCTAAATAAATGATCTTTTATTTAGGCTCCTTTTCTTACATATCTGCCCTGTACATTACAGGGAATAAGTTAGTAAGGTATAATTTTTATTGCTGTTGTTAGCATACGAGCAAGCAGGTCATTTATTAGTAAATTACACATGCAGCTCTTTTAATTCAGCAATACCAGGACTAATAGCTGCTGCATACCGTTAGACGAGAGGTTTTCTTCAACTGCATTTAAGGAATGACACCTGATAACAGTTAGTTCATTCTAGAGCCTACGAAATAAATGCAGAAAACATACTATCCAGGGATATTATTATCAGGTGATATGGGTGAATATTCTGTGTGGTGACGGAGTAAGAATATAATTCACCACTCCCTATCTTGCCCGTGGATGTCGTAAAAGACGATTAAGGGATATAAAATGCACATAGGTAACATCTGTGCAAGAGAAGAAAAACTCGAAATAAAACCATATACCAACATATCTGACCAGCATGGTATAGTAGGTCAAATTCCCTCCCATTGTGGAGGAGACTCGAGCCCAACAGTGGGACGTTTGTGGGTTGCGATGATGATGATGACGATGATGGGTGAATAGTACTGCGGTGTTGAGAGGCGCATTGATAGAAAGGAGACGTTGGTACTACGACGTTGGTGCACCTCATCAAAGAGTCGGTAGAGCACACAGAGAGACCCGAAGTTCCCCTTCCCCACCCTCCAATCCTCCAAAGTCGCTAATTTTAGATAAATGGACAATTCTATATGTGTAATAATGTTTGACACATTAATAAAATACAGGCAAAATTATTAGGTTATGTATAGATATCTATACGCCTGTATACTATAGGTTTCTATATTTAAAACAACTGTAAATCTTGAGAAAACCTTTGAGCAGATGCAATAGAATTTTACAAAGGCCTTGCTTAAAGGATCTTTCAAGATTGATATGAGTTTCTAAGTGGTGTTGTAATTTGGAACAGTTACGTTGCTCACAGCTCAATTGCATCAATGCCAATCGTGAAATCGGGAAAAGTACCTTTGGGTTTTGCTGATAGGAAGGGCTCACAATAATAAGAGAGAGAGATATTTCTAACACCTGGTAACAGTGAAGGTCTGTTTACGGTTTTTTATTTATGGCCTTCAAAACGACTTGCAAACGAACGTCTGAGACTAGGTGTAATAGGAGCGTAATAAAATCTTATAAAGATGCTGGTTAAAGGAGGTTTCATAAGAAGTTCTCAGGAAAATTAGAGAAATAAATGTCCAACATCTAAAAATTGTTGCACACAGTTACCAAATGTTGGAATTTTTTAACGATTATATTTTACACATTCAAATATTCAACTGAACTCAACGATTATTAAATTTTTCATCCTATCGAGGTCTGCTGTCCGACGTAGGGTTTGCAAAAGTGATGATGGCATAATTGACACCCCAATGTCCAATTTGTGAATGAATTCAATTTGTTGTAATAGGTTGCCCAAGAAAGTGCTGCCGCCCAGCATTCACACGTTTTTGATAATTTTCATAGGAAATTGAAAGATCCTGAAACATATTATGCGTTAAAAAAAAGAAACTTTTAATATATATTACATTGAAAATTTATACTTTGCTATATAATAACGCTGTAATCTCATTCTAGGTATTGATGGTAATGATATGCATTGCTAAAAGGGTGACCTTCGAAAACAGTTCACACGTGATTATAAGGAATAATATGTCTGACAGTAATGTTTTGCACCCTCCTAAACCCTGCACCACCCTTTGCAAGTAATAATCTGGATAACTTTTATTATTCTAGTCTACACGTGTAGAATCCATTGTAAAGTTCTAGAACAAACCGTATCTTTTGGGCGTGTTTAGCCTTGGTACAGATTTTGTATTTAGGGGTGAGACAGACGAGCGTCGCGGGGAGGGTCGGGCCGAGTATATATTGATCTGCCTGTTATTCACTGTCTGTAGTGCCTCGGAGAGTCTGAAACGGCGAAGATGGGCTAAATTTAGCTCATCGCGGGCCGGGCCTGGCACAAAATGGCGACCGTACGCCTTATTAGGTTCGGTAATAATATTTTAAGTTTTTCTTAATTAATAAACATCGATGGATCATAGATATTTTGGAAGATAAGAAATTTCATGTAGGTGAGTATAGTTTTCAGTTTGCGATAACTAGATATTTTCTTTAAACCGCTTTGTTGTTAAATTTTTATTTGAGGTCTCGACACAACTTGCACAGACCCCACAGGGCAACAGAAGGGATGGCGTGCCCATAGCCTGCTGTACACAACCCCACTGTCGCCCACCGGTACAAAATCCTTTTTTTTCGAATACTGCAATAAACACACACGATTTCGAAGATCATGAAGACGATCAAGGATACGATATTGGTGTAATATTTCATCTTTCTTTTCTTTCTTTCTTCTCCCATTTTTTTTTTCATGTTGTGTGTATCATCTAGGTACAAAAAACTGGCTCGTATAATTGCGATATAAAAATAAAAAATCAAGCGTAATTTGCCTACAGTTGGCGATATTTTAAATTTTGCTTTTATATTGCGTAGGTTCTGGGCCTTATCTGTCCGCACTTGTGGATAGGTAGGGCCCAAAACCTACGCAATTCCAAATTCCGAAAGTAAGATAATAAAATGTATGTACAATAGTAATTTACGTAAATAAATATAAATTATTAGCGGGCGCCTCAAGGTGGAAATGCACAAATTACTTATTAGTGTTTGTGACTATGTATTTTGCATAATGACATTAGACTTTTTTAATAAAAATCTGACCTTATAAAAGAATTTGACGCTACTGGCATCGTGCAAACGAAATTGTTATCTCGCAGAATTTGCCAGAATGAGTTGTTACAAAATATATCTACAGAACTTTATTATGAAGTAAAGATATTATTTTTTTGTTACAGATATGACACTATCACCCAGCCACTCCAGTTTTGAAGTCCTAGATCCTCATGATCCCGTACTCAGCCGCTTAGCCACATTCCTTTTTAAGAGAACAAACGACTATCTGCAAGGAGAAATGGCTGCTGGACAAGTAATTCTTTTTATTAACTTAATATTTTATCACCGAAGTTCTAGGCATTTCACATTTTCATGTTTGACTGATTATATTTTAGTTTTACGTAATATAGGACAAGGATAATTAACTTTTCTTGTTCAATAACGATGTTTAAATTTTAGTGGATTAATCATATATCTTTTTTTTTTTGGAGGTGGGTTGCGGTCGGCGCGCTCCTCGCACCACTCCGTCCGGGGCGACAGAGGGTCGTAAGCACGCACACCCGCAACCCACCCACGATGCACGTCGCCTTCGTCGTTGGGCCGACCACCGGAGCAGGGTTACTTGACATCAGTGGTCGGCCCGACGGAATACCCCCTACTTGGGGTAGCCTCCCATGGATTGGCGGGTGACGGACTAATTCCCCGGTCACGTCACATGTGGCCTCGGCTAGGGCGGCATGAGGCGCAGGTATTCGCGCTTACGCCGCCCCAGTCGCCGGCGGCGGATCACCTCATCGAGGGTGCGCTCCTCGCGCAGGCGATACGCCGCCTCATTAATCATATATCTGAGGCACATATAAAGTCAAGTATCAATCAATTAGATAATGGTATTTCTCTCACAAAAAAAAGAAACTTGAAAAGAGGACAACCGAAGATTGAACTGGGGTTGCCTAGATTAAGGCAATGTTCGATTTCCCAATTGAATCATTTTTATGGCGATGGATTTGGCTAAATATTTAAAACTCTCTATGTTGTCGTGGGTCTTAAAGGACGACTAAGGGATTTAATTTGCATATAACTTGTATACAAGAGAAGTAAAATCCTATAACGATCAGTCTGATCAGCATGGTTTAGTGGATCAATTTGCCTCATATTTTAAAGGAAACAATGTGTGGCAGTTACAGGGGGTGAGGGGTTATAACCTGTCTCACTCCCTCCTTTATGTCTATCTACCGGCTATTAGCATAACTACTAGTTTTGTATTTTTAAGTAGTTGAGCTATCTCGCATTAGGTGTCAGTAAGTGTGTGGCGCATAAGGGACGTACTCAGAATTTACCTATATCAGGGAGAGTTATTTTTTTTTATTTGTAAGATATATACAAACAATCTTATTACCCGTTTGATCTATTCAAATATAATTCTGCATAGAGAATAGGTGATTGACTACTGTTTTAACCACAAATTTCCTTATAAGGCTTGTCAGCTTTGTTTCTAATATTAATATTTTAAGAAAAATACATTTTCCTTTACTGTCCTTCTCGTTCGACAATTCACTAGAAATGCATACTATGTATGTAATTAACTCAGAAGTTTTAAAGTCTATTTTTTTCATATTTGTCTTTTCATACGACCAAATAATACAACTATTTGTTTGGGTTTCTAACGGATTGTTGAATGTAAACCCTAGTTAGAATATGAGTGTATATTAACCCTAGTTAGTAAAAGTTACTTAGTATTATTGCCTCCTTTTTGTCTTTTCTCATACAAAAACGGTCTTCGATGCCACCACCAGTTTAAACATTTTTGTGACGTGCTCTTAATCTTATCAAGAAATTACATCGAGTGAAATTGCATCATTAATAAATTAAGGAGAAAGGGAGACTTTGGTTCGAATAGTAAAAATGAAATACTCTTTTGCATCATATATTTCTTGAATTATATACATCATTAGATTGAAAACTCATTAATGTTCATCATCATCATCGCAGCCCACATACGTCCCACTGTTGGGCTCGGGCCTCCTCCAGAACGGGAGGGAATTTAACCGACTATACCGGGCTGGTAAGACATGTTGGCATAGGGTTTTATTTCGAGTTTTCCTTCTCTTGCACAGATCTGATGTGCATATTATAACTCTTAGTCGTCTTTTACGACATACACGGGCGAGATAGGGAGTGGTGAATTGTATTCTTAATCCGTCACCACACGGGAAACTATTATAACCCTTTGTGGTCTTTTATAAAACTGTAGGACTTGTCAACCACTAAGAAAGAATTTTTGAAATCGGTTCAGTTGTTAAAGCGTGACAGCGTAACAAACAAACTGACTTTCGTATTTATAATAGTAGTAAGGATGATGATAATGAATCAAAATGTATTAACGATTATATTATTATTACAGGACCGTTACGCGTTGCTGGAAGAGATCAACCGAGTTGCCATCACGAAATATACTGACCTGCGTAATCTGGCAGTAAATCTCAACAAAGCGCTGGTTGACTATAACGAGCTCTGTTCGTATTTATTCATTTTATACATTTATGGCACATTGAATCCAATCACGCATAGCACCCATCATATATTTATGACAACAATTGATGCAAAATATATGTATGTTGAACTACGTGACGCCGTACGTACACTTGCAAGGAAAATGCGCGAAGCTGATCATCAATCTTGTTTGTATTCACTTCATATATTTAAGTAGAACGTAGCTGTAATGAATTTTTAGTTTGGTTTGATCGATTTTTTTTTGTCGGTATCGTGAGAATTGTTTGTTTTTAAAAGACAACACCCCTCACTAAGGAAATAATCCTCGTATTGTGGGGGGCTTTATAAACATACTAGCAATCCGCCCTCGCTTCGCTTCGGATTCAGTCGCCTTACGCGCGCAGTTCCCGTTCCCGTAGGAATACCGGGATAAAATATAGCCTATGTTACTCCCTGATATTATAGCTTTTCAATGATGAAAGAATTTTTAAAATCGGTCCAGTAGTTTTTGAGTTTATTCGTTACATACAAAAATACAAATCTTTCCTCTTTATAATATTAGTGTAGATAATAACAGACAGTTGAGATTTCCTTTTAGGCATGCTCTCAACAAACCACGCACAGACTTGAAAACAATTATGAACAAAGGGAGAGCGACTCGAACACCGTCCGCCTTTACAAAACAAAACAATCGTAATATCGAATAACTCGTGTCGATTATTACGATAGAACGAAGTACGAAACTACGAACATACAAAACAAACGTACAACGAAATTACGATATTTTCGATTATGAGGTATCTATCAACAACAACAACCATGCGAACGAAACAACCGAAACCAATAACCAACTGACATGTAATTTTTAGAACTCCAACTAACGACAACGTGGGCATAATAATTCGAGAGGGTCATCAATCCACGGAAAGTCTTAACACCGCGATTCAGAAAAATGACGTCATTGCAGAACGCCATCTATGGGCAAATAGGTAAAACGTCTGCACAATGAAAGTTATGCTAGGGTCATTTTGCGTTTTAGTAATTTTATATTATCTCCGAAACTGTATGACCAATTGATATACTGTAAATGGCAAATCTTATCTGTATGATGTTCCTGTGATACTGAAATAATTTATTGTCATAAGAATTAATATTTTGTTGCTCAAATAATCAACCAAACGTAACAATGCCGAAAAAAAAATTTTTTAATGCAATAATAGAAGTATAAAAGATAAAATATAAAAGATAGAGATATGGTATCGCTGACTTTTTTGTAGAAATAATTAAGATGAACCAGGTAGCCATACATTCTTTTTAATTTTAAGCAACTGTTTAGGCAGCGCACGCAAATAATTCTGTTTTACGAGGTATTTTTTTCCGACTTGCCAGACAAAAGTTGTGATAGCTCGGTTAATATACATGTTATAGAAACAATTTATAGCCTATAGCACTCAGGAATAATGTAGCTTTCTGCCAGTTAAAATAAAATTAGAATTAGATTATGAGTTCCAGAGATTACCCCCTGCATACAAACTTACAAATTTTACCTCTTTATAATATTAGTATAGATAACTGACGGACACAAATTACATCCAGACTTAGAACAAATTTGTGGCACGCACAAAGAGTCGTCCTGCATAGGGTTCGAACTCCTGATACTGGCAGTGTAGTTCGGTATCTTAACCATTACGCCATCTGTGTAGTCAAAGATTTGGGGATAACTAGATAACATAGCCGATATACGAGAAGAAATATTGAAACGGTTCAACTATCATGGCGTAGAAGACTGGCTAGAGGATGGTAGGCTTATCTAGAGGAAACCTATGCCTCTGAGCATAGGTTAGCGACATATATGATACTAGCAACCCGCCCTCGCTTCGGTTTCAGTTGCCTTACCCGCGTAGTGCCCGTTCCCGTGAGAATACCGGGATAAAATATAGCCTATGTTACTTCCAGATATTATAGCTTTCCATTGGTGAACGAATTGTTGAAATCGGTTCGGTGGTTTAAGCGTGAAAGCGTAACAAACAAACATACTTTCGCATTTGTAATATTACTAGCTGACCCGACAGACGTTATTCTGTTCAAATAAAATAAAAGGAATCGTCCTTGAAATCTCTCGCAGCGCCACCTACCAGGTCCAATTGTGAATCTAAACCAATCTCGAATCCCCTTGAACACATGCAACAAATTTCATCAACATCGGTCCAGCCATTTAGGAGGAGTTCAGTGACATACACACGTACACAAGAAATATATATAAAGACGATTAGTGTTAGATTCCCAAATCACAAACATAAATTTCAGTCAGCGAATGTTGGTGGCAGTTGGTGGATCAATCTGTATTACTATACTAACCATCAAATAGGTAGTTCATGAAAATTTTTCATGGAATTTAGTATGGATAAATCTTAAGTAAATGATAGAAAGTTAAAAAAAAATCGCATTCACACGAATTCATTGAAATTAACCTAGATACCAACTGCAGCGCCATCTGCCGGGCTGATTTGTAAATCTAAATTATCCAGGCCCCCATTTGAAAACATTCACAAAATTCATTGAAATCCATCCAGCCGTTTAGTTGCAGTATGGATAAATAACCTAGATACCTAGTCGTTAAGTTTTCTTAAATTCTCTGATTTTCTGCGCAACTTTCTTAATTTTCTTTTTCCGTAAAAGCCTTTTTCAAAGTATTAGAAAAAATAAAAAGAAAAGTGTACGAAATCGGTGACATCGTTCTCAAGTTATGTTATTGTCCTGCCCGAACAGCGCCACCTACCGGGTCCAATTGTGAATCTAAACCATCCTCGAATTCCCTTGGATACACACAAAAAATTTCGTCAACATTGGTCCAGCCGTTTAGGAGGAGTTCAGTGACATACACACGTACGCTAGAAATTTATATACATACAAGATAAGATAGTAAGGATGAGATGAAATTTTGTCATAAAGACTATATTAATATCGATGTTAAATTTATTAGTAGTCGTAGGGCCACGCTTTCAGTTTTCTGTGTGCAAAATAAATAGGCTGGTTTTTTCGCTCGTCTCTTCTACACATTCTCCTAGAAACTGTCGTAGAAATAGTAGCAATTCGATTATCATAATCATCAACACATGTCGGTAATCATAACGATATAAAACTTTTACTCCGATCATCACCGACATCGCAGCCCACGTACGTCCCACTGTTGGGCTCGGGCCTCCTCCACAATGGGAGGGAATTTGACCTACTATACCATGCTGGTCAGACATTTTGTTATAGGATTTCATTTCGAGTTTTCCTTCTCTTGCACAGATGATGTGTGTATATTATATCCTATAGTCGTATTTTACGACATCCACGGGCAAGATAGGGCGTGGTGAATTGTATTCTTACTCCGTCACCACACGGGAATTACTCCGATAAAAAACTTAAAAATTTACGTGTGATGACAATTAGAATAATTAATTTAATCTTTACAGATGAGTCGACAATCAAGCCTTTGTTGCTACAAATTGACAGCATCGATCGAATGGTGTCTAAACTTGAAAGGAATGCCTACAGGCTGGATCATTATACCAAGCAGTTGAAGGCGAGGATCAAGGATATGGACGAAGATTAGAACGTAAGGATACATTATACTTATAGTAACTATGTTAGTGCATTGGCGTATTTAAATATTATCCATATGTGTATTTAGAATTATATTCTACACAACAATCAATTCGGCAGACGTTTACTTTTAAATATTTCGATTTTTCAGGATTTCACTCAGAACCGTTTCGGGCCAACTGCTTTCATTAAATCCTTGCAACTTTTTAAATGTCTACAGTCTACCTGGCGAGGATTAGAATATCACCATTTAATATCTAATTCTCTTGGATCTGAATAAATTATTCGCTTCTGAAATCGTGAAATTCAAAATTATCCTGTATTACTTTTAGAACTTGGTGCCATAGATTTCTTATTATTTCCTTTCTTGTAACTCTATGCGAGGCATTTTCAATGATAAAATAATGTTATTTAATAACCATGCATGACATTTTATTATTTAATAGCCATTACAGAATGGCAGCATACGATATTATAAAATGCATTCCATTATCATGAATCTTTTTAGGCTTTGGAGCCGTTCATAAAATACGTTCGCATACAAGTTGTCTTATTGTGTGTGGCAAGATGTGACAAGGAGGGATAGGGGTCTACGGCAACGTAATGTTCGCCGTTCATTAAAACAATTTAAATTGATATTTTTTCAATAAATAGATTTTTTCGGATATATGACGATGAAGTAAACGGTAATTTTGATGATAAAAAAGATGTTGCAATACCAATTATAGATATCTCGACGCATTTATAGAATTCACTTCTGATAAATAGAATTATTATTTATTTGTTCGTTACAATAGATTTTTATTAATTTATTCAAATATTATTATAAAACCTTAAATAATAATATTTCTAATTCTCAATATTTGTGTACTATCCATTGAAATTTATTATATTTTGGGTGGTCTTAGTTTTTGTGACTAAATATTGACACGGGGGTTACAGAAAGTGTGACACAGTGTGACAATATTGTCAAAAACGTTGATTGTAACGTGACGTATTTTATGAACGGCTCCTTTCATAATGTTGAGGTAATATAATGGCCCTTCGTAATACTTTTTAAGTGTAGAAATGAAATATGTTTACAAATATTGTGGAGGATTGGTAAATAGTGTTCGTAGTAGGGCTTCAATTCAGTTTCAAAGAATCTTGAAATAAACAGTGGGCTTATCAGAAAAAAAAACTACTATATATCCGAATTAGAAATAACTTTAAAATACGCCCATGCATTATATACATTTACTTATATAATTAAGTTTTATATATCTATGATGTAGTTTCTATAAAGTAACAACAAATTTTTCATTTTGTATATTGTCCAGCTAGAATGATATATATGAGAGTTAATTCAATTCATTTATTTAAATTAACATTGAGTTTAGTATTAGTCGATCCCAATAACCATGTGCGAATTGAAATTGTTTTCATAATTATAACATTCTTGTAATAAATTTTATTAATTATATCGTTAAATATTAATGATGTTTTAAAAAACATACTCTTCATGTCATTTCTGCCTGGACTTGTGTAATATAGAATATTTTTCTACGTACTAAATTAGGTGAACAGCTTTGAAATAGTGTTTATAATCAAAATATGTAAAGATGAACGGTGAACATTTATTTATATGTGTTTACAGAATAACGTACCATATTTTGATGAATACATTTCTGAATACGTTTAATTAAAATGTAGTGTTCAACTGCGAGGTACTGTTCTAAAAACCAAGTTAATTTTTAATGATTTTCTGACCCAGCAATCAATAGTGAGAATAATAATCAACAGCCATGGGGCATATACCAATAATTAGTATAAAGAAAATTTCTTCATATGTTTCCCGTGTGGCGACTGAGTAAGAATACAATTCACTATCTCGCCCGTGGCTGTCGCGAGACGGCTCATAGACACAATATGCATATATCTAAGCAAGAGAAATCGAAGTAATAGTCTATACTGGGATTGTGATCGTACAGGGCGTGAGAAATTAACAACAGCTTCGAACTATCGAGAGACGCGATTTAATTACAGTTTGCGATCTAGATTTCATTCGTGAGACTGGTGCCTGGTTAATTGAATTTCAACTGTATCATCCCAGCTCATAAACGTGACATTGTTCAAGATTTTTCTACAACAGGAAAAAATGTATCTACTATACCATGCTGGCAAGACAGATTGCTATAGGATTTTATTACGAGTTTTCTTTCTTTCTTTTTTACCCATGAAGCAAGATGGGGAATTGTATTCTTGAATCGTCATGATACAGAATATATTCTCTATTGTATGAAGGGGTGATATTGGCGTTTCGTTTTTATAGAATACAAGGTATGTGTAGAATACGGAACTATTTATTGTTGGCATATGAAAAATTTATTAAATTTTGCCGAGATGAAATCTAATAGACAACCATATATCTACTAAATTTTCTTAGCGTTATTAATATTTTCACGTCTTCATCTTAGAGTGCACACGTACAAGTATTTTATTACTACGTACGGTTGCATGACCGAGGATGACAACCCAGATACCAACGATTGGTATTCGTATACACTTATCCTCATATTAGCTGATTGTTCACTGAATTAGATAAATAGAATACAATAATCGAGTGAGAGTATAAACTGAAACTTTTTGTTTCAAACTGAAACTGCGTTAATTAACTCTATAATTGTACACAAAGAAAATGTAAAAATTTCATAAATACGGTAGACAGTAGAGAAGTAAATTATAAACTATTGCTAGTATAAAAAAATTAGGTGGCATATAACTTAATTAGGTTTAAAAGAATTTAATATATTAACTTCATTTAAAATTATTTAGAATAGAATATAATTCTAGGATATTTTAAATATAATACAATTAAATATTTCATTATCTTCATACTCTATTAGACTTTCGAAATCTGTGTATATAACTCTCTTATCTGCGTGTATAACTCTCTTATCAGACAAAAAAGCGCCTGTAAAACTCTCTTATCAGACAAAAAAATCGCCTGTAAAACTCTTTTATCAGACAAAAAAGCGTCTGTAAAACTATCTTATCGGACAAAAAAAACACCTATAAAACTCTCTTATCAGACAAAATCATGGGTGTAAAACTCTCTTATCAGACAAAAATATGCGTGTAAAACTCTCTTATCAGAAAAAAGAAACGCTGTTCAAACGCGTGAAAAAATAAGATCATGAAACAAAAATTGTTATTAAAATTTTTGAATAAAATCCATAACAGCAATATAATTTAAATAAGCGAATATTTATGTATGTATTTAGTGAATACTCCATACAAAAACATCATATAGTAAGTTATATGAAAATGAAAAATTAAGTAAAAAATACAGAATAGAAAACAAATAACAAAAACTCAATATCCATTCCAAGATGACGCTCGAATTCAGGACATCTGATAATACTGTCTGTTATTGACTGATTGAATATCTATTATTTAGAGTGGGTGGGTATTTGCTTAGTTACGGAGTTAGTATATAAAGGTAAGCATCCGATGGTTTTCTGCAGATAACCGTAAAAGACAACGGAGTCTTTTACGATTATCTGCATTATCATTACGGTTAACATCACTGCCAGGAATTAAAATATTGAAATCAAATCATATAACAAAGACTATATATTTCTTCGTGCCGACTTCTCGTTCGGAATCTCATGCTACAAACCCCATGTAGGACGTTATTTTGTACAAGGATTAAATCCTTGTACCTTCTTGTTTAAATAAAAATTGACGAAATTCAGTTCCAAACCTTGTCGTGGACAAAAAATGTGGAAAATCTAGATGGTGAGTTCATCGAACATCTGTTCATTACATGGTTTAGTGAAACTCGCAGGTTCTATTGTGCGATCAGGCCAGCGCCACAACTGGAATTGCGATTGTCGTTACGTTATTTCGCTGCCTTTATCTTCTATTCTATTACTCCTTCGGCAATAAATTCATAACTTTCCCCTGAGATTTTAACTATCACTCTTCTCTTATAATTTGTGTGCCTGTTAACACCAATTGCCTCAACTTAATTTTGAGCTGAATTCATGCATCCTGTATGACTTTTATTTTCCTCTCTGTGGCTAGATCTGCTTTTTAATATCTTAGTACATTTTTCTTACTTGTTACACGTCAAATAATCGCATTCTTGGGGGCCTTATGTCTCATGTTGCAATTCCTAAAAAACCGACTATATAGCTATATATATTTATTAATTTAACACGCATAATAATAATTATTAATTATTAAATATTTATCTATTTTGGATATAATGGTTAAAGGAAATTATAAATATAGCAAGAAAAAAAACGCGCTCTAGCAATAAATAATTAATTTAAAAAGTAATGTTCAGTAGAACATGAAGATAGGCTACGTATATTACACTAATTTAAGCAAAGTAATGTTCATTTTTATTGACGACTCCTAAATTTTAAGTAACACCTAGGACAATACAAATCACCGAGGATAAGAACTCAGTGCCGGTGTGTCGCCCACGAGGTATCTTATATAGACATTATTCAACGACGTTTTAGAAGAGCACTTTTTTCATAGGCAGTCAGTAGGCAGTCGCCCAACTGTGCCACTGCAATGGTTGATGTGCGGCAGTGTGACTTACCATCGGGTGGGCTGCTTGCTCGTTTGCCATCATCGACATTAAACAAGACACGTTACGACAGATTTTCTATCAAACAGCTAAACTGACCACCTTCTCCAAAGAATAATAATACGATAATCATCACAAAATCACACCCTTTTTTTGCAATTGCCTGAAAATGCAGTATCCGTATCCAAACCTGTTGGCAAATCCAAAATAATTTCATATGCTTAACCAAGACTGTACCCGTATTGGAAAGTTATGAACTTTTTCCACAACGTCCTTCTAATCATAAACATAGCATCAATTTCATGTTATTTATATTCCGTTAAGTGTTACTTAAACAATGTCAAAAGAGTCGTTATTGAAAATGGGCAGTACATTCACTCGTTATTTGCTCATCGGCTGGACGCTACTGCAGACGCAGTAGTGCGATTTTTGATAATTGTAGTATTTATTGTAAATGTGCCTCTGGTATTGGTGAATAAACCGCGTAATAGTTATAATTAGGATATAAAAAACGCATGCTTTTACTAAACGTGAAAGTATTGACGATTCTATTTATTTAGATATTTTATATTTGAATCATAGCATAATTAAGTTAAGTAATAGTAATTAATAATTATCAAAACTGCGTATTAATTTTATAAGTTATATTATCTAGATATTCGTAATGTTAGTGTATAAGTAAGAACTCAGGTCAGATAAGAATTTTTTAAAGAGAGAACGTAACTTTAAATGAGCATAAAAGCATTATCACATGCTTAGCGTAACTTATACATAACTAAGTTAATAATTAAATATTTAACTCTTTCAAATAATAGGAATTTCTTTGTAGAATTTTAATATAATGGCCGTCCTCGGTATGACGTTAAACTGCCGTGCACCTGGTTTATCAGGTGTATGTAATCCGCTGGAGCTTACTCAAGGTTCAGTAGGATAGTTGATATTAGTGTGGGATATCAACTTAGGGCGGCGGCGGAAGAATGTTATTTTCGGTCTCATGAAAATGTCAAGGTTTTCGAAATAAAAATTGAACGTGACGTGATATGAATTTGAGCATTGCATTTACTTGGAAGTCGATTAGTCAGGAAGAAATGAGTTTTATTGAGACCAAGACATCAACGGCGGCGTTCGTAGGCCTAGTTAGATGGTTTACCGCACACCCACTACTCTATAATGGACCAACGTGGTGGGTTAATGGTCCAATTTACTTTAATCAACATTTGTTTTGATTATTTTTATTTAAATTAACGTTAGGTTTAACTGATGGGTTATTGCGGGTTATGTAATTTTACAACTTGCCGGATTTCTGACTGCCGTTTACCACTTATCTTTCGGCTTCTAAACCTTAATAACTAGCTATTAAAGATTATTAGTAAATCCCTAAACACCATCCACGACCAATATTAAAAATATGATGATTCTTCTTCCATACATTTATACCTTTAAAATTCAATATTGCACGTGATAGAAGACGAGTTAATTACTGGTTACCAGACATAATCTCATATTTTGTGCTGCTATTGAGAATTCCTTGTGGGTATAATGCCATCATCTTGGTCTAGGTATTGAACCCAGGCTTATACGGTCAGCGGCTTATGCTGTTTGACTAATGAGGTAGTCCAATTGTTTTACGGTTGCAAACATCGGACACGGAGCTTGGCAACATCACTGATATTGTGAATGAATAGCCTTACTGGTTTGTCAAAAACTATCGTTTTTGTTGTATAGTCTATTATAACTACGGTGTTCAATATGTTGTTATCAATAAAATATATATAAAAATGCGATAAATATAATAAAATCACAAAAAAAATAAAAAAAACTGTCTTAAAATATAACTAAAAATAATAAAAAATGCATAAAATATAAAAATATAAATGTTTAATTAAATGTTAGTTGATTCCCCAAAAGTAGATCTGCAGGTAATTTATAAATAGTCACTCTTTTAATTTTTCTATTTTGTTGATATTCGTAAATTGTATTAGGCGTTTTCAAATTATCTGACGATTAATGTAGGTCACTAGATTATCCAAAGTTGTTGCGGTTCACTACCGTTGTTGATATCCCTCATCCTCACCAATAACTCGTCATGTTTCGTACTTATTTACTTAACATCAGCAATTACTGTTGTTAATCTATATCAGTATTCGATGATGTAAGAAAAATACTTCGTAAATATTTGGTGTCGATAGTGGATTGTTACTGGCGGGTTTAGAAGTATCTAGTTGGTGATCACCGACTAACTTCCGAACTTAGCTTGCTCGAATGTTTGCCTTACGTGCCTGTTTTTACGTTAAGAGTATTGCAGATTTCGCATATTTGTGCGAACATCTGCAAGCTCTTTGCGTAATCATTGTTATGTTTGTGGCAAAATTATATTGAGTTTATGGTATAGGTGAGAGATACATCTATAATTGTTAAATCAATTGACGTTTGTTATTAATGGCGGTCGTGGCCTTATACAAATCCATTAAGACGATAATTTCCACCTGTAACATATCACAGGATATTTCCTTCTTATATTTTCTAGCCTACAATTCGATTGTGACAGCGTCCGGACGATACTTCAATATTACAATGTATATAGATATCGACGCTGTTGACTTGACTGTGTAGTGCTAATAAATGGTCCTATTTACGGTGTTTGCTTTGTATCGATATTTGGAAAAGATTATCTAATGACTCTCTTCTTTTATATTCTCTTCTATATTTAGTGACGCGTTCTAATATTGGTCTACACTAGCTCTAAAGTCTTTTGTAGGATTTTTGTCTTATTTTAGGAGATGTAACTTCTGTGTTCAGCGTTATGCTATCGCAGTGGATGCTTATTCTTTTGTGCGAGTTCTATTACAATCAAGCACTCAATGTCAATTTGGTGAGATTATCTAGTTATATGGTGAGTTTTTGGTCCGTGTTAAATCGTCGGATTTATCAGGATGAAATGGGGCAGCATCCACTGATAACGATGCAGATATTGTTCCGCTTGAGCACTCCTTACTACTCAGATATTAGCCTACTGTTGTAGTATTTTCATAATTATCAAGTGCTTACCACTGTTATTTCGATATAAGGAGATATTTTATAGTTATTATATTAGACGAACGGTTAATGCAATTCCGGCGTAGCTTGCTGGTTGCGGAAACCCTTGCACTACTAATTCTCAGGCAAGAACAACAGTTTGTGAACATAGAGCCATCTTATATAGTAGTCTATAAAATGTATTGTTGGTTATTTTAATTGCTTCAAATTATAAAAAAATTAAATTCTTCTTAATACGAGACTGATTTTAGTTATTAAATGATTCATATTATATTACGATGTTGACACTATTTAATTAAAATGAAAGTCATGTGTAATGCCTGTGTCATTCCTATACCGATTCTAATTGGAAATGCGATTCTCGAAGTTGTCGATCATTATGTTTGCCTAGGACAAACATTCCAGTTAGGTAGATCCAATTTGCTCTGTGTCTGAACAAGGCTGTATAATAACCAGTGTGTGTTACGGACGATGACATTACGTGGCTGCCTCATGAAAAGGTCCAAAGTCGCACAGCGAGAGCATTCCTCAGTATTTCTCTACGTTGTTCATCGCTCGTCAAACTTTCTACTGTTGAGAAAAAAGGTGCTCGAGTGGCGACCACGAATTGGATGACGCCGCGTAGCACGATCCTCTACTAGGTGGCCTGACGACATTCTGAAAGTAGCTGGGTACCGTTGGATGTAGGTGGCATAGGACCGTTCTGAGTGGCATTCTCGTGGGGGATCCATGTGAGCAGTGGACGTCTACGGGTTGAAGGATGGATGGATACTATCAAATCGTTGAATATATTTTATAGGGAGAAAACGCCTACAAAATTCTCTCTCTTATATTCAATTATGTTTATCTTTTAAGGCGGAATTGGTATTGGTAGTTTCCGAGGTGACTGATCATGTTCTAATTTGCGTTGAACATCTTTGTGCCAGAACTTATGTGTTCTCTTAAAAGCCTCGGTGGTCTCTTAAACTAACCAACCGCCCGTCTTAATGTAAGCATTTATTGTTATGCATTTCTTGATTTCTTACATTTGATCGTTGAATCTATTTTCTTTAAATTTACTACCGATGTTAGCACTACATTTTTTATCGGATTTGATATTTCTGATAACTTTGATAAATAAATTGGCTATCCTAAGTCTGTGTTATGTTAAGCTCTAAATAAAAATTATTGAATAAAATGCATTTGATGATAATAAATATAATGGATATATAATATATATATATACGTTTAAATATATATATACGCGTATATATATATATATATATTTATATACGCACCGTTATCAACATCCGAATCCTAATTACTTCTCGCCTGTCTCTAAGTGACAGCCATAAAAGCGGTAATAATCAAATATAATTTTTTATTATTGTTGCGTTTTCTTGCTATTTCTATCATATTCTATTTCCTATTCGTCTTTATATTCTTCTGTTCAAATATATTTTCTTCTCTGAACTATCCTAAAGTTGTCGCAAATATTGTCGTCATTGAAATCATCTATTCGATTCGATTTTACTTTGCTGCATTTCAACTTTGCCTTCTCGTATTTCTGGCGTCTGCGCCACCATGTAAAATGACACATGAAACCAATTTTTTTATAATATCTAACAATATTATTATTATTTATAATATCGAACAATCACATTTAAATTGAAATTTAAGAAGCAAATTGTCATTATTTCTGTAATAACATTTTTCCTCCTAAAATCAATATCCGTGTTGAAGTTTCACTTGGAGCTCTATAATGCTAAAATCATTAATATTTAGAAAAAAGAAATATTATTCACTGATTATAGAAAATTTTCTCTAGTGTTATTATGCATATAGGTATTTTATCGCAAAATGAGTTGAATATTGTCAAAGAACCACTTACGGACTCCATTTCCCCAAAATGGCAGCGCGAAAAATATATGATATTCGAGTTTGCAAACTTAAAATTCAGAAAAATGACTTCAATTTATACAATTATTTTCAATTGCACACGTACATACATGCGTGGAATACTACTGTGTGTAAGCTCTCAAATATCAGGTCACACCTTACCGATCTGACACTCAGTAAAGTCGTACGGGATCGAATAAGTTATGGTTCCAATCGGGAGATGAGAATCGCCGGAGCAGCGGAGAGACTTTGGGTTGGATTCTTTCGGAGAGAATGTTGTCAGGAGTATTTCACTTGTTACTAACATTACCACACATTACGAGACTGCCGTAAGGCATCATGCATACTTGGCAATGAACTTCCTGCTGCAATCTTGGATGTGCTATCCGAATTGCTAATGTCCAGTTACTACTTACGGTTAGGTGTGTGATGCTTATTTATTTACCAGCCAAATAAAATAAATCGATTCTCTTTAAATTTCATACATGTATTGACTACTACAACTTTCTAATCTTCGAAGAATTTACTTAAATTTTACAAAAAAGTACGAAGTTTCGAAAATTCATCTCCCTTCTCTTAATTCTATTTTAAAAATGAAATATTATGTCATAGATTTATCTGTTAAATGTGATATTTGAAATCTTAGAAATATATTTCATTACATTGCAACAAGTTCATAATATTTTGTCTAGATAAATACTATTTATTACCATGTTCAGCTTTGCCCATTCAGATGTGCATTTTCTTACTATATCCAAATAACTAACTTCCATTAGAAGTTTTATGTTACAGAAAAGCCGTTAGTGGCCTCACAAAATAGGTATAATAAATAGCACCTTAATTATTGCTCAAAATGGAGGTATTCTATGTTTTAATATTTTATGATCAATTCTGATTTCGGTGTTTATGATGAGATACAGTAGAACATGCTCTGCGAACCTGAGTGACTATTAAATGCTTAAAATTTGCAATTAAATCTCGACCCATTGGCTTGGTTAATCTAACAAAGTATATTTTCTAGATTTCATCGTCTAAATTTTGTTCTATTACTCGGTTTTAGAGTTATGTGCCTAGTTTTTGAGCAAACTGATCATGTTCTAATTGACTTCGAACATCTCTATACAAGAACACTGCATACGTGCTCGACGAAGACTTAGTGCTCTCACAAACTAGTTACAAAACGTCGACAACGAACCTCACTTAACATCTAAGTAACCGAGAGATCCGATCTTAATTTTCTTCCTAATCTATGACTTATAATTTGGTTATATTTCAACACTTGTTTTGAGTATTGTGTGCTTAGTTTTTGAGCTGACTGATCACGTTCTAAATGGCTCAAAACATCTTTGCCCGAGAATATTTTATTCTCAAGGAAGACTTAGTGGTCTCAGAAACTAGCTATAACGCGTCTTATTACAACAAAATTATTACTGTACATCTAAGAACATGGATTGTGATATTTTTATTACTTTATAATTCGGTGAGACCGAGTAATGGAACTGTGTGCCTAGCTTTTGAGCTGACTGATCATGTTCTAAGTGGCTCTAAACATCTTTGCGCGAGAATATTAAGAATATCTCGTACCCAATGAAGACTTAGTGGTCTCACAAACTAGCTATAACGCGTATTGAACGTCTAAGTACATGGATTGTTGTCTTTTTTATTATTTTATGAACCCAGTATTATGTGCCTAGTTTTTGAGCTGACTGATCATGTTTTAAATGGCTCCAAACATCTTTGCCTGAAAATATTTCGTTCTCAAGATAACGCGTCTTATTACATCGTAATTGTTACTGAACACCTAAGTACATAATTTGTGGTATTTTTCTTATTTTATAATCCCTTTAATTGGTCTCGGTATTGTGTGCCTAGTTTTTGAGCCGACTGATCATGTTCTAAATGGCTCTAAACATCTTTGCCTGAGAATATTTCGTTCTCAAGGAAGACTTAGTGACCTCACAAACTAGCTATAAGACCTTTATGATCCCATTACTTGGTCTCAGTATTGTGTTAAAACTATTTTAGCCGACTGATCGAGTTTTAATTGATTATAAATAAATTTGCATACGAACGCTATGTTCTCAGCGAAGATTTACTGCTCTCACAAAATAGTCACAAATCGTCTTAAAGTGGCATAATTTTAACCTCTAAGTAACCAAGATATTTCATTATTTCTTAATCTATCCAAGTCGATATCAAAATCTTTGAAGAAAGATAGTGAAATTTTTATTCATGTGTAATTTCGAACAGTTATATGCAAAAATTGCATTACGTTTATTGTTGGTAACTCTCGAAATCTGTCTGAAAATCTATGCAATAATATTTTTAATATTTCCTTCTTTAATTTTTTTATATTTTATTTATTGCTATGGGTAATGTGTGCATAGTTTTTGAGCTAATTAATCAATTTATGCTAAACACCTTTGCACTAAAACTTTTACGCTCTGTAAATAAACTTAGTGTTTTTACAAAGTAGTCTCAATGCATCTCACACTAAAATAACAATGACTGATATATTTTATTTTTTACTTTCCTATGACCCATTTCGTAGTCAAAGTCTATGATGAGACATTACGGTAATTGGATACTGCGATAGGCAGATTAAAGGTTCGTTTAAATTATAAGCGACTTTAAAATTGTTACAAATGTTTGAAGCTGTGTAATAATCTGCAAAGTCTGCAAAATCACATTACTCAAATTTCCTGTCCTCAATTTTGGGTTTATTTCATTACACTGTTTTGTGTGTTCTTTGCTTAATTTTAGCTGTTTGATCATGTTTTAAACGGCTCCAAACATCTTTGCATGGAATATTTTGTTCTCGGCAAGACTTAATGGTCTCACAAAATATTTATAATCTGTGATACTATTTCTTTGGAACTATACTAATCGACTTTATCTGAATTAATATCTTTTACTTTATATTGCATTACTCGGGCTTAGTAGCGCGTATCTAGTTTAGGGCTGTATGGTTATTTTCTAATTGGTGCCGAACAACTTTGCATTAGAACCTTTATGTTCTAGAAACAATCGTATTGGTCTCACAAACTAGATACTATGAATCGTACACTAACATGACTATTCAACATTGATAAAATACCCGAGGTATTTTTTTTCTATATTATGACGAATTTTGATTTTGAACCTATTGATGGGCACCTACGATGTGGCAGAAGTTATTATGGGCAAATAAAGAAATCTAAACTTCATTTATAAGCAATTTAATAATCTATGGATTATAACAAATCACCGATACTTCTCCTGTACATCATGGAAGTCTAGGCAATAGGCAACATTTAAAAAAAGCCTTTTAATTTTGTTCTATTCCATTACATTCTTTGCTGAACTGAAGATGATGGTAATAATGATGATGATAATGAAGGCAATAGCAATGATGATGTCGATGCTGATGATGATACGGAGACAACGATGATGACGATGATGTTGGCTATGATGATGATGTTGAGGATGGAAATAAAGATGATGGCGATGAAGATGAAGATGATGACGATGCCGCTATTCGCTACTGAATCCCAGCGTAAACATATAACTTGGACTGCGGCATAACTGTAAAGCGGTAATGGATTGCTCGCAAAAGAGTTGGTGGACCAGTTTGCGAGTATAAATAATAAACCTGAGTATACCATGAGACTATTATAAAAAGAATGGGCAAACATAATGAAAAAATATTATCGAGAAAATGACAAATTATTTTTATTAATATAAAAGGGTTTTCCAAGAAAAGTTCCTAAAACTAGTACAGCTTTATATGTTGACCAATCATCTATGAAAAAAGTTTTAAACTCAAATATCTAAAATTATTTTTATTACTACATAAAAAAATCGAAAAGCGAAGTGAAAGTTAAGTAAAGAATTGCAAAACGTGTCATTAAATCTCAAATCTTAAAACATATTTGACTTAAGCTATTGATTATTTAATAGACATACTAGAATGTCCTAAATATCGCGTAAAGACGACCATTCTTTCTATAACGATTTCTAAAAGGAATAAATTGTTTATTGTTGATTCCTACGCAGGATTATCGTCTAGCTTCTGAGGCAACTAATCGGGATCTGAATGCCTGCAAACTCCTTGGGCCAACAGTTTTCAATTCATAATTGCCTTAGAGGTCTCTTAAACTAGTCGATAATCTTTTATCTTGGAAAACGAATCTTGAATAAAAGTATAAATACACTTCTCACAAAAATTAACTTTTACACTCTAACGTTACAATATGTTGTACTAATAGCTGTTCTTCAGCAAAAAGCAAGGACCTGAACGAGCTATTGGTTTTTTACTATTCCATAACCCATTTCGACATCCTGATCTGTTAATATCTATCTATGACACTGTTGAATCTGTTGTACACGTTGTATCAATAAATCTGCCAGATTTTAAACTTTATTTAAATTATATGAAATATTTCTTCACTGACTGATATTTATGATAATATTTATTTGGCAATGTACTAAACAACTTTATCTTTTACTTAAATAATAGGGGTTTAAATATGAAATTGCTGTTTTAATGTACTAGCAGCCACTTTGAATTAAAATTAAACCTGCATGATGTCAGATGTCAAAGGGAAACTATTTCCAAACGAACCCTATAACATTCTAAATTTAAAAAATGTACGAATTTTGGTCGTTCGACGTTTAATTGCTTTTACATTCAGCTTTTGAAGTGAAAATCCTAGTAATTTTTGAGTACGAGTTCCGACGTGGGACTAACGCAGCAGAAACGGCTTGTAATGTCAATGCTGTGTTTGGAGAGGATACGGCTAACGAACGCACCGTGCGTTTTTGGTTTAACCGCTTTCGTAGTGGAAATTGGGACTTGAAGAATGAACCACGAGGAAGACCAGCCATTAAGATAAATAAGGATGAATTGAAGGTGATGGTGGAAGCCGATCCGAGTCAAACTATCAAGAAATTAGCGGCATGGCTTGACGTTAGCATACCCACAATATTGATATATTGGCACCAACTCGGTAAAATAAAAAAAGTTGAAAAATGGGTGCCTCATGATTTGACTGATCTGCAGAGAACAGCGCGTTGAAGCTTGCCTTATCCTGTCAAATCAAATCAAATCATTTATTCTGCATAAGCCCCTTGAGAGCACTTAAATATTGTCAAATTTATACATCGTTTGAATACAATACAATATCTACCACCGGATCGGCACGCGGCCACAAGCTGAGAAGTACCGGCAAGAAACTCAGCGAACGATTTTTTTACCATCTTTTGAATACAATTACGTATACAACATATAGTCCCCAGTGTGATGCCCTTCGAGATAGGATATAACAATTTCTTTTTTAATTTAGTTCAAATAAAAAAGGACAGGAAACCATGGTTGGACCGGTGTCGAACCGGTTGTTGGCCGTCAAACCGGTCGGTTGTCAAACTGGTATAGAAGTAAAGGGATTTTACACCGAATGATAATCGCGGCAATGATGGCGAAATTGATGCCGATGAATATGAGGATGATATCGTGCCGACGATGATGATGGCGATGATAATGATAACGATAATGATGGTGGCGATGATAATGATGGCGGTGGCGATGGCAATGAAGACTATGGTGATGAGGATGATGATGATGGCAATGAGCATGATGATGATGGCGATGCGGATGATGGCAATGAAACTGATGGCGATGATGATAATGATGATGAATCTACTATTTCTGTATTCGACTTTATATTTTAGAGAAAAAATATAGAGATACTTTGAGGTAAAACAAACTCGTCACGACTGAATCGCAGTGTATTAGGCAAGACTGTGACATAACTGTAACTCGGCAATGGGTTTCTCGAGAAAGAGTTGGCGGACCGGTCCGCGAGTATTAGATGTATAAAAGAAACGTGCAATTCTTAACTATCATATAGTTGAGTTTTCTGAATGACACTTAATATAAAAATATTGGTATGCTGTTTACGAGACTTACGTTCTGAATATATCATGAGACTGTTATAAGAAAAATGGCTAAATGAATATACTCAAATACTCAAAATAAGATCAAGAAGATGTGAAATTATTATTAGAAATTTAAAAGGATCAAAGAAGAATGCCTAAAACCAGTTCATCTCATCAACATGTAAATGTTAACCAATTACATAAGAAAATAATTTTAAAAATTCACTCAAAGTTCATTTTATTATTACACAAAAATGTATCGAAAAGCGAAGCGAATTGTAAGTGAAGGGCTGCAAAATGTGTCATTAAATACATAAAATACTAGCTGACTCAACATATGTTGCTCTGTTCAAGTAAAATAAAAGGAATTCTCCTTGAAATCGACAGCAGCACCACCTACCGGGTCCAATTGTGAATCTAAACCATTCTTGAATCTCCTTGAACATGCACGAAAAATTTCATCAATATGTTTAGGAGGAGTTCAGTGACATACACACGCACACAAGATATTTATATCTAAAGATTATTGGGCAAAACTCAAAACATTTTTGCTCTAAGCTATTGATAATTCAATAGGCATAATAGAATGTCTCGCCAATCGCATAAAGACGGGCATTCTCTTACTATAACGATCTCTAAAAAGAATAAATTGTTTAATGTTGATTCCTATGCAGGATTATCTTCTAGCTTCTGAGGCAACTAATCGTTGTCTGAATGCCTTCTATATCCTATGGCCAAGAATTCTCCAGTTCGAAAATACCTTACTTAAACTAGTCGATAATCTTTTATCTTGGAAAACTAATCTTGATTTGAAGCGCTTAAAATCACATAAGAAGCACACTTGGTACTACTTCATTGGTCCTACTTCGTCGGTCTCTTCGGGTATTCTCGGGGAGAACCTAATTTTTTGACAGCAGTCAAAGAATTGTCAGTAGCAGTACAAAGACTAGAACTGTGTCTGGTAGACGACGAAAAGGCTTGGCTTGTTTATTACTTTTAATACTTTCGAGTATAACGTCGAAATGTGCCTGTGTTTAACCACTCTCTACCCTTTCGGTAATAAAGGCGTAAAAGCATAAAAAATCTCGTACTAGTAAGACATTAAATCACGCGTGCTGACTGCTTATATTTTCTTGAAGAAAAAGCACTATACCTCTGATACTACATTTAAACCTAGGAGTGGTATCATACACTTGACACTATATCCTAATTTAATGAGGCAAATTAATATCAGCTTATACGTGTATCTTCATGTTAGTTGATTACTTTAAATATAAAGGCAGGTGATGTCACTAGCAACAGCAGCTTTTATCTGAGGCACACCACACAGAAATGTGTGCTTTTGGTATGGTTTGGTATGTCATTACTGATTAAAAAAAATCTTCTCATTTTTTTAACTTCGATCAAGCAATATTGAACAATACTCAACAGGAATCGAATCACGGAACTATTAAATCATCAAAGCTGCATATTTATTTTAAAATACACCTCACAAGAATAGTAATATCAATGAGTATATGCATTTCGATCTAACGGAATGACGCCGCGTTTACGCAATAATTTTAAATACCTTTGAGAATTTTATTTTATTTCGCAACTAGCCGTCCTTGTTTCGGTTTCAGTCGTTTTGCAATATTACGGTACGCGATTGCTGTCCATAACGCCTCTGGTTCGATCTCCAAATCGGACAAAATTTTACAGCTACCACCAGGTAAATTTTATTAATATTAAATTATTAATAATATTTTACTACCAAATAAAATATTATTAAAATCGGACTAGCCATTTTGAACATTGGCTGGAACAAACAGGTAGACAATCAGGCTAAACATTTTGAACTGATTTTTAGGCATAGGTGTTATGCAAATAACCGTGTGAGCATGAAAAAACCTACCATTTTTTCACTACAAACACACTTTTATTTATTTATATTTCAATGAGAAATAATAATTATAAATAATACTAAAGTAATAGTAAAATTTATGTACCATTTTGACCGTTTGTGAGTTTGGAAAATAGTCATTTAATTTTTTTTTGAAAATGATTCAACTTTTATTTGCTGTGTGGTCTCGGCATAGAATAAACCGGTCGATGCCTCTCTGGGTTTATGCACGCCTATACAGGCACCGACTGGAGACCACCCCCTCTCTTCCCGTGGGTGTCGTAAAAGCCGACTAAGGGATTTATTAAGTGAACCATCATCGTCCACTTGCAGATCTTACTAAGCTTTTTATACTAATGCTCAGTAGTATAAAATGCTTAGAAAACTGCATTTAGATTAGGAGAATATTTTTTGTATAAACTGCCGAGTGAACGGTTAATGTTGCCGTGATTATTTGATTGCGGTGGCGATAACCCTTGTACATTTAATTAACTGTTGTTGCAAAGCAGCAGAATTTGCCAAACAATCGAGGCATCCAGTGGAAACTTATAAAATATATTCTCTTCATCTTCAAAACTTTTCTGATCTTTTAGACTCGTTTTGCTTACTTTTACTACTACTCTCTCTCTTTCTCTTCTTATTCTCACTAAATCTGAAAACCTTACAGATCGGATTCCTAAATAGTTAATCTTGATATATCAATGATTTTTTGCACCAAAAAAGTCAGCAAAATATAAACCAAATTAAATCAGTTTATCAGCCGTTTCTATCTAGCGTTCTTGCGTATCTCAAATTCGAATTTCAGGTAGTTGTGCATAACCATTATTTTTCATTTAAAACTAGTAGATGATTGTGGTTATTTTAGGATTGTATATTGAGGTTGTACTTTAGTGTTAAATAATTGTCATATTGGTCGTAGTTTTGTCCGTCAGTAAGTATATGAAGTTATATCCATTGTATTCCATTAAATATAGTTAAATATAATTAAGGTTTAGCGTGTAAATGCGAAGATGTTAGGTCAGAGTGGGATTTGTCGAGAAATTATTTTTAAGTAATAAGGGGCCCGATGTTTCGGAGTTTATGTCATAGTATGAGTGATGATTTACGTATTTAAAAATGTTATCATTAAAGAGATTAATTGAATATTTATATCCATAAATACTATTTCATTTTGAAAATAACAAATATATTTTATGAATTGAGTTTCAATATATGTGTAATTTAAAAAAAAAATATATTCAATTAAAAATGAATTTTATAACTAAATTGATTTTTACGATAATTGATTATTTTATGCAATCACTCAGCCTGTGGCATATTTATTAATAAAATAAATTTAAGTCATAATATATGGTAGATTCTTCGGCACATTTACTTTATTAATATTAAGATTCAGTATTACGTTACAAAATCAATGGACGTTATAATATAAAAAAAATACAACAGAGCGCGTGTATCCAATTTGTCTATATTTATTATTTTAAAATACGTCCAATGCCATAACTCCTTAACGATAACAAGGAATTCGTTGCAAATTATAACGCCTTAAAATTATGAGTCGATCAATAAATTCAGGTGAAACAAATTATTTATTGGTATTTTCTTACAGTTTTCAGGAGTATTTCATAACCATATAAAACTCAGTAGTAGACATATTTAAACTCTCGAATAAATCGTATATGTACAATAATATTCGTAAATTTTAATAAGTCGTCGCGAACGAAACTTTGCGGTTTATCAATAGTATAGTGTAGTTCACAGACAATGACGTTACGCGTAAGTAGGTTAAGTAAAACGTGTTGTGCCGTTACCGACGAAACTGCGTAGTTGTACATTAAATATATAAATTGTTGTATATATGGTAAAGAGATATCGACGTGCAGCCTTCATTGATAGTAGATGATAGTAATCATTGTTGAACTTACCATTAACTTAACATTTGTCATCCCTCCTTTTTTACCTGTATGTTATTATTTAATGTGAGTTTACTTGAAATTTGTAGTTGGCTATTAAATTTCGTAGTAGCATAACATAATAGTGCTTAAAACAGATCATCATTCACACATTCATAGTCATTATAGTACCCAAAATTTTGTTTAGTTCTTTCACTAAACAAAATTTTTGATTCAGTTTTTGTGAAACAAATAGTACATTTTTATACTGCATAATGATTAGGAAATAATAAAAATGTCTTACGACTAACAAAGTCTTCAACTAACGGTGTGTATTGTTTGGATAAATTTATTAGTCTTTAAAACTCTTTGTTGGTAAAAAAAAGTAAAAAGCAAAAAAAATATATTAAAATTAAAAAAATATATATTTACAATTTATATTATTAAAATACTAAAAAAATATTAGTAGAAAGATAAAAAAAATATAAAAATTTTAAAATACACAAAAAAAAGAGTATTTGTTTTCCCGTGTCGGCTACGTGACTGCATGCTTCTTGCACGCGTGTCATAAAAGCGAATAAAAAAGAAATGATGTCCTTTCTTCTATCTGTACTATTTGTTTGATGATAGCGTGATTTAGTACTGTTTTTTATAAATGTAAATCTTCTTTAAATAGCGTAAAGTAGAGCTATAACCTGAACAATTCGTAGTCAATTTAGTTTCACAATTTACACAGCATTAAAGCAAAATAACAATGGTAATTTTAATGATTTATGGCACAAATTGTTTGAATTGCTCTTGATCTCAGTTTCTTATATTCTCAAATCAGTACAGTACAAAAATCTAAGTTACACATTCATTCTTAATACAGTAAATGTCAACGATAAACTTTTATGGAATTTCGAGTTAATACTGCCATAAGAACATTATATAATTTTATTAAAAAATTTAACAAAAAATATATAATATTTTCACTTTTTATGTTGTCGATATTCGTACGTGAATTTTACAATACTTAAGAACAAAATCAATCAACAATATTGTTGATGACGCAAAAAAATGCAGCATGGCTCGCATTTACACTTAGATGTTAGTAGGGGAAGTACGTCCAAAATGACACATACGGACAAAACGACACATTGGTGATATTTAAAAATTAGCGCGGTTTAGACAGTCAAAAATAAGACAATTAGGAAGCGCCCCCACCGGAAATATACCATTGGATTTCTCAGAGTCATTTAAAATACGTAACGGACGCCATGTTGACATTTGTGTTTTGCGCTTGGAGAAAAGTTTGTTAGTGGTCGTCAGTTTTTTGTTTTTCGGTAAGTTTTCTTTTGTTATTTTACTGTGTAATAGTTTTTTATATTCAAGCATCTTGTGCTTGAGGTGATCGTGTAGATTATACAACATTATTGTCGCTGCAATAAGATTATTTTTCGGATCGTTATTTTTTTGAGGTTATGTACAAAATGACATACAACCAATACGGACAAAACAACATAGTGTGTCGTTTTGTCCGTAGAGATGGTGAATAGTAAACATATAAATCTCTTTAATTCACAGGATTGCAATTTGCCACGGAATTATAAAAAGACAAGTAATCGGCAATCATGGAGTCCGCAAGCGATGCAAAAAGCTATTGAAGCTGTACAGGAGAAAAAAAGGGTTGGCTTCTGGCTTCTAAGACCTTCAAAGTACCACAAGCTACACTAAGGCGTCATGCTTTGAAACAAAATAAAAGAATTCCACCAGCAGCAAAAGGTTTGGGCCGATTTCAGGTAACATTTCCTCTTCAAATCGAGAGACAATTGGTTGAGCATATAAAGCTACTTGAAACTCGCATGTTTGGATTAACGCAGACAATGGTCCAAGAACTCGCTTTCGAATTGGCTGAAAAGAATGGCTTTGCACACAGTTTTAATAAAGAAAAGGGCAAAGCTGGCCAGGAGTGGCTAGATGGATTTTTAAGGCGCCATATCTTTACGTAAACCTGAGCCTACTTCCGCAGCCAGAGCCCAAGCTTGCAATAGACCCCAGGTAAAAAAGTTTTTTGATAATTATCAAGAATACATAGACAAATACAAATTCAACGCAAACCGGATCTACAATGTGGATGAATCGGGATTGTCTACTGTCCAAAGACCTCAAAAAATCTTGGCTACCACTGGCAGGAAGCAAGTAGGTGCCATTACGAGTGCAGAGCGAGGATTCAATGTGACAGTCGTGTGCTGCATGAACGCAGCTGGGTCGTACGTACCTCCTTTCATGATTTTCCCTAGGAAGAATATGAAAAACGAGCTCGTGGATGAAGCATCAACTGGCACCGTAGGAGTAGCTCAAGAAAACGGATGGATGTCTACTGAAATATTCGTGAAGTGGCTCCATCATTTTCAAAGCTTTGTAAAAGCTAGTCATGATGATAAAGTCCTGCTTATTGTCGATGGCCATGCCAGCCATAAGTCATTCGAAGCTTTGAACTTTGCGAAGGAATATGGAATCGAAATTGTTTGTCTTCCTCCTCACTACACCCATCGTATGCAGCCTCTCGACGTATGCTTTTATGGACCTCTCAAGACATATTTTAACCAAGAAATTTCTGTCTGGCTTAGAAACCATCCAGGAAGAGTGGTGACAGCTTTTCAGATCGGATATTTGTTTAATCAAGCTTATGGAAAAACTGCTTCAGTTCAAAATGCATGCAATGGTTTCAAAAGCACTGGTCTGTGGCCAGTTAATCCGGACATATTTCCAGATCACTTTTTTGAACCATCTGAAACAACAAATATACCAATGGCTTCCACAGCTGATAATCCAGACCAAATCCAGGATGATGACCTTCTTCCATCGTTGCCAATTGACCTGGAGGCTGGTGAGATTATGACACAGATACAGAATGAGGCCCCTGAACCTTCATTAGAGCCGTCCACTAGTTCTTCTAATCCATCTAAACCATCGGATTCTTCAGTCGCAATAGTAGTCACTAATGATATTCCTAACATATTGACTGGCCACTCAGACATTTCCCAACCATCTACAAGTTCCTTTCCTATGACAAGTCCTTTAGCAGTTCCAGTTAATGTCATTTCTCCAGTTCCCAGAGGTAAATTTGTAAGTGGTCAGGGTAAACGAAAGCCAAAGAAACGAACTACAACATTCCTTTTGACATCATCACCAAATATGGTAGAATTAAAACTCAAACGAGCTGAGACTGAAGCTAAAAACCAACTCGTAAAAGAATCCAGGCAATTACTAAATCTATTTATGTTAATGAAGACTCAGATGAAGATGGTCTTGATCAAGAAGTCGAAGAAGACGATTGTGCCTGTATATACTGCAACGATCTTTACTCACGTTCAAAGCCTGGTGAGGGGTGGTTGAGGTGCATGAAGTGCAGTCGTTGGGTTCACGCGGCCTGTGCTGATTTGCCAAAGCGTACCAAAATATTTGTTTGCGAATTGTGCAATTAATTTTTGTTATTTACTATTGTATTCATGTTGATGGCTGTGTATGTCATTTAGTCCATACGGTTTGTGTCGTTTTGTCCATACGGTATGGACAAAACGGATTTTTCTTGATCTCCATTTAAGACTAAATATTTTTGTAAGTGTTGATTTTTGTGACAAATCCTTTAAGGTACGGGTAACCAATTAATATAAGCAAAGTTTTATAAAAAAAATATGTTCCTAATACGAATAATAAAAAAGTTATTGATTATTAAAAAAACACTATGTCATTTTGGACGTACTTCCCCTATATAATATTGCAACGTGATATTTACACTGCCATTATAAAGTACAAAAAATTTTTCAAACGTCCCACTAGTAGTAGATTCACTTCAGATAATAGATGCCTGTTCTATCCATCTATCCATTAGCACATTAATATCAACTGCAAGATATGACCTCTTTACGACAACCTTCTTTGAATCCTCTTTGAATCCCGAATATCTTTATACTCTACGGGCACCACACAACTACGTTCCACTTTGTGTCGTTAAATTCATGGTTTCAAATGAAAACCATTCTTTCTATACGATTGTCAGTGAACTAACACGTTGTCTGAACATTGCTGCTTCACGCTCATCAATTTAAAACAAAAAGAAAAATACAAACAAAGCAATTCATTGAAATAAAATACTAGGTTTATATATAAATGTATTGATATTACATGTATAGTAAGTAAGGCGTTTTTAATCATTATCGAATGGACATATAGTCACGTATTGGCATAGCTTAGGAAATGTTAAGAGACATTTACTGTTATACTTAAGGCGTCGCTGGACTGCCATTAGCAATTATAAACGTGGATATATAATGAACAATAACGTAATTATTAAGAAGATAACATAAGTATTAAATTATAAAATGAAGCTTAGTATAGGCATGACTGCTAGATACATCGCGTAATTGAAGCACAAGACTTACGTACAAAACAGTGGGATTGAGATTAAATTGGTAACGATTATCTTTGATAATTGTGAGCTTAGCGAATTATGGAATATGTTTATTACTGATTTGGTTTTTAGAAGATAAAGATCGTAAGGATTTTTTTAAGATATTTTCATATTATAAAACTAGCGATACCCCGCTTCGCTTTGATTCAAGACGACTTGCCCCTATATTTTAAATGTCTAATATCATCTAAAATATATACACGACTGCAGTTCTCAAGTTCTCGGTTCTCTAGATTCCTGGACAGGGCAAAAATTTACGTGCGATTTCTTGAAAGGAAAAATAGCATAAGTTATTCTGTATATAGTCAGGATAGTAAAATATTATTAAAATCGGTCCAGCCGTTAGGAAGATTACCCGGAATAAACAGACAAAACATTTTTAAACTGGTTGTTAAGCAAAGGTATCGTGCAAATAACTCCGTGAGCATGAAAAAAATCTACTATTTGACTTTACAAACAGACAATTCGATTTTATTTATTTGTATAGAGCAATTAACTATTAAATTATGATCAGCAATTTTTGGTCAATAGTTTCGCTCGCTCACAAGCCATGATTCTCATTCATTATATTAAAAATATTCTTATAACCTAAGTATAACAAAACATGAACGATGTTCTAGCAGTCTATACGTTTAAGTATTTGTATTTAATTCTTTCGCTAGCTTACTTGAATCTTTAGGTGTATAAATCCTTCCGGGATAATCATGTTTTCATAATAAAATTAACGCATCACCCGGAAGGCATATTTTAAGCTTTCGAGGCTTGTGATATGAACAATATAAGTAATACGATGACTATGTAAGCTATGTAAAGCTAACAAATTATAAGGCATCTAATGTTTAATGCATGCTTATATATATATAGGTATATTTCATGTAGTGCCATTTCATCACATGCATATTTAAAAAAATAACAAAAAAAATATATAATAAAAAGTAAAAAAAATAATAAAATCTATAATAAAAGCGAGTAGTTCCATAAATTAAATTTAATTAATCGTTTTTTTTATTCCGTTCTATTAAGAAATTAAATGACAGGACTACTTACAAGAAGAGCCTTTTTTATAACCAAGGGAAAAAATCGAGTACTATTAACGTCCCTTCTCTTACTACTTGTTATATAGCAACATCATTTTTATCCTATATAAATGCGAGATCTGCCGTATACAATTGCTACTGAAAATATTTCGTGGTCATATTATTTTGCTAAACTTTATAAAAAATTATTGTCATCTTCTACGCCGATACGTCTCGCCTTATAGTCGGATACATTTTATAGTTTGTACTACCCATATCTGGGTCATAAACGCAATTTTGTTGGTTTGAAATGTTTGCAGCGCTCTCTTCTCCATTAAGTAATTTCTGGATGAACGAATTATCAAAAGAAAAATTAAATTCTTAAGATATTAAACAATAAATTGTGGGTAATAACATTTTTCGTTTTCAAGTTTTGACTTTCTTCTCAACATTGCAAATGTTAAACCTTTACTTAAAACTTAATATCTGTTATTTTAACATTTTCGAGTTCTATATGTGTGGATCGTTCGGATCTCAACAAAATCCAAAATATAGCTTATAGCACAATAAAAATCAGTTCTCAAAATCACTCATACCATTAAAAAAATTACGGCAGTTCTTGTGAATATAGCCTTATGTTATACAGTAGCATTTATACTTAAGACGTTACCTATTTATTATTACAACGTGATATTTATACTGCCATTATAAATTTGAAAAATTATTCGACGTCTTATTATTAATAGTGCTACTTGAGGTAATAAAAATTGATCGTTCTTCTACATTTACGAGATTTTTAATACGCTTAGACTTAGAAGCGAATCATCTTAGAAAAAAGTTTTAGCTTTAATTCATATAGCTTAAATTCATATTACCAAATAATAACTGTCATTGCAACAGTTTCACTCGCTCACTTGCCAAGGGTGTTATTGTAAGAAGCTTATTATGATTAAAATATAATAAAACTTTAGCAGTCAATGTGTTATAGATTTTGTATTCTTTTTTTTTTGTTATCTTGCTATATTTAGTGCTTTATGTAGTATTCGGTAGCATTTTATAGGTTCATGTGTAGCGTTTTTAATAATAGGAATTACTTTGGGACAGCCGTATGTTGGGACTAACGACTTGCCCAGAGTTCACTTTGTATAGCCTTAGAGCTCGTAATATGAACAGTAAAATATGGTGACCTCTATATAAACTTAACAGCAATCTTGACTAATATTCTTTCATGAGTACGCATTACGTAGTTTCATAAATTATTTAAATGTATAACTTTAAAAAAATAATGAATAATGTGCAAAAAATATATAAAAATCGATAAAAAAGAAGCTCGTGTAGTTACATTAACATAATAAATCATCCCCGTTTTTAATTTAGTTAATCAATAAGTTTAGTCTATTATATTATCGGTTTAACGAGTTAATCGAACTCACAAATTAAACAACAGATTACAATTTCTATTGATACCAACTCATAAAATTAAAATAACAATTTATATATTTCTCAAAAAATTTCACAAACAAATTGTACTGGAAAATTGGCAGTTATTTCATTAATTGTTATCTTTTTTGTTGCTACAACATTTTTCATTATTTAATAACTCTCGTCCTTCACATTACGTCGGTTCAAATTTCTTATAAAGTCCCGAGTGAATATTATTGGGTTTATTTTTAATGAAAAACTAAACTTAATATTTTTAATATAACTCTATAATGTGTCATTTAAAAGCAAATGATTCAAGCCTGTTTGATAGGCTGTAGTCTTCTTATCATATAGTTACTTCATCAAGAAATAGGTTAGAATAGAAATAGGATATTGCTCGCAAATACCATTATTACTGCTTTAAAAATAAATATCACAATAAATAAATACAAGTGTGGTAGGACCACCCTGTCGTCAGGCTTCTGTCTGCAGCAGCGGGCCGGTCCATCCGGGGTAGTACCACACTCTCGCAGAAAATCGACGTCTGAGTAGTAGCAAGTTGTTACTGCGCTTCGTTTGGTGAGCGAGAGAGCCGGCAGCCCAACTTCCTGAGAGTGTTTGCATGTGGTGGGTTTTGATGATGCCTGTTGTATCACCAAACCACATAGCACACATTCACACTCCCCTCACTCTCTTCACGGTAATTAGTAATTTGGGCAAAACACCTATTTCATTATCGATAACGCAATTTGTGCATTTCAGAATAATGTGAAAGTTGCCCAGTTTGTTTTAATATGACCACAACAATTGTGACGATTTGGTGATAAAATGATTATTTCATTATCAATACTAACACAAATTCAAATACTTATTGTTTTTATTCAATTGAAGATAAATAAAACCTTGAAATAAAATAATTATTGACTTGATTAAAAAATATCTTTTAATGAATTATAGTTAAGTCTTTTAAAAGTTATTATTCTTACAAAATTTATTTTTGAATAATTATACCTATTTAAAACTTTTTTAAATAAAACTAAGGGAACGTAATCCATACCACATGGTTCTTCAAAAACTACGCTTGAAAAAAAATTGCGATTTGTGCAACGTAATTCGTACGATCATCGAGATGGTAGAAAATAAAAAAGAAATGGTTTGCGTGATACGGGTACGTTCTCTAAGCTGTAAATAACAATTGTCATATGTAAATTGCAACCTTTCATTAGCTTAAATCATTATTCACTTCTCCATCTACTATTCATTATCTCATCAAAATGATATTAAGCTCACATGAATTCATCTGTATATTCCTCGTAAAAAATAAGGAGTTCTGCTATTGTTCTTTTTAATACAGTTGGAATTTTAAAAATAAAATTTATTCCACTGTGATAAATATACTGCCGAATAGAATATTAAGATAGTAGTCACGCAATTTGTTTCAATGTTAATGGAAAATGTAGGGCGTTACATTAGGTATGTAAGAGAATGTATGTATTATAGGCTAATTATTGTGGTTAGTGGTCAGTGTCGCGTAAAAATTAATATTTCGCATTTCCAATTTCGTCTTTGTAGTTTGTTGTTTTTGTAGTATTATTCTAATTAAAATTATATTAAAGGGTTACTAAGTATAGTAAAAGTGTTTCTTTTTAAAATAGTTATAAATTTATTGAATCTCTCAGAAAATAAATGTCAGTTTTATATCTATTATTATCTCCTGTATCAGGATCATAACAAACAGTAAAATAATTTAAAATTTCAATAGCTTCCAATTATTCAATTTATTAACATATCAAAAATACATTACATTCTTATGTGGTAGTACTATATTGTCGACAGTCGTCTGTCTACAGCCGCGGGCCGGTCCGCCCGGGTTAGTACCACACTCGTAAAAAATCGACGTCTGAATAGTAGCAATTTGTTACTGAACTTCGTTCGGTGAGCGAGAGAGCCGGAAGCCCAATTTGCCGAGTGTGTTTCCGTGTGATGTGTTTTGGCGATGCCTTTAGTATCATCGAACCTCATTGCACTCATTCACACTCCTTTTATTTGCTTCACGGTAATCAGCACCTCAGCAAAAGTTCATGAGCGGCGGTATCACTCATATAAGGTGTGTTGTTTGCTCGCTTGCCACCAACAGCAATAAATAAAAATACATTTTTAACGAGATCGTTTAACATATGCCCGAAGTTGTTGTTAAGTTGTTGTTATAATGTTGTTCTAAAGTAACCCTTTAACCTTCCTATACTCGCGCCAATTTTTGTAACACCTATACTCGCGCACGGTGTCACAGACCGATAGTTTGTACCCCTACAACATATTTTTTTTAACAAGAAACACATAAAGTATTACTATTATTTTAAAGTTTAGGATGTAATGAAACAAAACAGTATAACTAAAAGTTATTTTATTAATTATTTTACCAACTTATAGTTTTATCACAAATCAGTCTTAAAATTTGAGATTATTTTCTTAAGTACTAAAAAATTAAAATAAAATCTGAACTTCTTTTTAAAAACAAATTAAACTTCTTATTAATAACAACAAACATATCAATAAACATATTTATCTATGTTTGACTTAATTTTGAGCCTCGCCATAGCAATCAGGGCATACGGTTACAGCATGCTCCAAACAAAAGTATTTTTTGCAGGTGGCACAGTTGTAACGTGTCTTGCGGTTTTTTTTCGAAGAGCAGTATCCACAACGACCTACTTTATTATTGTAAGATGTTGCTGCAGACTCGGGTCCATCTAATTTGCATATTTCGGTGAGCCTGAGTCTTATGCTTCTCGGCAAGGATGAAATGAGAGCCCGTCGTCTAAGTTGCGGATTGATCAAATCGTATGCTAAGGCTTCAAGGAAGACTCGACGGCTAATTTTCTTGTTAGGGTTATTCTGCAGGTATATTATAAACGTATTTATACCCGCTACATTCATTAGGCTATAAAATATCACCATTGGCCATCTATTTGTCCCACGTGCGACGTTGTAAGTCTCACACATTTTGTCTACGGTATCTACTCCACCTTTGGTTCTATTGTAGTCCATTATAATTTCCGGTTTACCTGTATCTTCATTGATCTGGGCATCATCGTGCATGCTGGATACGAGAAGGACATTTTTGCCTTTTTTTGGTACATAGGATACAAGACTGCAATTGCCACGGTGCCCGAATAAACTAGATTTGTCGGCTCTTCCTCGTATTTCCGTGAAATTTTTAGGCAATTCTCGTTTGTTTTTACGAATTGTCCCAATAACTGTCAATTTGTGTTGAGACTCAAGCTTATCTATCAATGGAATACTAGTGAAGAAGTTATCACATGTGATATTACGCCCAGTATTGTGAATATTTTCACTCAATCGCAAAACCAAAGCCAAAGCGGAGTTATCAACTTGGTATGGACCGTCTGGTTGCTTCCCAACATAAACTTCCATGGTATGGGTATAAAACATTTTGGCATCTGTCAACGCATAAATTTTGATTCCGTATTTGTTGGGTTTTGATGGAATGTACTGGCGAAAGTTACAACGTCCTCTAAAAGCCTCTAACTTCTCGTCAATTGTAACATACTGAGACACGCTGTAATATTTTTTGAACGTTCCCACAACTATATCAAACAACTCTCTAATAGGTGCCAGTTTATCCAGTTGTATTCTCTCTTCTCGTGTATCTTTACTGTCAAATCTGAGACAACGCATCAATAGAAAAAACCTGGATAATCCCATAGTCAAACGAAATATCTCCGGGGATGACCCGTCAGTTCTGAAAAAATCTTTGGCATTTAGACGAGCGTTCCTTCTGACTCCAGCAAATAGTAAAAGGCCTAAAAAAGCTTCAATTTCAATATTGTCTGTATCGGCGCAGTCTCTCTCTCTTGTGAAATTATGCTTCATGCGATTAATTTGTTCATTAGTGTACTTTACTATCAGGCTGATAGTGCCCTCCGAAAAAAAAAGCCGCCACAGCTCACCTGGTTCCTTCAAATTTCTAGCTTCTCCTCTAGCGCCTGGAAGTTGAGTAACTATATTTCTAGCACGTCGCCTAGTTGGGTTTGAGGCAGGAGATTTATTCCACCTTGTCTGTCCATCTTTTCCTAAGTAAAAATCATGGGATCGTTCATTATGTTCTTCCTCAGATATCTCGTCATTGTCATCGTCTTGCTCGGTATCATATGTCTCTTCTTGTACCTCCACGTTATCTTCCACCTCACTGTCATTTTCGTCTTCATAGCTTGAGCTAGAACTTAATTCTTCCAGCAACAATCTGATGTGATCATCGTCCATTTTGATATGGATTAAAACCTAAAAAAGAATGATAAAATTGGTCAAAATATAATATAGAGCAACATACATACATATATTTTACTATATATACTTTATAAAGTAATCAAAGTCCGCAAAAAATATACAAATGCACGAAATAAATTATATTAATACTTACACAAAAAGTTACACCTATACTCGCGTCGGTCTCGTGGACCGATTGGTGACGAGTGCTACAACACGTGTGTTTCGCCCGAACGCGCGGCGTGCACTAAAACGAAGTTAGCCACAAATCCGGCAGCTAGCAAGGAACTCAACTTCTTAGGATTTACCTGCATAAAAATAATTACGAAAATGTGTTTCGTCGGTCTCACAGACCAACGCGCGAGTATAGGAAGGTTAATATAACCAATTGTAGTTTAGAGTATTACATATATAATGATAAATACTGCCGTGTAAACATAAGGCCATCAAATAAGCAAGTTGTGTCAATATTTAAAGTTAGGACTTAAAAGATTTTTAGGGTAGAAGCAATGGAAAATATTGTTAATTAAGGGAATAAGCAATTTAACATGCATTAATAAGTAATATCTGGTTGACCGAGCTTCGCTCGGTATATTTTTGTTGTATTTTTGTTGAATTTATTTAGATATATATTAATAAAAAATAAAAATTAAATAATGAAAAAATATCAACAATTACAAAAGGAGAATAATAATAACATCGAGATTCGATCCGACGCTGTTTGAATGCCAAAACAAAACAAAAAAAACTGGACAACTTCCCAACTGAGCTATTGCCACTCTTGACGTTGACGGCGAAATTTGAATCCATATTCTATTGACATTTTATGTCATTGTATTGATTAGCTAAGAACACCAACAAAACAACATTTTCTATAAATAAAACCTAGCTAGATCGATTTTTTGGCCCCGAAACCTCTAGTATGCCAAATTTCATCAAAATCATTGGAGCCGTTTCCGAGATCCTGAATATATATATACAAGAATTGCTCGTTTAAAGATATAAGACTTAGGCGGTTGTAGTAATACGCAGCATCTCGTAGGTTACCAGATTAACAACACTACTGGTTAACTGGAATAACAAAATTTAATTTAATTTATTCAATTCTATTAACGATTTAAACATTAAAATCAGTAATATATAAAAAATTTGATTCTTTAATAAAGTAATACTTTATTTTGAGTTTGCAAAGGGTTCCTTTTAACCTACTTTTCATAACGTTTATTAATGATTAAAATAACACTCAAATAAATAGCTTTTATATTATTTAATATAGCAATCACACTCTAACTACGAGTTGTATAGTAATCGAAAATTATAATAAGTTGATTTTTTATTTATCAGTAATTAATTCAAGCATAATTCTACATATTAATACGAACACTGACTCGTAAACTTAATTAGAACTATTAACGTACTTTAAGTGTTATTACGTAATTTGATTTTGGAATGTAACTAACGTAGTGAGTGGTAGAAAATATATAGTCAATAAGCTTATTCCTGAAATTAAAATAGCATTGTCCTAAGGTTGCCTTCAATATTATTCCATTTGAAATTATAGATACAATAAATTATATCACTTTGATAAACGTGCTGCCGAGGAAACGAAAAATGTATTTAATTAGATTTATACGCGTATGCTAATAAAAAACGTATTTTAGATAATAAGCAATATGTAGGCTATTTAGTAGAAAGTAAATAATGTAATTTAGGGGAGTAAGCAATTTGCCGATTCTCATCAGGTGTATTTGTTAGAATAGTGGACAGTGACTCTTAGGTAAACCTAGGTTAGGCTTTGTAATATTAAGTATCTATTGATTGTTAGGATAATAAGAAATTTTCCAACATTGATAAGGTAACATCTATTGCGGTTGTGGGTAATGTCGTTTAGGAGTTTCGCGTAATAAAAATTAATATAAATCTCAGTTTCAATAATAATCAAGATGCTGGTATAGTAACAAAATAATAATTTGAATTTATTTGAAATCGCACATTTTAAATTAGCAAATTGCTTTTTATAACATTGATATCGAGAAAATAATTCGCGTAATAATTAAATTGAAGTCAATGGTTTTCGATTTTATCAAAAATATTTCACTCGCTTTCTGAATAAATATCGACTCTACATGATCTTCTTTCATAAAAAAAGAAACATAATTTGAAGTTAGCAGCTTGGATACTTATTTTACTTCTATATATAATTCTGAAATTTAATTAACACAATGGTGTAAAAATACATTTTTAACGGTATCACTTGCATATTCCCGAAATTAAAAGTATTGTTTTCAGCAATCTTTTATAATATCTATACTGCGGAGTAAACATTAAGATAAGTGATTTGGATTTATTGATAGTAAAAATTATGTAGCAAATATTTGCCAGGGTATGAGCAATGCCATCGAAGAAAATAACTCAGGACTATTATCCTCAAATGAGCGAGTCAATGGCCCCGAGTTATTTAGTTTTAAGAGTCGGGGAGAGTTGGTTAATCAGCTGTATGTAGCTACAGCCATGCGGCGATAGCAATATGCGGCTGATTATGGGGTTGCATGCCGTGTTTGCCGGGCTGAGTTAGCGGACTGTCATCTGTAACATAGTTTGTCTCCTAAAGAAAAAAGTTTAAGCAATGTATTTGCTACATAGCAATTTTAATTTTCGTAATTAGCAATTTTTCGACACATAAATGGGGTACATTTTATCTACTGGCAATAAGTGGAGAGTAAACAAAATCATATCACTACTAATATTATCCTACCACTACTAACATAATCGTCGTGTTTCTATAGTAAATATCACACAATATAAGTAACAAATGATTTCTTTTCAATATTTCAATCATTCTAAAAGATTTACTTCAAAACACCAAAATACTTTTTATAACATTTACTGCTTCATATTAAAATGTTAATAGGTTTTATAAGTAATACTAAAATCATTTTCTCGATAATTAAAGTTTCTAATTATTATGCATCATTCTATATTACTAATATTATGAACGCTTTTATTAATAGTAAATTACTTCAAGAGAAATCCAATAAAAAGGAATAATCTTCTAAATTCCATTGACACTTTTTTATTTTGTTTTATTTCAAAATTCGACCATCGTAACGGGCCGTGTAAAAATTCATGCAAGAAAATCACCTTCGTTTGTTTTCGGCTTTATTTTTATTAAATCCAATTGAATTATTCCGTTGCGATAAATACTGCCGAATGGACATTAATTTAGGATATCTAATAAGGTTTGTGTCTATGCTAATTTAAATTATATTTTTAATAAATAGGCAATATATTTCTGCGTATTAATAGATAGTAGTTGTTTAAACTAGTTCAACAAGCAGTTCGTTGATATCCTCGACGGTAAATATTTAATGGATCATTTTAGTGGGCACTGTCTTATAGTATAGCGACTTTTATAGAATAAGTACAAGCTAATTGAGGCTGCATGTCTATAATTAGGTTGCTAATTGTACTCCATTTTGATAGAATATATATTTAATTGCATATATTTTCATCGCAAAATAATTCACATGGCAAATAATGATCAACAATAAATTAACATCAAATTATTATTTTTTTAGTGAATACCTAGGCATTACCATTACTATCCGACGAAATACAAATGATTTAAAAATTGTAACTGTGTCTGACGAATCATCAGCATACGACCAATTGAAATTGTTAAAAAAATTTAACTAATAATTCCATCGCCCTCCGGCTAAATTCAAATTGTACAAAAATTTTAACTGTTTTTAACGAACAATTCCATCAATACCTGGCGAAATTTAAATCGTTTAAAAACTTTAACTGTGTTTAACGAATAATTCCATTACCATCCGGTGAGAATAATTTTTTTTTTAATTTGGGTTTAATTTTTAAGCTTCGTCAAAACTTATTATCTATGAGTTCTAAAGCGTTAAATTCCTTTAATAATATTTTATATGTATACATAATCTAAATATCACTTATTCATAATTGGACTATATAAATTATACTACATTTATCTGTATATTCAAATTTTAAAGCTGACCGGCATTAATGTCTGGATAGAAAGTAATTAGTAGTTAAGCAAAATGAGCTAATGAAGGCGTACATTATACTTAGGGCTATACAATTAGCGTTAAATAAGTTTAGTAGTCATTTTTAGTATATTTGATTACGCAGTTTCATGTCATACTAATCGTAAGTGTTTAGTTTAATTTTGAACTAATATTATCTGTGATTACCGATGTTTTGTTGCGAACGAAATTATATTAAACAGTAGTGACAGTAAATAAATAGAATAGAAAAACAGTAATTTTTAATTGTAATAAAAAAAATATTCGTATTCATACAATTTTAGTTTATATTATATACATTATTCTAATTGGCTGTTTTGATCGTAATCAATGAAAAGGAATCAAATGGTTATTTTTTATATGAGTGATTTGGAAAAGATATGTCATTCTGCATTTTGTTTGCTATCGGTTTTATGTTATGCTTCGCTATTAGGATAACTATATTAGTTTCGAATTTTATTTGCTATTTACAATATTGATAACTTACATATTTTCATATAATCAGCTTAATCATTGTAATAGTAATTATTAATAATTTGAATTTTAACGATATTATAATAATAATTTTATTGAATATACACCCGTTAGACGCTATAGATGTAAGATCAAATAAGCTACCACATTATTAACTACTAGGTGTTTATGAAAGAATTTAATTAAATTATTATATCCGCATTTGTGACGCAGTTTCACGTTTGAATTATTATATATAATAACTACTTTTCCTTAGAGTTTTTAGATATAAATTACACTTCACACAACTAAGTTTCATTCAATGTTTTTATAGTGGTAGGACTACACTGTCGACAGTCGTCTGTCTACAGCCGCGGGCCGGTCCATCCGGGGTAGTACCACACTCTCGCAGAAAATCGACGTCTGAGTAGTAGCAATTTGTGTACTGCACTTCGTTCGGTGAGCGAGAGAGCCGGCAGCCCAACTTTCTGAGGGTGTTTGTTTGTGATGGGTTTTGGTGGTTTAGTAACTTTGAAGCTCATTGCGCGCATTTACACTCCCCATTTCTTTCTTCACGGTGCGCAGTGGTCTAGCAAAGGTCCATGAACGCCAGTACAATTTATCATCACGTGTGCTGTTTGCCGCCAATAGTAATAAAAAAAATATTAACTTGGATTGAAATTACGATAATATATGAATTTAAAAAGTTCACCGTTCATCGACTCCTCTGTATATAGAATTAATTGTGGTAGTAGTAATTGAAATAGATTAATGTCTTACAGGTAGTTCTTATAAAACCTCTGTCTCTTAGGTGATGTCAAAATATTAGTTTTCTATTAGAAATTATTAGGTAGCAACATCGTGAGCGGTTATATCATATAAAATTAACTTAAAAAGTTTTGAATGGCTAATTCAATATTGATTGCGTGGTCTCGCCGAGTGTATTTCTTATCGGTATTGTATAGTAGTTGTATAGTAGTAGTAGTAGTGCTTTATAAGTATCCAATAACCTTGTTTTGAATAATATTAGTAGGTCTTGGTGTTTTTTTTTTTCCTTTTTTTCAGCTTTAATTTATCTACAATACAAAGCATAGTACTCAAAAGATATAGTGTACACTTTTAATTAATTCACTGTCACCAATTAATATTTTAATAAGTATCGACGTATTTGGTTAATTTTGGAAAAAAAAATTGTTTCCAATCAACGGTATAGAACAGTACCTCAAAAATATTGAAAATTGAATGTAAAATTATTTTATATTAGGTAATAATGGTTAAATGTTTCAATTTTATTTACTTTCAGTTTCTTTTCAACCATCTTTTTAATGTATGGTACAATATACATCGTGTAGAGTGACAACTCAAAAGTTTATTAGTTTACTATCAAAATATAATAATTTCATGATGTCCAATCGATGTTTTTATAAGTCTATATTAGTAAATAAGTCATGGTGTAGAAATTTAATAATTTTTGTTTTAGATTATTTCATTTTTGGCGTTTGCGTTTATGATATTACTGTTAAAATTCAAATTCAATATTAATTTTCATATTGTATGTACTTTTGGTTCTTTCCCTAAACAAATCGAATTAAAAGTTCAGTTTAATTAAATTCCTACTTAAATGTATTAAATTCTACATCTCGTTTAATCTAAGCGATTATATTTTATTTTAGATAAGTTTTGAAGTAATTAGTGACTTCACATTCCAATTGGTCTACACTCCATATGAGATATGAAAAAATAAAATGTAAACAAGAAGATTGTTGGTTCTCACACTTTTTCATCTCAATTGTGTAATAATTTTTAGCCCAAAGATCACTTTCAAGAATTTTGTAGTCGTCTTTTCATTACTGAATCGATTGAATTCTTACATTATTTTATGTTAAACGAAAAAAAACCAGATTCTTTAAATATAAGCAACTAAAATATTCATAACAAAAACAACAGTTTATAATTATAATAACAGAAAGCTAACGAAGGATTAAGTTTATTCGTAGAGAATCATGGCACTTATAACTTAGTTAAAAGATCAATGCAAAAAGTACTCGGTTTACAAATTGCATTAAATATCAATAAAATTTAAAAAAGAATATTTTTTTAAGATCACTGAATCAGATTTTTTTATTAGATTTAATAAATAAAATTTCATTTTATCAATATTCAAAGTCTAAAATAAGTTTCTTGTAATTCATTAAGTATTGAATGAGTTTCGCAAACAAAATTATTGGTCTTATACCATAAAATCTCGGTGGAGTCTATAGTTCTTTAAAATTATACCTTAAAGATTATAAAATCACTGTCTGTCGGTGACCAAAGTAATTATGTGACATTCCTTTCTACAAAACTAATTAGCATGTTAAGAGTTTATTAAGTTATTATTTAAATTTCTAAATGTAATGTAATCGATGTTAATCATCAAATCTGTCATTGAATGTGTCAAAACTAATAAATCATAGTCGTTTTTTATGATTTTTCTATCAATAATTTTCATAACGATATAACCCAATAATAAAAATTATTGGGTTATATCGTTATGATGAAATATCATTGATAACTCTTGAATGTATTTAAAGTTAATTTACAAAAAAAAAATAGTTTGTCTACAAAAATGAATGTTTACTATATTGTAATTCAAGATATATATGTCTTAATGTAACAGGTATTCATTAAAATGTATGATGCAGGATTCAATTTTAATAAATCTTGGTGTATAAACTGGCTTTTATTTCGATCAATCCCAATTTTTTTTCTATAAGTCCGTGTGATGACGGAGTAAGAATACATTTCACCACCCCCCTCAATTGCCTGTGGGTGTCCTTAAAGATGACTAAGGGATATAATATGCATATAATATTTATGCAAGAGAAGGAAATCTCGAAATAACCCTATACCAACACGTCTGATCAGCGTGGTATAATAGGTCAATTTCCCTCCCATAATGGCGGAGGTCCGAGCCCAACAGTGGAATATGTATGTGCTGAGATGATAATGATGATGAATTTTTATTTAGTTTCGTAATTTCAGTTATCATCACAGTTGATACACGTTTCACGTGTTGGACTCGACCCTCTGTCACTATGGGAGGGAAATTGACCTACTATGCCACGCTGGTCAGACGTGTTGGTATAGGGTTTTTTTTAGAGTTTTCCTTCTTTTGCATAGATGTTGTATGTATATTAATCCCTTAGTCGTCTTTTACGACACCTAAGGATAAGAATGGGGGTGGTGAATTGTATTTTTAATCCGTCATCATCATTTCAGCCTATCGCCGTCCACTACTGGACGTAGGCCTCCCTCATGTTACGACACAAAGTGCGGTCCTGTGGCGCCTGCATCCAATGACGCCCAACAACTTTCAGGTCGTCGGTCCTCCTAGTGGGGGGCGTCCTACACTGCGTCGTCCGATACGTGGTCGACATTCGAGAACCTTTCTTCCCCAGCTCAACCTTTCTTCCGCAGCAGCTGTTGCCGGTTCTTCGAGCCTGCCCATTGCCACTTCAGCATGCTAATTCTTCGTGCTATGTCAGTTATACCCGTTCTTCTGCGGATTTCCGTATTTCGAATTCTGTCTCGCAGAGAAATCCCGAACATAACCCGCTCCATAGCAATCCGTCACCACTTGGATAATAATTTCAGTAGAAAGTAGACATTTTAAAAACAAAGTTAAGACAACGGCTTAAGCTGATAACCCCGTTGAAACCTTTTTCTTTTGCTATTGCATGCTGCATGTCAATAATACAGAGGGCGTTGTACTGGCCCAGGTCAGCACGAAGCTCAATAACACCGTTTTCCCTCTCCATCGCTATTGGACTAACCATTGGAACTGATGGCGCGGAGGGCATGTTTCATCATCATTCATTCATCTCAGCCCATATAAAGTCCTACTGTTAGGCTGGGACCTCATCCACAATGTGAGCCTACTGTAACGCCTAAGAACTTGACCTACTGTAACATGCTGGTCATGCGTATTGGCAATAGGATATTGTTTTTTTTTATTGCCAATGTTGGCAAACGAGCATGCAGCACACCTGATCGTAAGTGATACTGCCGCACATGGACCTTTGCAATACCAGGGGCACAGCTAGGCCGTTGTCTACCGTGACGAAAATACTCTTCTTAAACCTCGTTTAAAGAAGGACATGACATAGCGCTCGGGTAACACAGCAGCAGGTAGTACATTCCAGAGCTTGTAAGTACATGGGAGAAATGATCGCTGGAAACGTACAGTTGAAGGCCATGACGCTTCCAGGTGCAATGGATGAACCCTGCTACAATGTTGAGTAGTAAGTTGGTAAAATGGTGATGGTGGTACCAAGTCAAACAGTTACTTAGAGCATTCCCCGTGAAAGAGTTGGTAGAGTACACAAGTGATCCAAAGTCTCTTCGCCGTTCCAGCAACTCCAATCCGTCCGTATGATTGGGATCCCTGACTTATGTCAAGTTTTTCTTTTGCTGCGTAGATTTTATCTGCATATCATATCCCTTAGTCATCTTTTATGACCCACGGGCTTGCCTTGCTTGGCTATATCTTGATACAGGGGGGTGGTGAATTGTATTCTTACTCCATTATTACACATCGTAAAGACCTAGGCCTCTGGCTCTCTTGCTCGACTAATGATGTGCTGTGGTGAATTGTTACTACTGAAACGATTTAACAATTTTCTACGAGAGTATTGTACTCGACATTTATGGTTGCTGACAGAAAACTGTTAGCATGGTGACTGTACAACTATTTAAGTTATTCATCATCTTGCTCTTATCCCAATTACTTGGGGTCGACGCAATATGTCATCTGTTTTGACATATTGCAAAAAGTTTCGGCAATGCCTTTTATGACCGGCCGCCCGCCTGACGTCAAACCTCCTTGGGAATGTAATCGTTGACCCAAATGGTACCAGATGGAGTTGGTCCGGGTCAATCTAGGGCTCTTAGTCGTCTTTTACGACACCCACGAGCAAAGCAAGGGTTGGTAGTATTCGAAGCCGCTACCACACAGCACTATTTAAGTTATAACTATTTAAGTAACTATTTAAGTTATTGCATCTCTTAAATAAGCGGAACATGTGTAGTGTGGCGCTTACAGGATTTACCCTGGAGGGATGTGTGATGCGATTGGAAATATTAAAAAAGAAAACATGTTTACAAGTAAACAGACTATCGAAAATAGGGATGTTATGGTGCTTCCTAACCGTAACCGAAATTATTGAATATCCGAAAATGTTTCTGAAACTGAAACCGATATAAAAGTTTCGGATACCGACCGTATATGAGATAATTTACAACAGAGTGCCTTTCAATCAGCTGACAACGCATAGAAAAGCTCTCCAACCGCTTGCCGCTAGACTAATGTATTACAGTAAGCCTCTCCAGACTTACAGTAATACATTAGTCTAGCCATATGCAACACATATCCGTAACCGAAACTATGCTAAAATGTCGGATAATCCGAAGTAGTTTTATATCCGTAACTCTTTGTTATTCTAATATCCATTTCTAGATTTGCAACATCATATCTAAATTATAGAAATATAAAATACAGAGATTTTATTTAATTACAGCTACTTTCCAACATCTTATTTTCTGAACTTTAAAAGACATCAAGTTCTGTGATGATTATATAGTGTATGCTGAAAATGTTGTTGACTTGGATATATAGTTGTTGCTAGGAATATTATAGAACTCCGTGTCTGAAACTATTGGATATCTGAAACCGGAACGGCAACCGATAGATAATTTGCAGATAGGACTGACTGAATAAGACACGTTACTAATGATTTTCTCTCAACTAACCGAACTGACAGCCAAACCTAAGCCTAAACGTAAACCTCTCCAAAGGGAAAAACAAATTTCAATATCCGTAATCGATATTGTCGAAAAATCTAAAATAACTTCATATCCGTAACAGTAACTGAAACCCATACAATTTTATTCTAATACCCGTATCTAGATACCAACCTTCATATTCATAATGTCACTATTATTGCCACCAGGTATTTACTTGGCATTTGGAAAAATTTGGAAACTTGTAGAATTTTTGTGAGCCATATTTTAATATACGTAAGTCACGGCATAAGTTTTGTCGTATAGAAAAAGAATTATGTTTCTCGAAATACTTTCCACCACAGTCGATACACATCCGCATACGTCCGACATTGAATCAATGCTTCCATTTCTTCTTTTCAATGCAAACAGGCAATGTTTCCCAGAACACATTCTTTTAAATCGGATTTCTCAAATACATTGTTCATTGTCTCTATACTACTTAGCAGATAGGCCGTAAATAAAGAGTGCTAAAATTTGTAGTACTGAACATTTCTCGAATACGTGCGCTCACCGGAACGTCTGCTTTTCTTTCCCCTCTTAAAGGAAAGCTTACATAAAGATCTAAGCGGTTCCAATTTATGTTTCGTTTTCGTGAACAATTCGTATAACGAATTAGCCGAGAAGAAATTTTACTAAATTCGTTCACGTACAGTTCTTCGCAGCATCTAGTGCTACGACGTAGACTTTATGAAACATACCCGCACTAAAATTATTCCTTTCCCTAGAAGGACTTTATTAAGGAATGAATCGACAAAAATTACATTCAGACTAAACAAAATCATCTATCTATAGATTGCAAAATAATTTGTTTTTTTTTATCTAATCTCTAATGTAATAAACATTTACGTATTTATAAACATACAATTAGCGAACATTAATTCCACCTAGACTCGAAATAATCATTTGTAGACTCCAGAAAACCTGTCTGGGGAATGAGTATTTTACTGGACAAGGAATTCCATACGTCTCAGCTTAGAAACGTAAGTAAGCTAGGCACGAATCTCCTCCACAATAGAAGTGACATTTCCCCTTAATTGGTATACTGGACTCGATGGTTTTCTACCATAATCAATATATTTTGGTTATAAATCTAAAATCTTCATGTGATAACGGCGTAAGAATACAATTAATCAGCCTCCAACTTGCCTGTGAGTGTCGTAAAAGACGTCTAAGGGATTCAAATATGCAGGTAACGTATATGCAGGAGAAGGAATAGAAAACCCTATACTAACACGTTTGATCAATGCGGTCTACTAAGATCTATTTCACTCCCATTTTGGAGGAGGCTCAAGCTATGTAGTGGGAAGTATATGAGCTGAAATCAAAATCAAAAATGTGTTATTAATTAAATATAAATACAGATTAATTCTTACTAATTACATAAACGAAATAATACTGTGGATATATACTATATATAGCGATAAAGCATTTTAAGGTTCCTTGTCACATTGTCTGCACTAGCAGAGGCCTCTTATATTAAAATTGTTCTTTGAAGTAATACTAGTTCTTTGAAGTTCTACTGCTGGGCTGGAGCCTCCTCCGTAATGGGAGGGAAATTGAACTACCACAACACGCTGGTCAGGCGGACTGGTGTAGGGTTTTATTTCGAGTTTTCTTCCTCTTGCACAGTTGTTATATGCATACTACATTCCATAGTCATCTTTTACGACACCAATGAGTAAGATGGGGATGGTGAATTGTATCCTCATTCCGTCACCACATAGAATGAATTTGTAGTCGTCGTCGTCTCAGCTCATATGTCCCACTGTTGAGCCCGAGCCTCTTTCCCAATAGAAGCGAAATTGTGCTACTATACCATGTTGAAATGCAGTTTTATATCGAGTTTTCCTTTTCTTGCACAGTTCTCATAGGAAAAATATATCCCTTATTTTTTTTTTTGGGTGGGTTGCGGTCAGCGCGCTTCTCGCACCACTCCGTCCGGGGCGACAGAGGGGCGTAAGCACGTACACCCGCAACCCACCCACGTGCACGTCGCCTTCGTCGTTGGGCCGATCACCGGAGCAGGGTTACTTGTCATCAGTGGTCGGCCCGACGGAATACCCCCTATTTGGGGTACCATCGACCGACGGCCTCTCGGCGGGTGACAGGCTAATCCTCGGTCACTCGCGGCCTCGGCTAGGGAAAATATACCCCTCATCTTTTACAATTTTGGGTAAAATAGAGGTACGGTGAATTGTATTTTTACTCCTTCACCACAAGTAATAACGTAATAATTACAAAAAATTATAACGCGATTAAGAAACATATTATCTAAGTTAAACTAATATTTATTCTACTACAGGTGTATTTCGCTCGTTATCGAATATCAGCATATGCCTATATACAAGGGCCACCGCCCTAGACTAAGCCCTGATATTCAGTGCATTCGTTGCGGCTACGTGAGTAGTACGCTTCCAAACGTGGTGCATTTTTTAATATAAAACAATCTTGGGTTATCAAAAATAATCGTTAAAATTATTATAACGTGTTCAAATTGCCATATATATTTATTAGTACACAAACTGTGTTAAGATATAAACGCCATTCTATTTTTAGACTATCATATCTGTGATATTAATTGGCGCTGTTGCCGGGGTATGGAGATCAAAATATAATGAAATAAGGTAATGATTTTTATGTTTTTTTTTGTTTTCATTGATTGATCAATGTCTATATTCGGTTTTTACGACATTTTAAAGCCTCTCTTGCTATGGTATTTCTGGCTACCAGGCGATACAATTTTTGTATTATTTATGCCGTGTGGACTAAGAATAGAATTCACCACCTTCTTACCCGTGGGTGTCGTAAAAGAACACTGAGGGATTGCATTATGCGGATAACATCTATGCAAGAGAAGGGAAATTCGAAATAAAGTCATATGCCAGCCACAATTTCCCTATTGTGTGAATTTCCTATTGTGGAGGAGGCTAGAGTCCAGCAGTGGAGCATATATGAGCCGTGTGGATGAGGATTCCGTGTGGTGATGGAGTAAGAATACAATTCACCACCCCCTATCTTGCCCGTGGATGTCGTAAAAACCGACTAAATGATATAATATTTATAAAACGTCACCACGCGATAATTATTGTACTCGTATTAAAGATTGAATATGTATATGATTATAAGTTAATAATATTAATATTTGCAGAAATTATCATTTAAATAATCATCTCAGCCTATATAAGTCCCACTGTTGGGCATCATGTGTGAAAGGAAATTCACCACGCTGGTTTGACGTGTTGGAATAGGCTTTTATATCGATGTTACCTGCGTATCCCTTAAACATCTTTTACCACATCTGCGGGTAAGAGAGAGAGAGAGAGTGTTTAATTGTATTCTAACTCCATAATCACACGCAATATGCATGAATGGTGGTTACTATTTTTTCAAAATCGGTTCAATAGCATTAAAAAGGGTTTAAAGAAAATTGGAGAATTGCTCGCTAAATTGAGAAAATCAGCCATAACTAAAGGTTCCTTTTTTGTAGGAATAGTAACGAAATAATTTTATACGATAGATAAACATAATTGCCATTTTAGTCTTCTTTTAATTGAAATATTGCACAATAAAAATAACGCGGTAAAGTTACGGAGTGTGCGCATCGTTAGCCGCCCGCGTCGGCCTGTGCGGGTTCAAACAGAATGCGAGTGCGCGGCGCGTGGAACTGTACCGAGATTTTGTGCGAAGTTGAACTATTAGATAAAACTCTATCTAATAAATCCGGCTCGAAGGACCAGAAGTCGGCAGCTTCAGGTAGGCACTGATAATTGCGATGAGTTCAAGGCTCTGCTCTGTCCATGCGGCACACCTCAAGCGTGTGCTGCGCCGTGTTCTTGTCGCAATCGCAATGGTAGCAGCACGGTATGCTCTCTTTTCTCAACCGTGTGCAGGTATTTTGCGAAGCCACAATGCACTGTCAATGCCTGCAGCAGTCGAAAGAAATGCACCTCGCCTCACCGACCCAATCACTCCATCAGCACTGGCCGGAAAGCCTCGATGATCCGAACACCGTACCGAGGCTTCTGCCATCGGACTGTCTAACGGACAATGACGTCACGGCAGGCGTCGTCCCGCCAGGTGGCCATCTCGCTAAACGAGACTAAGCTGCTTCGCGCCCCGGCCCGCGAAATGGGAAACTGATCCCGAGCCTTCTTCAATTACTGTAAATTACTCTATTGTAGATTACGATATTAGCAGAAGTGATATGTTCTCACCTCCACCTGGTTACGTCAAAAAGCGGCGTAAAGTGTTCGTGAATGTTTTGGTGTCGCGGCTACCGGCAGTAGAGTATCCCAAGCTAGTGTGGACAGATGCAACATAATTCCACTACATGATGTACATTTATCTATTTCTCTCAGCCTAAAAGCAGTATAAGTTTTAAATGGTTAACTTTAACTTGCGTTTTTTGCAAATTTAACGCTTTAACGATAATCGAAGTTAACATTTTAATTAACTATTAACGAAGTTAACTTTTGGATTAACTGTGCCCACCTATGCAAATATGATAGTAATTTTGTCTGTCTGTTACATTTTCACGTTCAATTTTGATCATGAAAAAGTTTCTTAAAGGGGTAGAAATAGAGGGGGACCGTATTTGTCGCGGTCGAAAATAGAGCTGTGACACTTCGTAAGGCTTCAACACTTGATAAGAGATAAGTAAATATCACTAGCGAACACTATTTTTCCGTGTGATGAAGAAATAAGAATACAATTCAATTCATGACTTCGTTTCGTGTCCATGGGTGTCGTAAAAGTCCGATGTATAAATATGCAGATAACTATGCAAACAAATGTAAATTAACAGTTGCCTTAAGCCAAAAATACACGGCTGGCTCAATCATTTATGGCCGGGCATAACACCTTGCATTCCCGCCCATAAATTGAGCCTAACTACATTTTGTTTTTACGGTTGTATTTTTTGATGTGAAACATCTATAGGCGAGGGTGAACCCGATCGTTAGCGTGGCGTCAACGCCACGCTTAGATATGTAAATTTGTGTAACGAAACCATAACCTGTTTTAGAATTTTGTACGACGCCATCTAGTGAGCTCATTAAATTATTAACCTAAACACATACGTATAATGTATACTAATGAAAATAACGAGCTCCGGCTCCCTTTATTTTGTTTGTATTTTTTGTATTGTAAAAACAAATAAACTTTTTCTTTCTTTCTTTCTTTCTATTATTCCAACCAATTAATATACATAACAAGATTTCTCAGGTAGTACACGATACCAAACGTAACACGAATTTTTTCACACAACCTACTGAAGCTTAATTCAAATAGTGACATCTGGCGTGGAGTTTCGTGACTTTATTTTACTAACAATATTTTATTATAACCTCAATTAATTATATATCTTCAATATAGCATTTCTTTTCCTTGTGATGACGTAAGTAAGAATGCAATTTACCCTTACTACCCTATACCAACTTAACTACACTAGTCAGGTGTGGTTAATTTTCCCTACTCTCCCACTAGTAGGTTAATTTTCCCTCATATTTTTAAGGAGTCTTAAATCCAGCCGCGCGATGTATATATATGAGCTGTAATGATGATAGTGATCATAAATAACCTCCAAAAATGAAAAGATAAGAAATTAGGGTCGTTTGAATGACTATTTGAATTTTGTACTTAAAATATGTGATCATGCAATAGAGATTTGCGCCATCTCTTGTCTAACTGTTATAACGCGGTAAGTTTTAAAGCTTTATTTTATAGAGTAGTTAGGCTATTATCTACTAGAGGCCGCTAGGAATATGGTAGCTTCCTTTCTGTGTGAATGTTTAAAATATCCACCAAGAGATGGCGGTACAATACTTCTTGTCTAATTTTATTGTAACTTGGCTCATTTTACTACTATGACTGTATAAGTATGTAAGTTTTGTGAGAATCATAATGTTTAGTGGCGGACGGCGTTTAAAGCATTTATTATCCGTATGTTCAACAGTAAAAGTCGTAGGAGTAATGGATGGATGGGTTAACAAAAACCTAATTTGACTATTTAAAGTTAAAAAAAAATAGTTAATATCTTTTCCCTTTTTTATTTAGAGTAAGCCTATATTTTATTTGGCCGTTTAATGGCGAACAATTTTCACATATCATTTACATGGAGTTCCAATTCGTTTTATATTGAAATGAAGATATGCCCATCTCTCGGCTACATGCAATATTATTAAGAACTGCCGTATCAAACAAAATTCGTGGTAATTTCTGCTGAAACTTATGTTCGTCAAACGTAACGACAGATGGCGCTGCAAGTAATTTCAGTACAATGTGACCTCGAAATGAACTCATTTTGAAACTTCTACCACTTTAACTTACCGAGTTAGTATAGTAGGTATAGATATATTTTATAGATAGTGAGACTGTTCGCAATACTGCTGTGAACACTTCTTAGGTGTAGAACACATTAACATAATTTATATGTTTTTTGGGGTCAAATCTCACCCAAACCCACTGGGGCGGGATGCTACCCTATAAACCTGTCACACACGTACCTCTATCGTAATTTGAATGGGTCACCGGTACGGAGTAACGACGTTTTGAAGTGGTGATGAATTTTTTGATATTTTAGTAATTCCTTTGAATAGAGTAGAGGATCATTAGGACAAAATAATTCCTGATCTTTACGCGCATTGTAAATAAAACCATTTTACGGATTTAATCGCGATTGTATTTGATTTTTGATTGCCCGACGTTTCGGACACTTTACAGGCGGACGCCCCGCCCGTGTTCTTTTGTTGACAGACAAAAAAATATAAAGTGATTTTTAGGCATATGTATAGTGCAAATAACCGAGTGAGCATGAAAAAGGCCTATGATTTTGACATTACAAATAGACACTCCAATTTAATTTATTGTTATAGATGTGAAAAAAGGCCCAAGTCCATCCACACACATCCAACCACGCCATTCAAGATAATGAATGTATCTAATAGCCATATAATAGCCATATTGTAAGCTACGAGAGAATGGAAGAGTTGCAGATAATGGATGTCAAGTTATAGTTTATTGAATTGTAGGTAATATTAAGCAGTAATATTCAACAATAATGGCTATTTTTCCGTGTGGTGACGGAGTAAGAATACAATTCACCACTCTCTATCTTGCCGATGGACGTTGTAAAAGACGACTAAGTCAAATCAAATTATTTATTCTGCATAAGCTTCTTAAGGGCACTTACATATTCTCAAGTTTAAACGTTGTTTGAATACAATACAATAATCTACCACCGGATCGGAACGCGGCCATAAGCTGAGATGATCCGGCGAGAAACTCAGCGGGCTGTCACTTTTTTTAATCTTTTAAATATACTTATATAATTTTATACTTCGTACAACATATAGTAGATATTAGCTCCAGTGTGATGCCCTTCGAAATTGTATACATGTATAAATTTTCAAATATTGGTACAAAACAAAAAGAAAAGTTAAAAAAAAAAATTAAAAAAGAAAATATGGCTGGACCAGATCCCACAAGTAGCACCCGATCACGAATTAACTACTAGAGCAGCCATCACTCCTCTCAACCACGGGGGATAAAATATCCACATAACATCTATGCAAGAGACAACATGTCTGACCAGCATGGTATAGTACGTCAAATTTCCTTCCATTGTGGAGGAGGCCCGAGCCCAACAGTGGGACGTATGTGGGCTGCGATGATGATGATGAATCGGTATGAATACTATCAACCCTTACATTGCTCGTGGATGTCGTAAAATAGCACTAAGAGCTTTACATTTTACTATGATAAAGTCTGGAACAACTATTTATATCGCTAAGAAATGTTGTTCTCAGAGAGGTGGGCGGTCAGAAAAATATTTGCAATAACTTTTGGAATACGTATGATGAAAGAGAAGTATATATTATGTTGATCCCAAGTAATTGTGATAAGAGCAGAGTGAAGATGACTATTTTTAACCGACTTCAAAAAAGGAGGTTTCTCAATTCGATCGTATTTATGCTTTTTTATGTTTGTTCGCGGATAACTTCGTCGTTTATAAACCAATTTTAATGATTCTTTTTTTGTTGGAAAGGGTATACTTCCCAAATGGTCCCATGAAAATTTTATTGAAATCGGACAAGCAGTTTTTGAAAAATCAACAAATATCTAAAAAAATATCTAGGTACATTGCCACATTATTGAGGCCGGTTTCTTTTTTACAAAAAATAATTATTATTCATTTGTGAAGTAATTGGTGATTTTCTTTAATATATAAATTAAACTAGCTACCTTACGTTGTTCAGGTCTATTGGCGTTGCGTCACGTCACCATACAAAAAAAAAATCATATATAACGCGATGAATTTAAATAAATCCAAGTAAATTTACTACATATTGTGTTCTAAGGTTTATTTAGCTCCGCCTGTTTTGATACATCAAGTATACGTTATATTTGCTATCTCTTATACACTTGAGAATGTATATATAGCCGTCACGCCCCCGCAGTATTGTTTTCATGCTATCTCTTTCGCCTTACGTTGCGGCTGTAATATTTAAGAGGGCGGTCGATTTCAGTAAGTCTTCAGCATCTGTTGTCGTCACTTTCACACATTAAACGGTCATGTTCCATTCGGGTGTGTCCGGCATGTTACGCTTCGTGTTTTATCGGCAGTTCTCGTAATCACGTGGGCTATTAGCTATTGCGTGTTAAGTGTATTGATACGTGCTATGAAATGTAGATATTATACTTTTAGAAAGAGATAGTATTAATGTCATGCTTTTTTAATATATGATAAATGGGTTGTAATTATAATGGAACATAATGGTTTGTAACTTTTACGCGAATGTTACGACTGTATAACTATTTTTAGGGATTTTAATGTCTGCTTGTAACCGAGCTTATATTTTTTAACTAATTACCTAAGATGGGTGGACCATGGAAGGCCATGCTCCTTTGAAGGCCAACTGTAAAAAAGTCATAGTTTCTGTCATGTGATGACAAATTCCTTCCACTCATATTAAGTTCCATTAATCTCAATCACACAGACGCGGCGGCGAGTTACTTGCGTCGCTATTTTATTCGTAGGGAGGGATCTTTGCAGACTTCAGTCAACGACGCTAAAATTGTAATTTCCGCTGACAGCAAAAAGTAATTTTTATGTAAATATCTTTTTATTATCATATTTTTGTAAATTGTAAATTGTCATGTACGGCCTGTTATGACCCTAAAGAAGAAAATAATAGTTTTGCTTCGATTGGAGTTAAATTATCGGTAATTTGCCTATGAAAGCCGGTGGTGCCTTGTAAGGCCAATCAAAAAAGCCAATCAATCATAACGGATGGCCTTGCTAGGGGACATAGAACATCAAACTAACAAAAGATTGAAAATAGAGATGAAGAAAAGTGCAGAAGATCAAGAAAAGGAACGGCACATGTCGCGAGTGTGGCATCGAAGACATGAGACAACCAAGGCAAGCAGATGTAGCCAAAGTCAAAAGTGGTATCACGAGGAGTGTATTAATCTCACTAAAATATCTCATATTTTTATGCTCAGATTGTGATTGAATATCCAAAACTATTAATTATTCTTTTTAGTTTATAAGTTTGTTTCAAAACTTAAGTTAATATTTTCTTACATTTTCATATTATAATCTTAGGAATGGTTGATTTTAAATATTCCTGACTAGATACAAGACTGGTAAGTGTCATTATAAGTGCATTATAATTAGAGAAATTAGTCGTTAGTAGTTAATATCTATTATTTTATTAAATATAAAAAAGTATGTCACACTATCACATAATTATCAGTTTGGCCTTCTTATGAACATTTTGGCCTTACAAAGAACGGACCCCTAAGAAGGCCATTATGGGTAATTTCTTTTTTTTTTATAATTTCGTTCTAAAGCGCATTGGCAACTTATTTTTTATCGATATAATACTCCTTACTATAAATTTTAAATATTCTCTATTAATATATTCTTAGTTATACGATGTTATTCATGCAATGTTCGGTGATTTTTTTAAAGAATATTATTTTATGTTAAGCATTTATTGTTTCGTTTAAATGAAAGAGCTTTTAAATAGTTTTGGTAAAAGCAAATATTTTAATTATTACAACTCTAGTTTTAAGTTAAACGACTGATTTATAATATTGGCCTTGTATGGAGCCCTGTTCCTTTCAAGGCCGTTTGGAAGAGCTTATTAAAAGTGTCGATTTAATGTATAATAATTACATCTAGAATAAAAGAAAGTAATTTATATGTTACACAATACAAAGTGTTAATTAATAATTTGTTTGTTAAATTTATTCTGTAAATAAACGAATAAAAACTGTTTATTCGTTAGAGTGGCCATCCATGGTCCACCCACCTTACATCTATTTTTCAGTGTAGTGACGAAGAATTCACCATGGCGAATATTCATTCTCCATTTGCACCGTATTCGATTCACCGTCCGTTTACTTGCCCATGGTTGTGGTAAAAATCGAATAAGGCAACGGTAAACGCAATCCGTCCACTTTGCTGAAGATATAAAGAGGATGGTGACGGGATAAGAAAACAATTATCTCCACCCTTTGCTTGCCCATGGGAGTCGTATAACTTGGATAAGGGTTCATCAGGAAAGTGGACAACAGTTTTCTCCTGAGAAGTGTGTAACATCTTACTGCGATCGCCAACACGCCTGTCAAGCGTGGTGATTACGGTAATATTATATGTGAATAAAAATCAAATAGCCACCCGGTCTCATTTTGCTGGCTGGCCCCGTAGCGGTGGAGTGGGGGGTGCTAAGTATCTCCAATAGTGATCCAGCTACACTTAACCCTAGTAACTCATAACATTCGGACACTCAAGACTGCTTCCAGTCCTGGGTGCCATATGTGGTCATCAAGCCGGGAGAGAAATTGAGTAAAATACAAAGGGACATTGTAGGATTATCAGAATAAGGTTCCTCGGTTCCTCGTATAAGGTTTAACGTTCGCAAGTCTCTCATAGATAATAGGTCGAGAGTGCATCGACAACGGTAGCTTATGTTATATTCAGAATTACCTTCAAGCATTCGTTGGAGGTCAACAGTTTTACGTACCACACTCGACATACTCTGACAAGTAAGTAGTGCTTTTTTACGAGGACAATTCGAAAGCGATACACGCGTCCAAAATACAGTTCATGGAGTCTTTGGGAGACTTTAACGCGGTACTGGGCAAAGAGAATGATCGTGAGTTGAAGGTGGGGTAACTTATGCAATTAATAGTCAGATTTCCAAGTCTGTGCGACGCGATATTTGCTCATTTTAATAATTAAAGAAGCGATAGAGTGGCAACCTGTCTCGAAAGTACTCACATAAGACCAGTCTATTGGGCACAGCCAAATGACTAAGCTGGAGATCGATGACGACACTGTCATTTGATGTCAGATCTTGGGAGAGGTCGAAAGGTTCTATAGACAAATCCCCAAACCCTGTTATTGGTTTGGTCCAAGAACTCAGATCCAAGTTAACTTGCCACAATACTAAATAAAGCCCGGATATCAGTTTGCACGAGATAAGACATTACGATAGAGCTCCTGAAGATAGCATGCCCGTCTTAAAAGCTCTTCAGAAGCTATTTAATTCCATTTTTCTCACAGGGCAGTAATCCAGAGTCATGGACCAGGAAAGTGATGGCGCTGTTACTCTAGGAGGGTGACAAAGCTTTTCTAAAGAACTACAGACATATCTCACTCTTGAGGTACGTCTAAAAGTTGTTTTCGAGGGTTATTACAAACCGACTCACGGACAAGCTTGAGGACTCCCAGATGCCCGAACAAGCCGTGTCTTGAAGTGGCTATAGTGCCATAGACCATCTACATACTTCGCTAGATTATCCAGAAGACAGCAGTTTATTCAGAATATGGACACGACGAAAGTTATGTCAAATGCCCATGTCATTCCAGTACCGGTCCTAGATGGCAATGCGTATCCCGAAGTTGTCGATCATTATGTTTACCTTGCACAAACTATTCGGCTAGGTAGATTCAATTTCGAAAAAGAAGTCAGTCGACGAATCTAACTCGGTTGAGTAGCTTTCGGAAAACTTAAGAAGATCTTCTCATCCAACATACCTCAGTATCTGAAAGCACAGGCTTAGGACCAGAATGTTTTACCAGTAATGACTTACAGCACAGAAAAGTGGTCCTTAAATGTAGGCGTCGTAACCAAGCTTCAAGTCGCTCGGCGTACTATGAAGCAGGCTATGCTCACGACACCTCTTCTACGGAAATCCGTAGAAGAAGGGGTGTAACCGATATAGCAAGAAGAATTAGGACGCTGAAGTGGCAATGGGCAGAACACATCACTCGACGAACCGACAATCGCTGTGGAAGAAAGTTTCTCTAGTGGCGACCACGTATCTGACGATGCAGTGTAGGGTGCCCCACGGTCTGTCGACCTGGAGGAAATTGTTGGATGTTGATTGGATGCAGGTGAAATAGGACTGCACTTTTTGGCGAAACATGAGTGAGGCCTACGTCCGGCAGTGGACGGCGAAATGTTGAATGATGATGATGGTCGACTAAAAGGTACGTTGACGACTGCATACATAGTGATTAAGATGCCGACCTGCTGCGCCAAATGTTAAGGGTTCGATACCAATAAAGAACAATACACAATCCACAAATTGTTGTTCCGAGTTCCAAAGGTAACGCCTCTGTTTGTAAAGGTACTCATACATCCTCTAATTCAAATATTGTTTCGTTAATGTAGGACGAGCTTAAAAAAAATTTTTTTCACCTCCTCGCCTTTGTCGTTGGTTCGACCGATTCGTACCGAGTTTCTTGCCTGCCGTGGTTGGCGTGACGGAATCCCCTGCAGGGTACCCTCTCCTCTCGACGTCTCTTTCTCGGGACGTCGGTTGCCATTGCGCGGTCAGCATTGCTGCGGATGACGGACTAATCATTGGTTACAGTTTAGTTGACAATTACATTCCCAAGGAGGGAAGTTGGACTGGCGGCCTATAATAAAATTATTGTCAATAATTTTTTGGAACATGTACGGAGAAGTAAGAGTACAGTAGAACTCCAAGTAACTGGGAGAAGGGAGGAAAGGAGGACGATGACGTAGTATTTAAAAAAAATTGTCAGACTGAACCCTTTATTGTAATGGGTGGCCCTTCATCGTAAAGGGAATATCAATCAAAACAATATGCTCATATTTATATGTAACTAGCAACCCGCCCTCGCTTCGCTTCGGTTTCAGTCGCTTAAACCTGCGTAGTTCCCGTTCCTGTGGGAATACCGGGATAAAATATAGCCTATGTTACTCCCTGATATTATAGCTTTCCATTGGTGAAAGAATTTTTGAAATCGGTTCCGTTGTTTAAGCGTGAAAGCGTTATAAACAAACAAACAAACATCCTTACTTTCGCATTTATAATATTAGTATGGATTAATATTTATAGTGTACTATGTGTAATATTTGTCTACTGTTTTTGTTCTTACTAAGATGGGAAGTTGACAGGTTCTAATTTTGATTTTGTTGACATTCAAACAGCGTCGGTTCGAATCTCGGTGTTATTATTATTCTCTTTTTGTAATTTTTTATATATTTTTCATTATTTTTTTATTTTTTAGTAATATAATAATAATATAATATCTAAATAAATTCGATAAAAATATGCCGAGCGAAGCTCGGTCAACCAGATATCATTGAGTAATATCCGCAATAAGAGGAGTGATGGCTGCTCTAGTAGTTAACTCGTGATCGGGTGCTGCTTGTGGGATCTGATCCAACCATATTTTCCTTTCCTTTTTTACTTGAATTAAATTAAAAATAAATGGTTGTATCTACTATCTATATATGTCAAAGGCCATCACACTGGAGCTAAGACTATATGTTGTATATGTGTAATTTTATTCAAAAGATGGTAAAAAATGACAGCGTGCTCAGTTTCTTGCCGGATCTTCTCAGCTTGTGGCCGCGTTCCGATCCGGTGGTAGATATTGTATTGTATTCAAACGATGTATAAATTTGACAATGTGTAAGTGCCTTCAAGGGGCCTATGCAGAATAAATGATTTGATTTGACTTAGTCGTCTTTTACGACGTCCATCGGCAAGATGGTGAATTGTATTCTTACTCTAGAAGACCGCAATGCGATTACAACAGCCCGTAATCTAAAATGCTTAGTTAAAATCTGTCCAAATAACAGACATATGCATGAAAGGATGCTGTATCATATTTTAGATATGAATTATTACAAATTTGCGAATTTATATATGTACAGTGAGTATTTATATTTAATTTCAGTAATATTCCTTAAATAGATATTGATTAGGTACTCGGGCAACCCAACAGAGGGACGTAAGAAATGTTTATGATACCCGATTCTTCTGTGTAGTGTTGCCCAAAAAAGTCTTGGTCTTGCGGTCTTGGTGTTGGTCTTGCGAGAAATGCGAGACCGAGACCAAGACCAAGACCGCTTAATTTTTGCAAGACCAAGACCAAGACTGGCCCTGCAAGACTTGAGCAAGACCAAGACTGGGCCTGCAAGAGTCTTGCGGTCTTGCATTTAATTCAAATCACCATTTCAGCTTATATACGGTTGAGCTCGTGTCTTCTACATAACAGGAGGAGAATCGGCCGTGGCCGGAGGGGAATCACCACGGTGATCGGCCGTGTTGTTACAGGTCATACATGTCAAGTTTTCCTTCTCTTGCACCGATGTTATATATTATAGCCCTTAGTCGTGGGTTCGCAGTCACGGGTAAAATAGGGGGTGATGAATTATATTCTTACTCCGTCACTACACGGCAAGTCAAATCAGTCTTGAGATATCCATCTATTGGCCAATCGATTCCCAATGTTGGTGTTGGCTTTTCAGAATTACTATTCGGAAAGGCTTAAGGACAAAAATACCGTAATCACGAGAGTGCTCTTGCCCATTATACATATTTATATATCCGTTTATTCATTAGCCCAACGACGTTCACTGTTGGACATAGAAATATGCCTACAATTAATCTATATAAATGTCCATGCAGGGACAGAGTACGATCACCATCAGGCAGTACATGAAGCGTTGCTCCCAGCGCTATTTTGCCTCTGCCACAACTCACCCCAATCCACTAGTGGTTGGAGCGGTAAACTACGTCCCCTCAAAAATATCCGCGGTCCGACGTCCTCGTCATCTTCTTGAAGAAGAAGATGACGCTATTATGATCGCCCAAGAAAGGACCTACACAGCTCGCGCAGCGATAACAGATAAAACTCCGCGGTATCGGCCTCGCCGTCGAGGTCGAAAACCGCGCCGCGTAAAAGTCATTAGCCTAAACTTGGCCACGCCCACTTTGCTCTCAGCGACGTCCCGAGCCGAGGTCCGTTCCCCACAGGGGGGAGCCCTCGGGCGATGTTCGCTTAACTTACTTACCGGGTTGAGAGCCATCAGCGCTCACCCATTGACCGCGTTCAGCTGTCAAGGTCATCTGCGACCAACAGCTACACACACACACAAAAAAAAGACAGTACGAATATAATTCACCACTCCCTTACCCGTGGATGTCGTATCAAATCGGATCGGGCAACGGTGTTAGGAACCCATGAAAACAAATTTAAATAAAATTATCGATTCGTTAATGAATTGAGAGACATGTAAGTTCTCAATTTTGTCATCGTTTTTTCGTGTAAATTGATTAAAATGTATAAAGGCATGATACTTAATCTACAACATATTCGTATTTTGTTAAATATTCATTAGAATTTGAATAAATCAATGATTACGTTTGCATAAGCAAGACAAACTTCGCTTTAACATAAATCAGCTGATCGGCCGATGACCGTTGATGAGTCGCCTTTGTACCTACGTAACCATTGAAAGGTTCGCGCAAATCTAATACCTATTTATACTGTCGAAATTTTACATGCTTACATATATCCTGTCTGTACATACCTACATAATGCATAAAATTTAAGGCATAAACTCTTAGACACACATTTTTGTAATCACTATAACTTTTACGTTATATTGTTTTTGTGTAATATACATTCTAATTATGATCTATGACTGTTGAACTACAACATACATGAACAGTTGTCCCATAACCTGATACACCCTGTGTATATAACATATGTGCAAGAGAAGTGAAACTAGAAAGAAAACCCTGTACCAACATGTCTGACCAGCGTGATATAGTAGATCAATTTACCTCTTACTGGAAGGAATCTTAAGCCCAGCAGTGGCACTTTTATGAGCTGTGACGATGACGACGAATATCATACATTTTACAAGTATTAAAACCATAAAATTTTAAATCAGTTTTATATGTTCTTGAATAAATAGTATATTAAGAGCTACATGGATCCAGCGGCCAAAGTATTTATATAGGCAATAGAGCAACAGGTTTTTTCAAGTATCCAGAGTATCAGTAACTAAACTGGAAATACAATAGATACATACCACTTAACTTGAAGGGGAATATAATCAATCGCATTAATTGTAAAATATCGCATTGATTATAAAATGACATAAAATTTATTGTATCAACTGCCTCGTGTGGTGACGTCTTAAGAAAATAGGGTCGAAAGTCCTGTCATAAGAGTAGTAACGCTGTCTAATGGAACACCAGGGGAATAGAAGAGTAATTTTCTCCAGTGGTAAGTATTGTATTCAATAGTGAACTATAGGCTAGCAGATGGATAGATAGGATAGGATATTTGATTAATTTAGTTGGATTTTTTATTGCCATGATAAATTACTGTTACGTTATTCTAACTGCAAAACTTTGCGAGACTCTTGCTGCAATACCAAGACTCGGGTGCGCAAGACCAAGACCAAGACCAGACTCGGGTGCGCAAGACCAAGACCAAGACGAGACCAGGTGTGATGTTGCAAGACCAAGACCAAGACCGGTCCAAGTCTCGTCTTGGTCTTGCATTTGGGCAACACTACTTCTGTGTATGGAGTCGAATTTAGATTACTATGTCTGCTTATTGTTTTGTGGGGATCGTGAAAATCTGCGGTAACGGAGTAAGAATACAATTCACCACTACCCGTGGATGTCGTAAAAGACGACTAAGGGATATAATATGCACATAACATCTGTACAAGAGAAGGAAAACTTACCAACATGTCTGACCAGCATGGTATAGTAGGTCAAATTCTCTTGCATTAGGGAGGAGGCCCGAGTCCAACAGTGGGACGATGATGATGATAATATTCTAACTTTAGCTTTTTTATTTTTTTGGGGTGGGCTGCGGTTGGCAAACTTCGTACCGCCTAACAGTAAATTATTTAATTTTTTAGATTTTTAAACCTTTTCTGCTATTTGGGACGCCGTGTCAGCTAGTAAGATAAAAAAAAAATAGAGTGAATAAGTCAACAATTGCATTTGGATAAAAAATATAATAGGTATATATAAAACTAATATATAGGTATAAAACATTCCAAATAGTCTACATACGTTATTCGCTGCTAATGCCGATTTCTATTGGTGAAACAATTTTTAAAATCAGTCAACATCGAGCGGTTTCACGTAGGAATAATCTCGCGTAGTACCCGTTCCCGTGGGAATATTGGAATAATATATAGCCTATGTTACTCGCAGGTAATATAGCTTTCGATTGTTGAAAGAGTTTTTGAAATCGGTTCAGTGGTTTAAGCGTGAAAGCGTAACAAACAAACAAAATTAATTTCGCATTTATAGTATTAGTAAGGACTAGCAACCCGCCCTCGCTTCGCTTCGGTTTCAGTCACTTAAACCCGCGTAGTTCCCGTTCCTGTGGGAATATCGGGATAAAATATAGCCTATGTTACTCCCTGATATTATAGCTTTCCATTGGTGAAAGAATTTTTTAAATCGGTTCGGTGGTTTAAGCGTGAGAGCATTACAAACAAACAAACAAACATCCTTACTTTCGCATTTATAATATTAGTATGGATAAGGATGTTACTCATTACAATTGTATGTATTAAATAAAAATAGAGAGAAAACCATCTCCATGGTAATGTATGTTTACCCTTTTTTTTGGCAGGCTATGGTCTCGATACACCTCGCCCAATCTGTCCGGGGCAACGAATGAGCGGCGTGTGGTCCCACGCCCCTGCAAGAAAGATAGTCTTGCCAGAGCGTCGCCGTCACGCGGTCAGCCTCTATGCGGGTGGCGGACTAATCCCCGCTCCGTCCACCCGCGACGTCGCTAGGGTGGCATCAGGCGCAGGTACTCGCGCCTGCACCGCCCAACGCGCCGGCGGCGGAGTGTATCGTGGTAGAGGAATTCCTCCTGGACCCGCTCCGTCGCCTCCTTCTGCGAGACAACTGCCTCACAGAAGGCGGCGACCGTGTCTCAATTCTTGACGCTGTCGCATCGTTATAGCGATGGTCGGCAGCATCAGGTCGGCACCAATGATTGTCAGTTCACGGCGCTGCTCTGCCCAGTTCACGCAGAACTCGAGGGTGTCCTGCGTCGGGTTCTCGTCGCAATCGCAGTGGTGGCAGGACGGCGTCCTCTCCCTCCTCGTAATCTTGTGAAGGTAATTGCCGAAGCAACCTTGCCCTGACATCTGCACCAGTCGGAAGGAGAGGACCCCGTGCCGCCGACCCAACCACTCCATCAGCACAGCTGGAAGACTTCGACGGCCCGAACGCCGAAGGAGGATTGACAGGCAATCCAGGCAGGCGGTCGACCCCTACTATTTGCGAAAATTTTCCAATAGGTGTTTACCATAAATTATCCCTAGGAATTGGGATAAGAGTAGGATAATGATGATGAGTTACCATATGTTCAGTATGATGCTTGTTAATGTGAAATTCATTAGTATACTATTTTTTATCAGCATTCAGCCCATCGTCATTCACTGTTCGACGAAGTCTTCCCTTATATTTTGCCACAAACTGCGGTCCAGTGTTGACTGCATCCAGCGACGCGCAGGAACTTTCACCTGGTTATCGGTCCAATACGTGGTCTCCACTCGAGTCTTTTCTTCTCCGGATGTCCGTTCGTTCATTGATGTGGCCCGCCTATTGCCAATTCAGTATGCTAACTCTTCATGCTATGGATTTCTGTATTTCGGATTCTATATATTTCTATCAGAAAACTCCGACTTTGAGCTTAGTTCATAACTAAGCTCAAAGTCGCTTCTACATTTAGGGTCTACATGTAGGACATTGTAGGTCTAAATTTAGGGATCACGCTTCCCGGCTGTCTCGCCGGTCGCCATCGGTAATACATACTTTATTTATATAATAGTGATTGTCTTTTTATTTACAGTGAGACACTGTAATATTAAGGGTGTCTGGCAAGGGGTTGCCACGATGTTAAGTGTCTGGCAATGAATAACGTGATTTTTAATAACGTTCTGAAGGTAATATCAAAAAATCACGCTTAATAATTTGACAAAAATGGATCGGTATTTTACACACCTTTAGTACCTTTTATCTGCCAAAGCCACTATAACCCAAACTTCATAATGGGCCACCGTTCTTACCTGTGTTGGGAGCATGCGCTGACAAACTTTCAGCTTTAATATAATAACGAAGGTCTGGGGTTCGCGGGCTCTTGTGTTATAAGATAACGCAAAGGATAACATTTTTAGAAAGATTTTTTCTTGTTACGCCAAAGTATAATTTCTTACCTGCGTACGTAAATATATCCACCCTGTTTTTAACTTTTAAATTCATAGTTTTACATATTCCTATAAGATTTTCATTGTGATCTTATTTATTTTAGGTTTTAATTTCACATTTTTGCAATGGGAACGTTATTCAAACGTTTTGTTTTGAAATAAAAAAATATTTTTGACCATATAACCATAATATCTATATCATAGAGTTCTGATCATATGCTAGTGAAGATAGAAAGGCATCTTTCCTCGGCTATGGCGTCGCGGGTTTATACGTATAATACCGAAACACGGTGATAAGCCACCAGACGACCCGAAGTCATATCGACCAATTACTCTACTGCCGTCACTAGGAAAACTCTTAGAACGTCTGATTGTTCCCCGTTTGTTACCGGGTGGCCCCACATTCAATCGTAGTCAGTTTGGATTTACCCCGGGGAAATCGACTGTCGACGCGGTCATTGCCGTTAGAAAAATTGTTTCCCTATCAGATTTTAAATATATACTAGGTATTTTTCTAGATATCTCAGGTGCTTTTGATAACGCATGGTGGCCGATGCTACTTCTTAAACTGAAGGCTCGTGGATGCTTTAGGAACATCTACCAACTCGTACAGTCATACTTTCTACAAGGTTCAACCACACTGAAACTCGGTCACCATGCCGTGTCTAAATCACTGACGTTGGGCTGTCCTCAAGGATCAGTGTTAAGCCCATACTTGTGGAATCTAGGGTTTGATGACCTTCTTGAGCTACCTCTACCGCAAAATTGCTCATTGATTGGCTATGCTGACGACGGTCTCCTACTTATATAGTCAAACACTAGAGACGGACTGGAGAAATTGGCGGATATATGTCTCAACTCAATACAAAAATGGGGCATACAAAATCGACTTACTTTCGCCCCCCACAAAACGTATCATCTTTTACTGAAAGGTAATTTACAGTCGAGCCCCCGTATAAAATTTAACAACGCTGTAGTTAAAAAGAAGGAGTCAGTATGTTACCTCGGCCTGGTCCTAGAGAAAAATTTTTCATTCATTGAACATATTAAAACTGTAGGTGAAAAAGCCAAACGAAATTTCTATGCGCTTACCAGAATTTCAACTTCCACCTGGGGCCTTCGTTTTAACACACTTAAAATTATATATACAGCCACATATCTGGGCTGTATCTGTTATGGTGCACCAGCCTGGGCTGATCGTACTACCATAGGCGCGGCTCGGCGTAAGTTACTGCAGAGTCAACGATTAGCGCTAATATTTCTGTGTAAGGCATACCGAACAGTTAGCACCGAAGCCTTACCAGTACTTGCAGGTGTACTTCCGGTCGACTTAGAGATACAAAAACGTGCGTCCATGTATTATTCCACTAGGGAAAACATGACTAACAATTTTCTTTTACCACGCGATCGTAATAAAATTACTAGACTTTTTGCACCGCAATCCATCGTTAACGATAAACTCCTGACCGAATGGCAGGCAAGATGGGATTCGTCAACAAAAGGTCGTCATCTATATCTATTCTTTCCATCTGTTCGTGAACGTTTGGAGAGAACTTGGCTAGAAATTGACCACTATGTAGCCCAATTCCTCACAGGCCATGGGAATTTTAGAAGTAAATTATTCTATTTTACACTAGTAGATTCACCATTTTGTCAATGTTCGACCTCAAACTCCAATTTTGAACAAACAGACATCCTTTGGGAGTGCATTCTCTGGCGCAACGAGCGGAACGTCATGTTAGATAATATGCATGTCACGTCTGGGGTAGTATACTATTCGGATCTTGTAGCAACTCGAGAAAATTTCCGTGCGTTTAGGCGCTTTTGCCATACCTATTACTGTAATCAAACCTAAAGCTCACAAATAGGTCCATTAAGCTTTGTCCAATCCGTGGTGCTGTACCGCTGCGTTTCACGTAGTTGTACAAACTCTTATTTACTGGCTTATCAGCCAACTTTGCTTCATGTCTCCCGCTTTGCATAGGAGGGAAGTGGAATCTTTCCAACTCCTCCTGTTTTCTTTTCTAATTAAATTTGTTGCGGGTCCCAAGACAATTAAAAGCGATTCCCGGGACTTCCTGAGGGTCAAACCTCAGTGTCTTATACGGAGACCATTGTGGATCCTGGCTTACAGGAGTTACAGTGGTGGGAATGTGTGGTGGGATTAGTCCCAAAAAAAAAAAAAAAAATGCTAGTGAAGATATGCGGTTGACTAAATGTAAGAATATACTTTATATTGAAACTGTAATGTGTTTTATTTATGACCCCATACAGTTGGTGGGTTTCAATTCTAGATTTTATTTTATTCCAGTTATATTAGTAACTAGCAACCCGCCCTCGCTTCTCTTCGGTTATAGGTTATAGTCGTTTTACCCGCGTAGTTCCCGTGGGAATACCGGGATAAAATATAGCCTAGTTTGCGCCCTGATATTATAGCTTGCCATTGGTGAAAGAATTTTTGAAATTCGTCCAGCCGTTTCGAAGATTACCCGGAACAAATAGACAGACAGACAGACAGACAGACAAAAATTTTTTAATTGCTATTTTAGGTATAGGTGTCGTGCAAATAACCGTGTGAGCATGAAAAAAGTCTATTATTTTGACATTACAAACAGACACTCCAATTTTATTTATTGGTATAGATAATAATAATAAGCCACTTGCGCCTATGTAGGCCCCCTATTGCCCATGTGGCCTGTGTATCTGAGGCAACCGTTTAGGGGGGCCCATTCAGTGAGTTAGTGAGTTACCGTCTGCCAATGTTCAAAACGTTATGGTATTGGAGGCAGACAATAGTTTTGAAGTCAATAGCTTTAAGTTAACCAGTCCATCGAACCTCCAACTACATAACCAGAGATAGACCTCATCATCACAAAATAGTTTTATATCTACCATTAGCAGTCCACAAGTGTAATGTCAGCAGACGTATAGTGTGTCATCGGTAGATGTTACATCCCATTTTTAAATTAAATTTCTCCAAAGGCCTCAATTTGTCTGATGGGTTAGATAAATTCTCTTTTTATTGCAGAGGAGACTTGGACCCAGTACTGGGACGTGAAAGAGTTAAAATGTCTATCATCTCAGCCTATATGGGAGGGAAATTGACCTACTATACCGCGCTGGTCAGAAATGTTGCCATAGGGTTCTATTTCGAGTTTTTCTGCTCTTGCATAGATGTTATTCCTTAGTCGTTTTTTACGACACCCACGGGCAGTATAGGGGGTGGTGAATTGAATTCCTAATCCGTCACCAAAAGGCAGAAAAAAAAATGGTTATTACGAAGAAATACATTTAGGATATGAAAGACACGGAATTTTTTTTTTTTGTATTTTTTTATATTTTTATAACAAGTAGTTCCAATAAAATTTTACAAGTTTTTTTTTTATTTTGTACAAGTGCGGAGTAACCCCCGCTTATTGAAACTTAAACGCATCAGATATTTATAGTGGCTTCAATTGCTGAGAGTGCTTAAGAATTTAACAGGGCAACTAGCGCTTGAGATGTCCCCAAGTTCGTTGTGCGTCCGTGAGCCGAGTCGCCTTCTAATACCGCACCTTTACCATACATACATGGCCATCGGCCCATTACGATACAACCAATATTTAAACAGCATATATATATCTATATTAATACACATACAATTTCACTGCAAATTCAACACCCGTATTGCTAAAATAAATATGTTATTAACGAACCAATTCAATACGTTGTGAAATATACATAACATTGAATGAATGAATAATATTGAACTTAATGATTGACTGAATGAAATTAGTGGTACTGGATCAATCAATATTACTCATTACATTCAGTATCACTAATTTAAATGAGTGATACTGAATGAAGTGAATAATATTGAATGAAAGGATACCGGATGAAATGAGTAATAAGTAATTAAAAAAATGATGTGTTGGTTGTAAATACTTTCAGAGAGAGATATTGCTCTGTAGAATCTGCATTAGTAGAATGTCATTTATATTTATATATATATATATATATATATATATATATATATATATATATATATATATATATTAAATTATCAATTATATCATAAAACATATAACTATTTACGACATAACATTGTTAATTAAGAAATATATAATTATAAGACATATAATCACAATTTATAAATAGTTGAAGAGAGAGAGAGAGAAAGAGAAGATTATAGACACTGCAATAGTAGACACCAATAACGCGCAGTGTACGCAACAATCTCTTAAAATGGAGAAATTTCTCATTTTTTGCAACATTTTTCAATGTTGCTCTGCTCCTATTGATAAATATTTGAAATATAGTCTTCCTCGATAAATGGCCAATCCAATAATAATAGAATTAACCAAAATACTGAATGAAATGAATCACCTACAGGCTTAATATTGAATCTTTCTATTGCTTTTTTATTTATTATTATTTAATATACAATGTAGTATACGAGTAGACTAGTAGAATTGCCTTCGTATTAGTGATGTGGTGTGGAAACTCCTAGAAACCTGCCGCATTTTTCAGCAGAAGCTGCAGCACTATTCTCCTGCAACTCTTGTAACATTTTCAGCGATCAATTAAGCGTTTACGAAGCTTGGCTACAATGGCGTCATTTCATTTTGGATAAGCATAACATGTTCAATAGTGAATGGAAATAAATGGAGATAATGCAATTCTAATAATGGTTTTTCTTTTTTAAAGATGTTATTGCAGTGAAATCGTCCACTTCTAGACAGCCACACGATTCTACATTATTTATTTATAGTATTTATTATATGTATATTATGAGTATTAATCCTTGGCTTATTAATTTTAATGTAATACTGGATGGGCATAATTAATTTATATTGTCTATGTTTAAAACTAAATATAATTCAATTCCGACATATGACCCTAATAATTGTGTTGAATCGTGTCGCTTCTATGTAATATTCGTTTAATTAATATTCATTACGCTACTTATTATTTGAACTACGCAATTATTTTATTGTAATCACGACATGCACATTCGGATGTTACAACTCATTTCATAAATATGTTACAATTCTGAATAATGTAACACTCGTACTGTATATGATTTTTTTTGGACGTAGGAATTCAAAAACTTGGGAGCTTTTAAAATCTAATACATCGAAACATTCTTCAGTTCAATTTGCAGGAAAATTACAGCCATATTGCAGTCTTAATCTCTTCATAATTGTAATTACTTAATCCTTGAAGGATTATATAATAATTTTACTGTAACTTTTATGAAATAAGTTTGGATATTGACATAAAAATTGTAATTTCGGTAAACATATTTTTTTTTTACGACAAAGAAGCGATTGGTCGTAACCGTAATGGGATCAAGAAAGTTCAATCGAACCAATGCTTTCTTAAGAAATAAAATAGTACACACCTCGTTCTTACTGCAAGTACAATTTAACATTTGCGAATATAATAACCAACTAAGAAATATTTCTCTTAAAATGATTTTTATATACACAAGATAATTATTCGAATAAATATATTTATATACTTAGTAAATATGTAACATTTAAAATTACATTTTATTTACAAAACATATTAAAAATTTACAAATATTAAATTTCGATTATTTGAATCAATGCATTGGTTCGATTGAATCTCATATATATATATATTTCTTAATTTATACATTTATTTACATATTACACGCTATCGCTTGCCCGAAGATAAAATAAAATTCATTTCAAAATGTTCGTTCTGTCTAACTTACCTAATGATAGGATGTTATTGTGTGTTCACTTACATTGTTCACAGCCTTCAGAAGTTTTAATTTATTATTATGATGCGCACTGATCAGTAACAAATATTAAAAGTGTTACAACTTACCACCAAACAGGTTACATTTATGAATATTTATTCAAAAATGTAATAACACTCCATTGTTTTAGTTATTTATTTTAAATAACAATTTATTTTCATTTAACGTTAAATATATCTCAGTCCATCGCACTTTTTCTTTCTGATTGTAATGTAACATATATTATGTTAGATAATCATCAAATATTTGTAATGTTACTGATTTATTACAAATCAGTACGCCCTTTGTTATATAACTGAAAACTAAATTGTGCGTAAACTAATGTAATATAAATTGTGCTAAATATTTGCGCGTATATTTATAATCCTCGGGCTTTCGTATATTAACTATGATAACACCGAAATATCGGTACAACCAAATAAATGTTGTTCTTCATTTTATTCTAAATATTTTATACTATACGATAACAAGACAACATCTCAATACGTTATCGACAATATCGTTAACTATGAGTTCTAGCGAAATTAATAATGCGGGTTTATATTCAAGCACAACCGCGCATTGAGAAGGGGTGTACTCGATCTAATCGCGTGCCACCCTACTAAATTATTTATAACAATTATTCATAAAAAATATAACTTACAAAACACCTAACGTGACTTATTTTGTAAAAAGATTGAAGGCGACACCAATTAATATTATCATTTTCTACTTATTGCTTATAAATTAAAAAACTTCATTATTGTTGCGAATTGTACATTTATAAATCGTCATTATATATATTATAATTTTATTAAATCGGGTGAAATTATTTATTTTTACCTTATAATTAATTTAGAATTAGGACGATCTCGGAATGTGTACTACGTTGGCGATGGTAGCGATTCGATCGCGCGACTCAGTCGAACGGGCCCGTCGCATACGTGGGACACACCCTTTAAATCAATCGATTTATAATATAATATGTCTCGGTGCAAATCGCAATCGCCGCGCCACGGTTGCGTAACACCTGAGACTATACACATACATAGGATGAAATTTCATTTGAGCCATTGCAATAAATGATAACAGTCATCATTAGCGACGTCACAACGACATACATTATAATATTTTTTTTTTAATATTCTTAGGCCGTGCTTACTGCACCAATCACCGCTCTATAACTGATCATTTTTAGTCTTAATATATTGAATTGAGCATTATACAGGCGCACGGACGCACAAATTGACTAAAACCCTGTAGAACTACTGAAATCTAACTAATAAGTTAATTTTTTTCTCTTTCTAGGGGCATATAAGTTAAAAGCGTTACATTAGTTAAAGTCTCCACAAAATTGTATAACTTACTATAACGCTATTTTTTTATTCATCAATTAAAAAGACAATATGTTTTTTTTTTAATTATTATCTCATATGCTACAAAATAACGTAACGTAATATTATAACAAAAATAACAGCGCTATATATTAATAATGGTTATATTCTGCTATGTAACATTTTAATTCAATTTATTATATTCAATTCCAGATCGCACGAATGCAATCTTACCACGTTCAATGATTAGCTATTTAAATAAATATAAACATTTTTTTTTTCAATTTGCAATAATAACTTATAATAACTATTTGCCGAGATATGATTTTTATTATATCATTTTTTTATTGTATAACAATAATTATGAGTAAAAGAGAATAGAAAACATTCATTATAAAATAATATAATTATAATAATATTTTTTAAATATATTGTAATATATAATATAAATCAACAGTATAATAAAGTCACAGCATGAGTTTGCTTTTTTTACAATTTGTGACGTTGTCATATTCGTACTCGGTACATTCACATCGTACCCATTTTAAGTGATATATATATATATTAATATTGGCAATATATATGCAGACAACATGGCGTACATTACAATAACCACACCGTACCAACTTTACATACACAGTCTATCAAAGTCTATTTATTTAAATATAAACTCGTAACATCGCCGGCCATAATGTACGAGCAAAATTTTTACTAAATAACATTAGCTGATAACGGAAGCCTGTAAGTGACTAAAATATCAATAAATGACAATAAATAAATTCGAGCATACGGAGATTGAATTAAAATGGGTACAAGACTTCGATGGCACTTTTACTGTGTATCTACGCGTATTCATCCCTTGTAGGTTCGTCATAAAATGACAGACTAAAGAATTATTTTTAATATTTTTTTTTTACGCCGTGACTTAGTTACTAGTTATCGTTTTATAATATCTAATCACATTGATTTAGAACATTTGTTGTGTGGTAGTGATAGAGGCATGGCGTCCTGCTTGACGCTTGAGCCCATGAAACAAGAAGTTGGCGGCGGCCTTGATCGGAGCAACGAGAGGCGCCCGCGCAGGTGTCTCCCATTGTCAGACATTGCCGGTGGCTGGGAACCGCGGAGGAGGGAGAGGAGGCGGCGGCCGACCCGCTTCGCCCCCACCCGAGGACTGCTCCGATACTGAAACCACACGGTTACTCTTAGTCCAAGTGTCCATTTCAACACTATCGGCCTAAATAAACCAAATAAAGAAAAACATTACACAAATTTTAACATTACTAAATGAAAGAGTTTTGTTAAACCATTCAGTGGTAATCGATGGTTTAATTTTGAGTGATACAGTATATAAAAGATAAAAGCGCTTGATAAAAGCGATTCACTCTTGTCATAAATCTACACTTAAATTTAAAATAAATATTACCGTTGGCAACATATTCCAAATGGCCAACAGGAAAAACTAAATAAAAAAATTTCTTTTAAAATTTTAATAATTGAAATTCATCTGGTCGGTGGTTAGGTGAAAAGGCATGTAGGATTTAAATATTAATGTTTACGCTACTTCTTCAAAATACTACAAACGATATATAATAACCGGTGAAAAACTCAGCGAGTTTGTTTATTAATTTTTTAATTCCCTTTTTCTATATAAAGTTAGTTCCAGTGATGCCCTTCGAACCAAAATATAATATAATTCACAAATATAATTCACAAATGTAATTCATGTATTACGGCTAGATCCTACTAACGGCTCCAGATCACGAGTTAACTATTAGAACAGCCATTACTCCCCTCAACCACATTGGAGGGAAGAGTGAACAGATTTAGCAAATTACAATAAGATAGTAATGATTCTTCAAACGAAATTTCGATGATAGCTATACACGTTGACGAATATACGAACATACTCGCTAATTTTTTTTTGAAAATTTGTCATATTATGTCGACGATGTCTTTAAAAAATATGGTCTAAAGCATCATCATTTTAGCTCATATACGCCCCACTATTGGGCTCGAGCCTCCTCCACAATAGGGACGAAATTGACCTAAGTATACCATACTGGTCAGATAGGTTGCTATAGGGTTTTATTTCAAGTATTTCCTCTCTTCCATAGATGTTATATACGTATTATATCCCATAGTCGTATTTTACGACATCCACATGCAAGATAGGGAGTGGTGAATTGTATTCTTACTCCGTCACCACACTGAACAAAGGCTAAAGCATAGATAAATCTAAAACTCAGAATAGACGCCGTGTCGATTAAACTGAAAACCTCCGAATTGATTACGTACACGGCTACTGTTGCTTTATAAACATTATTTAAATCTTTGCCAACTACTCCTAGACGTAGGTCTCCTTCATAAATATCAGTACGGTCACCCTTTGTCAAGGGTATTGTCATAATATTCAGGCCTGGCAACCGACATGGCGACCGCAGTGAGGTGCGTTTCCCAGAAGATCACAGCTCTCCATCCTCCTGGCGAACTCCCAGTCGATTTTTACGTTTACTTGGGAGCAAATAAGAAGCAGCGATAACTGCATCCTTATTCGATTACTACATTGGGCGTTAATCAGTCTTCTTCACTCTGCTTTTATCTCAATTATTTGAAAGTGACGTAATATGGACTCTTCTTCTTCCCTATCATCATCATTATAACGATGATACAATTATTTTTTATTGCCGATGGTGGCAAACGAGCAAGCAGCACACCCGATGGTAAGTGATACTGCCGCACATAGACCTCTGCAATACCAAAGGCATAGCTAGGCCGTTGTCTACCGTGAAGACAATGCTCTTTTATAGTTATATTGTAATAATTTTAATAATAGTTTTAGGATCGCCTTCCTGACGTCAACGTTGGATATGTAGTTATTAAGCAGAACCCAAGTCGATGTAGAGTTTTTGGTGGACTTGTGGTGCATGTGAAAACGGTCCCATGATTTCGCTGTAACCGAGAGATAGGAACAGCGTATGGTTTTTAGCTGGTAATGGCGCTGATACTTAATCGACGCTGAGCCCGGCATACCCCATCTGTCAGAGGTGGACATGCGTAAAGATTTCATTTCCCACGAGACAAAAAAACAATAAGGCCGATGTAGAGCTCCTAGTCCCAGGTAATGTAGGAGTTGTTGGTATTTGTAGCCAATATTACATGCATAACAGTAACGCCGTTATTTAAAATGTGTATAAACTTCTAAACGGCTTGTTCGATTTGGATGATTTTTTTTTGTGCATATCCAAACGGATTTAGACATGATTTTGATTAACAATCAGACCCAGTAGATGTTTTTGCTATTGATTTAATTGTATTTAATTTTTTTTTCATTATGTACGAACAGCGTTTGTTGTTTGACATATAATAATATAAATAAGTTTTAGTTAATAATATTGATATTAAATTGTGTTGAATGGATGATGGAGTGTGAAGCGGGTGTTACTTACGGGAGTCGTGCTTTTCATCAACGGGGGCTGGTGGCGGCGGCGGGGGCAGTTGCTGTTCTAACGCGTTGACACAATTCATCATGCTTCCATAGAGTCGGCTGTCACGGAAGCTGTCCCTGCACACACTCAGTAATCATGCCCACTGATCGACCGCTAAGCTATCCACTATTTCATATAGATTTTTTATATAACGCTACGCAGGCGAAAGGCACAATCAAAATTGGTGAGTAAATTTTTTCTAATAGAATACATTGATTGATAATCTTTTAAATCGTTTTTACGGATCCCATAGGCAATTAAAACACTTTATAAGGTTATAATTCAACTTTATAAGGTTATAAGTCAACTTTATAAGGTTATAATTTTATTTCTATTTGTTTCGCCTGCCTATATTACGTCACTAATTACTTTAGATAGAATGAATTTTAATCATCTCGATCTCAACCTAAAGATCTTATGTTGGCGTAACATATTTATCTCTTCTCTACTCTTCTTTCAGACTTTCATCTCCTTTCAATCCTTAAACAATTTCTACTTTCCATCCTTTTTATATCTCACATTCTGCGTAGTTTTCAATGTTTCTGCTGGAACCTTTTTTCAAATTAAATTGAGCAACTTATTTGTTTTACAGTAAGAACTATTTTTGCTGTTTACATTTTTTTATTGTACGAGGTAGACTAGTTATTGCGAAAGTTTATGGTCCAAAATCATTATCATATGAGCCTACTGCTGGGCGCGATATTCTTTCACAATAGGAGAGAAATTAATCTACTCTTTTCCTATTTTCTTCTCTAGATCTATACAATATTATTTAATTGTCTTTTAAAACACTCAAGAGTAAGATGAATGGTGAATATTCTTACTCCGTCACTACCCGACAATTGGCTAAAATATTGTTTCTATTGCAAGTGACCATAAATATTTCAAATTTAAACAATATTAAAATCAATTCATTAGCTTATGCGCATCCACTGTCCGTGATAAGTCTACTAACAGAATTATGCCATATCGTACGGCTATAAGGCTGGTTGGTGACGTCTTTATGAGTTTCCAGAGCAGCGACAATGCTGTTTTATCAACGCACTTAGTTAGCTTTTATGACTGATACACGAAAGTATTTGGCGATATTGAGTTGATTTTCTTAACTCTATACCACACAAGGAGACGTTTTTCCTTTTTTAAAAGATACTAAGAAAAAAATCTTTGTATTGCTGAGACTTCACAAACATATAATTAACGACAACAAACTACATCCAGACTCAGAACAACAATTTGTGGATCGCACAAACTGTTGTTCTGCGTGGGATTCGAACCCACGAAATTGGCTTGGTAGGTTGGTATTTTAACCACTACGCCATCGGTGCAATCGAAATTATAATTAATTTAAGTTATTAACTATAATATCTGTTATATTAATTTTATTGATTATAATTAACTAATATTATTATTAGTTAAGTCGAGTTAAGTCTCCTCTACAGATGGAGTGGAATTGAGCTATATGACGTCACAGAGGATTGGTATAGAGTTTTCTGCTTCCTGTTGCATCCCTGCCTTAGTCGTCTCTTACGGTCACCTACGGGAAAAGTGACTATGGCTGTAATTATTGTGTATCGCCATAATAAGGATAGCATTTTTGCCAAATATAACACATATATTGAAAATGCTTGTAGTTCATAATACGGTATTGCGTGAAGAAATTCGGGTCCGTAAAAACTCGCACAATTTGACACCGTGGATTTGATGTTTGATTTTAATACATACCGATAAAGGGCACGCCAGTATTGTTAATTTTAAAACTAATAAATTAATACAATAAACTATCTCAGAATCACGACCGCTACTGAAAAAATCTGATAAAAAACTGAGCGGGTTTCTCTATTTTTTTTTAATTAACTTCTTTTATATAATGATATCTGATGTTTACGCGAATAAACAAAACTATTTTAACTATTCTATTTCGCGTCTGTATTTGATTTTTGATTGTCCGACGTTTTGAACACTTTACAACGATCATAGTCATGGGCGGACTAAGGTGTCTCAGGTCAAACAAATCATCGTTATTACAGAGATTTATTTATAAGTACCAACTCTAACCACAATATCAGTAAAATAATTCATAAATATAACTCAAACGATTTTAGCTGGATCAGATCCCACAAGCTCTAGATAATATTAACTGTCGCTCATGAATCTCCACAACACTATAGACACAGTTAGAGATCTAATATAATAAAGTGCTAGTTCTCTCCCTCAACGAAAGAACCGCAGCAGATACTTGCTTTTATTCAAACGTCGATTTTTTACTAAAATATGATAATACCGAACCAGAGTTGCCTATTAAAGTTTATTTACAGATAACACAAATATTTTGTGCGATGCGTGCGAATGAATGACTTTATGACCAGTTTCTTTTGGCTGTGTGCTGAAATGATATATAATAAAAAAATATGAACTCATGTGTTAGTAGATATTGTAGGACGCGGTCTGTGCTAATAAGTATTAAAAATATATATAAGTTAGTTATCTTACCTTCCATTCGAATTCCGGAACAGTGCCAATATTTCTTCGAAGGTCTTATTTTTTGTTTCAGGAACTTTTTTATACGTAAATATCCAAAAAATTGCAAGGAATACACTAAAAGGCAGGAATGTATAGTTCTCTAGTAGTGCCTGTGAAAAAAAAAGGTTGATTATAAATTAACGTAATTTATAATTATAAAATTAAAGTAAATATTGAAATATAATTAAAATATATTCATCCCCATCTCGCCGTTCTTTTCTTCGTGTTATATCCCTTAATCGTCTTTTACGAATACCACAGGCAGGGAAGGAGGCACTGAATTGGTTACTTACTCTGTCACAACACGGATAAAAATACCTTAACACAAAGTATTTGTTAAATTTTCTGAGAGGAAACTGCATTATAATATGATTCACTTTTCTTTATATACTGCGGGTATAGTAAGAGAATTCTAAAGTTTGTAAGCGGAAAACTTTACAAAGAGAGAAGGCAACCGGTTTGACCAACGTTGAATATTGTTTAATTAATAAATAACAATAAATTTCACGCGATAAAAAAAAAATTAAGACATCTTGTCAAATCACAGTCAAGTTAATTTTGACCTTATTAAACATGAAATATTCTCTGAAATGAACCTCATTACGCATAGCTGTTATCTGCATATTGTAATTCCTTATAGTCCATAAAATATAGGATGATCTCTGTGACAGTTGTCTCTAGTGCTGTCACGCTTACGATAAAGTCCGTAGTTTTTTATCGATAAAACTCTTTATGTTTATAATTGTAATTTTCTATTATAATTAAAGTACAATCAATGAAAATCTTTTTGAATTTATTTCAAACAAAAACTGTTTTTGACTGTTTTAATTATTCAAAAGGAGTACAATCAAGGTCTAGGTCACTATTATCATCATCACTGGAGCGCTCCTGTTAAAACATTTATTATTTTTTTGCCAAATAGAGATAGTCGTTAGATCAATCAATTAATTACAACTCTTTTAGAAATAAATATGTTTAGTTTATTGACAATAATGCGTACATAATATTATCATTTACTCTGAGACGAAAAGTAGGTTTTTAATGTTTATTAATTCCATTTATGTATTTAATAATTTAACTGTCCGTTTTAATTGTAAAAAATGTGTTGAAAGTTTTATATAGGTACTGTATTGGGTTTATTTCTCTTTTGAACCATTTAATAAAGATCCGTTATCTATTTACGTATATCGACTGTCCCATCTCTTTTTTATTTTCAATCCAGTACGATATTGTACGTGCGTAAGCGTCATTTATGTATAAAATGTTTACTAGTTATTTCAGTACTTACGAGGTACATTTTAGGCATGAATATTAATATTTTTATATTTATAATATATTGCAACTCAGTTGCAATAAAACTGGCAGGCAAAGAATGAAAATATATTTGATACAAAATGAAATTGTAAACATATCGCTCGTTCCAACTTACTTCGTTGGTTTCGTTGACAGCTGTCACAGAGATCAAGCTATATTTTATGGACTATAGTCGTCTTTTAGGACACTCACGGCCAAAAAGGGGGTGGTGAATTGTAGCCAAAAACAAAGTACTATCTATCTATTAACTTTAAAACTATGCCTGTTTTATATTCCAATTTACGTGGTATAAAAATATTAAATTGTGAATAACATAATCCTGCTGCCAAATATGGGCATAATACAAAAAATTATGGTCTAACCAATTGGGGTATCGAATAGATTAATAATATCGATAGTATTACAAATATTATAACAATTAGAATAATTAAATTACATTACATGTACCTTCATACTAGGAAAGCCGATCCCGACGACGAAATTGGCCATCCAATTAACTAAAACAGCGATAGCCATTGCACTAGGACGCGGCCCCTGTGAGAACAGCTCGGCGGTGATCAACCACGGAATAGAACCAGGTCCAACCGCAAAGAACACGACGAAACTAAGCGTAGATACCACTGACAAGTAGCTCATCCAATCAATCATTTCCTGCACATAGCCAAAGAACTCCTATCAGACGATAGAAATATAGTTCTTTCCCGTCGCCGACCGGATGAAATAAATCGCAAACATAAATGCACATCACACACGAGTCTGTCAGTCTGTGTGTCCGTTGATATGCTCCGCGCGGTGCGTGGAGTTGTGACTCAGTTCTTTGAGTGCTTACAGCGTGTGTACTCCATCTATTGTATGTACTGCGTATGCTGGTGATAAGTGCTACTCTGCTTCTGAGCAGTGTTCGAGTGATAATAAAGTTCGCTTCATTTAGTAACGCGTGCTCTGAGATCCCCGATGGTATATACTCCACAATGGTGTGGTTAAAATGAAGTTATTAGTGCTTTGTGAGTGATGTACCTAACATTTATATTTGAGAATTTATTCCCATTTCATTTTGTACAAGGCTTTCCTAGAGAGTCCGGTATCGGAAACAGGAAAGTTGTAGAGGTGGGAGGAATTAGCGAAGCAGCGGGTGTATACGTAATGATAAATTTTAAATCTATTAATGTCCAATCAATTATAACAATCATAATTATATTTGGAAGGTAAATACTAGCAGGTTTTAATAGTACAGATAATCGTTTACGTATATACTCGCTTGAAGCAAATGCAGTGTAAAAGATAAAGGATTAATATGGTAATGGCTGCTTTAATGATGCTACAAAAAAAAATTTATCTTTCATATTGTACTGTATATTTTCACGTTCCAAAGATTCACTATTGAACTTAAAAATATACAATACGATTTAAGAAGGTTTATGCTCGTTTCCATCAACGATTCTTAAACTTAAGTAGTACCTATGACAGGATAAATAACAGATAATAAAAAAATAATTTTATTCAACATTAATTAACATCAAAATAATTGAACTTGAATATGTCACAGTTTACCTTTGGTGCTATCTAAAATTTAATGATAGTTATTGAAAATGGGCATAAGGTTATTAAAGTTCTTAACTTAAGATATTTGAAATTTAATGATGGTAATGAATATAATAATAATTAAAATTAAGGTATTTTTCAATTCAATAAGTTGATTTGGATATATAGCAACCAATCAGGGGTATGAGAGAAGATAAAGTTAATTCAATGAAGCGGTGAATTCAAGTATATATAATGCTTATAGATGGTGAAATGTGAAAAGCTATGGATAAGCGTGCGTAAGCATATTAATAATACATTATTAATACAACACATATAATTAAGTCTAAACGTATGAATCTAATTCAATTTATATGATATTATATACGTTAATGGCATAAAAAAACTTCGCAGGTCTTATTTTCAAGTGAAAAGTTATTTAACGGGTGGCGTGCTTCAAGGTAATATCGTAGGACCAATAATTTACATGCAAATTACAGAACATATTTTAAATCATAAAAATAAATTTGCTGTTATCGAGAGATATATTAATAAAAAAATATCTATTATCTGTAGAATTTCTTATGGAATTATTTAAATCGATTAGTTACTATTTCGTCCTGAGTTTTGGAATAATTTTTTGTGGTGGTTTTGGTATTTTTGTAACGAAACTTTTATTTTCTACTCTTTATTGTAATTACGACTTATAATCTTTCAAAAGATGAATAGTAAATTCATAATTTATTCAAAATTAAATCATATACGATTTAAATAATATAATAAATTATTATGAATTTGAAAAATATAGTCTTTAACAGAATATTTTCTGTTATTATCTTCAGTAACTAAATACAAATTTATAAGACACACCTTTATAAGGAATGAAATGGTGATGAAAATGGAGAAGATGAACATTCCCCCGAGACCGTAGAGGTGGAGGGTTCGACGCCCGGTGCGATCCATGAGAGGCAAGGAGACTAGAGTCATGCCAACCATGATTGCGCCGATACCCATGGTGGCAAATTTGGCAGACTCGTCCGTAAGACCCGACGAGGTGAACAGCGAGGTGGAATAATAAAATACCTGTTGACAATATGATGTTATTATGATTATGGAATCAAAAAATATTAATAATATAATGAAATACATATAAATTCTAATGTAGCGACAGTCACCGCGCCCAGCTTTCTTGTGGTAAACGTAAGAGATATTGTATGTTATTATTGACCTTGGGATTATCTTGCAAGAGAATAACACAAGAAGCGATTATCTTATCCTTAATATAAAGTCAAGTTGCTATTTTTACTGTAATATCATCTTTAGTGGAAAATGAAAGACGAAAAGAAAAGGTTTTCGACTTTTATTAGCATATCAGAATGCGAATACATTAGATTCTCTTTAATTAATCTCATGAACATCCAATACAGTCAATAGACGGCCCCTTAGGGAAGATAATCCCATGATAATCATGTTTGCCCATAAGTATCCTAAGAGAGCGCTTCTGTATACTTCCCTAGTGGTCTCTTAGTCGATTTTTACGATACCCAAAAAGAATTGATTGGTTATATGTTATTCTTAACAGACCACCATAAAGACATAAAACCTATTTGATGATGAGATATGAATACTATGGTTTTCACCTTCTATTTGTCCGTGGAAGCTGTGAATAAAAGAATGGACAACAGCACCCATTTCTTTTTTCCGTGTAGTAACAGAAAAAGAATACTATTCTCCACGCCTTATCGTAAATTGGTATCGTAAAAGACAACTAAGGGAGGCATAGAATGTGAAGTAGTTGAATACAAGAGAAGGAAAACTCACAAATAAAGCTATGCAACACGTCTGACCAACGTAGGTCAATTTCTCTTCTATTGTAGGAGGCTCGAGTCGACATCAGTGTGACGTATTTGAGCTAAGATGATGATGACTTTTCTGGGGCATATACCTACATCACCTTAATGCAATCGTGAACCCCCTTGGCATGCGTAGCGATTTTAAGAATAACCTCTATAATTAATGAACCCATGTGGCATTCTTTATGGGAGGCTTAATTTCAATACTGGACGGCTGAACACTGATGATGAAGCAACGGTAGCCCTATTCCGTACACGGCTACTGTTGCTCAACGGACTATCACTTTGAAGTCTTGTGCTCGATTCTCACGTCACATATCAAGACTTTTTGGTCTTATCTTTGCTTTAGACGATACAGTTACTGGTAGGACCACAATGTTGACAGTTGTCTGTCTACAGCCGCGGCCGGTCCGTCCGGGGTAGTACCACACTGAGCAGGAACCGTCCTCTGAGTAGTAACACTTTGTTACTGCGTTACGTTCGGTGAGCGAGAGAGCCAGAAGCCCAACTTTCTGAGAGTGTTTGTGTGTGATGGGTTTTGGTGATAGTGTCACCGAACCTCATTGCACGCATTCACACTCCCTTCAGTCTCTTCACAGTAGGCAGCGGCCTAGCAAAAGTCTATGAGCGATAGCATCACTTACCATCAGGTATACTGTTTGTTCGTTAGACACGGTTTTTAAATAAAAAAAATATTGAAGAATGACTTCGTGAAGTAAATAGTTCTCGAAATATAATTTCATACCGCATTGATACCGCTCAGCTGTTGTGATAGCTGCATTACAACTCCAATTAGCAGTGGTGCCCTGAGCGTTGGTGAACAGAGCAGTTCTCTCATGGAGATGGACGCTTCAGCTTGCTGCGCCCGCTCTTCAGCTCGCATTTCTTCGATATCCTCTTCCACCTTTAAAAATGATCAGATCTTAGTTTTAAGTATATCTAATAATTCAATCTATCCGATTATTGACTTTCAATGAACATAGGAATTTTAGGGGCATAATGATGGAATAGAATGAGGGGAATAATGCCATGGTCTACATATGACCCTCAACATGGAAGCTAATACGATTATAGTATTTAAATATTATAGTTTGGCGAATTACTAGAAATACCGTTTGGAATATAGCTCCAGTATCGAAGTTAAGATCGGTGACCTGATTAAATCGCGGCAGAGGCAATACTGCAGGTAATGGTCTGTCCCTTCCGTCGCCTGGCTCAGAACAAGTCATAGGTTTAAGAAAAGCATTTTCTTCACGTTAGGCCTAGCTGTGCCTCTGGTATTGCAAAGGTGCGGCAGCATCACTTACCATCAGGTGCGCTGTTTGCTTGTTTGTCACCTTCGGCAATAAAAAAAAAATGAGAAGATAAACCGGCGAAGTTGAAATGCTTATTATACTTCTTATGCTAAGCAGGCGGTAATAAAGACGATAAAGAATATGATGTATCATAAATACGACCAGATTTAAGGGTCGTATATTAAGTTAATTGCTGTAATAATTATGGTAAGATAAGACTTACTTGATTACTAGCCCTAAGCCTTCTGAGCGCTCTTCTAGCTTCTTCTTCCCATTGGCGTGTAATGAGCAAATATCTTGGAGACTCCGGACAGGCGGGTAACAATAACAGCTGTAATATCGCTGGACATATCGCTAAACCTACGAACGATTAATATATTAATTATAATTGATTTTTAAATAATTTTATGACACGAGAAAAAGAAATGCCAAGTCTTTATTTAATACTTCATTACTTCATTCCAATTCTTTATTCATCGCTCAATCAATTAAAGGTTACTCTGGGAATTTAGACAAGGCATTACGCACATAAAATACCTACTGATAAATCATACTTACTACACTTTAACAGGATTGTGGGTTTATTTTAGACTACAATTGATTATAGTCTTGGCTTATTTACATCTCACTACTGGGGTTGTACCTCATTTACAATAGAAGAGAATTTGGCTTATTATACCACGATAGGTAGACGGTTTGGTATACAGTTTTATATCTAACTAGCAACCCGTCCTCGCTTCGCTTCGGTTTCAGTCGTCTTACTCGCGTAGTTAGTAGAATACTGGGATAAAATATAGCCTATGTCACTCCCTGATATTATAGCTTTCCATTGGTGAAAGAATTTTGCAATCGGTTCAGTGGTTTAAGCGTGAAAGCGTTGTTACGCTACAAACGTACAAACAAACAAACTTACTTTCGCATTTATAATATTAGTAAGGATTATCCACAGGCTACCACACCTACGGAGCGAAGAAGAATGGGTGACAAATTGTATTCTTACTCGAATCGCAAAATCTCAGTACTTCTTTGTATTACCATTCAGATATCAAATAACTTTAGCATCCATTGAGTCTAAGGCAATATCTTCAGGAAAATAATATAGGAATACTACTTACCAAGTAATATAGGCCATCCCTCATCAGTTCCAAGGATTTGTTCGATACCCAAGACTTGGGATAGTAATAGTCCAACAGTTACTGCAAGCTGATTGACTGTACCCAGTCCACCACGCAAATTTAATGGCGCTATCTCAGATATGTACATTGGCACTAGTGATGTATTTAATCCTGCGATAATATTTACATATTAATAACAATACTTATAGCTTTATACACGGTGACATTTATGTCGTCTTACAAAAGCAGGTCAAATAAAGTATCCAGTATCAATTATTCATTCATACAATTAAAAGGTTAAAAACAATATTTAATAGAATATTTTTTAATAAAAGTTATTATAAATAATGACTAATTAAAATAGTAAGAAAACAGCTTGTAGCGAGCGCATAGGTACTCAACACAGCTGATGTAGTATGTAGGTACTACGATCACTTGACCGCGGCGCCAATTGGGCATCGCAAAGGATACCTGTTAGGTACGCTTTGTAAAAGCCATCCACGTGGACTTCATACCTATGATAGGCTAACGAAATTCCGCATGATTGCTTTTGTTTAAAATGTAAACATGATAAACAGGCTGTTACAAAATATTAACTTTAATTTATTTTATTTTATTATTTTTTTATAACTGCCACTATTGAACATTTAAATATGTTAGATAGTTTCTTTGGTCGGATACTTTTATGTTTTTTTTTTTGTAAGACGATAAAAGTGTCACCGTGTATATCTGATTTCCACTGGTCAACAATTACATACCTAAGGAGTAGGGATGTCAATTTGAGATCGATTAATCGAGGAATCGATTTTTCATGCCCAAAAAGTTGATTTTATAAATCGATACGAAGCACTGAATCGATTCGGTGAATCGTTCCTTTACCCTAGAAAATCGTCATTCGATTTTTGTCTGTTTTGATAAAAAAAACTAAATTATTTTAATTGTCCATTCGATACTAGTGCTCATGTATCGAATGTTAGTGTTTTATACTATATTATAAGACAAATAACACTTTCGGATTTCCTAAAAAAAGCTCATTACACTCCTGCCAGGAAGGATATCGATTCATGTCTATATAATAATATAATATTTTAATAATAAGAAATCACTTTCAGATTACCTAAGAAAAAAAAATAGCAAGAAAATTTAAAAAAAAGATCGATAGATCGAATAATCGTCAATCAATCCTTTAGACCTCGATTTTCTTGGAAACGGCGCGCCATACGCTCGAGGCCTGCGGGGCTTGGGCAGTGCAGCGCTGTGAACTCGTCGCAATCATCGGTACGGACCTGACGCTGCCGGCTATCGCTAGGGCGATGGTCGACAGCGTCGGGAATTGGGACGCGGTCGCAGCCTTCTGCGAGACAGTGATCTCGCGGAAGGAGGTGGCGGATCGCCTGCGTGAGGAGCGCAGCCTCGATAAGGAGATCCGCCGCCGGCGACTGGGGCGGCGCAGGCGCAACTATCTGCGCCTCATGCCGCCCTAGCCGAGGCCGCGGGTGACGTGACCGGGGATTAGTCCGTCACCCGCCGAGAGGCCGACCGCGTGAGGAAAGACCGACGTCCTCCCCGAGGGGGGGACGTCGGTCGATGGAAGGGTACCCCAATAGGGGGTATTCCGTCGGGCCGACCACTGACGACAAGTTAACGCTGCTCCAGTGGTCGGCCCAACGACGAAGGCGACGTGGCTTTCGGGTGGGTCGCGGGATTTGCGTGCTTAAGCCCCTCTGTCGCCCCGGACGGAGTGGTGCGGAGGCGCGCCGACCGCGGCCCACCCACAAAAAAAAAAAAAAAAAAAAAGACCTCGATTTTCTTGTGAATCGATTCTTTGGACGACGATTCAAATCGAATCAAGGATCGATCTTTTTCACAAAGAATTCCCATCTCTACTAAGGAGGTTTTTTAGGCACACGGCCGATCATAACACTATTACCCCAACGTTTACAAACGTCGTTGTAGTCTTAGCTCATACACGCCTCACTATTGGGCTTGAGCCTCCTCCCTCATAAGAGGGCAGTTGATCTTCTAGACCATGCTGATCAGACATGTTGGTATAGTTGTATTCTTACTCCGTCACCACACGGATACACACCACATCTCTTGCCCGTGGGTATCATAAGAGACGATTAAGGGATATATTATGCATATAATATCTATGCAAGAGAAGGAACACTCGAAACAAAATCCTATACCAACACGTCTGACCAGCGTGGTATAGTAGGTCAATTTCTCTCCCATAGTGGAGGAGGCCCGAGCCCAATAGTGGGACGTATATGGGTTGAGATGAATTGGCTACTAATAAGTGCTGATTGTTCTCTGCGAGATAGAATCCGAGATACGGCAATCCGCAGAAGAACGGGTGTAACCGACATAGCATGACGAATTAGCACGCTGAAGTGGCAATAGGCAGGCCACATCGCTCGACGAACCGATAACCGCTGGGGAAGAAAGATTCTCGAGTGACGACCACGTATAGGACGACGCAGTGTTAAGACGCCCCCCCACTAGGTGAACCGACGACCTGGTGAAAGTTGCTGGGCGTCGTTGGATGCAGGCAGCATAGGACCGCACTTTGTGGCGTAACATGAAGGAGGCCTACGTGCAGCAGTGGACGGCGATAGGCTGAAATGAAAGTGCTAATTGTTGCCTGTATTGAGTTACAATTATTAGTTTCTTCACATTAACTAGTATCCCTCAGTTAGTCAAATCGTCCCCTTTAACTGCACTATGTTAACGGTATCTTCTAGGATTGTTGGTGGAAAATTAAAACATTTATAAATGCACCTTTTTATTCCAGCAAATAATTTACATCAAAATTATTTACTATAATACGTTAATTATATTTTAATAAAGCATTCAGTTTTTAAATATAATACACGACTATCGCGAAATGCTTTTACGATCCCGCCAAAACTTTAAAGCTTTAATTTAAGGCATTTTAACTATTAGAGATGGATAAAAGGACAAATAAATTCAGGAAATATCTACGTACAAAAGTAATTTTCTATTACTAAATACTTATGTTTCTATTTGTTCCTATCCGGTATCCGCATGGAACCGTTGAAGCGTCTGAAGTGATCAAAGATTTTCTTTAAGTTATTGCTATACGGAATGTAACTGACATTGAAATTATTCACCGAAGCAGAAAGCCTTTTACAGACTCGGATTAGAAAATAGTCATGAATTTTCATTAAGATGGCATTAAGGTCAAAGACAGAAAAAGGGCAATCTTCTATTGTAAAGAATTTTGCGCTAAATATCCTAAATGCCTTACAAATATGTAGTATAAATCTTTAAGAAAGCGTTTAAGTTTACCTCGTAATGGCGGAGTAAGAGTAATATAGTCACCGTGGTAGTGACAAAATTTTTGCCGTATATGTAACGTAAAGAACGATTAAAAAAAAAGGCATCATCCAAATAAAGAAAATTCTTTGATCTGGAAAGGGTTGTATATAGGTTCTGAAGAGAAACAGAGAGAAGTCAAGGAAGTAAGTTGCTGCTTTTTTGCCAGCTGCTTTTTTATCTCAACTCAACTCAAATACGTTCCACTGTTGGGCTCGGATCCCCCTCCATTATGGAAGAGAAATTAATATAACATGTTGATAAAATGCTATTTTTTTGTGCGGGCGTTGGTCCGTAATGGATACTCCCTCCTCCCGCCATTGGGCTGACCTGCTCAGTGTGGTACTACCCTGGTCAGTCCGGCCCGCGGCTGTAGACAGACAACTGTCAACAGTGTGGTCCTACCACTATAGGCAAGCTAGGGGTTGTTGAATTGTATTCTTACTCTCTCACTATAGAGCAAACGGATTTTTCGATATAAATAGCAGCGCTATTTTAATAAAACGAAATATCAGTAGTTGGTAAGAGCCTTTATTGTCTTTCGTTAAAATTAGATTAATGGCAATTTATTCTATTGAGCCGTTTGTTTTTAATTACGTCTTCAAATATCGACAAATTGTGAAATTTCAAATGAGAGAAAGCTTTCAAAATATTTTTTTAATGGTGATCTGTGATACAGGATTCTCTATTACAAACACCAGCCTCTCACAAAGAAAAGAAACAGACACCTTATTGTAGGTTTATAATCTGTATTTCATCATCATTTCAGCTTATATACGTCCCACTGTTGGGCTCGAGCCTCCTCCACAATAGAAGGGCAATTGACCTTACTATACCATACTGGTCAGACAGGTTGATATAGGGTTTTATTTCGAGTTTTCGTTCTCTTGCATAGATGATATATGCGTATCCCTTAGTCGTCTTTTACGACATCCACGGGCAAGATAGGGAGTGGTGAATTGTATTCTTACTCCGTCACCACACGGACAATAAATTAAATAATCTGTATAAAAAAATATTATTATAATCACTTACCACAGTTAACTCCGATAATAAATCTACCAAATATAAGCAGTTCATAACAGTGTGATATTTTCGTGAAGCCCATAAGACTGGCGCCACTGATGCCCAGGATGTTATTTAGCAATAGACCACCTTTCCTGGCCGCCAAGAGAAAACATATATTAATTTGTGTAAATTAACATGCTAACCTTAGAATAATAACGTATAGAAGGATAGTGTCGGTACTTCGAGCAATCGAAAACATGAAGCCAAAAATATTACATGCGCGCAGGCGATTATACACGTAGGTACACAACTACACACACACACACACACACCACTATACAAATTATGAAATCAAATTTTGTTTTCATTAACATGAGTCGTCGAAATACTTTTAAAAGTAATGCTTACAACATTTTTATGTTTTTCAAATGTGTTGTGACGCCATTTCAATGCACAAACCGTCATAATTAACTATTTATTTTTTAAGAGTTGTGTACGTACGTGCAGTATAGTGACCTTGTACATTACGGAACGTTGCCGGCATACGCTCCATCAAGCTCCAATTGAAATGCTTCATTTTTTGTGCGCGGACTTACCTTCTATACGTTATTATTCTAAGGTGCTAACAGATAGACTAAATTTACAAATACGTCAATTATTTAAACAAAATATAATGAATTCTGATGTTTACACGAGTAAATTGATTTAAGTCTCAATAATTAATTAATAAGACGTAATTAATTGCCGACTAATTAATTAATTAATAAGACGTAAATTAATTATTGTTTTTTTTTTTATTTTAAATAAAACATTTTCTTTTACTGATTTTATAGCGTTCTTAATTGGTTTTTTAATTGACTGACGATACGGACACTTTTCAGCGTTTTTGTAATCCCAAAAACAACAAATTAATTATAAATGCGGGATATTGCTTTTTATTTATATTAAAACAATAAAATAAAGTATCGATTATAATTTTGAATGCAGGATAAATCTTGATTTTAAATTATTGCTAATTATTAGGTAGCTAATTTATTATTATGTGCTGAAATCCTTTTATCTTAAAAAAATTAGGCAGAGTGCCAATAAAATTAGTTTTGTTTCCTTTTCTTTTACATTATATTCGTATAAGAGCAGAAACCATGTAATAAACACACAGGCAAAATTAGTGGGATATAAAAAAAAGAAAATAAAATAAATGTTTTACATGCGTTAATGCTGGCTGATATTTAATTTTAAAACAATATGTTCTAAATAGAAAAAACACCCGGACACTGTTAGAATAATAACGTATAAAAGGTAAGTTCGCACACAAAAAGTGAAGCATTTCAATTGGAGCCTAATGGAGTTTACGCCGGCACCGTTACGTAATGTACGAGGTTACTATACTCCACGTACGTACGCAACTCTTAAAAAATAAATAGGTAATTATGACGAATTGTGCATTCAAATGGCGTCACAACACATTTGAAAAAGTTGTAAGCATTACTTTTGACATTTGAAAAGGTTGTAAGCATTACTTTTAAAAGTATTTCGACGATTTATGTTAATAAAAACAAAATTTGATTTCATAATTTATATAGCGGTGTGCGTGTGTACGTGTGTAATCGTCGGCGCGCATGTAGTAATTTTAGATTCATGTTTCTATCGTTCGAAGTACCGACACTATCCTTCTATGTGTTATTATTCTAAGCGGACACTATTATAATTATTGTTTTTTGTTTTGTTTAATATTGCGCAACACCGATTCCCTTTCAATGTCTTTTATAATTTTAATTTGCATTAAAGAATCCTAGCTCTCAATAGCAGAATAAAGCTCGATGAAATTATTCTCAGCATGCGTAGACGATTAGAAACTTTAGTTAGATCACGAGGACGAAATACGTGGTATGAATTTGTAAATTCTTTTTCGACAAACATGTTTTTCATTTATCAACTTTCTTTTAATTTTAAATGTATGTACATTATACATTTATCATAAAAAAAAACATAATTAGCTTGCGATATGTGTACATATCGCAATATGTACACATATCGCAAGCTAATTATGTTTTTTTACGAGTCATCACATTCTGAACTTGAAAGATAACTTTAGATAAATATGGCTCGTTATTTCATTTCAATAACACGTACCACCTAAATGAGACAAAACATGTAAATAATTTCATCATCGCAGCCCACATACGTCCCACTGTTGGGCTCGGGTCTCCTCCACAATGGGAGGGAATTTGACCTACCATACTATGCTGGTCAGATATGTTGGTATAGGGTTTTATTTCGAGTTGTCCTTCTGCTGCACAGATGTTATATGCATACTATATACCATATTCGTCTTTTACGATATCCACGGCCAAGATACGGAGTGGTGAATTGTATTCTTACTCCGTCACCACACGGAAATGTTAATAATTTATTTCATTTTAAATGAATTTAAATAAAATTTAAGTTTTAGGTATCACTTAAGATGATACAATTGACTCGTAAAATTGATTTAAGTTATCATTCGAATTGCTTTATGTAAAATAGCAAAACAGGCATTTGTCCTGATAATATAATTTTTACTTACCTGCCGAACCTGTTTGCTATCATCCCACCAGAAAAGCCACCTAGCATTCCGCCAATGGCAAAAATACTGACCGCGATGGAGTAGAGCCTGTTCACAGTATCTTCCTGTAGATCCATGCCGTAACGATTCTTGTAAACGTCCTTCATAAAGTTTGCGATATTCTACATGCAAATAAAATATAATTATTATAATTATGGGTAGATTTAATGTTAGTGAAGATAGTTTTTGTGTTAGTGTAGATAAGTTTAATGTTAGTGTAGGTAGGTTTTATGTTAGTGAAAATAGATTTTATATTTGTGTACATACACATTTTAGGGTACATAATTTTGTGTATTACTTTACAAAATAAATATGTTTTACTGGGCTATCGGTATTAAGTATGAATTTAGCTTTGTTCCTGAATACCTATTAATTTGCCATATTTCAATTATTACCCGACTATGGGGTTATACCCGACAGGACACATACATTACATAGTATGTGTTTATGTTACAGGCTATATGATGTGTCACTGAATCTAATATGGCGCCCTCTAGAGGACTTAAAGTACTGTGTTAAAAAATAAATTTGAGATAAATATGTCGTGTTTTAATATATATATATATATATATTATTAGCATTTGCTCGTGACTTTATTCGTATTTATCCGATAACCTGCTTTTTTTCGTAGTTGGGTTTTAGTTTTTACTTTTATCTTGTTCTTATCCAATAAACAATTTGCTAAATATTACCATCGATACAATAGATGATCATAAAATAAACATTATACCAATTCGTTCGTAAAATATGAGATAGTTAAAATATAATTTTCCCGTTTAGAAGGAATTGCGTATTCAATAGTAGAATCTAAATAAATATTGGGAATAAATAATGTTTGTTCTGAGTCTGGATATATCCAGACTTATTATTAGACTTGTTATTTTCGTCAATCGTTTGTTTATAAAAGTCCTTCTTAACACGAGGATATACTACTCTGTCAATAAAGTACCGGCAAAAGATCAATAATACACAAAATTTTTGTTATTCATCGAAATTTATTTTATCGCCTTCAAAGTATGCTCCTTCAGAAACGATAGATTTACCTACGCCAACGAATAATCCAATCATCAAAATATTTTTTAAACGCTGTTGCCGGAATTGAATTCAGTTCTTGCTGCGAATTCTCCTTTATGTCTTCTACGAATTGAAAACGGGTGCCAGGAAGTGGTAACTTAAGTTTAGGAAAAAGAAAGAAGTTGGCTGGAGCCATATCTGCTGAATATGGTGGTTGCTCGATGGTATTTGTTGAGTGTTTGGACAAAAATTCGTTCACAATGATGGCCTTGTGCGAAAGCACATTATCGTGGTGCAAAATCCAAGAATTTTCCTTCCACAAATCTGGCCTTTCTCGTTGAATTTGCTCTGTTAAACGCCGCATAACGCTCAAATAATATTCTTTACCGTTTGATCTTCTGGCAAGAATGCCGAGTGCACAACACCGTGATAGTCAAAGAAAACAGTCAACATGATTTTGACGTTCGATCGACTTTGGCGTGGTTTTTTCGGTTTCGGTTCAGTTGAAAGTCACCACTCCGAAGCTTGTTGACTAATTGTATGTCAAACTCGTAAACCCAAGTCTCGTCACCAGTAACAATGCGTTTCATGAATGTTGGGTCGGAATTGACACGTTCTAGCATGTCCTCAGCGACTCTCATACGATTGAGTTTTTGGAGAAAATTCAGGTCTTTTGGGACTAGCCGAGCGGAAACCTGTTTCATACCCAGGTGATTATTTAAAATGGTACGGATCAACTCGTGTGAGACAGAAAGTTCGGCAGCTATCTCTTTTAAAGTTGAATGAGGATTTTCAGCCACTATTTCCTTCAATTTTGCAATGTTAACTTCAGTTGCAGACGTTGATGGCCTACCAGAGCGAGGCAAATCTTCCATCAGATCTCGACCGCGTTTGAACGCTTTATGTCACTAATAAGCACGTGTTTTTCATAAAGTCGATTCACCTTCCTTGCCTTCTGTAACATTTTCAGTGCCTCCGAACACGAAATTCCATTGGCGATACAAACTTTAAGACAAACTCTTTGTTCGATATTTTTGTCCATTATGAAATTCACAATACACACTAGATATGATATAACTAAAAATAGCACTGTATTTAATATAAATAATAGATGCAACTCAAACTCCGCGCCAAAATGGAAAACAGTTGTGCCAATCTAACAACAACAAAAAAAAGGCAAAAATTTGAATTTGGAACCATAAACAAATCATCCATTCCCAATACTTTCTTGACTGAATGTAAATGAAACGATATATTGCCGTTTTATCTGAATAAGATACTACAGAATATTTCATCGTAAAATATATGTATAAAAATAAAGTGTAAACTGAACACAAATGTAATTTATTTTCGTGCTCTATGGTAGTAAAAATAATAAAGTATCGATTCGAATAGCAAATTTGTGAAATGAAGCCTCGGTGAAGTTACTAAAGTTATTAGTTTCGCGGTTATTCCATAACGATCAATATCCATGCATATAACGGTTTTGAAAAATATTTTGGTATTTATGAAGTTTTCCCCAAATCTACACTAAATTCAACTTCAAAATGGTGTATTAGCGCCATTTTGAAGTTTGTTCTACTTTCATAACAAAGAATAAATAAATATACAATATTTTTATTAAAATTTCATTTAAAATTGTAGTTCTAACAAGTCAACAAGCTAATTTGTTCAATTTAACCGCTGTTGACAATATTTAATAAAAAATAACAAAAAAGAAATAGTCCATCTGGTGGCCAATCCTAGTAAACATTGTAATTAGTACAAATTTTTACGTAATAATTTTATTGTAAAATCAATGAAAATAAAAAACATTTTATAACAATACGAAGTATACCTACTGGTCTTTTAAGGCTTTTATTACATACATAGAAAAAGTTTTACAAATATAGAATCAGCATTCTGAAGAGTATTACATATATAAAACTCAGATCATCATTCAACCTATCGGCGTTCACTGTTGAACGTAGTCCTCTCTTATTTTTCTCCACAAAGAGCGGTCCTGTGCCACCTGTATCTAACGACACCCAGCAACTTTCACCAGGTCGTCGGTCAATCATAAGTGGCTCGCATAAAGAACTGCTTGGAATAGAACCCACAACATTAGATATACATATAGATCAATACATCAACGTGCAAGTGATCGGATTTTGCTTTATAATTGAATCAGTGTATCTTAGTATGTATTTAGTTAAAGTGCTTGAGGTGCCAGGGATAAATAAATTTCGTGCTGATATAGGGTTTTGTATTCGACACTCGAGTTATATGTTGAAGACAATATCTTCACGTTTTCTTTTGAAAGCCTATTGATTTAATTTAACACGCTATATATAGAATTTAAGTTTTGTTCATATTTTTATTAACTAAATTGCGCCGGTACCGGTGGTCCGCCTAAATTGGCGATAAGTTATGGTAAGTTAATGGACTGCACACCGTTTTTCTTAAACTGGGCGCTTGTCTGACCTCTGCTACCTGTATGCCTTTATATAAAACTAGCTGACCCAACAGACGTTGTTCTGTTCAAATAAGCGCCACCTACCGAGTCCAGTTGTGAATCTAAACCATTCTCGAATTCCTTTGAATATGCAAAAAAATTTCATCAACATCGGTCCAGCTGTTTAGAAGGAGTTCAGTGACATACACGCGTACAAGAAATTTAAAAATAAAGAAATGTTTATTAAGTTTTAGCTGGAGCTACACTGGCGTATAATTACTTACAACAATAGCCTTCTAAGCCCATAAAGTAATGAATATAAGTTATACTACAAACCTTGCCAGGAGCGTTTATAACACCAGTGTTGTATCCAAACTGTAGCATGCCCAACACAGCGGCGAGTATAGCGTAAGATAGGAAGAAAGTAAGACCCTGAAACAAACAATATTCATAACATATACTTCCTATAATTCTCACATATGAAGGTATTTATTATTTCTAAGCGGCATAAGAACACATATTTTAATCTTTGTTAGAAATTAATCTACTAACGGATTGAAATGGCGCAGCGAGAAAGTCCGGCAAGAAATTAATCGGCATAGTAAAGTTAGTTCTTTTAAATGAAATTGTACACGTTTTATAAGTATTAGCTTTAGTATGATGTACTTGGCACCAGGACTTATGCTTATTTTTTACAATATAATACAAAGAAAATTATAGTTGCACCAGATCGCACAAGCGGCACGTGATCACGAGTTAACCACTAGAGCAGCCATCACTCCTACGCTAAGTCATTACGGGCAACGGGCTCAGAATACATTTGTCGCAATATCCCACTACCCTCGTCATAAAAATATGGCACTGGTAGCTAGTAGCGCTCTTTTGAGAAAGTCGTAACACTATTTATCCGATGCCACAACACGCCCGCCAACTTAGCCACTGTCTTTTCTTCGTGGAGAGGCAATGGGGAACCACACTGACAATTTATCCCGAGAGGTGGCGTTTGATCGCTGGTGCTGTTGAAGTGTCAATCTTCATACATTTTTACCAAAATAAACGAAGTATTGTGTATCAATTAAACAACATGCCTCTATGTAGTGCATTTCAATGTAAAAATAAAGGCGTACACCGCTTTCCTGTCGATGTAAAAATAAGGAAACAATGGATTAACGCCTTACGCCTAAAAAAATGGAAACCTAACTCGTCTTCTAGGTTATGTAGTGAACATTTTAAGAAAGATGAATTTTATGGCGAGAGCAAGTATACTGGTATGTTTCATGCCTTTAATCTGATTGAAAATAATGTAATGTATCGACTTTAATTTATTTCAACATGATTTATCACTTTTAGGGTTGAAACACGAACGCAAAAATTTGAAAAAGGGAGCCATACCGTCAATGTTTTCATTTTTAAAGCAGGCACCTCCAAAATCTAAAAGGCAGCTACGATATGAAGCTAAAAGTATTTCTAGAATAGAAAGTGATGAAAGCAACAATGACATTCATTCAAACAGAATCGAAGCCACTACCACTTCTCCTGACATTGGCTGTGAACTTTTGATTCCAGATGTAAATGAAGAAGAAAAGGAAAATTTAATAGTGACTGTTGATAATATATCAAAAAGTGATAAATGCTCTCAAATAAATATTGAACACATTTATGGCTCCATTGCTCGTTTCAAGCATGATGATATTGCCATCATGTTTTACACTGGGTTTGAATCCTATCAGAAATTTTATTTGGTTTATTCCACCTTAAGTCCATTGACACCAAAGCTTACATATTTTAGTCATCATGTCTCAAATATAAGCTATGAAAACCAATTTTTTCTTACTTTGATGAAATTGCGACAAAACAAAACAATTTTTGAACTGTCTAAATTCTTTTGTGTTTCTAGCTCAACAGTGTCTAACATATTTATTACATGGGTAAATTTTATTTATCAAATGTGGAATATATTAGACATATGGCCAAGTCGAGATTTAATTGATTATTATATGCCAGAAACATTTAAGCAATATGATAAATCAGTACGTATTATTTTAGATGGCACTGAATTTCCCATTCAAAAACCAGGCAATACTATTGCACACTTGTTGTGCATGATAGAGAACTAGCAAGCAAAAGGGTTCACATTGAAAGATTAATAGGTTTGACTAAGACATACAAAATTCTGAAAAGTGATCTTGATCATAGTTATGTTCCACTTGCAACAAAAATATTTTATATTTGTTTTATGTGCTGTAATTTTAGGGAAGGAATATTTAATAAAAAAAATTAAAAGACAACACTGTTTTATTTTTTCCTTATAACAATATAATTTTTAAATAAATATTTGTCCAAAATCATGGCTTTGAAACAGCTATTATAAAATTCTTCAAGTTTCTCGACCATTTCGTTAATAAATTCTAAGTTTTTTTCTATATGTATAACTTTAAAATCCTTTATTGTATACACAATTAAAAGACCATATTGTCTTTGTGTACAAAATAACTGCCCCTGTATTTGTGTATAGTAAGGGTGTCTTTTCTTTAATGACAACTCAGCATTTATTACTTCCAAGTAGGGAACACTGGTTGTAGTTATATTTCTGTACCTCGCACTGTATGGACATTTCACCTCAATGACGCAATCATCATTTAACAGCCCATCTGGTGATGCACCAAGAAATGGGTGGCTCTCAGATAGAAATAGACCACATTTGGTGATCTGGACATCATGTGTATCTTCAAATTTTTTTATTGCATATGGCTCCTGCACTTGGCCATACATAGTAGCTTGAGAATGGAATGAGTTTGGTTCCATAATTTTTTCAGCTAAATGTTTCTTATTAATTGGCTTACAATGGCAAACATTATAATATACACTGGCTGTAATGTGCGTTTTTCTTATATCTTTCCACTCTTCACATTTACTTTGGAGCCGAGTGTTTTTCTCAATATCAATAATCTTCTCCTTAGTCACATCTTTTAATAACAAATTTTGTAGCATATGTTCTTCTCCAGTCATTTTACAATAAAATGAATGGTCCCATTCTATAGCATATGTATTAGCTGGAGGGATGGTCTGTTTTATTGGAGCAGTTGTGGGTCCAAAGTTTATGACTAAATTTTTCACATAGTCATTATATGAAATTGGTATATCTTCATTTTTAATGGGGTTAAAATTAATTTCCTTTCTTCTCTTACCAATTTTGTGACATTCCATTGGGGAAGCATAAAATGGTTTGGGCCTTTTAAATACCATAAGCTGCTGTGTACATGTTTGGTATAAGTTAATGCACTTATGACGTACCATGTTTTCAATCCCTAACATTAAAACCAGTGTGCTTCCAAACCATTGCCAGCTGCACATTCACAATGTGATTCTTCAACAGTGCATGCATTTTCTGCACAATAGATCTTAAGGTCTACGACATACATGATCTTTTTCATTGAGGCCTTACATTGACCACGAAAGAAAGTGTAAGAGCCCAATTCAGCCACTCGAGCTGTCACCAAATGACGACTTTCATACATTTGCAATGCATATTTTATGTTTTTACTGTAACTGTAAAACAACCATATATTAATAAAAATAGTGCTAGTTAATATTTTAATGGTTATCTCTATTATTACACCTTATTTCTCGATATAATATAGATACAGTAGAAAAGGGAATGTAATTTGTTATAAGACGTGTCTAAATATCATCTATTATAAATTTAATCAGTTATTGCTTACCGTTCAGAAAATGATTGTATATGATGCCTCGTAAATGGTGGTAACTTTGTGCTGGCATTTATGTCTTTATAAAGTCCGTCAGCCGGAACTACCATCGATTGTTCACTCTCCAGATATTCGGCAAGCCCATCATCATTAACTCCAAAGTTTTTATCATATGTTTCTAGTCTATAATAAGACAAAATTGGAATTAATATAATGATCACAAATAAATGGCGATGAAAGTAAAATGAAAAATTTAATGTTAATAACTTACCTTGCAACAAGATCCGCTTTTTTTCCGGTTAAGGAAGCATTTCTTTTCTTTAATTCTATTTTTAAATTAGCTACGGTCATTAATGAATACATTTTTAACGTTTGATAATAGTAAATTTTATAACCTCAAAGTGTAACATTAATGTCAAGAACCAGCGAGAGTGGCGCCATCTGAATTTATCTTTGCCTGTGTCTCCCCATTGTGTGTCTATAAAATCAGTATTAGAATTTGTAGCGGTTTGCTTACGCTCACTGAAGTGCGGTAGCTCCTTGAAGTGTCTCCGTTCATTCCAGTCAGGAGCGAACTAATAGCTACTACAGTAGTGAGCTCGTGATGTAAAAAAAAAATAATGACAGCCATTTTTTTACTTTTCTTTTTTGGTCCTCCATTATTAAGCTACTTAATGACCAGGGCAATGGTGGTTGAAATTTCAGTTCGTAATATATTTGATCTTTTTTCAGCTACACTATATTATAAAGAGGAAAGATTTGTATGTTTGTTTATATTGAATAGGCTCCAAAACTACTGGAGCGATTTCAAAAATTCTTTCACCAATGGGAAGCTATAATATCAGGAAGTAACATAGGCTATATTTTATCCCGACGATGTAAGGCCACTGAAACAGAAGCGAGGCGAGGGCGGGTTGTTAGTATCTTATAAGATTACTGGATTCTAGCAGAAAATGCTATTGTGTATAATTAAAAAATGAATAAAATAGATCGATCGCAGCCAATAGTTAATCTAAATAATTCTTGAATCCACTTGAACACAAACAAAAATTTTTATTTAAGTTGAATCCGCTGTTAATAAAAGTTCGGTTACATACCAACTTACAGAAGAATTGTATCTATATGGGCGTTTCTTACCTTTAGATAGCGCTGATACCTAAATTCTGTTATACTTTATCTAAATTTGATGATATTTTTAAAATTCAAAACAGCACTTTATTAGATTAATTGCCATGCTAATATATGTATGGATCACCTGTTCGAGTAATCGGAGCTTCCGCCTTTGAGAGTGTTCTTCGAGACGGTCCACGTATTCTCTCAGCTCCTCTATTTCCTCTTTCACCTGTTGCACCGTGTCCAATTCTTGCTTGATAGCTACCATGTCACGCTTCACCTGTATTAGATATAACAATAATTATAATAATATATTTGAATATATTTGATTATTTTATCAATTAATATATTTGATCAAATTAAATAATTTATTATGTGTTAAATAATTTTGCGTGTGGTGACGGAATAAGAATACAATTCACCACTCCCTATCTTGCCCGTGGATGTCGTAAAAGACGATTAAGTGATATAATAAGCATATCTACGTAAGAGAAAGAAAATCCGTTACCAACTTGTCTGACCAGCATGGTATAGTAAGGTGAATTTCCCTCCTATTGTGGCGGAGGCTCGAGCCCAGCAGTGGGACGTATATGAGCTATGATGATGATGATGAATTGTCGCAGTTTCACCCGTTTAGTTTTTGTTCTCGTGAAACAGAAAAATCTCAGCAAATTCCTTAGTGTTTCTGTGTCCTTTTTATTTACAATATTTGCCGAGCTCTGTGGAATGTCCTGCTTTAAATCATCAGTCAGTTTATCGCCGTCCTCTACTGGGCTTCATGCCTTTCCAATGTTTCGCCACAAAGTGAAGAAGAGCAATTTTTTCACCGTAGATATGGACTTGATTGCACCCCCAGGTCAATAATCGTAATTTATTACTTAACTATCGGATGGGTTGCTAGCTAGGCAGCCACCAAAAGGCATAAAAAAATGGCTAACCTTTTTTCGTTCACATTATTGCTTCCACATTTAATATATTAAAACGATATCCGAAGGCAATTTTTTGTCTTCAAGAAGCAATAAATGTGTATGTTTTTTTAGCCACATTGCCTTCGTGTGGTATATTAAAAATTTTCTGTAAATTCCTTTGTATTCTTATAAATAAAAGAGGATCTAATATGTACGTCTAATATAATCGTTTTTTTTGTGATTACGACAATGTTCGAGTATATAATAAACACACAATTTGCCGATGAAAATCAGCTTGAGTAATCGGTTATGTAATTGTATTTGACATTGTGTCAGATAAGATAACGTTATTTACACCTACTCGTATTAAATCGGAACAATATGTTAATTTATTCCGATAGGTGACGTGTGGAACGTCAGTCATAAAAACGAAAATAAGAGCGATAATTTGGTTATCAAGTGTAACGCCCACGGTTATCTAATTCGTGAGATGATTGGAATGTCTTCCCAGTAGATGTGCTTTGAAGGTGAATGATGAGACAATTGGAACGGCTTTCCAATAGATGTGCTATCAAGAACCACGTTTTGTCAATTATTTTTCACTCTCAAACAAGTCTTTATAAATAATTTTGCGTTTTAAATCTATACCAATAAATAAAATTGGATTGTCTGTTTTTAATGTCAAAATAATAGGCTTTTTTCATGCTCACACGGTTATTTGTACGACACCTATGCCTAAAATACAGATAAAAAAATTTTTGTCTGTCTATTTGTTCCGGGTAATCTTCAAAACGGCTGGACCGATTTCAAAAATTTTTTCACCAATGGAAAGCTATAATATCAGGGCGTAAACTAGGCTATATTCTATCCCGGTATTCCCACAGGAACGGGAACTACGCGGGTAAAACGACTAAAACCGAAGCGAAGCGAGGGCGGGTTGCTAGTACTAAATAATATTGTCAATAATTTCGCTCTTTGCTGTCCACTACTGGAGATAAGGTTCCCCAATATATGAGGGAGATATTGCCAGAATCGTTACGCTAGGCAGGCGAGTTGGCGAATGCAGTAAGGTTTTGTATATATCCTAGGAGAGAGCTGCTTCTCACTCTTCTAGTGGACCCTTAGCTGATTCTTATGACTCCCCTTGACTCCCAAAAAAGAGCTATAATTGTCAAAGTACCATTAATTTAACTGAAAATATAGTACAGTGCCCGGCGACAAATAATGCATATCAATCCTTGTAAATAAACGATCGACTAATTTCAGCTTCGTAATGCGTTCTCTCTTTCACACACTACCCGTTTGACGTCATACGAAGCATTAACAATCTGGTATTTATTAAAAGAAGTTATGATTTTTTTAATATTAGATTTATTTAATACTAGCAATCCGCCCTCGCTTCGCTTCGGTTTCAGTCGCCTTACACTCGTAGTTCCCGTGCCCGTGGAGATATCGCAATAAAATATAGCATATATCTCCTTATATAGACAGCTACCTAGTTGTAAAATGTTACCAATATAGGTCCAGCCATTTTGATATCCTATTTTTTTCTAAATTATTGCATTTGTACAGCGACTAACAGAAGTGACATTCACTTCTCTAGTGTGCGACAAAGACAACGTTCTACGAAGCCGAGATTACCCGATTACCTCTTTTCAAAAATCGATGTGCAATATATATTGTTGGGAAGTGTATGCTATTTGTTATTTTTTTTATATTTCTAATCTATGAATAACGTAATCATCATCATCATCATTAATAAAGCTCTTATTGTATCATTACTGGGCTCGCCCTACCCTCTTAATGGCAATTAAGCTATACCATGTACGTCATACGTTTTCAATCAGAGTTTTCCTATCTTGAAGTTATTTCTAAATCATATCCCTAAATCGTCTTTTTACAGTACCAACGAGCAAGAGAAGGAGGTTGTGAATTATATTCTTATTGCGTCACCATAGGGAAATATATTTACGTAATCAGATTATTATCCGTGTGGTGACGGAGTAAGAAATCAATTCAGCACCTTTGGGGGCATAAATTACGACTAAGGGATATTATAATCATTTTTTTTTTCATCATCATTTCAGCCCATAACGAGCAAGCAGCACACCTGATGGTAAGTGATGCTGCCGCACATAGACCTTTGCAATACCAGGGGCACAGCCAGGCCGTTGCCCACCGTGAAGAAAATACTCTTCTTAAACCTCGTTTAAAGAAGGACATGTTATAGCGCTCGGGAAACACAGCAGCAGGTAGTTCATTCCAGAGCTTGCACGTACGTGGGAGAAATGATCGCTAGAAACGTACAGTTGAAGACCATAACGTTTCCAGGTGAAATGGATGAACCCTGCTGCGGTGTCGAGTAGTACGTTGGTAAAACGGTGACGGTGGTACCAAGTCAAACAGTTCATCAGATATGCATATAACATCTATGCAAGAGAAGGAAAAACTCGAAACAAAACCCATACCAACATGTCTGACAAGCGTGGTATAGTAGGTCAATTTCCCTCCTATTAGAGGCCCTCCGAGAGGCTCGAGCCCAACAGTGGGACGTATATGAGCTGAAATGAGGATGATAATAATGACTTTTTTTGGTGTGTTAGGGGAAAAACGATGAAAGTAAATCATGACGTCACAAATGTCAAATAAATAATGCGTTATAATAAAACTTACAATGTAATACCTTTTTACCATTATTAATTTAGTTTTTTTTTAGGGTTCCATACCCAAACAGTAAAAACGTGACCCTATTAGTGAGACATCGCTGTCTGTCCGTCCGTCTGTCTGTCACCAGGCTGTATCTTAAGAACCGCGACAGCTAGATGTATTTCTATTACCACTATAACAGTAAATACTAAAAACAAAACAAAATAAATACTTAAGGGGCCCCCCTTAAGTATTCCATACAACAAACGCAATTTTTTGCCCTTTTTATAGATAACTAGCAACCCGCCCTCGCTTCGCTTCGGTTTCAGTCGCCTTACCCGCGTAGTTCCCGTTCCCGTGGGAATACCGGGATGAAATATAGCCTATGTTCCTCCCTGATATTATAGCTTTCCATTGGTGAAAGAATTTTTGAAATCGGTTCAGTGGTTTAAGCGTGAAAGCGTAACAAACAAACAAACAAATAAACAAACAAACAAACATCCTTACTTTCGCATTTATAATATTAGTATGGATATTAGTATGGATGGTACGGAACCCTTCGTGCCCGACTGTGACTCGCACTTAGCCGGCTTTTTTTCTATTAACTTAGGATATCGCGATGGATAAAATTTTTACAATCATTTTTAGAAAGATTTCTATCTTGTTACGTCAAAGTAGTATAACATTTTATGTGCGTATTTCTTTCATTCTTTCTAACTGTCCACTTCGTGATCCGCTTATGTGCGGATTATCTCTATATCCAGTATAAACTTAAATGTCTAACGTAATATAATTTCTGTATAGGTAGGAATAAAATTATTGCCACAATTAATTTGTTATTTACTCTTGAGAAGCGGTTTCAAACCAGTAAAATATTTTCTTTCTTTTAAAATATTATACAATTTTCAGATAGGCGCTATTGGCTATTTGCCTGGCGATGCCGTAGCTGATTTTTATGACACCCACGGGTTAGGTTGATGACGCATATTCGTAATTCATCACTACACAGGGAAAATAATTAATAACCATCAAAGTTTTGGCAACTATCGCAAGGAATATTATCAGATGAACAATAATAATGATAATATAATATAACGGAACGGACACGTGTATGAGTAATATAAATAAGAACTAAGGGATATAATACGCATATAACATTTATGCAAGAGAAGGAAAACTCGAAATAAAATCCTATAGCAAACTGTCTGACCAGCATGGTATAGTAATGGCAATTTCTCTCTTGTTATGGAGGACGCTCGAGCCCAACAGTATCATCATCATTTCAGCTCACATACGTCCCGTAATGATGATGATGATGATCTTTACTCCGTCATCACACGGAATGGAAATGTGAATCTGAGTAATATAAATACCATCAAAAAATAAAAAATTGTAAAAAAAAGTCGACTTGGCGGAAGCACTGCCGTGCCCACAGATAAGACCTAAATAGTAACCATCGTTTCAAGTCATATAAATCTTCTATCCTCGGCTTTCTCCATGTGAAGGAATTTGATCTACCTACTATAAAAAGCTGATCGGACGTATTAGTATAGAGCTTTATTTCGAGTTTACCTATTCTTTCATCGAGGTTTGTGTATTCTTTAGTCTGCTTTTACGACACCCACGAGAAATAGAGTGGATGATGAATATAATATTTTTAATAATACACTAATTAAATCCTTAGTAATATTATAAATGCGAAAGTAAGTTTGTTTGTTTATTTGTTTGTTACGCTTACACGCTTAAACCACGGAACCGATTTCAAAAATTCTTTCACCAATCGAAAGCTATAATGTCAGGGTGTAACATAGGCTATATTTTATACCGGTATTCCCACGGGAACAGGAACTGCGCGGGTAAGGCGATTGAAATCGAAGCGAAGCGAGAGCGGGTTGCTAGTACAGAATATAACTAAATAAAGTGAAAATATAAGCTAGTTAAAAATAAATTGAAAGCTTGTTACTAACCCCTCGAAGTGCGGTTAATAAAATAACTTTTGATATAAAAGCCTCCGTGTTGAACCAACGATCGGGTATTTAAAATGAAACAATAAAATTGAACGTGCATGGGTAGTTCGGAAATAAATCAATCGTCGCAAACTCCATATTTCGTATTTTAAAATCGTGGACGATGGCTGGCGATGTCGCCGTTTATTGCACGAAAGTTTGGTCATATTTATTTTATTTTTATTTATTGCCTTGTCGGTGGAGGAGTAGGCAGATGGCAGTAATAACAAGTTTGCACCCAAGACGCTGCGTAATTTAGGTAGTATTTTTTTTTTAGGGGTGGGTTGCGGTCGGCGCGCTCCTCGCACCACTCCGTCCGAGGCGACAGAGGGGCGTAAGCACGCAACTCCCGCAACCCACCGACGATGCACGGTCGCCGTCGTCGTTGGGCCGACCACCGGAGCAGGGTTACTTGTCATCAGTGGTTGGCCCGATGGAATAAGGGGGAAGGGTACCCCAAGTAGGGGGCTTGGGGTACCCTTCCATCGACCGACGTCCCCCCCCTCGGGGAGGACGTCGGTCTTTCCTCACGCGGTCGGCCTCTCGGCGGGTGACGGACTAATCCCCGGTCACGTCACCCGCGGCCTCGGCTAGGGCGGCATGAGGCGCAGGTAGTCGCGCCTACGCCACCGCCGGGGGCGGATCTCCTCATCGCGCGGGCGATCCGCCGCCTCCTTCTGCGAGATCACTGTCTCGCAGAAGGCTGTGACCGTGTCCCAAGCTGCGAACGCGTCCCAACGTAATTTAGGTGGTGGGGAATAACATCACATAATATTTAAAATAATATTTTTTCGTCATAATTTCGGCTCATTTACGTCCCATTGTTGGGCTCATGCCTACCCCATACTAGAAGGGAATTCGACCTTACTATACCATGCTAGTCAGACTTGTTGGTATAAGGTTTTGGTTCGAATTTTCCTTCTCTTGCATAGATGTTATATGCGTATTATATCCCTTAGTCGTCTTTTACGGCACTCACGGGATAGAAGAAAGAAATAAAAATAATTTATTACTCTTTTACGAGAGGAACACGTACAAGAACATAATAATAAAAGTACAATAACATAAAAACTATAACTAACAAAAAAAAAGAAAAAGAGAAACAACGAAAATAACAAAAATTACATAAAGATTATCGTCTCCTTCGCAAAAGAGCAAAGGGATAGCTGCTCAGCATAATGCTGAGGTATCTACTCAGTAAATACCACAACGCTGTTATTCTGCAGCGTCCTGCGACGTTCGTCAGCGATGTACACGTAGCAGAGTATAAAAGATATTGTCGAATTATAAGTATCTCTTTACAAATAATATATTGCAATAATAACAAATATAACAATAATTTAACTTAAAAAACATATATAAAAATAATAACAAAATAAAGGATAAGATCGTCTTAAAATTACGGATAGGGAGTGGCTAATGTGCTCCTGATGCTGCCCTACCCAAGGCCGCGAGTGACTGGATCGGGGAGTTAGTCAGTCACCCGCCCAGAGGCCGACCGTATGAGGCAACACCGACGTCCTCCCCGAGAGGGGGATGTTGGTCGAGGAAAGGGTACTCCTCAGGGGGTATTCCGTCGGCCCAACAGCTGACGACAAGTCACCCTGCTCAGAGACAGACAGACATCATTCATGGTCACGGGCGGACTAAAATGTCTGACGTCCAAACAAGTTATCGTTATTACAGATATTTATAATTATATACCCGCTACAGAAATTAGTTATTAAATTGTGGCCCAGATTTTGAGTACAAATTTATTGTCAGTACAAGAAGAAAATAATTCTCTATGAAAAAATTATATTGTTTATGATTAGTAATTACATTAGATGGAGTTGGTCGATGTTGAAACTCATAGCCGTCTTTTACGACACCCATGAGAGATGTAAGAGTTACTAATATTCATACACACAGCAATTGGGTAATAGTATTAGTTATAAGTGTCAAATAGAACACGTAGGTGTAGAAATATGAAATAGAATTTCGGAAGTTGATACACTGTAAGACCGTTTCTATAGCGAGGTAATCGTACTCTAACAGCTAATAAGTTTAAGACTATTGTTTTTTTTTTGGTATGGGTTACCGTCGACGCACTCCTCGCACTAGGGATGGCGATCTGAGATCGATTAATCGAAGAATCGATTTTTCAGGCCCAAAAGATCGATTTTTAAATCGATATGTTGTACTGAATCGATTCAGTGAATCGATCTTTCTGCCTTGAAAATCGACATTCGATTTTTTTTCTGTCCATTTGATACTAAGATAAGATATAAGACACTTTCAGATGTCCTATAAAAAAAACCTCATCACAAGCCTACTAGGAGAAAGGTAACCCCATACTTTAAAAGCGATTCTTCGATACTAGTGTTCCGTTTTCAATCGATTCATATCTATATTATTGTAAGACATTAGGTACTCTCTCCAAGATTTCTTAAAAAAAAAAAGGTCATCATAATCCCGCCAGAAAAAATACTTCGTATACAATAGGAACAAAACTCAAAAAAAAGATCGATAGATCGATTAATCGGGGATCGATCTTTCAGACCTCGATTTTATTGTGAATCGATTCTTTGGACGACGATTCAAATCGATTCAAGAATCGATCTTCTTCAGAAAGATCGCCCATCCCTACCTCGCACCACTCCGTCCGGGCTGACAGAGGGACGTAAGCACATCCGTAACCCATCCGTGAAACGTCGCCTTCGTCGTTGGGCCGACCACCGGAGCAGGGTGACTTGACGTCAGTGGTTGACCCGACGGAATACCCCTTGAGGAGTACCCTCCCATCGATCGACGTTCCCCCCTCGGGGAGGACGTCGGTCTTTCCTCGCGCGACTGGCCTCTTAGCGGGTGACGGACTAATTTAAAACCTTGAAAATAACGAGATTTGTGCCTATAAGCTGTGATTTGCGGACAGTATGGGTTTTCTGTTTTTATATAAAGACAAGGGTTGTTGAAGCTTACGGAGAGCACGATTTTGCTCAAATGCAGTGTTGTAAATAAAACTACTTTACGGATTTTATCGCGATTGTATTTGATTTTTGATTGACTGACGTTGCGAACACTTTGGAGCGTTCATGATCACGGGCGGACTAAGATGTCTCACGTCCAACATGTCATCGTTACTACAGAGATTTATAATTATCTACCCGACACAGAAAAATAGTTATTATTTTTTTTTATTTTAATAACTAATTTATTTAATATATTTTTCTAAATATTTAATAACTAATTTTGTTATTGCTAATGTAATTTTAAGCCATTTTAATATTGAATAAATAAATACAAACGCGATAAAATCCGTAAAGTAGTTTTATTTACAATGTGTAAAACTGGCGTAAACATCAGAAATCATTGAATGATGAATTATGCAGTGTTTTTAGTGGTTTAAACATAATTTATATTGCCGATTGGTGACAAAGTAATACAATTATTAGTTGTTGTTGTGTCATAAAAAACGGCTAAAGGATCAAATATGCATATAACATCTCTGCAAGAGAAGGAAAACTCGAAATGAAACCCTATACCAACACGTCGGATAAACGTGGTATAGAAGGTGAATTTCTCTGCTAGTACAGAGGAGGCTCGAGCTTACCAGCGGTACGTATGTCAGTTGAAATGAAACAAAACTAAAAGTAGTCCTTAGAATAATAACGTATAGAAGGTAAGTTCGCGCACAAAAAGTGAAGCATTTCAATTGGAGCCTAATGGAGCTTACGCCGGAACCGTTCCGTAATGTACAAGTCATTGTACTGCACGTACGTACGCAACTCTTAAAATATAAAAAGATAATTATGACGGTTTGTGCATTCAAATAGTGTCATAACACATTTGAAAAACTTAAAAAGGTTTTTAACATTACTTTTAAAAGTATTTCGACGATTTATATTAATAAAAACAAAATTTGATTTCATAATTTGTATAGTGGTGTGCGTGTGTATATGTGTAATCGTCTGCGCGCCATTAGTATTTTTAGATTCATGTTTCGAACTTTCGAAGTATTGACACTATCCTTCTATACGTTATTATTCTAAGAAGTAGTAATTTTGAGGTAAATAAAGATCGTAGGAAATAACCAGAAAAGTTCAGAGACAATAGATTACAAGCGTCCTTGAATGAATATGTCTTTAAACTCAGGAAGATCTTGCGGATTAATCAAACGTGACCCAGAATAGCATTGTTAATCGTTAAAAAAACTATTTAAATGAATGGAGTGGCGTATGACTTAAATGAACAGCAACAAAGAACTCGAAAAACCATTTGGGGTCTTAAATGTTACTCAGTAGATGAAAGATATTTCTTTATCGAATCTGAGACAGAAGGACAAAAACAGACATATTTTGAGAATCCTAAGCGTCATGAACCGTGGGTGAATCCAAGCGCAGGATCAATATATACTGTAGGATTTAATAGCGTTGGAAAAAAATCGGTCAAGTGCGAGTTGGACTTGTGCACAAAGGGTTCCGTATCATTGATTAGGTAAACAACAGTAGGTACCCAATTTTCATATTGTAACATTCATTCACCTGTAACCATTTACTGATATCGAGCAAAAATAGGTAATAATAATGGCGTATTTTGTATGGGCGCCATTACATATTTGTTTTATTTTAATTTTATTATTTACTAGCAACCCGCCCTCGCTTCGCTTCGGTTTCTGTCGCCTAACCCCCTAGTTCTCGTTCCCGTGGGAATACCGGGATAAAATATAGCCTAGTTTACTCCCTGATATTATAGCTTTCCATTGGTGAAAGAATTTTTGAAATCTGTCCAGCCGTTTTGAAGATTACCCGGAACAAACAGACAGAAAAAAAATATAAAATGATTTTTAGGCATATGTATAGTGCAAATAACCGTGTGAGCATGAAAAAAGTCTTATTTTGACATTACAAACAGACACTCCAATTTTATTTATTGGTGTAGGTTATCAAAGTAAAAATACAACTGTTTTGTGAATAATTCAAGTGCCTACCTATTGCCATTATTGATATCGAACAAAAAGGGCAAGGCGATTCGCAATCGGAACCGGTAGGTGACGCTGCTGTCGAGTTCCAGGAGAATTCCTTTAACTATTTTTTTAGATTCAAACAGAACACTATCTGTTGTGTCAGCCAGTATATATAACACTAACTCTACACATCAGATGTTCATACCCAAGTTTTGTGGTACGTCACCGCCGGCCATTTTACCGACAAAGGGCAGCCAGGAGCCACGATATCACTGATCAAACTAATTATGCTGATTCGACAACTATGATGTGGTTTGATTGATTGATTTAAATAACTCTACATTGGTCAGACGAGTTGGTATAATGTTTTAAATACTATTTGCCTTCTTTTGCATGGATATTTTATGTCTTGTAGCGGTCTTTTAAAATAACCACGAGGAAAAAATGGGTAAAGAATTGTATTCTTAACTAGCGACCCGCCTTCGCTTCGGTTTTAGTCTTTCCTGCTTAGTTCCCATTCCCGTGGGAATACCGGGATATAATATAGCCTAGTTTACTCCCTGATATTATAGCTTTCCATTAATGAAAGAATTTTTGAAACCGGTCCAGCCGTTTTGAAGATTACCCGGAACAAACAGACAGACAGACAGACAGACAAATTTTTTTTAATTTGTATTTAAGGCAGAAGTGTCGTACAAATAACCGTGTGAGCATGAAAAAAGCCTATTATTTTGACATTACAACCAGATACTCCAATTTTATTTATTGGTATATATTTTATATCAAAACGTCTCATCAGTGTGGTCAGGTCAATTTTCCTTTAATTGCGGAGAAGGCTTGAGCTTCGCAGTGGGACGTATATGAGCTGAGATTAAGAAAATTAGGAACGCACGAATAGCGTATGCTTTATAATTCACGGCAAATAATTACTTTAGCAACTGCTATAATAGTATTCGTCATATGCTTTTCACTACAAAGTGTGTATGAATACTTAAAGAAACGCGATTGTGTAGTAAATATCAATGTTTTCTCATAAAAATATTAATATCAACAACTCAGCGAAGCTCTATAGCCAAAGCAATTAAAGATTTCTAAGTAATATCATTTATAAATAAACTACAATATTTCATCTATAATAATCTTCGTAGAACATCTTTAATAACTGTTGAAATATATAAATCAGAGTTTAATATCGTTTGAACGTGAAATGTTCATTAAGATTTGAGTATTGAGCGGAATATTATCAACGTCGACTACCCTAGAATGGTTTTGACATATTGCGTCACGTTGCAAATTATCGTGGCAAACTACAGCTTCGCCAATTTAAATGGAGTTACATTCTATCAATAAATTGCCAGGCAATATGTCTGATATTTGGGTATTTTTAATAGTGTTTTATCCATTATTCATATTTTTCATTTTCTCTATTAAATATAAGTTTTATTGAGAGGGAAAAATGGGATACCATATTAGTCAGTCGGGATTGGTAGAGGATTCCATTACTTTTTCTTTGTATCGACAATCAGTTAGGTACTGATATGATTTTGTTCACAAATTATCAGTTTCTTTATATCTTTATTTTTGTCTTGTTATTTATTGTCCATCTGTAAATGGTCGCTTTCAACAGTGTCTTAGCCATACTGTTAATATTATCTTCTGGTAATTTTGGTGGAAAATGAAAATTTGTACTTTTAAATCGTATTCACTACACCCCAATAGTTCTGCCGCATTATGCTATATAAAATGCTATCATAATTATTTAAAACACTAAGATATTAATTGTAATACAAGGCCACAAGACGCTTTCATGCTCTAGTTAAAAACCTGGAATAATGAGTATTCCTACTTATAAATATGGTGATGGAATAAGAATACAATGCATCACCGCTTATCTGTCCTCGTGGGTGTCGTAAAAGATGACTATTATATGAATATAACATATATATAATATAAGGAAAATTCGATTTAAAATCCTACACCAACACATCTGACCAGTGTGGTATAACAGGTCAATGTCCGTCAATGTGTATAGGAGGCTCATGCCCAGAAGTGGGATGACTATGGGCTAAGGGCTATGGCTATCTCATTATTGATAACATTCTATCATTTTGGAACAGAATATAAAATATGGCTCAATAAATGTAATCGCTTGTATTCTTGTTTAATATGATTTGGATACATCCTGTGCATATAATACGATGGAACAGCGGCGCATAACCATATAACCTATCGTATCACCTCGCCCCTTTTTTTTTTTTTTTGGGCGTGGGCTGCGGTCGGCGAGCTTCCGCATCACTCTGTCCGGGGCGACAGAGGGGCTTAAGCATGTAACACCTGCAACCCACCCGAATACCACGTCGCCTTCGTCGTTGGACCGACCACCGGAGCAGGGTTACTTGTCATCAGTGGTCGGCCCGACTCACCTCGCCCTTGAGCTGACTCTAACAATACCTTGACCTCGGTATAGGCTCTATTTCCATTTGGATTTACCACGAGTAAAAAAGAGCAAACTATCAACTAACATTGAGTAATTTGGATTTCCTATCGCTATCCGTGTGGTGACGGAGTAAGAATACAATTCACCACCCCCTTTCTTGCCCGTTGGTGTCGTAAAAGACGACTATGGGATATAATATACACATAACATCTGTGCAAGAGAAGGTAAACTCGAAATGAAACCCTATACCAACATGTCTGTCCAGCATGGTATAGTGGGTCACATTCCCTCCTATTGTGGAGGAGGCCCAAGCCCAGCAGTGATACGTACGTGGGCTGCGATGATTAAATATTTGAGTTTTATATAATGATAATCTTATATCTTTAAACGAGCAATTCTTGTATATATATTTATTACCTGTATATAGGTATATATATTTTCAGGATCTCGGAAATGGCTCCAACGCTTTTGATGAAACTTGGCATTCGGGGCCAAAAAACGATCTAGCTAGGTTTTGTCTATACAAAATGTTGTTTTGTTGGTGTTTTTAGCAAAACAACACAATGACATTAAATTTTAAAATAATATGAATTAAAATTTCGCCGTCAACATCATGAGTTATAATAGCTCAGTTGGGAAGTTGTCCAGTTTTCTTTTTGTTTTATTTTGCCATTCAAACAGTGAGGGATCGAATCTCGGTGTTATTATTATTCTCTTTTTGTAATTTTGATATTTTTTTTATTATTTTATTTTTATTTTTTATTAATATATATCTCAATACATTCGACAAAAATACAACAAAATATACCGAGCGAAGCTCGGTCAACCAGATATTTTAAATACAGAGAGGATACGCCTTCATGATTAGCATTATATGGTAGGAACATACTCGACAATTGTCTGTCTACAGCCGCGGGCCGGTCCGTCCGGTGTAGTAACACCCACGCCGAAAATCGACGTCTGAGTTAGTGACAATTTGTTACTACAATTCGGCGAGCGAGGGAATTGGACGCCCAACTTTCTGAGAGTGTTTGCGTTTGGTTGGGTTTGCCTTTAGTATTAGTGAATCTCATTGCACGCATTCACACTCCCTTCATATTCTTCACGGTAGGCAGTGGTCTAACAAAAGTTTATGAGGGGTATTATCAGTTATCATTATGTGTGCTGTTTGCTTATGTGCCACCAATAGTAATTAAAAAAAAAATATGTCCAAAAACACAAAAGATAGTGAAAGAAAATGGAATATAAAAAAACTATAAATCTATGTATTGTCATTATATGTAAATTTTATTATTTTTATACATCCTTACTAATATTATAAATGCGAAAGTAAGTTTGTTTGTTTAATTGTTTGTGTGTTTGTTCGTCTGTTACGCTTTCACGCTTAAACCACCGAACCGATTTCAAAAATTCTTTCACCAATGGAAACTTATTATATCAGGGAGTAACATAGGCTATATTTTATCCCGGTATTCCCAAAGGAACTACGCGGGTAAGGCGACTGAAACCGAAGCGAAGCGAGGGCCGGTTGCTAGTTGCTAATAAACTTAAATTATGCCTATTAACCTATGCCTAAAATAGCAATTAAAAAATTTTTGTCTGTCTGTCTGTCTGTCTGTTTGTTCCGGGTAATCTTCAAAACGGCTGGACCGATTTCAAAAATTCTTTCACCAATGGAAAGCTATAATATCAGGGCGTAAACTAGGCTATATTTTACCCTGGTATTCCCACGGGAACGGGAACTACGCGGGTAAAACGACTATAACCTATAACCGAAGCGAAGCGAGGGCGGGTTGCTAGTTTTATCATAAATCCAATTGTTGTTTCTATATCAATTTATATGGACCACAATGTCGGCAGTCGTCTTTCTAAAACCACGGGTTGGTTGAAGTGGAAATGTGTCCAAAAACACGAAAGGAATACTTCCTTCACCGACAAGCCTTACTTATCATAGTGAAGAATAAATTTGCCAGTGAAGCGAACCACGAGTTTACTAGTTTAATGTTACTATCATTTTATAAGTTTATTACGAACACTGCAAACCTAAGTGCTCTTACTTTTTAATATTAAGTTCACTTTTAGCTCTCAAGTCTTCACGATTGCAAAGTAAATTTATTTCTTGGTCCTGCAGCTGAAAGCGTCACTAGTTTCAAATGAAATTATTCATAAATCCTTTGAGAACGTTATGTATTTTCTAGTTCGAGTTGCCGCTTAAATTTTTACATTTTTGCAAAGCTTTAGAGGTAACGGAAATTGTCATAGAAATCAAGCATACAAAAGCTTTAATGTTTTCCGAAGGATTAATTCGAATAACTTTTTTAATAACGACAACATCTCACACACACAAAGACCTCCTGACTTGAAATAGTTATTTGTAGATTGTACAAATAGTTACTGTGCTTAGAGGAATCGAATCCACTTCATTCGTCACGGTAGGTTTCCCGGAATTCTACGTAGATATTTAAACTGAATATATATTTTCCTTTATATTTTAGTAATATTTGAATTTTCTCCAATATTTATTAGTATCAATATAATAATACTACATCAATTATATTTTATAGGTAATTTTGAAGATCTGTGTGGTGATGGAGTAAGAATACATCACTCCCTATCCTGCACGTGGACTCTCCAGCCCAGCCTCCTCACCAGAGTTGTCGAGAACCTCTTTCCACGGCGGGCGGGGCACACGTCCCCGGTCATGGCTTCGCCGGACAGCGACCGGGAGGCCAACGACGAGAGTGATCCGCCCATCACGGAGCCGGAGATGGGGTTGGCGGTGACGCGTATGCGAGCCAAATCCACCGCTCCCGGGCCCGACGGTGTGCTCAATCGTGTGCTGGCCCTGATCCTCGAGCACCTGGGACCACGCCTCAGGGGACTGTTGGACGCTTGTTTGGCTTCCGGGCAGTTCCCTGGGTGCTGGAAGGTGGGGAGGCGGGTACTCCTGCCGAAGCCGGGACGGTCTCCCGAGTCGGCCTCGGCCTACAGGCCTATCGTCACCAGCGGAGGAGTGCTGTCGGCAGTGTCCCTGGACATCGCCAACGCCTTCAACAGTCTGCCATTTTGCTGCATCAGGGAGGCGCTGGGGTATCACGTAGTGCCCGTGTACCTGAGGCGGTTGGTGGCAGACTACTTGGAGGGGCGCAGCGTCCTCTACGTTAATCGAGTAGGGGACGTTGTGCGAACGCCCATGGCGTGCGGTGTCCCACAGGGGTCAGTTCTGGGTCCAACCCTGTGGAACATCGGCTACGACTGGGCGTTGAGAGGAAGCCTCCCACCCGAGCTGGGCGTTTGCTATGCTGACGATACACTCGTCACAGCCTGGGGTGGGACGCTAGAGGAGGCGGTACGCCTGGCAACTCTCGCTGGGGTTGAGGATAGCCCTGGTCAAGACGGAGGTCTTTTTGTTCCATGACCTCCGTACCGCTGGGCCACCCGCTGGCGCTTCGATCACCGTAAATTCGGTTACCATTAGCATCCAGGCCTACATGAAGTACTTGAGCCTGGTGCTTGACGGGCATTGGTGATTCCAGGAGCATTTCCGTCGACTTGTTCTCCGGCTTGTCGGCGCGGCGTCCGCCCTTTCGTGGCTGATGCCGAATGTGAGCGGATCCAGCGCTACGTGCCGACGGCTGTACGCGGGAGTGATCCGGTCGATGGCCTTGTACGGCGCACCGGTGTGGGCAGGGTCCCTGACCGTCCGTCTGAAGACCCTCTTGTGGCGACCACAGAGGGTCATGGCGATCAGGGCCATATGCGGTTACCGCACGGTGGCGACGGAGGCAGCGTGCCTCTTGGCCGGAACTCTCCCGTGGGACCTGGAGGCGGAGATACTCGCCGGAGTTTACCGTCGCCCCGGACGACATGGACCGCGTGTGCGCTTACCATAGTCCACCCATAAAAAAAAGTTATATGTTTGTAAAGACCCATGCAACACAAGGATTATTGTGATTGATTCCTTAGAGCAGGGTGATTTTTTTAAAACCTAATTTGTAAAAATAGAGAGTGCGAGACAGTGATCTCGCAGAAGGAGGCGGCGGATCACCTGCGCGAGGAGCGCCGCCTCGATGAGGCGATCCGCCGCCGGCGACTGGGGCGGCGTAGGCGCGAGTATTTGCGCTTCATGCTGCCCTAGCCGAGGCCGCGGGTGACGTGACCAGGGATTAGTCCGTCACCCGCCGAGAGGCCGACCGCGTGAGGAAAGACCGACGTTCTCCCCGAGGGGGGGGACGTCGGTCGATGGGAGGGTACCCCAAATGGGAAGTATTCCGTCGGGCCGAACACTGATGACAAGTTAACCCTGTTCCGGTGGTCGGCCCAACGACGAAGGCGACGTGTGCATCGTGGGTGGGTACTGGGTGTGCGAGCTTACGCCCCTCAGTCGCCCCGGACGGAGTGGTGCGAGGAGCGCGCCGACCGCAAACCACCCCTAAAAAAAAGTAGGCCAATTTCCCTCCCTTTGCGTATGTTCGAGCCTAGTAGTAGGAAGTATATGAACTGTGTGATTCTAAATGAATCTAACGATGATGAACTATTTTCTCGGGTCTTACAATTTGCATCTCAATCAATTTTCATCTAATGCGGGTAGTATCACTCATTTTGGTCACTTTAATCACCCATGCACTAACAGTTCAATTTAGTTCGCACCGGTTCATAAATTGCCAACGTAATGGACACTAGCGGCGTTAAATTGTTGCGAAAATTGAACGCGCTGCATGTTCGTTTAAACATATTACGGAAATGACAGGCTTTTGTTATGTTATAGTAGCAATTATAGTGCGAGTCTGAAAATTTAACCTAGTTCCGCGTATTGATATAAGCTGTGGTTTAATAAATTTAAGAGTCTGTCATATGTATAAACAGGAAAGAAAACGTGGCGATTAGTGGCCGTGGTTGGATCGTCTGGGCATTAGCTCGCCACCCACAAAACAGCCAATCATGTGAGTGCGTTGTCCCAGCATTTTTGCTGGATGCTAAGTTGAATCCTTAGTCACTTTTCGGGTGTCTTGCTAGGCAAGGAATCACCTCCGGTGGCCCGTTTTATATAGTAGCTTCGAGAATTAAATAGATAAAAGTACCTATATATGTTTGAATGACATTTTCAAAGTCCGTTGACCGTTGGACCGTTGACAAAGGGACCGTTGGATGCAAGTGGCACAGGACCGTTCCAAATGGTATACTTGTGGCGAGGCCTATGTCCAGCAGTGGACGTCTGTAGGTTGATGTATAGATGCATTGCATGTTTAGGTGGTTGTGGTTCGTTCATGTGTAAATTAGTGTGTGAATTCTGATAAAATATGATATACGACTCCAAATCTCATCATCATCATAGCTCATATGCATCCCACTGTTGGGCTCGAATCTCCTCCACAATGTGAGTGAAATTGACCTGCTATACCACGCTGGTTAGTCCGGTTGAAATAGGGTTTTATTTCGAGTTTTCTTTCCCTTGCACATTTGTTATATGCGTAATATATCCCTTAGTCGCCTTTTACGATACCCACGGGTAAGATAGGGCCTGGTGAATTGTACTCTGATACTGTCACCATACTTACAATATATTGTTATCGCACAACCCGCCCTCGCTTCGTTTCTTATGATTTTATGATTACGTGGGTTGGACTAATTCTCGTCTCAAACACCATAAAAATCTGTTCAAATTTACATTGTAAAAGGTTTGGAAATAGAGACGAGTGTCAAAAACTTTTTTTTTTATTTTTTCATTGCAAACGGCGGCAAATTAGCAAACAGTATACATGATGATAAGTGTTGCTGGGGCTCATAGACCTTTGCAAGGCCACTGTCTGGCGTGAAGGAAGTGAAGGGAGTGTGAATGTATGCAATGAGGTTCGGTGATACTAAAGGCATCACTAAAATCCGCCACACGCAAAGACCTTCAGAAAATTGGGTTTCAAGCTCTCTTTTGCTGTTATCAAACTGTTGCAGTTATCGAACTAAAATCAGAAATTTGTTATACCACTAGTGAATATTTCGATCTTTGGGACCTTTTATAATCGATACTGACCATGGACGATAAGGACGATACCGGTGGTCAGCCCAATTTCGAAGAGGAGGGAATACGGTTTAAGGCGCCGCGCGCCGCCCTCTTGCCGTCCCCGGACAGAACGGGCGTTTGATGACCATAGCCCACCCAAAAAAAGGGCAGCATAATAATCGCAGAAAAGTAACGAATAAAAACTTTTCACCGCTATAATGAATAACATTTTCACTATTCGAATTCTATTTCTAAAAGTATTTATGAAGTTATCGGCTTGGCGTCGCTACGATAAATTTATTTCTGAATTTGTATATTGAAGTTTTAAATGCACTGTATTAATATTTGCAAACTTAAATGGAAGAAATGAAATATTAGTTGAAGATGAAGAACGTTATTTTCAAAATAATATAATACTTATTATAAAATGTGCAACATAATCATACACGATGCCTTTTTTGCTTTATTGGGTTACGTAAGGATTTCTGATAATTATGCGAGTATTACACATCTATACCAATAAATAAAATTGGAGTGTCTGTTTGTAATGTCAAAATAATAGGTTTTTTCATGCTCACACGGTTATTTGCACTATACATATGCCTAAAATAGACATTTATATTTTTTTTGTCTGTCTGTCTGTTTGTTCCGGGTAATCTTCAAAACGGCTGGACCGATTTCAAAAATTCTTTCACCAATGGAAAGCTATAATATCAGGGAGTAACCTAGGCTATATTTTATCCCGGTATGCTCACAGGAACGGGCACTACGCAGGAAAGACGACTGAAACCGAAGCGAAGCGAGGGCGGGTTGCTAGTCTATACCAATAAATAAAATTGAAGTGTCTGTTTGTAATGTCAAAATAATAGGCTTTTTTCATGCTCACACGGTTATTTGCACGACACCTATGCCTAAAATAGCAATTAAAAAATTTTTGTCTGTCTGTCTGTCTGTCTGTTTGTTACGGGTAATCTTCAAAACGGCTGGACCGATTTCAAAAATTCTTTCACCAATGGAAAGCTATAATATCAGGGCGTAAACTAGGCTATATTTTATCCCGGTATTCCCACGGGAACGGGAACTACGCGGGTAAAACGACTATAACCTATAACCAAAGCGAAGTGAGGGCGGGTTGCTAGTTATAAATAAAACTAGTTTTACGGTTTTTATCGCGTTTTGATTGCCTGACGTTTCGAATACTTTTTAGCGTTCATGGTCACGAGCAGACTAACATGTCTCACGACCACCAAGTCATCGTTATTACAGAGATTAAGATCTACCCGCTACAGAATTTATTGGGTTAACTGAAAACAATTTTATTTTTGATAATAGCTGACCCGGCGAACTTCGTAACGCCATAATTTTTTTTTTCGTAAATGCATTTTCTAAATTGCCGAATATATATTCTCTAATGGAGGAACCATTACGGCTTTGTCAGGGAAGATTCGATCGTCTTGGTCTCGCCATTGTTAATGATGATTCAAAGAGAATACAAATTACTGATGATTGATTTCTGAGAAAATTATAATTATAAAATTTTCTTCTTCTTCTTATTTAATGGCAATGAGCTACAATAATATGAGCTATTGGTGCCAGTGTCGAGTATTATATTAGTTATTGACGTCTTTAAGTTTTCGTCTTTCAGTCAGTCGATAGCATGATTTGGTACTGATATCCAAGTCATGCCGTCTCTGGGAATTTTGGCAGAATGTCAAAATGCACGCAATTCACTATTATATCATATTCACTACATTTTAAAATTTGATCCGCATAATACACTCATTTGCAAAAAAAACGGGCACCTAAGCAATGAACCATTTCAAATGTTAATATTTCTTTGTTTGATAATTATAGGTAGTTTTATCCACACAATTTGCTAAATTAATAAGAAAATAATCGTTTTCATCAGTATTTCATAAAATTTAGATACAATTTATGGGAAATAATGCTAAACCTCGCTAGTAGTGTATATTCGCTAGTAGTGCATATGCTCATGAAGTAAAAATAAAGAAGTTTTTTTGTTTGTTTTTCTTTAATAAAGTAAAAGCAGATAAATGTTTAGTATCGAGTGTGACCCCCTCTAGCTAAAATCACAGCTTGAATTCGTCTGGGCATGCTAGCGAGTATATCCCGGATACTTGCTTGCGGAATACGTTCCCACTCCGCAGTAATCACATTCTTCAGCTCTCTGATGGTCTGCGGAGCCGGGTGTACTGATCTCACACGCCGTTTCAGAACGTCCCAGACATGCTCTATGGGATTGAGGTCGGGACTTCGAGCTGGCCAATCCAAACGACGAATGCCGACCTCTTGCACATACGCATTAACATCGCGGGATCGGTGGGCGCGAGCATTGTCGTCCATAAAAATCGAGTCTTCACCTAGAGCGGCCAATGCGGGTTGTGCATGAGAAATTAGAACTTCCGTTATGTATCGATGCCCAGTCAGTGAGCCGTTTTCAATGAAGACTAACTCTGTACGATCCATTGAATTTATTCCTGCCCAAAACATAACAGAGCCCCCACCATAAGGTGTGATTTCTTCGAAACATGCCTCTGCAAAGCGTTCTCCTTGTCTTCTTAGCACTCGCCGACGTCGATCTTCACCGAACAGAGATATCCTGGCTTCATCAGAGAACAAAACCCTATTCCAATCGTCTTGAGTCCATGATTCACAATTTCTAGCGAACCTAAGCCTGTGAACTCTGTGCTCACGGAGTAATTTGGGGCCGCGGGCCGGGCGGTGACTGCGTATATTGGCAGCGAGAAGCCTCCTCCTGACCGTCCATAGACTAATATGCACATTTCTTACTTCTTGGAGGTTGTTCTTAAGATCCACATACGAAGATTTGCGATTTCTCAATGCGCGACTCACAAGAAAACGATCATCCCGTGGTTGGGTACATGGTTTTCTTCCAGAACCAGGCCTTCTCTCGACGGAACCAGTCTCCTGATATCGCTGCCAGGTCCTTTGGACTGTCGAGCGACTAACATTTAGCCTCCTAGCCACGAAACATTGGCTGCAACCCTCTTCAAGCAGCGCGATAATTTTGGTAGCTTTTACCACTTTATCTACCATTTTTGATACAGCCAAACAGCATTAAATAAAGCTTTGACAGTCAAGGATATGAAATTAATCGATAAAAATTGAATAAAAGTTATGAAAGTCGATGTTAACTTCTGGAACTTCGCGCCAAAAATGTAGGATAAAAAGGGGTTTTCTGTAAAAATGAACATCAAATGAAAAATTGAATTTAGAACGTACTTTTTTAAATACCACAGCATTTTTAAAACCGGCCAGTAACGTGTACAAACGATTGAAACCTTTTTGGTATTGTATCTTTTTAAATATGAATGAAAATCAAAACCGCCCGTTTTTTTTGCAAATGAGTTTATTATATAAAATATCAGCAAAATTATGCAATATAACACTGTAAAACACTAAGATAATGAAAAAAATATAAAAGCGCTACATGTCATTTTGACATTCGCGTCAAAAAAAAAATTTTTCAAATTTTGAACCATATTTAACTATAAACAAAATTACGTTTAGCTGTCATTTGCATTTTGTTATTACATATCAAATGCGTTTTTGTTATCCTACGTTTCATAGTGACTTGTATTCTCTTTGACATGAGTTTTGGTACGACTATGGAAATGTCATGTTTAACTCTTGTATTATATTCATTTTTTTAGTGTTTTATAGGGTTACATTGAATAATTTTGCTGATATTTTATGTAATATAATACAGTTAAGGTATGTAAGGAATGTGATATAAGAGTGGTTTACGTGTATTTTAATATTCTACCGTAATTCCCAGAGAAATCAAATAATTAGGTTTACAGCGGCTAATTAATCATAACGACTTGACTTACTGATGGACATGACTATAAATAAGCTATTCTATATAAAGAAATGTTAAATAATTGTATCAGACTTGGCTGTACGGTTTTTGATTCCATTGCCCGTCCGACTGATTAAACAGAAACAAAATAAAATCTATTTGACATTTTATGCCATGTCACACGGAAACGCGATCGAACGGGATAAAAAGTAGCTCATTGCCATTAAGAAGAAGAAGAACTGGATAAAAAGTATCCTATGTCCGTCTCCTGGTTCTAAGGTACCTCCCCACCAATTTTCAGCCAAATCTGTACAGCCGTTCTTGAGTTATAAATATAGTAACTAACACGTCTTTCTTTTATATATATAGATTACCTAGTTGGAATTCATGACAATGATTCTATCCCCCTTAATGGACACTTCTAAGTCCAAAAGTGTGCTTCCAGACTTTATCAAACTTCGAATTTATATAAGCTGTAAAATAATTTTTGTCACTAATACAATGATCGATAGTATTTTTTTTAAGTGAAAATTTTTCAGCCACGTTGGGCACTTTTTGGTACCACTTTTTGATATGCTTATGACTGGCGCACGCGCAGTGTGCTGTGCATCTTAGATACTTTTTGAATGGGTGGAATCTCGTGCATTCGCGTCACCGACATGCTTATAGCAGTATATCTATTGGCTATACAGCTAACGTACAGTTCTGTGTATATCTTATAAGTGAAATTAAATAAATTTAGTGAAAAGTTTAATGTGTATATATATACTGCGCATTGTTGAAATAGTGTTTTTATTTGATTATTATTTAAATCGTTTAATTAAAGAATCATTGATCAGTACAATCATCATCATCCGCCTATCGCCGTCCACTGCTGGACGTAGGCCTTTGTCATGTTACGCCACAGAGTAAGAGAGTCTTGTGCCGCCTGCATCCAACGACGTTCATCAACTTTCACCAGGCCATCGCTTCACCTAGCGCAGGGCGTCCTACACTGCGTCGTCCGATACGTGGTCGCCACTCGAGAACCTTTCATCCCCAGCGGTTGTCGATTTATCGAGCAACGTGTCCTGCCCATTGGCGCTCCAGCGTAATAATTCTTCGTGCTTTATCGGTTACACCCGTTCTTTTGCGGATTTCCGTATTTCGAATTTTGATTTTGATCAGTACAATAGTGAGTACTAATTAAAGATACTAATATTTTTAAGATAAGTAATTGTTAAACCTCGTTTAAAGAAGGACATGTCATAGCGCTCGGGAAACACAGCAGCAGGTAGTTCATTCCAGAGCCTGCACGTAGGTGGGAGAAATGAATGCTGGAAACGTACAGTTGAAGACCATAACGTTTCCAGGTGAAATGGATGAATCCTGCTATGATGTCGAGTGGTGCGTTGGTATTCTGGTGACGGTGGTACCAAGTCAAACAGTTCCTCGGAGCACTCCCCGTGAAAGAATCGTTAGACTACACAGAGTGACCCAAAGTCTCTCCGCTGCTCCAGCGACTCCAATCTGTCCGTAAGATTGGGATCCCCGACGATTCGAACAGCCCGTCTTTGCAGGGAGTCAAGTGGGTCTAGCTGATATTTGGGCGCACCTGCCCAGAGATGTGAGCAGTACTCCACATGAGGACGAACTTGTGTTTTGTACAGCACAAGACGCTGTCTCGGTGTGAAGTACCACCTGGCTCTGTTCAGGACGCCCAACTTTTTGCTTGCCAATTTGGCTTTGTCCTCCAAATGACTCCCAAACTGGACTTTGATCGATATTTCGACGCTGAGAATCCCAATACTCTTAGAAATTGGGAGAGTTACTCCTTGGAACTGTGTCGCCATGACAAACGGCTCCTTCTTTGCAGTGAACGCGCAAACTTTTGTCTTTGTGGGGTTGAACTGGACTAGGTTCCGTTCACCCCATTCCGATAATCAATAATTCGGCAATAATCATTATTACGAACTTGTAACCCAACTACAACATTTCATTGAATTATCTTTAAACATCAGAGAACTTTTATACTAACTTTGGACCTCCCCTTTAAGGGATCTTAAGGGATGATTTTCGAAAAAATATTTTACATCTATATCATGATTTTCAATGAAAAACCTACCTACGTACTGAATTTCATTTGAATAACTTCAAAAACGGCAAAGTTTCATACTAATTTGGTACCCCCGTTTGACCCCCTTAGAAGGTGAATTTGCCACAATCCTTTCTCAGTGCTCCCCTACGTTAGAAAGGGAACACCTGTGCAAATTTTCAAGTTCAGAACTCTTATAGTTTAGGCCCTGCGTTGATATATCAGTCAGCTTCTCCTTTTATATATATAGATTATCATTAACGCCCCCGCAACACCCTTTGCAGGTGGAATTTCGTAAAATCCGTTTTTAGTTGACCTCTACTCGACGAAAGGAATATTTCTGCCAAATTTCAAGTCTGTACGCCTTATGGTTCCAGAGATATGGTGATGAGTCAATATACCGCTCGCAAAACCCTCCTCTCCTATATATACATAATATATATATATATATATATATAGATTAGCAAGAAACTGCTCCGCCCCAATTTGTTCAACTCATAGCATATAACCTTTTTCGATAAACAGGCAACAAGCTTTTTTGGCGTCGAATTATTAATATTAATGAATCGCAAACAAACAAGTTATTAAAAGGAATTCTCTATGTGGGATACAAATATAATGGTTACATGCCTTTATTCCTACACGGGAATCGTAAAAATGCCAGTAAATTGTGTGGCAGTTATCTCTTGGGTAATTTGTAATATCTACTATAATCGCCAATCCGTCTATCTAGGGAGGCGATTTCGCCGTTATGTCCTCGAAAGAATGAGCGATGTGCGTGCGAGTGACATTCTATGGCGGGCCTACGTCCAATAATATACGGCGATCAGCTGAATGAGGATTGAAAAGAATAAATAAATAAAATAGTATCTTACCTCTGACACCTCACTTTGGCATGATTCCACGCTTTTGGTCAATTCCTGCAGTTGGGTCCGGATCTCGCAGAGAGCAACCGTGGTCTCCAGTTGACGGTCACCACGCTGCAGATCATCCAGCTTGGCAGACAGATTCATGCTCATCACGCTAACCTGTCGCTGTAGGCTGATGGAAGGTCGAAAAAACTAATATTAGTACCATAGTAACAACGTGGCTTCCGTTGGCCATGAGCGATATTTTTTATCTGTGCTGAATGATTGAATGAATGATATTAAAACTATTTGAATCTGTATAAAAATAGGTTAGGTTTGTTTTTAGGTACAGATAATTTTATATATAATTTCTCGACCTTATTTATTTTATTTTTATGCAATACTTGTGATAATAAAGTCGAATAAAATAATAAAGCCTCGGATTATTCAATATACATTTATAAATTATAACTAAGTTGAGTGTTAATAAATTAATTTAATTAGTTGTTGCAATGGTTTATCAATTATATTTTAGAAGTACACTATAGAGACGATAAGATGTAGCGGCTAGGAATATTTTGGTACACAAAACGATTTACTTCAATGGTTGTTACTATACAGATTGTTGATACTGCTGACTAATTGTCTATAGAAATTATTATTAGTGGTTAGTTTATAAAAATTATTGCATATAATATATAACAAACCTCATATTAAAATGATAGTTTTCATTTCGAAAATGTAATAAAATTAGATTTGCTCCATCACCTTTCATTAAACGGCTCATAAAAAATATTATATTTACGTTACTAACGTAATTTAAACACGTTTTGTGTAAATTGAAATGTAATCATGCTATTTAAATTGAGTAATGTTTACTTAAAATAACTTCAGCAATATCTTTAGGTGAAAGGTGAATAAAGATAAGGGTGAATGCGGTGATTATATATTTATTGATATCTATACAGAGTAGGTAATTAAATTTTGAGAGAACCACAATTACATCGAAAGGAAACTGTTAGATTTCTATTGCCTCTAATAATCCATAAACACTCGATGGGGAAAAACACTACTGAAATTTTACAATCACACCCATGCAAGCACCTGATACCTTTTAACCGAAAAAAGTGTGTAATGCAAGTGATCTAAGCTCAGATGGTCCTGAATGCTGGACACTTAAGTGTCGTGGCCATTGATGCTAACCACTTTGTGTCAGGGTGCTATAGCCCAATGTTTATGATAAGTACTGTGAATGAAACAGCCGTCGCGATTTGATTTTAAAACGCATCAATATCTGTAATACGAGATAGGATGCCAAGCCAAAGTGAAATAATGTAGAAGTAGACACATCGACACATAGATAGATCGTTGAGATCGTATGCAAATGAAGCCAGTATTAAAGGCGGTAAAGCTATCCTGCATTGGGTCTAGCATCACCTACCTAAGTAGTAGCTCCCTGAGTGTGGTCTCGTCTTCTTCCGTCGGCGCATATCGTGTCAGCTTGCCTCCGCCCTCCAGGGCCACATGATCAGGTACCACTGTGTGAAAACTACTTGTTTATTTTATTTTTTTTTAACAACCTATCGGCTTGGCGAATTGTTCTCGCGAAACTATGTACCGTTTATGATTTTATAGTTTCTACTATGTCATAATATTTTAAAGATGTGTGGCTCATGTAATTCTCGGTAACTATTATCTATTAAGCATCGAATTTTAAAACCGCTTGCCAATTAGCTTCAATGGCCACGACATAATCCCTATGAAATTTTGATGGTCTTGATTCATTAATATATTGGATTATTAATGAAATTTTAGTATTTGTATCGAGTTCAAGATGTTAAAAATAAATTTGTGAAATGACGTTATATTTTCCGTTTGTTAATTAAAAATGTTATTATGAACTTATTTATGTAGATATTTATTTTCTTATAAATTAAACAAAAATATGAAAATTTAATTTATAAAAGTAATTATATATATTTTTTTAATTTATTTTAATTTTAGTCATGTTTTTGTGTTTACACATAAAATCTGTAAAAGGTTTATCTATGACTTTTTTATTTTATCGTAATGTGTTGTAAAATTAAAATTAACCAGTAATAAAATTAATAATCAATGAATAAAGGGCTAATAATAACAAAAAAAATATAATAAAAAGCGATCCCGGCAACAAAAAGGACGTCAAGAACTTATATCAATATATAGAAAAATATATTAACTTCATGGTGACGGAGTAAGAAGTCACCACCTCCTATCTCGCCCGTGGGTGTCGTAAAAGACCACTAAGGGATACAATATGCATATAATATCTATGTAAAAGACGGAAAACTCGAAATAAAACCCTATATCAACACGTGTAACCAGCGTGGAGTAGTAGGTCAATTCTCCCCTATAGTGGTAGAGGCCCGAGCCCAACACTGGGCCTGGGCTGAGGTGAGATGATGATATTAACTGTATTATCGCTATAAGTTATGATTATATTAATACTATTACTTAAATCCTTAGTACAAAGTCCACACAGAGTCATCACAATTGTTCACAATATTTATTATAACCTTGTTAACGCAATTATTACTAAATTTTACTTTTTAAACATTGAGTATTACTTTTTAAACATCTATACCAATCAATAAAATTGGAGTGTCTGTTTCTAATGTCAAAATAATAGGCTTTTTTCATGCTCACACGGTTATTTGCACGACACCTATGCCTAAAATTGCAATTAAAAAATTTTTGTCTGTCTGTCTGTCTGTTTGTTCCGGGTAATCTTCAAAACGGCTAGACCAATTTCAAAAATTCTTTCACCAATGGAAAGCTATAATATCAGGGCGTAAACTAGGCTATATTTTATCCCGGTATTCCCACGGGAACGGGAACTACGCGGGTAAAACGACTATAACTTATAACCGAAGCGAAGCGAGGGCGGATTGCTAGTCGACTATAAAATACTCGAACGTAGGCGAATACGTTAGGTTCTTTTTAAAGTTTTTATAGGTGATTTAGTACAATTTTTCATTGCAAACGGTGGCAAACGAGCAAACAGTTCACCTGATGGTATGTGTTGTCGCCGCTCATGTACCTTTGCTAGGCCTACCGTGAAGAATGTGAAGGGAATGTGAATGCGTGCAATGAGGTTCGGTGATACTAAAGCCATCACCAAAACCAACCACACGCAAACACTCTCAGAAAGTTGGGCTTCCGGTTCTCTCGCTCACCAAACGAAGCGCAGTAACAAATTGCTATTACTCAGACGACGATTTTCTGCGAGAGTGTGGTACTGCCCCGGACGGACCGGGCCGCGGCTGTAGACAGATAACTGTCGACAGTGTGGTCCTACCACTCTGTATCGAATCTGTTTGAAATATTTGCAACAAATATTTAAATAATTATTTGTAGTAACAACACTGCTATTTACCATGCTATGATATTTAAAAGACACTTTTTGAATGTATTTCTAGAAATATTTGATTTAGTTGTTTAAATATTTATATAAATGATCAAATTAAAATCTATCAGAATTAAGGTAATTATTTGTAACCATATTTGTTTTTACACATTAAACATTGCAATTTATTTCTAGTTACAGCGCCGTCTGTTGAACAATATATGAGAATAATATTTCCTTTAATTACATTAATGTAAATTGTGTAAAAGTGACTATTTGGCATTATATTAAATGCATTAGAATATTTATCATTATTATTTAGCTATACATATTTCGATAATTATTTTACAGTAGTTTTATTTGTTTGTTATAAAAAGTAATTGTAGTTACTAAGACTAGACCGTTTCATTGTAAAGCGGAGGTTATAAAAACATTGTAAGATTAGAGTAGAACACTGTTTTACTTCACTCACTTCTCCGGCAAGAACTCCTAATAAATACAGTGATTACATATTCAGTATTTTACTATGGACGACCAAAACCCTGACGCAACGCCGACAAATACATTTCACCACTCCCTTTCCTATCCGTGGATGTCGTAAAAGACGACTAAGGGATATAATATGCATATAACATCTATGCAAGAGAAGGAAAACTCAAAATAAAACCCTAAACCAACCCGTCTGATCAGCGTAGAATAATAGGTCAATTTCCCTCCTATTAAGGAGGAGGCTCGAGCCCAGCAGTGGGACGTAAGTATATGAGCTGTAATAATGATGACGATGATGATGAATACTGGTAAATAGATTTGAATTAGTAGCATATAGTCAAATCATCGTCATTCTTTTTTTTTTTTTTATTGCAAACGGTGGCAAACGAGCAAACAGTACACCTGATGGTAAGTGTTGCTGCCGCTCATGGACCTTTACAAGGCCGTTGCCTACCGCGAAGAAAGCGAAGGGAGTGTGAATGCGTGCATTGAGGCTCGGTGATACCAAGGGCACCACCAAAACCCTCCACACGCAATCACCCTCAGAAAGTTGCGCTGCCGGCTCTCACGCTCACCGAACGAAGCGCAGTAACAAATTGCTACTACTCAGACGTCGATTTTCTGCGAGAGCGTGGACGCCCCGGACGGTCCGGCCCGCGGCTGTAGACAGATAACTGTCGACAGTGTGGTCCTACCACTCCTAAAAATCTCAGTACGTCCCACTATTGGGCTCGGGCTTTCTCTACTATGGGATGGATATTGATCTACTATACCACGCTGGTCAGACGTGTTGGTATAGGGTTTCGTGTCAAGTTTTCCTTTTCTTGCATTGATGTTATATGCATATCCTATAGTCCAATTTTATTTGTTGGTATAGATGATGTACAGAAGTATATATGTTTAGATTATTGGTATGTATCATATTGTAATGTATTATATATTTGTATACGCTGAATATAATGTATTTATTTAATGTGTATATATGTAATTCACTTACTATAATTTCATTGAATATTATGTATTGTAATTCTATTGCTATTCACTCTTCACTTTTATTATTAATGTTTTGCTTTTATATAGGTTATTGTTTTATGTTGTTGGTTAGGTTAACTTAGTTATGTAATTGTATCACGCAAGTCACTTGAGGTTGACACTGAAAATCAGCGCCGTGTTGTGCCCTCACAACGCAGCATCATGCTGAGTGTACGCCTCGTTGATACGCTCACGACACATGCAATTGCCAACTTTTTTTTTTTTTTATTTAAGCATAATCTGTGTCTAGGAGTGTTGCTATTGTTGTTGTGTCGAGACCGTGAAAATAAAAGCTTTTTCTTTCTTTCTTTCTTTTTTTCTATAGTCATCTAAACTATGGGCAAGAGATGAATTCTATGGTATTTTTACTCCATAACCACATCTATACCAATAAATAAAATTGGAGTGTCAGTTTGTAATGTCAAAGTAATAAGGCTTGTTTCATGCTCACACGGTTATTTGCACTATACATATGCCTAAAAATCACTTTATATTTTTTTTGTCTGTCTGTTTATTCCGGGTAATCTTCAAAACGGCTGGACCGATTTCAAAAATTCTTTCACCTATGGAAAGCTATAATATCAGTGAGTAACATAGGGTATATTTTATCCCGGTATTCCCACGGGAACGTGAACTACGCAGGAAAGACGACTGAAACCGAAGCGAAGCGAGGGCGGATTGCTAGTGTATTTAAATCAATGTAGACGTAACCATACAACGTAAATACAGGGAAAAAAATTAAAAAGTTTTGAGATCGAAAGGGGTGCCTATTCTGCAGACAATTCTTAAAGTTATTTATTAGAAGAACTTATAACATTCTTACGTGAATTTATAATGAAATTTCTATTTCTTCTTTCTACTCTACAAATATTTATGTCTAGATAAATTGTGTTCATTGTGTTTAACTTATCTGCCTAAAATATCATCATCATCATCATCGCAGCCCGCATACGTCACACTGTTGGGCTCGAGCGTCCTCCATAATAGGAGGGAATTTAACCAACTATACCATGCTGGTCAGACATGTTGGTATATGGTTTCATTTCGAGTTCTCTTGCACAGATGTTATGTGATATTTTATCCCTTAGTCGTCTCTTACGACATCCACGGGCAAGATAGGGAGTGGTGAATTGTATTCTTACTCCGTCACCACACGATGCCTAAAATATGTTTTCTACTTAATAAAGTTAATATATTTTCCGTGTGGTGACGGAGTAAGAATACAATTCACCACTCCCTATCGTGCCCGTGGATGTCGTACAAGACGACTAAGGGATATAATATACACATAAGATCTGTGCAAGAGAAGGAAAACTCGAAATGAAACCCTATACCAACATGTCTGACCAGCATGGTATAGTAGGTCAAATTTCCTCCTATTGTGGAGGAGGCCCGAGCCCAACAGTGGGACGTATGTGGGCTGTGATGAAAGTTAATATGTCCCCATATGGGGTCGGAATAACAATACAGTTGTCAGCATCTCTTGCCCGTGGGTGTTACTTAAGTCAGCTAAAAATCTCACCAGGAGAGTGGACAGCAACTTTCTTCTGGTTAACGTATAATACTATACCACGATTCATACATATCCCACTGCTGGGCTCGAATCTCCATAATACGAGGGTAATTGACCTTATGTAACATGTTGGTCAAACGGGTTGTTACGATAGGAGGATAATGGATCTACTATACTACGCTGGTTAAATAGATAAAGGGTTATAATTCGAGTTTTCCTTCTCTTGCATGTATTTTATCTACATATGGTATACCTTAATCGGCTTTTACGACACCTACGGTAAGACCTTTCTTGCTCATCACTCCGTGGTGATGAATTGTATTCTTATTGCATCACTATACTGAAAAACATATAAAACTTCACTGCAATCGCCAATGCGAATGCCAAGCATGATTTTTTCAGCACCACCTTCTCATTTGTGGGGGAGACTCATCAGTTCAGTTCAACGGTAAATGGTTGTATGACCAAGGCTGCTATATAGATAATTGAAATTTTAACTATGTAGGTAGATATATATATATATATATATATATATATATATATATATATATATATATATATATATATATATATATATATATATATATAATTATTAATATTATTTTTTGCGGGAAAACTGAGGCATTCACGTTCAACAAGTCATTGTTATTACGGCGATTTTTTATCTATCCACTACAAAATTAATTACTAAATTTTGTCTCGCATTTTGATACAAGAGTGTCTAATCTCGCGCTCACTACAAAAATATTTCAAAACTTTGGATAAGAATATAATAATTACAATCACGATAAAATCCTAATTTATAAACGATGAATTATAAGTCGCGAGAAGTAAAAGTAAAAGTAAAAAACTCCAGGAAATACTTGAAAAACAAAAATAAAACTGTTTTAAAAGCCGCCTGACAATAATTTTATAGATAGACAATAAAAGCGTAGTTGCAAAGAAAAGAAAAAAGAACAGTGAAGCTCAAAGGAACAATTTGAATGTTATAATTGCCTGGTAGCATTTTTATTAATTTAATTTTGAAATCATCTAGATATTCACTTTGACAAAATGCCCGGTAATAGCTACATCTCGTGGTTTACGCATACGTTAAAAATTTGAAATTGAATTATTAACAATATTTTCACTGAATTACCAATGTTTACGTAAACAGGTGTTTTATTGAATCTAAGGTTAGCAGTTATCTGTAAAGTGTTAAATCTTATATCTTTAAACGAGCAATTCTTGTAAATATATATAAACTCATTTGCAAAAAAAACGGGCGGTTTTGATTTTCATTCATATTTAAAAAGATACAATACCAAAAAGGTTTCAATCGTTTGTACACGTTACTGGCCGGTTTTAAAAATGCTGTGGTATTTAAAAAAGTACGTTCTAAATTCAATTTTTCATTTGATGTTCATTTTTACAGAAAACCCCTTTTTATCCTACATTTTTGGCGCGAAGTTCCAGAAGTTAACATCGACTTTCATAACTTTTATTCAATTTTTATCGATTAATTTCATATCCTTGACTGTCAAAGCTTTATTTAATGCTGTTTGGCTGTATCAAAAATGGTAGATAAAGTGGTAAAAGCTACCAAAATTATCGCGCTGCTTGAAGAGGGTTGCAGCCAATGTTTCGTGGCTAGGAGGCTAAATGTTAGTCGCTCGACAGTCCAAAGGACCTGGCAGCGATATCAGGAGACTGGTTCCGTCGAGAGAAGGCCTGGTTCTGGAAGAAAACCATGTACCCAACCACGGGATGATCGTTTTCTTGTGAGTCGCGCATTGAGAAATCGCAAATCTTCGTATGTGGATCTTAAGAACAACCTCCAAGAAGTAAGAAATGTGCATATTAGTCTATGGACGGTCAGGAGGAGGCTTCTCGCTGTCAATATACGCAGTCACCGCCCGGCCCGCGGCCCCAAATTACTCCGTGAGCACAGAGTTCACAGGCTTAGGTTCGCTAGAAATTGTGAATCATGGACTCAAGACGATTGGAATAGGGTTTTGTTCTCTGATGAAGCCAGGATATCTCTGTTCGGTGAAGATCGACGTCGGCGAGTGCTAAGAAGACAAGGAGAACGCTTTGCAGAGGCATGTTTCGAAGAAATCACACCTTATGGTGGGGGCTCTGTTATGTTTTGGGCAGGAATAAATTCAATGGATCGTACAGAGTTAGTCTTCATTGAAAACGGCTCACTGACTGGGCATCGATACATAACGGAAGTTCTAATTTCTCATGCACAACCCGCATTGGCCGCTCTAGGTGAAGACTCGATTTTTATGGACGACAATGCTCGCGCCCACCGATCCCGCGATGTTAATGCGTATGTGCAAGAGGTCGGCATTCGTTGTTTGGATTGGCCAGCTCGAAGTCCCGACCTCAATCCCATAGAGCATGTCTGGGACGTTCTGAAACGGCGTGTGAGATCAGTACACCCGGCTCCGCAGACCATCAGAGAGCTGAAGAATGTGATTACTGCGGAGTGGGAACGTATTCCGCAAGCAAGTATCCGGGATATACTCGCTAGCATGCCCAGACGAATTCAAGCTGTGATTTTAGCTAGAGGGGGTCACACTCGATACTAAACATTTATCTGCTTTTACTTTATTAAAGAAAAACAAACAAAAAAACTTTTTTATTTTTACTTCATGAGCATATGCACTACTAGCGAATATACACTACTAGCGAGGTTTAGCATTATTTCCCATAAATTGTATCTAAATTTTATGAAATACTGATGAAAACGATTATTTTCTTATTAATTTAGCAAATTGTGTGGATAAAACTACCTATAATTATCAAACAAAGAAATATTAACATTTGAAATGGTTCATTGCTTAGGTGCCCGTTTTTTTTTGCAAATGAGTGTATTTTCAGGATCTCGGCAACGGCTCCAACGATTTTGTTGAAACTTGGCATACTAGAGGATTCGGGCCCAAAAATCGATCTAGCTAGGTTTTATGTATAGAAAATGTTGTTTTGTCAGTGTTTTTGGCAGACAGTATAATGACATTAAATTTTAAAAGTATATAAATTCAAATTTTGCCAACAATTTCATTAGTTACGATAGCTCAGTGGCGAAGTAGTCAGGTTTCGTTTTATTTTTGACATCGGCGACAAACGGCATCGGATCGAATCTCGGTGTTATTATTATTCTCTTTTTGTAATTTTTTATATAATTTTCATTATTTACTTTTTATTTTTTATTAATATATATCTAAATAAATGCTACAAAAATACTCCGAGCGAAGCTCGGTCAACCTGATATTGGTACATAAAATGAGAAAATATTAGTAGAGATTATTTTTTTGTATCCTCTTCAAATTTATTATTTTTTTTATCTATGTGTAATATTTATAAGTATTTTAACGAGTTAACCTTGCCTATTGCGGAGGAGGCTCGTGCCCAGCAGTGACGTATATGAACCAAGATGAATGATAAAAAAATAAGTATAAGTCTTAGAATAATAACGTACAGAAGGATAGTGTCGGCACTTAAGCGATCAAAAATACGAAGCCAAAAATACTACGTGCGTGCAGGCGTTTACACACGTACACACGCACACGACTATACAAATTATGAAATAAAATTTTGTTTTTATAAACATAAATCGTCGAAATAATTTTAGAAGTAATGTTAATACACTTTCAAAGTGAAGAAACATACTATGTTTCTCAAATGTGTTGTGACACCATTTGAATGCACAAACCGTCATAATTATCTATTTATTTTTTAAGAGTTACGTATGTACGTGCAGTACAGTGACCTTGTACACTACGAAACAGTCCAGCGTAAGCTCCACTAGGCTCCAATTTAAATGCTTCACTTTTTGTGCGCGGACTTACCTTCTATACGTTATTATTCGAATATAGAAGTATAATAAAATTATTATTGAGCTGACAACCGGCACGAATTTCTTTATATCGTTGCCATTTCTACCATAGTCCATTGAAAAGTTACATTTGGGGTTGCGTTTTTTAGAGGACGCAATTTTATTTTTTTGATGTGTTGTCAGTGTAAAGCTAAAATCAAGTTTGTGAGGTCGCCACCCTTGTCCCACGGCCGCCATCTTGAAAATAGGGGTTGAAATGGTTTTTAGACATATCTCTTAAGCTATTTATCTGATAAAAAAAATTGTTAAAATATTTTGTTGCAAATTAAATTCTCTACAACTTTGGTCCAGTGATTTTAGTCGTAGAACTACAAATAAAAAAGTTATAAGCGAGAATGTTCAGAGATTCGAGAAAAAGAATTATATTTTTCGATATAACTTTTTTTTTATCATTTTACGAAAAAATTATATCAGACCATTTTTGTAGATCGTTTTTTAAGGAACAACTTTTACTAGTAGCATTTTTTCATTAAGTTAATAGATAAGGCTTTACAGCGCTCCGAAGTGAGTACTATTTTTCAGTACTCTTAACTATACATATATTATAAGTGTACTAATAATGTGTCATCAGTTATTGTTTTTTTTTTTATTTTGTTATTATAATTTTAGATTGGCCGGGACTCCCCCGTGGGACCTGGAAGCGGAAATGCTCACCGGATTGTATCGGCGGGTGACGGGGGTGCGAGCGGGGGGTGGTGTGGTCTCGTTGATGGAGCTCACTGCCTGGCGCGTCGACGCTCGCGAGACGTCATTGCCCGTTGGGCAGTCCGGCTGGAGTGGCCTCGGTTCGGGGTGCGAATCATGGAGGCCTTCCGGCCGGTACTGATGCAGTGGTTGGAAAAGCGGCACGGGGTGTTCTCCTTCCGGCTAGTGCAGGTGTTGACGGGGCATGGGCGCTTCGCCAAATACCTGCACAAGGTCGTTAGGAGGGAGAGTACACCGTCCTGCCACCACTGCGATTGCGAAAGGACACGGCGCAGCATACGCTCGAGGTCTGTGACGCTTGGGCAGAGCAGTACCGTGAACTCGTCGCAATTATCGGTGCCGACCTGACGCTGCCGGCTATCGCCAGGGCGATGGTCGGCAGCGTCAGGAACTGGGACACGGTCGCAGCCTTCTGCGAGGCGGTGATCTCGCGGAAGGAGGCGGCGAATCGCCTGCGCAGGAGCGCAGCCTCGATGAGGCGATCCGCCGCCGGCGACTGGGGCGGCGTAGGTGCGAGTACTTGCGCCTCATGCCACCCTAGCCGAGGCCGAAGGTGACGTGACCGAGGAATTAGTCCGTTATCCGTCGAGAGGCCGACCGCGTGAGGAAAGACCAACGTCCTCCCCGAGGGGGGGATGTCCGTCGATGGGAGGGTACCCCAAATAGGGGGTATTCCGTCGGGCCGACCTCTGATGACAAGTAACCCTGCTCCGGTGGTCGGCCCAACGACGATGGCGATGTGCATCGTGGGTGGGTTGCGGGTGTGCGTGCTTACACCCCTCTGTCGCCCCGGACGGAGTGGTGCGAGGAGCGCGGCAACCGCAACCCACGCCTAAAAAAAAAAACATAATATATGTATAGTTAAGAGTACTGAAAAATAGTACTCATTTCGGAGCGCTGTAAAACCTTAGCTATTGACTTAATGAAAAATTATGCTTATAAAAGTTGTTCCTTAAAAAACGATCTACAAAAATGGTTAGATATAATTTTTTCGTAAAATGATAAAAAAAAGTTATATTGACAAATATAAATTTTTTCTCGAATTTCTGAACATTTTCGTTTATAACTTTTTTATTTATAGTTCTACGACAAAAAGTTACTGGAACAAAGTTGTAGAGAATTTAATTTGCAACAAATAATGTTAACAATTTTATTTTATCAGATTAATAGTTTAAGATCGTAAAAACCATTTCAACCCCTATTTTCAAGATGGCGGCCGTGGGACAAGGATGGCGACCCCACAAACTTGGTTTTAGCTTTACACTGACCCCCCCCTACACATCAAAAAAATAAAATTGCGTCCTCTAAAAAACGCAACGTAAGGCCTAAATATGTAACATTTCAATAGACTATCAAAAATTTTCAGTAATTATAATAGTAGTTTTCTTTATTTCTTTATAGAGAGATAAGACTGACTTAATTGCATGTCACTTATTTATAGAAAAGCTGAAACACTGTTGTCCGCATGAACAGAAAATTACACTCACGAGCTGCCATTATCTGTGGTTCCATATGTCATATCAGATTTAAGTATCTGTTATGTATTTAAAAAAATATTATTATCTTATGTATATAAAAAAAAAAAAAATATCTCATTTCGAAAATACTGTCAACACGCTCTTCGATGGCTAAAACTTGACGGCAAAATTTAAAAGCCATTTAAAATTGGTTCACTTGTCACCGAATTTCATATAAATTATTAATTCATCACCAATAATTTCGGCTGATATACGTCCCACTGCTGGGCTTGAGCCGCCTCCATAATGGAAGGGAGATTGACCTTACTATACCATGCTGGTCGGACAGGTTGGTATAGGGTTTTGTTTCGAGTTTTCCTTCTTTTGCATAGATGTCATATGCGTATCATATCCCTTAGTCGTCTTTTACGACATCCACGGGCAAGATAGGGAGTGGTGAATTGTATTCTTACTACGTCACTACACGGAATATCACATTAGGTTACCTATGATAGGGTTTTATTTCGCATATTTCCTTTTTTAATCCTCTTTTGCGATGCCCGCAGGCAAGAGATGGATTACTGAATTGGGTTTTTAGCCACACTGAAAATATCAAATATTCACCTACCTATTAATTTAAAAAACAAATCCGTGGTAGATTATCAGGCTAGTGCTTCCAATCGTAGTTCAGTATTCCATGAAAAAAATATTTATTACTTTTCCATTTAAGTTCATCGTAGCGTTGTCAAAAACGTTTAAATTTACTTTTTATATTAAATATTTTGAAAAATGCCTTTGTTTTAGAATAGCTATTGTGTGATCGGTTTTGAGATTTATTTCGAGTTTCTTTTCTTTTTATATGATTTCCTTGCTTTTTATAATCACTGTTTTTAAATATACTATTTTCTCAATTCGTTAGTACACAATATTTAATTCACTATTATAAAATTTAATCTTTACAAACATGAAAGGATTCACCAAATTAATTTACATTGGAAACTACAAAACATAAATCACAAAAAGGGATCGAATATTTAGGTTTGGGTGGAGTCAAAAATAATTTATTCTTGCATATACCAAATCAATATCTAGAAATTTGTAACGAATCGTAGCTATTGAGACTATTTTGTACACTTAAATATATGACACAGTTCTAAGAAAGATTTTATGAAAAATGATGGAATCATTTCATTATTATTTCGCAATACGTTATAAAGAGAACGCGACAGACGTGCTGTTCACTCGGTATTCACTAACGACTGAACACTCATGTTAGTGGAATCAGTAGGTAAAACGCAATTGAAAATAATCTCTGTTGCCTATGATATAAGGACTACGATTGTATAAGAGATAAATTATTGAGCGCTTAGACATTTTCCTGTGAAGTAATAATTAAGCTAAAAGCAATCCTATTTTCAATGAAATAGCGTTCAATTTTGATTAATGGCTAAATATAAGCACGAAACAACACCCCTAGTTAGATTTCTTGAGGCTGTAATACTTTTGTTAAAAGAATCTCCATTTTTAGAATAGAGCTAAAACAAACCTTTAAGTTAATAACAGTAGGAAATATATAAATATAGACCTTTTTTTTGGTGGGTGGATTACGGTCGGCGCACTGCTCGCTCCGCTCCGTCCGGGGGCGACAGAGGGGCGTAAGGACGCACACCCGTAACCCACCCGTATAACACGTCGCCTTCGTCGTTGGGCCGACCACCGGTGCAGCGTTCCTTGACTTCAGTGGTCAGCTCGACGGAATACCCCGAGGGAGTACCCTCTCCCGTCGACGTCCCCTACTGGGACGCCGGTCGCCGACGCGAGGCTAACCTTTCTGCGGGTGCCCGGACTAAATCCCCGGTCCGGTTACGCGCGATATAGATATAGACCTACAAAAGTATTCTTTGTGTCATTTTTTGAGACTATGGTAATTAAAAGTTTAGAACATTTTTTTTTGTTTTAATTGAATCAAATTTGAACATGACAGTTCACAAATGTATCCAGTTACACATATGAATGTAGTTTATATATATGTACGTATAAATTTTTTTTTTGTTTTTGCGATCATCCATGCAAATTATGAAAATTCACACGTCTCCACATATGTTTATTCAAGATAGAACAACAATTATTAATACATGTATTACAATTTACTAAACTTTTGAGTTAATCACAATTTATTCAGTCTGGCCCACTTGTTTTTTTAGCCATTATCTGTTGGAAATTTGTGAAGTATTGCTTCGTCCCCTTTGAAAGAGACGTAAAACAAAAAGTACGACTTTTCGGTATACAACTCTTAACATACATTTTAAAACGAAAGCTTTATCTAAGAAAAAAAAAATTATCTATCCTAATAACATACTTTTATAAAAAAAAGGATTTGTGGTGTATTGTTTAATGAAACCACGCTCCAAGTGAAAAGTTTAAGGCAATTAATCGTAAGTTTTCGAAAAATTGTTTGATTTAGGATATTGAAATCGAGTTTTTAATGTCAATAATTGAAAAATTGGAATAATAATGAGAAATCAATAGTAGACAAGACATCCTAGTATACAATTTAATTTCAATTTGCGTATTAGAGTCCTAGGCATCTTTATACAATACTAGCTGACCCAACAGACGTTGTTCTATTCAAATAAAATAAGCGCCGCCGTTTCTTTTTGTGGTTGAATTACGGTCGGCGCTCTCCTCGCACCACTCCGGCCGGGGCGACAGAGGGGCGTAAAGCACGCACATCCGTAAAATAAGCGCCACCTACCGGGTCCAATTGTCAATCTAAACTATTCTCGAATAACTATTCACATATAAAAAAATTTTGTCAACATCGATCTAGCCGTTTAGGAGGAGTTCAGTGACATAATTGTGTATGTCACTGAACTCCTCACAAGTACATAAGAAATTTACACGAGTACTGGCTGACCCGACAGACGTTGTCCTGTATTTACATAGTCGTAAAGTTTTCTCAAATTTTCTAATTTTCTGCGCCACTTTCTTAATTTTTGTTTCCATATAAGCCTTTTTCGAAGTATTACTAATACTAAAAAAAAAGATGAACTAAATCGGTAAAGTCGTTCTCAAGTTATGTTATTGTCCTGCCCGAACAGCGCCACCTACCGGGTCCAATTGTGAATCTAAACCATTCTCGAATCCCCTTGAACACACACAAAAATATTTCGTCAACATCGGTCCAACCGTTTAGGAGGAGTTCAGTGACATACACACGTACGCTAGAAATTTATATATCCTTACTAATATTATAAATGCGAAAGTAAGTTCGTTTCTTTGTTTGTTTATTTGTTTGTTTGTTACGCTTTTACGCTTAAACCACCGAACCGATTTCAAAAATTTTTTCACCAATGGTAAGCTATAATATCAGCTATATTTTATCCCGGTATTGCCACGGGAACGGGAACTACAAGGGTAAGGCGAGGCGAAGAGAACCGAGAGTGGGTTGCTAGTAAGATATAAAAGAAGATAAAGATAAAAGTCTTACCCCTTATCTGTACGTTTTGATCTTTTAAACTATGCAATTTTTGATGCGGTTTTCGTTTATAGACAGAGCGATTCGCGAGGCAAATAATCTATACCAATAAATAAAATTGGAGTGTCTGTTTGTAATGTCAAAATAATAGGTTTTTTTCATGCTCACACGGTTATTTGCACGACACCTATGCCTAAAATAGCAATTAAAAAATTTTTGTCTGTCTGTCTGTCTGTTTGTTCCGGGTAATCTTCAAAACGGCTGGACCGATTTCAAAAATTCTTTCACCAATGGAAAGCTATAATATCAGGGCGTAAACTAGGCTATATTTTACCCTGGTATTCCCACGGGAACGGGAACTACGCGGGTAAAACGACTATAACCTATAACCGAAGCGAAGCGAGGGCGGGTTGCTAGTACATGCATATCATAGTACAGATGCGTTGCTAGGCTTCGTTAGATATAGGCGGTACAGAACCGTACTCTGGCGAAACATGAGGCCTACATACAGCAGTGGACGGCATAGGCTGAATAGTCATGACAATTATGGTATAGAATAACAAGCATTTTAAAAATTTGTAATGTGAGGTCGGGAAAAAATATATTTTTATGTACAACCTAATTTGATGATACAATCTAATCGGATGCAATAAATTAAAATAATGTTCTACGTAATTGTATATTTTTTAAAGATCTACAATAAACTCCGCAATTTCATATCGGATTTAGAGCTCTGAAGGTTTTGCGGCAACAATGGAGTGCAGGCCCCTTGGATGCAAATTATTTTTAAACTAAAATGGTCATTTTCCAATAATAAAGTTATTGTGAAACGAAGTATAGATTCAGTTAATTCAACAAACATGTAAGTATGATAGGAAACAAAAATTATAACCTGAAATTAAGTTTTAGCGAACGGAACCTGCCGAGCTTTTTTATTCCTATGATGATTTGGGTAATAAAACAAATGTTCTTGATAACAACTAACACTAACTTTTTTACCACAAACTTTTTTATTTATTAATTTCCAAACATATTTTATCTTTGGTAGTTAATTGAATCAGGACTTACATTACCATCATCTTTTTTAAGCTAAATAAATATAACTGGAAGGAAACAAAAATAAAGAATCTAGACATCGAATGCCTGACCTCCGAGGCTGCGTGCGATTATCACCGTATTCAGCCACTGAACCATTGAAATACTCCTTTAAGATGAGTGGTAAATTGCAAGGCCTTATAAGGGTCATTTGTAATTTAGATATTTTATGATTACCTGAATGGAGTGAACAAACATAGATAATTTCTGTTAATATTTAATAGAATCATATTTGTACAAAGTACTAGAGGTAAAGGTAAAACGCGCAAAAATATATTAAGAGAAAACTTATTTACTAGTCTTTTTTATTGCAAACGGTGTGGCAAACGAGCAAACAATACACTACAAACAAACAATCTACAGCCGCGGGCCGGTCCGTCCGGGGTAGTACCACGCTCTCGCAGAAAATCGACGTCTGAGTAGTAGCAATTTGTTACTGCGCTTCGTTCGGTGAGAGAGAGAGAGAGCCGGAAGCCCAACTTTCTGAGGGTGTTTGCGTGTGGAAGGTTATGGTAGTGCCTTTGGTATCACCGAGCCTCAGTGCACGCATTCACATTCCCTCCCTTCACTTTCTTCGCGGTAGGCAGCGGCCTTATAAAGGTCCATGAGCGGCAGCAATACTTACCATCAGGTGTACTGTTTGCTCGTTTGCCACTGGTTGCAATAAAAAAGAAAAAAACCTGATGGTAAGTGTTACTGCCGTTCATGGACCTTTACAAGAGCGCTGCGTACCGCGAAGAAAGTGAAGATAATGTGAATGTTTGCAATGAGGTTCGGTGATACTAAAGGCATCACAAAAACCCACCACACACAAACGCTCTGAGAAAGTTGGGCTTCCGGCTCTCTCACTCTCCAAACGAAGCGCTGTAACAAATTGCTACTACTCGGACGTCGGTTTTCTGCTCAGTGTGGTACTACCCTGGACGGACCGGACCGCGGCTGTAGACAGACAATTGTCAACAGTGTGGTCCTACCGCTGAATTTGATTTCTTTTTTTAGAAAGTCCCTATTGTCTACTCTTTTGTGGAGGCTCCGGAACTGTAGCTCCGATTGCCCACTCCTAAATCTGGCAATGCCGCGAATATATGTCTACCTTCTAAGGTACGCCAAAATTCACAGAGGAATCATGAATTTGGTTATTAGTACACAATCAAAGGTAACGATTATGAATTATATGAATAGACTAAAACCTAAGTTTTAATACGTCACTAGCGTTGCATATATATACCTTATTGCTAATGTAATAGAAGAAGAAAAAGGCGAGCAAAGTCAGCACTTATCGGTTAAAATATGATTAAGATCACAGGACAAATACTTCGTACTCAGAAATATGCTGGCATTAATTATTCTAAAATGATTATCTGCAGCGTTCGCGAAACTTAACAGGATCTTCTCATCCAACATACCTCAGTGTCTGAAAACACAGGTCTACGACCAGTGTGTGTTACCAGTGATGACTTACGGCACGGAAACGTGGTCTCTAAATGTAGGCTTCATAACGAGGCTCAAAATCGCTCAGCGTGCTATGGAGCGGACTATGTTTGGGATTTCTCTGCGAGATAGAAACCGGCATACGGAATTCCACAGCAGAATGGGTATAACCGACATAGCACGAAGAATTAGCACGCTGAAGTGGCAATGGGAAGGCCACATCGCTCGACGAATCGACAATCGCTGGGGGAGAAAGCTTCTCGAGTGGCGACCACGTATTGGACGACGCAGTGTAGGACGCTTCCCCACTAGATGGACCGATGACCTGGTGAAAGTTGCTGGGCATCGTTGAATGCAGGCGGCATAAGACGGCACTGTGTGGCGTAACATGAGAGAGGTCCACTTCTAGCAGTGGACGGTGATAGGCTGAAATGATGATTATCTGGACATCATATCTCATAGTCTTTCACGACACCTCCCAAGAGAGAGAGGGTGTTGAACTGTATTCTTACTCAGTCAATACATTGAAAATATTTACACGAAGCCCGCTAAATATAAAACAGCTTTTGAACTCGCGTAACAATTACGTCAGAATCATCGTACTAGCAAATTGATCGGTTACGTCGACGGTTCATTTACATATTTATCTACGTACATTGTAGTACGGTAGACACGACCATTATCGATATTACGTAAATATTTGACGTATATAGAATAACAAGGCTTAAATTACAACCGAGTTTATTTATACATTGTCTGGTGTTTTTCTTAGCATCCTTCCTTCCAGCTTAAATACGTTTTAATACTAGGTTTGGCCTCGTCCTTAATAGAAGTGATCTACTATTGCACGCGACGGATTGGTATAAGGTTTTATTTCGAGTTTTGCCTCTATTACGTAGACATTATCTTTAGTTTGTTATCCGTAGTAGGTAGTGGGTACCCGTGAATGTCGTACAAAACGAATACGGGATACAATACGCATATAACAGCTATGTAACTCGAAATAAAACCTATACCAACCTGCCTGACCGGCATGCTATAGTAAGGTTAATTTCCTTCGTAATGCAGCAGGCTCGAGCCCAGCAGTGGGACATATATAAGCCGACATGATAGTCTTTAGTTGTCGTTATAACACCCATGGGCACGAGATAGGGTATAAATTGTATGAAAATGAAATAAAATTTTAAATTTTTATTTTCCTTTCAAAATTTTACATTGTGAAGTCTCTGACCTTGTGCTAGATGGAGAAACCCGTGTTACAAAAGTCAGCGCCCTCCTATTTGATGTGGGGTACATAAATATATTAAAAACTATAATTATAAATTATTCTATGTATATATGTGTATAAAATATATATATGTACATACATATATATTACGTAATAAGGTTGAAATGTTTTAGATGTCATGTTACATTTAACTGCAGAATTTGATCTCGTTACGCTCAATACGAGCATGTTTGAACATCGATTGCCGGCAACCCCAATGTCACACCACCCTCTCACCCGTTTCGTACGAATGTTGGTAACCGTGTAGTATAATTAAGTATAGATACATTATACAGTTAGATCAAAATTTTAGTTGCAATTATAGAGATTTGACTAACAATAGGTATCTATACCAATAAATAAAATTGGAGTGTCTGTTTGTAATGTCAAAATAATAGGCTTTTTTCATGCTCACACGGTTATTTGCACGACACCTATGCCTAAAATACAAATTAAAGATTTTTTGTCTGTCTGTCTATTTGTTCCGGGTAATCTTCAAAACGGCTGGACCGATTTCAAAAATTCTTTCACCAATGGAAAGCTATAATATCAGGGCGTAAACTAGGCTACATTTTATCCCGGTATTCCCACGGGAACGGGAACTACGCGGGTAAAACGACTATAACCGAAGCGAAGCGAGGGCGGGTGCAGGTGCTGGTCTTCAGCCCAGCAATGGGACGTATATCAGTCAAGATGATGATGAATTATTATGTTTCCAATGTGTCATATTTCATATATTATTGTATAGGACGGCTACGAATACTACCAATACTTACATTGCTCGTGGATGTTGTAAAAGATGACTAAAAACTTTATATCAATATGGAACAACACTGATGTCGTTTGGTCAATAATTAAATTCCATAGGAAGGTTGATATTCCGTCACACGCAGAGAGGCTGACCGCGTGAGGGCGACCGATGACCCTGGAGGGGCGTTCGGAAGGGAGGGTACCTAAAAGAGTATCCCGCTAAATCTGGAACTCAGTCGGCTCAATGACGATGGAGAGAGTTTACGATGGGTTATGGGACCGCGCGCCGTCCTTTGGACTGGAATGGACGGCGTGTGCCTGTTCATAGCCCACTCAAAAAAGGGCTGACTAAAAATCTGTTACTAATATTTCTGCAATATATACTTTAAAACAATATTGAGTCGAGCCCTCGAATGTTGAGTCGATTGAACGATATGTTATTCCTATACGTGAATAAGAATACAATTCACCACTCCCTATCTTTTCCGTGTGGTGACGGCGTAAGAATACAATTCGCCACTCCCTATCTTGCTCGTGGATGTCGTAAAAGACGACTAAGGGATTTAATAAGCATATAACATTTATGCATGAGAAGGAAAACTCGAAACAAAACGCTTTAATAACCTATCTGACCAGCATGGTATAGTAAGGTCAGTTTTCTTTCCTGTTGTGTAGAAGGTTCGAGCCCAGCGGTGGGACGTGTGTAAGACGATGGTGATATGTGAATTATAATCGCAAATTTCTTTGCTGATTTTATGGGAATTCGCCATGTCATTATGCTTTCTTTTTTTTTAACACGCTTCTATAAGTTTCACCTGTATGTAAGTATCTATGTATATAACGGAATCTTTGAATCTCATTTCCCACTTTGAACGAACAGATTTTATTTAAACTATGCACACTCGTTAAAGGCCCATGACATTGCAATAATTCGACCAAAATTGTCAAATATTCTGATTACATTCGCCAAGATTTAGAAATGTCTAATCGCATCCTTTGCATATGAGCAAGAGAGACAGAGTTAGTGTGTGAACTACGCGTGCGCATTATTCGAAACTTCTATGATTCGCTGTCAGCTTAGCACAATGCAGCAAAGACTATCTCAAGGTAGTCGCGTTCAAAACTTGTAAGATGAAAGTAATCTACTAGTAACTACTTGAGTTGTAACTTGTAAGCCTGAATAACATTTTAATTAGGAAGCCTTATGTATTTTAACTACCTTAAACAAAAAATTACAATAAAATAAAAGAAAGATTTTGTAAAATTTAATATTTAGCGTACATGGAGGACATTTTTATCACATTAAGAAAAAAATCCTAACTGCATAACTACAAGACCTAGGATAATAAATTTGAGTAGTTTAGTTAGATAATAAGTCTCACTACGTCTCATAGCCTGTTGGTCCATTACTTACGGGTCACCCTATATCTAAAGAAGATATACGATTGAAAAGGAGTTATGAGAATTACAGACAAATACTGTGTTCACAATATTGCTCGTTTTATTTAAATACGAAGTTATTTTCCTTATCACAATTTTTTTTTCCGGAAACGAGTACTCTTGTCACACACCTTTTTATAAGTAAAAAAAGACGAGTTTATTCGTGTTGTGCGAAATGGTAAGATGCGAGCAACTTGTAAACAAGGGGGTCTAAATGGATGGATGAGGGTTCGTCTTTTGTCGACGGCACCCGATCTATTTACCTGCTAATAATTAAAAAGAAAAACTTGTGATTTGGAGAAATAATATCCGATATAGTGATAGTAATATGTAAATTAGCCTATCCACCTCCCCTATTAGCCTCTTCACGTGGTAGATAATTCTTTAAGTTTCACGCTTCGTAAGCTGCATTTCATAATCGCGAAGGATTTTTTTTTTTTTTTTTATGGGTGGGATATGGTAAGCACACGCACGGTCCAGTCCGTCCAGGACGATGAAAGGACGGCGCGCGGGCCTATAACCCACCCGTACCCACGTCACCTCCTTGTTGGGCCGACCACCGGAGCAGATGTGACTTGTCGTCAGTGGTCGGCCTGACGGAATACCCTTTCGGGTAACCTCACCTCTCGACGTCCTGGGACGTCGGTCGCCGTCGCGCGGTCAGCCTCTCTGTGGGTGACGGACAATTCCCCGGTCCGATCACCCGCGGCCTCGACTAGGGCGGCATTAGGCGCAGATACTCGCGCTTGCGCCGCCCGAGTCGCCGGCGGCGGAACGTGTCGCCGAATAGGAGCTATACTCGCACACGATCCGCCGCCTCCTTCCGTGAGATTACGACCTCATAGAATTCGGCGACCGCGTCCCAATTCCTGACGCTGACGAGCATCTCCCTGGGGATGGTCGGCAGCGCCAGGTCGGCACCGATAATTGCGACGAGTTCACGGCGATCCCCCTCTCATGCAGCACACTCCTCGAGCGTGTGCTGCGCCGTGTCCTCGTCGCAACTGCAGTGGTGGCAGGACGGTGTGCTCTCCCTCCTGACAATCTTGTGCAGGTACTTCCCGAAGCAACCGTGCCCCGTCAGCACCTGCACCAGTCGGAAGGAAAGCACCCCGTGTGTCCGCTCCAACCACTCCATCAGCACCGGCCGAAGGGCCTCGACGGTCCTGACACCGTACCGAGGACTCTCCAGCCGGACTGCCCAACGGGCAATGACTTCCCGGCGGGCGTCGACCAGCCAGGCGGTGATCTCTTTGATGGAGACCATGCCGCCGCGGGCGCGCGTCTCCGACACCCACCGATAAATGTCGGCGAGCATCTCCGCCTCCAGGTCCCACGGGGGAGTTCCGGCCAGGAGGCACGCTGCCTCCGTCACCACCGTGCGGTAACCCCGTATGGCCCTGATCGCCATGACCCTCTGTGGTCACCACAGGAGGGCCCTAAGATGGACGGTCAGGGACCCCGCCCACACCGGTGCGCCATACAGGGCCATCGACTGGATCACCCCCACGTACAGCTGTCGGCACGTAGCACTGGGTCCGCCCACATTCGGCATCAGCCGCGAAAGGGCGGACGCCGCGCCGACAAGCCGGGGAACAAGTTGATGGAGATGCTCCCGGAACCAAAACTGCCCGTCAAGCACTAGGCCCAAGTACTTCATGTGGGCCTGGATGCTGATGGTGACCGACTTCATGGTGATCGAAGCACCGGCGGGAGGCCCGGCGGTACGGAGGGCATGGAACAAAAGGGCCTCCGTCTTTTCCAGGGCTACCCTCAACCCCAGCGCTCCAATCCGCCTGACAATCTCCTCGGTGCTGAGAGTTGCCAGGCATGCCGCCTCCTCCAGCGTCCCACCCCGGGCTGTGACGAGTGTATCGTCGGCGTAGCAAATTACACCCAGCCCGGGTGGGAGGCGTCCTCTCAACGCCCAGTCGTAGCCGATGTTCCACAGGGTCGGACCCAGAACCGACCCCTGTGGGGCACCGCACGTCATGAGCGTTCGCACAACGTCCCCTACTCGGTCAACGTAGAGGACGCTGCGCCCCTCCAAGTAGTCTGCCACCAGCCGCCTGAGGTACACGGGCACCCCGTGATACCTCAGCCCCTCCCTGATGCAGCTGAATGGCAGACTGTTGAAGGCGTTGGCGATATCCAGGGACACCGCCAACAGGACTCCACCGCCAGTGACGGCCTCCGCTACCACGGCCTTCAGGCGCAGTAGGGCCGCGATCGTCGAACGCCCTCTCCGAAAACCAAACTGGGCGTCCGACAGATCGGGCCCGACCCTCACGAGGTGCCGCTCGATGCGGGCAGCCAACACCCTCTTCAGCAGCTTGCCCGCATCATCGAGCAGCACGATGGGCCTGTAGGCCGAGGCCGACTCGGGAGACCGTCCCGGCTTCGGCAGGAGAACCAGCCTCCCCTCTTTCCAGCACCCAGGGAACTGCCCGGACGTTAAACAGGCGTCGAACAGTCCCCTGAGGCGTGGTCCCAGGTGCTCGAGGACCAGGGCCAGCACACGGTACGGAATACCGTCGGGCCCGGGGGCGGTGGATTTCACTCGCATACGCGCCACCGCCGCCTCCATTTCCGGCTCCGTGAATAATCGCGAGGGATACCGTCAGGCGTCGCAGATGTAACTACCTACGCCTGATGCCGTCTTCATCGATACAGCGATTGGTCGAAATGGGGATTAGTTTTTCGCTTGTAGACATAGTCAATGGCTCGGTAATATTTGCTGCGTGTTACTTAAGCGTTCATAGGAGACGGAATCTAAAACGTTAAGCCACTGGAAGGCCACCGAATGAGCCGACGCCGACGTACGAGTGATGAGGTCGAATGCGGCATAGACGGGAATACAGCAGAATATGATATAAATGATGATTGACTAGAGAGATGCGTAAGATACTGACCCATCATGCCAGTGTCGCGAGTTCGAATCCCACGCAATTCACAAATTATTGTTCTGAGTTCTAAAAAAAAGGAAAAATAATGAAATGCATATGAATGTGATATAAATAAATGGCATAAACATTCAATATATATATATATATATATATACACGGGCGGGCTGTGACAGAAGCATTTCAGTCAAAAGAGGTGAAATAAAGATGCCACTGAAATTCGACATATTGTAATAACCCTCTACTATACAGGGAATTATTGTACTAGCTAACTGATAATGTAGATATCCATATTATCGCATAGCAGCCCACATACGTCCCACTGATGGGCTCGGTCCTCCTCGACAATGGCAGGGAATTTGACCTACTATACCATGTTGGTCAGACATGTTGGTATAGGATATCATTTCGAGTTTTCCTTCTCTTGCACAGATGTTATATGCATATTATAGTACTTAGTTGTCTTTTACGACATTCACGGGCAAGATAGGGAGTAGTGAATTGTATTCCTACTCCGTCACCACACGGAACGAATGATGTCCATAAGTGAAATAATTTTACAAATAGGTGAAATTCCTACGGTTTCACTTGCGTAATACACGTTGCCGTAAAAATATATAATACTAACAATCCGCTCTCGTTTAGCTTCGGTTTCAATCGCCTTACCCGCGAAGTGCACATTCCCGTGGGAATATACCGGGATAAAGTATAGGCTAAAAGAATTTCTGAATTCAGTTGGGTGGTGAAAGCGTAAGAAACAAACAAACAATGTTAGTAAGGATAAGGATGTAAATAACAATATATGTTAGTCGCTGATAGTATAGCTTGGTGTTAGTGAAAGAACTTTTTGAACAGTTTTAGTAATGTAAGGGCGAAATAATATATTAAGAAGAATACATTAAGAATAACCTTTTTTTTATTGCCAACGGTGGCAAACGAACAATCAGCACACCTGTGGGTAAGTGATACTGCCGCACATGGACCTTTGCAATATCAGGGGCACAGCCAGATCGTTGCCTACCGTTAAGAAAATACTCTTTTTAAACCTCGTTTAAAGAAGGACATGTCATAGCACTCGGGAAACACAGCAGCATGTAGTTCATTTCAGAGCTTGCACGTACGTGGGAGAAATGATCGCTGGAAACGTACAGTTGAAGACCATAACGTTTCCAGTTGAAATGGATGAACCCTGCTACGATGTCAAGTGGTACGTTGGTAGAATGGTGACGGTGGTACTAAGTTAAACAGCTCCTCGGAGCACACAGAGTGATCCAAAGTCTCTCCGCTGCTCCAGCGTCTCCAATCTGTCCGTAAAAACATTTGCATGCATTTGTAATAGTAACATAACTACTATTGCTATTTATGTAGTGCTAGTAAACTCGTATTTCGCCAACATATTGGCAAAGTAACTTGCTACGAAAACAAACAAAGAGCACTAAACTTTAACCACATATAATATTCACTAATATTTATTCCATTTAAGTTTTGCAATTCTCTACAGGGCGCCTATGTATACAATGTACAAGTTCGTCGATCTCTAGTCAAAACTTGTATTCTACTAAAAGTTATTTCATTCGTAGACTGGTAATACGAAACGTGTCAATGACTCCAGTGATTCAAATCTTACGGACAGATTAGAGATCACTGGAACGGCGGAGAGAGTTTGGGCCATTCTGTATTCTACTGGCTCTTTCTTCGGGAGTGCTCTGAGGAACTGTTTGATTTGATACTACCGTTTTACCAACGTATCACTCAACATCGCAGCAGGGTCATCCATTTCATCTAGAAATCCTTCAACTGGACGTTTCCAGTGATCATTTCTGCAACGTACGTACGGGCTCTGGAATGAACTACCTGGTGTTATGTTTACCGAGCACTATGATATGTCCATCTTTAAACGAGGTTTAAGAAGATTATTTTCTTTATGGTAGGCAACGGCCTAGCCTAGCTGTGATTGCAAAGGTCCATGTGCGGCAGAATCACTTACCATCACGTGTGCTGCTTGCTCGTTTGCCACCATCGATAATAAAAAATATCTCGGAGCGATTCTTTGCTACTTGCATCCAACGGTTCCCCCGCAAAAAAATTAACATGGATCCAATATCTTGCTAAAACTAATTGAAAATTTGAAATAAAATCCTCATCGTGGTATCACCTCCGGCAGGCCGGCCACGGAATTGAAGAAATCTACCAGTGGTCGGCTCAATAGCGACGGGGAGGGAAACAGTAGGTTATGGGGTCGTCACCCCCGGATAAATTGGGCAGGGTGTGACCAGACCTAGGCCCACCAAAAAAAAGTGTGATAACATCTGTATCTCAGCTCAGATTCCTCCCCTCTACAATGGGAGGGTATTTGATCTTCTATATCATGCCGGTTAGAAGAGTGGTATGGGATTTGGTTTCAACTTTTCTTTCTCTTTCTTAGATATTATTTGGATATGCTTTGGCCTTTGTCTACATTTTTCCAAAATAAGTTTCCCTTTGATTGCACAGATGGCGTAATATTTAAGATACTGACCGATCATCTACAGACAGAGTGTGGTGAAATGCAGCTTTAAAAGTTTCCGTACAACGTGAATCCCCATTGGCGATTAAGGTAAGTGTATAATAAAAGTAACAAAATTTTTAACAAAATAAGAAACCGACTTCAAAGAAAAAAGATCGTTTATGTTAACAATGTAGATAAATTTATAGATTCATGTTGATTTTCAAAATTTACTTATCCGATTTCGATAAAATTTTCATGGCACTATTTGGGAAGTATACCCTATCCAATAAAAAAAAAGAATTTTTCAAATTGATTGGCAAGCGACGGAGTTATTCGTGAGGAAACATAAAAAAAATGCAGTTATCCGAATTGAGAACATCCTCGTCTTTTAGAAGTCGGGTAAAAACCGCAGAACTAACACATGATTATTTAAATTTTTTTAATACAACGCTCTGCTGGGCACTTTACAGACATGTAATTAAGGGACACAAATTACATCCACAATTTGTGGACAAGGTGTTGCACCGCGTGGGATTCGTACCCGCGATACAGGTATGGTATGTCGATATCCTAACCAAATGGTTTTGGAAGCTTAAGATACTTAGTCTTGAGAAGAGGAAAAAATATGTGTTTGTACTTGACTTACGTCGATAAGACTGTTTCCTACGAATTGGACAAGCAATGTAACATCTTGTTAAGTAGGGATTTGTCAATATCATTGCATGATTTGTGTAAGAGTATTAGTGAATTTTCGTAATAGGCTTACCGTCTACGATTATTTTGGGAGATTAACCCACTAAATAATTCGGATCAGACGTTTCGATATATTTGTTTCCGCGTTTTCGATTCTTATCATACGAGGGGCTGCTAACAAAATTATGCCTTCGACAATGAACAAATAATTTTTCTTATAGCGTATTGTTTTTATTCTCATTTTTCTTTTGAAATATCTATATGTTAATACGTGAAGAAAAAACTTTGTATCCCTGTTTACGAAAATTACGCGGATGGACTAGTACGAAATTTGACACAGTTGAAGTATATCAAATCAAATCATTTATTCTGCATAGGTCCCTTAAGGGCACTTACATATTGTCAAATTACACGTTTGAATACAATACAATAATCTACCACCGGATCGGAACGCGGCCACATACTGAGAAGAGCCGGCAAGAAACTCAGCGGGCAGTCATTTTTTTTCTTAATCTTTTAAATATACATATAATATTATGCTTCGTACAACATATATAGTATTAGGTCCAGTGTGATGCCCTTCGAAATTAAATACATGTATAAATTTTCAAGATTTAATACAAGACAAAAAAAAATTAAAGCATAAAGAAAGGAAGAAAATATGGCAAGCAGCACCCGATCACGAGTTAACTACTAGAGTAGCCATCACTCTCCTCAACCAGAGAGGGAAGGGAGCGACCCGCCTCACATAGCTACCGCAAGCAGAACCTTATTCAGTGAGCATGACCAAACCATAAATAAAAAACAAAACGAACTATAACTACTACTATACCTACTATAAAAAAAACTACTAAGTACTACAAAATAAACTATGAACTATAGCAGGTATGCAAAAAGAGATCAAAACCAAAATTCGACAGGTAAAAAATATATTGAGGAGATGTGCATAAAACTGAAATTTCATATAATAATGGATAAGAAATGAATAGAACTACGCGGGTAAGGCGACTGAAACCGAAACGAAGCGAGGGTGGGTTGCAAGTAGTGAATATAGTAAAATTTAAAAACGCTACATGACATTTTGACATTCCCGTCAAAAGTCCTGCAACATTCAAATTAGATTTTCATTTGCAATTCTGTTTAGAGACAACCTATATTTGTTATGTTGTGCTACACAACAAATATAATAGATAAATAAATATTTCTATTGTTTACTCAAGTATTACACATTACAAATAATATTATTTTTACAAATTTTATCGTGTTTGTATCGGATTACTCATTTCTCGACGTTTCCACGTGGCGTCCGCCAATGACCATGAACGCTGAAAAGTGTTTGTAAAATAGTTTAGCTAGCCGTAAAAATTGTTTTATTTATAAATGGTTACTGTTTAGAAAGTTGGACTGTATGGTAACAAATTAGAATAAAAGAAATGTTTATTAGCACCAATTAACTAGGCCCGTCTTTATAGTTGTTACACACCAAGTCATCAGGTAGCGTTTAGTAGCCGTCACAAGCTGCGGACCAGATATTTCATATATTTTATTTGCGTCACTGTAAGTCGAGTATTCGAGTGGAAACGTCGGAGTTATGGTAGTCATTCGAGCTCGCTAGTAGGCCTCGTTTTCCTTAGCCGAGGCCGCGGGTGGCTGGACCGGGGAGTTAGTCCGTCAGCGGAGGCTGACCGCACGACGGCCACCGAAGTCCCGGGACAGGGACGTCGAGAGGTGAGGGTACCCGAAAGGATATTCCGTTGGGCCGACCACTGACGACAAGTCACTCTCTTCCGGTGGTCGGTCCAACGACGAAGGCGACGTGTCACGGGTGGGTTACGGTTGTGCGTGCTTACACCCTTCTGTCGCCCCGGACGGAGTGGAGCGAGGAGCGCGCCAACCGTAACCCACTCCCAAAAAAAAAGGCCACGTTTTGTCGCTTGCCTTGCGCTCATAGCCACCGGCATTTAACCGCTTCGCGAAAGACAGCGCATTAATAATTATATAATAATAAAATAATAATAAACAACAATAATGAAATCGAAGAATGTTTTTGTCTTCCAAACGCGTTCGAACTTGCGAAATATCATCGTCTCCGTGCCGGGTTCCTTGTCCTCAGTGGTCGCCCTGTTTCAGAAACATCGATGTATCGTTTGCATCCCTAAACATAGTATTGCGAATTTTAGTCACGAGATAGCATTTTATAAATCTAAATATATACAAATAATTGAATCGTATTTTAAAATGCTTATTCATCATCAACATCTCAGCCTATACATGTCCCACTGTTGGGCTCGGGCCTCCTCCATTATGGAACGAAATTGATCTACTATACCACGCAGGTCAGAGGTGTTGGTATAGGGTTTTATTTTGTGTTTTCCTACTTTTGCACAAATGTAATCCTTTAGTCGACTATTATGATACCCACGGGCAAGAAAGGGGGTGTCTTAAAAACGTAATTGTTTGTACCTTTTTTGTATATGGCGTTTATGTTCAGTTTATTATTTTCCTCGTATTATTATTATGCTGAAGTTTCATAATAAGTTTATTCTGACTTTTTATAAAAGCTCTCTCGACTCAACAAATGCCCAACAATTTGATAATAATTTGCTTTTGTTTGCAAATTGTGTGAAAATACTTCTTTTTGCTTTTAATTTCTGCGAAGAAAACAATTTAAAACTTATTTTTAAGTAGCTTCTGTGTGCGGCTTCTCTATATATATTATAAGGAGGGTATTTACAATAGATATTGTGTTTACTGAAAATTAATGTGGTCGCTACAGTGATATTCAAATTGTGTAACGAATTTAATTAATGTTGTTAGTGGATTTAAGTGATTATAATATACTGCTTATATCGCTAAAAGCTAAATTGAATGTGGGTTGAGTGGTTTGGAGAGTAATTGTCGGAATAATAATAGATTAACGGGTGTAATCTATACCAATAAATAAAATTGGAGTGTCTGTTTGTAATGTCAAAATAATAGGTTTTTTTCATGCTCACACGGTTATTTGCACGACACCTATGCCTAAAATAGCAATTAAAAATTTTTGTTTGTCTGTCTGTCTGTTTGTTCCGGATAATCTTCAAAACGGCTGGACCAATTTAAAAAATTCTTTCACCAATGGAAAGCTATAATATCAGGGCGTAAACTAGGCTATATTTTATCCCGGTATTCCCACGGGAACGGGAACTACGCGGGTAAAACGACTAAAACCGAAGCGAAGTGAGGGCGGGTTGCTAGTATTAAATATTTGTGTTTAACAATTTCTTTTTGTTTAAACTGTTAAATTACTTGAGGACCTTTTCATAATTTCAATCCAAATACGTCCCACGGTTGGGTTAAGACCTGTTCTATTGTGGGAGAGACTTTGATTTTATACGTATTTCTTTCATATCGTAGTGGGAGGACTACACTGTTGACAGTTATCTGTCTACAGCCGTGGGCCGGTCCGAATCGAGTAGTACCACACTGAGCAGAAAATCGACATCTGATTTGTAGCAATTTGTTATTGTGCTTCGTTCGCTGAAAGAAAGAGCCGGAAGCCCAATTTTCTGAGCGTGTGATGGGTTTTGGTGATGCCTTTAGAATCACCAAACCTCATTGCACGTGTTAGATTATTGGCATAAATATATAAAAACAAAGTAGAGTTAAATATGTGTGTATAATATATGTATATGTTATAGGTTTTAAAGTACAATTATATAAATTTTTGAAATGGAAGACATCTTTATCAATTATTTTTAATTGTTTATTTCTATAATCCGTTATTTTGCATTACGGAAACTCTTTTAAACCTGTAAAATAGGCTTACAATAATCTAAGTATACCAATAAATAAAATTGGAGTGTCTGTTTGTAATGTCAAAATTTTTCATGCTCACACGGTTATTTGCACGACACCTATGCCTAAAATACAGATTAAAAATTTTTTGTCTGTCTGTCTGTTTGTTCCGGGTAATATTCAAAACGGCTGGACCGATTTCAAAAATTCTTTCACTAATGGAAAGCTATAATATCAGGGCGTAAACTAGGCTATATTTTATCCCGGTATTCTCACGGGAACGGGAACCACGAGGGTAAAACCACTAAAACCGAAGCGAAGCGAGGGCGGGTTGCTACTAAATACTATATTTGTAACCATAACTAACAAAAATCACAGTTTAAAAACTCTTTAGATTAATTTTCGTCAAAACATGTGGCGTCCCGATGGTGTATAAAAAGGCTTGCAGCCGAATGATCGTCACAAGACGAGTTGAGAGCCCTCAGCGCTCACCCACCAGTCCGGGTAAAGTTGTCATAGCCATCTGAACCTAACAACTAATTCACACAAAAAAAAAATGATCGTCACAGTTTTCCCCGACCAGCGAGCCGTGCGGAGCTATTGATTTGGACTGGTGTTGGTATAGGGTTTTAAATCCAGTTTTCCTTGTCTTGTATATCTCTTAGTCATCCGACACCCACGGCTAAAAGAGAGTGGTGGTGAATTGTATTCTTAGTTCGTCACCACACGGAAATAATTCACGTTGCATCATCATCATTTCAGTCTCTCGCCATCCACTGCTGTGCGTAGGCCTCCCTCATGTTACGCCACAAAGTGCGGTCCTGTATCGCCTGTATTCAATGACGCCTAGCAACTTTAACCAGGTCGTCGGTCCACCTAGTTTCGTCCTAGACTGCGTCGACCGACACGTGGTCGCCACTCAAGAACCTTTCTTCCCCAGCGGTTGTCGGTTCGTCGAGCGATGTGGACTACCCATTGCCACTTCAGCGGTTACATTTACTATTCACTAATTATATATAATAATGTTTTAATTATTATCATTTTCGTTCAATTGGAATTCAATGCTTTATTGCACATCTATTTCGTGGTCGATATGACCTCGATAAACGCTGTTAAAGCTCATCATTTCAAATGTTAAAAATTAATATTTTATCGAAAATGTGTTATTCATTTAATATATTTATTTAAAGGTATCGAATGTTCGGAGTATTAATTTATTTATTCTATAGGCATTCATTGCTGGATACAGGCTTGCGTCACATGAATAATTCAGTATTAAGTCTTAAATCTTTTTTCCGTGTGGTGACTGAGTAAGAATACACTTCACCACTCCCTATCTTGCCCGTGGATATCGTAAAAGACGACTATGGGATATAATACGCATATAACATCTATGCAAGAGAAGAAAATCTCGAAATGAAACCCTATAACAACCTGTCTGACCAGCATGGTATAGTAAGGTCAATTTCCCTCCTATTGTGGAGGAGGCTCGAGTCCAACACTGGGATATATATGAGCTGAAATGTTGATGATGATGATGTCTTTAATCACGAAACAAATCTTTGTTTATCTAATAATTGTCTCCTTTTTAATTGTTCCATTTTACTTACTACTTCCTTCTCGTTCTTTTTTTATTACAATCGATGGCAAACTAGCAAACAGTACGCTGGATAGTAAGTGTTGCTGCTACTCATGGACCTTTGCTAAGCCACTGCCTACCATGAAGAAAATGAAGGAAGTGTGAATGCGTGCAATGAGGTTTAGTGAAACTAAATGCATCACCAAAATCCACCATAAGCGAATACCCCCAGAAAGTTGCGCTGCCGGCTCTCTCGCTCACCGAATGAAGCGCAGTAACAAATTGCTACTATTCAAACGTTGATTTTCTGCGAGAATGTGGAATGGAATCGAGATTGGAATCTTAGTCCCTTCTTTTTAATACTGGCATCCACTTCATCCTGATTAAGATGTCCACTAATTTTATTAAGAGAGTGAACTTTCTTTCTATTATTGTTTTTGAATGAAATGAAAAGATTAAAGCATATTTTATCTACTCTCGTTACATTGATATGTGAGTGTCGTAAAAATGACTAAGGGGCACTTATAGTCTTTATATATATATATCTTGTGTACGTTTGTATGTCACTTAACTCCGCCTAAACGGCTATACCCATGTTGATGAATTTTTTTTTGTGTTCAAGAGGATTCGGGAATGGTTTAGATTCACAATTGGGCCCGGTAGTTGGCGACGCTGTCGATTTCAAGGAGAATTCTTTTTATTTTATTTGAACAGAATAACATCTGTTGGGTCAGTTTGTCATCATCATCATCATTTCAGCCTATCGCCTTCCACTGCTGGACGTAGGCCTCCCTCATGTTACGCCACAAAGTGCGGTCCTGTGCCGCCTGCAACCAACAACGCTCAGCAACTCTCACCAGGTCGTCGGTCCACCTGGTGTGGGGGGGCGTCTTCGTTCTTCTGCGGATTGCCGTATTCCAGATCCTATCTCGCAGAGAAATCCCGAGCATAGCCCGCTCCATAGCACGCTGAGCGACTTGTTATGAGGCCTACATTTAGGGACCACGTTTCCGTGCCGTAAGTCATCACTGGTAACACACACTGGTCGTAGACCTGTGTTTTCAGACACTGAAATATGTTGGACGAGAAGATCCTCTTAAGTTTCCCGAACGCTGCCCAACCGAGTTGGATTCGTCGGCTGATCTATTTCTCAAAATTGGATCTACCTAACTGGACTGTTTGTCCTAGGTAAACATAATGATCGACAACTTCGAGAATCGCATTACCAACTAGGACCGGTACAGGAATGACATGGGCATTTGACATGACTTTCGTTTTGTCCATGTTCATTCCTAAACCCACTAGTTGGGATACCCTGCTGAGATCATTGAGCATGATGCCAAGGTCCTCCATGGATTCTGCCATAACGACGATATCGTCTGCAAATTGAAGTTGAGTGATGTATTCGCCGTTAATATTGATGCCGAGTCCAGTCCAGTCTAAGAGCTTGAAGACATGAAGATGTCTGTACTGGAAGCAGTACAGTGGTGAACAGTTTCGGAGAGATGACGTCTCACTGTCTCACGCCTTTCTGCAACTGGATCGGTTTCGTGCTCGCATCCCGGATACGAAGTGACATTTTGGCGTTCCTATGCAAACACTTCAGCACTTCTATATAGCGATGGTCGATTTGGGACCCCTGAAAGGACTGCAGCACCGCCCAAATTTCGACTGAATCAAAGGCTTTCTCATAGTCCACAAACGCTGTACACAGGGGCCGATTATACTCCTCGGTCTTTTGTATAATCTGCCGAAGCGTGAGGATATGGTCTATGGTGCTATAGCCTTTTCGTCAGCCGGCTTGTTCGGGTGGTTGGAAGTCATCGAGCTTGCACGTGAGTCGATTGGTAATGACCCTCAAAATCAACTTATAAACGTGGCTCAGGAGTGAGAGGGGTCTATAGTTCTTTAGAAGAGCTTTGTCGCCCTTCTTGAAGAACAACACCACCACACTTCTGGTCCACGACTCTGGAACATCGCCATCGAGGATAAAGGAATTAAATAGCTTCTGAAGGGCTTTTAAGACCGGCTTGCCGCCTGTCTTCAGAAGCTCTGCCGTAACTCCATTATCTCCTGGTGCCTTATCGTTACGTAGTTGTTTGAGAGCCATTCTAATCTCGTACAAGCTGATGTCCGGGATTTTTTCGGTATAGTGCCGAGTAAGCTTGGATCTGGGATCTTGGACAAAGCCGACAACAGGATTTCGGGATGATTTATATAACTGTCCATAGAACCTTTCACCTAACCTATTCAGCTGCTTATGTTCGGACCAATCGGCTGAAGACTGCACCGTCATTTCTTTTCTCCATTCCATGAGCTCGAGAGTCTGGTCGGAAAGTTTTTTAGGTCTATTAACGCGGTGAGCCTTGAAAAATTTCGACCGAACCGCGTGGACAGTTTCCACGAACCTGCTGTTCATATCGTTCGGGGATTCGCACTCGTCCAGACATTGGAAGCGATTGTGTAGTTCGAGTTGAAAGCTTTCGAGGTTCTGGTATTGGACAGATGTAGGTCGGGGTGTAGACTTCATCAAGCGTGATCGCTCGACTTTTATATGGATATTCAATGTGCCTCGTACCATCCGATGGTCGCTCCCAGTTTTAATCGTGCTGATCACTGAGACATCATTGAATATCTGTCGTTTGTCTGACAAGATGAAGTCTATCTCGTTTTTTGTTGAACCATCGGGGCTAACCTAGGTCCACTTCCTTTGTGGCTGCTTCCTGACGAAGGAATTCATCATAAAGAGGCTTTTCTTCTCCAGAAAATCAGCCAGTTTCTGGCCCCTCTGGTCTCTCTGTCCATATCCATGTTTCCCCACTCTCAGCTCATCATCACTCCCTTTGCCTAGTTTCGCGTTAAAGTCTCACATAACCACCGTGAGGTGGGCTTTGGACACGTGTATGGCTTTCGAGGTGCCCTCGTAAAATGCCTCCACCTCGTCGTCGGAGTATGCCGAGGTCGGTGCGTATACCTGTATAACCTTCAACGAATACCTCTTGGTAATTCTGAGTATAAGGTACGCTACCCTTGTCGACACACTCTCGATCCTCTCCACGTTATCTACGAGAGACCTGCGAACGATAAACCCTATACCACCTTGGGACGGATGATCGCCCTCCCGGTAGAAGAGCAAGTTTCCAGACTGGAGAATTATCGTACCCTCGCCATCTCTTCGCACTTCTGATAATCCTACAATGTCCCAGCGGATTTTGGTCAATTCCTCTTCCAGCTCGATGACCCTCTCGTCAGTCCTGAGTATCCGAATGTTGTGTGTTACCAGCGCCAAGGGTCGTTTTGGTTGATAGCCGGATCGCTGCCAAAGATTTCTCCTGGGTCAGTTTTTATATGTATATAAGATTATTTATCTTTAATCGGGTCAGCAAATGATTAAACTTGTGTTGCTCTGTTAACAAAGATTTTTTATTATAATACTTTCACAATAACTAAAAAAAAAACACGTAAGTAAGTAAAAGTAATCACAGTTAACAAAACTCTTACCCGTTAACAACGAAACGACATTTAAGGTTTATAATGCCATATGTCTTTTTCTTCACAATATCAAAACACTTCGTTTTCGACAGTACAAACGTAACACAGAGACTGCGTCAAGTGCGGCAAAGTTCAAAATTAAAGAAATACTATTAGTAAAGTCATTTGGTATTTTTACCTGGAAAGTTTGCCGGGCGTTTTGAAAATTGGCGATTTTATAGATTTTGACATGCTCTTACCGAATTTGAACTTTGCCACCTCGTATCTTTGCCACTCGCGCCGCGATATTGGAAAAATGCCGCCTAAAAGCAGTTTTTTGATAATAACTCCTTTCCCACGCATTTTACAGGAAAACATGTTTTTTACAAAATAATTGTAAAAGAAATTTCCTACAATTTGTCTTAACCTTTTTTCCTAAAATCAATAGTTTCGGCGTACGAGCCGTAAAGTGTAGTCCAACACACGTTTCAGCAGAAATTCTGATTTCCAGTATGAAGTAGAGAAGGCGGCCCGTTTTTTATCGTGGTATCCCTAGTAGGCCTAATACACATCTGACTCACTATTTCCAAATTTAGTTCAATCTCCGTCTCTTCATTATTGTTGACGGACCAGGTGTTAGTTATGCTTTCATCGTCTTCAGGATTGATTAAAATATTAAAGACGGAAGTTTCTTCTGTTTCCAATCCTTTTTCCTTCACTTCAATAACTTCACTATCTTGCAATATATCACCACAAATAAAACAGTTTACTTCATTAGAAGCCATGGCTCTATAAATGCAAATGACACTGTGAAACGATAAACATTTTTTGATGACTTAGACTAAATATATCTATTGAGCTTCGCTAGGGTCAGCTGTTTCTTTGAAGGGAGAGGAAGGGCCTGACACAGAAGGGAAGAACGCATTCTTTTATACCTGCGGAGACAGACCATAGTGAGCCGGGTTTTCAGTACAATATTTAACCTTAATTTTTATATTTTACAATTCACAAATATGTTATATAATATGCAGTTTTAAATAAATATTACGCATTGTTACGCGTTATTTCCGTGTGGTGACGCAGTAAGAATACATTTCACCACTCCCTGTCTTGTCCGTGGATGTCTTAAAAGACGACTGAGGGATACGATATGCATATAACATCTATGCAAGACAAAGAAAACGTGAAACAGAACCCTATATCAACCTATCTGATCAGCATGATTATAGTAAGGTCAATCTCCCTCCTAATGTGGAGGAGGCTCAAGCCCAACAGTGGGACGTATATGAGCTAAAAGGATGATAACGCGTTAGCGTTTATGTATAACGGTTTACGGCGCTCGTTCGCCAAAACTATTGATTTTAGGAAAAAAAGGTTAAGACATAAATTGTAGCAAATTTGCTCTACAATTATTTTGTATAAATATGTTTTCCTGTAAAATGCATGGAAAAGGAGTTATTATCAAAAACTGATTTTAGGTGCCGTTTTTCTAATATGGCAGCGGGGGCAGCAAAGGTACGAGGTGGCAAAGTTGAAATTCGGAAAGAGCACGTCAAAATCTATAAAATTGCCAATTTTCAAAACACCCGGAAAACTTTCCAAGTAACATCTATTTTTTCAACCAAATGACTGTACTATATAGAAATTTCTTTACATGTATAAAAACAGTTCTGAGTAGTGAATACTTAAAAAATATCAAAAAAATTATCGAGACAATTAGTTATCGTCTAACGATAAAATATAAAATAAGTAATATAACTATAAAAATTCAAGCTCAGAGTTCTCGTTCAAAGAGTTCAATACACAGGAATTAATTACAGTAATTACCACTGAAACACTGTTATAATTCCGGTATTAGTATTGTACTTAGTAAGTTAATAACAAAGATAAACAAAGAGCTTCGAGGCGAAAGTAAATATGTATATGTACTCGTACATTTAGAAATAATGAAAGCCGAAGTGTTAACGGAATGATGTTTTATTTAATGAAATAACTCGGGTCCGAATTTTGTGAAGAACTTTACGCATTCCACGAAGTAACATGATATTTCATTTAATTTATATTTTTAAATGGAATCTATTAATATTAAAAGAATACAGGGTGTATCAGGTTATGGGACAACTGGTCAAACGGGAGCTAGGCAATGGAGGTAGGAACCCATGAAAAAATTTGAAATAAAAATATCGTGTCGTTAATGAATTGGAGACATGTAAAGTTTTCAATTTTGTTATCGCTTTTTTGTGTAAATCTGATTGAAATGTATACAGTCAGTGATACTTAATCTGCAACATATTCGTACTTTGTTAAGTGTTCATTAGAAATTGAATAAATCAATTAATACGTTCGCATAAGCAAGACAAACGTCGCTTTAAATCAGCTGATCGGCCGATGACCGTTGACGAGTCGCCTTTGTACCTACGCTACCATTGAAGCGTTCGCGCAAATCATACCTATTTATATTGTCGAAACTATATATGTCTACATGTATTCTGTCTGTACATGCCTACATAATACGTAACATTTAAGGCATAGACTCTTAGACATACATTTTTGTAATCACTATAACTTTTATGTTATATTGTTTTTTTATATTTTTGTATAATATACATTCTAATTATGATCTATGACCCTTAAACTACAAATACTCGAACAGTTGACCCATAACCTGATACATCCTGTATATAATAATTATATTTAATACTGAATACGGGAAGATTAATAGCTCTGGATACGAGCCAGGCTCAGCGGATATTATAAATAAATCAAATGTATCAATCGCCTGATATTTTTAATATGTAATACTTATATTAGTCGAGTGAAATCATCATCATTTCGGCTCATATATGTCCCACTGTTGGGCTCGAGTCTTCCCCATAATAAGAAGGAAATTGACGTACTATACCATGCTGGTTAGACGTGTTACTATAGGGTTTATAAGGGTGTTGTAAATAAAACTACTTTTACGGATTATATCGCGTTTGTATTTGATTTATGATTGCCCGACGTTTCGAACACTTTGCAGCATTCATGGTCACGGGCGGACTAAGGTGTCTCACGTCCAACAAGTAATCGTTATTACAGACATTTATAATTATCTACCCAATACAGAAAATTAGTTATAAATTTATTAAATTTTGACCCACATTTTAGTACAAATTTATTGCCAGTGTAAGAAGAAAATGATTCTATATGAAAAAATTATATTGTTTATGGTTAGTAATTATTAATTATTAAATTTGTAGCAATTATTGTTACAATTTGTTGATTTAAAACTAACAAAACTAATATACTACCACCGGATCGGTACGCGACCACACTGAGAAAGATCTGGCAAGAAAACTCAGGGGACTTGATGCTAAATTAATATTGATTTTTAATTTTAGGTGCGACTTACTTTGTCTTACTAATTTAGCATCATGTCCACTGTGTAGTGCTCGCGTAAACATCAGATATCTTTATAGGGGTGATTCAGTTTTTCCCTTTCTCACATCGATGTTATATCCATATTATACCCCTTAGGCTTATTTTACGACACCAACGGGACATAGGAATATCTCCTGTGTGGTGGTGTATTTTCTCACAACAGTCCAGTTAAGTAGATCCAACAGTGTAGTTAGGTAGATGTAACCGTGTAGTTAGGTAGATCCAACATTGTAGTTAGATAGATTTCAAGAAAGAGCTCAGCAGACGAATCCATCTTGGTAGGGCAGCGCTCGTGAAACTTAAAAGGATCTTCTCGTCCAACATACTTCAGTCTGAAAATACAAGGCTACGACCAGTGTGTATTATCAGGGATGATTTACGGCATAGAAACGGTTTGCCTAAATGTAGGCCTCATAACCAAGCTCGTCGTTAGATGCAGGCGGCACAAGACCGCATTCTATGGCGTAACATAAGGGATGCCTACGTCCAGTTGTGGATGGCGATGGGCTGAAATGATGATGATGATGATGAATATTTTATCGTCAATTTGAGACATAATAAAGCATTATGTTCTGACAAAGTACAATGGATTGTCCAAGAAAAGGTTAGTGCAAATTTGTTCATCATCATCAATTCAGCCTATCGCCGTCCACTGCTGCACGTAGGCTCCCTCATGCTACGCCACAAAGTGCGGTCCTATGCCGCCTGCATCCAACGACGCCCAGCAACTCTCACCAGGTCATCGGTCCACCTAGTGGGGGAGGCGTCCTACACTGCGTCGTCCGATACGTGGTCGCCACTCGAGAATCTTTCTTCCCCAGCGGTTGTGGATTCGTCAAGCGATGTGGCCTGCCCATTGCCACTTCACCGTGCTAATTCTTCGTGCTATGTCTGTTATACCCGTTCTTCTGCGGATTTTCGTATTCAGGATTCTATCTCGCCGAGAAATCACGAGCATAGCCCGCTCTATAGCACGCTGAGCGACTTTGAGCCTTGTTATGAGGCTTACATTTAGGGACCACGTTTCCGTGCCGTAAGTCATCACTGGTAACATGCACTGGTCGTAGACCTGTGTTTTCAAACACTGAGATATGTTAGACGAAAAGATCCTCTTAAGTTTCCCGAACGCTGCCCAACCGAGTTGGATTCGTCGGCTGATCTCTTTCTCGAAATCTACCTAACTACACTGTTGGATCTACTTAACTGGACTGTTGTGATAAAATACACCACCACACAGGAGGTATTCCTGTGTCCCGTGGGTGTAAATTTGTTACCAGTACAAAAAGTGATACTATTTGAAAATAATAAAAATTGTTATGGTCAGTAATTATTAAAAATTAAATTTGTAGTTATTATTATATTTTGACAGTTAATTAATTTGAACCTACCAAATCTAATATACTACCACCGGATCGGAACGCGGCCATAGAAAAGATCCGGCAAGAAAACTTAGAGGACATGATACTGCGCTCAATGCCGCCCTAGACGAGGCCGAGGGTGACTGGACCGGGGATTTAGTCCGTCACCCGCAGAGAGACTGACCGCGCGACGGCGACCGACGTCCCCGAGGAGGAACATCGAGAGGAGAGGGTATCTCGCGACCGGGGTATTCCTTCGGGCTAACCACTGAAGACAAGTTACCCTGCATCGTTGGTCGGCCCAACAAAGAAGGCGACGTATCATGCCACCCCTCTGTCGATCCGGGCGGATCCGGGCGGCGGAGGCGCTGCCCATGGCCCACCCGTAAAAAAAAACAAAAGAGGGCACGATACTAAATTATTATAGATTTTAAAAAGGCGGTTTATTTTATATCATGACTTATTGGATATGAGATGTCTTAGTCGGCATCTGACCATGAACGCTGAAAAGTGTTCTAAATGTCGTGCAATCAGAAATAACAAAATACATCCTTACTGATATTATAAATGCGAAATTAAGTTTATTTGTTTATTTCGCTTTCACGCTTAAACCACCGAACCGACTTCAAAATTTTTCTCACCAATAGAAAGCTATAATATCAGGGAGTAACATAGGCTATATTTTATCCCGGTATTCCCACGGGAACGGGAACTACGCGGGTAAAACGTCTGAAACTGAACCAAAGCGAGGGCAGGTTGCTAGTCTTTCATAAATACTCGTAACATATACCTACATTGTACGAGCCAATATTTCTCACAAAGAAGTTCTATAGTTTAATATAAAATACATTTTTATTAAACAAACCGTTGTATATTCGATATTTGTTCACTTTTATTGCCCAGTTTAGTTTTCAATTATAAAACAAACTATGTTTTAAATTATACTTGCCCTACCACTCAATGCGACGTCAAGTTCTTCATAGATGGGACAATACTGTAGAGTTTTGCACGTGTAAATGTTAGTTAACACTTGACGTCGATATGTCATAAGCCATTTTGATATACAAACGTTTAATTGATATTTGAAATGGAGCAATGAGTTGAATTAATAGAGAGATAGAGTTGCGTACTACATGTGAGAACGAAAAAAGTATACTCCTCACGCCTTACTTACCGGTGGGTATCGTAAAGATGACTAAGTCGCTAGGCTAAAAGATGACCAGGGCGGTAGTAGGACTCCCAAGCAGGACTGTTCTGAGTCTGGATGTAGATAATTTGTGTCCGTTAATTATATGTTTGTAAAGTTCATCACAACACAAGCAAAAAAAAAAACTCGAAATAAGATTTTATCGCGTTTTTATTTTATAGCGGACTGTTAGCCCGTGACTATGGACGCTGTAAAGTGTTCGAAAGTTTGGGCAATAAAAATCCATTAAAATAATATTATTTATAATGAGCAATACTCGCGTAATCATCGGAAATCACTAAAGAATGCGTTTTATTTTCTATTTATTATTTCATACTCGTACGTCGCAGCTCATAAGTACAATTACTGGGTTCTAATCTCCATCACAATATGAGGGAAAAGTGACCAACGCTGGTTAAATGTGTTGATATAAGGTTTCATTTTGAGATTCTCCTTCTCTTACTTTGTTATATACTTCTCGTACTCTTGTTACATACATATTATATCTCTCAATCGTCTTTTACAACACCCACGGCTAAGAAAGGAGGGTGGTGAATTGTATTCTTAGTCCGTCGTGGCAACATACTATTTCTACAAATTCTCGTTAGTCACTCTATTTGTTACTTATCTTCTCAATACTCGTTACGCTTTATTTAATTTATTACTTAATATATATATTTTTTTCATTCATCAATCTCTACCTCATCATCGATTTACTGCACCCATGATGGGCAAACGGATTGGTACAGGGTCATGTATCAAGTTTTCCTTCTTTTGCATAAATGTTATCTACGTATTATCCCTTGTTCGACTTTTACGACACCCACGGGCAAGAAATGGGGTGGTGAATTGTATTCTTACACCGTCACCACACGGAAGAAGAAGGAATAACATGTTACAACATATTTGTGTTTAGATTATAGACAAGTCTTATATAAATAAATAAATTTGCAAGTTGGTAATAAAATCTTTGTTCGTTTTGTTCACATAAATAATTAATATAATATATATAGTAATATTATATAATCAAGTGATCGACGAATCAACATATTCCAATAAAAAAAAAGCAGGGCAGTCTTTGAGGACTGTTGATAGAAATGTAAACTAAGTCACTTTGTCATCGTGCTATTAGATTATTATTTGTTAAATATTTTTCTTCTTTCTTCTACTTCTTTATAAGCCTTAAATAATTCGGCAATAATAACCTACATTAATAGGTTATAGCTAATATTTATTATGAAATGTGTAGTGCAATATTTTCAACAAAATTTAAACAACATTTCAAATTTAGCATTGGGTGTTTGTAGATTTGATAGCAAAGAGCAGGCGCGCATGCGCTACACGCATATTCGCGCAAGCCCCTGCGTCGTTTTACGAGTTTTTTCAATCAGATCACGTGTCCTGACGCGAGTTTAACATTTTTATTCATCGCAAAAAAGTGCACAACGCCGCTAAAGAAACTTTCACTTCAAAAACCTTAATATATTTTTCTTAAAAAATATTCTATACTAGCAATTATTACCTTTATGAGCTGTAAAAGAAGTAGTATTTTGATTTTCTCAAATATTGTAATCATTAGTATCGAATTCAAATAAATTATTCAGCGTTTTTGTTTTTTTTTTTTTTTGTGGGTGGGTTGCGCTCGGCGTACCTCCGCACCACTCCGTCCGGGGCGACAGAGGGGCGGCAGAGGACCCGAAAACCACCTCGCCTTCGTCGCTGGGCCGACCACCGGAGCAGGGTTAATTGACATCAGTGGTCGGCCCGACGGAATACCCCCTATTGGGGTACCCTCCCATCGACCGACGTCCCCCCCTCGGGGAGGACGTCGGTCTTTCCTCACGCGGTCGGCCTCTCGGTGGGTGACGGACTAATCTCCGGTCACGTCACCCGCGGCCTCGGCTAGGGCGGCATGAGGCGCAGATAGTTGCGCCTACGCCGCCCCAGTCGCTGGCGGCGGATCTCCTCATCGAGGCTGCGCTCCTCGCGCAGGCGATCCGCCGCCTCCTTCCGCGAGATCACTGTCTCGCAGAAGGCTGCGACCGCGTCCCGATTCCCGACGCTGTCGACCATCGCCCTAGCGATAGCCGGCAGCGTCAGGTCCGTACCGATGATTGCGACGAGTTCACAGCGCTGCACTGCCCAAGCCGCGCAGGCCTCGAGCGTATGGCGCACCGTGTCCTCGAGAGCACCCCGTGCCGCCTCTCGAACCACTGCATCAGCACCGGCCGGCAGGCCTCCACGGTTCGCACCCCGAACCGAGGCTTCTCCAGCCGGACTGCCCAACGGGCAATGACGTCTCGGCGGGCGTCGACGCGCCAGGCGGTGAGCTCCCTTAACAAGATCACACCGCCCTCCGCTCACACCCCCGTCACCCGCCGATACAATCCGGCGAGCATTTCCGCCTCAAATTATTCAGCGCATTGATAATATTATATATATTGATAATATTATTTGATTAATATTATATATTGTCTGGAATTAAGCCAGTAATCTACAACGGGTCTCCGTGGACTCAGCTGCAAAGACCACGGATCCTAACCAAAGTTATTTTTTTTTAATATCTTCGTTTATAAGCTACTAGCTAACTCAGACGTTGTCCTGAGCAAAATTGAAAAGAAATAAAGCTAGAGTTACTTGCAATCGATCATAGCGTCACCTACCCGATCTCAATGCATAGTTTTAGTGGTCAAAAACCCATTTTCGCATTATAACCGTGGTCATGAAAACGTTATGGGGCACATCAGTTGAATGGTTACAAAATCTATAAAGGACGTAGTTATTTTTAGAATTTTATAGATACATCTGTTTGTATTATGATGTCATATTCTACTTGAAAGTTTCAAATATGGCGCTATTTCTAAAATTGTAACCGATTCACCTGAATAATTTATTTGACAGATCACTTCTACAGAGACAGAAATAGAAATTGAGATAGTTATAACAAGTTTTAAAATTTCATTGAAAGTTCTGCAAGTACAAATTAATTTGATAGTCGCATAAATACTTTTATGGAAGAGTTATTACGTACATAACTAAATACACGATATAATTAAATATTTATAAACGTGACTAAATCAAATGCTAACAGACATTGAAATATAAGTTTTAATGTGTAATATAAAATAAAAATAATAATTTTGAGATAATTTTACTTATCTTTCATCATTATACTGAAAAATAATCTTCAAATTGGTGTATAAGACATTAAAATTGATTAAGTCTTAAGGAAGCTATTTCTATTCGATAGATTGGTTATTATAACAATATTGGTACTTTTAATTTTGAACGTCTATTTTTAAAAATACCTTTTTATTACTTTTATTTTACATGTTTGTTAGATGACGTGATGATTATATTTTATATTTATAAATTATTGTTATAGGTTCTAACCTATATTTATTATTAAATAATAAATAATCTATTATTTTATATTAATAATTATATATAAGAATATTTTTTCTATAAGACAACATACTGCACTAAGGAAATTATCCTTGTATCGCGGCTTTACAAATATATAATTAACGGACACCAAAGTACATACAAACTCAGAGCAACAATTTGTGGATCGCACAAAATGTCCTACACGAGCTTCGAACTCGCGACACTGGCACTGCATTTCGGTAACTTAACCATTACGCCATCTATGCAGTTCATGTAATAAATTGTAAATTGTTGATTTCGAAATATAATTTGATTATGAATTTTTTTCAGCTAACAAAGACTTTGTGCCCTCATCTTATTAACGACTATTATATAACATAGGCCTTCCCATGAGGTGGGGGATAATGCTGGGGTAGAGATAATTTTCGCGATTGATGACCAGAATAGGTGTTGAGTTTACCAGGAGACTGTTACTGAATACTTTCCAGGTACTTATATACTTTTAGACTTCTTACGAATCCGGGAAATTAAATAACATATTCTATTCTTAATCCAGTGTATTACCGGAAAAGAAATTAAATAAAATCAGGGCATCAAAACAAATATATCGATAAGAATTTCATATTTGTTAGCGTTACTACTTTCTTGTATCAAAGCTTTAGCAATAAATAGAAGGCTTTATAGTTACCTGAAATTTGGTCTATCGGCGAGTATAGGGGAGGTTCTTCCCCTCCCGGCTGTTGATGTTCTAGCAGACGGTGGCACGACTGTCTCATGAGCGCTCCCCACACTAACAAACAGACAAATAAACACAAAATAATATATATATTAACCAAGACATAATGAAATAATAAACAAAATTAATACAACTGATTTTGTAGACTTTGTGACATGATTTTGCGTGGTATACATGCTTGTGGGATCTGGTCGTACCATATTGTCTTTGTTTTGTTTATTTTTTTTTGTTTTGTACTAATATTTGAAAATTTATACATGTATACAATTTTGAAGGGCATCACACTGGAGCTAATACCATACCATGGTGTATGAAGTATAAAATAAAAATATATTTAAAAGATTAAAAAGAGTGACAGCCTGCTGAGTTTCTTGCCGGATCTTCTCAGCTTGTCACCGTGTTCCGATCCGGTGGTAGATTATTGTATTGTATTCAAACGATGTTTAAATTTGATAATATATAAGTGCCCTTAAGAGGCTTATTCAGAATAAATGATTTGATTTGATACGGATACTTTATCTTACCAAACATTTTTGTTTTATGAAATAATCGGTAACTATTATTATTGGTCAAATCTACACAATAACGACGGTGTTTTGGAGTCTTATGGTGGTCTTATTGGTTTCTTAAGTTTAAATTATTTAATTATTATACATCAAAATAAACATAATTTTTTCATATAGCATCATTTCCTTTTGTACTGGCTATAAATTTGTATCAAAATGCTAGTCAAAATTTAATTATTAACTTCTGTAGTGGGAAGATATAAATCTCTTTAATAACGATGACTTGTTGGACGTGAGGCTCCTTAGTCGGCTTATAACCATGAATGCGGAAAAGTATTCAAATCGTCGGACAATCAACAAATGCGAGAAAATCTGCAAAAATAGTTTTATTTATAACAAAAAGAATGTGAAAAAATTATATTTTCTTTTATCGACCACATTTGTTAGTTACATATAGCTATTATTATATTTAATATCTATTATGAACACACTACATTACTATACTTTCTTCTGAAACAAAGAGTCTGCTAGAAGATTTATAGGGGAATTTCCAGTAGCATTCGACAAGGAAAATCATAATATTAACTACGGTCACTAACCCGTGTACTAAGCCTTGATATTAATTAACTATTCTAATGGAGTTGAACTTCATATGATTAGTTGACGTCGATTAGGTGATAGATGGAAGACATTCCTCGTTTGTCCACAAACGGACCGATGCAATCATGACATTCGTGTTACCTCGGATAATATATATCAAAGTGAAAGCGTTCTGAACATACTCCCAGAATACGAAAAACGTGCGATCAATACATGTATTACAAATACTATATAACATTATTTACTATTTAATATCTCTATCAATATTTGGCTATCATATACCAGATCACGTTTGTACTTTAGTTTTGACATTTCCAAAATAAGAATTATGTAATTCTCTTAAGATTCCTTTAATAGACAACTTAAATGCAGCTATCTGCGTAAATACAGGCAACTGCGCAAAATCCAACTTTGTGGTGATTCAGAAAATATGGTTTTGTTTTATGTGGTAGGACTATGGTCCTACTACCACTGTCCACAGTCATTTGTCTACAGTCGCAAGCTGCTTCGTCCGGATAGTATCACATTCTTGCAGAAAATCGACGTCTGAATAGCAGCAATTTGTTACTGCATTTCGTTCGGTGAGCGAGAAACTATTTAAAATTTATGCAAGAAAAGGAAGACTCGAAATAAAATCTTATACCAACACTTCCGACATACTAGGTCAATTTTCCTCCTATTGCGGAGGAGGCTTGAGCCCAACAGTGGGACGTATATGAGTTGGAATGATGATGATAAAGGATCATGAAAAGCGTAAGCAACTATACACTTCGCAACACAGAGTCTAACCCCACCTAGCCCACAGATACTGCAGATCTAAACTTAATTCATTTTTAAAGCATTATCTTGTTCTGTACCGCATATCCACTTAACTCTTTGTTTTAAAGTGCATGCAAATGATGTTTGAGATACAAAAAATCAATCATAATTCACAATTCATAAAAATAATTTTAATTGAGTCAGTTTTTTCATGGACAACTATGTAATCTACATTAATAACAAATACTAGATACTCTACCGAATTATTATATAAATCGTGTTCGTCCTTTTTAACTTAAAAGGAAGTACTTTTAACCTATACGATTCAAATTACTTTGCGTGTCTGGCGCGCCGTTGTCAAAATGTCAACTATAGTCCATAAAATATAGCTTGATCTCTGTGACAGTTTTCCCTAGTGCGGTCACGCTTACGATGAAGTCCGTAGTTTGATATCGATAAAACTCTTTATTTTTATAATTGTGATTTTCTATTTATAATTGAAATACAATTAATGAAAATCTTTTTAAATTTATTTCAAACATAAACTGTTTTTTGACTGTTTTGCTTATTCAAAAGGAGTACAATCAAGGTCTACGTCACTATTATCGTCATCACTGGAGCGTTCCTGCTAGAAAATTTATCACTTTTTGCCAAAAATAGGGCCAGTCTTTAGATCAATCGAACAATTGCGACTGTTTTATGAATAAATATGTTTTGCTTGTTGACAATAATGCGTACATAATATTATCATTTACTCAGAGACAAAAAGTAGTTTTTTAATATTTAATTAATTTAATTTATGTATTTTATAACGTAACTGTTTGTTATAATTGTAAAAAATATGTTTAAAGTTTTATATGGGTACTGTATTGGGTTTATTTCTTTAATGAATAATTTGATAAAGATTGATTATCGATTTACGTATATCGACTGTCCCATCTCTTTTATATTTTCAGTCCAGTATGACCTTGTACGTGTGTAACCGTCAATTTTCTATTAAATGTTTACTAGGTATTTCAGTACTTATGAGGTACATTTTAGGTATGAATATTAATATTTTTATATTTATAATATATTGCATTTCAGTTGCAATAAAAATGGCAAGAAAAATGAAAATGTATGTGATACAAAATGAAATTGTAAATATGTCGCTCGTTCAAACTTACTTCGTCGGTTTCGTTGACATCTGTCATAGAGATCAAGCTATGTTTTATGGACTATAGGCATATACGCATAACCTCAATGTCTCTAATAACTGATCCATATTACGCTGAAATATAAATGAAGTATCTGAATAGGCATTTGCGTATTGTAGGGGTATAATCCCTTATGGGCGTTTATAGAAGTATTTTTATCCATCAAATTCAATCTGTAAGTGGACTCAGCATATGTCAAGTTTTCAAAATGCTATACCCCTATGAAGCTTTATATAAAACTCTTCTATTTGTGGTAGTATCAAATGAATAATTAACGTGATATAGTAAAGAAAAGTCTTCGCAAATTCTAACCTTGCCATCTAGTCATAAAACTGCGACAATTAGTGTCGTGAATGAACAATTTTCTCCAAAATTCCTTAATCTATAATTTAATTCCAGTTGTTTAGATTTTAAAGCCAAAGGAACCGAGCGCGCCTTACTAAATCTTAATTGAGCATCTGACTTAATTTTAAGACTCACTTTACATTTATTAACTCATCAATAAACAGTTATATACTTTTCAATAACATATCACCATCGTTATTATTAGTATTTTGATCCATCCATCAACCTATAGACTTCAACTGTTCAACATATGTTTCATGAGAATGCCAAACTTTATAAGTTTGCGCATTCACTACAAAGAAGGATCCATTTATCACGGTGACATCTTTGGCACCAAAATACCGAGCAAAGTCCAGTTTACGAGTCATTTGGAGGACAAAGCTAAATTGGCAAGCAAATAGCTAGGTCGTCGTCCTGAGTAAAGCCAGGTAGTACTTCATACCAAAAAAGCGCCTTGAAAGCATATGGAGTCCCACATGTGGACAAACCTTGGAGGAGGAGACTTCCTCAGAACATTAATCACACCCACTTCACTCTCTGCAAAGACGTGCTGTTCGAATCGTCGGTGATTCTAATCTCACGGATAGTTTTGATTCGCTGGAATAGCCGAGAGACTTTGAGTCACTCTGCGTATTCTACCGGTTGGTTCACGGGGAGGGCTCTGAGGAGCTGTTTGCCTTGGTAGCATCCTTTTACGAACATACTATTCAATACCGTAGCAGGGTTCATTCATTTCCCCTGTAGACCTTATAGTCTTCAATTGTACGTTTTGGGCAATCATTTCTAACATGTACATGTAGGGGCTGGAATGAGTTACCTGAGGCTGCGTTTATCGAGTACTATGCTATGATATCCTTCTTTAAACGAGGTTTAAAAGGAGCATTTTCTTCACCCCAGGTATCAGTCTAACAGTATTGCTAAGATCCGTGAGGGCCAGTATCATTTACCATCAACCTTTTTGCATACATAACAATTGTATTTTTCTATCGACATATTTTGGGCCATTCATCAATATCGAGTCCTTATCTTTGGTTGATTGGCCGACGGATTTTTAGTTTCACCTCTCTACGGCAGCAGTTTTATATTCGATCCAGTCACTCACATTGTTTTGCTTAATAGTAAACTAAGTTTTAGAAAAAAACTAATAACATTTGTTTCATAATTAGCATATGTTTATTTAAATGTATTCTATTAGGTCCTTACATATGAAATTGCCGCTTTGTACGGGAAGAATAAAAAGTCAATTTCTTTTGTAAAATATATTTAATTAATCAAAGTATGCACCGTTGTTAGCTCTGCACTTTTGCCATCTTATAGGTAGTTCATTGTTCCCTTTACTAAAAAACCCATTGGGGCGAGAATCGATAAACTCTTTGAAGGTGGTTTGGACTGCCGCATCAGAGTTGAATTTGTTTCCTTGTAAGAAGTTGTCGATATACCGAAAAAATGGTAATCTGTTGGAGAACAGTCAAGTCCAATTGTAGCTCATCTAACTTAGTGGTTATTTGTTGTACAGTGTGTGGTCTTGCGTTATCGTGAAGCAGCAGTGGCCTAGAGCGATAGACCAATCTCAGTTGTTTAGCAACTAGTTCTTCCTTCATGGTTTGCAATTGCTGACAATAGATATCTGTCGTAATCATTTGGCCAGCTTTTGGAAAGCTGTAGTGAACGCGCGCGAGCGCTTGTCCACCAAACACTCACAAGTAACTTTTTCTGAGTAAATTTTCGTTTAGGGCAGGATTTGGCTGGGTCTCCAGGGTTCAGCCATTGCGACGAGCGCTTCCGATTATCGTACAGTATTCACAAGTAATGATTAATAATGAATCATAATAAAATAAATCACAAGTAATGATTCAATTTAAAATCCCTTCATTATTGTGTCGTTTGAGCATAGTAACACCGCAGTCGACGCGTGTTTGCAAGTTCGATTCACTCAATTCATGAGGTACCCATCGTTCAAATTTTTTTACTTACCCGACTTGCTTCAAGTGGATTTATACAGTTTTGCCACTTACCCCGAAGCCTGCAGCTATCTCTGAAGTGCTTTGTGATGGATCTGCTTCCAAAATAGCCTTTAATTCTTCATTTTCCACTTTGGTCTCCAGCCGTCCACGGGGTTGGTTCTGAAGGTCGAAATTTCCAGAACGAAAACGTGGAAATCAAAAACGTACCGTGCTTTTTTTTGCGACACCAGCGTCGTACACGTCAATAATCCTTTGAGCTGTTTCCGCAGTACTGGTGCCATGGTAGAACTCGTACTCGTAAAAATACCGATTTTTCATTTTTGCCATTGTGCGGTAATAAGCGACGCCAAAGAAAAAAATAATGAGGAAAAAACAAACGAATACCTGTTTTCAAAACTTTAGCTCTAGCTAAATGAATTTATAAATTTTAATTTGGAATTCTTAACCAAAGATATGGAGATATTTCAGATCAAAGTGGTCAGTACGACAAAACGCTAATTTCACATGGAACGCGAATTTTGACCTTATTACTGATAATGTTAGTAAGCCTGAATCAAAGGCAAGAAAATTAATATATCTTTATGAGATAATATATATCTTGATAATATACGTAAATATCACAGCGAGTAAAGAGTACCGGCGCCCCATTGGATATTTATAGAATATTAAATTAGAACCTGGTGGAGGGTTTCATTTCAGCATTGGCCCAGATTAAGACAGTAAGGGATGAGATAGACATCAAATAGGCGATACGTGATTTAATTTGAACCCTCATTGAGGTGGTACGAACTTATTGAGGGTGGTAATCAGAAGATAGGATCTGAAACTGAGTAGTTTTTCTTTGCTGTACTTCATTTTATGCTTCTTTTTGTTGCTAAACTAGGTTCTTAATGTCTACGACTCGTATGTTATTCAAATTCACATAACATTGCATACCGTTCACGATCAGTACTGAGCGGTAGATATTTCTCATTCAATAGTCTGAGATTCACTTGAAAGACACTGTGTTCACGGTCCTTTTATTCAACATCATCATCATCGCAGCTCATACACGTTCCACTGTTGGGCTCGGGCCTCTTCCACAATAAGAGGGAATTTGATCTACTATACCACGCTGGTCAGACATGTTGGTATAGGGTTTCCTTTCAAGTTTTCTTTCTCTTGTACAGATGTTATGTGCCTATTATATCTCTTAAGCGTCATTTGCGACATCCACGGCCAAGATAGGGAGTGGTGAATTGTATTCTTAATCCATCACCATACGTAGTTAATAAAAATAAATACTTATACAGTGTATTTCGGTTATAACGACGGCGGAGGGACCACTTTAATGCCGTTACTTTATCCAGAGATCTCTATTTCCGAAATCAGTTTTTCTTTAGCAGTAAATGTACATCCAGTAGCCATTATTTTTTTATTGCAAACGGTGGCAAACGAGCAAACAGTACACCTGGTGGTAAATGTTGCTGCCGCTCATGGACCTTTACAGGGTCGCTGCCTACCGCGAAGAAAGTGAAGGGAGGGTGAATGCGTACATTAAGGCTCGGTGATACCAAGGGCATCACCAAAACCCTCCACACACAAACACCCTCAGAAAGTTGGGCTGCCGGCTCTCTCGCTCACCGAACGAAGCGCAGTAACAAATTGCTACTACTCAGACGTCGATTTTCTGTGAGAGTGTGCTACTACCCCGGACGGATCGACCCGCGGCTGTAGACAGATAACTGTCGACAGTGTGGTCCTACCACTCTTAAGCCATTTTCACCAGTTTAAGAAACACTGTTCACTCACTGGAAATAGCTACGTAACTGATTCATAATTTTAATTTCGCGCACATGCTAAGTAACGCTATACACAAGCAAAAGCATTTGACCATCTGCGAATATAAACAAAGGATAAGAAAGCTTAATAGTTAAAGATTATGAATGAGCCTTTGTGCCTTTACCGACTCAGTCGCAACATCCGCAAGGAATTTCTAGGAATTTGTTTCAAATAGTTCATAAATACAAGTCGGTATACACGAATTAGGCGTTATATCCGGAGTCGCTATTACCCAATGAATTTCCTACGAAAGTATGCTTTAAATTCTAGGGGCGCAAGTTCGACGTCGCTATAACCGAAAAGTCGTTACAACCGAGGTCGTTAATAATGAAATCTACATGGATTTCTATATATATTTTTATAACGATTTCTTTTTTGACAACTATGTCATAGCCAAAGCCTACGCATCTCGTAGACTATCTACATATCATCTAATGGACTACGAAATAAAACCTACATATTAAAAAACAACTATTAAATTTTAACTTTGTAAGGTGATAGTGGAGTAAGAATACATTTTATCACCGGCTATCTTGCCCGTGGGTGTCATAAAAGACGATTAAAGGATATAAAATGGACATAATATTTATGCAATAGAAAAAAACTCGACATAAAACCTCTATACCAAAACGTCTGACCAATGCGGTATAGCAGATTAATTTCCTTTTCACTACAAAGTGGTCCCGAGCCCAATAGTGGGACTTTTGACTGAGATGATGATGATGATAGTATTATTCATAGTAATTGTAACTATGCAAGAATGATATCACAAACGGCGGTGGCTTTTTGATTGCCGTTCACCGATATATCAACGGTAGTACGTTTTAATCTCATCCGCTTTCATCTTTATTTAACGAAATGGTTACTAGTATCGATTTTGAGGGTGAAACAACAACTCACGTCAATCATATTGCGCTGTTCTATTGCTATTTTACAGCAGCTTTTATTTTTAGGGTTCTGTACCCAAAGGGTTCGCTTCGCTATCTGTCCATCCGTCTGTCTGTTACCAGGCTGTATCTCAAGAACTGCGATAGTTAGACATAGTAGTATACATAATAGTATCGACTAAGGGATATAATAAGCATATAACATTTACGCAAGAGCAGGAAAACTCGAAATAAGACCCTATATCAACCTGTTTGACCAGCACGGTATAGTAAGGTGAATTTCCCTCCTATTGTGGAGCAGGCTCGAGCCCAACAGTGGGACGTATAGGAGCTGAAATGAATACTATTTATATTGACGTATTATTAAGATTATATATCTAATAGATTATAATAAAGATATGCAGCCAGTAGTAGCCAAATTATTTGAATTAATAAAAAAATAAAAAATATTGATGACATAATTTAAACATATAATTGGGAAAAATAATAAAAAAGAGAAAGCCAAGTATCGAACCGGGACTGTCGTGATTAAGTGACTGCTTGATTTCCCAATAGAGCTATTTTAATTCTTAACAGCGGCCAAATGTACCTTTATATTATAATTATGTTTTTTTTCATGCATGAAAACACTGACAAAATTACATCCTTACTAATATTATAAGTGTAAAACTAATTTTGTTTGTCACGTTTGCACGCTTAAACCACCGAACCGATTTCACAAATTCTCTCACCTATGGAAGGCTATAATATCAGGGAGTAACATAGGCTATATTTTATCCCGGTATGCCCACGGGAACGGCCACTACGTGGGTAAGGCGACTGAAACCGAAGCGAAGGGAGAGCGGGTTACCAGTTTTGCATAAAATAGATTAATTTACAGTCCAGAAAACCGAAATTTTATGGTAATTGAATGTTTCCGAGATTCTAAATATGTAAAAGTATTTCTATCGCAGGATTAAAGTTATTAGACAGATAAATTGATAATGCTGTCCGTGTAATGACGAAATGCGATTTCTTGATGTGGGTAATGAGTCAATTAAACTTACCTCATTAATTTATCGTAGTGTTTAATCGTTTGCTAATCGGATGATTCTTTTAATTTTTAAAAGCTTTTATTTAACTTACCCTGTCATTATGTTAGTATGGGACAAAACTTGCGAGTTAACTTAGAACCACTTCCTGTCGTTAAATTAGGTTGAAATTTGGTTTACCTACGTAACTTCAGTGACAATGCTATAATATGATACCATGAAGCTGGTCTCAAGATGCCATCGGAAGGTGGTCATAGGGACTCCTAAACTAAACAAGATAAAACCGTCGAGTTTGGACTCGTTTGAATAATCTTGACAAGCACTTTTTCTTCGTTTTAGAGCATTTAAATAAAAGATTGATTTTAATTTTCTTTTAACTATTATTATATTATTCGTCCAATTATCGGCATTTTCCGTGTGGTTTTGGAGTAAGAATACAATTCACCACTCCCTATGCCGCCTATGGATGTCGTAAAAGAGAACTATGGGATATAATATGCACATAATATCTGTAAGAGAATGAAAACTCGAAATGAAACCCTATACCAACAGGCCTGACTAGTATGGTATAGTAGGTCAAATTCCCTACCATTGTGGAGGAGGCTCGAGCCCAACAGTGGGAAGTATGTGGGTTGCGATGGTGATGATGATTGTCGGAATGTGGCTATTGTGAAATATTATCAATTTTTTTAAATTCAAATATATATATCGGCGCACAACAGTTTGCCGGTTACTTAAGAAAACATGCACATGTCTCATGCACGTGAATCTTGAACGTGCATAGCTCACGTGTACAGTAAATGTGTATCGTAATGCACGTGTCTCGTATACGTATATGTGGTCTAAAAATACAGCCGCACTGTCGACGCTTGGTCATACGTTCTTCGTGCTCAATAAGTACGTACAATACACAATAAGGACCTCTCTGTTAAATCGTTACGCTGTTCGTACAATAGACGAAGTTATTATCCAGTACTTGTAATTTTCTTTTGAAGAACCAAATATGAGTCATCGTGGAATAGACAGTACTGACGCGCTATGTAAAAATACGAAGGAGGTACCTCCTTCGTCATATATATTAAAAATATATTTATCAAGTGTAAAATTTTAATGTTTTCGCGCTATTATATTTTTTTGGGAGAACTAAATATAGACTACTGGTTAGGTTAGATTAGACTAATAAATTAAATTATTTAAGTTTAAAACAAAACATGTTAAGAGCCGTTAGTTAGGCTGTGTTAGACTAGTTAGAACTAAATATTATTTATTTAACAGATCACTGTACGAATAAAAATATATTATTTGTACGATTAGCGGATGACTCGCAAGTCTTAATTTATAACCTATTTGGACAAATACTGCTTGAACAATACTCGAGTAGTGGTTTTTTTTATAATCACTAGTGGTCGCCGACTGATAGATATTCGACCATAATTCATTTAAATTTATCTTTTGTTACACAATTTTTCTCTTAGTTATATATATCGCACCTTTATTCCCATACCGTCACTATCCTAAATAAGCAAATTTTATAGGAGAGCTATTTAAAGATTTATGACAAATATTAACTAAGTAATATAAATAAGAGTATATTAGCGTTTCAGGAATAATTGTCTTCTATTTTTATTTTATTAACAACTATTATTCCTATTAAAACACATTTTTTTTTAAATTTTAGTTATTATTAATTAGTGGATATAAATAATTTAAAATATTAGTGACGTACACATTTGCGAAATATTTTAAAAAGTTAAGTGAAATTAAAATATAGGAATTGAAGCAATATATAATATCAGTGCTCAGCAAATAGATGGCATTAAAAACAGTTTTTCGAAAAATTTCGTTTAGTGACGGCATTGGATTAAAGATGCGATATATATAAGGGCATAATATGCCCTATATTATAATTCAGCAAGCTGTATTTCACTAATCTATATATATATATATAAAAGAAAGTCGTGTTAGTTACTATGTTTATAACTCAAGAACGGCGGTACAGATTTGGCTGAAAATTGGTGGGGAGGTAGCTTAGAACCAGGAGACGGACATAGGATACTTTTTATCCCGTTCTTCTTCTTTTTCTTAATGGCAATGAGCTACTTTTTATCCCGTTCGATCGCGTTCTCGTGTGACATGGCATAAAATGTTAAATAGATTTTATTTTGTTTCTGTTTGTCCATTCGGACGGGCAAAGGAATCAAAAACCATACGGACAAGTCTGATACAATTTTCTTCATATTATTTAACATTTCTTTATATAGAATAGCTTACTTATAGTCATGTCCATCAGTAAGTCAAGTCGTTACCATTAATTAGCCGCTGTAAACCTAAAATAATTAGTTATTTGATTTCTCTGGGAATTACGGTAGAATATGAAAATACACGTAAACCACTCTTATATCACATTCCTTACATATCTTAACTGTATTATATTACATAAAATATCAGCAAAATTGTTCAATGTAACACTATATAACACTAAAAAAATTAATATAATACAAGAGCTAAACATGACATTTCCATATTCGCACCGAAACTCATGTCAAAGAGAATACAAGTCACTATGAAACGTAGGATAACAAAAACGCATTTGATATGTAATAACAAAATACAAATGACAGCTAAACGTAATTTTGTTTATAGTTAAGTATGGTTTAAATTTGATAATTATAATTTTCTCAGAAATCAATCATCAGTAATTTGTATTCTCTTTGAATCATCATTAACAATGGCGAGACCAAGACGATCGAATCTTTCCCGACAAAGCCGTAATGGTTCCTCCATTAGAGAATATATATTCGGAAATTTAGAAAATGTATTTACGAAAAATAAAAAATATGGCGTTACGAAGTTCGGCGGGTCAACTAGTCTATAATATAACAATTAATCGCTGAATGTGTTGCTAAGCGCAAATCTCGAAAACAGTTGAACCGATTTCACTAATTCTTTTTTTACAATATTCCTTGTAGTGCAAGGATGGTTCTTGCGCAGAGAAAAATTACAAAAATTGCCAAAAGTGGTCTAAAAACAACATTTTACTATACTCCGATACAAATGATTCGTAATAATACTTAAAAGTCAATTTGAACTTTAATATCATACCATAAAATTCAAGTATTAGTGGAGAGGTTCCGGGAAGGTAAAACAATTGAGTGACTATAGTATCGTATGTATATTGACGTGAAACACAAAATGTTAGATGTTTTATAATTTTTATTTTTTGACATATTGTAATTGATGACTTATTAACTTTCTTTTCCTTTTTTTATCTCACTACCTGACTCGGCGTCCCGATTTGCAGAATATGTATTAAAAAAAACAAAAAATTAAAGATAGTCTTCGTACAGCCTAATACTCGATCTATTAAGCGGTACGAAGTTCGCCGGGTCAGCTAGTAACTGATATATACAAATATCTATTAGACATTGTCATCATAATTATGATTGTTTGACATTCAGTTAGACTTAGAGACTGATCGTAAACAAAAGTGTATATATACAGAGGTGGACATCTATATATTAATATGTAAAGCAAAAACTTTGTACCCCTTTTTACGAAAATTACGTGAATGGACAAATATGAAATTTGGCACAGTTGAAGTATATAATGAGGAGAAGTGCATAAAACTGAAATTTCATATAATAACGGATTAGAAATACATTAAATTCATTAAAAAAGGCATTACGCACACTATAATGCAATCGATACACAATGACACACTCACTAACGCTTATACACTTTTGTCTGGTCGAAGTGAACGTCAAACAATCATAATTATGATGACAATGTCTAATAGACATTTGTATATACATATATATATTTATATGTAGTAGCTATTAGTGAGATACAGCTCAATATACAATTATACATAAATACAACTAAAAGAAAATTGTAAATAAAACTACTTTTACGGGTTATATCGCGTTTGTATTTGATTTATGATTGCCTGACGTTTCGAACACTTTGCAGCATTCATGGTCACGGGCGGACTAAGGTGTCTCACGTCCAACAAGTAATCGTTATTACAGACATGTCTGTAATTTGTTCGTTTTTTCGACCACTAGTATAATTAGAAACACCAAATACGACTTTAATTTTTAATGCTAATACGGTTAATAATAAATGATTTATATAATATCGTGGGCCAACGCTTATTAATCTATAGCGTATCCATATTAATAAGATTTTTAAGTAACATACAATCCTTTATGTATAAATTGATATATTTAATAAAATAAAATGAGTGATAAGAAGTACTAAGATGGACAACTAATTAGAAACAGATAAACATATCAAGCATGAATATTAATAAAATTACCGGAAAGCAAAAAAATATAGTTTAATAGTACAAACATCTTAATAATATGCAGTAATTAATATTTGGTTGGGTAGCCTCGGCTGTCAGTTACAGCTTTACAACGACGTGGCATTGAATCTATTAATTTTTCACAAGATTCCATAGGAATATTTCACCAAGTTTTTTCAAGGGCGTCATAAAGTTCTGTGATATTCGTGATGTTTATCAGACAATGCTTTTTTACAATAAACCACAAATTCTCGATTAGGTTTAAATCAATCTAAAACTGTCACTAATTGCTTTCTTTAAAAATTTTTTTAACAACGTTTGCTGTATGTTTCGGATCATTGTCGTGTTGAAAAATCCTCGTTATTGGTAAATTATCGTCGGAATATGATATCATTATCTCATCTCATTAATATACTTTTATATTGGAATTGATCCAACATCCCCTCAATCTTTCTTACTGGACCAACTCTGTATCCTGAAAAACACCCACGTACCTTAATGTTTCCACCGCCATGCTTAACCATCTTTTTTCTAAACTTGTTATTTAAGGATTCGTTAATTGATCGGTGCACGTATCATTTGCCATCAGAATTTATTCAATTTATTTTGGTTTCGTCAGAAAATAAAACTTTTTTCCATTGGTGAACTGTCCAATTAGAAATCTTTCTAGCAAAGCTTACGCGATTTTTTCTATGTTGCTTGGTAAGAAGTGGTACTTTTCTCGCGACCCTCCCAAACAACTTTGCTTCAACTAATCGCCTGCGAACTAGTCTCACGGTTATGTTTCGTGGGCTACCTTCAGAATATAAGATACTTCTTTTCGAATTTCATTGGAGCCTTTAAGAGGATCCGCCTTAGCTAAACGAATAATCAGCTTGTCCTCCCGGGTTGTGGTCTTCCTTGGCCGAACTTTTCTGGGAACCTTGTCCGTTGTACCGTGTTGTTTAAAATGTGCTATAGCGTTATACACCTTTTTCACGCAACATTCTAAGTGATTTGCAATATTCCGGTAGATCCAATTTTGATTCAAATGTAGATTTACGACAATTTTTCTTGTTGATGCATCACAACTTTTATTTTTACCCATTTTTAACAATAAAGATAACCAGAAATGATCAAAACTGCAGAATATAGCGGGAAAATATACAAAATAAAAAATATGTTTTTTAAATTCCAAAAATAGAAGGTGCGAACCTTACTGTTTCCAATTAGTTGTCCATGATGCCAGTACTGAAGCCGAAGTAGTAGTTTTCAATGTCATGTTTTTTTTTTAATAGTTATAATTTTCATTGGAATATTATTGTTTGTTTGAAAACTAGATAGTCGCAGTTAAATTGTGAAGTAACACTAATGGTTGATCCTTGATAAATTGCGGTAGAAATATTGTTTATACGTTATTTTTAACATTTAACTACTAGGTAAAAGCTGTTTCTAATTATACGTCCACCACTGTATATGTGTGTTTCGATAGCAAAGTAGTGTCCATCGTGTTTATATTTATTATTTTAATGCATTTTTAATGTATTATTTTATCAAATTTTGTTCACTTTTTCTCAATATATACTTCAACTGTGCCAAATTTCATATCATTAGCATAATTTTCGTAAAAAGGGGTAATATATAGATTCCATTGTCTATTCGTTACTATAACCGCACATATGGCGTTGTGGTTAAGATACCGACCTATAGTGCCAGTATTAAGGGTTCGAATCCCACGCAGAACACCTTAAAAAGTGAAGTCGACCGCAATACAAAGCTTATTTCCTTGGTGCAGTTATTTATCTTTAAAAAATATCCTTTGAGCTGATTGCTTGCTTATCCGTGAAAAGTAAGAATTTACGATTTGGTTTCTAGATCATAAAGGAATGTAATAATCAGATAACATGGACGCAAGAGTTAGAAAATTCAACATTCTCGTATACTCCTGTATCAAACTGTCTAATTAATATGTTGTAGTAAGTCAATTTCCCTTCCACTGTGAAGGAGATACATACCCAATGGGAGAGGAGTGGTAGTTATATGAGATGAAGTATAAGTAAATGTAATTTACCTTTAGTCTAGTTATTGTCATTTGACTACAACTGTAGTTAGTTTAAACGGCGACATTGTTCCTGTAACAAGAAAAACATTTAGTCAGAAACATTTTCATATTGATTTTAAAATATTAAAATCTTAGTATTGTAAATAGATCTATTTGACAGATTTTATCGCGTTTGTATTTGATTTTTAATTACCTGAAGTTTAGTTGGTAAGAATTTTTCATAATAACTATTAAAAATTTAATAATTATTAATCAAAAACAATAAATTTTTTTCAGTTGCTTTTGTAATGGCAATAAATTTGTATAAGAATGTGGGTCAAAATTTTATAATTAATTCTGTAGCGGGTAGGTATAAATCTCTGTAATAACGGTAAAGTTAGTAACAAATTGTTATAATCATCATCATCATCATCATCATCGCAGACCACATACCTTCCACTGTTGGGCTCGGGCCTCCTCCTCAATGGGAGGGAATTTGACCTACCATACCATGCTGGTCAGACATGTTGGTATAGGGTTTTATTTCGAGTTTTCCTTCTTTTGCACAGATGTATGTGCATATTATATCCCTTAGTCGTCTTTTACGACATCCACGGGTAAGATAGGGAGTGGTGAATTGTATTCTTAATCTGTCACCGCAATGTTTAATAATTATCGACCTGACGCTGCCGACTATCGCCAGGGCGATGGTCGGCAGCGTCGGGAATTGGGACGCGGTCGCAGCCTTCTGCGAGGCAGTGATCTCGCGGAAGGAGGCGGCGGATCACCTGCGCGAGGAGCGCAACCTCGATGAGGCGATCCGCCGCCGGCTACTGCGGCGGCGTAGGCGCGAGTACTTGCGCCTCCTGCCGCCCTAGCCAAGGCCGCAGGTGACGTGATCGGGGAATTAGACCGTCACGCACCGAGAGGCCGACCGCGTGAGGAAAGGCCGACGTCCTCACCGAGGGGGGGACGTCGGTCGATAGGAGGGTACCCCAAATAGGGGGTATTCCGTCAGGCCGACCACTGATGACAAGTAACCCTGCTCCGGTGGTCGACCCAATGACGAAGGCGACGGGCACGTGGGTGGATTGCGGGTGTGCGTGCTTACGCCCCTATGTCGCCCCGGACGAAGTGGTGCGAGGAGCGCGACGACCGCAAAAACGCCCAAAAACTCACGCCCAAAAAAAAAAATTTTTAATAATTATGGTATTAACCAAAAATAGTATACTTTTTTCATAAATAATAATTTTCATCTTGTATGGGCAATAAATTTGTATCAAAATGTGGATCAATGTGGCTTTTAGTGAATGCAGTAGGTATTTAAATAAAAAAACTAACTTATTGTGTGTGAAAATGTGGTTTATGTCTGAAAGAATGAATGCTGAAGAAAGAAATGGAATGCTGTGGACGATGACGGCCTATAAAAATAGTATAACACCAACCATATTCATTTTTTAATTCCTTGTACTTTATTAATGTAACTACGTTCGTTCCAATCATCCCATCCATTCTCATCTGTCACAACTCATCCAATCCATCATCATTCGTCACCACTGATCACATCCATCACTATCCGTCATCTTTCATCCCATCTATCACCATCCATCACCACTTACCCCATTCATATAACATCTATTCAAGAGATTGCAAACTCGAAATAAAATCATATACCAATAATTTTCATTGCATTGTGAAGGAGGTTCGATCGCCACAGTGGGACGTGTACATGCTGTGATGATGGTGAAAAAATTACTATAATCTATTCAAGCAACAAAATCATCATCATCTCAGCTCATATATGTCTTACTCTTAGAATAATAACGTATAGATGGATAGTGTCAGTACTTTGACCGTTTGAAACTCGAATCTAAAAATACTAAAGGCGCGCAGACGATTACACACGTACACACGCACATCACTATACAAATTATTAAATCAAATTGTGTTTTTATTAACATAAATCGTCGAAATACTTTTAAAAGTAATGTTAAAAACCTGTTTAAGTTTTTCAAATGTGTTGTGACACCATTTGAATGCACAAACCGTCATAATTACCTATTTATATTTTAAGAGTTGCTTACGTACGTGCAGTACAGTGACCTTGTACAGTGTGGAACGGTTCCAGCGTAAGCTCCATTAGGCTCCAATTGAAATGGATTTTTTATACGTTACTGGTACTGAACTTACCTTTTATACGTTATTATTCTAAGGTCTTACTGTTGAGTGCGAGACTTCTCCATAGCAAGAGGGAAATTGATCTACTATACCACGCTGGTCAGACGGGTTAGTATGGGGTTTTATTTTGAGTTTACCTTATCTAACATAGATGCTATCTGTTATCCGATGCTATTATGGCACCCACGGGCAAGATATGGTGATGCATTGTATTCTTACTCCGTCATCACACCGAAAATATCAGTTAGATCAATTCTTTTATGGATTTACGTACGTCGAATCTCATTTATCATAGAAATATTAAGTTTATCTCAATTGCTTGCTGAGCTATTTTGAGCACATTTACGATGCTGACATTTAAAGATTTCCAAAAGTAATTAAAACTACGCATTCATATTTTCTTAGAAATCTATTGTACGGTTTCAACATTTCTTATTAGTGAATATATATAGAGAATTGAGTTGGAGGAACCTGTCGCAACTTTCTACGAGGTCATGATTTCGCTCAAGGATTTTTCCTTACCTCGCCACCGCGGGGAGTTTTAGGGGGAAATATGCTACCGCTACTCGTGTGGGGCGATGCGGGTGTGAGTATTACCGACTGATGCCACCCTAACCGAGACTGTGGGTGGGTAAATCGGCGACATACTATAAACTGCAATTAGATATATTTCTGTCATAAGCTTTAAGGATAATTGGGTCATTGAAATTAAGTATTTATGCTATGAAGTACTTGAAAGTAAGAAAGCGATTGTACAGTGGGTCGTCCAGTTTTCTATCACTTGATGTGCTAAACTAACAGGTGGCCAGATAAAACCGGAGACTATCACGCGATTTATATATATTAAGAATTTTAATAAAGTTTGCCAATTTTATTAGATGATTACCAAATGCCGCTATTTCATCCGTGTAGTGCCTAATCCCGTAGGAATACTGGGTATGAATATAGTCTAAGTCATTCCTTATGTACACAGCTATTTGGTAATATAATATTATCAGAACCCTTGCATCCACTTTGAATTTTACACGCAACAAACATACAGAGACAAAATCCTGGTTTTCTGCACAGGTATCGTGGAAATGAAAAAGCCTCTTTTGACATTAAAAACCAGATACTTCAATTTTATTTATTTGTATAGTCTTATTCCATCTGAAATCACTAGTTTTTGCCCGGAGCCCGTGTAAAAAGTAACATTATTATGATAAAATTATATCTAAATTCATTCGACGGATTATGCTTGATTGAGTAAAAATAAATTTGTATCTACTATAATCTCAAGAGCGCACATTACCAGGATAAAAATGATGTATGTATTAATCCAGGCAATGGTTAATCTATTAGTAAAATTTTAGCCAAATTTTTTCAATAGTTTACGTGTGTTTCGGTAGTAAACATCTAAACATCCAAATATCTTCACAAATTTTCACATTAATATGATTCGTTACTCAGGGTTGTAGAAGTCATATAATATGACTTTTACAACATAAATACCATTGGTATCATGAAAATCTATTTTTCTTTACCACAATTCTGCTCTTAAACCAATTAATTTGGGGTCGACTCAATAGGCACTTTTTTCAGTGTTGCAAATCATCATCATCATGATGATATCATCGTCGCAGTCCACATACGTCCCACTGCTGAAGCTGGGTCCCCTCCACAATGGGGAGATTTTGACCTACTATATCATGCTGCTCAGATATGTTGGTATATCGTTTCATTTCGAGTTTTCCTTCTCTTGCACTGATCTTATGTGCATATTATATCCCTTAGTCGTCTTTTACGATATCCACGGGCAAGATAGGGAGTGGTGAATTGTATTCTTACTCCGTCACCATACGGAAAGTGTTGTAAATAGTTATCTATACCAATAAATAAAATTGGAGTGTCTGTTTGTAATGTTAAAATAATAGGCTTTTTTCATGCTCACACGATTATTTGCACAACACCTATGCCTAAAATACAGATAAAAAAATTTTGTTTGTCTGTCTGTCTGTTTGTTCCAGGTAATGTTCAAAACGGCTGGACCGATTTCAAAAATTCTTTCACCAATGTCAAGCTATAATATCAGCGCGTAAACTAGGCTATATTTTATCCTGGTATTCCCACGGGTACGGGCACTATGCGGGTAAAACGACTAAAACCGAGGCGCAGCGAGGGCGGGTTGCTAGTTGGCAATAGTTTTAGACATTATTGAAGAGAAGTTTCTTATCGCACGATATATACTTAGCGACTGATGGTTAGGCGACAAAAAGTGTAAGTTTTTCCATCACATATGCTGCATATGCTATTGACTGTTGCAGCGGCTGCGCAGTTATTGTTGGTACACGGCATACACGTCAGCTATTTCGTACTGTATTGTGTGTAGTTGTGTACTTATATTTATCTTATAAAAATGAATATTTGTCTGTATGTCCTTTATAGAATCGTAAACTATGCATTTGATCATGTGATGATCTTCAACAAAGTGTTGTGCATGAGCCCACGAAGGAGTTGGTACGACCCGACTCTGTGGAACCGGTAGGTAATCGATTTCAATTGCTTTTTTTTTGCTATTTTTTTAGATTTGAACTAAACGTCTGTTGGGTGAGCTAGTTTTCAATAAAACACATGCTAAGTACCAACACTTTTCGAAAATTATTGGAACGAAGTTCCTTATCGCGCGTTGTGAAAGGGGGCTAGACGGAAAAAATTCTTACGAAAAGTTGTCACGACACTTTTTGCTATAGTAAGCTATTGTAAGCTGTGCGGCGTCGCATGTTTCTCTGTCTGTCTCTCTCTCTCTTATAGAAAGCAAGCCAGATATTTTCATTTCTATTTCGCATTGAACAGTGTGGTGTCGCGACGATTATTTTTGTTGAGTGTATACAGGTTTTTTGTAAATAATAAATAATAAAAAATAATAATAATAATGAATCCTGACAGTGTTTCTGCACAAGTTCAGGATATTGCTGATGGAATTAGGTAAGTAGAGATTATATACAGATAATAATATGTTATTTTAATATTATTATAACTTAAAAAAAATAAAATTTTATTACAATTCCTTCACTAATTAATCGAAAGGAACTTCGTTCCATCCGGCTGTCCCTCGACACCTCTCAAGTTTTTTTGTAAACACTTTTGTTGGTTAATAGAAATATATTAATTACAAAATTTTCTATCATTCTTTCAATTCATTAGTTATTTTTGTGTTTTATTTAGTTACTGTCAGGTGCTAGTTATTCGTTTATTTGTATTTGTTAATAATATAATACGTATATTAATAATAATTAGAAAAGGATCATCGTTGCAACCGAGTGTTCCAAATACATGAGGACTAGATAACTTCAGATGGCTCAGATCGATGGAAAGGTCTTATTGTTCGACACCCAGTATCAATGTAAGGATAGTATTGAAATTGTCGTGGATGCCCGACAGACGAGTTAATTTAAACTAATCTAAGTTAAACTATATAATATTGAAATTGTTTGAGTAAAGCTTAGGTTATTACTTAAATTTTATGTATATTAATATGATAATATAAGGAAAGGTAATTTATTAATAAAGTCTTTTATTAATTTATACCAATAAATAAAATTTTAGTGTCTGTTTGTAATGTCAAAATAATAGGCTTTTTTTATGCTCACACGGTTATTTGCACGACACCTATGCCTAAAATAACAATTAAAAAATTTTTGTCTGTCTGTCTGTCTGTCTGTTTGTTCCGGGTAATCTTCAAAACGGCTGGACCGATTTCAAAAATTCTTTCACCAATGGAAAGCTATAATATCAGGGCGTAAACTAGGCTATATTTTATCCCGGTATTCCCACGGGAACAGGAACTACGCGGGTAAAACGATTATAACCTATAACCGAACCGAAGCGAGGGCGGATTGCTAGTTTATTAATAAAGTCTTTTATTAATCTATACCAATAAATAAAATTGTAGTGTCTGTTTGTAATGTTAAAATAATAGGCTTTTTTCATGCTCACACGGTTATTTGCACTACACCTATGCCTAAAATAGCAATTAAAAAATTTTTGTCTGTCTGTCTGTCTGTCTGTTTGTTCCGGGTAATCTTCAAAACAGCTGGACCAATTTCAAAAATTCTTTCACCAATGGAAAGCTATAATATCAGGGCGTAAACTAGGCTATATTTTATCTCGGTATTCCCACGGGAACGGTTTTGGTTATAGGTTATAGTCGTTTTACCCGCGTAGTTCCCGTTCCCATGGGAATACCGGGATAAAATATAGCCTAGTTTACGCCCTGATATTATGGCTTTCCATTGGTGAAAGAATTTTTGAAATCGGTCCAGCCGTTTTGAAGATTACCCGGAACAAACAGACAGACAGACAAAAATTTTTTAATTGCTATTTTAGGCATAGGTGTCGTGCAAATAACCGTGTGAGCCTATTATTTTGACATTACAAACAGACACTCCAATTTTATTTATTGGTATAGATATGATGAAATTGAATATGTACATTAGAATTTTGTGTATGTACATTATTAGTATAATTATTTAATTTTATAAAAGTACAGAATGGCGCCGTGACGTGTTATAAAGATCAATATGTCTCATCATCATCATCGCAGCCCAAATACGTCCCACTGTTGGGCTCGGGCCTCCACCACAATGGGAGGGAATTTGACCTACAATACCATACTGGTCAGACATATTGGAATAGAGTTTCATTTCGAGTTATCCTTCTCTTGCATAGATGTTATGTTCATATTACTTCCCATAGTCGTCTTTTACGACATCCACAGGCAAGATAGCGAATGGTGAATTATATTCTTACTCCGTCACCACACGGAAAAAATATTTTTATATTATGTATTTTCATTTAGGCATATCTTTTTGACAATGGAAGGAGTTGAAAGGGGTTAAAGAAATTAAGAGAGAGAAAATCCGAAATAAAACTCTATGACAACCCAGGCGGGTTATCATAGAGTTTTATTTCGGGTTTTCTCTCTCGGGTGACTAGACGGTTAGCGTCAGTGTCCGTCCCATTGTATTGGAGGCTTGAGCCCAGCAGTGGGACGTATATGAGCTGTGATGATGATGATGTTGTAAGTTAAGACTTACTTTGCAACACTGACTAGACGTGTTGGGTTTGAGGTCGATTTTTTTTCTTTCTTAAATAAATGTTCTTCTGCACAGACGGCGTAGATGTTAAGACAGTGACCTACCGTACTAATGTCACGGGTTCGAATCCCATACAGGACAACACTTTGCGTAATCCACAAATTATTGTACTGCGTCTGGTTGTAATTTGTATCAGTTATTTATATGTTTGTAAAGTCCCTCGCAATACCAAGATTATTTCCTTAGTGCAGGAAGATGATAAAAATGATATCTGCATATAATTATATCCTTTAGCAGTCATCTACGACAATTCGTGTGCAGACGGAATATGAATTTGAATCACCACCCCCTATCTTGCCCGTGGATGTCGTTAAAGGCGACTAAGGGATATAATACCCATATAATATCTATACGAGAGGAGAAAACTTGAAATAAATCCCTATACCAACCAGCACGGTATTGTAAGGTGAATTTCCCTCCTATTGTGGAAGAGGCTCGAGCCCAAGAATGGGAAGAACTGAAATGATGATGATGATGACGACAACCCATAAGCAAGAAAGTGGGCGTTGATAAATATATACTACCAACTAGTAAATGAATTAAAAAGAAGACAATCCCACTGAGTTTCTTGCCGGATCTTCTCAGTGCGGTCGCGTGCCGATCGGGTGGTAGGTAATTTAATTTAAAATATAAAAAAAAATGACGGAGTTTATCTTATATCTTTAAACGAGCAATTCTTGTATATAAATATATATATATATCTTAATATATATAAATCTCCTGTCACGATGTTTGTCCGCGATGGACTCCTAAACTACTTAACCGATTTTAATCAAATTTGCACACCGTGTGCAGTTTGCTCCAACTTGAAACATAGGATAACTTAGATCTTTAATTATAGTCGCAATTTTATTTTATTAGAAATTATTTGTCTATAATTAATTGACAGTCACAATTATCTGTTAACTCCAAAAGATTCTAACAGATGGCGATATATGTTGACTGGATTTAAGTAATTTAAGTAATTTGTGTGTGCTCAATGAGATTCGAGAATGGTTTAGATTCACAATTGGACCCGGTAGGTGGCGCTTTATTTGAACAGAACAACGTCTGTTGGGTCAGCTAGTATATATATATATATTTTCAGGATCTCGGAAACGGCACCAACGATTTTGATGAAACTTGGTATACTAGAGGTTTCGAGGCCAAAAAATCGATCTAACTAGGTTTTATTTATATAAAATGTTGTTCTGTCAGTGTTTTTGGCAAAACAATATAATCACATTAAATTTTAAAAGAATATGAATTCAAATTTCGCCGTCAACGTCATGAGTTACGATAGCTCAGTTGGGAAGTAGTCCAGTTTCATTTTAGTTTTGTTTTGGCGTTCAAACGGCGTCGGATCGAATCTCGGTGTTATTATTATTCTCCTTTTGTAATTTTTAATATGTTTATCATTATTTAATTTTTATTTTTTATGAATATACGAGTATATCTAAATAGATTCGACAAAAATATTCCGAGCGAAGCGCGGTTAACCAGATATTACATATAAATGATTTCAACATACAAACTCTATCATCAATTAGAAATTTCGTCGAAGTTAAACCGATAAATTTCTCATCACATGAGATATTGATTTGATTGTAGTTAGCGGTATTTCTCGGCAGTGGATATCTGTGGTAATAAACCGCAGTGTAGTGACTGAATGAACTCTGTGGCTGCCATTACGAATAGTCGGTTGATTATAGTAGCCATATCTCTTTATATGTATATTTCTTGTGAACGTGTGTATGTCACTCAACTCCTCCTAAACGGCTGGCCCGATGTTAATGAAACTTTTTGTGTGTGTTCAAGGGAATTCGATGATTTAGACTCACTATTCCACCCGGTAGGTGGCGCTGCTGTCGATTTCAAGGAGAATTCTTTTTTATTTTATTTGAACAAAATTTGAAAAAACAAAATTGTAAAAGTTATCCTCAACTATTTGAGGTTGGACTTTAACCTCGAATAACTTTTAAACGAGTCAATTTAGCAAAAAATTATTTCAGACCTTTTTTGTAGATTGTTAAATTTACTACAAGAATATGTATTGATTTTTACGAGATATTAATTCGTTCGAGTGCATCAAAAATCCAAACAATAAAAAAACATATTCCTATGTTGTTTAAATGGGGAAACAAAAATCACAATCTTAATATTAATATTAAGGGCTGGAACTTTACTAGGATTTTTTTTTCGTCATCTTGGACAATATTTTCGTAGTAGCTAAGAAAAAAAAAATTAAAAGTTTTTTTTGGCCCACCTTAATATATATATATATAATATTAATACTTATGTTGATGTGTTTGTAATTGAACTCCTTCTAAACGGCTGGACCGATTTTGAAGATTTATCTCTGGCTGCTGCGATGGTTTAGGTTAATAATTGGAAGCGGCAGGTGGCGCTGCGATCGATTTCAAGGAGAATTCCTTTCACTATTTTTTTTTAGATTTGATCAGAACAATGACTTTTGGGTCAGCTAGTTACAAAAATGTAAGCATAAAAACTTCCAGCGTCATGATTATACCAATTTCTGATATGGAAATTTAATAAATTTAATAAAAAAAAATAACCGAAAAGCAATGCTGATATTGACTTTATACCTTTGAATATATATTTACAAAGAATTAAAAGTAAATTCTATCGTATTTTTTACTTCAAAGTAGCCCGTGAAGCCTACTAAATTATTATGCGCAGAGGTCAAAATTTTTGATATTTCTGTTCAAGCGATTTCGTTTTTCTTTACGTGCAGCGTAATAATGAGATGTTGTCATGGAATCATGGAACATTGGTTTAATATTCAAATATTTTCTTTTTCTTATTTGCTTCTGAGCTCGATGCTGAGATATCTCATATTCTTTATAATATACAATAATACTCTCAGCAAAAGCTTTTAAAATTGTAATTCATATAATTAGCATTGCAAAGTAGGTAAAATAAGTTTTGATAAAAGCACCTTTCGAAACGTAATCAATTTTTGTCAGCAGTACCTTATTTATAAATAAAAAAGGCAAGTTGAAAAAAAATCTAATACCGACGACTTGTTGGCTGTCAAATATTCAAATATCAATATCCGTCAATTCGTCAAATATTATATTCATAGTTCTCTTTTGTATACTGAAAAGAATTTGAATGGCGACTTTTGACGCGAATGTTAAAATGTTACGTAGCGCCTTTATATTTTTTTCATTATTTTAGTGTTTTGGAGTGTTATATTGAATAATTTTGCTAATATTTTATGTAATGTAATGCCGATAAAATTCTGAAATGTAGTGAATATGATATAATAGTGCATTGCGTGCATTTTGACATTCTGCCAAAATTCCCAGAGAAGGCATGACTTGGATATCAGCATCAAATCATGCTAACGACTGACTGAAAGACAAAGACTGTAGACGTGAATAATAAATATAATATTATAACTCGACACTGGCACCAATAGCTCACATTATTGTAGCTCATGGCAATCAAATTATAATAAGAAGAAGAAGAATTTGAAATGGCAGATTAATAAGGACATACATAAAAGGAGATGATAATAGATTTGAAAAATGTTATTTTCGTTATTTCTATCATGAGAGAGGGGTTCTTTTTAAACTTCGTTTGAAGATAAGATGTGTATGAAATGACACTTGGGGAACACCGCAGCAAATAGTTTATTCCAGAACCTGCACGTACCTGAAAGAAATGAACGCTGAAAATAAAATTAAAGACGATATCGTTTCCAGGTGGTATGGCTGAATAATATTGCATGTTGAGCGGTACGATAATAGAAAGGAGACGTTGGTACCAAGTCAAACAGCTCTTTAGAGCAATCCTTAAAGTGTGGACTCCAGTCCCTTCGTAGATTGAGATCACCGAAAATTTGAACACGACCTACCCTACACAGGAACAGAAATGTGAGCAATAATACTCTGTGTTGTTTACGAACTTGACAAGTCGCTGTTCCAACCTGAAGTACTACTTGATTCTGTTTAGGATGCTTTAAACTCGTCAATTTTACTTTATTCAAATGAATTTCATAATTGCTGGATATTTCAACGGGGCGTTTCACATTAGTCACGGCAATTTAGTAATTTACTTTTGGAATCTTAAACGCAATCTTAAATGGGTCCTCCTTTGTTCATTATATTCCTAGGCGCGGCCCAGAGATTCCCTACCTCAGACATACACTGAACCATTATTTCCTCTAGCATTCTCTTAGGAACATTCTGTTGCCCGCTATATACCTTGGTACACGTACTGTTATCTGCATTAGCAATGCATATTGTCTATAAAGAGCATCACGCACCATAGCTATTATAGTCTTGGATCAGGGGCCATTCAAGACGACTTATGAACATTCAAAAGGCTAGCGATCTTTTACAGAGTATCTGAAAAATTCCGTATAATGATAGTTTCGGTCCGAGGGCCCAGTACAGACTCTGTAAAATGCTTTAACGATCCCTCGGCCGAAAGTTAGCGCCCCACTTTTATTTCTGACTAACGAGTGACGAAAGTTGTATTGGTGATCACTGATAAGCTGCTGTTCTTCAAAGTACAAAGTAATGCTTTAGGATTGAACCGACTAAATTCGTCGCGGACGGTTGATACTTAGATCACTCACCTGCATAGGGTGTCCGTTCCCGTGGATGTCCTTAAACTAGTTAAAGAAGCACCAGGGACTGGGCAACTCATAATGTTAACTGTGTATCACCAATAATGATTTCTGATGTTTACGCGAGTATTACACATTGTAAATAAAACTACTTTACGGATTTTATCGCGTTTGTATTTGATTATTGATTGCCGGAAGTTTTGAACATACACACATGTGTATCACCAAAGTTGTCTTCCAAGCAAAGATTATAATAAAATCATAAATAATCTACCGGGCTATTCACCTGGTGCTTTTACCCAAAAGTGGACGTCAAGAGGCTAATGGATGGATGAATGTCGATGTTATTATGTTTCTGATTATCCCGGTGAAGGTGAATAATAAGTATAATTGATCATAACTCTGACTCATATTCACTTGCGAGATTTAGATGAAAATAATTTCACGAGCGCTTTATAAATAAAAGTTTTTTAAATACACGCACTTATTACCCGCCACGAAGTTCACAAAGTAAATAGGTATAAAGACGAAAGCAAACGATAGCATGAAGTAAGCATGACCGACTTATTTCTGTATTTTATAAAGCGAATGCAATTGTCATGAGTATTAGCTTTTTCGAGTTTAATCAGAAAGGAAATAATAAGTTATTTACATTGGCTATGGAAGAAAGTCCTTTTTGTTGACGGATTAAGAATATTAAGTCTTTTTACCCGTTACTTTCCCATAGGGGATAGGTACTCTCACATTTACACCATTGAGACTACTGTAAGCCAGGATCTAAACCGGTTTCCGTAGATGATACTGATATCTGGGGACCTGCAATTTTGACCAATCCACCCGTGACTATGAATGCTGCAAAGTGTTCGAAACGTCAGGCAATCAAAAATCAAATACAAACCCGATAAAATCCGTAAAGTAGTTTTATTTACAATGTTTAATACTCGCGTAAACATTAGAAGTCGTTATGTATTATTCTTTTATATTACATCCTTACTAATATTATAAATGCGAAAGTTTGTTTGTTACGTTTTCACGCGTAAATCACTTCACTAATGCAAAACTATAATATCAGCGAGTAACATAGGCTATATTTTATCCCGATATTCCTACGGGAACTAGAACTTGGGGAATGAAACCAAAGCGAAGCAAGGCTAGGTTGCTAGTATACTATATATAAACAATTGCCAAAGTTATGAGCAATAGTTATATGATCGGTCACCTTCCTGTTGTCAACCCTCCTTGATTATATAATTGTTGACCAGGTGGCATCAAATAGAATTGGCTCAGGTCTATTTAGTCATCTTTTACAAAACCCACTAGCAATGTAGGGGTTTGTAGTATTTGTAGCCGTCACCACACCAGTATCCTAGTTTCCTTTGTAATGGTATAGAAATTATGATCAGACCGAACCAGCCATATTGATCAGATAATGCAGATTTTATTGAGCTTTCCTTCTTTCAATTATGGTATTTTGGATTATAGAAATGTGATGAAAGAAGGTTGACATTATTTTGAGGAAACTTTGCCAATAAATTGAACGATGGAGAAATAGTAATATTGTGTTGATCCCAGGTACATATTTGCTATAAGAGCGGGTTGATGATGATGAATCTCAATAGCTTTAGACTAAAGAAAATATTGATAAAATGCGTAAAGCATAACATGGATAGACGCGATTTTCTTTTAATTGTAAACGATGGCAAACAAGCAAACAGTACACCTGATGGTAAGTGTTGCTGCCGCTCATGGACCTTTGCTAGACCGCTGCCTAACGCGATGAAAGTGAAGGGCGTGTGAATGCGTCCAATGAGGTTCGGTGACATCACCAAAACCCACCACATGCAAACACCCTCAGAAAATTAGGTTGCCGAGCCGGAAGCTTGCTCGCCGAACGAAGCGCAGTAACAAATTGCTACCACTCGGACGTCGATTTTCTGCTCAGTGGGATACTACCTCGGACGGACCAGCCCTTGGCTGTAGACAGACAATTGTTAACAGTATGGTCCTATTACTACTAAATGAACACAGAGATAATATCTGATGGCATTGCATTGAAAATGAGTTGTGTTTAACCTAAATTATTAACAAAACAGTAGTATGATAATGATGGAAGCTTAGAATAATAACGTATAGAAGGATAGTGTCCATACGTAAGCGATCAAAAATATGAAGCAAATACTACATGCGTGCAAGCGATTACACACGTACACACGCACACCACTATACAAATTATGAAATCAAATTTTGTTTTTATTAACATAAATCGTCGAAATACTTTTAAAAGTAATGTTAATATACTTTTTATGTTTGCCAAATGTGTTGTGACATCATTTAAATGCACAAAGCGTCATAATTGTGTACATAACGTACGTACGTGCAATACAGTGACCTTGTACCGGCGTAAGCTCCGTTAGGCTCCAATTGAAATGCTTCACTTTTTATGCGTGAACTTACCTTCTATACGTTATTATTCTAAGGATGGAAGTTCCTTCCCCTCCTATATTGTGTCTCTAGGAGAATTTGATATATCTAATGATATTATTTCATTATCTAAAAAGTCCTCATGATGAAAAAAGTGCCGATAGTAGTCATAGGGCATGACTATTATTGTCACAGATTCAATGTGTTTGCTATGAAAAATATTAGCAGCATCTTGTGCCCTACATCTTTATTCGTATGCCTCCGTGATTAAGCAAGCAAGGTAGTTTTATCCAAAAGGAATATCTATTTATATATTTTAGTAGCAGCCCGCCCTCGCTTCGCTTTCTGTCGCCATATCCCCGTAGTTCCCGTTCCCGTGGGAATACCGGGATAAAATATAGCCTAGTTTACTCCCTGATATTATAGCTTTCCATTAGTGAAAGAATTTTTTAAATCGGTTCAGCCTTTTTGAAGATTACCCGGAACAAATAGACAGACAGACAGACAGACCAAAAAAATATAAAGTGATTTTTAGGCATATGTATATTGCAAATAACCGTGTGAGCATGAAAAGAACCTATTATTTTGACATTACAAACAGACACTCCAATTTTATTTATTGGTATAGACTAGCAATCCGCCCTCGCTTCGCTTCGGTTATAGGTTATAGTCGTTTTACCCGCGTAGTTCCCCTTCCCGTGGGAATACCGGGATAAAATATAGCCTAGTTTACGCCCTGATATTATAGCTTTCCATTGGTGAAAGAATTTTTGAAATCGGTCCAGCTGTTTTGAAGATTACCCGGAACAAACAGACAGACAGACAAAAAATTTTTAATTGCTATTTTAGGCATAGGTGTCGCGCAAATAACCGCGTGAGCATGAAAAAAGTCTATTATTTTGACATTACAAATAGACACTCCAATTTTATTTATTGGTATAGATACATATATGTATACTTGTATAGTCATTGTGTATACTGTGTATATTATATTCCTCAGTCGCCTTACAAAATTCATGAACAAGAAAGCCGGTGGGGAATTGTATTAAAATAATTATAGTGGGTACATTGGATTTTGATTAAAGGTGTATTCACGATCAAACTTCACCCTTTCAATATCGCAACTAAGAGCTATTGAATTCATATTATACTCGCAATTAATTCATAGCATAATAATCAATTAGTGTATGATTATTTAGTTACGGTGTCCATCTTCAACCGTAATCGGTGATTTAACTCGTTAGGTATATGGGTTAGTTAGATAATATTATATAATATTGTATAGGAGACCGATTATGGCAATCGATTACAATTACGGCGTATTGTATGTGTTCAAAGCACTAATAAATGTAATTATATGAATAAATAATTCCTTTCTTCTTTGATTATATAATAGTCTTTTCGCTTGCCGTGTAGTAGCGAAGTGAAAATATAATATACCATTTTTCTTATTCATGGGGGTCGTAAAAGATGGATAGGTAATAGTATCAGCCTACAGACGTCCACTGCTGGACATAGGCCTCCCCATGAGAATGCCACTAGGAATGATTCTGCGCCACTTGCATTCAACGGTTCCCTGCGACTTTGAGAATATCGTCAGCCCACCTAGTGTTGTCGTCCTACGTTGGCTCATCCAGTTCGTGGTCGCCATTCAAGTACTTTTCTTCCCCAACAGTTGTCGGTTCGACGAGCGATGTGACCTGCCCATTGGCATTTCAACGTGCTAATTCTGGGGGCTATGTCGGTTACACCTGTTCGGGATTTCCGTGTTCCGGATTTTAGCACATAGATAAATACCGAGCATAGCCCTCTCCATAGCGCGTTGAGCGACTTTAAGCTTTTTTATGAGGCCGACATTTAGAGGCCACGTTTCAGTGACGTAAGCCATCGCTGGTAACACACATTGATTATAAATCTAGAGATAATATGCAGTGATATTTATAAAAGAGAAAGAGAACTCGTAATAGAACCCTATATTAACCCATCTGACCAATTGGGGTTGAACAATTGATCAACTATCAATTTTCTTTCTATAAGGCTCCACGTGAGCCATTGCGGCGTATATAAGCCGAGATGTAAATAATTTGTTTTTCAGCTGATACGAAGACCAAGGACAAACAATGAAAGAAATTCTTTATCTATTCTATTTCTATTTATATTAATAACTCTCAGAAAATAGTATTCTATCCATACGGACATATACGCATATAGATTTTGAGTTTTATTTTATTACAAGGTAATTTACCTTGTATTCAGAATTGTCCCGTTTTATTTTTTTACTTTTAAATATCAGTATTAAAGTATCATAAATAAAAACATATTATATGTTAAAAAACGGTTACTATTAACGTTATTTCCGTTAACGTTAGTCGTCTATTAAAACAACCATGGCATGATATGAGCGTTGAATTGTATTCTTACTCAGTTTCCACACAAAAATGAATGAAATTATTAATATTTTAAAAATATACATATAAATGAAATGGTAACGTAAAGCTCGTTATTTGATACGGTGGTTAGTTAATATTTGTGTAAAATTATGACATACAGAATTTCTATAAAATCAAGTTAGAATTGCAAAAAATCATAATTGGTATTTCTTAAGAAATAAGTGGTTAAAATTTATAAACACCTTAATTTGAGAAAATATAAAGAGATTAAATTGAGATTGTCATAAACTAGAACGTTACTAAAAAAGTAAATAAAAACGCTATAACCTTTTTTCAATTATGCCGACATCTTAAAGTTACACATCATTTAAGTATATTTTACACAATAATTGTAAGAGACTAAAATATGATTCGCCGAAATATTTCTTGAAATTTTCAAACGTCGTAAAAACGTGTATAAAACAACAAAATGACTTGAATTATTTCCAAATAATACCCGTTGCGTATATTTAAATAAAAATATAGAAACGAATCTAACGTAATGTCAAAAAATAATTCAATAAAGATAACACTTGTAAATTATTATTATAAATTTGAATACTAATTTTATCAAATTTGATTCGTGTTTCAATTACCGTAAAAATGAAATAATTATAAACATTATTTATATTTAATAACTACTTACGTTAAAATGTGTACGTTTTGATTAGAACGTTTGATAAGGCAATGATTATGTGATACGCGACGCGATTGTAACCGTTGGGCGCGATCCGATTCGCAGCTTCCAACTCTACAACGGGTTCGCGATGTGAATGCGGGGAGTTCAGCTCACACTAATTGGCATCTGTAGCCGGGTCGGCGCATGCGCGATAACACCAAATTCACCTATCTCTCTGCAGTTACGAACATACATAAAACCAATCTTTTAGAGGTTTTTTTTTATCCAATAATAATCTAGAAAACATGTAGTTTGATCAGAGAAAATAAAAAAAAATTTTGCAATTTTTTTTACCACTAAAATAGTTATAGTTTACATTCACCAAAAGCAATTATAAAATGTCTACAATATAATTGATCTAAAATAATAAATGAATTTTATAAAATTTAACACATAAATAATGAATGTTAAAGTAAAGAAAAAATCTTCACACCGAACGAACAATTCCCGGAATATCTGACGTTAAAATTCAGTAGCGATTCCGAAATTGTAGGGTTTTACGCACATGACGTGTACATATTTGAGTTTCATAGTAACGTAGATGTTGCGTAATTTAACAAATATTCCTTATTGCTAATAGGAAAAACACGATGTTAAGTAGAAGCAACAATTTACTTCATAAATAAAAAAAATAAATTTCAAATAATAATAAATAAATTCCCTGTAACCTAAGGACCGAGTTTTTTCTCTATGGAAGACTCTGTTAAAAACAGGAGATACACATAATAATAATTAATCTTATTTTCTTTTAGTACAAAAGAATTAGGTAAGGATTACATAATAATAATTAAAATAAATTATACTTAAAATGCGAATTTTCAAAATACACATATTTAAAAACATAAAAGATAGCACTTAAGTTTTTTAGAAATAAGGTAAGAGAAAATAAATTTCATACAACACTTTAAAAAGAGCCCTTATTGGCAGGTAAAATGAACGAAAGAGTAAAAAGAACTCGAAGTATAGATAAAAAATGAACTAATAAAAATAATAAAAAAAAGAAATGGTCGACTATAGGTTTAACCTAATATTTGAAGCGGTTATCTTGCTCCTATCGCAATTACTTGGAGTCTAGACAATATGTACTACTCTTCCATCGTGCATATAGAAAAATACATTGGCATTCTTTTATAACCGGTCCCCTGCCTGACTTTAGGGCCTTAGAAATGTCAACGTTGACCAGACATACTAGGTAGAGTTGGCTCACGTTGACGCAAAGCTTTTAATCGACATAGATGATGAGAGTTATAATAAAAAAACAAAATATAGCTAATCTCCGTATGGTGACGGAATAAAAATACAATTCACCACCGACGACTAAGCGATATAATATGCATATAATACTTATACAAGAGAGGAAAAACTCTATATAAAATCCTATGCCAAAACGTCTGACTAGCTAGGTATAGTAGGTCAAATTCCCTTCCACAAATAAAGAAGCCCAACAGTTAATGACGTATTTGGGTTGAGATGAAAATGGAAGCAAATTATATTAAATTATTGCCGTGTGTCAAAGTAAGTATACCATTCACCACTCCAAATCTTACCCGTGGATGTCGTAAAAGATGACTAAGGTCCATAATACGCATATAACATTTATGTAAGAGAAGGAAAACTCGAAATAAAACCCTATACCAACCTCTCTGACCAGCATGGTATAATAAGGTAAATTTGCCTCCTATTGTGGAGGAAGCTCGAGCCCAACAGTGGGACTTTTATGAGCTGAAATAATGATGATGTTGACTGTTTTAAAAACATAATACTCCATTGAATTTCGAGTAAGTATAATGAAAGTAATAGACAAATAAGGATTTTTTATTAAGACAAATAATTTATAATGTACGTATATATTCATTAAATAATCTCAACCTTTTGTCCTTATCTGAACATATATATAGCTTTAGGGTATCAATTATTTTACCCGGGGTAAAGGTAAAATAAAAACGAACAAGTACAAGGATTTTGGATAGGTTCATCGGCAATATCACGTAATGCTCATTAATTAATAAAAAAAATATTTGATACAAAAAATTCACACCAATATATTTCCGAAGAAATAAAGTATGGAAAAATAAATACACACACTGTTTAACGTAAATAAAATTTGATATACATATATCAAAATTATTTACAGAGAGAGAGAACTCCGATGACTAGGTTAAAGAAGCTTAAATTTAATTATTTGTTACCATACGAAATTATTTCTGTAATAACTTACTTTTCTGTATCTGGTATATATTTAAATGATTTATTTCTTTGTTAGAAAAGAAATAATCTTTGTTGTACGGAGTTTTGGTGCGAATGTCAAAATGTCATATGGCGCTGTTTTATTTCATTTATTATTTTAGTATTTAACAGTATCATATTGAATAATGCAGAGAAAGCTCTGAAGTATAGTGAATACTATATAATAGTGAATAACGGGCATTTACGTGTTCTTCCAAAATTGCCAATGATTTGATTGTCAGCACCAAATCATGTTAACGGTTTGACTTACTGACGGACTGAATTGATTCAATTGAAGTGACTAAATTGTTAAACTAACCATGTATTTGACTAAAGGACTTTGTATCTACATATATAAATCATAAATAAATTTTTAACAAAATTGTTTCTATGTCAGCGACCATTTATTACAGATTTTTAAAAAGTAGCCTAAACACAGAGTATCAGCAATTATTCCTCAATTCTGTCAAATTTGGTTAAACTTCACACACACCGTGGATTTCACAAAGGACTTTTGACGAGAATGTCAAAATGTCATGCAGCACTTTTAAATTTTATTCATTTTTTTTTCGTATTTTTCAGTATTATATTGAATAATTTTGCTGATATTTTATGTAATATAATGCAGATAAAATTCTGAAATATTGTGAATATAATAGTGAATTGTGTGCATTTTGACATTCTGCCAAAATTCCCCGAGAAGGCATGACTTGGTTATGAGCACCAAATCATGCTAACGACTGAGTGAAAGACGAAGACTAAAGACGTGAATATGAATAATCAATGTAATAACTCGACACTGGCACCAGCCAGTGCCGAGTTATTTTATAGTTCTAGTTCGAGTTATTTTATAGTTTTATATTTATACCTAGTTCATATTATTGTAGCTTATTGCTATTACATAAGAAGAAAAAGACCTATACCTTAGAAAAATTAAAATTAGTTTTGTTATTATGGCCTGAAACATAAATCCACTAATTATATTACATATTTACAAAAGTATTTTCCTTTGCCGTGTTTACATTATTTGTGACTGTTGTAAGACCAATATCAAGATCATATCGACTGGGGACGCTATTTGATATTGTTTAGTCAACAATTACATTACCAATCAGGGTTAATATCAGGCTGGTGGTCGGTCATAGAAATATTGACGATATGTTCTATAATATGTACTATGGAAGACAAATACATATTACATCGACTCCAAGTAATTGGGACAAAAACAGAATGATATAATTTTACTTTTCAGTACATTAGCACAGGCTATCATTTAATCCTGATGCCGTCCTAGCCGAGGCCGTGGGTGACTGGACTGGGGAATTAGTCCGTCACCCGCTGAGAGGCCGACCGCGTGAGGAAAGACCGACGTCCTCCCCGAGGAGAGAGTACTTCTCAGGGTGTATTCCATCGGGCCGACCACTGACGACAAGTCTCCCTGCTCCGGTGGTCGGCCCAAAGACGAAGGCGACGTGTCACGAGTGGGTTATAAGTGTGCATGCTTACGCCCCTCTGCCGTCCCGGATGGAGCGGAGCGAGGAGTGCGACGACCGTAACCCACGCCCCAAAAAAATCTATCTTTTAATATCTGTACAAATATGCAAACATTTCATATGTTGGCTGGCGATTAGAACGCCACCCCGGATAGAATATGTCTAGGCCCAAAAATGTATATAGTCACTTAAAGAAGCTAATAGAAGGCTTTTTTTGGGGGATAGACCATAGTCACCGCGCTCGCCGCCCGGTTCCGCCGGGACTATAGAGGGGCGGCGCCCAGCCCCGTAACCCACCCGTAGCACGTTGCCTTCGTCCTTGGGCCAATCACCGGTGCCGGGTTCCTTGTCGCCAGTGGTCGACTCGAAGCTAAAGAAAGGCCAGAACTAAATTACAAATATAAAATATCGTTCAATATGATCATTATCGATGATAGATCTTGCTTTTGAAATCTTAGAAAACAATCGAAAATTATGTTGATATCTCATTTTTATGATTCATCATTATTGTTTCACTTCATATGCGTCCCATTGTTGGGTTCGAGCGTCCTCCACAATAGGAAGAATATTGACCTTACTGTACCATGCTGGTCAGACTGGTTGGTATAGGGTTTTATTTCGAGTTACCTTCTCTTGCATAGTTGTTATATGCGTATTATATCCCTCAGTCGTCTCTTACGACATCCACGGGCAAGATAGAGAGTGGTGAATTGTAATCTTACCACGTAGCCACACGGAATCTTTTTTTTATGATTCCTGTTTTTATAATAACAATTTTTTATCCTTAGTTGTACAAGACGACTAAGAAATATAATATGCACATAAGATGTATACAAGAGAAGGAAAACTTGAAATGAAACCCTATACCAACATGTCTGACCAGCATGATATAATAGTAGGTCTAATTCCCTCCCAATGTGGGGGTGGCCCGAGCCCAACAGTGGGACGTATGTGGACTACGATGATGATGATAATTTATTAATATTGGCCGCTTAAATAATTTATAGTTCGAATGGTATTTTAATAATCGTTTAATATTTTTAATTAATGTGACTATACATTAATTAATTTACACCACCTTCCTGAAACTACAATAAAATTAATTGATAGTGCGGTTTTCTTTTAAATATGCTGATGCTTTTACTCATTTCAGTAAACATTTTACATTTTAAATTTAAAATATTGAATAAGTGAGATTTTGGGCTTAAACAAAAGTTTTAAACAGTTTATTCATGAACTTTTTTAATTACAAGGATGATTGCCTAACTAGAAATCATCATCGCAGCCCACATACGTCCCACTGTTGGGCTCGAGCCTCCTCCACAATGGGAGGGTATTTGACCTACTATACCACACTGGTCAGAGATGTTGGTCTAGGGACTCTAGGGTTTCATGTCGAGTTTTCCTTCTCTTGCACAGATCCCATGTGCATACCCATCCCATCCCATGTGCATCCCTTAGTCGTCTTGTACGACATCCACTGGCATGATAGGGAGTGGTGAATTGTATTCTTACTCCATCATCACGTGGCAAAACTAGAAATCATTAACAAATAATTATAATCCGTGATTATCAAAACATTTAGTAATGCAAATTTGTTCTATGTGCACTTGAGGTATAATACAGACATCTGATAATAATTATCATCATCATCAGGACCGGATTATCCATAAGGGGGAATAGGCAATTGCCTATAGGCCCCGAGAATACATCCCACTGCTAGGCCTGAGTCTCCTCCACATTGGGAGGGAAATTAACTTACTACATCACGCTGGTCAGATGGGTTGGTATAGCGTTTTATTACGAGTTTTCCTTCTCTTGCTTACTTGTTATATGCACAAGATATCAATTAGTCGCCTTTTACGACACCCACGGGAAAAAGGCTGGTGAATTGTATTATTACTCTGTCTGGTATTTAAATTAAACTAGCGGTCTCCGAGTGGTCGTAATTCGTCCATATTTCATTTAAATTAATTTTTCTGCTACACAATTTTCTTTTAATTATATTTATGTATATAAATTGAGTAAGCTGTATTTCACTAATAACTAATATATAAAGTACTAAGTACAAATGCCTATTAGACATTGTCATCATAATTATGGTTATCTGACATTCGGTTTGACCAGAGATTTTAACAGTAAACAGAAGTGTATAAGCGTGGTGTGTGTGTGCTTGTGTGTGTAGCGATTGCATGGTAGTGTGCGTAATGCCTTTTTTAATGAATTTAATGTATTTCTAATCCATTATTATATGAAATTTCAGTTTTATGCACTTCTCCTCATTATATACTTCAATTGTGCCAAATTTCATTCTTGTCTATCCACGTAATTTACGTTAAAAGGGGTACAAAGTTTTTGCTTCACGTATTAATATATAGAATATCTGGTTGACCGAGCTTCGCTCGGCATATTTTTGTCGAATTTATTTAGATATATATTACTAAAAAATAAAAAATAAATAAAAAGTTAGAAAAAGAGAATAATAATAACACCGAGATTCGAACCGACGCAGTTTGATTGAAAAAATACCAAAATTAAAACCTGTCACCTTCCCATCTGAGCTATCGTAACTCATGACGTTGCCATCGAAATTTGAATTCATATTATTTTAAAATTTAATGTCATTGTTTATTTTGCTAAAAACACGGACAAAACAACATTTTCTATAAATAAAACCTAGCTAGATCGATTTTTTGGACCTGAATCCTCTAGTATGCCAAGTTTCAAGAAAATCGTTGCAGCCGTTTCCGAGATCCTGAATATACATATACAAGAATTGCTCGTTTAAAGATATAAAATAACTCCAATATCAACATATTTATATACATTGGACACTTGTTTTACTGTTGACATTTCAATTTTACAGTACCATACCACTAAACATCATCACAAATCGTAATTTAAACACAAATTTATACCTTGCCTACAGTATTGATGCACAATATTGCCTGAGGCGAGATATATAATATCTTGTTTGTTCATTTACAACATGCTTCGGTATGCTTTCGGCTCTGACCTCAACAATAGGAGAGCAATTGACCTTACTATACCGCCCTGGTTAGACGTAGTGGCATAGGGCTTTGTGTCCAGTATAACTTCTCTTGTTAAATGTTAGGTTTTTTACGTTAAATGTTAGGTTAGGTTTTTACGACATCCACGAGCAAGGGAGCGGCTGATGAATCGTATTCTTATTCAGTCACCACACGTTTCAGTTTACCGTTAGATTTTTATATATAAACTAGCAACCCGCCCTCGCTTCGCTTCGGTTTTAGTCGTTTTACCCGCGTAGTTCCCGTTCCCGTGGGAATACCAGGATAAAATATAGCCTAGTTTACTCCCTGATATTATAGCTTTCCATTGGTAAAAGAATTTTTGAAATCGGTCCAGCCGTTTTGAATATTACACGGAACAAACAGACAGACAGACAGACAAAAATTTTTTAATCTGTATTTTAGGCATAGGTGTCGTGCAAATAACCGTGTGAGCATGAAAAAAGCCTATGATTTTGACATTACAAATAGACACTCCAATTTTATTTATTGGTATAGACTAGCAACCCGCCCTCGCCTCGATTACAGTCGCCTTACTCGCGTAGTTCCCCTTCCCGTGCAAATACCGGTATAAAATATACTTTACTCAGAGATAATGTAGCTGTAGTTTCAATGGTGAAAGAATTTTTGAAATCTGCGCAGTAGTTTTTAAGTTTATTCATTACAAACATATACAAAAATACAAATTTTGCCTCTCTATAATATTAGTACAGATTTTCTACTTTGACACAAAGAAATTCAGTATACAATAGTAACCAAATACGTTAATATCATCTCGTAAATACGACTATATCATAGTTACATTATCCTGTTGTGATAATTTTTAACAATTACCTCAGAATATAGCAAGATTATCTTTTGTACAAGAATTATATTATTTCTAGAAATATATTCTCCGTGTTAGTCAATAGGATTAGCGGATCGATTTTTTATTACATTTAGCTTTCTTAGATATTTACTTAAACAGCGACTGATATTTGTTCTCTAAAAAGGAATATTTTTTATTTAGTATTAATCCAAATATTAGGGTTTTTTTTCTTGGGGTGGGCCGCGGTCGGCGCGCTCCTCGCACCACTCGACACCCGCAACCCACCCGAAAACCACCTTCGCCTTCGCCTTCGTCGTTGGGTCGACCACCGGAGCAGGGTTACTTGTCATCAGTGGTCGGCCCGACGGAATACCCCCTATGGGGGAATACCCCGTGGGGTACCCTCCCGTCGACCGACGTCCCCCCCTCGGGGAGGACGTCGGTCTTACCTCACGCGGTCGGCCTCTCGGCGGGTGACGGACTAATCCCCGGTCACGTCACCCGCGGCCTCGCCTAGGGCGGCATGAGGTAGTCGCGCCTACGCCGCCCCAGTCGCCGGCGGCGGATCGCCTCATCGAAGCTGCGCTCCTCACGCAGGCGATCCGCCGCAAATATTAGGGTTATGAAGGGTACGTGTCCTCTCTTAAATATCGTCGATGATATTCATGACAGACGGAACCTTATGTTAATCATCATCATCATTTCAACCTATTGTCGTCCACTGCTGGACGTAGGCCTCCCAGGCCAGGGGTAGGTCCACCTAGTGGGGAGGCATAGGCGGCGCTTACACTGCATCGTCCGATACGTGGTCACCACTCGAGAGCTCATCAAGCGACGTGGCCTGCCCATTGCTACTTCAGCGTGCTAATTCTTCGTGCTAAGTCGCTTACACCCGTTCTTCTACGGATACCCTACATCGGATCTCGCAGAGAAATCCCAAGCATAGTTCGCTCCATAGCACACTGAGCGATTTTGAGCTTGGTTATGAGGCCTATATTCAGGAACCACGTTTCCTGGCCATAAGTCATCACTGCTAACATCCACTAGTCGTAGACCTTTCAAACACTAAGGTATGTTGGACTAGAAAATCCTCTTAAGTTTTCCAAACGCTACCCAACCGAGTTGGATTCGTTGGCTGACCTCTTTCTCGAAGTTGGATCTACCTAAATGGACTATTATCATCACCACATCTCAACATCTCATATATCTACCACTGTTAGGCCCGAGTCTCCTCCACAATCGGGAGGCAATTTATCTAATACATCACACTGCTCAGTAGTATACGGTTTTATTCTCTAAGACAAGCATGGACAACAAAGGGCGTGTTGATTTATATTCTTACTCTGTCGCCACATGTAAAGTCCGTAACACATTAATTTATAATATGCGTTTTAATTCTTACGTTTTAGGGATAACTCTATATGCTAGTGGTCACCGAGTGGTCGAAATTCGGCCATAATTCATTTAAATTAATATTTCTGCTAAACAATTTTCTAAAACATAATTAAATTATGTACATGCTACATGTAGGTATAATTGTACATGGAGCAAGCTGTATTTCACTAATAACTAAAATAATATGTATTAGACATTGTCATCATAGTGAGATTAGACATTCTGTTCGACCAGATATTTTAACCACAAACAAAAATGTAAAAGCGCGCGTGTGTGTGTGTGTGTGTGTGTGTGTGTGTGTCGATTGCATGGTAGTGTGCGTAATGTTTTCTTTTATGAATTTAATATATTTCTAATGCACTATTATATTAGATTTTATGCGCTTCTCCTCATTATATTCTTCCACTATGACAAATTTTATACTGGTCCATCGCCGGGATTTTTGTAAAAAGGGGTCTTTCACGTATTAATGTGTAGATAATTGCAAATTCTTACGTAAGAATGGATAAAGTGAGGAATGAACACATTAGAGGAATTTTGAAAGTTGCGTTAGTGACGAAAAAGTTAATGAGTGAACGGCTGACATGGTATGGACATGTGATGAGGCGGGATGAAAGTAATGTTGTGAGGAAAGTTTTAGGTATGAATGTTGAAGGCTTTAGGGGGAAAGGAAGACCGAGGAAAAGATGGATGGACTGCGTGAAGCATGACATGGATAGCGTGGGAGTGACTGCAGAGATGACGTCTGATAGGACCGTATGGAAGAAAAAGACATATTGCGTCGACCCCAAGTAATTGGGATAAGAGCAAGATGATGATGATTAATTGCAAATTCTTATGTAACTACGAAAAAATACTTAACATGAAATTCAGGAATATTATTTCTATGTTCCAGTCTATTTCTTCAAGAGGTTTACTCTATCAAAGTTAAAATATTATTCTTTTTTCAATCTGCTGTTGGGTTTTCTTATTCTAAATAAAAAATAGAAGACTAGAGTACTATGTTGGCTAGGTGAGTTGGCAATTCAAATTCATATTATCTTATTATAATATTATCTGCTTAAATTCCTTAATTCCTTGATAAGTAACAAATTGAGTAACAATAATATTCACAGTCGTTTGCAACTACGATTACTACCAATTTTTACAAAATATGTTGCGATCTGAGCTAACTCCATATAATATCATCAGATTCACAATTACATTTTAAAGAAGGACTATCAGACAGAGAGCCGGCCAGGTAACAAAAATATCATCCTCACTGAAGGGTCTGCTTGCGATAGCTACGAGGAGCAGGTCACTCCCTTCGCTCCATTATGGTTGAGGGTAGTGATAGCTGCTCTAGTGGTTAAATCGTGATCGGGTGCCGCCATAATCTTCTTATTACATTTGTGATTATTATTATATATGTGAATTGTATTATATAATATTTCGAATGGCATCACACTGGAACTATTAATATGCATGTTGTAAGATGTAATTTTATTTAAGTGAAATTATAAAATTATAAAATAGACATTCCCGCTGAGTTTCTTGCCGAATCTTCTCAGTGCGGTCGCGTTCCGATCTGGTGGTAATGTTAAGAAAAATGTAAAAAAAATTACAATATGTAAGCGCCCCCGCAGGGTTTATACATAATAAATGATTTGAATTTGAATCATCATTCATCACCGAAGATAGATGGTTAAACTTTGACTAAGTACACGTTTACTTGTGGTTAGTGTGCATGATATAAGAATACAATTTTCTAACCCCTACCTTGCTCATCATTATCATCATCATGGCCTATATAGGCTTTGATGATGATGAAAATACTGTTGGGCTTGCACTTTCTCCGCAATGAGAAACTGACCTACTACCTACCATGCTGATCGGGCGGGTTAGTATGTGGTTTGATATCGAGTTTTCCCTCTCTTATATTAAATGTATATTATATCCCTTAGTTGTCTTATGCGATACGAGCAAGAGAGGATGAATAATCTTGCACATGGATATCATAAAAGGCGATTAAACTTTTTTTTGTGTTGTGTGTATAGCTGTTGGTCGTAGATGACCTTGACAGCTTAACGCGGGCAATGGGTGAGCGCTAATGACTCTCAACCCGGTAGGCGATTAAACGATATAATACAACTGGAATCTGGTGTCAAGTTTTCGTGTGGTGACTGAGTAAGAATACAATTCACCATTCCCTATCTTGCCCGTGGATGTCATAAAAGACGACTAAGGGATAAAATATGCACATAACATCTATGAAAGAGAAGGAAAACTGGAAATGAAATTCTACACCAACGTGTCTGACCAGCATGGTGTAGTAGGTCAAATTCCCACCCATTGTGGAGGTGGCCCGAGCCCAACAGTGGGACGTATGTGGGCTGCATTAATGAATACAAGTGAAGGCAAACTCGAAATAAAACTCTGTGCCAAAACGTCATTTACTTTCTTATTGTCCAGCGGAGAGAATGAATGAGCTGAGATTGATGGACACGGTTAGACATACGAAAACATTGATAGCCGTAAATTAATTTTGAATGTACGTAGTTGTAAGGCCGATGCATATGGGGTATAAAGTCAATATTGTGTGTATCCTACAATGTGGTTTCAATTAATATGTGCCGGTTCGTATAACATCAGACCACAATCAATTAATAGCTAATACCTTATATGTGTATTAGGAAGATTGACAGAGGTTACAGTTCAGTATTCATCAATGAGTTTTGTTGTAAACGCACACAATGATCGATATAAAAGTATATATGTTAGCTGACCCAAAAGAAATAAAAGGAATTCTCCTTGAAATCGACAGCAGCGCAACCTATCAGGTCCAATTGTGTATCTAAACCGTTTTGGGATCCCCTTAAACACACACAAAAAAATTCATCAACATCGGTCCAGTCGTTTAGGAGGAGTTCAGTGTCATACACGCGTACACAAGAAATTTATATATAAAGACTAGCTGACCCAACAGAGGTTGTTCTGTTCAAATAAAATAAAAGGGCTTCAGCCCCACCTAGCGGGTCCAATTGTGAATCTAAACCATTCTCGAATCCCCTTGAACACACAAAAAATTTCGTCGATATCAGTCCAGCCATTTAAGAGGAGTTCAGTGACATACACCCGTACACAAGAAATTTATATATAAAGATACACCAATTTAAAAATTCTTTCACCTATGAAAATCTACATTACCAGCAAGCTTTTATTATCTCAGTATTCTCACGACAACGGGAAATCTACTTGTATAATAAATCTACTTGTAATAATATATCCTTACTGATATTATAAATGCGAAAATAAGTTTGTTTGTTGGTTTGTTACGCTTTCACGCTTAAACCACCGAACATATGTATAGTGCAAATAACCGTGTGAGCATGAAAAAAGCCTATTATTTTGACATTACAAACAGACACTCCAAATTTATTTATTGGTATAGATGAATACATTGAAATTTATTATAACGCATTATCTAGTTGACATTTGTGACGGTGTGCGCATCGTAAAAATGTACTCTCATCATGTTTCCCCTAACACGCCAAAGGAAATGTAACTGCAATAAACATAATCAATATTTAATAATAAACTCCGACCATAATAATTTTTGCCAACGTGTTACGAAGCGTGAATGTATTAATTAAAATGCATAGCGCAATAAACGCTAATTAAATTAAGCGCGTAATTAAAAAAAAATAACACCTTAAAAGTTTCATAAGAATGAAAAATATGAAGAATTTATTGTTTAACTAGCAATCCGCCCTCGCTTCGCTTCGGTTATAGGTTATAGTCGTTTTACCCGCGTAGTTCCCGTTTCCGTAGGAATACCGGGATAAAATATAGCCTAGTTTACGCCCTGATATTATAGCTTTCCATTGGTGAAAGAATTTTTGAAATCGGTCCAGCTGTTTTGAAGATTACCCGGAACAAACAGATAGACAGACAGACAGACAAAAATTTTTTAATTGCTATTTTAGGCATAGGTGTCGTGCAAATAACCGTGTGAGCATGAAAAAAGCCTATTATTTTGACATTACAAACAGACACTCCAATTTTATTTATTGGTATAGATTAGCTGACAGACGTTGTTCTGTTCAAATAAAATAAAATTCTCAGCAGCGCCACCTACCGGGTTCAATTGTGAATCTAAACTATTCTCGAATCATCTTGAACACACACCTAAAATTTCATCAACATCGGTCCAGCCGTTTAGGGAGAGTTCAGTGACATACACACGTACGCAAGAAAATTAAGTATATATAAAGACTAGCTGACCCAACAAACGTTGTTCTACATATATGATATGCATATAACATCTATGAAAGAAAAGAAAAACTCGAAACAAAACCCAACCTGTCTGACCAGCATTATCTAGTAAGATCAATTTCCCTCCTATTATGGAGGATGCTCGAGCCCAGCAGTGGGACGTAAATGAGTCGAAATGATGATGACATGATAAATATTTACGGATTTTATCGCGTTTGTAAAATTAGTTTTATTTATAACTAGCGACTTCGTCCGCGTGGAATGATTACTTTGGACTAACGCTAACTTTAACACGCGACTTTGTTTACGAAGAATATGAAATTATTTTTAAATAATACTATTCTGTCACATATGATTTTTGTGATACTTCAACCGTTTACGCATTGCACACAACGGAAGCTCTCAAAAGGAATAAAACCCGATTTTGAAACATTCTTTAATGGTGTTCCGCTCCTATTGATCTTAGCATGATGATATATAGCCTATATGAGCTATCTAACTCTGAAATAACTTTTTAAATCGGTCCGATAGTTCTTGAGATTAGCACGTTCAAGCAAATAAACCAACTCTTCAGCTTTATCTATTAGTATAGATTTGTAATGCTCGCGTAAACAGAAATCATTAAAGATATCTACGTCCATTATAGGGAGGACGCGTGAGGGGATCCACGTCCCGGGAGGGGCGTTATGGAGGGAGGGTACCTAAAAGGTTATCCCGCCGGGCTGGCAATAGACAAGGAGCTCGGTACTGATGGTCACCCCATTGGCGAAGGTGACGGAATATGGTGGGGTTTGGGGCCGTGCTCCGCTCTTTTATCACCACGGAAGGAACGAACGGCATGTGCGCTTACCATAACTCACCAAAAAAAAGATATTAAAAACGTTATTTGAAAACCAAATTCACATTTGATCCTTTGCTAAAATAAAAATACATTAGTTTGGAGCTTAAATCCTTTTGCATTTATTTATTTTATTTGCAGTGTCCAAAGGCTATATTGAAGTAATCATATTTTAAATTCAGTCATCATTCAAAGAATTAAAAGCGTGATCCATTTATTAATTGATTACGTAGGTATGCAGTATGTATACATAACTAATAAAACAAGGAAAATATTCTTACAATGCTGGTCGGCTCGAATACGAAAATTAAATGTTTTTGAAGTGTATAACTTCAAAGGCCACCGTTGAGAATCGGGCGCTCATCCATACTAATATTATAAATGCGAAAGTAAGGATGTTTGTTTGTTTGTTTGTAACGCTTTCACGCTTAAACCACCAAACCGATTTCAAAAATTCCTTCACCAATGGAAAGCTATAATATCAGGGAGTAACATAGGCTATATTTTATCCCGGTATTCCCACAGAAACGAGAACTACGCCGCGGGTAAAGCGACTGAAACCGAAGCGAAGCGAGGGCAAGTTGCTAGTATGTTATAAGAAAGGCGGATTTTAGGGTCGCGCTCATACCTTCTGTCGCCCGGGATAGATAGATTGGTGCTTTTGCATTAAATAGTACCGCAGCAAACTGTTCATAAGTGTAAAAAAATCTATAATATAAAAATGAATCGCTGAATGTGTTGCTAAGTGCAAATCTCGAGAACAGTTGAACAGATTTCGCTAATTCCTTTTTTTATAATATTCCTTGAAGTACAAGGATGGTTTTTACGCACAGGAAAACGTCAAAAATTGCCTAAAATGGTCTAAAAACAACATTTTTCTATTCTACAAACAATTCGTAATAATACTTAAAAGTCAATTTGAACTTTAATACCATACTATAAAGTTCAAGTGCTAATGGAAAGGTTCCGGGAAGGCAAAACAATTGAGTGACGTTAGTATCGTATATATATATATATATATACTAGCAGACCCGGCCACGCGTTGCTGTGGCTAATGTTTTTGTTATATTACATTTTATTAAACTATTTAAGTGGAACTGTAGGAGAACATCTGTCATGGAGGTCGTCATATTTTTTTACAAATGGCATCTATGTAAAAAAGCAAGTTAAAATCGTATATGACACGTTTGTAGGTTTGACATAGCAGCGCCATCTATTAATTAATTACTCAATCCAGTCAACAGATATCGCCATCTGTTAAAATCGTTTGGAGTTAACAGATAATTGTGAATGTCAAATAATAGGTATATATAGGTAATACAAATTATTTGCAATAAAATAATATTGCGACTATAAATTAAGATGTAAGCTATCCTATCTTTCAAGTTGGATCAAACTGCACACGGTGTGCAAATCTGATTAAAATCGGTTAAGTAGTTACGTTGTTTGTCCGCGATGGACTCCTAGTCCATCGCGGACAAACAACGTGACACGTAATTTATATATATATGTATTAAGATATATTGATGTCAAACACAAAATTTTAGATGTTTTATAAATTTTATTTTTGATATGATATAATTGTTGTCTTACTTTCTTTTTCTTTTGTTTTTATTTTATTAGCTGACAGCAGCATAATATTTAAAAAGCTAAAAAATTAAAGAATCGACTGTTAGGCGGTACGAAGTTCGCCGGGTCAGCTAGTATCAAATAAAACAGCACAGTCTATAAAATCTTATTCATTTGAAACGTTTATTCAAGTTAAATATTTCATAAGCTCTCGTTTAGATGGTTCGCTTCCGTGCTTCCCTTCTCCTTGATCCTATTAGTTGAGTATAACCGTGAATTAGAATAGCAAGATAATGCTAAATTATTAATTGTCAGTGCAAATTTCACCGTAGTGACATTAAATAATATTTTCCGACTCAAAGATCATTTTTGTGTAGTCGCGGAGTATGAATACAATTCATTAACAATTCATTAACGTCTTTTTTAACGGTGGGTATCGGAAAAGAGGACTAAGGGATTAATTATTATACATTTTTATATATAAAATCATCAAGGCAAACTTGAAATGAAAACCTACATCAACACTTCTACTTTTCATTTTTGAAGTGAAACTTCTTAAGAATTGTGATTTCAAACTCGATGAAAAGAAAGAGCGAGTCCATAGAGACACAAACACGTAAATGTATAGGATTCATCCCGTGAGAGAATGAGATAGAACACATTTGAGTAGCGTCTCCACTATCGTCTAATAAGCATTATCCATATGTATGCTCCTTTGTAGTGAGATGATCAAAAATACACATTGAAGAGTATTGAAAATGATGAAATTTGAATTGATTTCAATAACAATAACTAATTCTTTTTAATGTCTATATAAATATACAGATACACACGTACACAAGATATATATATATTATACTAGCTGACCCAAAAGACTTTAATCTGTTCAAATAAAATAAAGCGTCACCTATCGGGTCCAATTGTGAATTTTAACCATTCTCGAATCCCATTAAACACACACAAAAAATTTCATCAACATCGGTCCAGCCGTTTTGGAGGTATTCAGTGACATACACACGTACACAAGAAATCTTAATATATATAAATTACGTGTCACGTTGTTTGTCCGCGATGGACTCCTAAACTACTTAACCGATTTTAATCAAATTTGCACACCGTGTGCAGTTTGATCCAACTTGAAAAATAGATCTTAATTTATAGTCGCAATATTATTTTATTGCAAATTATTTGTCTATTATTTGACATTCACAATTATCTGTTAACTCCAAACGATTTTAACAGATGGCGATATCTGTTGACTGGATTGAGTAATTAATTAATAGATGGCGCTGCTATATCAAACCTACAAACGTGCCATATACGAATTTAACTAACTTTTTTACATAGATGTCATTTGTAAAAAAATATGATGACTTCCATGACAGATGTTCTCCTACAGTTCCACTTAAATAGTTTAATAAAATGTAATAAACAAAAATATTAGCCACAGCAACGCGTGGCCGGGTCTACTAGTTTAAATATAAAGAAAAAGATAAACGAGATTGACGTACCGCTTATATTCACTACACAAACTGTTTTTTTTTAATTTATTGCAAAAAGAAATCGTGGTAAAAGTTTTGCACCGGAACGTTTTCGATTACGTCAATATCGATGAATATTTCATATTTATTTTAGTTCTGCGACGGCGGTGGCTTTTGAAATTGTATTTTACGTTCAACGTTTGCTTAGACCGTGGTAACTTGAATGCTGAACTTAAACGCTAAATTTGTTATGTAAATGAGATTTTCTGTGAAAGGCTTTTTATCAAATGTTTAAATATTTCACTTAACACATTTGAAACGTCGATATTACACCGTATCGATACAAAAATACAATCTTTATTTATTATATTTGAATAAGAATATTTTTATCCTTAGAATAATAACGTATAGAAGGATAGTGTCGGTACTTAAGCGATCAAAAACGTGAAGCCAAAAATGCTACATGCGTACAAATGATTACATACGTACCTACACACGCACACCACTATACAATTACAGTTGCCTTGCGTATGCCGTGACCTTGTACACTACAGAACGATCGGGCGTAGGCTCCAATTTAAATGCTTCATTTTTGTGCGTGGAGATTAAGATTTTTATCTGCTATAATAATTTACACTAGTTATTGCTTTAATTTCTTGCTTAGTAGCATAAGTATGCTGCCATTCTGACAATGTCTGTTGAGTAAGAATATGATCGGTGTATAATCTACACCAATAAAAAATTGAAGTAGGTATCTATGTGTCCACCAGTAATAGGTCCAAAAACAAGAGTAGATTTTTTTTTTTTGGTTTGTGAACAGCTGTTGGCCGCAGATGGCCTTGACAGCTTGACGCGGACTATGGGTGAGCGCTGAGGGCTCTCAACCCGGAACAAGAGCAGAGGAGCGCAGAGGACAATTTATTTATTTCAAATAATTATTAATCCATTATCTACACTAATATTATAAAGAGGATAATTTTCTATTTTTGTGTGTGTGTGTATGTTTGTAGTGAATAAACTCAAAAACTACTGTGCTGATTTCAAAAATTCTTTCACCATTGTTAGCTACATTATCCCTGAGTAACATAGGCTATATTTTAACCCGGTATTCCCACGGGAACGAACTACGCGGGTAAGGTGACTGAAACCAAAGCGAAGCGAGGGCGGGTTGCTAGTATGTACGGACGTGCAGCCCGTGTGGTGACGGAGTAAGAATACAATTCACTACCCCCATCTCTTACCTGTGGGTGTCGTAAAAGCGACTATGGGATATGATATGCAGATTATGTCTACACAAGAGAAGAACCATTCGACATAAAACCCTGTGTCCCCACGTCTGACCAGTGCACTATATTAGGTTAATTGTCCTCCTATTGTGGAGGAGAGGCTGAGTCCAACGTTGGGACTTTTGTGGGCTGAGATGAAATGTCATAGTACATTATAATGTTTTTTGTCCTAAATCATTTTGATGATTTATAAAAGTCCCCACTTCATGTCCTGGGTTCGTCAATTTTAATCTGGGCCGGCTTTAATCCCCGATAAGCAGGCTCTATGGAATCGGAGTTATTGAATGACAGATAAATATAAGGTTATTTATATTTTACCCTTCATATTTTCAATTATACAATTAAATCCTTCTTACTCGGCTGACATTTCCAACATTCGATTATTAAACAAATATCATACTCAGAATTAGAATAAGTCTTTGTGCTTTAGAATAATAACGTATAGAAGGATACTGTCGGTACTTAAGCGATTAAAAAAAGGGGAACCCTCACCCAGGATGCCTGGCGGATGTGACACATCGAAATTATTTTGTACAAGTATATATGCATAAAAGAACAGATTACGACAGAAACTAATATGGCATAAAGTATTAATAAAATAGTACGATTTTTTTTTGCGGAAATTGATGATTTTTATTTAATAAACAGTTATTTTCATTAGTACATACGCTATAGGTATGTGTATATGTTAATAATTCATTTTGAGCTCACTAGATGGCGTTGTACAAAATTCTAAATCAGTTTTTGATTTTATTATACAGATTTAGATATCCAAGCGTGGCGTTAACGCCACGCCAACGATCGGGTTCACCCTCACCTATAGATGTTTCACATCAAAAATGAAGCCAAAAATAGTACATGCGCGCAGGCGATTACACACGTACACACGCACACCACTATACAAATTATGAAATCAAATTTTGTTTTTATTAATATAAATCGTCGATATACTTTTAAAAGTCCAGTTAAAACACTTTTTATGTTTTTCAAATGTGTTGTGATACCATTTGAATACACAGACCGTCATAATTACCTACCTATTTATTTTTCAAGAGTTGCGAACGTACGTGCAGTATAGTGACCTTGTATACTACGGAACGGTCCGGCGTAAGCTCCATTAAGCTCCAATTCAAATTGCTTCATTTATTTTGTGCTCGGACTTACCTTCTTATGTTATTATTCTAAGCTTTTATGCATTACGCAAACAAAAATTGGCTGTGAGGAATCGATCCAAGGGCGCTCATAATAAAAATTACTGTTGAATACACTATCGCACGTGTAGTTATTTCAGTAATATAAGTACTTTCATTTCGCTGTTGCAAACAAAGCGCTTCAAAAGTTACGACAAATGTGACTGCAAGCTTTTGGTATTTGAACTGTAACATTAAGGAAATAGGGTCTCAATTTAATCAGAGTGAAGAGAGTATTGATCTATCGAGTTGTTGGTATTCATTGGAATAGAAACTTTAATGCTATGCATATAAGGTGGTATTAATTTTAAATGGATATATGACTTATTTTCCTATCTTAGCTTTTGCTGTAATTCCTTAATACTTTGGTGTCATGGCGGATACTTCCAAATTTGAATTTATATCTCAAATATCATGAAAATTTAAATTTAAATATATCGAACAATTATTATTTGATTGAACAAATATATCGGCATTGTAATATACTATAGTCCATAAAATATAGCTTGATCTCTGTGACAGATGTCAACGAAACCAACGAAGTAAGTTTGAACGAGCGACATGTTTACAATTTCATTTTGTATGAAATGTATTTTCATTCTTTTCGAGCCAGTTTTATTGCAACTGAATTTTAATACATTATAAATGTAAAAATATTAATAATCATACCTAAAATGTACCTCGTAAGTACTGAAATACCTGGTAAACATTTTATACATAAATGGTGCTTACGCACGTACCAAGTCATACTGGACTGAAAATAAAAAAGAGATGGGACAGTCGATATACGTAAATCGGTAACCGATCTTTATTAAATTATTCATAAAAGAAATAAACCCAATACAGTAACTATATAAAGCTTTCAACTTATTTTTTACAATTAAAACATACAGTTACATTATAAAATACGTAAATTGAATTAGTTAAACATTATAAAACTACTTTTCGTCTCAGAGTAAATGATAATACTATGTACGCATTATTATCAATAAACTACATATATTTACTTATAAAACAGTCGTAATTGATCGATTGATCTAACGACTGTCCATATTTGGCAAAAAATGATTAATATTCTAGCAGGAACGCTCCAGTGATGATCATAATATTGACCTAGATCTTGATTGTACTCCTTTTGAATAATTAAAACATTCAAAAAACAGTTTTTGTTTGAAATAAATTCAAAAAGATTTTTATTGATTGTATTTTAATTATAATAGAAAATCACAATTATAAAAATAAAGAGTTTATCGATAAAAAACTACGGACTTTATCGTAAGCGTGACAGCACTAGGGACAACTGTCACAGAGATCATCCTATATTTTATAGACTATAAGATACATGTTTTTTTAATTGCTGCTTTTTGTACAGCACACAGGATGGTAACTGATACTGCCCTTTATAAACTTTTGTTATATCGCTGCCTATTGTGCATGGTAATAAGGTTCGGTGATACTGAAGGCCAAAACCATACGCAAACAGACCCAAAAAATTTCGTTGCCGGCTTTCTCGCTCACAGAACGAAGTGCAGTAAAAGTTTGTTACTACTACTAAGGGGGGTGATCTGTGCTACATACTGTCGACAGACTTCTAGAGCCGACCGGAGTAGTACCACAGTCTCGCAGAAAATCGACGTCTGAGTTATAGCAATTTGTTACTTCGTTCAGTGAAGTGAAGGAGCCGGCAGCCCAATTTTTTTAGGCTGTTTGTGTGTGGTGGGTTTTGGCGATGCCTTTAGTTTCACCGAACCTTATTGCACGCATTCACACTCCCTTCAGTCTTCACAGTAGGCAGCAGTCTAGCAAAGGTCAATGAGCGGCAGCAACACTTGCCATCAGGTGTACTGTTTCCTCATATGCGACCATTTGAATAAAAAAAAAAATCAGAAATGAATAGGTTCATTGGCGTGTGTTTATAGAATGTACACTCATCAAATTGTTTACACATAGCATTAATAGGTTACAATTATATATGTAATAACGCTTTTACTATTACAAAATATTTTAATATACTTTTAAAAATATTTAAAAATTATATTTGATTTTCATTGTTGAGTCAATCATAGCAACTGGAAAGACACTAATGTCTAAACATAAGGTGTACTCAGAAGCTGTTCTGGTAGTGGATAGCTTGAGTTTTTTATCTATAGTCTCTATAACCTGCCATATTATATTTCTAAATAGACATTTGGGCGGACCACCATTACCATGATTTTGTCTACGGTAGTCCGCTCCGTGAATGATGATCCATATTAATGACACTACTACAAGAGCAAAGAATCAACGTCTGAGCAGTAGAAATTTGCTACTGCAGTTAACTTCATGAGCGAAGGAGCCACAGATTTAAACCATTACGGTAGGCAAAGCCTTTTGTATTGCGAAGGACCATGAACGATAATTACAGCTTATCAACAAATGGAGTATTTTGCTCGTCTACTAGAAAAGTCTGACGTATTCGAGCGAACTCGTTATACCTTGACCTGGCTTTCCATACAGCGATTAAGGGTATTATTAATTCTAATCGATTTGACAACCTTCGGGGCATGTAATACCCTTGACGCTAGCGTAAATATAAACTATAATCGTAAGGCTTTCCGTGTGGTAGCGAGGGAATAATATAACGTATTGCCTCATTTTACTCATCACCTGTAAAAACTATTTGACCACGATAACCAGATAAACCAATAGGAGCTTTGCCGGGAAATTAAAATAACAATATGCGATGGACAAACCGCCTGAAAAGCGTGTCGTTTTTGGTTCATATTACCTACCTCTTATTTAGGTATTACCCCCAATATGGAATTTTCACACATTTCGGCATTACTCCTCATTTTTTTTGGAATTACCCCTAATATTCGAATTACCTCTTATTTTGGAATTACCCCTCATTTGAGCATAATCCTTTAGTTTAGGCAGAGTTGTATGCAAGAATGAACGCGTCGCCTGATAATCAGGTTGATAGGCTGTTGATAGTACGAATGGAGAATATAGAAATATTCAAACTTCATTATCACCCTGCTTTAACCCAATTATGTAATACGGACTCATCTTTCATCGTGAATAATGGGAATAGTTATTGGCAATGGCAAAAACTGCACAGATGGTGTAGTGATTAATATACCTACTTACTGTGCCAGTGTCGCAGGTTCAAATCCCACACAGGACAACGCTTTGTGCGATCCACAAATTGTTGTTCCGAGTTCGGATGGAATTTGTGTCCATTATTTATATGTTTGTAAAGTCTCCAATACAAAGATTATTTCCTCAGTGCAGGGTGTTGTGTTATAAGAAAATAATATTATGCTAGAGATTTGATGTATTTATTTATATCCCACTAAAAACAACAATACCGACCAGTTTTCGTTACATCAGTCATTTTATAAAGTTATTCAACATATATACATATTTTTTTAATTCTGATAAAAACTGGCCAAGTCAAATCTAACCTACTTTAAGACCTCATTTTTTTTTAATAACAACAATTGTTATAAGTATCCACTAAAGCAAAGAATTAGAGTTTAATACTTGTTCATAATGTTATTTTGTTCCTATAAATACATATTTGGATTTTGCATAGAACTTGGCACTCATTTAGATCTCCATTCTTTTTGCGGCGCAGCCCACAGCCAAGCATAATTTTTGTATTGAACTTGGCTCTCCTTTTTTACATTTATGTTTTTAATGGGATATCATTACTTTTTATAAAAAAAGCTATGCAGGTAGGCATTCCTGTTTATGCTTAAATTAGCCAAGTCCGGGCGATATAACGATCTCAGGCGGTTATATTCTACTATAGAACTATCTTGTGCCTTAATTTAACTAGGGTCTAGATTAATAAGGTATACTCCGTCTACTGTTTTAACTCTCGAGAACGCAACATAGGCCTGTCCTCTGCTAAATATCGAAGTGTCTATGTCGAAAAGAGCGCTGTCCAGACTAAGTCCTTGTGATTTGTGGATGGTAATAGCGTAAGCCTCTGTGTATAATTATGTGGTTGTTTAGCGCGTATTACAAGTTTTTTGTATGGGGACACCACTTATTTTTTTACTTAACTTTATTTTTATATTTTTGTTATATAGCAAATATAATAATACATAATTTGGGATAGTTTCAAATATCTGCTTGTTACGTTGTAACGGTACCAACGTTACAATTAAAAAAAATTGTAGTGGACCCTCCCTATTTTTAACTTTTTTTTATTTTAGATTTTTTTCTACGCTTATACAAAAATTACCGAGCTGGATTCCAAATTTCATCCTTCTAGGTCATCTGTGAGTAGGTTAGATTTAGGTACTATATGTCAGTCAGTCAGTCAGTACTAAAATTTACGACTTTTTGACCTTCATATCTTTATAACCGTTTGAGCTAGCTTTCATGAAATTTGGGCTTCTAGATGTTCTTATGGATATAATTAAACACACGTTGTTTTATATGTTTACGTTAAAGAGGTTTTCAGTTATAGAAGGGTCAAAAGTGCCACCAAGTGCTTCATGTAATATTACACTCGGCGCTGGTTAGCCAATTCCTTTGCTTGAACTTGCCTTGACACGCTGCCGCGTGTCTAGATAGATCGAATGTCCAGTCAAGTGCAATTTCCGATTCCATGAGCAAATGTTTAAGAATCGATTTTCATTCCTTTGATAGTCAATGAAAATAGAATTCTGCAGCAATATGACAAAAAAACAATCGTTGCCGTTGGCATTCTGCAATCGTGCCGGCTCTTACAATTGATAGCCGGTTTCTTTAGTGGTCACGTTTTGTCCTTCATGCTACAATGGAAAGCATCTTGGTATTTGAAAAGAATTCAAAGCTAATTTATTCTTTATTCTTTTAAAATGGCATATTGACATCTATTTATAAAGAAAACGGAAGAATAAAAATAGCTTTTGTATGATTAGCGGAAGTATGACATCAAACTTCAAAATTATTATTTTGAATGTATGTATTCATAGCACTATTTTTCAAGTGAAAACTTGATTAACCACGTTGGGTACTTTTTAGTAGAGAAAAATCTTATTAGTTCGCGTCATCGACATGCTCATGACTGGCACACGCGCAGTCTGCTACGCACCTCAGACGTTTTTGTTTGGGTAGAATCTCGTGCGTTCGCGTCACCGACATGCTTATAAATAAAAGTTATAAGTAATAGTAAAAAGTTTAATGTGTATATACTGTACATTGATGAAATAGAGTTTTAGTTCGATTATATTAATAAATTTGAAAGTTTGCGGCCCTTACATGTGATGATACAGTTTCAAAATTCATTTAATTGTTTATTATTTTAATACTAGCAACCCGTCCTCGCTTCGCTTCCAGTCGCCTACTCGCATAGTTTCCATTCCCGTGGGAATATCGGGATAAAATATAGCCTAAGTTACTCCTTATATAGACTATCTGGGAGTAATATATTATTAAAAGCGGTCCAACCGTTTTAAAGTACTTCAAATTAGAAACACACGCACATAAAAATTATATATATACAAAGATTAATAAATTCATGTTACAGTTATAATAGATTAATTGCCTTTATTAGGTAGCTTGGCATCAGTAGTAGAACATATCAATGAAAATAAGTTAAAATAATAAAGAAACTTTCAAGTATATTATTTTTTCAAAGATGTTTTTTGTGGTAACGTTTTGGTATGAACGTAGATGTGGTGACAGAGATTGAGAAATGTATGTTAAGTTGGTTTGGTCATGTAGAGAGAATGAATGAAAAGAGACTAACAAAGAGAATTTATAGGGCTAATGTGAACGGAAGAGTTGGAAGGGGTAGACCAAAGCGGACGTTCCACGATTAAATTGGGGATGTTCTTAAGAAAGGCCAGGTTAAAAGTACCCTAAACCGAAGAATATGCATGAGGAGATATATGAATGTAGATGAGGGAAAATGGTATGTCAAAATCGTAGCAAGTGGAGGGAAGCAGTCTCTGCCTGTCCTCTCTTAGCTCTGGGAAAGAGGCGTGAATCTATGATGTATTTTTTTATTAAATGTCATACCTCATAGGACCGTACTTTGGGGCAAAACATGAGGGAGGCCACGTCCAGCAGCGGACAGCTATAGGCTGAATGACAATGATGATAAATATATATTAAAAATAATTAAAAACTCCGTGTGGCGACGGAGTAAGAATACAATGCAGCACCTCTTCGCCCTAGGCGTACGCGGATAATATCGATGCAAGTGAAGGAGTACTTCGGGTGATCGGACCGGGAAATTGTCCGTCACCCGCAGAGAGGCTGACCGCGCGATGGTGACCGACGTCCCAGGACGTCGAGAGGTGAGGTTACCCGAAAGGGTATTCCGTCGGGCCGACCACTGACGACTAGTCACATCTGCTCCGATGGTCGGCCCAACAACGAGGTGACGTGGGTACGGGTGGGTTATGGGCCCGCGCGCCGTCCTTTCATCGCCCCAGACGGACTAGACCACGCGTGCGCTTACCATAGCCCACCAATAAAAAAAAGTGAAGGAGTACTTGAAAGGAAATCCTATGCTAACACGTCTCATCAGCGTGGTATAGTAGGTCAAATTCCCTCCCAGAATGGAGGAGACCCAAGCCCGACAGTGGGACGTGTATGATGTGATATTATAACGAATATAACTTATAATATTACTCGATTTCATTGCAACAGTATTTGTTTAAATCTAATATAATCTAAAAGAATTATTTATGTTGTATTATAACTTCGTGAGAAGAGCAGATAAATCTTTAACTTCATATGGTATTATAAGCCCTGTCTCGCTCTCACAAGGATGTACTCTTCCTAGTGACGTCATCACTATTGTCTTTGTCGTTTTGATTTTAAACTCAATTCAGTCGCATTACAGTATAAAATTTTATTATAAAATTAAAACGACGTTTACCTTAAAAAAATAATATCTGGTTGACCGAGCTTCATTCGGAATATTTTTGTTGTATTTTTGTCGAATTTATTTAGATATATATTAATAAAATTTATTTTTCACATTAAAAACAATTCTAGATTAAATAAAATAAATAAATAAAAAAAGACTTACATTATCAGCGGAAGTTCAAAGAAACACACGAAATTCTCACAACTCCGACTAATAAAAAAAGCTTGAATAAATTCCTCGTTACGTAATACAGTCCTCGTAGCAGTGTAGGTAACGATCGCGCCACAGTGCTACGAGAGAGCTACGAACAGCTACGACCGAACACGAGAGCATACGCGATAATAATGTTAAAACTAGCTTTAACCTATTTTCAAAGTAGTCCAATACGCGGCCAAATGCAATTGCACAACGTTGACATACGATACACATATATACAGTTTCTTGTCGACCCAATTACTTGTATTAGATAAAACTAACAATATACCTCTGTGATGACGATGTAAGAATACAATTCACCATTCCCTATCTTGCCCGTGGATGTCGTATAAGACGACTATGGGATATAATATGCACATAACATCTGTGCAAGAGAAGGAAAACTCGAGTTTTCCTTCTCTTGCCGCCAAGAGGTCGACCGCGTGAGCAAAGACCGACGTCCTCCCCAAGGGGGGGACGTCGGTCGAGGAGAGGGTATCACTACTACTACCTCAGGGGGTATTCTGTCGGGCCGACCACTGATATCAAGTCACCTGCTCCGGTGGTCTTCCCAACGACGAAGGCGAAGTGTCACGGGTGGGTTATGGGTGTGCGCGCTTACGTCCTTCTGGCGCCCCGGACGGAGCGGGCGTGGAGTACGCCGACCGTAACCTAACCCGAAAAAGTATAGTGATATTGATATGGTTTCAGAAGTAGTGTAAGAATTAACACGTCACGTGACCATGTCGATGACGATGTACATGAATCTAAACTTACCTATAGAAATTTTCAATTAAAATAGAAATATTAAATTTTGACAGTGACTAATTTTTCAACCCCCGATACAAAAAGAGGGGTGTTATAAGTTTGACGTCGATGTCTGTCTGTCTGTCTGTTTGTGTGGGTGTGTGTTCGTGTGTGGCATCGTAACTCTTAAACGGATGGATGGATTTCGATACATTTTTTTTTCATATGAAAACAAGCAAGCAAGGTAACTGTCCTTGCGGTGGTTTATTAATATCAGTCCAGCAGTGTCAGCTCTTTTCCAAAATGATGTAATGCCGTGTTAGTCGATTAAGTGTAAGTATAATCGTTAAATGATAATTCCTGTTGAAGAGAACGTAATACTTTCATTTTGTTATTTTCTTTGTATCAGGGGTTATTCAAAAATATCAATTTTACTTATGTTACAAAGAAATTTACTGACAAATATCTATAACTAGTAACCCGCCCTCGCTTCGCTTCGGTTTCAGTCGCATTACCCGAGAAGTGCCCGTTCCCGTGGGAATATCGGGATAAAATATAGCCTATGTTACTCTCTGATATTATAGTTTTCCATTGGCGGAAGAATTTTTGAAATTGGTTCGGCGGTTTAAGCGTGAAAGCGTAACAAACAAACAAATAAACAAACAAACTTACTTTCGCATTTATAATATTAGTAAGGATAGCTTCTCTATTATAAAGTTGAACAGTTTGTTTCGTTTGAACGCGCTAATCTCAGAAACTACTGGTTCAAATTGTAAAAATCTTTTAGTTTTAAATATTCCATTTATTAAAGAAGGTCATATAAAATCACGCTATGGCCAATAGAAGAGAAGCATTAACGAAAAATGTTGGAAAAACGGACAAATATATTATTTTTAAATTTTCCTTGCATTACCTGTGCGTTATAGGTACTTGAGAATGCACTTTCTCTCTCTCTCTCTCTCTCTCTCTCTATCTCTTATATGACAAAAACTAAGTTACGCTGATCAGCTATTATAATTTAAATTTTAAAAATAAAAGCATCTTTGATCTTCATGTTTGTAATGTGTAATTTGCTAAATAACGTCTCAAAAGTTAATCCAAAAAAACTTCTATTTATTTTATGGAGACCTCCATTGAGAACAGACTGACAAAGAAATTTTCATCTAAAACGTACTGCACTTTAAATAAAGTTTTAAAAAATATCCAAAGTTCCACACTTTGTTTTATAAATCCTCTGCATGACCTCGCTATAAGCTCTTTTTATTTTAAGCTCAAAAGTTTTACATATATTTCAACATACTGGCTTGTTATTTGCAGGTACAAGTTATACAAAAAATTTTAATATGAATTTCAGTTTATAGTGATTGTGAAAGTTGATAATTCTTTTATATCTATATATATAAAAGAAAGTCGTGTTAGTTACACTATTTATAACTCAAGAACGGCTGTACCGATTTGGCTTAAGATTGGTGGGGATATAGTTTAGAACCAGGAGAAGGACATAGGATACTTTTTATCCCGTTCGATCGCGTTCCCCTGGGACGTGACATAAAACGTCAAAGAGAATACAAGTCACTATGAAACGTGGTATAACAAAAACGCACTTGATATGTAATAACAAAACGCAAATGACAGCTACACGTAATTTTATCTATGATTAAGTATGTTTGAAAATTTGATAATTATAATTTTGTCAGAAATAATCAGTAATTTGTATTCTTTTTGGATCATCATTAACAATGCCGCGACCTTAGAATAATAACATATAGAAGGTAAGTCCACGCACAAAAAGTGAGGCATTTCAATTGGAGCCTAATGGAGCCTACGCCGGAACAGTCCCGTAGTGTACAAGTCATTGCAGCACGAACGTACGCAACTCTTAAAAAATAAATAGGTAATTATGACGGCTTTTGCATTCAAATGGTGCCACAACACATTTGAAAAACATAAAAAGGTTTTTAACATTACTTTTAAAGTATTTCGACGATTTATGTTAATAAAAACAAAATTTGATTTCATAATTTGTATAGTGGTTTCCGTGTGTACGTGTGTAATCGTGTGCCCGCCATTAGTATTTTTAGATTCAAATTTTTAAAGTTCGAAGTACTGACACTATCCTTCTATACGTTATTATTCTAAGGCCGCGACCAAGAAAGACTATTGAATCTTTCCTGACAAAGCCGTAATGGTTCTTGTATTAGAGACTATATTTTCAGGAATTTAGAAAATATATTTACGGAAAGAAATATGGCGGTACGAAGTTCGCTGGGTCGGCTAGTTTGATATAAGTAAAATTGAACATTTTGATTAATCCCAACACAAACTAAAAAAAAAAAAGGAAAAAAAATCTAAGTTAAACGGTTTTATTACAGTACAAAACGAACATTTTAATCGACGATTGTAGATATTTGACGTGCCCCACGATTTTATTTTTACTGTTTGTCTACAATAAAACCGTTGAACTTATTTTTTTTATTTTCAAGATTTTAGTTTTCATATTGATTTTCTATAGAGCACTGTATTCTACTTGTGAAGCCCTTTCATTTGATACTCATATTGATGGGATTGAAAGAAAAATTGGTTAGTCGGCCGGCGTTTTGTAACGACGACCATCTTGAATTTACAATAAATTTTAGTATACATAATTATATTGCCATCAGAACCAAAGGCGTATACCAAATTTCAGATCAATTGGTTGTCAGGAAGAGGCTAAAATTTCAATTACTAAATTCAACCCAAGAAAAAACATCAAACGGAATAAACTAAATTAAACCGTTTAATAATAAAAGAAAAGTCTTACGTTCTCTTCAAAAGGAGTTATCAATTATTTGTCATTTAACGATTATACTGGCACGCGTGAAGCAATTAATTAATCAAGTAATACGCCATTACATCATTTTAGAATAGAGTTGATACTCGTATACTACTAGATAGATATAAACCAAACGTAGCTAAGAACCAACGTAAATATAACAAGCTTTTAAATGAAAAAAATCGCATCCAAATCAATCCATCCGTTTGAGAGCTACGATGCCACAGACAGACACACATTGGCCCTCTTTTTGGGGTGAAGGGTTAAAAAACAGTTGTTAAAAACAGTCAGTTGAATATAGATATCATTGAAATAAGTACATCATTATTCTGCTTATGTCCTAATTACTTGGGTCGATGCAATGTATGTAGTGGATAAGATACCGACTTACTGCGCCAGTGTCAGGGGTTCGTTTCCTAAACAGAACCACTGTTTTTTTAACTTCCTATTTCATCATTTCAGCTCACTTACGTCCCACTTTTGGACGTGAGCCTCCTTCACAATGGGAGAGAATTTGACCTACTATACCATGCTGGTCAGACATATAGGTATAGGGTTTCATTTCGAGTTTAACCTCTCTTGCATAGATGTTATGTGCATGTCCCTTAGTCGTCTTTTACGACACCCACAGGGTGGTGAATTGTATTCTTATTCCGTCATCACACGGAAAACTTCCTATTTGCAAAAATGATTTTAAACCATAATAATTATTACGTAAAAGATAGAAGGGAAAGGGAGAGTGTCATGGCGTACACTAGTAGTGGTCACCGAAGGGTAGCGGGAGGTAGACCACGGCACTGGACACGGACGACAAGGAACTTGGTACCGTTGGTTGGTTCAATGGCGAAGAAGAGGAAATACAGTGGGTTATAGGGCCGTATGCTGTCCTTTCGTCACCCTGGATGGGGCGGACAACGTGAGCGCTGTCCGTAGCCCATCCAAAAAAAACGTGTAATTAAATTGTTGAAAAGGTATGAATACACGTACGCATATTCCTCTACACGCACACTATCTTGTCACATACACACTACACACAAACATAGAAGCTCACGCTCACGCATGCAAGTATACACACACACAGACACAAAAGCATCTATACCAATAAATAAAATTGGAGTGTCTGTTTGTAATGTCAAAATAATAGGCTTTTTTCATGCTCACACGGTTATTTGCACGACACCTATGCCTAAAATAGCAATTAAAAATTTTTTTCTGTCTGTCTGTCTGTCTGTTTGTTCCGGGTAATCTTCAAAACGGCTGGACCGATTTCAAAAATTCTTTCACCAATGGAAAGTTATAATATCAGGGCGTAAACTAGGCTATATTTTATCCTGGTATTCCCACGGGAACGGGAACTACGCGGGTAAAACGACTATAACCTATAACCGAAGCGAAGCGAGGGCGGGTTGCTAGTTATACAATAAATACACAGGAACGCCTGAAAATCAGCGCTGTACTTAGCAACAACAAACGCTGAGTTATTGTGATAGGCTGGACTGAACACATCTCTGAGGTAACGTGCGACCCCACTAACCATTGGTTCTGAATCCTTGACTTCGGCGGACACCCCAGTGGGTTACCCTTTCAGATATCGGCCCCTTCGTTTGTGTATAATAGCAAACGGTTTTACCTAGGCGTCGCCCTCAAGCGATATGAGTACGTTCTCTAAGACAACGGTGAGAATGATGTAAAAAGTCCATTTATCTGAATAGGTGAAAATGCTCCCAGGAATGGAGTGGAGTGCTCCGAGAAGCTATTTATCTTGGTACCACCGTCACCATTCTACCAACGTACCACTCGACATCGTAGTAGGGTTCATCCATTTCACCTGGAAACATTATGGTCTTCAACTGTACATTTCCAGCGATCATTTCTCCCACATACGTGCAAGCTCTGGAATGAACTACCTGCTGCTTTGTTTCCCGAGCGGTATGACATGTCCTTCTTTAAACGACTTTTAAGAAGAGTAATTTCTTCACGGTAGGCAACGGCCTAGCTGTGCTCCTGGTATTAAAAAGGTCCATGTGCGGCAGTGTCACTTACCATCAGATGTACTGTTTGCTCGTTTGCCACCGTTGGCATTAAAAAAAATGCTCCGGCCGAAACAACGGGTGGTTTCAGAATTGCTGCCTCTAAATCTGCGATATGTATCACCAACGTATAGATATCGTCTCACATTTTATTTTCAAGAACTATTGCTATTGAGAGTTAATTCTGAAACTCTCTCTGACTAGTCGATGAAGTGTTTTTTTTTATTGCAAGCGGTGGCAAACGAGCAAACAGTACACCAGATGGTAAGTGTTACCGCCGCTCATGGACCTTTACAAGGCCGCTGCCTACTGCGAAGAAAGTGAAGGGAGTGTGAATGCGTGCATTGAAGCTCGGTGATACCAAAGGCACCACCAAAACCCTCCACACGCAAACACCCTCAAAAAGTTGGGCTTCCGGCTCTCTCGCTCACCGAATGTAGCGCAGTAACAAAATGGTACTACTCAGACGTCGATTTTTTGCTGTTTAGGAGAACAATAATATTGGTAGTTGTGTTTAGTTTGTAATTTTGGCTGGGTATGAAAAAGCGTGGTAAGTGAATTTACTTCCTCTTGTAAAAGAGGTGCAAGCCCAATAGTGACACTTATATAGGCTGTAATGATGATAATTAAACCTTATTTCATCATCATCATTGCAGCCCACATATGTCCTACTATTGGGCTCGGGCCTCCTCCACAATGGGAGGGAATTTGACTTACTATACCATGCTGGTCAGACATGTTGGTATAGGGTTTCATTTCGAGTTTTCCTTCTCTTGCACAGATATGTGCATATTATATCCGATAGACGTCTTTTACGATATCCATGGGCAAGATAGGGATGAATTGTATTTGTACTATGTCACTACACAGCACTTTATTTATTTAATTATATTAAACCTATCTTGTACATGAGTGCAAGGTAAATAATATTTACTTCAAAACTAAAAATATAATTTCTCATGAACGTAATGCTGAGATTTTAAACCTTAGTACACTCACGTAGACATTCGGTTCGCTTGCAGAAAATTAATGACATTTTATATTTCAAAGTTTCTTTCGCTTGCTGAAGTATCTATTACATTAGCAGTGAAACAAATATAATGCTTTTTTACTGCCAAGTATGATATAAGTGTCATTACATTTGTTGTGGCGTAGTGGACTGTATGGGGCGGTTTATGCCAACAACATATCGACGTGGGTGACCGGAAGGACTAGCGGGAAACCAATCTCACAAGTGAGACTGATTCCCACAAAATAAGGGTTTGTCAGGGAAAGTGGGAAGTAAGTGGAGAACTTACCTCGTTTCTTCCGTTGTTGGGGAGCTGAAGATCTCCTGTGCTGAGGGTGTTCCCAACGAGCTAAGTTGGACCGAACGCGGGCACTGAATTTAACAGTTACTAAGACGGTGCCGATTTACGATGCGTTAGCGCGTGGGTTTCTCGACCAGCGTAGAACCCTTTCGGTGTCCAAGCGGAGGAACGATAGAAAATGCGTACGCCACGGAACAGATACGTCACGATAGTAATATCAAAATATGGCGGTTAGGCGCTGGCACACACCGAAGCCGCATGTCACACGTCGTGACCTTTGGCGCGAACAACATTAATGTCTTAAATATTAACTGTATAGAGTGATAACCATTAAATTTCAAATAAATATTTAATACGATCAAATGACCACGCTTCAACCTGCGCAGTGCCCGTTCACGTATGAATATGTAGATAAAATATAGCCTATTGTTATCAAGTAACACTTCCGGCCTTACATATACGGCAAGTTCTGGTACATATTAATTATCAACCGACTTGATTATCGTTTTATAATTGAATTGGTTATTTCATATTTGAGTAAATAGTAATAGAAAACTAAGCGGTCTAAAAACTCAAAATAGGAGACAAATACTTATTCAAATAAACCGTAAATAGTTGATTCATATCTCTATAAGTTGATATAATATTATTATTCATACAATGGGCGCCTTCCGCTTGTCAACTTCTGGCGCGACTACTAGATAATGCGTATTGTTATGCACCTCTGTTATTTCTTACACTATGTCGATTAATCAATCCTAAAATCATTATGATTTACTATATATATTAGATTATTATTTTACTAGTTTATGATTTCTGCATACTGACACCTGCATGCCAACTTCCGTCGTAATAAATATTTAATGTTACATAATCCTGTATAATATTTGCATGTAAATAATTATTAGAATAAATAAAATTGTTTTATATTTTATTATTATCTATTAAATGTGTGAATTTAATATTAGCTCGGGCCACGTGAATATATATGTAATATGAATATCGCTAGTTAGAATATCTTAGGGGGTTCGTATTGTAACCGCTAAAAGGTGAATTATAAGTTGAAAAGGACAACAGGTGTCCTCATTATCGTCGCCGCCACCTTCGTCATCAACATTCTACACTGTTACTCGTTGATAATATTTTCATTGCTGAAAGAATTTTTATAATCGTTTTAGTGTTTTTGACGTGCAAAAGTAACAAAATCATATTCACGTTTATATCACTACATAGTATAAAGCAAAGTCGCTGTCGCTGTCTGTCCATCAATATGTATGCTTAAATCTTTAAAACTATGCAACGGATTTTAAAGCGGTTTTTTTTATAGATAGAGTACTTCAAGAGAAAAGTTTATATGTATAATACATGCATAATATTGTAGAGAAACACTGATAAATTTAGAGGTTTCTAATGTGATGTCGTAAATAAACATATTTCTTTGCGCTTATATTGCAAACTCTGGCTGAAGTCCACGAGATAAATGAAAATAATGTATTGCATTATTGTACACCTTAAAAAGATCATCAAAAAGTCCGCTATGGTATATGTCTATCACTTAAGGATAACTCACAATAACCATTTTTATCCTTTACATTTTACGGGGAAAATGGCTTATATACGAAGAACAATTACGTATCTTAAATACATTGACCATTTAGTATAGATCAATATGGTACAGCATGTAATTGAAATGAATATTGCCGAAGATATTACAGATTTAAAATGCAGAGACATACCGGTGAGGCCATAGATAATTCATTATAAAAAGAAGCGGTTCGGCGGTCGCCACCGGGTGTAGAGCCCTCAGCGCTCACCCATAGTCTGGGCTAAGCTATGAAAACCATCTGCAACTAACAGCTATACACACACACAAAAAAAAAGGAAAACCTCGCTTTGCCCTATAGCACCTTATAATGAGCAGCAATCGGACGCGTTTATCGGAGCTCTCTAGCGAGGAAAATAATCCTTACTATTATTATAAATGCGAAAGTATGTTTGTTTGTTTGTTATGCTTTCACGCTTAAACCACTGAACCGATTTCAAAAATTCTTTCACTAATGGAAAGCTATAATATCAGGGAGTAACATAGACTATATTTTATCCCGGTATTCCCACGGGAACGGGAGCTACGCGGTAAAGCGACTGAACCCGAAGCGAAGCGAGGCCAGGTTGCTAGTTAACTAATATTACAAAAGCGAATGTGATTTTATTAGATTTCAATTAAATATAAAAAAGTATATGTATGTACTTATGTAGTATATGTATGTACTAAATTAAATAAAATGGTATTTAATACATTGAAACTTCTATTATAACGCATTATTTAGTTGACATTTGCGCGCATCATAACAAATGTTGACTAGCTAACTTGAGGGTGTCTGTTTTTCGTGACGGTGTGCGCGTAAGGGTTGCTAGCATTCATAGCCGATACCACACAGTGTCGTTATATATTCCCCTTACAATACATAATGTGAGCACATTAAAAGATTTTTCCTTTAATATACGATGTAAAATCATCTGAAATTTTTAAAACTAGTTAATGTCAAGATTAAATTTTAATAAATGAAACTAGCGCGCTTATAAAATTGTGTGAATCGAGTGTGAAATTGGTATACACAAATTGCATTACACTACCCATCGCTTTACATGGCCTCGTGCAGGCAGGTCGTTCAATCAGTAAATAATCTATTCCACAGTCTTTAGGTCTCTTAGGTCAGAAGTGAAATTTCTTTGGTGCCACAAGTTTTTTTTCAATTAAGAAAATATATAAAAAGAAATAAAATATAAAAGAAACGATTAAAATATAATATACTCTCTTATTCTTTCTCGATCTTTCTCACTCGCTTGCTGCTTACTCTCGCATCATGGTTGTATGTGTTTCGTGCTATCTTCGCCCTTTCTTACTCTCTCTCAATCGGTCTCAATCGCTCTCTCCCTGTTCTTGGACAAAAACGTACCATATTTTCGTGTCGCTAAATTGCGTTCCATCCGTAAAAATGTTACCATCATGCGCGCAAAAAGGTTTCACTTCAATAATAACTATTATACCGATTTATGATGTTTACTTGCTACTTTATGTTTATTTGCACATTGTAAATAAAATTATTATTACGGATTTTTGGTCAAGAGCAGGACAAATATCACTATAGACCATTCAAGTTAAATACAATAAAATATCATAAATGCCAAAAGAAAGAGGGACAACGAACAAAACGTGCGTGCTATAAATATCTGTCGTTCTTAAACAAGTTCTTTACAATCTAACATAGAGTTCATTTTTCTAATATTCTTCTATTCATTTCCAGGAAAATAAAGTTTCTTTTATTTATTACATTATTTCAGTCTTTGTGTAAAACCAAAACGGCCAGCGAAGATATTTTATATTGTACGGATATATTTTCTGCTACAAAAATGGATATAGTGGTGAAATGTTCATCCGAGAAAAAATACTTGTAGATTATATTTTTAGTACGTTATTTAGAAGGAAAACGCGAAATAAAATCCTCTTTTTTTTTTTTTGATGGTGGGTTACGGTCGGCGCACTCCTCGCTCCACTCTGTCCGGGGCGACAAACAGGGCGTAAGCACGCACACCCGTAACCCACCCGTGACACGTCGCCTTAGTTATTGGGCCGACCTCTGGAGCAGGGTGACTTGACGTCAGTGGTCAGCCCGACGGAATACCCCTGAGGAATACCTTCCCATCGACCGACGTCCCTCCCCTCGGGGTCCTCTCCTCACGCGGTCGGCCTCTCGGCGGGTGACGGACTAATTCCCCGGTCCAGTCACCTGCGGCTTTGACTAGAGTGGCATCAGGCGCAGGTAATCACGCTTGCGCCGCCCCAGTCGCCGGCGGTGGTTCGCGTCATCCGAGACTATTGTCTCGCAGAAGGTTGCGACTGCGTCCCGCAAATGAGATCCCCGACGATAAGAAAAGCACGCCTTTGCAGGGAGGGAGTCAAGTGGGTCTAGCTGATATTTGAGCGCGCCTGCTCAGAGATGTGAGCAGTACTCCACATGAGGACGAATTTGTGCTTTATATAACACAAGACGCTGTCTCGGTGTGAAGTACCGTCTAGCTTTAATATAGCAAACTCCCAGTATTATGATAAAAAAATTGCACGGAAGTGTCGAGCTAACGAATTTGTCAGATTATAGAATACTGCCCAAGACCTCTTATAGTCCGGATTTTTCTACTAAAGAGTATCTTGTAATCCGACAGGTATGTATACGTATTATACAATAAATAAACTAAACTATGAACGCACGCTAGGCCGTACCGCATGCAGTCAAATTCAATCTAAACAAACAGAATTAAAACAAGTGGTGGCATACAAGTTGTAACCTAAATCATGCATTACTTAAATTTTTTTTTGAGGTGGGTCGCGATCGGCGCTTTCCTCGCACCACTCTGTCCGGGGCGACAGAGGGGGGTAAGCACACACAACCGCAACCCACCCGAACACCACGTTGCCTTCGTCGTTGGACCGACCACCGGAAGAGGGTTACTTGTCTTCGGTGGTCGGACCGACGGAACACCCCCTAGTGGGTTACCCTCCCATCGACTGACGTCTTCCTCTCGGGGAGAGGAGGGCTCCGTGCCGACGAGGTGCCGCTCGATGCGGGCGGCCAGAACTCTCTCCAGCAACTTACCCATGTCATCGAGCAGCACGATGGGCCTGTAGGCCGAGGCCGACTCGGGAGACCGTCCTAGCTTCGGCAGGAGCACCAGCCTCCCCTCCTTCCAGCATCCAGGGAACCGCCCGGACGCTAAACACGCGTTAAACAGCCCCCTGAGGCGGGGACCCAGATGGTCGAGGACCAGGGCCAGCACGCGGTTCGGGATACGGTGAGTGATAGACTTATATAAAGCGTTTTCATGATATAACAGTAGAAAGTTTGAACGCAATTAAGAATTTGGGAATGGACATATCTTCCCTTACTTGTACATCTACTGTCTCCAAAACTCGATACGGAGACTTATGACGACTACTTATCATTTGTAAAAAATCGGAGGGCGCTCCCAAAAATTCAAGATTTTTATTATTTTTAGAAAGTAAATTTACCATTATGGAGTCATCAGGGAGGAAACAAAAGAGCAATTATTACTATAAATCAAATTTCAAATACAAAACATCAGGGTCGGATAACACTGCGCAACAAGCATCCAGTTCTAATATTGAAATTATTTCACAATCATTAAATAACAAAAATATCAATTTCATGAAAAACAATTATAAGTGCCCGATTTGCAAAACAAATCAGCATGCAATATTTTACTGTGATCAATTTCGTAACATGCCACCACAAATAAAACGCAAAACTTTGACGAAGCTTAACATATGCGAAAATTGTCTTTATTGTCATAACGGTAAACCATGTATTTCAAGTAAAAGGTGTAAGGAATGTGGCGATAATCATAATACGTTGTTACATTCAGCATTTACACAATCAAGTCGCACATCAAATGCAAGCATAGCAAAAACGGCGAACAATACAACACGTGCTAAGAAATATGAAAAACCGAAATTGACGCAAGGTAGCTCGCTTGTGTCTTTGCAACAAAATAGGCCGGATGTATTGTTACCTACTACAATAGTCAAGGTTCAATGCCAGGACGGATCATTCCACAAAATGCGAGCACTTTTGGATCAAGGGTCCCAAATATCTCTGATCAGTGAAAACGCTGCTCAATCTCTGGGCTTCTCACGTAAGACACGCTCTGGCGTTATATGAGGTATTGGAGAAAAGCAAAGCAACTGCAAGGGAGTAATAAATATTAAATGTGTATCAGTCATCAACGACTTCGAGTTCCCAGTGGAAGTCTATATAATGAATAAACTAATAAAGAATTTACCTAACGGCTCATTTTGGAAACCATCGTGGTCATATTTAAATAATATAACATTAGCTGATTTAGATTTTAACCTCAGTCAACCTATAGATCTACTTCTCGGCAGCAGCATATATTCAAAGCTGTTATTAGACGGTATATGTAGGGAAACGGAAGACGCCGCGTCAGCACAAAATACACAATTAGACTGGATATTAAGTGGTGATATCGTAGAATCCTTTCAGTGTAACGTCGTTTTAAATGACTTAAACGACATTCAACAGTTTTGGGAGATAGAGGACGTAACTGATGAGAACATCTTTATCATCAGGAGATAAACAGGTCATTGACTATTATCAGAAAACCACAATACGTTAGCAGGACGGTCGATATCAAGTGAGATTACCTTTAAAGCCTAATCACGCAGAGATGTTAGGTACTTCGAAGCCTAAAGCCATAGCACAGTTAAAATCTTTGGAACGAAGGTTTAAACAACAGCCCAATCTTCATGAGGAATATATATATTTTTTAAACGAATATCAAGAATTAGGTCATATGAAACTAGCAAAAAATACTACTTTAAGCCCTAAATGCTTTTTAACTCATTATAGTGTTTTACGACCTGATTCAACCACAACAAAATTGAGGGTTGTATTTAACGCATCTGCGAAAACATCCTCAGGTTACAGCTTAAATGACGTGATGGAGGCTGGACCTAATTTACAGCAAGATCTTCAATCATTAATAATTAAATGGAGACAGTACAAATTAGCATACACAGCGGATGTTGAAAAAATGTTTCGCCAAATTAGGATACATGAAGATGATCAACGGTTTCAAGAAATGGTTTGGCGAAGCACATCAGCAGAACCCAAACAGGAATATCAATTAACCACGGTTACTTACGGCACCACCATTTCTGTCATTGATGACGGTAAAACAGCTAACACGAGATGAAAAACCTAACTATTCAAACAGTTTAGCAACAGACGCCCTTGAAAACTTCTTTTTTTGTGGATGTTTTAGTACATGGCTCTCACTCTCTGGAATCAGCAAAAATACTAACCCAAGACCTGATGAATCTTTTACAGTTCGGCGGTTTTCATCTGAGAAAGTGGAAGTCAAATGATCCCGAGTTATTAAATCACTTAACAGCAAGTAATAAAACTCAAGATAATTTTAATTTTAAACGACCAGAACAAGCAAAAACATACAACATATATTACACACGCATACGCCATGCGTGTGTAATATATGTTCGCTTCAAAAAAAGGGAACACCTATCACCGACACTGCTAGTTGGTAAAACAAGACTTGTCCCAAACAGTAAATCGCCATCACTACCAAGACTAGAGTTATTAGGTGCACTATTAAGTACTATCAAAAGTTATATCAAAAACTCAACAATGTTTACCAAATTACAATTTAACCATTTATGGTTGAATTGACTCAAAAATTGTCTTAGGATGGCTGAATGGTGATACCACAAGATGGAAAGCTTTTGTAGCAAATCGAGTCCGACAGATTACTACAGTCATGCCAGCCACCTGTTGCCGTTACGTAAGTACTTCAGATAATCCAGCTGACTGTGCCAGTCGCGGCCTAGACGTGAGCCAACTTAATGATCATCCTCTGTGGTGGAAGGGTCCTACGTGGCCTCCAAGTTATGAAGCAGAAAATTAACCCATATCAACTTTTACAACAGTCGAGGAAATAAAACATCGGAACAATAAGGTACAAATAAATGTCATTCAGCAAAATAGTAACGACAGCAGTATATTAAATTACCTGATATCAAAATACAGTTCGTTCACACGACTTATACGTATTTATGCAATGATATTACGAATCTTTAAACGTTTAAAATTTAAAGAGGGAACAAAATCACCATATTTAACACTTCAAGAGTTACGGTTAGCAAAAACGAAGCTAATTAAGTTCAAGAAACCGATTTTACAGGGGAGATAAACAAATTGCAACAAGGCAAACCTATATCAAACAAGAGCAAAATATTAAATCTAAAGCCATTCCTTGATGAACATGGCATCCTTCGTGTTGGCGGCAGACTCAATCATGCAAAATTTGATTTTCAAATGAATATAATTCATACACATACCATAATTCTATCAAAAAGTAGCACTTTAACGGCACGAATAATTGATGAATATCATTTATTATCATTTCATGGTGGACCTCAGCTGACATCAGAATTCATAAGACAAAAATATTGGATTGTTGGGGGAATCCCAGCAGTATAATTTAGAATTCGACGTTGCGTTACATGCCGCCGAGCAAGGAGCATCAAATTATGGGCTATTTACCTTTAGAAAGAACAACATCATCACGCCCCTTTCTGAACGTTGGTGTTGACTACACCGGTCATGTATTAATTAAGGCTAACAAAGGTCGCGGTATAAAAACCAGGGTTATGTTGCCGTATTTATCTGCATGGCTACTAAAGCAGTTCACTAGGAGCTAGTGTCTGATTTGACAACTTCATCATTTCTGGCAGCTCTTCGTAGAATTATTGCTCGAAGAGGACTACCAAGTAGCATATATATCAAGGAACTATTTTTATTGGAGTAAACAAGGTCCTACAGGACGAGTACAAAGAAATTTTAAACACATTTGATGCAGCATTTCAAGCGAAAGTAACAAAAATGGGTATTGATTGGCATTTTAATGCACCTTCATGGCCATCAGCAGGTGGATTATGGGAAGCAGCAGTTAAAAGCCTCAAATATCACCTTAAAAGCGTGATGGGGGAGCAAAAATTAACGTTTGAGGAATTTAGTGAAATTCTTTATCAGTTGGAGGCTTGTCTTAATTCACGACCATTATGCCCTTTAACAGAAGATCCTACAGACTTAAATTTCCTCACACCTGCTCAGTTTTTGTCAAGTGGTCCATATTTAACGCTATACGGAACCGAGAAAGATTTACGCACAAGATGGAATCTATCTCAAAGAGTGTGTCAAGATATTTGGAAGCGTTAGCGTAACGAATATTTAGCACAATTAAATACAAGGAGCAAATGGAGACGTCCTCAAGAGAACATAAAGGTGAGCGATTTGGTATTAATCCATGACGCCATTCTACCACCAGGGAAGTGGGCCATGGTAAGAGTGAGTCAAGTACATCCAGGTAGTAATGGGTATGTCAGAGTGGTAACCCTACAAACAAAGAACGGATCAATACGACGTCCCATAGGTAAATTGCCGCCATTGCTGTATTGTTCAGATAAAGAAAATTAACAAATTCCATCCACAAACTAACAACAGCAGCAATATCAGCACAACGGCAGCAAACCCGTAGCATTAAAGGACTTAGTTATACATACACCACAGTAATGTCCTTATTATTTTATGTTATTTTTAATATGCCGCATACAAGGCGCATACAAAATCACACAATTACAAAAAAATCAAGCAATTTATTTTGACAAAGTATCAGAAATGAGTTTAATTCAAGATCAATGGAAAATCATTGTTTATTACGATATATAACCATACTGACACGCGTTAAAATATAATATCGAATAAGTTGCCCAAAGAATTGTATTTGCCTATTAACAATATTGCCTCTGACCTGTACAAAATATATCATATTATGAAAGTAAGAGCTCGTATGACACAAGAGTATTTTATATTCGAAATACAAATACCAACCTTACTCGTATACAAAAGCCAATCAATCAACGAAACTCAGACAAAAATTTTTTGTCAAAAATCATGGAGGTTCCTGTACGACGATCAAAACAATATGTAATACAATGTAAGCAGAGCTTAGTATAATAAATACATTCATAATCACATGCTGCGGTCATTGCACTCTGAGAATCATATGTGCAGATCGGGTTACAATTGAACAGGTGACCGGAGTAAGCATTATAACGCTTGGAAATAACTGTATCATCAAGGGCGAGACCTTCATAATTACTTCACATAAACAACAAACGATCGATATGAAAGTTAAGCCCGATCTTATTGCCATAGAAATTTCTCCAATCAATAAAATAATCAATAAATCAGTCACCACGAGCAACTCGAGCAACAACGATGGGGATTATCAATCCTCTTTACAAAATATCGCGGAACAAATAAAAGAGATTAAAACAGCCTCAGAGCAGGTACATGTCGACGATGAAATATTATTCCACGATGTCCACCATTATGTGGCCATCTATCTGGTCGGAGCAGCAGGGATAGCCTTCGCTGTATTCGTATACATACGGTCACGAAGGCGCTATACCCCACAGACCACGCCAGAGCAATCCAACGTTTATTACCGGGCCAACAGTGATTTAATTGTCAGTGCTAGTACACCAAAATTCATTTACTTCATAAGCAGTTCGTACTATCGTCTCATATTAGCTTTATATCATAGTTTATCATCGCGAATATCGTTTTATGCTTAGCATATATCAAACCATCTAGCATATCAAAAGGTTGTACGAAGCAGTAGCCCGTACAGTAGGAGCGACCCCAGGGGTTACGATCGAGACCATCCAGCATCTCCTGCCGACTGACGTTCTTGACGGTACGGACGACCAGCCTGAAGGCCGACCGCGCATTGCGGTAGCCCTCGTAAAGCCGGCCCTCCCGCTCCTCGTCGCGATAGCGCCGCCGGCTGTGGGTGTAGGCCCTGCGGGCGCGTATACACGCGGCCCGAAGACCACCAGTGGACAGCCCTCTTCGGGGCCAGACACCGTACACGGGGTATGGTCGCATCGCAGATCTGCGTCAATGCACTGCGGATGCGGCCAGCCTCGACGTCCACCCCGTCCAACTGGTGGGCCGCATTACTTACATTAGCAATAATTGACATGTCGGATTACAAGGGGCACTGGATTATACAGGACCCGGATTACCGCGGGTCCACTGTAGTTTTATTTACGATGATGATAACGTTATTAATTATTATTTTGCTTTTACCCTAAGTAGTAAGTATTTGGGATCGTTTTAATCGCAGTATATGTTTATATTATTTATACATAGTTATATTATCGATGTATCCAAACTCAACTCTTGTGTAAATGGGGCCAATATATATACCTATTTTCTTTTTGGGGTGGGCTACTATCAGCGTACCCGTCGTCCGGCTCCGTCTGGAGCGACAGAGGGGCGGCGCGCGGCCCCGTAACCCACCCGCGATACGTCGCCTTCGTCAGTGGGCCGACCACCGGTGCAGACTGACGTCAATGGTCGGCCCGACGGAATACGGACGGGGACGGCGGTTGTCATCGCGCGGCTAGCCTCTTGGCGGATGACGGACTAACTCTCCTCTCCGGTCACCCGCGGCCTCTGCTAGGGAATATATATACTTATACAGAAGTGTCGGTAATGGTGACGTGTTCACGAATTCAAATATTTTTGATCATCTCAAAAATGTCCAACGCGCCTAAAGTTTCAGTTCAATAAAGTAATAAGTAGAATTGAAAATTTTGAGTTACCCCCGACACAATCTGAATTAAAATAAAATACGTACTCTTCAACAGGAATTATCAATCAATTTATATATAACGAATATACTGCCACGCGTGAAGCACTTAATCGAGTAATACGTCATTACATCATTTTGGAATAGGGGTTCTCTTACACTGTTGGACCGATATTAACCAAACATAGTTAAGAACCACCGTAAGGAAACTGATTTTCAAAAGAAAAAGCTGAAATCAGTCTATGCGTTTGAGAGCTACGATGCCACAGACAGATACACACACACACAACACTCCTCCTTTTGCGTCGAGGGTTAAAAATATAGCCGAATATTGACAAATTCCAATGACAGAGAGCGTAGAAATACAGACTTTATTATTCAAATACAAATAACTTTACACGTGACTGACAAAAAGCAAAAACTGGTACCGTTTAAATTATTCGCATTGAAGTCGAAACTCGCGAACGATACGAGAAGCTATAACACATTCCGTAAAAAAGTACAATTCGAGCGTATAAAAATAACTTAAAGGTCGTGTTGATTTAACTTTAATGAATGTACGTGTATTTAATTATAGGCTTGGAAGTCGTTTATTATGAAGGAGTTTCTATTCACGAGATGAAAAGTTCTCTTTGTGAATGCGGCCGACTGAAATGAGCATTTCATCTTTGAATTTACGTTTTTATTTTCTGAGAATATAATAAAGTTGTTCAAACACGTTTGTAGTATTGAATATTCCATTAGTATGATTGTATGCTCTGTGTACGAATACTACATTTTTCATGGGTGTCGTAAAAGATGACTAAGAGCTTTAAATGGACCAGGGCCAATTATATCTGATGTCATCTGGTCAACAATGTATTCGCAAGGTGAATTGTCATCAGGCACCTGGCTGGTCATAAAACCATTACCAATAACTTTTACAATATCTATACTAGTATATAAAGCTCTGATTTGAAAATTATTCAGTGTTAGATAGCCCATTTATCGAAGAAGGCTATAAATTATGACACTAAAACCAATAAGAGCAAAGCACCAGAAGAAAGTTTCAAAATCGGGGCTTTTTCCTTTTGAGAGCGTCCGTTGCGCACGCTGCGTAAACGGTTTTAATAGTAGTAGGACCACACTGCTGATAGTTGTCTGTCTACAGCAGCGGGCCGGTCCGTCTGGAGTAGTACCACACTGAGCAGAAAATCGACGTCTGAATAGTAGCAATTTGTTACTGCGTTTCGTTCGGTGAGTGAGAGAGCCGGCAACCCAACTTTCTGAGGGTGTTTGCGTGTGGCGTGATTTTGATGCTGCTTTTAGTTTCACCGAACGTCATTGCACGCATTCACACTCCCTTTACTTTCTTCACTGTAGGCAGTGGCCTAGCAAAGGCCTATGAGCGGCAGCAACACTTACCATCAGGTGTACTCTTTACTCGCTTGCCAACATCAGCAATAAAAAAAACGGTTATAGTTTTGCAAAAATCATGTGTGAGAGAATTGTATTATTTAAAAATATTTTCACCTACTACGCAAACAAAGTCGCGAGTTAAAGTTAGCGTTAGCACAAAGTAACTACTCCACGCGGATGAAGTCGATGGCAGAAGCTAGTGTACTATAAAAGAAGAGTAAATATAGAGTCGACCCTACGTAATTAGGATAAAAGCAAAATGGCAATGTATCTATGATGGCATAGTAAACAGTGATATTTGTCTATGTTCTAGGTACCGCAGAAGTCCATGAATGTCAGTCTTCTTATTATCAGTTACCACCTATCATTACGTAGAATGACTGCTGGTCTCCGAAGTCATCCTATTTGTCTCGCATCATTTTCGCCATAAACGTGTTCACTGCTTCTCCCCTCTAGTCATCGCATAACTAGATGATAGTTATTCTAAATAGATACATAGTTCTAATAGATAGTTTTAAGATACGCCCGGTAAAGAGCGTGTGAGTGTTTATTCCTGTGATGACGGAGTAAGATACAATTCATCACTCCTTATCTTGTCTGTAGATGTCGCAAAAGATGGTTAAGGGATATAATATGCGCGAGTGACTGGACCGGGGATTTAGTCCGTCACCCGTCGAGAGGCTGACTGTGCGACGGAGACTGACATCCCCGAGAGAGGACGTCGTGAGGAGAGGGTACCTCGTGGCGATCGGGGTATTCCGTCGGGAAGACCACTGCAGACAAGGAACTCTGCACTGGTGGTCGGCCCAAAAAAAGGAATATAATATGCAAATAACGTCTAAGCAAGAAAAGGAAAACTCGAAATAATGCCCTATATCAATCTTTCTCGTCTTTTCATCGCCCCGGACGGACAGGACCGCTCGTGCGCTTACCACCCATAAAAAAAAATCAATCTTTCTGACTAGTGTAGTATAGTACGTCAATATCCTTCCTATCCAACAGGCTCAAGTCCAACAGTGGGAAGTGTTTGAGCTGAGATATGAGGGTGAGATAAGAGACTCCCAAAATTAGTTTTTACAGTTTCTGCAGTAAAAATAGAAGCCATCAACCATGCTAGTCATTTTTTTTGGGATGGGTGGTCAGCGCACCCACCGTTCGGCTACATTCGGGGCGACAAAGGGGCGGCGCGTAACCATAACCCATCGTAGTTCGTCGCCTTCGTTGTTGGACCGACCACCGGGGCCGAGTTCCTTGAAACCATGCTTGTCCTAAGGTGTCTTAATAGGAGGCGGCGGATCGCCTACGCGAGGAGCGCAGCCTCGATGAGGAGATCCGCCGCCGGCGAATGGGGCGGCACAGGCGCAACTACCTGCGCCTCATGCCGCCCTAGCCGAGGCCGCGGGTGACGTGACCGGGGATTAGGCCGTCACCCGCCGAAAGGCCGACCGCGTGAGGAAAGACCGACATCCTCCCCGAGGGGGGGACGTCGGTCGATGGGAGGGTACCCCAAGTAGGGGGTATTCCGTCGGGCCAACCACTGACGACAAGTTAACTCTGCTCCGGTGGCCGGCCCAACGACGAAGGCGACGTGGTTTTCGGGTGGGTTGCGGGAGTTGCGTGCTTAAGCCCCTCTGTCGCCCCGGACGGAGTGGTGCGGAGGCGCGCCGACCGCAGCCCACCCACAAAAAAAAAGGTGTCTTAATAGTCGACTAAGGATTACACAATGATAGATATACATCAAATAATATCAAGGCTAAAGAAGATATTCTCAAAATGAAAACCTTTGCCTACAGAAGTCTTTTTTAAATTATTGTGAGGAAATCGCACGGCCAACAGCCGTTAAAGGGCTAAAGAAAAAAAATAAGAAAGCTCATCTAATGATTTTATTGATGTGAACCATCTATGGCGGGGGTAAACGTAATCGATATATCTATCAGCAACGGCGAGGGTAAACGTAATCGTTGGCGTGGAGTAAACAAGCCGTGGCGTATAGTGACGCATGCCGTGGCAAGGCCTCACCACTCTATATGTTAGTAAGTGTAGTTCCGACCAATTGTCACAGTAATACCGTCAGAGACATCGATTATATTACATTATTACAGAAAAAACGAATTAAAAATTGAGTTGTCATAATCTATACCAATAAATAAAATTGGAGTGTCTGTAATGTCAAAAGAATAGGCTTTTTTCATGCTCACGCGGTTATTTACACTATACACATGCCTAAAAATCACTTTATATTTTTTTTGTCTATCTGTCTGTTTGTTTGTTCTGGGTAATCTTCAAAACGGCTGGCCCGATTTCAAAAATTCTTTCACCAATGGAAAGCTATAATATCAGGGAGTAAACTAGGCTATATTTTATCCCGGTATTCCCACGGGAACGGGAACTGCGCGGGTATAACCACTAAAACCGAAGCGAAGCGAGGGCGGGTTGCTAGTTTGGTATATTTTTAAATTTTTAATTCTTGCATTTAATGAAAATAAATGTTTATGGAATCATTCATCATCTATCATCATTTTTTGAGAAAAATCGTAATATTTTATTTATACATTATGCCTTATTAGTTCCTGTCGTAATCTATTCTTTTATGCATAAACTAGCTGACCCGGCGAACTTCGTACCGCCATAATATTTTTCGTAAAAATATTTTCTAAATTTCCGAAAATATAGTCTGTCTATAGCTGTCATTTGCGTTTTATTATTACGTGATAGATGCGTTTTTGTTATACCACGTTTTATAGCGACTTGTATTCTCTTTGACATTTTATGTCAAGTCCCACGGGAACCCGGTCGTACGGGATAAAAACTATCCTATGTCCGTCTCCTGGTTCTAAGCTACCTCCCCGCCAATTTTCAGTCAAATCCGTACAGCCGTTATTGAGTTATAAATGTAGTAACTAACACGACTTTCTTTTATATATATAGATACTTGTACAAAATAATTTCGATGTTTCACATCTGCCGGGTATCCTAAGTGACGCCTCACTTTCATTATTATCTTTTTAAGTAAAATAATTTCATTGACTTTATAAAATACTAGCAATCCGTCCTCGCTTCGCTTTTAGTCACCGTACCCGCGTAGCTCCCGTTCCCGTGCGAATACTGGGGTAAAATATAGCCTATGTTACTCTCTGGTCTACTATTACGCTGGTTAGAGGAGTAGTTATAGGGTTTAATCCAAACCCTTTTCTTGCATAAATCTTATATACATATCTTAATCTATGGTGATACGCCTCATCATTTCATCATTCATCATTCCAACACATATATGCCACTGTTGAGCCCGAGTGTGGCCATGTTTGGGAGTGGAGGAGGCTCCACAATAGAAGAATTGTCCTATTATATCACACTGGTCAGATGTGTTGCTATAGGGTTTATTGCTATATTCGTTCTATATATACGTATGCGTAGTTGCTATATATGCTATTTTTCTTCTCTTCAATAGACGTTATCTTATATCTTTAACGGCTCCAACGATTATGATTAAATTTTGCATACTAGAGGTTTCGGGGCAAAAACGATCTAGCTAGGTTTTATTTATAGAAAATGTTGTTTTGTTGGTGTTTTTAGCTAATCAATCAATACAATGACATAAAATGTTATTGACATTCTCTGAATAGGAATTCGAATTTCGTCGTTGTTGTCAATAGTTACAATAGCTCAGTTGGGAAGTTGTCCAGTTTTCTTTTTGTTTTGTTTTGACATTCAAACAGCGTCGGATCGAATCTCGGTGTTATTATTATTCTCTTTTTGTATATTTTGACATTTTTTTCATTATTTAATTTTTATATTTTATATATTTGTTTTTATATTTTATTTACAACAAAAATATTCCGAGCGGAGCTCGGTCAACCAGATATTAAGTATATTTAATCCTTCAGTCCTTTACGACACCCACATGCAAGAGAGGGGTTGACAGAGAGGGGGTGATGAATTATATTCTTACATACAGGTTAAAATGTTTTACTTGACATAAAAAGAATCGCTCCAATCATTCTCAATTCACGTACACGACAAAATAATAAAGATCTATTCCTATTACTTATTTTCTTACGGTCAATAGACTTAAAGCAACAACCCCTTGATCCTTGAATATATGTAAATATAAACAAATAGATATAAATGAACTTTGAAGGTTACGTAAAGTTCAAGTCAACAAGTTATTTTCAAACTTAAACATGTGTATAAAGTTAATTGGTATAGCTTTATTGATTGTAAAAGTTCACACGATATTAAGCCATGGATTTTTATTAATAAATTTGACCTTAATAGTGTATCAATTAATGAATATGTTAGAAATGGAAAATTGTAGTTCTATGTTCACATGTGAATAGTAAGCCCTTTTTTATTTATTTATTTTTTTTGGTAGGTCTGCGGTCGGCGCACTCCTCGCACCACTCCGTCCGGGGCGACAGAGGGGCGTAAGCACGCACAGCCGCAACCCACCCGCGATGCACGTCGCCTTCGTCGTTGGGCCGACCACCGGAGCAGGGTGACTTGACGTCAGTGGTCAGCTTGACGGAACACCCCCTATTTGGGGTACACTTCCATCGACCGACGTCCCCTTCTCCGGGAGGAAGTCGGTCTTTCATCACGCAGTCGGCTTCTCGGCGGGTGACGGACTAATTCCCCGGTCACGTCACCCGCGGCCTCGGCTAGGGCGGCATGAGGCGCAGGTAATTGTGCCTACGCCACCCCAGTCGCTGGCGGCGGATCGCTTCATCGAAGCTGAGCTCCTGGCGCGCGCGATCCGCCGCCTCCTTCTGCGAGACTACTGCCTCGCAGAAGGCTGTGACTGCATCCCAGTTCCTGACGCTGTCGAGCATCACCCTGGCGATGTTCGGCAGCATCAGATCGGCACCGATAATTGCGACGAGTTCACGACGCTGCTCCGCCCAAGCGGCACAGACCTCGAGCGTATACTGCACCGTGTCTTCGTCGCAATCGCAGTAGTGGCAGGATGGTGTACTCTCCCTCCTAGCGACCGTGTACAGGTACTTGCCGAAGCATCCATGCCCCGTCAAGACCTGCACCAGTTGGAAGGAAAGCACCCCGTGCCGCCGTTTTAGCCACTGCATCAGCACCGGCCGGAAGGCCTCCACGGTCCAGACACGGTATCGAGGCCTCTCCAGCCGGACTGCCCAACGAGCAATGACGTCTCGGCGGGCGTCGACGCGCCAGGCGGTGAGCTCCCTTAAAGAGCCCACACCGCCCTCCGCTCGCACCCCCATAAGAATAGTAAGCCCTGACGTGATAGAGTATGAATGGGGGTCATAAAAGACGATCAAGGCATGGTAATTTGCAGACAAGAAAAAAAAGAAAAACATTTATTCTGTTCTCGTTAAATCTTGTAAAAACAAGTAAACTTTTTACATAAAATATAAATATATATTTTTTGCAAAAAAACCTGACATCAACCAAAAAAAAAACGCAAAGTAAACGAAAAGATCGTGAATGTAGATGTCGGCGTTGCGCCAGGAATTAGGTTGTCCATATTAAAATATCGAGTATGTAATCACTGTATTTATTAGGAGTTATTGCTGGAGAAGTGAGTGAAGTAAAACTGTGTTCCATTCTTTTTTTTTTTGTGTGACTTAGTTGTTAGCCTCAGATGGCTGTGACAACTTTACCCGGACTGGTGGGTGAGCGCTGAGGGCTCTCAACCCGTAGTATTCCATTCTAATCCTACAATGTTTTTATAACCTTCGCTTTACAATTAAACGGTCTAGTCTTAGTAACTACAATTACTTTTTATAACAAACAAATAAAACAACTATTAAATAACTATCGGCATATAGCTAAATAATAATGATAAATATTCTAATGCATTTAACATAATTCCAAATAGTCAATTTTACACAATTTACATTAATGTAATTAAAGGAAATATTGTTCTCATATATTGTTCAACAGACGGCGCTGTAACTATAAATAAATTGCAATGTTTGTGTAAAAACAACTAAATATGGTTACAAATAATTACATTACCTAATTCTAATCGATTTTAATTTGATCAATTATATAAATATATAAACAACTAAATCAAAGATTTCTAGAAATACATTCAAAAAGTGTCTTTTAAATATCAAAAAGTGTCTTTTAAATATCATGGCATGATAAATAGCAGTGTTGTTACTACAAATAATTATTTAAATATTAGTTGCAAATATTTCAAACATGTTTATAACTATAATTGATAACACATACATCAACAATTTACAAATATTGCCGATAGAGGGCGATATGCGCCCATATAGACCATGTAGATAGTTCCTCGTTTTAAAACGCTGGTTTTTATCTGAACGACTGTTTCGTCTATTAAATTTTAACTATTTGACAGGTTGGAAATTAATGCAATTTAAATTTACCGTAGAATTATAACGTATAGAAGTATAGTGTCGGCATTTCCAGCGATCGAAAACATGTGCGCAGAAAACTACTTATATACTAAACTACATGCGCGCAGGCGATTACACACGCACACCACTATTACAAATTATGAAATCAAATTTGTTTTTGACAACAATGTTTTTATTAACATAAATCGTCGAAATACTTTTAAAAGTAATGTTAAAAACTTTTTTATATTTTTCAAATGTGTTGTGACACCATTTGAATGCTCAAACCGTCATAATTACCTATTTATTTTTTAAGAGTTCAGTAACCATGTACATTATGGCGTAAGCTCCATTAGGCTCCAACTGAAATGCTTCATTTTTCGTGCGCGGACTTACTTTCTATGCGTTATCATTCTAAGGCAATTTACTTCTTTATTAATCAGTTTTAAGCTATGTGAAGACTTCTAAATGTCTACAATTCAAACAGCCACTAAATATGATATGAAAACTATTGCAGAGCTATATATTCTTACTTCGTCACCATACGGAAGTTGCTTATTGTATTGCTCTTCAATTGTAAAATTATGGGCTTAGTAAAAATTCTCAGTGATGTTCAATCAGTCCTTCCGTAACCATTAACGCTAAAAAGCGTACGTCATTAAATGAAAAAATAAATATAAACGCGATAAAACCCGTAAAAATAGTCTCATTTTTAGGGTTCCGTACTCAAAGGGTAAAAACGGGACCCTATTATTGAGACTTCGCTGTCCGTCCGTCTGTCACCAGGCTGTATCTCAAGAACGGTGATAGTTAGACAGTTGAAATTTTCAGTTGAATATAAAAATAAAATGAAATAAATATTTATGGGGGCTCTCATACAACAAACTTGATTTTTTTGCTCAATATCGATAATGGCAATAGGGAGGCACTTGTTTACCTAGTCAATGGTACGGAACCCATCGTGCGCGAGTCCGACTCACACTTGGCGGATTTTTAATAAGTGTTATTTAATTAACCTTTTCTGCTGCTCCGCGAAAGAGTCCTAACGGGAATCTTCATTGCTGTCGATAAAATGTTTGGTTTCTTTATATGATTTCGGTGAATTCGGATTTTAAAAGTATCAATGTTATAAATATAATGAGTAATACTCGCGTAAACATCGGCAATAATTAAGCATCAATGTTTTTAGTTGTTATAAAATAGGGCCGCTGCGAACCATTTTGGTCGTCAACAGGGGATATATCGGTTTATTTATTGATAGAAATAGTTATATAGATAAGTAAACCGATACACGATGGATACCTAGAACCTTTTCAAATATCTTGAAAATACTGATGGCTCCATGTTTACTTTGAATAAGGCAATCACTGCAACAATGTTTTCCTTAACGCAACCTTAACGAAATGTGTAAAGTAGCGAGTAATAATCGAAGTTTACAACATAAAATTGCATTTCAAATTTGAATTTAGAAAGAAGTTTTTAATTTGTATTAATATTTATGGCCAAGCCAGCTATAATTAGCATAAAATTTTGTGCAACTTCCAACACAAACAAAACAAGGAATAATTTCATTTTACGCTAAAAATGTCTTACTTATTTTGGAAAAAATTCATTGATTTTCTTACCAAACGTAGTTACCGCAAGGAAATTCGCTTCCAAGTAAAAAATAGCATTCTTCAAATAGAAATCTGTATATTCATTCGAATGCTACGATACCACAGACAAACTTTGAGGTCAATCTTATAACACCCCTCTTTTTGAGTTGGGTTTAAAATCACAAATTTTCTATAAATACAAATTAATAAAATTGAAATGTCTGTGATGTCAAAATAATGGCCTTTTTCATGCTGATACGGTTATTTACACGATACTTATGTCTCATAACCGGTTTATAAAATTTTTGTCTATCTTTTTGTCTATCTGTGTATTTTGGGTAACCTTCAAAACGGCCGGACGGAATTTGATAATATTTTACTACCTGCTGTCTATATAAAGAGTAAATTAGGCTATATTTTATCCCTGTAGTCTCACGGGAATAGGAACTACGTGGGTAAGGCGACTGAAACCGAAGCGAAGCAAGGGAGGGTAGCAACCTTCCCTTGCTTCGCTTCGGTTTACTAGTAAGTAATAAATAAAAATCAATCAATCAATTCGACAATGCAGTCGAGATGATAAGCAAAATCTCGTATTTCCTGCCCTTCGTCATTGAGCCAATCACTGATACCTTTCCTTGACGTCCGTGGCCCTGTAGGGTATCATTCCTCCCCGCCACGTTATGGTACCTCTGAATTGTGATCCAAACAAAACCGTCAAAATCAATTTATAATCGTAACATACACACAGAAATAAACATACAATCAAATTGAGAACCGTCGATTAAAAATAGATTAAAAATACTGCCAAGCGTGAATGACGTCACATAACATACTACCGAACGTTAATATTGCAGATTATGTAAATAGCGTTCGTGCAAACCGAGCGTATCGTATTGAGAATCCTCAGCGCTCAACCATATTCCAAGTTGTCAAAGCCATCAGCCGCTGTCAACTGCAAATATCGCATACATATAAAATGCTCGATGCTGTATATATAGATTTATATGTTTATATATATTCATATGTTTTACTAAATTGGAATATAATAACAAACAGATATATTCATATAGTTCTACTATCGCTTATATGATAGTGGTTATTTATAAGTGTTGTCTTGTGACTGCTTTTAACTATTGGTTATATCCTTTTACTAATTATAGCGCTTCACATTCTCATCTAAACTAAATATTTTCTATCAAAATGTACGCGGGCTACGTAATAAGTGCTTAGAACTATATAACAGTATTTTAACACAAGAACTAGACATAATACTTCTGACTGAAACCTTTTTCCAAATGATATTTTTGACTCAGAGTTATGCGACGGAAGATACGATGTATATCGTTGCGACCGTAATCTTAATGCTACTGGTAAGCGTTCCGGTGGCGGCGTAATGGTATGTATCCGTAAAGAACTTGCGGCAGAAATTAATAATAAATGGTCATGCGACTATATTGAATCTCTATGCATAACTATATCCTCAAGTAAATTGCACGGAGCCGCTAACTTACATTTAATTTTAGTTTATATACCTCCGGATAATGCCTCACTTTCTCAAAACCTTCTTAATGTTTTAGCAGCTATGAAACAAATTTTACGTTTGAATAGAAACGATCATTATCTGCTTGTCGGGGGTTTTAATTTACCGTGCTTGGTATGGACGGATTGCGGCTACAATTTAAATCATATTGGTAGTACTGATATACAAGATAGTGCACAGACCTTTGTTGAAGGTTTGGAGTTTCTGGGTCTTAGGCAATATTGTTATATCATTAATAATTGCGGTAATGTTCTTGATCTTTGTTTTTGCAATCTACCGATATTAATTAGCCAAACTCACACAAATACACCACTGAAAATTGATATAACAGATCTTCAAATGCAAAGCTTTAAAGGCAAGTTAGTGCCTCGTTATAACTGTCATAAATGTGACTATAAACAAATAAATAATTATTTGTGCACATTAAATTGGCGAGATATATTGGACAAAGAATGTATTGGTAGTGCTGTCGAATCTTTTTTATATTGAACTAGTAACCCGCCCTCGCTTCGCTTCGGTTATAGGTTATAGTCATTTTACCCGCGTAGTTCCCGTTCCTGTGGGAATACCGGGATGATAAAATATAGCTTAGTTTACGCCCTGATATTATAGCTTTCCATTGGTGAAAGAATTTTTAAAATCGGTCCAGCCGTTTTGAAGATTACCCGGAACAAACAGACAGACAGACAGACAAAAAATTTTTAATAGCTATTTTAGGCATAGGTGTCGTGCAAATAACCGTGTGAGCATGAAAAACGCCTATTATTTTGACATTACAAACAGACACTCCAATTTTATTTATTGGTATAGATTAAATAAATGCTTTGTACTACATATTCCTTTATCTATTAAAAATCAGTCTTATCCATTATGGTATTCTTCCGCACTTATTAAAATTATAAAAGAAAAATATAAAGCGCATAAAAGATGGAAAAATTTCATAATCCTCATGACTACCATGAATTTGCTATACTCAGAAACTGTCAACGTAAAATACATAATGTGTGTTTTCAACGTTTTACACAAGATGCTGAAAGTTATATTAAGCGTACACCGAAATCTTTTTGGACATACGTTAAATCAAAGAGAGGTGGCTCAAGCTACCCTCAGAGATTTACATTAAATGGTGAAAATTTTAATGACACCAATTCAATATGTTCTGCATTCATCACTTTTTTTTAATGCTTTTGTAACTGATACACAATCTCAACAGCTTGATACTAATTTAGAGATTACCTATAAGCATTTTGACGTTATGTCTCACATTGAGGTTAAGGAAAGCCATGTCCTTAAATTTTTGCATTCCTTAGATACTTCAAAGGGTTCAGGATGTGACGAAATATCTCCAATATTTCTCAAATCATGTGCAAATAGTCTAGCACTACCCGTAACAATATTATTTAAACGCTCCATTAAAGAATGCGTATTTCTTGCACAATGGAAAAAGCTAATATTGTGCCTATTTATAAAAAAGGTTCGAAGACTAATATAGAAAATTACCGACCAATTTCTATCTTAATTGTTCTAAGTAAACTATTAGAACAAATAGTATATGAAAATATATATTACGTAATATCCAATGGTATTCCCGAATCACAGCACGGGTTTTTACGCGGACGGTCAACGGTGACTAATCTAGCAGTTTATTCGAACTTTGTTTTAGGACACATGGAGAATGGTGGGCAGGTATACGTGATCTACACTGATTTTGAAAAAGCATTTGAACGGGTGGATCACGCTATCCTGCTAAAAAAACTACAGTCATTGGGCATTCACGGGGATTTGTTTCGATGCATAAAATCCTATCTATCTAACCGACCACAAGCAGTTGTATTAGGAGGCTTTAAGTCAGATTATATTAAAATTCCTTCGGGCGTGCCTCAAGGATCGCATCTTGGTCCATTACTCTATAAGGCATATATATATATATAAGGCATATATTTTAGGAGTGGTAGGACCACACTGTCGACAGTTATCTGTCTACAGCCGCGGGCCGGTCCGTCCGGGGCAGTACCATGCTCTCGCAGAAAATCGACGTCTGAGTAGTAGCAATTTGTTACTGCGCTTCGTTCGGTGAGCGAGAGAGCCGGAAGCCCAACTTTCTGAGGGTGATTGCGTGTGGAGGGTTTTGGTGGTGCCCTTGGTATCACCGAGCCTCAATGCACGCCTTCACACTCCCTTCACTTTCTTCGCGGTAGGCAACGGCCTTGTAAAGGTCCATGAGCGGCAGCAACACTTACCATCGGGTGTACTGTTTGCTCGTTTGCCACCGCTGGCAATAAAAAAAAAAAAATATATATATATATATATATATATATGACATAAACAAGTGCTTCGAAAATACACACCATTTACTATGACAAAAAATATTCTTTAAAGTTAATGAAATCACTGACTGTTGGACATTACAAAAGAATCTGGCTAATTTATACAGTTACTACGCATAAAATAAAATGTCCATAAATATATGTAATTGTCAATGTATAACTTTTAGTAGAAAAAGGCATATTATAAAATTTGATTATAATTTTAATGGCGCTTTAATCGGACGAGTTGATACTGTGCGTAATCTAGGCGTTGAATTTGGCTTAAAAGTGAGAATGAATTTCCATATCAGTAACATCGTTAATAAGTCTTATAGAAATCTCGGATTCATAATACGTACTTGTCAACCTTTTAGAAGTTTAACTTGTCTTAAAATTCTTTTTTATTCTTATGTTAGAAGCACTTTGGAGTACGCTTGTCAGATTTGGTCACCGTTTTATGCAGTTGATATCAATAAAATAGAACAAATTCAAAAAAAAGATTATACGCCACCTTAACTTTTAAGTTCAAAAAGCCCTCGATTAATTACGTAGATAATTGTCGTACATATAATTTACTTACCTTACAGGAGAGGAGATCAGTTATGGACATGGGATTACTATATGACTTACTCTGCGGATGTATCGATTGCCCTGAACTACTGTCTCAAACAACATTTAGAACTCCAACATACTCGTACCGTACTGCGCATACACAATTGTTGTATGTGCCGTCGCATTTCACATCTTATGGTCAGAATGCTGTCATTACTAGAATCGCACGTACATACAACACAACATTTAGTACTGTAGATCCTTTTTGCATTAACAAGCAAGTGTTTACGTAACTTATTGTATTATTATAACTCTCGCTCTCGCTTAGATAACATAAATATACGTTTCTTTATTAAATACGTGCAAGCTCTGGAATGAACTACCTGCTGCTGTGTTTCCCGAGCGCTATGACATGTCCTTCTTTAAACGAGGTTTAAGAAGAGTATTTCCTTCACGGTAGGCAGCGGCCTGGCTGTGCCCCTGGTATTGCAATGGTCCATGTGCAGCAGTTTCACTTACCATCAGGTGTGCTGCTTGCTCGTTTGCCACCGTTGGCAATAAAAAAAAAAAAAAATACTGGCAGGTCGCCCTCGCTTCGCTTCGGTTTCAGTCGTCTTGCCCGCGTAGTTCCCGTTTCCCTACCAATGCTGGGATGAAATGTGGCCTGTGTTACTCCCTGATATTATGGCTTTCAATTGGTGGTTTTATAATCGGTTCGATGATTTAAACATGAAAGCGTAACAAACAAACTTAATTTTGCATTTATAGTATTAGTAAGGATAAATAGAGAATATAATTATGTAATCAATGGTTAGACAGTCACTCTTACAATATAATCGTTTAACTTGCATAAATAAATCAACATAATGTAAATGTAATTTGTTGATTTGACAATTACCTACCATTGCGCCTCCCGAGTGCAAGTTCAAATCGAGCGCTGTAAGCGCTATCGGATATTGCAATAATGGTGGGTACTTGGATAATCATTGATTTGTTGAATTGTTTTAGTATGTAACTACCGTATTATTTTTTGTTCTCTACTTAGTAATAACTAGCTTATTTACTATAAATTTCATAAATAATGTGGATAACTGTAATTGGTCCTATTAGTTAGTAATTTTGTTTTATGTTATATGCATTTGTAACGACTGCTGTTATCCCAAATATAATAAAATAAATAAAAATAAATTATATTTACTTCATCCTTTTGGCTAATATACGTCCCGCTGTTGAGCTCGAGCCTCCTCCATAATAGGAGGGAAATTGACTTTACTATTTACCATGTTGGTCTAGTAGTTAAGATTATATGGCTGCTCTAGTAGTTAACTCGTGATCGGGTGCCGCTTGCGGGATCTGGTCCAACCATAGTTTTCTCATTACATTAGTGATTATTATTATATTTGTGAACTATATTATATAATATTTCGAATGGCATTACACGGGAATTATTAATAAGCATGTTGTAAGATGTAATTTTATTTAAAAGAAATTAGAAAAATAAATAAAAAATAGACAATCCCGCTGAGTTTCTTGCCGGATCTTCTCAGTGCGGTCGCGTTCCGATCCGGCGGTAATTATAACTTTAAGAAAAATGTAAAAAAAAATTACAATATATAAGTAAGACAATAAGTAAGGTTTATACATAATAAATGATTTGAATTTGAATTTGGTCAGACAGGTTTGTATAGAGTTTTGTTTCGAGTTTTCCATCTCTTGCATAGATGTCATATGCATAGTAATTATATCCCTTAGTCGTCTTTTACGACACCCATGGGTATGAGAGAGGGTGGTGAATTGTATTCTTATTCGGTCACCACATGGATAGCTTCTGATATTACAAGATATTAAATATTTTCTAATAATGTTTTTTTGATATTTAAGCGGTAATTACACATTTTATATAAAACTATTTTTACGCGTTTATATTTGAGTTTAGAATTCTCATCGTTTCGAACATATTTTAAGCGTCCTACCGTTACTGTGAAACACAATGACATAAATACGATAAGATGCGTAAAATGAGTTTTTTTTTTAATATTATTTAATCATAATATTATTATATTATTTAAACCAGAGTCTTGCAGAAAATTGATCTCTAAGTAGTACCAATTTAGACATCGTTTAGTGAGCGAGAGAACCGGCAGCTTAATTTCTGAGGGTGTGCTGGATTTTGGTGATGCCTTTAGTATCATTTAACCTCATTGAACGCATTCACACTCCCTTCACTTCTACTATGTACCCGCTACAGAAATTAGTTATTGAATTTTGAGCCACATTTTAGTGCAAATTATTTGCCAGTACAAGATGAATATGATTCTATATGAAAAAAAAATATATGTTGTTTTTGTTAGTAATTATTAAGCATTAAATTTGTAGTAATTATTAAGACAATTTATTAATTTAAACCTAACAGTATATTAGATTTACTAAGTTTAAATTAATTAATTGTACAATTTTTTAAACATCGGGCAATCAAAAATCAAATACAAACGTGATAAAATCCGTAAAATAGTTTTCCGTAAAATAAATAAAAGAATCTACATATTATCTTTATGTATAAGCCCTTCAATAGTTATAGCATGTGTATTAATTATTATTATAATAATAAATGTACAATATTACTGCGCGCATGTTTCTCTTTATAATGTAGTTATTAGATATCCGTATGGTGAAGAAGTAAGTATACAATTCACCACTCCCTATCTTGTCCGTGGATGTCGTAAAAGACGACTAAGGGATATAATACTCATATAACGACTATACAAGAGAAGGAAAACTCGAAATAAAACTCTATACCAACTTGTCTGACTAGCATGGCATAGTAAGGTTAATTGCCCGAGCTCAATAGTAGGACGTATATGAGCTGAAATGATGATGATTAGTTTTCCTGTGAAATTAGTCAAAGTTTAAGATAAAAAAGGTCATGTTTACAATAATTGAAGGAAATAAAATAAGATTATACATATATACTGACTCCTAAATCTACACTAATAAACATCTCTCAATTTTGAGCCAATCTTTAAACAACGGCTTAGTTAAATTTGCTAATGAATATTTTCCGTTGCTACAAGCTAAGTTCAAACTTAAAATGTTCAATATTATTTCAAGCCAACAAAAGCCTTCTAAGACTTCATGGCCGACCTTAGTCACACAAAAGGTAATCTCGCTTTTCATGTTATCGGTAAATAACTTGTTGCTCCAATACAATACAAAAGACTTTTAGTACATTGAATTAAATCTGTCTTTAAGCTGAAGTAGGTACTTCAAAGACTTTTTTAAGGTATTGAATAACTTGTATCAATGGTAGACTGATTTAAGTACCGAACTGTTGAGCTTTTGATCCCTACGTAAGATAATTCTTTGTTTCTTTCTGATGTGAAACATCTATAGGCGAGCGTGAACCTGATCGTTGGCATAACGTTAACGCCACGCTTGGATACGTACATTTGTGTAACGAAACCATAATATTTTAGAATTTTGTACAACGCGATCTAGTGAGCTCAAAATAAATTATTAATCTAAACACATATCTATAGTGTATACTAATGAAAATAAATGTTTATTGAATAAAACTCATCATTTTCTAGAAAAAATCGTAATTATTTTATTAATAGATACTTTATGCCATATTAGTTCACGTCGTAATCTGTTCTTTTATGCATATGTACTTGTCCAAAATAATTTCGATGTTTCACATTTACCAGGCGTTCTGTGCGACGGCTCCCTTTTTTTATTACTGTTGGTGGTGATACTAGAACATCACCAAAACACTACATTCGCTCATCGAACGAAGTGCAGTATTTATTGTATTTTCTTTTTGGTGGTGGGCTACGGCCCGCGCACCTGCCGCCCGGCTCCGTCCGGGGCGACATAGAGGCGGCGTGCGGCCCCGTAACCCACCCATTTTTTTTTTTTTGGGGTGGGCTGCGGTCAGCGCGCCTCCGCACCACTCCGTCCGGGGCAACAGAGGGACTTAAGCACGCAACACCCGCAACCCACCCGAACACCACGTCACCTTCGTCGTTAGGACGACCACTGGAGCAGAACCCACCCATAGCACGTCGTTGGGTCGACCACTGAAGCCGAGTCTTCAGTGGTCGACCCAACGGAATAAAAATACTTTCTTCGCTTGACGTCCCCTTCCCGGGACGCCGGTTGCCGTTGCACGGTCAATAAACTGCTACTACTCAGATGGATGGATGTTGTAAAAGCTGAGTGAGAGATATAATATGCATATAAAAACCCTCCCATTATGGATGTGGCTCTCGCCCAGCAGTGGGACGTGTATGAGTCGAGATGCTGAGTGCTAACTTCTGTCAACCCCCTGAGCAACTTAGGTGGTGTGTGTTTTTTTTTTGTTATCTTTTAAAACTTTTAATTTACTAGTGTAAACACTTGTCAACTAAAAGGGGAGCTCTTTCATATTGAGAGCTTTTTCATATTAATTTCTTCAAAATGAGAGTAAATTATGAATATTCATCTATTTGAAGTGGTGATCGGTGCAGCGTATAAAGTGGTAAGCTAATAAATTTCTCCAATATTACTCTTGATATCCGAGATGAATTATTTGCAAACTATACGTATTTTTTAAACGACTTAAAAGAGGGGCTCTCAATTCGATTGTTTTCTTTTTTATGTTTATTACCTCAGAACTTTGGACTAGGTGATTATTTTTTTTTATTTCAATGCTGGTGCTTCCCGTGTAATCCCAGTTCAATTTAGTCCAGTTGAAGTGCGTTTTGTTTTATTGTTCAAATTTGGATTATTAAATAAAGTAACTATAAAATATATTTGAAAATATCTGAAAATACAATTTGGTTGCATAACGGAGTTCACAAGTACAGAATTTAATATGAAATTGATTTTATCTTGGAATTACTATTGGGACGCGGTTGCAGCCTTCTGCGAGGCAGTGATCTCGCAGAAGGAGGCGGCGGATCGCCTACGCGAGGAGCGTAGCCTCGATGAGGTGATCCGCCGCCGGTGACTGGGGCGGCGTATGCGCGAGTACTTGCGCCTCATGCCGCCCTAGCTGAGGCCGCGGGTGACGTGATCGGAGAATTAGTCCGTCACCCGTTGAGAGGCCGACCGTGTGAGAAAAGACCGACGTCCTCCCCGAGGGGGAGACGTCGGTCGATGAGAGGGTACCCCAAGGGGGTATTCCGTCGGGCCGACCACTGATGACAAGTAACCCTGCTCCGGTGGTCGGCCCAACGACGAAGGCGACGTGCACGTGGAGTGGGTTGCGGGTGTGCGTGCTTACGCCCCTCTGTCGCCCCGGACGGAGTGGTGCGAGGAGTGCGCATACCACAAACCCAGCCCCAAAAAAAAAAATCTTGGAATTACTGGGCAATTATGTCGTAATTGTGAATATCTATTATACATGAACATTTGCAAATATTGAAAATAATAATATAATAATAATTAAAAATAGCTTAAATATATATATATATTACTTGTCTAAAGGAGGAGTCTTTTAAATTAATACAAGACAGATAAAAATATTGGCTGATATTTATATAACAAAAAGTCCGTGTAACTGTCCCGCATGGTTAAAAAAAATTTGTAAAATCTACGTAGATATTGCGACAGATAACAATTAAATTATAAATAATAAAAAATATATACTTTTTAATATGGGAATGTTGTTAGTATTTTATTATCGAAATTGGCGTTTTGCGATAATATGTATTTTGCAATTTTGTTCTAAAATCGGCACGAGTGTCTTGCGACAGTATGTACTTGACTGCTGTGTCTTTTAGCATTTTTATTTATGGCGCCGTAATACGGTTCCGTTTCAAAGCGTAGAGTAATGAAGTTTCTCTTCAAAAACTTAAACAATAGACGAAGACGCTGTTGATTAAAGTAATCCAAAGTAATATACTTTCACGAGTAGGGGAAATATACTTAGATGAAGTATATTTTGAAATAAAATTACACAAAAATGTGAATACAGTGAAACAATACATTAATAAATCTTATAAATTGTTTTATAACGTGTTTTAGATTATTATATGATATAGAAAAAGGCAATTGTATTTATTTAACCCCTCACACGCCAAACATCGCGGCGCTCTCGAGTGCCCCGCGCGCTATGGTATATTGAAAAAAGTTCAGTGAATTTTATGGTTTTACGTAAACTATTATTGTTGCTATATGACAAGAAAATATGAAGTAAAATATATATATCAATAGCTTTTGATTGGTTGTTTTAAATAAAAGTACTAAAAGCAATTACTAATTGTAAAGTGTTTATTTGGGTCAAACGTGTGTCCCAAAAGCGCTTTGAGCACATTTTTTTTGGGTCTAACGGTGTCCCAAAAGCGCTCGAGGGGTTAATAATAAACTAATTTTATTATGTATAAATAATAAATGAATTTAGTTGCGATTGGTCTTTTTCTATCTATCCATCAATCAGCCCATAGACGTCCACTGTCGGATATAGGTCTCCCCACGAGAATGCCGCTCGGAACAGTCCCATACCATCGATATATATGTACTACGTACTAGATTTCGCGATCCAAACATTTGCTTTGTTCGACTGAACTGTACTGCATTCCGTACACCTTACTTTAGTGCGGCTACAACCTTCATTTAGTGTGGATGTATACAGAGCAGCGGTATTAATACGAAAACTCGGATGATTCGAGTCAAAACGTGAACCTGGATGTGAATAAAAATTCTTTAGTCATTTAAGTAAAATGATTTTTTGTTAAAGTGAATAATATCGAAATAACACAATTAAAACAAAATATTCAAATATAATACATTTAAATGTCACACCATCTTTGATCATAGACTAAAACCCGCAGATGTCAATTCCACAACTCGTTGAGGTAAAAATATATGTCTAAAAATAGACTCAATATGATGTTCCACGAAACTATTTTGATTGCTTATATTCTTTTTTCAATAGTACATATTATCAATTAATACTTATTTGTCAAAGGTCAAAAATAACGACGACGTGCCCCATTGGAATAGAGTATGTGTTTTTTTATGAATGTAGGTACAAAAATTTACACTTCTATAGTGTAAAATTGTTGTGTAACGTGTAGTTACTATAGTAACCACACGTTACACAACTTTAAAGCGATCTAGCGCTGTGTGCTTCAATGTTTGGGTTAGACTACTATTTATTGTTTCAGCGCTGCAGCGAACTTTAGTGTAATTAATAACTGTTATCAAAATGGAACAAAATATTTATTCGGGATAGCTTCTCTATATGTAGGTATATAACTCTATGTCCCATACCAATTGTATTCAATGATTCCCTGCGACTTTCAAGATGTCTTCAGTCCCCCTAATAGAGGTTTTGCGCTGCGGCGACCGATTCGTGTTCTGCCTGTCCATCGTTTTTGTTATTAACACAATACATTTAATATAAACTGTGGTATCAACATTGTGCCTTTCTGGCAACTTTTAGTGTTAGCCTAAAAATCGCTGTCTTAAATTATATTTGACAATTTAGTGTAATATAGCGACTGCATGATTTGCACTGTAAGCAACAAACGGTGTCATAATTTGAATTTAATGTATATGGAACTTTGAGCAACCAATAATTCACAAATGTTCTTCAAAGATTTTACTTGCTTTGCTAGTACTTTAAAGATTTGACTAAAATAATACATCCTGTTCACTGTGGAGGAGGTTCGAGCCGTTCGAGAGTTGAAATGATTGCTAATTAATGGAAATAACTATGTGCAAAAACAACGTAAAAAAAAAAGTATTCTATGTCATAGAGAACGCATAAAAGAACAAAAGTTATAAAAAAATTAATAAATTGAAATGTGTAATGGCGCTCATTGCCAAGGTGTATTAATGCCTAATTGACACGTGCATTAGTTTCCAATTGCACGGACAAAGTACACAGGGTTCAGTGTTTTGAGAAAAAACACTCATAGACTTAGCAACCGTATTAATTCATAGCATATTATTAATTCTGTGAAATATGTAGGTGTAGGTATAATAACGGATAAGTGGTCAAACATTTTTACCTTTATCTCTAGATTTAGGTTTAGGTTTAGGCTTCATATTTAGGTTTAGGATTCATATTTAGATGTAGGTTTAATTTATAGAAAATGCTGTCTGTTTAGCTAATCAATATACTTGGAATGAATATGAATTTAAACGCCGCCTTCAAGAGTGACAATAGCTCAGTTGGGAAGTTGTCCAGTCACATTCAAACAGCCTGAGATCGGATCTCAGTGTTATAGTTATTCTGTTCTTTTATTTTTTTTTCATTATTGTATTTTTTTAATATATGTATATCTAAATATATTCGTTAAAAATACAGTTTATAAAAAAAATATACCGAGTAAACCCCGGTCAACCAGACTTTAGAAATTAAATGTGCATATAATATGCAAATAATAAATACTCGAAAAAACCACATACCAAATCATCTGATCAGCGTGGCATAATAAGGTCAATCTCCCTGCTATTTCGGAGGCTTGAGCCCAGTTGTGGGACGTATATGATAGATACTTCAATTTTATATATAAATCTTACGTGAGTCATGCAGTGCTTAATGATGTCAATTGCGGCTGTTCTATTTACCTGAAATAGGATTATTTGAATTATAAATTTTTCGTCATTTAAAATACGCTCAGCAATAGAATTTGCTTGCGTTTGATTGTCTAGAACGATGAATAAGGAATTTTAAACCTTCCATCAAAGAGGGGGATTCGGTAACGATGATTAACTTAAATGACGTTAGATAGGTATAGCATTCTAGGTTATTAAGCTACACCCCACGGCTGCTCTTTCGCCCCTCCGGACTGTTTAGCCGACCGAACCATATCCTCACTAATATTATAAATGCGAAAGTAAATTTGATTCTTTGTTTGTTACGTTTTCACGTTTAAACCACCGATCCGATTGCAAAAATTCTGTCACCAATGGGAAGCTATAATATCAGGGAGTACAATAGGCTATATTTTATTTCGGTATTCCCACAGGAACGGTAACTACGCGAATAAGGCAATTGAAACCGAAGCGAATCGAGGGCGGATTGCTAGTATGTAATAAATCTATATTGTTAAAATCCTTGTATTGCGGGGGACTTTACAAACACGTAATCATTTCAGCTCATCTACGTCCCACTGCTGGGCTCGAACCTCCTCCTGGATAGGAGTGAAATTGACTTATGTACCATATTCGTGGGGTTGGTATAGGGTTTTGTTTCAAATTTTCCTTCTCTTCATCTATGCAGAAGAAGGAAAATTCGAAATAAAACTCTATACCAACCCCTCTGACCAGCATGGTATAGTAGATCAATTTCTCTCGCATTGTGGAGAGGCTCAGGCTCAACAGTGGGACGTGTATGATAGGCTTGTATGGTAACCGCTTCGAATACTATCAAGCTTTATATTTCTCAAGGGTACTTTAAAAGACCACTAGACCCAGGCCATTCATCTCATGCGCTATAGTTAGCAATTACATTCCCAAGCAAGACTGATGTTAGTCTGGCTGCCGGTCATAAAACTTTTGCCAATATTTATTGCCATATGTATAACTATTGCCACGATCACAAAATCATCATCATCATTCAGCTTAGCGCCATCCACTATAGGACGTAGGCCTAGGGAGGCCTGGCAAATATGAGGGCATATTTCGCCGCAGTGAGTGTGGTCCTGTGCCGCCTGCATCTAACGACACCCAGCAATTTTCACCAGGTCGTCGGCCTACCCAGTGAAAGAGCGTCCTACGCTGCGTCGTCCGATACGTGGTCGCCACTCAAGAACCTTTCTATCCCAGTAGTTGTGGTTGTAAGTGGAGCTACGGCCGTGCTATGTACTAGTCGCTAGCATTTAACGTCTGCGACCAAGGTAAATGTATTCAAATATGACATAATTTAAAATAGCTCTGATTTACCTCGAAAAAAGTTCACATTTAAAACTATTTCAAATTTAATTTTTCTGAAAAACACTGCTTTATTTCTTGCTAGAAGCTCTTTATTGTGTTTTGGATTATATTGTACATGTGTCGAATTAAAACTATCTTCAGAAGAGCTTCTATGTTCATATTCAAGAGTATTTCACTACAAAATCGTCTAAAATATTTTGTTTGATGAGTTTTCGCTCTGGTTAATCGCTGCGGGTAAACGTGTTGTGACATCCCATTGAGTCAAACGTACATTTGTTTATACCGCCCGCCGACGTGTTATTGAGATTCTGGAAATTCATTCTCAGTCGTAGATCTAAAAATAAAAAATATATGGAATTTTTCACAATCTCGAATACAAATATACAGATCTCAAGTTTGTTTCTTTTTTCGGGATTATCTCTAAATTGAGTTATATATAATACCAGTAAGCCGTCTTCGCTTCGCTTCGGTTTCAGTCGTTTTACCCGCATAGTACCCGTTCCTGTGGGAATACCGGGTCAAAACACAGTCTAAGTTACTCCTTATATAGACAACTACCTGGTAGTAAAACAATATTAAAATCGGTCCATCCGTTTTGAAGATTACCCAAAACAAACATACGGACGGAATTATTCAGACATAACGGACAAGCGAATATAAATTATATTCCCTGAAAATTGTTAAAAAATCTCTTATTAAAATAAATCTCGAAGGCAACAAGAATGCGTATATGTATTTTGATTTACAATTGTGAAACGTCTCAATTCGATATACAGTGTATTTCGGTTATAACGACGACGGAGGGACCACTTTAATGTCGTCGCTATATCCAAAATAATTTTTAACACAAAGAATACTCGTAGTATTCTTTAACAGTAAATGTACGTCTAGGAGCCATATTCACAAGTTTAAGAAACACTGTTCTCTCACTGGAAATTGCTACGTAACTGATTCATAATTTTAACTTCGTGTACATGCTGAGTAACTCTACACACAAACAAAGCATTTGACCATCTGCGAATGTAAACAAAGGATAACCATACACACAAACAAAGCATTTGACATTGATAGTTAAAACTTATCAAAGAGTCTTTGTGCCTTTGCCCACTTAGTCGCAACATCCGCATGGAATTTCTAGGCATCTGTCACAAAAAGTTCATATCGGTATACCCGAATTAGGCGTTATATCCGGAGTTGTTATTGCCGATTGAAAGTATGTTTTAAATTCGAGAGAAGTAAGTTCAACATCGCTATAAACGAAAAGTCGTTACAACCGAGGTCGTTATTAATGAAATCTACTGGATTTTTCAAATTAGTAATATATTTCATTGAATAAGATTTGACCCCCCTTTTGGGTGGGCTATGATCAGCGCTCACGCCGTCCGCTCATTCCGGGGTGACGAAGGGACAGCGTACGGGCCCATAACCGGTGGGTTATGGGCCCGCACGCAGAGGAAATATGGTGGTATTTCCTTCCGATTTGCCCCCAAAATTAGATCTTTATCTTGAGCAAAGGTTGTAAATATGGTTTGCACTTATTTTGACGTTGCAAGCAGCTTCGAAATTTGATATGTACCAGGTTAAAATCCCCTTAATTAGATTTGTGGATTTAGATTGACGGGTGGAATTGTAACAATATCAAAATAGTTTTATTTCAACTAAATGTTATCGGTTATATGCAGTTCTTTTTTTAACACACTTTTATTAGTTTCACTTGTATGTATGTATGTATGTAACGGAATCTTTGAACGTCATTTTGCCCCACTTCGAACGAACAGATTTTATTTAAATTTTGCAATCTTCAAAGGCATTACAATATTGTCATGGCAATATAATAATTCGATCAAAATAAGCGAATATCTTGATTAGATTCTCCAGGGTTTAGAAATTTCTAATTATATCTTACTATCGCCCACATCGCTCGTCAAACCGACTACCGTTGGGGAAGAAAGGTTCTTGAGTGGCAACCATGACGCAGCGTAGGATGACCCTCTACTAGGTGGACTGACGACATTCTCAAAGTCGCAGGGAACCATTGGATGCAAGTGGCGCAGGACCGTTCCGAGTGGCATTCTCATGGGGAGGCCTATGTCCAGCAGTGGACGTCTGTAGGCCGCACTCTGTAGCGTAACATGAGAGAGGCCTACGCCCAGCAGTGGACGACGATAGGCTGAAATGATGATGATTATTATCCATACTAATATTATAAATGCGAAAGTAAGGATGTTTGTTTGTTTGTTTGTAACGCTTTCACACTTAAACCACCGAACCGATTTCAAAAATTCTTTCACCAATGGAAAGCTATAATATCAGGGAGTAACATAGGCTATATTTTATCCTAGTTTTAAATAAATATTTAATAGTTTAAATAAATAAATAAATATTATCGTCATGTTTAATCTTTTTGGAGCATGCACAGATATAATAGAGATAGTGTTGATGATTGATTGTATAATATTTTCACTCTCTCATCGAATGGAAAAAAGATTGCTAAACATATTTCCTACACACGCTAGAATCGACGACAAATTGTTTGAAGAACTCTCTAGATTACAATGTACATCCAGTTATTTGAATTCACAGTTAAACTTTTACGTTAACCGGTACCGTATCAAGTAACTTTTTAATTATTTTCTATAGTTAACCTTTTAAACTGCTATTGGCTTACTTACATTTAAATTAACTTTGCCAGTAAACCCAGTCAGCGGTATCGAAGCTTACGCTTGACCTGTTTTTAGTTTGAATTGTTCTTATTGTTTATACTGAAAGCGGATTCGATTAATTTGTAGCTTCAGTAAAATAATAAACTCGTTAAATTTGTAATTATAGTCTATACAAATAAATAAAATGGAAGTGCCTGTTTGTAATGTCAAAATATTGGGCTTTTTTCACGCTCATACTATTATTTACACGTCACCTATGCCTTTTTTTTGGGGGTGGGCTACGGTCGGCGCATCCGTCGCTCGGCTCCGTCCGGGGGGACAGAGGGGCGTAGGCACGCACCCCCGTAACTTGTCGTTGGGCCGACCATCGGTACAGGGTGACTTGTCGTCAGTGGTCGGCCTGACGGAATCCCCCTAAGGGGTACCCTCTCTTCGACGGCCCCTAGTGGTGGTCGTTGAATAAACGAACAGTTTTTTTCGACTGTTTCTTTGCCGTGAACTAATAAACCAGTTTATAGTTGACTGATAAACATGTTTATGTATGAACGGCTTCGCGAAACGGTCGTCGTATCAACGAATGACACGAACGCGACGACTTGCAACTATTCGAAAGCGCCCGAATCGGCCCGAACTTGGAAGACGAGACGCGCGCGCGCTCGCACGGCTCGCTACGCTCTTTACCCGCCCCGCAAACCTCACCGCCCGTAGGCGTGAGTCGAGCCGAAATCATAACGCATAGATAGATTGATTGCAATTCATTGAACTCTGCTATCATGTGATGGGACTATCATTAGATATTGAAGCGTCAATGTACATTGTACAATTAAACTGTTGTCTAATAAAATTCGTTGAAGTTTCGTTGTCCTTTACCAATGGACGATCAACGTACGTCATAATATAAACTAAACGTCTCGTCTTGTCTAAGCGTCTACGACGTAAACTAGTCGAAAATTAGACTGTTTATTCAACTAGTTTACCATCGACGATAAACGGTCTCGTTGCGTCGACTGTAAAATCGTCGACGACCCACTACTAACGGCCCCCGTCTCGGGGAGGACGTCGTTCTTTCATCAGTCACCCGCGACCTCGGTTAGGTCAGCATCAGGCGCAGGTAGACGCACGCGCCTGCGCTCCTCCAGTCGCCGACTGCGGTTCGCGTCGTCGAGATGTCACCTACGCTTAAAATACAATGTAAATTTTTATTCTCTGTCTGTTTGTTTGAGGTAATCTTCGAAACGGTTGGTCGGATTTTGATAATATTTTTCTACCAGGTAGCTGTCTATATAAGGAGTAACTTAGGCTATATTTTATCCCGGTATTCTCACGAGAACGGGAACTATGCGGGTAAGGCGACTGAAACTGGATCGAAGCGAGAGCGGGTTGCTAGTTTATAATAAACTAGACTAACAAGTCTCATATCAATCACTTGGGGTCGACTCAACATGTACTCATTTTTCACAGTACCTATAGATTGCAAAAGTGTTAATACCATTTCTCAGTGTGTAACGAAGAATACAATTTACCACCCCTTCTCTTGCCCGAGGGTGTCGTAAAGGACGATTAAGGGATATAATATGCAAGAGAAGGAAACTTTGATATGAAATCCTATGTTAACCCGCCTGATCAACGTGGTATCACCATCATCATCATCATCATCGCAGTTTACATACGTCCCACTATAGGATAGGGTTTCATTTCGAGATTTCCTTCTCTTGCGCAGGTTTTAGGTGCATATTAAATCTCTTAGTCGTCTTCTACGACAAAACCTTTTTTAATCTAGATCTGCATGTAATTATGCCAAAAATGCCGAACTGACGGGACGAACTTCAAATGTTTGACATGTAAGAACAGTTTGTATGGGAAAATAAAATTGTTGTTTTTAGTATTTTACTCGCAATTTTGCCATATTTGCTCACCGTATAAACCTTCCCTCGACTTCCACAAGTAATTCAAGACCAAAATTGGCCAAATCGGTCCAACCGTTCTCGAGTTTTAGCGAGACTAACGAACAGCAATTCATTTTTACATATATACATAGATATTAATCACTACATATTATAAAAGAAAGTCTTCCGCCACGTGTCTGTCAGTCTGTTCGCGATAATCTTAAAAACTGATGCACGGATTTGCATGTGATTTACACCATTGTTATGTTATTTTTTAAGTTATTGTGTGCATAAAATATAACGAAATATGTTGGAGGTGTTGCAAAAAGTTAAGTTGCCCGGGAGCTTTCAAAGGAAACGCTACCTAAACCCTTTGAAGTATAATAAAAAATACTTGGTAGTATGGTCTTTTATAGATCTACAAAAAAAGTCAGCGTTGGCATATGTTTCCAGCTTTTTTGCAATTTACTTCAAATTTTAGGGTTTATTGTCCAAACTACAAATTCGGCTTCAGCGGGTCGAAATACCCGCCGGTAGGTAGGTGGCGTCAAATGTACAAAACACTTCTTTTTGTGTGTGCGGTGCTATTAAAAGCAATATCTTCTCGAACTAACTTAGGCTACATTGTATTTGCCATAAAGAACCCGACTGAAACCGGAACGGGTAGCTAGTGCATATATACATAATAGACATTCATCATCTCAGCCCATATACGTCCCACTGTTGGGCTCGGGCCTCCTCCATAATGGAAGGGTAATTGACCTACTATACCACACTGGTCAGACGTGTTGGTATAGGGTTTTATTTCGAGTTTTCCTTCTCTCGCATAGATGTTATATGCGTTTTATATCCCTTAGTCGTCTCGTACGATCACCCACGGGTTAGATAGGGGGTGGTGAATTGTATTCTTACTCCGTCACCACACGGACAGGCATTATAATAGGCATTATTAATATATTAATTACAATGCAATAACAAACTACCATTGTTAGCAATCTATATGTACATATATCGTGTAAGTTTACTGTGTAACGGTAACGTTACGAGGAGCTCGGCAAGAGTGTCCATTATCCAAACGTTTGTACAAAAGATTCGCTTCTAAACACTTTGTCGTTTAGCCAACACAGTTTAAAGACCACGAAGATAAGAATTCGGTGCTAGTTTCTTATATCACGCCAGGTTATTGAATTGGCACCCTGTGGAACATCGGCTACGACTGGGCGTTGAGGGGGAGCCTCCCGCCCGGGCTGGGCGTGATTTGTTACGCCGACGACACGCTCGTCACAGCCCGCGGTGGGACGCTAGAAGAGGCGGTAAGCCTGGCGACCTCTGGTACCGAGAAGGTCGTCAGGCGGATCGAGGCGCTGGGGTTGAGGGTCGCCCTGGATAAGACGGAGGCCCTCTTGTTCCATGGGCGCACTATGAGCCCTCCCATCAGCGTCTCGATCACCGTCCACTCGGTCGACATCAGCATCCGGGCCCATATGAGGTACTTGGGCCTGGTGTTCGACGGGCGATGGTGGTTCCGGGAGCATTTCCGCAGGCTCGCTCCACGGCTGGTCGGCACGGCATCCGCCCTATCGTGGCTTATGCCGAACGTGGGTGAACCGAGCGCTGCGTGCCGACGGCTGTACGCGGGGGTCATCCGGTCGATGGCCCTGTACGGCGCACTGGTGTGGGCGGGGTCCATGACCGTCCGAATTAGGGCCCTTCTGTGGCGACCACAGAGGGTGATGGCGGTCAGGGCCATCCGCGGATACCGCACGGTGGCGACGGAAGCAGCGTGTCTGTTGGCCGGGACTCCCCCGTGGGACCTGGAGGCAGAGATGCTCGCCGGACTATATCGGCGGGTGACGGGGGTGCGAGCGGAGGGCGGTGTGATCTCGTTAAGGGATCTCACCGCCTGGCGCGTCGACGCCCGCCGAGACGTCATCGCCCGTTGGGCAGTCCGGCTGGAGAGGCCTCGGTTCGGGGTGCGAACCGTGGAGGCCTTCCGGCCGGTGCTGATGCAGTGGTTGGAAAGGCGGCACGGGGTGCTCTCCTTCCGAATGGTGCAGGTTTTGACGGGGCATGGGTGCTTCGCCAAATACCTGCACAAGGTCGTTAGGAGGGAGAGTACACCGTCCTGCCACCACTGCGATTGCGACGAGGACACGGCGCGCCATACGCTCGAGGCCTGCGGGGCTTGGGCAGTGCAGCGCTGTGAACTCGTCGCAATCATCGGTACGGACCTGACGCTGCCGGCTACGCTAGGGCGATGGTCGACAGCGTCGGGTATTGGGACGCGGTCGCAGCCTTCTGCGAGATGGTGATCTCGCGGAAGGAGGTGGCGGATCGCCTGCGCGAGGAGCGCAGCCTCGATGGGGAGATTCGCCGCCGGCGACTGGGGCGGCGTAGGCGCAACTATCTGCGCCTCATGCCGCCCTAGCCGAGGCCGCGGGTGACGTGACCGGGGATTAGTCCGTCACCCGCCGAGAGACCGACCGCGTGAGGAAAGACTGACGTTCTCCCCGAGGGGGGGACGTCGGTCGATGGGAGGGTACCCCAGTTAGGGGTATTCCGTCGGGCCGACCACTGACGACAAGTTAACGCTGCTCCAGTGGTCGGCCCAACGACGAAGGCGACGTGGTTTTCGGGTGGGTCGCGGGAGTTGCGTGCTTAAGCCCCTCTGTCGCCCCAGACGGAGTGGTGCGGAGGCGCGCCGACCGCGGCCCACCCACAAAAAAAAAAAAAAAGTAATTGAATTGGCCACCATCCTTGCTGCCACTCCAGGCAATGCAAGTCCCAAAAAAAGGATAGTAAGCTAATTGGCTTCCTTGTATATAAGTATTTAGAACAGAAAAAAAATAATATCAAAAATGTAGGTCAGATATAAAACGTAAATTAACTACTGTAAATTTCTAACAGTAGCGATATACTGCAGAGGGATACGCTTTAGGCTATAAAATATTGAAACGGCTGAATCAAATGAGAACTTATTAAAACTGTAATATAATAAATGTTTTAATTTTTTATATTTTGATAGGTTTATAATACAAAAAAAGGGATCCATCGCCCAGAACGCCTGGCAGATGTGAAACATCGAAATTATTTTGTACAAGTATATATGGATAAAAGAATAGATTACGACAGGTACTAATCTGGCATACATTATTAATAAAATATTACGATTTTTTTTTAAAAATGATGATTTTTATTCAATATACATTTATTTACATGATTATACACTATATGTTTAGGTTAATAAGTTATTTTGAGCTCACTAGATGGCGTTGTACAATATTCTAAACTATGTTATGATTTCGTTACACAAATGTACATATTCGAGTGTGGCGTTAACGCCACGCCAACGATCATGTTCATCCCCGCCTATAGGTGATTCACATCAATAATGATACTTAAACATTATGTAAAAAGAAGCTGCTTGATAGGCTACAAAGATTAGACTAGGATTCTTCGTAACAATTACTTCTAATACCGTTTTTGTTATTGTAAGCCGATAACCGCAGATAGCTTTGACAGCTTGACGGAGACTTTAGAAGAGCGCTGAGGGCTCTCAACCTGGTTATGAATATGAATCTCACGGCTTTTTTTTTGTGGGTGGGCTGCGGTCGGCGCGCCTCCGCACCACTCCGTCCGGGGCGACAGAGGGGCTTAAGCACGCAACTCCCGCAACCCACCCGAAAACCACGTCGCCTTCGTCGTTGGGCCGACCACCGTAGCAGGGTTAACTTGTCATCAGTGGTCGGCCCGACGGAATACCCCCTACTTGGGGTACCCTCCCATCGACCGACGTCCCCCCCCCCTCGGGGAGGACGTCTGTCTTTCCTCACGCGGTCGGCCTCTCGGCGGGTGACGGACTAATCCCCGGTCACGTCACCCGCGGCCTCGGCTAGGGCGGCATGAGGCGCAGGTAGTTGCGCCTACGCCGCCCCAGTCACCGGCGGATCTCCTCATCGAGGCTGCGCTCCTCGCGCAGGCGATCCGCCGCATCCTTCCGCGAGATCACTGTCTCGCAGAAGGCTGCGACCGCGTCCCAATTCCCGACGCTGTCGACCATCACCCTAACGATAGCCGGCAGCGTCAAGTCTGCACCGATGATTGCGACGAATTCACAGCGCTGCACTGCCCAAGCCGCGCAGGCCTCGAGCGTATGGCGTGCCGTGTCCTCGTCGCAATCGCAGTGGTGGCAGGACGGTGTACTCTCCCTCCTTACGACCTTGTGCAGGTATTTAGCGAAGCACCCATGCCCCGTCAAAACCTATACTAGTCGGAAGGAGAGTACCCCGTCTCCAACCACTGCATCAGCACCGGCCGGAAGGCCTCCACGGATCGCACCCCGAACCGAGGCCTCTCCAGCCGGACTGCCCAACGGGCAATGACGTCTCGGCGGGCGTCGACGCGTCAGGCGGTGAGCTCCCTTAACGAGATCACACCGCCCTCCGCTCGCACCCCCGTCACCCGCCGATACAATCCGGCGAGCATTTCCGCCTCCAGGTCCCACGGGGGAGTCCCAGCCAATAGGCACGCTGCCTCCGTCGCCACCGTGCGGTAACCGCGTAATGAATCTCACGGCTGTAATAGCCATAAGACTTATAAAAAAAAGAAACAAATTGAATAGCCGTGGTCATACGTTGTTAAAGTGTTAATTATCGTTAAATCTATAATTATCGTTATTGTGAAACCAATTTACATTTTAATATATTTAAACTTGCATCGAAAATTATGAACGTACTGTTTTTGACTTACAGAAAATATTTTATTGGATATATTCGGAAAGTTCATGGTATTCAACATTAATTAATTTAATAAAACTAGTGGCCGCCGTGTGGTCGAAGTTCAGCCATAATTCATTTTAATTAATTTTTCTGCTACACATTTTTTTTTAAATTTTATTTATGTATAATTATAAATTGAGCAAGCTGTATTTCACTAATCCTTAGTAATATTATAAATGCGAAAGTATGTTTGTTTGTTTATTTGTTTGTTTGTTTGTTACGCTTTCACGCTTAAACCACCCAACCGATTTCAAAAATCCTTTCACCAATGTAAAGCTATAATATCAGGGAGTAATATAGGCTATATTTTATCCCGGTATTCCCCATGGGAACGGGAACTATGCGGGTAAGTGAAGCGAGGGCGTGTTGCTAGTAACTAATATATAAAGTACTAACAATAAGTACAAATGTCTATTAGACATTGTCATCATAATTATGATTATTTGACATTCGGTTTGACCACAGATTTTAACCGTAAACAAAGGTGTATAAGCGCGCGCATGTGTGCGGGTGTATGTAGCGATTGTGTTGCAGTGTGCGTAATGTCTTTTTTAATGAATTTAATGTATTTCTAGTCCATTATTATATGAAATTTTAATTTTATGCACTTCTCCTCATTATATTATTCAACTGTGCCAAATTTCATACTTGTCTATCCACGTAATTTTCTTAAAAATGGATACAAAGTTTTTGTTTCACGTATTAAAATATAGATAGTAGTTTATTTGCGTCATATAATAGAAGTTAAGGAGTGAACGTCTGATATGATATGGACATGTAATGAGGCGGGATGAAAGTAATGTTGTGAGAAAAGTTTTGGGTATGAATGTTGAAGGCCTTAGGGGTAAGGGAAGACCGAAAAGATGGGTAGACCGCGTGACGCATGAAATGGATAGTCTGGGAATGACTGCAGAGATGACGACGGGAAGAAAATGACATATTGCGTCGACTCCAAGTAATTAGAATAAGAGCAAGATGATGATGATGATAATGATGATTTGCGTCATATAATAAGAAAATAATCCATGTGGTGACGGAGTAAGAATACAATTCGCCACCTCCTCTTGCTCTCTTACACGTGGGTGTCATAGAAGACTACCAAGGGATATAATATGCTTATAATATCTAAGCAAGAGAAGGTAAACTCGAACGAAACCCAATACCAACACGTCCGACCAGCGTGGTATAGTAGGTCAAATTCCCTCCCATGATGGAGCAGACCTGCATCCAATAATGGGACGTATTTGGATTGAGAAGATGATGAATAAGAAAAAATAAATAAGAACAAAGATTTGTAATTTGTTGTTCATTTAAAAAATAACGTGTGCATCTCGGGATGCCTGATAGAAGTGATAACTGAAATTAACCTAAGTTGAACCATTTAGTATTGAAATTGTTTAATTGTTATTTGAATTTAATTATTTCATTGAGAAAAGCTAATACGGGTGACTGTACCGGAGAGTTAATCCGTCAACTTTTGACATTAGTTTCTTTGCGTGACGTAGAAACCCACTAAGAAAGGATTTTTTGAAATTCAACCCCTAGGGGATAAACCGCAGTAACAAAGTTTGTATAAGGTAAAAAAAATCTACATCGATTTTCTTCAAATTCTCCAAAAATACTCTTTAGTAAAAATAAATAAACACGTATTTCAGCATTTTTTTATTTTCAGCCTCTAAGGATGTAAATATGTATTAATAAAAAATTTGGTTCTCTAATTTATCAACGCCGAGCTGAAACTACTAAAACTGGTACATGCAACACAATTTTATTTTATGACGTAGGGATCCACTAGGAAAGTATTTTCTGGAATTCAACTCCTAAGGGGTAAGCCCCAGCAGCAAAGTTTGTAAGGAGAGAAAAAAATCTTCATCGATTTTCATCAAATTCTCCACAAATAGTATTTAATAAAAATAAATAAATACGAGCGCATTTCTTAATTTTCACCCTTTAAGGGTGTAAATAGGTATGAAGAAGTTGGTCGACTAACTCATTAACGCCGTGCTGAAACTACTGAAGCTAGAAACATGCAATTTTGACCGTAATTTTATTTTATGACGTAGGGACCCCTTAAGAAGGGATATTTTGGAATTCAAGGCCTAAGAGGTGAACCGCAGTAGCAAAGTTTGTATGAGGAGACAAAATTCGTCATCGATTTTTCTTTAATTTTTGCTTAAATACTCTTCGTTCATCATTTGTTTCATCATTTCAACCCTTATACATCCCACTCTTGGGCTCGAGCCTCCTCCATTATGAGAGGGAAAATGACCTACTATACCACGCTGGTCAAACGTGTTGCCATAGGTTTTAGTTTCGAGATTTTCTTCTCTTGCATAGATGTTGTATGCATATTATAATTGGATTATATTCTTATTCCATCATCACACGGAAAATACTCTTCAGTAAAAATGAATAAAGAGCATTTGTCAATGTTTACCTTCTAAGGGAACTAGACGGCTAAGGTGACTGAAACCGAGCGAAGCGAGGGCGGGTTGCTAGTTCTTGAATACGTACATTAGAATTTTATGTATGTACATTATTAGTATCATTATTTATTATAAAAGTAACAATTGGCTTATGGTAGCCATAATAAGCGACATATTTTTTACATTGTATGTCATCTAAAGCATCGTAACGCGTTACATAACGAAGCTGTTTACCAGGCCATTAGAAGTTCGTGCACTTCAAAAAATTATTTGTGATTTGTTGTTTACTAATCTAAATCATGACCTATCCTATATATACGACTTCAGTATTACGTACAATGCTAAAATAATGTAATCTGCACAAAAAAATGTTTTGTTAAATGAGTTAACGTTGTAAGAAGACATTACACCATGCCTTTTCTTATCCATGGGTGTCGCAAAAGTGGACTAAGGTTTATAATATGTCGATAACATACATTATGTAAAACTCAGGTTAATACACTCTGGAGATTAAAGTACAATATCAGGGTGACCGAGCTTCGCTCGGAGTATTTTTGTAGCATTTATTTAGAAATATATTAATAAAAAATAAAAAAATAAATAATGAAAATTATATAAAAAATTACAAAAAGAGAATAATAATAACACCGAGATTCAATCTGACGCCGGTTGTCGCCGATGTCAAAAATAAAACGAAACCTGACTACTTCGCCACTGAGCTATCGTAACTCATGACATTGATGGCAAAATTTGAATTCATATTCTTTTAAAATCTAATGTCATTATATTGTCTGTCAAAAACACTGACAAAACAACATTTTCTATACATAAAACATAGCTAGATCGATTTTTTGGGCCCGAATCCTCTAGTATGCCAAGTTTCAACAAAATCGTTGGAGCCGTTTCCGAAATCCTGAAAATATATATATTTACAAGAATTACTCGTTTAAAGATATAAGATTATGCGGCTTAGTACCCAACAGTGAATGTTTCAAGTACAGCAACGCTACGCACAAACGAGTGTTTTGAAAAGAACTGCTTTAGGGCGATGTGCGCAGTGATGTCAATTTCAGAAGAGGAAATAAGAATTTCTTAAACTTTCTTACACTCTTAGGGCTCCCTTAGGGGTTGAGTTTGTCACCCGCCGAAAGGCCAACCGCGTGAGGAAAGACCGACGTCCTCCCCGAGGGGGGGACGTCGGTCGATGGGAGGGTACCCCAAGTAGGGGGTATTCCGTCGGGCCGACCACTGATGACAAGTAACCCTGCTCCGGTGGTCGGCCCAACAACGAAGGCGACGTGCGTAGGTGGGTTGGGGGAGTTGCGTGCTTACGCCCCTCTGTCGCCCCAGACGGTGGTGCGAGGAGCGCGCTGACCGCAACCCACCACAAAAAAAAAAAGTGGTTGAGTTTCCGAAACATTCATGTTAGGCTACCCCAAAAAGGGAACCGTTAACAAAATCTCACATTGCTACGTCCAATAATTTCGGTTATACGTATTTCACTCTTTTTGGAGTTGAATTTTATCTCACATAGGTTAAAATTTCAAAAATTCTAGAACATTTTTTCTTTTCAAGGGCTTCAGTATAAAGTTTCATGGTTCTATCTTTAACAACGACCAATTTCCACACAAAATGTCATCCCTTGAAGCCATTTCTTCGCGATAAAAAATAGTCTTTGTCTTTCTGAAGCTTTACTCTTGTAAGTTTAGTAAGTATTTCTGTACCAAATTTGATCAAAATGGGTTTAATGGTTTAGACATGAAAGCGTAACGGACACACAGATACATTCACAATTATAATATTAATAAGGATATACGTACACACTAGCTAATCTAATAACAAATAAACAAATTTACAAATGTATGTAAAAATTAAAGGTCATTGTACTAGATTACGACTACGTTACGGTTAACTATTAATGAACCATCTACTGCTAAGTGAATCAAGGTAACTTGAAAACACCCTCAATGCGAAATATTTTTATCCTGTTAACAAAACAGTAGATAAAAACTGAGGAAGTATTTTTAATTAATTCTCGCTAAATCTACATATAATTCTCGTTATAACTGCTTCATTTATAAAATTACTAGCTGACCCAACAGACGTTATTCTGTTTAAATCTAAGAAAAAAGTAAAAGGAATTCTCCTTAAAATCGATCACCACTTCATCTACCGGTTCCACAAGGTCGGGTCGCACCAACTCAGAAACCTTCGTGGGTTCATGCACAACACATTGCTGAAGATCATCACACGATCAAATGCATAGTTTACGATTCTATAAAGGACATACAGACAATCAATCATTTATACATACATTAGATATAGATCCTTACTCCTTACTAATATTATAAATGCGAAAGTAACTCTGTCTGTCTGTCTGTCTGTCTGTCTGTCTGCTACGCTTTCACGTCTAAACCACTGGACCGCTTTTGATGAAATTTGGTACAGACATGGACTAAAGCTTGAGAAAGGACATAGGCTACTTTTTATTGCGAAAAAATGGGTATAAGGGGTTGAAATAGGGGATGACATTTTGTATGGAAATTCGTTATTTTCGATGATAGAACCACGAATCTTTGTATTATGGTACCTGATAATAAATAAATAAATATTCGTTCAAGCGTTTTGGAAATTTCAATTACATGGGGATGAAATTCAACCCCTAAAATACCAAAAAGCATACAGCCGAAACCACTGGGCCTAGAAACGTATTTTTTTTTTACACCATCATATTTCTTGGGGTGCACGAGCACTAGCAAAGGATTTTTGGAAATTCACCCCCTTAAGGGGGTAAAAAGCATATAGTCTTTCACGTCTAAACCGATTTTGATGAAATTTGGTACAGAGATGGACTAAAGCTTGAGAAAGGACATAGGCTACTTTTTATCGCGAAAAAATGGGTATAAGGGGTTGAAATAGGGGATGACATTTTGTATGAAAATTCGTCATTTTCGATGATAGAACCACGAATCTTTGTATTAAGGCACCTAATAATAAATAAATAAATATTCGCTCAAGCGTTTTGGAAATTCCATTTACATGGGGATGAAATTCAACCCCTAAAATACCAAAAAGCATACAGCCGAAACCACTGGGCCTAGAAACGTATTTTTCTTACACCATCGTATTTCTTGGGGTGCACGAGCACTAGCAAAGGATTTTTGGAAATTCACCCCCTTAAGGGGTTGAAAAGCAGCCTTTCACGTCGAAACCACTTAACCGATTTTGATAAAATTTGGTACAGATATGTACTAAAGCTTGAGAAAGGATATAAGGCTACTTTTTATCGCGAAAAATAGGTATAAGGGGTTGAAATAGGGGAAAGTATTTTCTTTTTACATCGTCTTATTTCTTGGGGTATACGAGCACTAGCAAAGGATTTTTGGAAAATCACCCCCTGAAGGGGGTGAAAAGCGTATAGACTAAACTATTAGTGCTAGGAACGTAAAACTTTCTATGCAATTCTCTTTCTTTTGTTGTAAGTGAGCTCTAAGAAATTATTTTATTAAAATCAACTCCTAAAGGGGTGCAAAATATATAGCCGAAATCATTAGGCCTAGAAACATGGAATTTTGTATAAAGTTGCTTTTCTTGGGGAAAGAGAGATTTTTGCAATTTTAGCCCTAAGGGGGTGAACAGCGTTTAACCAAAATCACTGAGTCTACGAAGGATCATTTTAGTACAGACTTTCTTGGATTACCCCAAGATTTTCTTAGTGCTCACGTACCAAGCACTATGAAAAAATTTTTGGCAAGGATAAGCGAGCTCTAACAAAGAATTTTTGGAAATTCAACCCCTAAGAGGGTGAAAGTGTATAGCCAAAGATACTAAGCTTAAGAATGTGAAATTTTGTATACCGATCGGTTATTTGGGGTAAGCACTCACTAAGAAACAATTTTGGGCTGCCCCAAAAGGATAATACGCATATAGTCGAAGACACCCAGCCAATGATATATCATCATTATCTTGCGCTTATCCTAATTACTTTGGATCGACGCGATATGTAGGTACTCTTCTGCCATCGTAGGTATATTGCAAAGGTTCCAGCAACATTTTATGACCTGGCGGATGACATTGTTGGCCAGACGGCATCACCAATTGGTCCAGGTCGATGTAAATCTTTGTCTTAGTAGTATTTTGCGACACCCACGAACAATGAAAGCGTGGTAATATTTCTAGCAGCTACCAGACAGTAAGTTACAATCAAGTTATTATTCCAATTTTCTATCTCTACAAATAAATCAATTTCAAGCATCTGTTTGTCTATCAAAATAATAGGTTTTATTTATGCTCACACAATACGGTCCAAATTTTTTTGTCTGTCTGTCTATTCATTACAGGTAATCTTCAAAATGGCTGGACCGATATTGATTACATTTTACCATTAGGTCTACCAGGCGTACATAAGGAATAACTTAAACTATATTTTATCCCAGGCTATATTTTATCCCGGTGTGGTTGGAGCAACCTTGAGAATTAGGTCGATTTTAAAATTATTTCACTAATGGAAAGCTATTTTTAAGCCAGTAACATATTTAAGCTATTTTTATCCTGATATTCCTACGGGATCGGGTACAATGCCGGTGAAATCACGGGAATTTAATGGTTTTAAAAATTAATTCACTAATGAAAAGCTATATTATCAGTGAATAACATATAAAGGCTATTTTCATCCCAGTATTTGCCCGGGAACGAGAACTAAACCGGGGGATGTCGACCAATTTTTAAAATTCTTTCACCAATGGAATGCTACCTATGTTGTCAGCGAATAACATAATTTTTATCTCTGATATTTCTGGGATTTATATTTTTTTTTTTCACCCATGTAAATTTATAATATCAGCGAGTAACATAGGCATTTTTTATTTCGGTATTGGCATGAAAATGGGGTCTACGTGAATGAAACTGCGGGTCAATCAAACGATTGATATAATTTTTTTTTTCACCAATGGAAAAGTACGTTATCAGAGACTAAGGAAAGGCATATTTATCATCGTATTTGCACGGGAATCTGAACTATAAGGCTGGAAGTAATATTCAAATGTGAAAGTTTTTGAAGATATTTGGATGTTTGTTACTCAATCATGCTTAAACTGTTGAGCAGATTTGGATGAAAATTGACACGTAGATAGAGTATTTCTTAAATTAAGAAATGTAATACTTTTTATGCCGATAATATTCTTTGCGATAATAGTTCAATATTCAAGTAAATTTTACGCGGGCGAAGCCACGGGCAAAAGCTAGTTTCTAATATAAATGCAAATACTGCCCCGCTCGCTTCTATTAAGGGTCTGTCGCTACTGAGACATTTGTATCAGAAAAACTAATAACCATTTACTAAACCGTGGAGTGAGTACACCGTCAAAAATTAATAGTCATAGCCAATTAGATTTACAAATTTTTTTTCAGTTTTAGAAATAATTTTGAAGTAATCCTTTAACATATTTTTACGTGTGGTCACGGAGTAGGAATACAATTCACCACCCCCTCTTTTGCCTTTAATCAATATGCATAAGACAACTGTGCTAGAGAAGAAAACTCGAAATAAAACCCTATACCAACACGTCTGACCAGCGTGGCTTAGTAGGTCAATTTCCCTCCCATTACGGAGGAGGCTCGAGCCCAACAGTGGGACATACCCAGCCCAACAGCCAGCTCTGAAGTGCTTTGTGATGGATCCGCTTCCACAATAGCCTTTAATTCTTCATTTTCCACTTTGGTCTCCAGTCCGTCCACGGGGTTGGTTCTGAAGGTCGAAATTTCCAGAACGAAAACGTTGAAACCAAAAACGTACCGTGCTTTCTTTTGCGACACCAGCGCCGTACACATCATTAATCCTTCTAGCTGTTTCTGTAGCACTGGTACCACGATAGAACTCGTACTCGTAAATTGACCTTTATTTCATGTTTTCTATTGTGCGGTAATAAGCGACGCCAAAGAAAAAAATAATGAGGAAAAACAAATGAATGACTGTTTTCAAAACTCAAATGTACCAGCTAAATGAATTTATAAATTTGAATTTGGAATTCTTAACCAAAGAGGAGATATTTCAGATCAAAGTGGTCAGTACGATAAAACGCTAATTTCATATGTAAGGACCTAATATATTCTTACATCGTCGCCGAGATAATGAAGCTGATCATGACAGGCAGAAGTCGATGCTACGTCTATTGAAAACTAGCCGCTACCGCTTCAAAAGTTTTTCTCTAGTAATCTATTTTTCATTTCACAAAAGAGTTTTATACACCACCTGAAGTAATTTAAATTTACATAAAAATATAGCCCAGTCACTCCCAGCTCCTCACTTAATAAAACAATATTGAAGCCGTGTAATGCTAACGTTTGTACCCAACAAACAAATTGAGAAAAGCTCCTCTAGAGCTTTGTACATAGACTGCTTTATATTGCTTATTAAAATACTTATCGATAGAAAAAAAAACAATGCAAATATTTTCCGCAATTTTCCAATTTTGCTTGTAATTTTTCTTTTTAACTTGCTGTTTGAAAAATAATAATATTAAACATTTAATATGCTAGTTTATTAATAAAAAAAAATGTGTGTGTACTTAAATACGCACGTAAGAAGTTAATACTTCTTCGGCGTAACAAGATAGAAATCTTTATAAAAATTGTATCCTTCGTGTTTGTTCACAAAAAAAGCGACACTAATAATAGAAAAAAAAGGTATTTAATACATTGAAAGTTATATAAAAGGAATTCTCGCTGAAATTGACAGCAGCGCCAACTACCGGGTCCAATTGTGAATCTAAACCATTTTCAAATCGCATTAAACACACACAAAAAATTTCATCAACATTGGTCCAACCGTTTAAGAGGAGCTCAGTGACACACAAGAAATATGTGTATATAGATAAATATCAAGATTGTCTGATGATCTTCAGAACTTGGCACCCATTTTGATCTTAAGACTTTTATTGGTGAATACATTAACCAAATAATATTTATAATAATATTCAACTTTCAATTTTATGTTTTAGTACGATATTAAACACATTTTGTTATTAACCCCACTATGTAATTGATAAACGTTAGCCGAACCAATCGCCTTTGGTTATTTAACAGTGAACGTTGAAATAATTGTCATACGACATTGCACCCCGACAAACATTACAAACTGGCTGTCCAAATATTACGCGCTCTCCGGTATCTACGTATATCCGACTAGCTTATGCCCACGACTTCGTCCGCGTGGAACAGTTACTTTGGGCTTTTTTTTTTTTGTGGGTGGGCTGCGGTCGGCGCGCCAGAGGGGCTTAAGCACGCAACTCCCGCAACCCACCCGAAAACCACGTCGCCTTCGTCGTTGGGCCGACCAGTTACTTTGGGCTAATGCTAACTTTATTTAACCCGCGACTTTTTTAACGTAGAAAGTGAAAATATTTTTAAATAATACAATTCTGTCACACATAATTTTTGCAAAACCTTTTTTTTTTTGCACGCAGCGGAAGCTCTCAAAAAGAAAAAAATCCTGATTCTGAAACATTTTTCATTGTTGCTCCGCTCCTATTGGTCTTAGTGTGATGATATAGCCTATAGCCTTCCTCGTTAAATAGGCTATCTAACACTGAAAGAATTTTTCAAATCAAACCTGTAGTTCATAAGATTAGCTCAAACAATCAAACTCTACTGCCTTATATATTACTATAGAGTATAGATATAAATTATCAAATACTAGCAACCCGCCCTCGCTTCGCTTCGGTTTTAGTCGTTTTACCCGCGTAGTTCCCGTTCCCGTGGGAATACCGGGATAAAATATAGCCTAGTTTACGCCCTGATATTATAGCTTTACATTGGTGAAAGAATTTTTGAAATCGGTCCAGCCGTTTTGAGGATTACCCGGAACAAACAGACAGACAGACGGACAAAAAAATTGTAAAGTGTATTTTAGTCATATGTATAGTGCAAATAACCGTGTGGGCATGAAAAAAGTCTATTATTTTGACATTACAAACAGACACTCCAATTTTATTTATTGGTATAGATTAATAAGTTATTGATTTGTAAATTCTGTAATAAACTCATGGGTATCATTATATGTCCCACTGTTGGGCTCGAGCCTCCTCCATAATATTCTAGGGGAAATTGACCTACTATACCACACCGATCAGACGGGTTTACTTTCAAGTTTTCCTTCTCTTGGGAAACAAACTAGGAATTAAATAACCCGTATCCATTTAATCTGTTCGTTCATAAATGATTCAATGTTACACGATTCAACGTTATGAATAATTTAAGCGCTTTGGTAAAAAAGAATTTCATCGTAATTTTGAAAATGGAGAGAAGGGATAACTACCCCTTGCCCAAGCTTAATCAATATATTGCACATCTAAGGAAAGGAAGGCATACAATATAGGATCCTAAACAGGAAGGAAGAATTGGATAAAAGAAAATTTCTTTGCTCCTAACAGCCTTCACAATTTCAACCATAAAATATGTTTTAGTATTTTCTTTAAACTTACAATTTTCTGTACAATTTCAAATATTAATTCGACGCTTATTTCGCTATTAAATGAGGTTTCTAAACGATATCTCGTTTATCCTACCTCATATTCCTACCATTATTAAGGGGTGCGTTCATTAATCGTGGGAAAATGATAGGTCTCCTTTTCTAACATCAATTTTAAAAATAACGTAATTTCGACTTCATCATCATTTTAGCTTATCGCCGTCCACTGCTGGACGTGGGCCTCTCTCATGTTATGCCACAAAGTGTGGTCATGTGCCGCTTGCATTCAACGGCGCCCAGAGACTTTCACCAGGTCGCTGGTCCACCTAGTGTACATTATCCTCTCATATGAAGTACAATTTCAATATGTAGCGTCTAATTCAAGCTGTCCCTTATTTATTTGAGTATCGTAATCGCCTCACTTGGCATATGGATTGGCGATCACGACGAAGTGTTTTTTTTTTATTTTTTATTGCCAACGGTGGCAAACAAGCAAGCAGCACAGCACACCTGTTGGTTAGTGCCACATCTTTGCAATACCAGGGGCACAGCCGGGCCGTTGCCTACCGTGAAGAAAATACTCATATCCCAAATGATAGCTGCTGCCTACTCCCCAAGTGAAAACCTAAGCAGATTTTTATGTCCGCCACGAGCGAAGATTTTACGACAATTGCATGCTTTCTCGTTGTCCCTGTGGCAAAAGTATTATTCACATTATGGGAACACACATTGGCAATACTGTCATGACCGAGTTATTAAACATAAAACGGTCTATTTTCTAAATATTTGTATCAGTAATGGAATAAAAATACAATTCAACATTAACCTTTTTGTCCGTGAGTGTAATAAAATAATTGAGAATTAGTAACTAGATGGCTGAGCTTATCGCGTCATTTTAGGTGCGCTGACCGTAGCCGACTCCCAAAAAAAAAATCGCGGCATTTTATTTGGCAAATATATTTAGATCGTAGATTTTCTCATAAAATAAGAATCATTTTCTCATAACAAGTAAACTTGAAAAGAAAGAGAAAATCGAGAATTTAACTAGGTTCTATGGATGGAGGAATTGTTCATTATTCCTACTGAGCTGTTATTTTTTTCTCAGTTAAATTGATTTTCACGTTCTAATTATATTTTAACACTAGCAACCCGCCCTCGCTTCGCTTCAGTTATAGGTTATAGTCGTTTTACCCGCGTAGTTCCTGTTCCCGTGGGAATACCGGGATAAAATATAGCCTAGTTTACGCCCTGATATTATAGCATTCCATTGGTGAAAGAATTTTTGAAATCGGTCCAGCCGTTTTGAAGATTACCCGGAACAAACAGACAGACAGACAGACAGACAAAAATTTTTTAATTGCTATTTTAGGCATAGGTGTCGTGCAAATAACCGTGTGAGCATGAAAAAAGACTATTATTTTAACATTACAAACAGACACTCCAATTTTATTTATTGGTATAGATTTCCTGTAAGCACAGTTAGATTTTTTAAACAAAACATAGCTAGATCGTTTCATCGCCTCCGAAACCTACTGAACTAAATTTTATGCAAATCATTGTTTGAATGTTGAACTTTTTGTGTGTGTTCAAGGGGATTCGATGGTTTAGATTCACTATTGGACCTTGGTGGCGCTGCTGTCGATTTCAAGGAGAATTCCTTTTATTTTATTTGAACAGAACAATGTCTGTTGGGTCAGTTAGTATTGCTATAATAATCGATTAAAATAAAGAGATAGAATACTATCATACAACTAACGGGTTGGTTTTCTCCTTCTTCTTCTTCTCAGTTCATACACGTTCCACGTGGACGAAGTCGCGGGCATAAGCTAGTCGGATATACGTAGATACCGGAGAGCGCGTTATATTTGGACAGCTAGTTTGTAATGTTTGTCGGGATGCAATGTCGTATGACAATTATTTCAACCCTCACACTCAATAACCAAAGGCGATTGGTTCGGCTAACGTTTATCAATTACATAGTGAGGTTAATAATAAAATGTGTTTAATATCGTACTAAAAACATAAAATTGAAAGTTGAATATTATGATAAATATTAGTTGATTAATGTTCACCAATAAAAGTCTTAAGATCAAAATGGGTGCCAAGTTCTGAAGATCATCAGACAATCTTGATATTTATCTATATACACATATTTCTTGTGTGTCACTGAGCTCCTCTTAAACATTTGAGAATGGTTTAGATTCACAATTGGACCCGGTAGGTGGCGCCTCTGTGGATTTCAAGGAGAATTCCTTTTATTTAACATTCAATGTATTAAATACCTTTTGTTTTCTAGTATTAGTATCGTTCTTTTGTGAACAAACGCGAAGGATAACATTTTTATAAAGATTTCTATCTTGTTACGCCGAAGAAGTATTAACTTCTTACGTGCGTACTTAAGTACACACACATTTTTTATCAATAAACAAGCATATTGAATGTTAAATATTAATAATTTTCAACCATTTATAATAATATAATATTCAAGAAAACTAAACACGAAGGAAAATTGCGGAAAATATTTGCATTGTATTTTTTTCTATCGATAAGTATTTTAATAAGCAATATAAAGCAGTCTATGTACAAAGCTCTAGAGGAGCTTTTCTCAATTTGTTTGTTGGGTACAAACGTTAGCATTACACGGCTTCAATATTGTTTTATTGAGTGAGGAGCTGGGAGTGACTGGGCTATATTTTTATGTAAATTTAAATTACTTCAGGTAGTGTATAAAACTCTTTTGTGAAACGAAAAATAGATTAATACAGAAAAATGTTTGAAGCGATACCGGCTAGTTTTCAATAGACGTTGCATCGACTTCTGCCTGTCATGATCAGCTTCATTATCTCGGCGACGATGTAAGAATATATTAGGTCCCTACATATAATATAGTTAATAATATATAATATAGTTTGCTGCCTGGGATCAAAAAGGGGTGTTCGAGTGACCCTGCCCGACCTTTTTGTCTATTCATTCTACAAACTATGAAATTTGCGCTACACCCTTCTCTAAGGAACTTCACAAACATATAAGTGACGGACACAAATTACACCCAGTCTCAGAGCAACAATTTGTCGATCACACAAAAGATTGTCCGGCCTTGGAATTGAACCCGTGACACTGGCATGGTAGATTGGTATCTTAACCATTATGTTATCAGTGCAGTTAATTAATCATTGGCGTTGTATGAATTTATTACTTGTGTATTAAAGTGAAAAATATCAAAGCAGAATTCATTCCCTTACACATTTAGAAAATAATGAATTTATTACTTGTGTATTAAAGTGAAAAATATCGAAGCAGAATTCATTCCCTTACACATTTAGAAAATAATATAATTTTCTTTTATAATGTGTCATTGTGTCAAGTAGTACTAAGCTGTGTAAGTTTTTTATCTATCCCACGGGAAACCTTTAATTTTCCGTGATTAAAAGTATTCTAAATGTTGACCGGAGATGTAAGGACCACCGTGCAAAATTTCATTTAAATCGGTCGAATAACTTTGAAACCCATTTAATTAGCGCGTACGAACAGAGAGGAGGAATAAAAAAAATATTAAAGATGGTATCTAAACACATGGATGGTTGAAAAAAATTCTATTCGATAATCGCAGCGAAATTTTAAATAATGGAAACGACGTCTGCCTGCTTTCGGGTTGCCTCCATGTGAACTACGTACGTCCCGCCCCCCTACTTTAAACTCTGAGTAGGGTATCGCCGATAATAATTATTATAAACTAATAACATAGGTAAATACAAAATTTCATTGAAATAATGTAGGTAACTACGAAAAAATTTTATACCTACTAAATTTGCACCCCACTTTTACCCCCTTGGGGATTGAATTCACAAAAAGGGATATCGGCAATAATCATTATTAGGAACATGTAACCCAACTACAACATTTCATTGAAATATCTTTAAAAATCAGAGAACTTTCATACTAACTTTGGACCTCCCTTTTAATCCCTTAAGGGATGATTTTCGAAAAAATATACCTATTTCATGATTTTTAATGAAGAACCTTCGTACTGAATTTCATTTGAATAACTTCAAAAACGGCAAAGTTTCATACCAATTTTGTACCCCCGTTTGACCCCCTTAGGGGGTGAATTTTCCAAAATCCTTTCTTAGTGCTCCCCTACGTTATAAAGGGAACCCCTGTGCAAAATGTCAAGTTTCTAACTCTTATAGTTTAGGCCCTGCATTGATATGTCAGTCAGCTTCTCCTTTTATATATATATAGATAGATATATTACTGTTTGAGTTTGAGAGTTTATTAAGTTTGAGGTTGCATGCACACTTTTTTCAGTCCCGCAAATTTGGAAGCCCTAGTTAACGTAGTGTTTTAATACGAGCTTTCCTTTTTTTGCATCGATCAATTTTATATCCCTTCGTCGTCGACGACATCCACAGACAAGATAAAGGTAAACTATTCTTACCGCCTTCACTACGTAGATAGTCACAGTCGCGGGTAAAAACCACAAGTGCGGCCACTTGTATTCATTTTCCTGTTTCACAAACTCACGCGGTTAAAGATCGCCGCGGTTTTACCGTAGTGCGACCTCAGCCAAAGACTAGTAAAGACCCAAAATTCCTAAGCGCCAAGACAATACTTATTTTCTCAGAAATAATATTACCCAGTGCTGAGCTTTAAATATAATTTCAGCGCACATACGTCCCACTGTTGGGCTCAAGCCTCTTCCACAATAGGAGGGAAATAGATCTTACTTATAGGGAGATAGATAGAAATAGGTCCATGCTGATCAGACCGCTTGGTATAGGGTTTTATTTCAAATTTTCCATCTCTTGGGTAGTTTATATATGCGTATTATATCACTTAGTAGTCTTTTACGACAACCACGAGCCTCATAAAACGTATGTTATTAAAATTCTATTGAAGTTTTTAGCAATAATTCTGTAATATTTTATACTTATTTAACAACTATTAGATCAGACGAAGTTTCTTTTAAATTACAATAAATATATACCATTTTGTTTGAAGAATGTCTGCCATTTTATAGGTAAAATTACTTGCGGCCACTTATATACTGGCGTCCTGTTATCAATGTATATATTCTCTTAATTATAAATGTATGTAAAAATGTGAGTTTGATTAACTACGCGATGAACTTAATGATTTTTCAGCCGGATCTCGTACTATTATATGTATTGGACGCGCATGGCTCTACAGACGAATAAACTATGCTTGGTTTTTAGTAAAATATATTACTTAGAAAACATTTCACATAACGTCGGGACAAAATTCTCATTGTAAGTTCTGTAACAAAGGGTAGGTACATACGTGTGCTAAAGTATTATTTTATGTGTTAGTAATTTAAAAACGATGCTGGAATGAAAACTGGTACGATTTTTATAGGAAACTATCCAGAATCAAAAGTTTTACAGTCAAATTACTGTAACTACGCGGTTAAAGAAATAATAGTATTTCTTTTACTTCATAATTATTCATTCAAAGAAATAAAATAAAATGAGACATTGTGATAAATATCAATTTGGATTATATTAATTGATTTAATTATATTAATTTGAATAGTAGTAGGACCATATTGATGACAGTTGTCTGTCTACAGCCGCGGGCCAGTCCGTCCGCGGCAGTACCTACCACACTCTGAGTAATAGCAATAGTAGCGAGAGCCCAAGAAAGAAATATTAAATTAACTGTCTATCCCATAGATATATATATGTCAATCTTTATTAACAAATTACTCAAAATAACAAATAATAAAAAGACCCCGTATTCTTAGCCGTCACAATACAAATAATATAAAATAACGACATCAAATTATGAAATATATGTACTCAATAGCTACGATCAAATATTGTTTATTCAAACAAACGAATAAATGATGAAATGTAAATATTTATTCAAAGATTACCAAGGAGTATACCGATAGCGACCAATCAACATTCAAATATTTACAATTTGTATAGCAACTTAAATATGTGTTTAGAGGCTTCGGGGTATTTTGTAGGCTTACAATATTAGCCACTAAAACGTGACAAATGTTCTGTACAATTTCCAATAAATTTGTTTCTCCTTTTGTTCACGGAATCTTCCCCAGACAAGATACCCAGTCATTGGAAAGGTTTACATGGGGATATGGATCCAATACATACATACAGAGGCCTTTGGAGAAATTTAATGTTAAAATGGAATGGGAAATCTACTGATGACACTCCAGGTTTTCATATAACACTCGTGGACCGCCAACGGTAGGTATGATATCTAAAATCTAAAAATTGTTTATTATTATGTAGAATATCTGGTTGACCGAGCTTCGCTCGGTATATTTTTGTTGTATTTTTGCCGAATTTATTTAGATATATATTATTACAACAATAAACAATAGTGCTAGATCGATTTTTTGGCCTTGAAACCTCTAATATGCCAAGTTTCATCAAAATCGTTGGAACCGTTTCCGAGATCCTGAATAGAGATATATATATATATATATATATATACAAGAATTGCTCGTTTAAAGATATAAGATTAAATATATATTAATATATATATATTTCTCTTTTCCTTTTGCACATGTAAAATTTGGAGGTTTTTAGTTTCACGCTTGCTCACCGAACGAGCTTAGTGCAGCAACAAATTACTCAGACGTTGATTTTCGGCGAGAGTGTGGTATTACCACGCACAGGCCAGCGCGCGACTTTTGTACACCATTTAAAAGATGTTTGTAATATCGCTATACATGCCCACCATTATAACTCCTGTACGTAAGGGTCCACAATGGTCTGCGGAAATGACATCGAGATTTCACCTTAAGCACCAGAAACGCTTTTAAGCTGGGGAGCCGTAATAAAATTAGAAATGTTAAAACATTTGGTAAAGGTTTATCCCGTTTACCTCAAATTACAATTTAGGTGACGGAAGCATTGACTAGTTACCTAATTAATAAGAATTATAGCTATGATAAGCACAGCCGTACAGCACCATGTATACAGAAGAGCTAACAGGGCCTTAAGAGGCGCGTCCCTAAAAAACGCGCAAATGGACACTTACGGATTGATTGATTGATTGCTGTAGTAAGTTTTTTTTTTGGCGGCAGACCATGGTGCTTCGCGCAGCGTCCGATCCGTCGGGGCCGAGAGGGGGTGGCGAACGATCCTGTACTCGCCGAGCGCGGTCCTCTTTCAAGCGTCAAGTGGACGGGTCACCGATCCCCGACCTTGTCATCAGTGAATGCAGTATAGTAAGTATATCAGATATATATTTATTTTTTATAGAAAGGCAAAACGTTAAGGAAATAATCCTTATATCGCTGGAAACTTTATAAATTTATAATTTGTCAGACACAAATTATATTCAGACTCAAAATATCGTCTTGTGAATCGCACAAATTCCGTCCAGCGTGGGAATCTAACCCACTGTAGGTCAAAACCTTAACGGCTACAACATTTGTGCAATCTTCATGTATTATTTATTAATATATTTTATATATTATTTATGCAATCATAAAACATTACTTACGCCTATGCCAATTACATTTTGTAAAAATAAAAATAAAATGGTTTTCATTAAAATCGATTTATGGACGATAGTTTAAAACGTGATAATGTCATAAGAAATCATTAATAGAAAATTGCATACTTTTATGAATTTAATTATTATCACTGAATTATCTTAATTTTGTATAATAGAAAAGAATTATTTAAAAATTACAATCATCATCATCAGTCATAATTTCAGCCTATCGCTGTCCACAGCTGGACGTAGGCCTTTCTCATGTTACGCCACAGAGTGCGGTCTTGGCTGCCTGCACCCAACGACCCCTAGCAACTTTCACTAGGTCGTCGGTCTACCTAGTGGGAGGGCGTCCTACACTGCGTCGTCCGATGCGTGGTCGTCACTCGAGAACCTTTCTTCCCCAGCGGTTGTCGGTTCGTCGAGCAATGTGGCCTGCCCATTGCCACTTTAAGTGTGCTAATTCTTCGTACTATGCCGGTTACACCCGTTCTTCTGCGGATTGCCGTGTTTCAGATTCTATCTCGCGGAGAAATCCCGAGCATAGTCCGCTTCATAGCACGCTGAGCGGTCCGGCGTAAGCTCCTTTAAGCTCTAATGTAAATGCTTAATTTTTTGTGCGCGAACTTACCTTTTGTACGTTATTATTTTAAGACTATATGATAACAAGCAACAGAATTATAGGCCGTAGAAATGTGTAGACCACTAACGAGTAAGCCCGCAATAACCAATCGCTACACAGATATATCATTACTAAATACCATTGCCGAAAATGTAATAAAACACGCACAAAGACATTTTGCGCTTTTATTGATTGACCCAGTAACAAGTCAGCATTTGACCCAGTCTCGCCCCTTGCCAGTAACGAAAACACTGCACGGATGACGTAGCTACTAGCGTAATTTTTTTTATATTATCCCCATGTCCTTATATGTTAAGAATACATTTTTACAATTCTTTACTTCGCCAATGGTCAATGGTATTATCCTCTTCGTATATATGCATATACATATATATATATATATATATATATATATATATATATATATATATATATATATATATATATATATATATATATATATATATATATATATATATATATATATATATATATATGTGTGTGTATATAAATATTTTCTTTTAGCTCATACAGATGCTACTGTTGGGCTCGAGCCTCCTCCACAATAGGAGGCAAATTGACCTTGCTACACCATGCTGGTCAGAGAGATTGGTATTGGATTTTATTACGAGTTTTCCTTCTCTTGCATAGATGTTATATGCGTATTACCTTAGTCGATATACTAGCTGACCCAACAGACGTTGTTCTGTTCAACTAAAATAAAAGGAATTCTCCTTGAAATCGACAGCAGCGCCACCTACCGGTTCCAATTGTGAATCTAAACCATTCTCGAACCCCTTGAACACACACAAAAAATTTCATCAACATCAATCCAGCTGTTTGGGAGGAGCTCAGTGACATAAACAAGTACACTACCGAGACGGAATATTTGATTTTATTTAATTTAATAACAATAGTAATAACTGGTAGAATTCAAGATGTAAAATGGATATTATCTGAAAGGGGTCGCACGTGCCACTACTATTTACTAGGTATTGAAGGTATACTTGTGTAGGTATTGAAAGATATCTGTTACAGATGAGTACTTAGGTCAGGTCGGTATTAATATCTATAACAGATGAAACAAGAACGTCATTTGATACGGTGGATAGGGCAAGACTGCACCCGGATTAACCTATTTATTTTAAATCTGTTTCAATTTGCAATCTGCGTAATCGCTAACGTGATTAATTAAATATAATCAGAGAAATAATAATTAATCAGAGTAACAGTTCATGTAGTTTATTCTGGTAGATAGAAGTAGGGACCGTACCAGAACCTGTACTTATGGATGAACCGCATGTATTTATACCGCAATATATTTGTAATTTTTTTAACAAATATTGGCACGATTTTAGTTTATATTTTACGGCATAAAATTTTCGCTTAAATTCCAAAAAATTAATATAAATATTATCTACTTTTCATAAATGTTTTGTTACCATATAATTTAATCCCTAAAAGGATTGAAACTTATGAGATTAAAATTCGTAAAATTCTTTCTTACCAAATCTCTACATCACGAAAAGAAACCAGGTGCAAAATTTTATGTTTTTAATTTCAATAGTCTGAACTTGACGTAGATGAGTCGTCGAATCTGGCTCTTTATATATATACACTAATAGACGCTGTTCTGTTCAAATCTAAAAAATCGCAGCATCACCAACCGGGCCCAATTGTTTATCTAAACTATGTCCAAATTCACATAGAGGGAGGAGGAGTTCAGTTACATATATACAAGGACAGAAGAATTACATGCATAAAAATAGATGGACTCGGCTCGAGTCTCCTCCACAATAGGAGGGAAATTAATCTTACTATACCATGCTGGTCAGACAGATTGGTATAGGGTTTTGTTTCGAGGTTTCATTATATTGCATAGATTTTATATGCGTATGCCTTAATCGTCTTTTACGATATCCACAGGCAAGAAAATTTCCGTATGGGACTGAATAAGAATACAATTCATCACTCCCTAAGTGGTGAATTGTATTCTTATTCAGTCCCATACGGAAATTTTGAGGTATAAGCATATTCAAATTCAACCGTGTTTACAAACATTTACTGGACGGTGCTTTAATGTTTATTATATGTAATATTTCGTTTTACTAGGCAATATATCATTTAGATAAACCAAGTTCTTACTTTTATTTTAGCTTAAGAGTCCGTGTCTGATCCTTATCATGTATAAAATAATGATAAAAACAATGAAATACTAGTTTAAAAGCCCATAACTCCCAGACGTATTTTATTTTCTAAAAGAAGAAATATGAAGGGTCATGTAGTCTTTATATGTCAGCATTATAGTTAACACTTAGGACCCCTGAGTATTCTAAATATATACTTCAGCCGAACGAATTATAAGGATCAAACATCTCCCAAGATATCAAAAACTTTCAACCGTAAGTAGTTTATTTGTTTAACAGCGCCATCTACTTAAATATATCTTAAACTACGTAAAACTTTAAATTTAATCTAATATTATATGTAGTAGGTACACAAAGTTTGGATCGTCGTAGCCTTGACAAATCAAATGTCAAAAGTATAAAATAAAAATCGTATTTTCCTTATAGTTTCAACGAAATAACATCAGAGATCACGTCACACTCAGACAGACAGTTAAGATCGTAACTCAACTTCTTGAGACACATAAGAGTGAGTCAATTCTTTAAACTGTTGGATAAATTTTTACTAAACATAGCGCAGGCTCATTGTAAGCGAACTCGTTTTAACTTAGAAAATCAATTTAAAATCGACCTATTTGTCCGAGCACTACGCTGCCACAGACAGTCTAGAGACAGCTCTTAGCGTCGAACTTAAACACCCGTCTTTTTGAGTCGGGGCTTGAAAAATCAAACGAAATATTCTTATATTTTTTCTTTCTTTAAACGAGGTATTTTCTTCACGATAGGCAACGACCTGGCTGTGCTTGTAAAGGTCTATATTCAGCAATATCACTTACCATCAGGTGTGCTGCTTGCTCGTTTGACACCATTGGTAAAATGAAAGTACTAATAATTTTATGAGCAGCCGCCCACCTGACGCCAACTGTTCTTGAAATTAATTTGTTGACGAAATGGCATCAAATGGAGTTAGCCCGGGTTTATATAGTCTCTTAGTTATCTTCTATGACATCCACAAGAAATGTAGCGGTTGCTAGTATTCGTATAATTATTATAAACTAGCAACCCGCCCTCGCTTCGCTGGGGTTTCAATCGCCTTACCCGCGAAGTTTCCGTGCCTGTGGGAATACCGGGTTAAATATAGCCTATGTTATTCCCTGATATTATAGCTTTCCATTGGTGAAAGAATTTTTGAAATCTGTTCGGTGGTGTAAGCGTGAAAGCGTAACAAACAAACTTACTTTCACATTTATAATATTAGTAGAAATATATAAAACGATATTTTATATACTGAGACCGAGTGCTAAATTCCCTAGTGATGCTTACTGGTTGGTTACGAAACGTATTTGTGGCCTCGTAACTATGTAATAAGGTTTCAAATTGTATGACCTGAATGAACAGGAGACGCTCTAGGCAGGCTAGATAACATTCTTAAATGAAAACAAACCTTATGTTTATTAAATTATAGATTAAATTATGTCTGTTACTTATACATTTTAAGTTTGTTGACTTGAAACTTAATGAACAAGTATTCTGTAAAGAAATCGACTTTCAAGTGTGGACATATCATATTCTACTGATTAAACGAATACTCCAAGAAGAGGAATTGGAAAAAAAACACTATTATTTTCTATTTTTATTACTGCAGTGTCTCTATAAATTTATTGAATTGAAACTTGTTAATGTCATCATTAAAGGGTAAAAGGATTGACTTTTTTTGCTGATAGTGGCAAAAGAGCAAGCAGAACACCTGATGGTAAATTATATTGACGCATGACGTACTTTGTAATACCAGACGCACAGTTAAGGGGTTGTCTACCGTGAAGGAAGCGCTCTTCTAAATGCCCTTCTTCTTCTTCTTTTCTTCTTCTTCTGCTCTTCTTCTTCTCTCTTCTTCTGCTCTTATTAAATATAAGCAATTTTTTAACCCGCTATTTTCACGGGCACTATGCGATACTGAGAAATTTGACCATTTTTAAAAATGCTCTCACCAATATAATGCTACATTATCACCGACTAAGAAACGGTTCAGTCACCTTACCGGCGTAGTTTCCATTTCAGTAGGAATACCGTGACAAAATATAGCCTATGTTACTCCCTGATATTATAGCTTTTCATTGGTGAAAGAATCTTTAAAAACGGGTCCCTGGTTTAAGCGTGAAAACGTAACAAACAAACTTACTTTCGCATTTATAATATTAGTAAAGATTTTCAGAGGAATCTAAACTACGAGGGTGGAAGTAGTATTATAAATATGAAAGTCTCTGAAGATATTTGTATCTACTCAATCACGTATAAACCGTTGACCAGATTTTGGTGAAAATCGCACACAGAGTATTTCTTAAATAGAAGAAAAGATAGAAGACATAGAAAACTTTTTAACCTGGTAATCCGTAACGTAACGTACGTACGGTAAATACCTTGGAATAATAGTTCAACCTTACAATAATAACGTATAAAGGATAGTGTCGATACTTAAGCGACCAAAAACATGAAGGCGATTACACACGTATACCACTATACAAATTATGAAATCAAATTTTGTTTTTTATAACATAAATCGTAATAATGTTAAAGAAATGTTAATAAACTTTTCATGTTTTTCAAATGTGTTGTGACACCATTTGAATGAACAAACCGTCATAATTGCCTATTTATTTTTTAAGAGTTCCGTACGTACGTGCAGTATAGTGACATGGTACACTACGGAACGATCCACCGTAAGCTCCATTACACTCCGATTTAAATGCTTCCTTTTTTTGTGCGCGGACTTACCTTCCATAGGTTATTATTCTAAGAGTTCAACTTTAAGAAAGTTAATTTACACGCGAGTGAAGCCACGGGCAGAAACTAGTAGATAAATAAATGTAGCTGATACAAAGCTATGGGATTATTTAGTTATAAATTAAAAAGAAAGCGAATACTGTAAAATACCACAATTTCAAATACGTTTCCATATTTGTGTAATTTTATAAATACATTTAATTTCAAGCCTTTTAGTTGAGTGCCAGATAAAGCAATCAACTGAAATGGCGACCGGGCTTTAATTAAATTGCATTTAAAACGAACCGCAGGTGGCATACGAATCAAATGGACAAGCTATGTGTGGTTCTGTTTATAATTGTTCAAATTTTGCTTACTAAATATTACATATATTGTATCTTTGTTTGCCTGCGATATTGTTAACGCAGAAATTACAGTAGATACTCGATTAACCGGACTAATTGTTGTTGTTAGGTATTCGGATAACCGAATGTATGAAAAATCTCCTTTCGTTATGTGCATTTGTAATATGTAGGTACATTATTTTATGCGTTTATTAAAAGACATATATCCCGCGGGTCTCACACGTCAGAGCGAAGTATTAATTACTAACTAAAACACATCGGGGTAGCGATCAAATCAAATCGTTTATTATGTATAAGTCTCTATTTTTGTTTTTTAGGAGGGCCTCGGTTAGTCTTCTCGTGCATAAGCTGCTTAAGGGCACTTTACTTAAGGGTACTTACATATTGTCAAATTTATAAATAGAAGCAATCCAATAATCTACTACCGGATTGGAACGTGGCCATAAGCAGAGAAGATGCGGCACTAAACTCAGCGGGCTGTTATTTTTATTAATCTCGTGAGGCGCAGGACAAGCCATTTTAGACACTTTCATGCTTGCATAAATTCGATTTGTAGGTATATGTAGCGATTAGTAGTCCAGAAAATCGCGAATGCCTATAACTGAGGGCCGGATAATCGAGTTTCCACTGTATACATATGTGTCGTGACAAAGGCAAACAGCGAATGGCCTGCATGGTATCTTTTGTGTTCTGTTTCTATTATTCAAAGACTTTAACGTTACATGTGTCAATGATTATTTGCGCTTTTTCGTTCAAATTCAATTAATTTATTACCCATAAACCCCGAGAGGGCACTTACATATGGTCAATTTTAAAAGAATTAAATTAAAATATTGCAATAAGCTACTACCGGTTCGGCACGCGACCGCTACTGAGAAGATCCGGCAAGAAACCCAGTGGGCTTGCCTATTTCTTTTATTTTTTTTTTCTCGCTAATCTCTTCTATCGGAGGATGTAATGTAGGACGCACCCTCTAGGCGGGCCGACGACCTTGTGAAAGTTGCTGAGCATCTTGGAGGCAGGTGGCACAAGACTGCACATTGTGGAGAAACATGAAAGAGGCCTATGGCGATAGGCTGCATGATGAATGAAATATAAAATGGACAATATGAAAGTGCGCTTAAACAGAATAAATGATTTGATCTAATTATAATTTTAACAAAAACAGGGAGCCGTCGCTCAGGACGCCAGGTAGATGTGTAACACCAAATTTATTTAATACAAGTATATATGCATAAAAGAACAGATTACGACAGAAACTAATATGGCATAAAATATTACGATTTTTTTTTAGAAAATGATGATTTTTATTTAATAAATAATTATTTTCATTAGTATACACTATAAGTATGTGTTTAAGTTAATAATTTATTTTGAGCTCACTAAAAGGCGTTGTAGAAAATTCTAAAACAGGTTATGGTTTCGTTACACAAATGTACATATCCAATCGTGGCGATAACACCACGCTAACGATCAGATTCACCCTCGCCTATAGATGTTGCACATCAAAAACCGTGTTCAAACTCCACTAAATTAAAATGAGACAACATGGGAAGCACCAGCTTTCAAATAAAAAAGAATCATCAAAAACTGTTTACCCAGTCAAAAGTTCTGTAGTAACAAACATCTGTGTGATGTCGGAGTAAGATTACAATTCACCAAAAAGCTCCTTTTTTTTTTATTGCAAACGGTGCCAAACGAGCAAACAGTACACCTGATGGTAGTGTTGCCCAAATGCAAGACCAAGACGAGACTTGGACCAGTCTTGGTCTTGGTCTTGCAACAGCGCACCTGGTCTCGTCTTGGTCTTGGTATTGCACACCCGAGTCTTGGTCTTGGTCTTGGTATTGCAGCAAGAGTCTCGCAAAGTCTTGCAAGTCTTGCAGTTGGAATAACGTAACAGTCATTTATCATGGCAATGAAAAATTCCAACTAAATTAATCAAATATCATCCTATCCTATCTATCTATCTGCTAGCCTATAGTCCACTATTGAATATAACCCTTACCACTGGAGAAAATTACTCTCCTATTCCCCTGGTATTACATTAGACAGAGTTACTACTCCTATGATAAAGGCAGGAATTTCGACCCTGTTTTCTTAAGACGTCACCACACGGGGCAGTTGTACAATAAATTTTATGTCATTTAACATTCCCCCTTTCCAACAAAAAAGATTTTCTCAATTTGATTGGCAAGCGACGGAGTTATTTGACCACTGACGACAAGTCACCCTGCTCCGGTGGTCGGCCCAACAACGAGGCGACGTGGGTATGGGTGGGCTATGGGCCCGCGCGCCGTCCTTTCGTCACCCCGAACGGAATGGACCGCGTGTGCGCTTACCATAGCCCACCCATAAAAAAAAGCGACGGAGTTATGCACGAAATAACATTAAAAAAAAATACAAACATTCGAATTGAGAACCTCCTCCTATTTTAGAAGTCGGTTAAAACGAGTTATGTTTGCTAAAAATGGTTATATATCACAATCTTTTTTTTTTTTCAATACATATATTATATATGTAATTTAAAATACAAGGAAGAATTTTAACTTAAAGAATAGTTTTTAGGATATAGAACGCCATCTTTTAAATATATAGTTAATACTTTACTTTATTGAACTATATTCTTAACTTTTCGTTAAGTTTAAGGTCCCTTTGATACAGGTTTTTACAAAAATCATTGGATGGCGCTATTGTAGATATTAAGTCAAAAGTAATATTATGAATGCTGTAATCATGGATTTGAGCAGTAGAGCTTCCAAATCAACTCTTCCGATAAAATATTCATCTTATTATAGGTTGCGCAAGTCAATTGGCAAACACACTATGAAAATTTTACTGATGAGACTAGAAAGTTAAGCGTAATGTGATTGAGAATAATCCAATTGTAATTATATATTGTGCTAAAAACTGAATTTAGATCATTCGATTTTTGTTTATATTTTCTGTATAAAAAAAAATTGTATTCCAAAATATGTATATTGTACCGCTACCTAATATTTTTTAGGTAGGTACTTATGCCATATTGCTATTGATTACGGTTTTACTTTTGTTGTTATATTAGTACAATTTACTGGATAGCACTATTATAAAAAACCTCTCGAGAATATTGGAGAAACAGTAGTAAGAAAGTAAATCTTAGCAAAATGTACTAAATTATTTATTAAGTTTTTTACCAGTGAAACCTCTGCCTACCTAATATTTTATCACAATAAATTGTATTTTTAAATCACTGTCGTTATGATACCTAGTAACTTATTTTGCGTAGTATAACTCAAGTCTAATAGCTAATAGTTAAATAATTTTTAAATAGGCAAGACGGTATGACAAACGGGAGTAGTGGAGGGGGGCAGGGGCACCGATGGCACGGTGATCGCATCAGTTGCGCCCATTATTTTTGGGATGACTCCTACAATATATAATACAAACTAACAAATGATATAGCTACACTTTCGTCAAGAATTATTCTAGCTATTGGTGAAAATCTCATAAAATCTGTGTAGTATTTTTGAGTTTATCGCGAATAGACAGACACCCACCGGAGGACTTTGTTTTAAAATATTTAACGATTTGGCGCGTATAAAAGACTTAACGGACAAACGTTACTTGTTAGGTTAGGTTAGATACCTATCAACTAAATACATAGTTCTGTCTTTATTTAAACTCAGTTCTGGCGAGGTACCCACAATGTGTTACAGTAGTTATGTCGTGACGTATTTTTAACTACGGGCCGTAATGTATATGGACGTTATATTAATAATACGTTACTATTAGGTACTCAGATTACCGACTTCTGCAGGAATAGGTATGCGTCATAACACTTTGCTAACCAGTGTGCCCAACATGGTACATGGAGCTGATATTGCTGGATGCTTGACAGCGTCAGGAACTAGGACGCGGTCGCAGCCTTCTGCGAGGCAATAGGTAGTCTCGTGGAAGGAGGCAGCGGAGCGCGTGCGCGAGGAACGTCTCCACGGCTACGCGAACCGCCACAGGCGGCGCAGGCGCGAGTATCTGCCCCTTATCTGCGCCTGATGCCGCCCTAGCCGAGGCCACGGGTGCAACCGTATATCAACCGTATATAAGCTGAAATGGTGATTCCACTTAAATGCAAGACCGCGAGACTCTTGCAGGCTCAGTCTTGGTCTTGCTCAAGTCTTGCAGGGCCAGTCTTGGTCTTGGTCTTGCAAAAATTAAGCGGTCTTGGTCTTGGTCTCGGTCTCGCATTTCTCGCAAGACCAAGACCAAGACCGCAAGACCAAGACTTTTTTGGGCAACACTACCCGATGGTAAGTGTTGCTGCCGCTCATGGACCTTTACAAGGCCGCTGCCTACCGCGAAGAAAGTGAAGGGAATGCGTGCATTGAGGCTCGGTGATACCAAAGGCACTACCAAAACCCTCCACACGCGAACACCCTCAGAAAGGTGGGCTTCCGGCTCTCTCGCTTACCGAACGAAGCGCAGTAACAAAATGCTACTGCTCAGACGTCGATTTTCTGCGAGCGTGGTACTACCCCGGACGGACCGGCCCGCGGCTGTAGACAGATAACTATCGACAGTGTGGTCCTACCACTATTTACCACTACCTACGACTTTAAATTATTTATTTTTGATGTGAAACATCTATAGGCGAGGGTGACCGCGATCGTCGCGTGGCGTTTAACGCCACGCTTCGCGTGCTTCAGTAAAAAACATGCTTGCATGAAATTGATTGTAAGTTATTACTCTTAGAATGTAATTAAAAAGAAGGTCATCGCAATCCCGCAAAGAAAGTATTTAATACTTTATAGATCTTTAAAAAACATCGAAGTTTTTAAGGCGATGTTTGTTCTGAAACATGCATGCACGAAATATATGATACAAGGAGTCCAAACGATATAAGTTTTCCATAATATTAATGTACTCAATAATAAACCCAGATCTTAGCTCTCTTTTTTACCACTGGCTGCGCTAGAATTTAGGACGTACATTGGTACGTCAGCTATTATTGTTATTACACGTAAACACGCGTTGGCTCGCGAATGCTGAATTTTTTTACTTTTTTTTTGTTGTGTGTATAGCTGTTGGCCGCAGATGGCCTTGACAGCTTAATCCGCACTATGGGTGAGCGCTGATGGCTCTCAACCCGGTATTTATTTACGTATAAAATATTAATTATTTATTTAAAAATAATATGGGCAGAATATTCTTTTCCAGAGCTGTCAATAGCAACCAAATTTCCCGCGTAAGGATTTAAACGAGTACTTCTTGAAAGGTGGCGCGCTCTACCGGCAAAATTTTTGTCCCCTAAATGGAGACCATTCGTTCAACATTACGTTCGGACTCCTTGTATCTATACTTCGTGCATGCATCCATCCTGAAACAGCGATGATCTCAATTTCGATATTTGCATCTCTATTTGTAATACGAATATATTGGTAACATTTTCTGTGCAACGGTTATTCTCATATCGGCTTAATGAATTTTGACGTGCGGTTACAGACCGGCTGGCTAATAGATATTGGATGATTGCTATTCGAATGGTAGACGCCCAACGGAAACAGAACATTATTGATGTTATAAAAACGATCTGCAACGTTTTACTAGCTTTTATCTATAACCACATAGCAATTATTAATTTTGGAGTTAATTATAAATAGATTATATTAGTATTCCGTGTGGTGACGGAGTAATACAATTCACCACCCCCTCTCTTGCCCGTGGATGTCGTAAAAGACAACTAAGGGATAAAACACGCATATAACGTTTATGCAAGAGAAAGAAAATTCGAAACATAACCCTATACGTCTAACCAGCGTGGTATAGTTGGTCAATTTCCCTCCCATAGTGGCGGAGGCCCGGGCCCAACACAAATTTTAACATTTAACATAAAAACTTTTCAACAAAAAAAATTGGCAGACCTGTGTTATTGTTCTGAGTCTGTATACAGGATGTATCAGGTTATGGGACAACTGTTCGAGTATGTTGTAGTTTAACGGTCATAGATTGTAATTAGAATGTACATTACACAAAAAACAATATAACATAAAAATTATAGTGATTTCAAAAAAATGTGTCTAAGAGTCTATGCCTTAAATGTTACGTATTATGTAGGCATGTACAGACAGAATACTTGTAGGCATGTAAAGCTTCGACAGTATAATTTCATTCATTTATACCTAGAATTGCGCAAACGCTTCAATGACATGTAGGTACAACGGCAAGCGGTCAACGCTCATAGGCCGATCAGCTGTTTTAAAGCGAAGTTTGTTTTGCTTATGTGAACGTAATCATTGATTTCTTCAATTTCTAATGAATATTTAACAAAGTATGAATATGTTGCGTATTAAGTATCATTGACTTTATACATTTCAATCAGATTTACACGAAAAAGCGATGACAAAATTGAATACTTTACATGTCTCTAATTTCTTAACGAGTCAATATTTTTCGTTCAAATTTTTTTTTATGGGTTCCTACCACCATTGCCTAGCCCCCTTTTGACCAGTTGCCCCATAACCTGATACAGCCTGTATAATTTGTGGTCGTTTATTAAATATTTGTAAAGGACCTCACAATACAAGAATTATTTCATTGTCTTTTTAAAATAAATTATTATCATCTTTCAGCTCATACAAGTCCCACTGTTGGGCTCGAGCCTTCTCCAAAATAGAAAAGAAATTGAACTATTATACCACGCTGGTCAGACGTGTTGATATAGAGTTTTATTTTGTGTTTTTCTTCTCTTGTATAGATGTTATATACATATTTTATCTCTTAGTCATATTTTACGACATCCACGGGCAAGAAAAGGAGTGAATTATATTCTTACTCCATTACTACCCGGATATTGTCCTGTTTACTTGTGGCTGTGGATAATATCTAAGTATCTATTCTTCTTCCATCATACATATTCTAATAGTCACTGCCTGATCTCAATTTTTCTTTGGGAATGTAATCGTTGACTAAACTGCATTAAATTAATTTGGACGATTCAGGACGATTAAGTGCCTTTAAGGCACTCAATCGTCTTTTGCGTATGGCACTCAACACAGTTATTTGATTTTGTATATTAGAATAATAACAGGAAAATAATAATAAAGAGGCAAAGTAATAAGGAAAATAATAATAATAAGGTAAAGTTTTCCCTGTGGTGACGGAGTAAGATTACAATTCACCACTCCATATCTTACCCGTGGACGTCGTAAAAAACGTCTAAGGGATTATAATACATACATCTGTGCAATAGAAGGAAAACTCTAAATGAAACCCTGTACCAACATATCTGACCAGCATGGTATAGTAGGTCAAATTCCCTCCCATTGTGTAGGAGGCCCGAGCTCAACAGTGGGACGTATGTGGCCTGCGATGATTATGATGATGAAGGAAATGTATATTAAGAATACAATAGTCACTATGCTTTATTTCCATGTTGATACAGTTGATTAAACAACGTAAATCTTTATATATTTCTTGTGTACGAGTGTTATGTCACTGAACTCTTAAACGGCTGGACTGATGTTGATGAATTTTTTTGTGTGTATTTAAGGGAATTATAGAATAGATTCACAATTGGATCCGGTAGGTGGCGCTGCTGTCTGAAGAAGGAACTACCTTCTTTGCTATACTATATAGCACAATAGTATAGCGTAGTCTGAAACTAGCTTTATTCCGTCACCATACGGCAGTTTTTATTTATTTTATTAAAGATAAATATAAACCGTTTGTAATATTTATCTTTGTTTAGGACTAATCTCAACATACATCAATTGTAAATGTCGTAGCCCAGGATTCATAACGGCTATTATAATTTATACCCGCGTTAGAATCTAAGAAAATCATGGGCAATGCTTTTTATTGTCTTGGGACCCACAAAAAAAAGAAAAAAAGCGTTAATGTAAATGACACTACTTCCTACCTATCATGAGCGGAAGATATGAAGCAAAATTGACTTATTAAAAGCTTATTATACTACACGATATTCAGGGCCTTAACTCAGTAGGGGTGCTCTACAACAGCTAAATTGTGAAACCTATTTCACCTGTATAAGTTATAGCGAAATAACAGTTTCAGAAAACTGTGCCAAAATAACAGCCTGTTGTGGTGTAATGCGAGGAAAAAGGGGAAATAACCATTCTTTAGGAATAATGTTTAGAAGTGGTTTCAGTGTTTGTTCCTAAAATGAAAACGATCCTTCATGCTTTACATGCTTAGGACTGATTACGATGATATACATAAATCAGTTAAATAAAATTATTCCTAAAGAATGGTTATTTCCCCTTTTTTTGTCGAATTACAGCACAACAGGCTGGTATTTTGTAACAGTTTTCTAAAACTGTTATTTCGCTAAAACTGAAACAGGTTCCACAATTTAGCTGTTGTAGAGCACCCCCACTAAGTAAGGGCCCTGAATATCGTGTAGTGTAATAAGCCTTTAAGCCATTAAATAAGTACCTATATCTATACCAATAAATAAAATTGGAGTGTCTGTTTGTAATGTCAAAATAATAGGCTTCTTTCATGCTCACACGGTTATTTGCACGACACCTATGCCTAAAATAGCAATTAAAAATTTTTTGTCTGTCTGTCTGTTTGTTCCGGGTAATCTTCAAAACGGCTGGACCGATTTCAAAAATTCTTTCACCAATGGAAAGCTATAATATCAGGGCGTAAACTAGGCTATATTTTATCCCGGTATTCCCACGGGAACGGGAACTACGCGGGTAAAACGACTATAACCTATAACCGAAGCGAAGCGAGGGCGGGTTGCTAGTAATATACATAAAGGCACAGCAGTAGATACAACACTACGGATACGGCAGAATTTAATGGGGCCTATATGTGAGCCTTAAGATAAATTGAACGAGTTCATGTGAAAGAATCGTCGGCAGATAATTTTCTCAAGTTTTCACAGAGTCCATATAAGCACACTACTGCATAGATGATTTGAAAACTATCTGATCTTATTTAGAACTAGCAACCCATCCTCGCTTCGCTTCAGTTTTAGTCGTTTCACCCGCGTAGTTCCCGTTCCCGTGGGAATACCAGGATAAAATATAACCTAGTATACGCGCTGATATTATATCCTTCCATTGGTGAAAGAATTTTTGAAATCGGTCCAGCCGTTTTGAAGATTACCCGGAGCAAACAGACAGACAAAAAAATATAAAGTGGTTTTTAGGCATATGTATAGTGCAAATAACCGTGTGAGCATGAAAAAAGCCTATTATTTTGACATTACAAACAGACACTCCAATTTTATTTATTGGTATAGACTAGTTACGCCAGGGACTGGATTCCCAGAGGACGTGTTGAGTTATTTGTTCAAAATCATAGTTAGACGTGGATCAATTCAAATCAAATCAAATCATTTATTCTGCATAGGCCTCTTAAGGGCACTTACATATTGTCAAATTACACGTTTGAATACAATACAATAATCTACCACCGGATCGGAACGCGGCCACAAACTGAGAAGATCCGGCCTGAAACTCAGCGGGCAATTACAAAATATACTAATTTACTTCTAAAATATCCATAGCCAGTGAGGAATCGGACAATATATTTTCAATCCTTTTTTTATTGCTAACGGTAGCAAACGAGCAAACAGTACTCCTGATGGTAAGTGACGCTGCCTATCATGAAGAAAGTGAAGGGAGTGTGTATGCGTGCAATGAGGTTTGGTGAAAACCCACCACACACAAACACTCTCAGAAAATTGGGCTTCCGGCTCTCACGTTCATCGAGCGAAGCGCAGTAATAAATTGCTACTACTCTGACGTCGATTTTCTGCGAGGGCGTGGTACTTCTCTGGACGGACCAGCCCGCGGCTGTAGACAGACAAATATTAACAGTGTACTCCTACCATTATTAACCAAGCATATTCTTTTTTTTTAACGCTCACGAATTAATGAAAATAATAAATATACCTACATAAGTGACAACCCTTCGTTGGTAAATCCCATATTTACTGCCTAATTATATACTCTGTGGATTTATATATACTCTGTATTATAACTATAATGTTATTATTTTATGATTTAATCAGCATAATTTAACTACTACCGAAATCTTTGAAAACATCTATAATTGCTGAAGATTGTTATGAATTACATAATTTCTTATTATATTGGCCTTGGAATTAATTCGTAGCGTTTTATAAAAGACTAGCAACCCGCCCTCGCTTCGCTTCGGTTATAGGTTATAGTCGTTTTACCCGCGTAGTTCCCGTTCCCATGGAAATACCGGGATAAAATATAGCCTAGTTTACGGCCTGATATTATAGCTTTCCATTGGTGAAAGAATTTTTGAAATCGGTCCAGCCGTTTTGAAGATTACCCGGAACAAACAGACAGACAGACAAAAAATTTTTAATTGCTATTTTAGGTATAGGTGTCGTGCAAATAACCGTGTGAGCATGAAAGAAGCCTATTATTTTGACATTACAAACAGACACCCCAATTTTATTTATTGGTATAGATGGTGTAGGTAATACTGTATTCCTTTCGTACCGACAGTAATTTATTTATCGTAAAACAGCTGATATCAGGTGTCATCGCCATTATTATTTTATTTCAAAAACCTAATTAACAACACTTTGTGATTAATTAAAAATTACAAAATTTGTGCCAAATAAAGTGTTTTGCGGGGAGTTTTGCTCCATTATTTTCATATGGGTAAAACCGCTGCCGAAAGTCATCGGATTCTGGTGGAAGTTTACGATGAACATGCTCTAGCTGAGCAGATTATTATTATAGATTTCCTATACGGAAATGATTTGGACGTTTTAAAAGTGGTGATTTCGAGCTAGATGACACAGAACGACCTGGACAGCCAAAAAAATTTGAAGATGAAGAATTACAGGGCTTGCTTGACAAAGATTCCTGTCAAACGCTTCAAGGATTGGCTTCATCGTTAGCAATTGATTTATCAATGGTAGAAAAACGTCTCAAAACAATGGGAATGATCCAGAAGTAGGGTTATTGGGTGCCATATGAATTAAAACTGAAAGACACCGACAGACGTGTTCTAACCTGTGAATTGCTGCTTGAACGACAAAAACGAAAGAGTAATTTTCACTGAATTGTCACTGATGGTGAAAAATGGATACATTTTGACAATCCCAAGCGCAGAAAGTCATAGGTAAAGCCCAGACAGCCATCAATATCAGTGGCGAAGCAGAACATTCATGGATCCAAGCTTCTGCTCTGCATTTGATGGGATCAGAGGGGATTTACTTATTACGAACTCCTGAAAGCAAATTAAACCATAACTGGGGATTACTACTGACTGCAGTTGATACGTTTGAGCCGTGCATTAAAAGAAAAGCTGTCGGAATACAGCGAAAGACATGACAAAGTTATTTTGCTGCACGACAATGCTCGTCCACACGTCGCAACACCGGTAAAAACGTATTCGGAAACGCTGAAATAAGACTTTCTACCTCACCCGCCGTACTCTCCAGACATTGCACCTTCAGATTACCACCTATTTTGATGGATGGATCATGGCCTGACTGACTAGAAGTTCACTTCGTACAAAGATTGCCAAAAATGGGTTGATTTATGGATTTCATCAAAAGACAAGGAGGTTTACCGGCATGGTATTAGTCTCTTGCCTGAAAAATGGCAGAAAGTAGTAGAAAGCGATGGGAAATATTTTGAATGAGGTATTTTTTGTACTCGAATCAAAATAAATCTTTTTTTTTATTAAAAAAAACGCTACGAATTAATTCCAAGTCCTGTATATCATACTCATTTACATAAAGATTGTATTATTATTCTAGTTACCCACGCCATTACAAAATTATTTTACACTAAGAACCTTGTAAACGGGCGCTAATGTAACAGTCTAATTCACTGGCAACGTACAGCGCCATCTATCAATGTTAGGTATCATTAACATAGCTCTTCGCTTAGTGGTTGGGTTTTAAAGGAGAAATTGTACAGGCATGCCATAAAGCACGAATGTCTCGTAATCTATGAAGTAGTTAGTGTAGAAATTAACGGTCATACGCGCTTATATGCCATATATATATATATATATATATATATATATATATATATATATATATATATATATATATATATATATATATATATATATATATATATATATATATATATATAAGATAAAGTTACAGTCTGGCCATTTGCAACAGCCAGAAGATACCGTTAACGTTAGCTTCTGAGATTTTTGGTGGAAACGCAAACGTATGTACTTTTATATCAAATTACCTACGCCCCAGCATTTCATCCGCCGTATATTATATAAAATATATCACGTTAAAACCCTAAGATATTGAATATCTATATATATTAATACGTGAAGCAAAAACTTTGTATCCTTTTTTACGAATATTACGTGGATGGATAAGTATGAAATTTGGCACAATTGAAGTATATAATGAGGAGAAGTGCATAAAACTGAAACTTCACGTAATAATGGATTTTTCTGATCCATACATTAAATTCATTAAAAAAAGTATTACGCACACTACCATGCATCATTACACACACACACAGACTAACGCTAACACACTTTTGTTTACGGTTAAAATCTCTGATCGAAATGAATGTCAAACAACCATAATTATTATTCTAAGACTTATGTCTTAGAATAATAACGTATATAGTGTATAGAACGTGTACGTCTTATAATAATAACGTATAGAAGGTAAGTTCACGCACAAAAAGTGAAGCATTTCAATTGGAGCCTAATGGAGCTTACGCCGGCACCGTTCCGTAATGTACAAGGTTACTGTACTGCACGTACGTACGCAACTCTTAAAAAATAAATAGGTAATTATGACGGTTTGTGCATTCAAATGGCGTCATAACACATTTGAAAAACATAAAAAGGTTTTTAACATTACTTTTAAAAGTATTTCGACAATTAATGTTAATAAAAACAAAATTTGATTTCATAATTTGTATAGTGGTGTGCGTGTGTACGTGTGTAATCGTCTGCGCGCATATAGTATTTTTAGATTCATGTTTCGAACGTTCGAAGTACCGATACTATCCTTCTATACGTTATTATTCTAAGACTTATGTATTAATTATTAGTGAAATACAGCTTACTCCATATACAATAATACATAAATAAAATTTAAAAAAAATTGTGTAGCAGAAAAATTAATTTAAATGAATTATGGCCAAATTTCGACCATTCGGCGACCACTAAATAGTAATACATAAAAAGACCACCACATGACACTTACACATTCCCGCCAAAAGTCTTTCTGACGGCTGTCAGTTGGTCTAGACTAGTGATGGGAGATTACATATTATTTATTTTTCTAATAAATCCAATAAACGAATTTCAATGTTTTAATTTTATTATAAAAAGCATGAATAAAATAAAAATGCTTTCGAAATTATATATTATAATGTACATTATATTAATAATTTAAGACTAAAAACAATATGACTGAATTAAATCAAACTTTCTCCGTGTGGTGACGGAGTAAGAATACAATTCATCACCCACTTTCTTGCCCATGGGTGTTGTATAATACGACTAAGGGATATAATATGCATATAACATCTATGCAAGAAAAGGAAAGCTCGAAATAAAACCCTATACCAAAACGTCTGACCAGCGTGGTATTATTTTTTTCTTTTTTTTCTGCATAGGCCTCTTGAGGGCACTTACATATTGTCAAATTAATACATCGTTTGAATATAATACAATATCTACCACCGGATCGGAACGCGGCCACAAGCTGAGAAGATCCGGCGAGAAACTCAGTGGGCTGTAATTTTTTTCCCATCTTTTGAATACCATTACGTATACAACATATAATCTTAGCTCCAGTGTGATGTCCTTCGAGATAGGGATATAACTATTTTTTTTAATTTAGTTCAAAAAACAAAAAAGTTTAGTTCAAAAAAGGAAAGTAAAACATGGTTGGACCAGATTCCACAAGCAGCACCCGATCACGAGTTAACTACTAGAGCTGCCATCACTCCCTTCAACCACGTTGGAGGGAAAGGAGTGACCCGCCCCACATAGCTACCACAAGCAGAACCTTGCTCAGTGAGCATGACCAAACCATAAATTGCGAACTATGATAGGTATGCTAAAAAGATCAAAACCTAAATTCCTCAGGCAAAAAACACGCTACGCTGTACAAACCCAAGACAAACAACAAGATAAAAAAACCAAAACAGTGAATTCTTACAAGAAACGGGCCATAAAACTGTGACCATTACAAAAATAAAATTGCTGAAAGAGGAGCTGCTCATAACCATTCAGTATTATCCTCTAAATAATCCGAAATTCTATAGTAGCCTTTTCTACAAAGTCTATTCTTGATAGTCTTTTTATACTTATTCATTGGCGTATCGTGGATATCTCTAGGTAGTTTATTATAAAATCGTATACATTGCCCGATAAAAGACCTACTAATTCTCTGAAGATGAGTAGTATGGATAACAAGATTATCTTTATTCCTAGTGTTTAATTGATGAATATCATTGTATTTTTCAAATTTTTCAAAATCTTTTTCACCTGTATTAGGTTTCCGAATATGAACTGAGACACAACAGTGCTTATTTCTCTGAATTTCGCCTGAAGTGAAACTCTTGGGCCTCGATTATAAATAGCGTGGACAGTCCGTTTTTGGAGAACAAAGATGCTATTCAAATCCACGGAGCATCCCCAAAGTAGTATGCCATAAGACAAGACTGTGAAAATAAGCGAAATAAACTATCCTAGCCGTATCAATGTCAGTTAACATTAAATTTTTTTTAACAGCACAAGCCGCTGAGCTAAGCCTATTAGATAATTTTACAATATGAGGACCCCATTGTAGTTTTGCATCAACGGTGATACCTAACAAAGCCGTGAACTGCACAAGATCCAGGTATAGTATAGTAGGTCAGGTATAGTAAGGTCAACCTCACTCCTATTGTGGAAGAGGCTCGAACCCAATAGTAGGTCGAAGATAACATTTTTCGTTTTATCAAGGACTTTTACATATTCATCTCTTGTTAATTTACTACAGCCTTCTTTCAATAGGTTTAGCATTTTTCAAAGTGGAAACTTTTTTAGGCACACCGCACACTCATTTTGAACTTCTTTTAAACGACTGGACCGATTTTCATGATTTCTTTGTGGCTGTTCCGATGGATATGAGAATGGTTTAGATTAATAATTGGAAGCGGTGGATGGATTTGGACTGCATTCGATTTCAAGGAGAATACCTTTTACATTTTTTTTAGATTTGAACAGAGCAACGACTATTGGATCAGCCAGTATATATGTATATATATTTATATGTGAATGAAGTGAAATGAAGTTTTCACTTCTGCCATGCGGTCTTAAGAACACTTTAATAATAAAAAAATCATATTAATATTCATATTAATATCGCACGATTTATTTGGGCGTGCTTTTATGATATTAACAGCACTAAATACCTAATAGTACCTACCTACTATATACCTACCTACCTTAGTAGAAACAATCTATCGCAAACATTTTTACTTTGAAATATAACGATAGATAAAATTACAATTACCCGATATTTGTGCCACATCACTAAAAAATAGTTAACATTATTTTTTAACCGGATTGCCGAATTGAGTGCCCTCAGCGCTCTCCTATAGTCCGGGCAAAGCTGTAAAAACCATGTGCGGCTAACAGCTATACACAAAAAAAGGAAAACCTTTTTACAGAGCAGTGTGGATTTTAGAAAATACTGTAAATAAAACTACGGATTTTATCGCATTTGTATTTGTTTTTTGCGCGTTCATGGTCACGGGCGGTCTAGATGTCTCACGTCCAACAAGTCATCGTTATTACAGATATTTATAACTATCTACCCGATACAGAAATTAGTTACTAAAGACTTATATTTTTTGGTACACATCAGAAATAATTAGAAATACTGTTTATAACATTAAATTTAAGGCAAAATTATAACATGCGTTGTAAATTTACATAGTTATACAGTTTTAAACGTTATCTCTCGTTAGTACGGTAAATAACCGATTATAATATTTTTGGCGTAAATTGTTGCGCCACTTCAAATTCAAGTCGCTCATCCGATCAATACCTCAAGACGCGCATTCTCTCAGCGGTTAGACTACAATACAGTATTGCAAAATTTACTCAAGCTATAGTATTTTATAAATCTTAATATATACAAATTATTTAATCGTATTTAAATATGCTTTTTCCTCATAATCGTCATCTCAGCTTATGCACTCACTGTTGGGCTCAAGCCTTCTCCATTATGGGAGTCAATTGACCTATTATACCACGCTGGTCAGGCTTTTTGATATAGATTGGTATAAAATGAAAGAAAGAAAAACAATTCTATTGTTCTCGTTAAATGTAATAAAAACCACAAACAACTAAACCAAAAGAGCTTCTTATATAAAATAATTTAATTTTAACGAGGAACAAAAAAGGCTATTGGCTCAGCTTGTGCTACTTCTACTTAAAGAAATAGCGCTGGTAGAGCTATAATATAGGGCGTTGTTTCGAGTTTTCCTTCTCTTGCATAAATATTATATGAATATTGTATCCCTTAGTCGGCTTTCACAACAGCCACGGGCAACAGAGGTGGTGGTGAATTGTATTCTTACTCCGTTACCACACGGCAAAGTCATACATTACAATTCAGTCTATGAGCATATCTATAGTGAATTTTAACAACTTGACTGTCCAATGAGTCACATATGACTCATGATGAGCTTTAGGAATAAGTCCATGAGTCACATGTGACTCTTTTTTTTATGCAACTTGGGGATAAATTTTTGTTATGAACGTGGCATAATGTACTAATATAAATTACGTGAACTTGTAGCGAAAAGCTTAAATATTAAGAAAATTAAATAAAATTTCGCAAAAGTTTATTTTAGTAGTTTTTTGTAGTAGTTAGTGTAACTACAGATGAATAATAATCATGAGTAGTCCTATAGGCATCGGATTTTGTATTTGTATGCAATAAAATTAAAATAAAACACAAATAAAAGGTTTTATTAGAAAAAATATTCCATGAACTGATTAATCAAACGTGTTTTTCGTTGTAGTAATCCAAACAAAATGCTTTTTTACATGCTTTGCGCTCTGTATGCACTTGTTTGGCTTTGCGAGCCAACTGCTCATGAATTTTGAGTTTAGCATAGCAACCACTGCATCTCTTTCGAACTAATTTATTGTTTATACGCGGCATTTCTTGAAGACTGATCAGAAGAAAAAGAAGAACCTGAAGGTCTTGCAGTCAGAGACAGCGAAGGTCTATGGGGCACGTTCGGTTCTGTAGTAGTTGCTGCTGGCCCGAGAAAATATCGCACTAATTGTTCTTGAACTTGCAAAACAGATAACTTAGTATCCTCGCTGTCTTCGTCGTTATCTTCGAGCTGATATTCATCATCGCTAATCGCTGAATGGGTCTTCATCGCAATCAGAATTTTCTAAAAAATGCACGAATTCTTCCGTGGTGACAGTTCTTCTAGCCAATTTAGACAATATTAAATGAAATTACAACCTCAAATAGTAATGAAAATATTGCGCGGGTAGATAATCAAATATTTAATGGCGGTAATAGATAATATAATATTATTGACTATTTGTCATCCAATGTATTTGTCTATAGTCGGTATGTGCACATGTGACTCATTGAACTTGGGAAAGATTTTTTTATCCTACGCCCATGAGTCATATATGGCTCACAAAATCAAATATATAAAACAAATTAAAAACAATAACTGTTTTTATGAAATACTGTTTTTTAGGCAATGTGAATATTCTTTAATTGAACAGAAAAGAAAATATGATGGACGTGGGGTAGTCGTAAATTTTATTGTACGGGGACAGTTAAGTTGTTAAACGAGTTTAATGGATTGTTTAAAATAATATTAATATGCTTATGATGTGGTTATAAAGGAAATAGATGAGTTAATAATACGATGTGTTAAGACTAGCGTTGCGTAATTCGAATCATTTAATTCGAATAACTCAAAAAAGACTATTGACTCATTCATTCGAATCGCTGTTGACCGAAACCGAATCAATTCGTTAACTCGTGTCGTACTTAGGCAGGTAGGCACTCGTAGCGCAGGCGGCCGCGGCGACGCGGCACGGCGATCAGTCGACTCGGTTTGATAGGACATTCGTTGATTCGTTTTCTATTCGTTGATGCGTTTTCTGCCTCTCGCGCGATTTAATGTTTTCTTGCTTTTGTTGACTGCTCGTTTACGTAATTTAAAATAATAATTATTAATTATGAATATGCCTGAGACGTATTTATTTTTTTTAAAGTTGTATTATAGGGTAATTACTAATTAGAATCAGACTTTATTTAAAAAAAGTATTTTTTCTATATAATTTTATTATTACTTTTTGTTATTTAGTATGCTGATTTTAATCATAATAATAAAAGAGTATTGTCATTACCTACGTGTTTAAAAGTCAATATACCTATAAGTCCCCTTTCCGTAACCAAATACCGAGCACACTGCTGTAACTCAAAATCTCGACTCATTCGTAATGCAAACCGATCCGCAAAAAAAAAACGCGCTCTAATAATAATGTAAGCGAATTATAACTCGCCAACTCGGTTTCACAGGCGGATGACTTGACATACGAGTACGAATTTGACTATAATGCTGACGTGACGAATGTGACGATCCGAATCAATTCGAATTGCGATTCGAATCAATAGTAATTTTAATTCGATTGATTCGAATTGAAAAAGAAGCAATTCGTCTCATCGCTAGTTAAGACTCGTTACTTTCCGAGAACCCACTAAGGTTCGTGGTTCGAACAACACTTTTATTAAAAAAAAATACTACCACAAACCTTGAAAGACACATTATTTTAGATCGAGAGGACATATTTTTTTAATATTAAAATCTGATATCTTTTTTTTTTTTTTTCTATTCCGACACTCTCTATTTTTACAAATTAGGTTTTTAAAAAATCACCCTGCTCTAAGGAATCAATCACAATAATCCTTGTGTTGAGTGGGACTTTACAAACATACAACTTTTTTTTTATGGGTGGACTATGGTAAGCGCACACGCGGTCCATTCCGTCCGGGGCGACAAAAGGACGGCACACGGGCCTATAACCCACGCGTACCCACGTCGTTGGGCCGACCACGCGAGCAGGATGCATTTGTGTCCGTTAGTTAGTAGTCCGTAATTAACGGACACAAATTACATCCAAACTCGGAACAACAATTTGTGGGTCACACAAAGTATTGTCATGCGTGGGAATGGAACCCAGGACACTAAGACAGGAGGTCGGTATCTTAATTACTACGCCATCTGTGCGGTCTATGTTAACTTTAAAAATAGATAGTCTGTTGCTAAATATTATATGTAAGCTGTTGGTTCATTTTTAAATAAATAAATAATTAAAAAAAAAAACATGTATTTTATGAATGGTATATTATATAAACAAATTGTATTCTATTCTTTTGTAGAAATTTCAGAAAAGACCATATCTTGTCGCGCTTAAATCTAACAGCTCCTTGTGACTTTCAACAAGTTATCATTCGTCTTGGTAGAAAAATGACTCCATTGCGTGGACAGATACCTACACGGTTGCCATTCGAGAACAGAGAAACCATATCCAGTATTTGTCGGTATAACTAGATTTTTTATGAATTAATGATGTAAATGAAGAAGTAGTGACGGACAATAAAAAGGTATGATGAGGTTTTAATACATCATAATCGTCATCATCACTGCTGCTAAATGTCTCACTGTTGGGCTCAACTTTCCACACTGGGATGGAAATTGACCTAGTATATCACCCTGGTTAGACTGGTTCACATAGACATTTGTTTCAGTTTTCCTTCTCTTACACAGATGTTATGTGCATATTATTCCTTAGTCGTCTTTTAAGATACCCACAGACAAGAAAGGCAGTGATAAATTGTATTCTTATTCCGCAACTACACTAAATAACACGTAGAAAGAATGAATGAAGAAAGGCTGACGAAGGAAATATGCATAGCAAGTGGACGGATCACAAAGAGAAGACCACGCTGTGAGTATACAAATTGGAGACGTATAGGTGAAAGATCATAAAGAGACGTATAGGTGAAAGATCATGTATTAAAAATATGCTTTACCGTAGAGAATGTATGAAGACTGTGATGAATGTGTATGAAGCTATGGAGGTATACCAGGATCGCGGCTTGTGACAATCCGTAGAATCCGTTCACTCCTTAGGGAAACAATCGTGAGACAGTGTTTGTCATCATCATCATCATTTCAGCCTATCGCTATTATGAAGGAATAAAGCCGTAATCGCCACGCTTGGTAGGCGGTAGTGGTGGTCGTTGAATAAACGAACAGTTTTTTTCGACTGTTTCTTTGCCGTGAACTAATAAACCAGTTTATAGTTGACTGATAAACATGTTTACGTATGAACGGCTTCGCGAAACGGTCGTCGTATCAACGAATGACACGAACACGACGACTTGCGACTATTCGAAAGCGCCCGAATCGGCCCGAACTTGGAAGACGAGATGCGCGCGCGCTCGCACGGCTCGCTACGCTTTTTACCCGCCCCGCAAACCTCACCGCCCGTAGGCGTGAGTTGAGCCGAAATCATAACGCATAGATAGATTGATTGCAATTCATTGAACTCTGCTATCGTGTGATGGGACTATCATTACATATTGAAGCGTCAATGTATATTGTACAATGAAACTGTTGTCTAATAAAATTCGTTGAAGTTTCGTTGCCTTTACCAATGGACGATTAACGTACGTCATAATATAAACTAAACGTCTCGTCTTGTCTAAGCGTCTACGACGTAAACCAGTCGAAAATTAGACTGTTTATTCAACTAGTTTACCATCGACGATAAACGGTCTCGTTGCGTCGACTGTAAAATCGTCGACGACCCATTACTAGTAGGCGGGTTGGCGATCGCAGTGAGATTATATAGTTATATATTTCCCAGGAGAGAGTTGTTGCCTATTCTCCTAGTGAACCTTTAGCCGATTCTTACAACTCCTATGGTCGAGCAAGGCGTGGTGACAATTGTATTTTTATGCCGTTGCTACACGGGAATATATGTATCTATATATTTTCACATTTTATCTGCGCACATTTTTATCTGCTTTCACTTTTATTTCATTTTAGCTGCGTTGGGCACTTTTTGGTAGGGAAAAATCCTAGGGGTTCGCATCCTAGGGGTGATCCGGTCGATGGCCCTGTATGGCGCACCGGTGTGGGCGGGGTCCCTGACCGTCCGTCTTAGGGCCCTCCTGTGGCGACCACAAAGGGTCATGGCGATCAGGGCCATACGGGGTTACCGCACGGTGGCGACGGAGGCAGCGTGCCTCCTGGCCGGAACTCCCCCGTGGGACCTAGAGGCGGAGATGCTCGCCGACATTTATAGGCGGGTGTCGGAGACGCGCGCCCGCGGCGGCATGGTCTCCATCAAAGAGATCACCGCCTGGCGGGTCGATGCCCGCCGAGAAGTCATTGCCCGTTGGGCAGTCCGGCTGGAAAGTCCTCGGTACGGTGTCAGGTCCGTCGAGGCCCTCCGGCCGGTGCTGATGGAGTGGTTGGAGCGGACGCACGGGGTGCTTTCCTTCCGACTGGTGCAGGTGCTGACGGGGCACGGTTACTTCGGGAAGTACCGGCACAAGATTGTCAGGAGGGAGAGCACACCGTCCTGCCACCACTGCAGTTGCGACGAGGACACGGCGCAGCACACGCTCGAGGAGTGTGCCGCATGGAAGGGGGATCACTGTAAACTCGTCGCAATTATCGGTGCCAACCTGGCGCTGCCGACCATCGCCAGGGAGATGCTCGACAGCGTCAGGAACTGGGACGCAGTCGCCGCCTTCTGTGAGGCCGTAATCTCACGGAAGGAGGCGGCGGATCGTGTGCAAGTAGAGCTCCTATTCGGCGACACGTTCCGCCGCCGGCGACTCGGGCGGCGCAGGCGCGAGTATCTGCGCCTAATGCCGCCCTAGCCGAGGCCGCGGGTGATCGGACCGGGGAATTGTCCGTCACCCGCAGAGAGGCTGACCGCGCGATGGTGACCGACGTCCCAGGACGTCGAGAGGTGAGGTTACCCGAAAGGGTATTCCGTCAGGCCGACCACTGACGACAAGTCACATCTGCTCCGGTGGTCGGCCCAACAACGAGGTGACGTGGGTACGGGTGGATTATGGGCCCACGCGCTTTCATCGCCCCGGACGGACTGGACCGCAAGTGCGCTTACCATTGCCCACACATAAAAAAAAAGGGGTTTGCATCACCGACATGCTCATAACTGGCGCACGTGTAGTTTCCTGACGTATAGCGATATATATAAGATATACAGATCTTATAAGTGAAATTGAATGGATTTAGTGAAAAGTTCAATGTGTACCTTTTAGTGTATCATATATATATATATATATATATATATGTGTGTGTGTGTATGTAGTAAATAAGTTACATATAAGTACACGTATCCTCTATATAAGCCAACACTTATCGAATTAACGAACAGTTATTATACAGCAGTCAGATCGTATTATTGCATCCCAACGCCTAACCTTACAATCTATGTACCTATATACTATGCATTATTGAAATAGTGTTTTTGTTTAATAAATGTTTGAATTATTTAATTGAAGAATCATTGTGCAGTACAATAGCGAGTACTAAATAAATAATTTTCTTTAATTCAAACATCATAAAATTTTAAATTTTAATACCTAAAGTTCTAATTTTTACTTTTATCGGCAATCTCTATAATTGTCATTTTGTTGTGCCGGGGACTTTATAATTTGCAGCATCGCGTCTTTAATAAAATTGTTTGAATTAAAGAGTCATATAAGAGAAAGAGAGGGTTAAAGAGAGAACGTCGAAGGTACATATAAATCTCAGCGCACGCAACGGATGCTCTAAAATGCAATTCATTTTTACCCGTTTTTGATGAGACAAGAGTACTGTAATGGGATATTGAGTTGATCCCAAGTAACCGAGATAAAAGTAGAATGATGATGATCATGATTTATATTATTCGTGTGTTCCTCAATACAGAGGATAAAAGCTCGAAATAATAGGTCTGGGAATAAAGTTCGTGGCGTTTTTCCCGATAGATGACATTGGTTGCAGATAACTAAAGAACAACAAGTCACAACGACACCACTGAGGGCACCACTTAGGTGACCTTCCCAACGTTAGTTTGAGCGTTTGAGAAATATTGTAATCGATGCAGCGATTGGCAAGTTATTCGCACTCGAAAATGGAGAAGAATAATGAGAAATTTCGCTGTATTCTGCAATATTGTAATACTATGATAAGGGGAAGAGCGCTGCGCAGGCTTGTGATAAAATTAGTGCTGTGTACGGTGAAGGTACTTTATCGAAATCTGTTGCACGGCAATGATTCACTCGCTTCTGTTCTGGTAATTTTAATGTGAAAGAGGAGTCACGCTGCGGTCGTCCAATCACTGAAACATCTGACAAAATTTTTGAAAAAGTCAAACAATATCAGCAGTGTCGATCTTGGTATAGAGCTAGGCATTGACTACAAAACTGTTTTGAACCATTTACACAAAGCTGGTTACAAAAAAAAGCTTGACATATGGGTTCCTCATGAGTTGAGCGCGAAAAACATGACGGACCAAATTAGCATCTGAGATGCGCTGCTGAAACGGAATGAAATCGAGCCGTTTCTGAAACATTTAATAATTGGAGATGAAAAATGGATTACGTACGATAATCGGCAGCGTAAAAGATCGTGAATAAAGGATGGTGAGCCGTCACAAGCGTTCGCTAAGCCAACATTGACGCGAAAAAAGTGATGCTGTGTGTGTGGTGGGACTAGAGGAGAATCGTCCACTATGAGCTGCTTCCAACTGATCAGACGATTGATTCTGAACTCTGCTGTGCACAACAAGAGAGATTACGCCAGGCGATTGAAAAAAACAGCCCGAATTGATTAATAGGAAAGGTGTTGTCTTCTATCAGACAACGCCCGACCACACACTTTTTTGATGACCCGTCATAAATTAATAGAGTTTGGTTGAAAAGTTTTGATGCACCCATCGTATAGTCCGGACATAGCACCCACTGATTATCACCTGTTTCGATCTCTGCAGAACTCTCTCAATGGAATTAAGTTGATTTCAAAAGAAGCCTGTGATAACTACTTGATTCAGTTATTCAATCAGAAACCACAGAAATTTTTCGCCGATGGTATCATGGATCTACCAAAAAAATGGCGAAACATTGTCGATAATAATGGAGCATATTTAGTTTAAATAAATTCATCCACGCGCCATAAGGGGACCAGTCGAATTTTTTACTGAAAAAACGCCACGAACTTTTGCCCAGACTCAATATATCCATGTAACAAGTATGCAGCTTCTGAGCAGGGACGGATTATCCATAAGGTGGATTAGGCAACTGCCTAGGGGCTTCACCAAGCATGCACCAAGAAAAGAAATTTCATCGGGTTTTTTGAAAATTTGTATACTTCCTCAATATTATTTCTTTTTTAAAAATTCGTAAAGTAATTTTGTTTGCCCATGTAGAATGTTATGACTTATGCACAAGATAGTTCTATGATAGAATTTCATTGGAAAAGTAATATTCCGAATCTCGATGTAATTTGTGTCCGTTAACTGTATGTTTGTAAAGTCCAGCCGCAATATAAAAAGTTAATGGCAAGTATTATATTTGACCACTGAAGTCAAGAAACTCTGCACCGATGGTCGACCCAACGATGAAGGCGACGTGCTATACGGGTGGGTTACGGGTGTGCTTACGTCCCTCTGTCGCCCCGGACGGAGTGGAGCGAGGAGCGCGCCGAACGTAACCATCCCCAAAAAAAAAGTAATATATTTAAAAATCGTGTAAAAATATTTTAGATAAGGGTATGAAAAGATGTTTTCCATATACACAAACTAAAAAGAAAAACTATAGTGTAGATTGTAATCAAAACGTATTGTCATGTAACCAGGTAGTAATATTATTAGTAAAAAAATTCTATTACAATTTATAATAATCATCATCGTAGCCCAAATATGTCATACTGTTGGCCTCAGGCCTCTTTCACAATCGGAAGAAATTTGACCTACTGTAGAATGCTATTCAGACATGTTGGTATAGGGTTTCATTACGAGTTTTCCTTCTCATGCACAGATGTTATGTGCATATTATATCCCATAATCGTCTTTTACGACATCCACGGGCAAGATAGGAAATGGTGAATTGTACCTATTCTTACTCCTTCACCTCACGGAAAATCCAATGTTTATAATGAAAACAATATTCATTTGTAATAAATAACAATACCTGTATCTGTTTACAATATAAATTTGAATAGAAAGTCAAATTATCCTGTTTAAGAACAGAATCAGAAAGTTATTCTAAGAAATTACTCACCAACTTCGTCGCGTAAAATATTTCTAAATAAATCTCAACGTAACAGAGTTCATTCAACCAATTAAAATTATATTACGAAAGAGATTATTGAACCATTATCTATAAATAAACGTCTGATGATAACGTAGTAGTAAAACGTAGACGTAAAATTGTAAATATTATTAAATAGGTATTATAAGATAATACCTATTTAATAATATTTACAGTGTAAATATTTTCTTTACTCGTTGCCGTAATTATTCTACTTTATACTATTATTTATTTTTGAATTTTAAAATTAACCTTCTTTTTACTCAACTACGGAGGGTTATGATTTTGACAGACTATGTATCTATGTTAGTGTCATAGCTTATCTTCTTCTTCTTCTTAATTAATGGCAATGAGCTACAATAATATGAGCTATTGGTGCCAGTGTCGAGTATATTGATTATTATTCATGTCTTTAGTCTTAGTCTTTCAGTCAGTCGTTAGCATGACTTGGTGCTGATACAAGTCATGCGTCTCAAGAAATTTGGGCAGAATGTCAAAATGCACGTAATTCACTATTATATCATTTTCACTACATTTCAGAATTTTATCTGCATTATATTACATAAAATATCAGCAAAATTATTGAATATAACACTTTAAAACACTAAAATAATGAAAAGAATATAAAAGCGCTACATGACATTTTGACATTCGCGTCAAAAGTCGTCATAGCTTATCAACTACTTATTAAAACTGGATAAATGAGGTATCATTGGAAACGTCTTGATCGTCTTCTGGTTTTTGGCTATATGATGTGTCACTGAATCTAATATCGCGCTCTCTAGAGGTCTTAAGTACCGTGTTAAAAAATAAATTTAAGATAAATATGTCGTATTTCGTATTATCGGAAAGGGCGTTACTTGTACATTTCATATATATTTTTAGCATTTACTAGTGACTTTATCCGTATTTATCCGATAACTCGTTTATTCGTAGTTGGGTTTTAGTTTTTACTTTTATCTTGTTGTCTTTTTTAGACAAGCTGTGTGGATATTTCGTAGCAATTTTAGAGTACTACGCCTTATTTACGTAACGTTACGACGCCTATGGATCGTAGCTAACATTTAAGTGGATTATATGATTAAAACAAAAGAGAAATTTAAACATTATGCAATTTATTTATCATCATCGTCTCATTCTATGTCCCATTGTTAGGCTGAGCCTAACAGTAGGACATAATGGAAGGGGAATTGACCTACGATTTCGCTGATCAGAAGTGTTGGAATAGGGTTTTGTTCCGAGTTTTCCTTCTCTTGCATTGATGTTATATGTTTATTATATCCCTAAGTAATTTATTACGACATCCACGGACAAGGGAGTGGTGAATTGTATTCTTACTCCATCATGACACGAAAACGGAATATGTATATTATTCTTAAATAATAATTTTAAAGTTTGATTTTATTAACATTGTATATATGTAATTAAATGTATTAAATTATATTAAATAATAATATTTATTGAATAATATGTATTTATTAAATGAGCCTGCGAATATTTTCAGTTTCCTCTGGTTTTGAATATTTTTATCGTAATTTCAATGTCTTCGTAACAATCGTAATGGAAGCCGCTTTACGATTTAGTGTTATATTATTGCATTACTAAATAAGAATTCACAATTCTTAGTGTGTATATAAATAAATGATTTTATATTAATTATATTTTAAGTATATTAGAAGTATATACGAATCATTAAAGATATTTACTTGATTTATGTTATCGAAATCGAATAGTGTTGACTGGAATTAAGTATTGAATAAGCATTTAAATTATATTAATATTTTAATTATAGATTTCTGAGTGAAAAATATTTATTATCGACTCTTTAAAAAATATATATTATAGGTATATTTTATTTCTGTATTAATATTAGGCCGAATCTTATTTAAGTATAGATATTAACTTGAGTTATGTTCAATGACATTTAAAAATGTAACAGTGTTTTTAATTATCATTCTTAAATAGATAAATATTCAATCATCATCATCATCACAGCTGACACACATCTCTCTGCTGGGCTCGAGCTTCTTCGCACTGGGAAGAAAATTGACCTACCACAGCACGCTGGTCATAGCTATTATAGGGTTTAATTTCGAGTTTCCTTCTCTTGCACACTTATTATCTGCTTATTATAATCATCTTTTATGATATATGCAGCTAAAAAAGAGGGTGAGGAATTGTATTTATTTAGAATATATGAGTCAGAATACATGAATTGTATACCTACATAAAAAATACATTTCATTACTCTCTCTCTTACCCGAGCATGCCGTAAAAGACGATTAAGCAGATATCTATAAAACAGAAAGAAAAGTCAACTTAAAATCCTTTGCGAACAACTCTGATCATAGTGGTACAGTAGCTCAATTTCCCATTGATTGTAGAGGATGTTAGAGCCCAACAATGGACTTATAATAGTCGAGATGATGATGATGACGAATAGTATTACTTACCGCTAGCTTGTGTGTTTACTATAATTTTGATTTTGTGTATTATTCTATGGTTGAAGACGTTGTTATATAAAGTAAATGGTTTTTTTTTTGTTGTCATAATAAAATCTATAATATTAATATTTGTTAAATAGATTTCAATTTAAAATTGTATCTATCTCAACATCTTCATCCGTGTATGATTCTAAGGTCGTATTTTGACCTGAAGAACCTCGCATCAGCTTCGATTATGAAACATTCATACATCCCTTTCACAATATATCGAAAATCGCTTAATATTATTTCGCTGGTACGTTAATTGTGAAGCCCAGCCTTATATCTAATGTAGGTATAAATCGATGTTGGGATGTAACCATAGAGAACACGCCTACCGAGTCTAGATTATCCTTGACCTATTTATGTCCTATCACTATTTATATAATATTCCGTTCCTTTTTATTATTATTTGTGTATTTTTATGATATGTAAATGATGTCCAAGGTCGCAACTTCACCTGTTTGGAAGTAAATTTTTAAAGACAATTCATTCATTAATGTAACGCTAGGTGCTTCTGACGTACCTGAGCGTCAAGTTTGGGAGGGTCGGCTGTAACGACAGTGAAGATTTGGCCCTGTGTTGTTTTGGTGCAATTATTAACAGCACATTATGTATCACACGCGGTCAAATGCAATTGTGTATGCCACTAAGTGACCGACAATGCGACAAGGTTTGTCGGCGTTACCGAGGCACGTGAAGCGTTAACTTCTCGGTACCCTGCCGAGCGCGATCGCGCCAAACGCGCTTTTAATTTCCCTCGGCTTTGTTTGGTCGATTCTATATCAAAGAATTCCTGCGCATGACCACATTAGGCATAAGTTTAGAACCCTCTTGGTTATGTTACGTATATGTATATGAGTAATTCTACAATTATGCAAAGATCAATATAATGGCGCCTGCGTCTCTATGCGTTTCGTTTCGATCCGTATAGTACAGGCGCACTTTGCCAATAATATGACGTTTCTGTATGACGTCATAGTGACAATTGAGCGAGCGTTGTGGGCGGTCGTTGCGAGCGAACGCAACCGCCTACAGTATTTCCATCTCATTTTATGTACATTAAGCTTTATATCGTATCGCAGAATTGTAGCAGAAGGAAAACTTTCATTTTGCAATTTCATATGAAATTAATTTCTTTTTTTTAACTATGGTAATTTCTGTTTTAATTATAATTATGTTTAGAGAGAAACTATGAATATGTCTGATTAATATTACTTATGTTCAAACAGCACACGTCTCGTCGATGCAACGGTCGGCGGCGAAGCGAACTTTACCGGCGCAGGCGCAATCTTCGACCGCATCTCAATTTCTTCATCGACTCCTCCCTCTTCCTGATCTTTAATAGATATTAAAGGCGCTACCTAATATTGTATTGGGATTATTAAAAAAAAATGTTCTCTGATTGTAATTTTATTTTATTTTCCTAAAAGTTGAAAAGGTTTTCCGTATGGTGACGGAATAAGAATACAGTTCACCACCCCCATCTCTTGCCCATAGGTGTCGTAACAGACGACTAAGAGATGTAATATGCATATAACATCTATGAAAGAGAAGATAAACTCGAAATAAAACCCTATACCAACACGTCTGACCAGCGTGGTATAGTAGGTCAATTTCTCTCCCATTGTGGGGGAGGCCCGAGCCTGACAGTGGAACGTGGATGAGATGATGATAAGTTGAATTATCAAACTGAAAACCATATAAATATTAAAGAGACGATGATTTATTATCATAGGAGTTGTCCAATCCGGTCGAGGGACTAATAGAATAATGTATGAAAATAAAATTACTACTCCTAAGAGTGGTTTTACGACATTATTCCCTTGGGAATGTCTAGGTCTAATAGTGGACTACGAGAAAGCAATAGAAGAATAATCTATACCAATAAATAAAATTGGAGTGTCTGTTTGTAATGTCAAAATAATAGGCCTTTTTCATGCTCACACGGTTATTTGCACTATACATATGTCTAAAAATCACTATATATTTTTTTTGTCTGTCTGTCTGTTTGTTTGTTCCGGGTAATCCTTAAAACGGCTGGACCAATTTAAAAATTCTTTCACCCATGGAAAACTATAATATCAGGGAGTAAACAAGTCTATATTTTATCCCGGTATTCCCACGGGAACGGGCACTACGGGGATAAGGCGACAGAAACAGAAGCGAAGCAAGGGCGGGTTGCTAGTATTGATATAATATTCTTTTAAGATTTGTAATAGCGACTATAGTTTAGCTGTGTAAACTTTAAATCCCATGGCGATCCAAATATCTGTAAATGTAAGGGGAACTCTTAAACCTAATCTACATACACGAAATTGAAGTAAGTTTAAAATATACATTTAATTTTTTCAAATAAAGTCACTGAATGGAAATAATGATATTAATTGAAGCTTTCACATTCATTTTATTCTATAGTTGAAACTGTTATAGTTGTAATTTCTTTTTTTTTTTTTTTGACCGCGTGAGGAAAGACCGACGTCCTCCCCGAGGGGGGGACGTCGGTCGATGGGAGGGTACCCCAATAGGGGGTATTCCGTCGGGCTGACCACTGACGACAAGTTAACGCTGCTCCAGTGGTCGGCCCAACGACGAAGGCGACGTGGTTTTTGGGTGAGTCGCGGGAGTTGCGTGCTTAAGCCCCTCTGTCGCCCCGGACGGAGTGGTGCAGAGGCGCGCCAACCGCGACCCACCCACAAAAAAAAAAAAAATAGTTGTAATTTTTTTTATTGCAAACGGTATGAGTAAACAGTACATCTGATGGTAAATGGTGATGCCGCTCATGGACCTTTGCTAGGCTGCTGCCTACTGTGAAGAAACTGAAGGGAGGGTGAATGGGTGAAATAAGTTTCGGTGACACTGAGGCATCACCAAAACCTACTAGGCTTCTAGCTCTCTCGCTCACCAAATCAAGCGCAGTAACAAATTGTTCCTACTCGGATGTCGATTTTCTGCTCAGTGTGGTACTACTCCGGACAGACCGGCCCGCGGCTGTAGACAGACAACAGTTGACATTGTTGACAATGTGGTCCTACCACAATAAATGCACAAAATGAATTTTATTTCAAGTCGTTATCAATTCAGATTATATTCGTCCCACTGCTCAGCTTAGGTCTCTTCAAGAAAAGAAGTATAATTCTGATCGAGAGAGCCGCAAGCCCAATTTTCTGAGGTTGTTTGCGTGTGGTGGATTTTGGTAAAGCTTTTAGTTTCACCGAACTTCATTGCACGCATTCACACTCCCTTCACTGTTAACGGTAGGCAGCGGCCTAACAAAGGTCCATGAGAGGCAGCAACACTTACCATCAGGTGTACTGTTTGTTCGTTTACCATCGTATGCAAAAAAAAAAGTATAATATACCAAGTAGTCCGACGCGTAGATTTTATATCGAGTTTTATTTCTCTTGCATATGTGTTTTATACATATATATATCCCTTAGTCGTCTTTTACGACACCCATATGCAAGACGATGAATTGTATACCTAATCCATCATCACACGTTTAATTAATTTTATTTTGAACGTATAAAGAAAATAGTATTAATCTTCTGTATCAAATATTAATAATGACACGTTAGTCAAAGTTGATTGTACGATTTTTAAATAATCAATTTTAATATTCGTATAACACTTATAATGCGATATAAGAAATCACTTTAAAAAATTATTATAATTTCATTTTCAATAAAAATAGCAGTTAGTAAACTTACTTCAATTTCATTCATGCGTAAGAAAAACAACACAGAATCGATTATTTTATTAATAGCACAGATAATTTTTCATTTCGTTGTTGTCTTGGTGCAGGTTTTTCAAATATAGAATCTGCTCACATGCCTCTCTAAATCTATAATTGAATGTAACAGGTTGAAATCACAGTGTGTAATGTTATATACAGATTATTCATTATAAATTACTGCCACAGTTTTCCACATATACTGAACTGTCTCCAAATTATATTTATATTTTTATCTTGTTTTCACTATCAAAATTTCATTAATATGTCCACTAAAAAATGTTCACTGAATATTGCACGAGCATTTATTTTCACTTTGGATTCCAAATGCAATTCCGATTTTCAATCTTTAAAATATTAGTCATTTATTATCTAAATAGTTTAAATAACAGTAAATCCACTCACATAACGATTATAATGTGTATTTTTATATCATTACAATTTAATTGCGCCGTATTTCCCTCACAACAACTTGTTCGCAACCTGTCGATCCAATACGTATTATGCCGGACACGCTAGAATTTTGTTTACCATGTATTTGTAGTACAACGCCATCTAGCAAAATTGTTTGGAATTTATTAGTGGACTTGAAATTATGTTAGTTGCGAATAAAATAATATTTCATTGGTGTTGTTAACTACAAATGAATTTAACAGGTCTAGATGGCCTACTGATGACTAGGTGAGGTATCTCTCTAGTAAGAGGTTCGTAATCAGCAGGTAATGGATTCACTCGATACCTCGGATGGATCAGACATGATGTGATAACACTATAACATGTCAAAAAAAAAGATAACTCTTAACACCTTTGCACGTACTGTTGGTGATAACTAAAGGCTCTCAATTGCGAAATCGCCCAAGGGCTCCACATGGCGGCAAACGACGCCGGCTTGGAGCGTCCCTGCCCTGACGGAGGCAAATCACAGTCGATCTGAAACTTCATATACCAACAAGAAATATAGGTTATTAATTAAAACTGAATAGAAAATAGAGGCTTTGATAATAGTAAAGATATTTATATAGGTTAAAAGAAAAAGAAAATAGAGGCTTTGATAATAGTAAAAATATTTTATAGGTTAAAAGAAAATAGAGGCGTTGATAGTAGTAAAAATATTTGAAGAATAGTCAAAGAAGAAAAAGACAAAAAATCGGAGCGTATAATAATTCCTTTTTTTTTTTGTAGTTAGAGTATAAGCTCTTAGTAACTATTAGGTTGGTAAGAAGTCTATTGGTTCTTTAGAAACTTAGTTTTTATTTATCATCATTTCAGCTCAAATACGTCCCACTGTTGGGCTTGAGCCTCCTCCACAATAGGAGGGAAATTGACTTTTTTACTATACCATGATGGTTAGACAGGTTGGTATAGGGTTTTATTTCAAGTTTTCCTTCACTTGCATAGATGTAATATGCATATTATATCCCTTAGTCGTCTTTTACGTCATCCACGCAAGAGAGGGGGTGGTCAATTGTATCCTTACTCCGTCACCACAAGGAAAGTTTATATTAGTAGTTATATAGTAGTTTATATTATTTAGTTACAATTTATATTAATTATTAATTTTCATACCTTTTTTTTGGGGGTGGGTTACGGGCGACGCACTCCTCACACCACTTCATCCGGGGCGACAGAGGGGCGTAAGCACACACTCCCGTAAGCCACCCGTGACACGTCGCCTTCGTCGTTGGACCGACCACCGGAGCAGGGCGACTTGACGTCAGTGGTCAGTCCGACGGAATACGCCTTGAGGAGTATCCCCTCCTTGACCGACGTCCCCACTTCGGGTAGGACCTCGGTCTTTCCTCGCACGGACGGCCTCTCGGCAGGTGAGGGACTAATTCCCTGGTCCAGTCACCCGTTGCCTCGGCTAGATTAATTTTCATACCTATAATATTGTTTCTATATTACAACTATTATGTTTTTTTATCTTTTTCGTTTTTATAAATATTTATTCAGGACTAAAATGTGTTTCAATCATCATTTTTCATATCTGTAAATGCAATAATTATGTATAAGTAAATATTAATAATAATAATTATATATAACCCTATGGGCCAGTCGTTATCTCACCATGAGACTAACGCAAACCTCGGAGGAGCATTATAAGGCTCTCTAAGTTGTTTTGATATAAAAGAAAAAATGTATCACAAGATTTATAAGAAAGCCAATAAACCGCCGTGCTGAATGTGAGTGGCGACACTGCGGTTCTGAGTGCCCCAGAGAGTCGGCCAGGGCCTCGTATCCAGCTCGCCTTTACTGGCTGGCTGGAGTGGAAACCGAAGAGTGCCCGCAGGATTCTCAACTCTGGCTTGCCTTAAACAGCCGGTCAGAGAGAGGTCACCAGAGCTATATGCTCCACTAAGTGGGAAACCACTGCGAGTCTCCGTTTATCGGTGACTCGCGATGGTGAAACCGGCGCCGCACCGTTCGACACCCCAAGCCACTTGCACCAATGTTGCCCTCCTGTTGCCCGTATGGCCTGCGTGTCTGTGGTGACTGATTCGGGTTGGCATTCAGTGAGTTGGCGAGTCACCGTCTGCCAAAATTTAAGACGTATAAAGTTATTGAAGGCAAACGACAGTTTAAAACAATAGTTCAAGTAAAACAGTCCACTAAAGCTCACAACCCCATAATCCAGTTTTAGATATCACCATTACACAATAGTTTTACACCTACCGTTGGTAGTCCACGTGTGTTATGGGCAAGCGCGGAGTGTCATCGGTAGATGTCCCATCCCATTTTAACAGTAAATTTCTCCAAAGGCCTCTGCGTGTTGGATCCATATCCCCATGTAAGCTTACCAAAGGACCGGGTATCTTCCTTTGTAAGATACCCGTGACACTGAGATACATAATTATATTATATTATCCGTGTGGTGAGGACGCAAGAATTCACCACTCCCTTTCATCCCCGTTGTTGTAAAATATGACTAAGGGATGTATATACAACATCGATGCATGAGAAGGAAAACTTGACCTAAGAGCCTATACCAATGTCCTACGTTTCGCTTCGTTCAGTAAGCAAGACAGCGGGCAGCTCAACTTTCTGAGGGTGTTTGCGTGTGATCGGTTTTGTGATATCTTTATTATCACCGAATCTCTTTGCAGGCATTCTGACTCCCTTCATTTTCTTCGCGATAGGCAGCGGCTTAGGCAATGCTTTGCATAGCGACAAATGTCCATGAGCGGCAGCAACACTTACCATCAGGTGTACTGTATGCTCGTCTGCCACTGTTTGCAAAAAGAAAAAAGGTGCCCACCTTTATTAGTAACGTTATCATCATAATTTCAACTCTTATACGTCTGGGCTCGAGCCTCCTCCACAATAGGAGGGATATTGACCATACTGTTCAGACAGGTTGGTATAGGGTTTTATTTCGAGGTTTCGTTCTCTTGCATAGGTATTATACGCGTATTATATCCCTTAGTCGTCTTTTACGACAATCACGGGCAAGATAGGGAGTGGTGAATTGTATGCATACTCCCCCACCACATGGAAACAGACCCTAAATAATTATTAATTAAACAAATTTTTTTTACTTCATTAATAAATATTCTTACTCCGTCACCAGACGGAAAGAGACCGTTACATTGAAAATAATAACGTATAGAAAGATAGCGTTAGTACTTAAGCGATCAAAAACATGAAGCCAAAAAAAAACACTACATGCGCGCAGGCGATTACACACGTACACAAATTATGAATTCAAATTTTGTTTATATGAACATAAATTGTGGAAATACTTTTAAAAGTAATGTCAATACACTTTTTATGTTTTTCAATGTGTTGTGACACAATTTGAATGCACAAACCGTCATAATTACCTATCTATTTCTTAAGAGTTGCGTACGCACGTGAAGCACCATACCTAAGCGTAAGCTCCATTAGGCTCTATTTTAAACGCTTCATTTTTTGTGCGCGGACTTACCTTCTATCCGTTATTATTCTAAGCCGTTACACCACGTTATCAGACGGGGTGTTATAGTTTTATTTTGAGTTTTCCTTCTCCTGTTTAAATATTATCTGCATATTATATCTATAAGGTGGTGTCCTGCGTGAGCGACGAATACGACGCGACGCGACGCTGCGAACACGACGAACATGCCTGCTTGCGGCCTATATGACAGTTTGCGACGAGACGCGACATCAAGCGTGCCTGTTTTGAGAGCGAACTGACGCGACATCATGAATTACAGAATGGTTGATTCAAAAGCGATTATATTTGTTTTCTTTCTGGGTTTTTTACGGTATTTTTTTAAGTCTGTACTCTAAATATGAACTTTCTAAGAAAATTGTAGTGTAATTGTCCATGATTCGAGAAGTAATGACCAAAATCACTTAGGACACTTGTCGCTTGTAGCATCGCGCCGCACTGCGTCGTGTCGTGTCGCGTCTTATTCGTCGTTCAAGCAGGACACCCAGTTAGTTATATTTTACAACGTTGCTTCGACAAGTACCTGCGCGGCTGGGCACGGACGTCAGGGGTGCCGTGGCAATACCCAGCCCAATGGAACACGCACTGCATGGCTCTAGATAGAATGGACGATGCGTATCCAGACGGTAAACCCCTTCAAAAAAACCTCAGCTTTTACAACACCCGTGGGCAAGACAGAGGGTGGTGAATTCTATTTTCACTCTATCACCACATAGTAAATGAGAAAATAGCTGGTAAAAATATACTCGCTGGAGATAAAAGGTCTCGATAACACATACACTAATGGAAAATTAAGGATACCGTACTGCTAACCCATCCACTATATCAACCCAGGTGCAAGTGCTTCTATATTTACAGACACTAAATCCAGAGACCTCAAATCGCTGCGTCTAGCTGACAAGGATCTGCCGGCCTGTTACGCCTCGCCAAAGGACGTCGATTCTTCGGCGCACCACTAGAAGTGCTGCAAAGAAGACGTAAAATTAATAATTATATATTCATCAAAATTTTCATCAAAATTCTGCTGTGTGGTAGCGGCTTCGAATACTAACAACCCTTGCTTTGCTCGTGGGTGTCATAAAAGACGACTAAGAGCCCTAGATTGACCCGGACCAACTCCATCTGGTACTATTTGGGTTAACGATTACATTCCCAAGGAGGGTTGACGTCAGGCAGGCGGCCGGTCATAAAAGTCATTGCCGAAACTTTTTGCAATATGTCAAAACATATGATGACATATTGCGTCGACCCCAAGTAATTGGGATAAGAGCAAGATGATTATGATGATGATATTCATCAAAAATAGAACAAATAACAGAAACAATTAAAAATTCTTCTCGTAATCCCTTTGAATTTCATCCAGGAAATCTTCAATTTTGTGATTGCATATGGAAAATCTTAATATATATAAATTATGTGTCACGTTGTTTGTCCGCGATGGACTCTTAAACTACTTAACCGATTTTAATCAAATTTGCACACCGTATGCAGTTTGATCCAACTTGAAAGATAGGATAGCTTACATCTTAATTTATAGTCGCAATATTATTTTATTGCAAATTATTTGTCTATTATTTGACATTCACAATTATCTGTTAACTCCAGACGACTTTAACAGATGGCGATATCTGTTGACTGGATTGAGTAATTAATTAATAGATGGCGATGCTATGTCAAACCTACAATCGTGTCATATACGATTTTAACTTGCTTTTTTTACGTAGATGCCATTTGTAAAAAAATATGACGACCTCCATGACAGATGTTCTCCTATAGTTCCACTTAAATAGTTTAATAAAATGTAATATAACAAAATTATTAGCCACAGCAACGCGTGGCCGGGTCTGCTAGTGGCTATATATAAATCATAATAAATGTTGAAATTATTCCGTGTGGTGACGGATAAAGAGTACAACTCACTGCTCTGCTCGTGGATGTTGTAAAAAACGACTAAAGGATATATTGTGCCTAACATCTGTGCAAGAGAAGAGAAGCTCGATTTTAACCCTTTTGTTAGTGGTAATACCACACTGAGCAGAAAATCGAAGTCTGAGTGGTAGCAATTTGTTATTGCACGTCGTTCGGTGAGCGAGGGAGCCGGCAGTCTAACTTTCTGAGAGTATTTGCATGTGGTGTGTTTTGGTGATGCCTTTAGTCTCATCGAAACTCATTGCACGCATTTACACTCTCTTCATTTTCAAAGCTCCATGAGCGGCAGCAACACTAACCATCAGGTGTATTGTTTGCTCGTTTGCCACCGTTGGCATTAAAAAAATAACACTATTTTTTTTTGTGGGTGGGTCGCGGTCGGCGCGCCTCCGCACCACTCCGTCCGGGGCGACAGAGGGGCTTAAGCACGCAACTCCCGCAACCCATCCGAAAACCACCTCGCCTTCGTCATTGGGCCGACCACCGGAGCAGGTTTACTTGTCGTCAGTGGTCGGCCCGACGGAATACCCCCTATTGGGGTACCCTCCCATCGACTGACGTCCCTCCCTCGGGGAGGACGTCGGTCTATCCTCACGCGGTCGGCCTCTCAGCAGGTGACGGACTAATTCCCGGTCACGTCACCGGCGGCCTCGGCTAGGGCGGCATGAGGCGCAGATAGTTGCGCCTACGCCGCCCCAGTCGCCGGCGGCGGATCCCCTCATCGAGGCTGCGCTCCCGCCGCCTCAAAAAAAAAAAAAAATAACCCTATACAAATATGTTTGACCAGTATGGTTTTGTAATCCAGTGTCTCTTCTATTGAGGTGGAGGCTCGAAGCCAGCAGTGGGATTGTAAACCTACACAAGATGCATTGTTGGGCGCAGTTTTCAGAAGGGGAAGCAAAATTTACCTATCAAGTATACCGCACTGCACAGACGTGTTCTCAAAGGGTTTTATGATGATTTTTCGTCTCTTTCATATATGCACTAGCAGCGCCCTGCGGTTTTACCTGCATTGTTCTCTTTCCCGTGGGAATATCGAGATAAATTATAGCCTATGTGTTATTCTGATATGTAAGCTACATTATTGTGAGATTTCATCAAAATCCATTCAGTAGTTTTTGTGTGAAAGAGCAACAAACATCCTTACATACATTCTCACATACACTCTCACATACATCCTCACATACATACAAACTTTCGCGTTTATAATGTTAGTAGGTAGGTAATATGGTAATATTACTTAGTCGTCTTTTACAACACCCACCGGTAAGATATGGGATGGTGAATTAGAGGTATTCTTACTCCGTCACCACAAGACTTTTAAAAACCTTTTATTTGTTTAGGATCAAGAAAATTAACAACAAAATGGCGTCAAAACACAATTACGAAGTCATATTAACTATTGCCTACATTATTTTGTGAAGAACATAATATTGCAATAACGTTTATGTAATTTTCTGCAATCTCTGGACCACAGAGCTTCTTTTTTGTTTAATTCGCTAAAAAAATAGAATTATTAGTAACAATAAAAGTGCTTCAAAGAATTATTAGATGGCGTTTAAACAAATGTTTTGCTTTTAGTATAAAATCGCGTTTCCCCCAAAAAAATACTAAAAGTGCCGGCTGTGCGCACGATAAACATGAAGAAATCAAGATTATAAAATTATATTATATTTTATCAAAACTCAATGTTATTAAAAGAAATTATCACTATTCTTTCATCATCACCATCATCACTACTCGTACACGTCCCACTGTTGGGCCCGAGCCTCCTCCGCAATGGGAGGGGAATTAAAAAAATTATCATACCACGCTTGTCAGACGTGTTGATATAGGATTTTATTTCGAGTTTTCCTGCTCTTATATAGACGTTAATGCAGATTATATCCCTTAGTCGTCTTTTACGACACCCCCATCAAGAAAGGGGTGGTGGGTTGTATTCTTACTAGTAGAGATACTACGTAGAGAAGTTGTATGTTTTGTAAATATTTTATCTTACCAATAAACCATTATTATTATCTTACTAATAAACTATTATTATTATCTTACCAATAAACTATTATTATTATCTTACCAATAAACTATTATTATTATCTTATCAATAAACTATTATTATTATCTTACCAATAAACTATTATTATTATCTTACCAATAAACTATTATTATTATCTTACCAATAAACTATTATTATTATCTTACCAATAAACTATTATTATTATTATATTACCAATAAACTATTATTATTATCTTACCAATAAACTATTATTATTATCTTACCAATAAACTATCTCCGATTCACGGCTATCTCCCAAAAAGGGAAGATACCCGGACCTTTGAAAGGCTTACATGGGGATATGGATCCAACACGCAGAGGCCTTTGGAGAAATTTAATTTAAAAATGGGATGGAACATCTACCGATGACACTCCAAGTCTGCACATAACACACGTGGACTGCCAACGGTAGGTGTAAAACTATTGTTGATATCTAATGTAATTATGATTATGGAGTTGGAGGTTAGATGGACTAAAACTGAAAACTATTGATTTTTAAACTGTCGTCTGCCTTCAATACCTTTATACGTCTTGAACTTTGGCAGACGGTGACTCGCCAACTCACTATTATTATTATATTACCAATAAACTATTATTATTATCTTACCAATAAACTCGGGGGGACGTCGGTCGATGGGAGGGTACCCCAATAGGGGGTATTCCGTCGGGCCGACCACTGATGTCAAGTAACCCTGCTCCGGTGGTCGGCCCAATGACGAAGGCGAGGTGGTTTTCGGGTGGGTTGCGGGAGTTGCGTGCTTAAGCCCCTCTGTCGCCCCGGACGGAGTGGTGCGGAGGCGCGCCGACCGCAGCCCAACCACAAAAAAAAAAAAGGGACTGTATTTTAAAAACATCTACATCTATTACCAATTACATAAATAATACAGTAGTTTAAAGTATTTAAAAATGGTTAAATTAGCACAGGACGCTAAATTCTAGCAGTTTTCAGGTAGTTAACCCATTATGTAATTCCAAGAATTATTGCACAAAATGGCGGTAGAATTTTTTTTCGGACCAATCATAGGCGACACTCGAACCCCCTCTCCCTATCTTCAACTCACGCTAACTTCAGTAAGTTACTCATAGCTCGGAACTACACGCAAACACGCAAAAAAAAAATTTCGTCAACATCGGTCTAGCCGTTTAGGAGGAGTTCAGTGACATACACACGTACACAAGAAATTTATATAGTCTGTATTTGAACAGAACAACCTCTGTGGGATCATCTAGTTAATAATAAATTCTTAAACTAGCTTGTATCAATCAATAAAAATTTGACCGCACAAATTTTTCGAATAGGTCTTCTTTATCTTCTTTTATTTATTATATTATATTTATTTATTTTAATTTATTTTTTACAATTATTGTATAATAAACTTTTGTCTTAAAAATAATGCGGGCAGAAAACTGGCCACTGAAATGTCACGTATTTAGAAAAAAAAGTTTAATTTAAAATATGAATCATAGAACAGCGAGGCATTTATTTTATATTCAGTCTAATATCATAAACGTAGCAAAAGTTACTGGGATATAAGGTTAAAGTTGTATTTCTAAGTTGTTTTATTATTTTATTCAAGTTAAAAATGCGTGAATGCATATCTATACATGGTGGCCAGGCTGGTGTACAAATAGGTAATGCCTGCTGGGAATTATACTGTCTAGAACATGGAATTCAGCCCGACGGGCAGATGCCTTCAGATAAAACCGTGGGCGGCGGTGACGACTCCTTCAACACATTCTTCAGCGAAACTGGCGCTGGTAAGCACGTACCTAGGGCAGTTTTTATTGATCTTGAACCTACAGTTGTCGATGAAGTACGTACTGGGACGTACAGACAGCTTTTCCATCCCGAACAACTAATAACGGGCAAGGAAGATGCAGCCAATAACTACGCTCGTGGACACTATACCATTGGCAAAGAAATAGTCGATTTGGTACTCGATAGAGTCCGAAAACTGGCTGATCAATGCACCGGTTTGCAAGGATTTCTCATATTTCATTCATTTGGCGGTGGTACTGGATCAGGTTTCGCGTCTCTACTTATGGAACGTCTCTCCGTTGATTATGGTAAGAAGTCGAAATTAGAGTTCGCTATTTACCCAGCCCCACAAATCTCTACTGCCGTGGTTGAGCCCTACAACTCTATTTTAACTACACACACAACTCTGGAGCATTCGGATGCCGCTTTTATGGTAGATAATGAAGCTATTTACGATATCTGTAGAAGAAATTTGGATATTGAGAGACCCACATACACAAATTTGAATCGTCTTATCGGCCAAATTGTATCCTCGATAACAGCTTCTCTGAGATTTGACGGCGCTTTAAACGTCGACTTAACAGAGTTCCAAACGAACTTGGTTCCATATCCTCGCATTCATTTTCCCCTGGTAACTTATGCACCTGTAATTTCCGCTGAGAAGGCGTACCACGAACAGCTGTCTGTGGCTGAAATCACCAATGCGTGCTTTGAGCCCGCTAATCAAATGGTAAAATGTGATCCTCGTCATGGCAAATATATGGCATGTTGTATGTTGTATCGTGGAGATGTGGTGCCCAAAGATGTAAACGCGGCTATTGGCACCATCAAGACGAAAAGAACTATTCAGTTTGTGGACTGGTGCCCGACTGGGTTCAAGGTAGGCATCAATTATCAGCCACCAACTGTCGTGCCTGGTGGTGACTTAGCTAAGGTCCAGCGTGCTGTATGTATGTTATCAAACACTACTGCAATCGCTGAGGCGTGGTCACGGCTTAACCACAAATTTGATTTAATGTATGCTAAGCGTGCTTTTGTTCACTGGTATGTTGGTGAGGGTATGGAAGAAGGAGAGTTCTCTGAAGCCCGTGAGGATCTTGCAGCACTTGAAAAAGATTACGAGGAAGTTGGAATGGACTCGGGTGAAGGGGAAGGTGAAGGTGGTGAAGAATATTAATCAGATTTTACTTTTAGGCATTTTTTTTCAATTAGTTCTAAAGTGATGTTTTGTTTGGTATTGTTTTCAAATATACAAGTGAGATTTAATGCTTTTCATTATTATAGTATAGAGAGCTATGCTAGTTTTGATTTGACGATAAAGATGGCTTTTCCAACAGATAAGGTGTTTCAGACAAGGTTGAATTTCCTAAAATACTAGTGGGTATCCTACGTCACAAAGCCGAATAGTATCAGAATTTCTGATACTATTGCTTTTAATGCTAGGAGCATCTCTTGCCCGTGGGTGCCGTAAAAGACTAAGGGATAATAAAATGCATTATAATACCTGAGAAAAAAAAAGTGAAACAACCCTATGCCAGTACGTTTGACCAGCGTGGTATTGTATCAATTACTCTGCTACAAGGGAAGAGGCCTGAGCGCAACAGCGGGACTTAAATGGGCCGAGATGTTGAACTAACCTTTTTTTAAATTTTGAAGTGAAAAAGGGATTACCATAGGCAGAACTTTCCACGCTCAAAAGAAGCCTAAATAGTAAAACTAAGCTGCGTATATACTACTCCAGAAACGTAATTTTTTCAAATACTCATTTTTACATTGGTTTTTTTTTCTATTACTGATGGTGGCAAACTAGCATGCAGCACACTTGTTGGTAAGTGATACTGTCACACATGGCACCTTTGCAATACTCAGGGGCACAGATAAGATTTCACGCCCTCTATCGGCAATACTTTCAATGTTCCATTATCGATGTCCAGTTAGCTTAGTACCTATAGTGAGCTGGGTACGGACGACAAGGAACTCTGTACCAGTGGTCGGCCCAACGGCGAAGCAGTAGATATACGATGGATTGTGGGGCCGCGCGCCGCCCTTTCGTTGTCCCAGATAGTGGTCGGACCATAGTCCATCCAAAAAAATAAAGCGTGGTACCTATACAATTCTGCTCAATACTGTATTACTGAACCTCATGGTTCAATACTGTGAAGCCCCCCTACACATGTTGGCGGAGCCTAGGCCAATGCGAGCGTCGGCAAATAGGTACAAAGGAAGTGCTAGTGTCCATACGTTGGACGAGTTTGTCGAACGCCAACGCGAGTGGCCAACGTAGAAAAATATTTGTAGAGTTGTCCACACGTTGGCCGCTGTCAGTGTTCATTGTGCACTGAAACACTATGGACGTTGACATCGACTTTGTTGCAGCTTCGGCTATTTATTTAATGAGCTTATATAACTATTATCGTATATAACTATTATATTGGAGACGCGCGGCCGCGGCGATATGGTCTCGTTACAAGAGATAACCGTCTGGCGGGTCGATGCCCGTCGAGACGTCTTTGCCCGTTGGGCAGTCCGACTGGAGAGGCCTCGGTACAGCGTCAGGACCGTCGAGGCCTTCCAGCCGGTGCTAATGGAGTGGTTGGAGCGGACGCACGGGGTGCTTTCCTTGCGACTGGTGCAGGTGCTGACGTTGCACGGTTGCTTCGCCAAGTACCTGCACAAGATTATCAGGAGGGAGAGCATACCGTCCTGCCACCACTGCGACGAGGACACGGCGCAGCACACGCTCGAGGTGTGTGCCGCGTGGGTGGGGGAGTGCCGTGAACTCGTCGCGATCATCGGTACCAACCTGAGGCTGCCGACCATCGCCAGGGAGATGCTCGACAGCGTCAGAAACTGGGACGTGGTCGCCACCTTCTGTGAGACCGTAGTCTCACGGAAGGAAGCGGCAGATCGTGCGCCAGAGGAGCTCCTCTTCGGCGACACGTTCCTTCGTCGGCGACTCGGGCGGCGCAGACGCGAGTACCTGCGCCTGATGCCGCCCTAGCCGAGGCCACAGGTGACCGGACCGGGGAATTTAGTCCGTCACCCACAGAGAGACTGACCGCGTGACGGCAGCCGACGTCCCGAGACAGGGACGTTGAGAAGTGAGGGAACCTGAAAGGGTATTCCGTCGGGCCGACCACTGACGACAAATCACCCTGCTCCGGTGGTCAGCTTAACGCCAAAGGTGACGTGGGTACGGGTGGGTTATGGCCCGCGCGCCGTCTTTTCGACGCCCCGGACGGAATGGACCGCGTGTGCGCTTACCATAGCCCAACCATTAAAAAAGAAAAAAACAAAAAGAGTTGTCCACACGTTGGCCGCTGCCAGTGTTCATTGCGCACTGAAACACTATGGACGTTGACATCGACTTTGTTGCAGCTTCGACTATTTAGTGAGCGTATATAACTATTATCTCAGTGTATACAGCAGTAAAGTGGTAAAAGAAGAAAGTGGTTGATACTGAGTATTCACAGAAATAGAACAATGTAAGATATATCCGTGGACCATGTGGTGACGCAGTAAGAATACAATTCACTACTCCCTATCTTGCCCGTGGATGTAGTAAACGACGACTAAGGGATGCAGACAACACCGATGCAAGAGAAGGAAAACTCAATATGAAATCCTATTCCAATAAGTCCTGACCAGCATGAAATGGAACGATTTCCTTCCCATAGTGAAAGAGTACCAAGGCAATAGGAAGGCTAACACGAAGTGAGATGATAATTTCAACCATTTGGTTTCACATGTGATGACGTATTAAGACTACGATATGTCACCAACCCTTACCTGTGAGTAGTAAAAATCGACTACGGGAACATTACGGGAATGTGGGCAACAGCACTACTGGGAAACGTAACGCCAATTATCCATTTTGGTTGGGTTCTTTTCAATAGTGGCTGATTATCATCACAGCACATATACGTCCCACTGCTGAGCTACAGCCTCATCCACAGTGAGAGAGAAATTGACCAACTATACGAAGCTGGTCATATGGGTTGGTATAGGGTTATTTCGAGTTTCTCTTCTCTTGCATAGATATATGCCTATTAAAATAAAATATTCCTTTTTAGAGTAAGTCTTCACATCGCATAAGATGCTATCTAGTACATATTGGTGCTAATTTTTAATTCAGTAAGAAATAAAAATAAAATTACCACTGAAAAATTTTATCCCCTTGTTTACACTCTTGCAGGTTGAAAACTGAATTTCTGCTAAATTTGAAGAGAATGGATAAAGATTTCCCCTGCTAGGGGGCAAGCTTAACCACCATGTTCCACCCTCTTTAGTTTTGAATTTCGTATAATAATTTTTAGTAAACCTCAACATCACAAAAAGAAATAACTAGTAAAATTTAATGTTTCTAGTTTCAGTATATTCGGCTCGGCGTTCATAAGTCAGGAAATCGGTTCCTTTATCAATACGCTTTTATTAGCTCCACTTATATGTATGTTTCTTTATAATCAACTCCTTTGAATTCAATTTTGACCCACTTTAAACGGCAAAGTTTTACTTAAATGTTGTAGACAAGGGCGATGAAAATGCAGTAATTCAATAAGGCGATTTCATGATGCAATCGCCGTGATTAATAATTTTCTCACAAATATTTTGCACAAAAGCGAGATAGATGAAGCAAGTAACGGTCTGAACATGCGTACCGTTTGGGACGTACTTTTTAAACTAAAAAGCGTAAAATAATTATTGTTAAAAGCTGAAATGAACGAAAAATATTAGTATTATTGTGGAAAAAGCGTGGGGTGATCGATTAATCAGTACTCTAAAATATTCAATCGGTACGAAAGATTTGTGCTATACAAAGTGCCCCGCGCTTTTTTCACATTAACACATACTAATATCATTCGTTCATTATATAAAAAATATTTTTCAAAAACCGTAGCTTTATTTGTTCTTAAATCAGTTTTTTTTTACTATTTTTATACTAAGACATTAACTTGGTCTGTATGTAACAGTAAATTTGATTTTCTAAACAACAAATCAGTTATTTGAAACTTTGGGCAAAGATCGATGACAATGTAATAATTTAAATAGTATTTTTTTTATATACGTGCCTGAAATTTTGTCTTATTACTCGATAGACGTCTCTATCTAGAGACAGCTTCACGCATACATTGCATCTTTTAGTTCGGTTATCATACACACTTTAGAAGGACCCTCCTCCATGACGGGAGGGAAACTGACCTTACTATACCATACTAATTTTATATGTATACTAGCAACCCGCCCTCGCTTCGCATCGGTTATAGGTTATAGTCGTTTTACCCGTGTAGTGCCCGTTCCTGTGGGAATACCGGGATAAAATATAGCCTAGTTTACGCCCTGATATTATAGCTTTCCATTGCTGAAAGAATTTTTGAAATCGGTCCAGCCGTTTTGAAGATTACCCGGAACAAACAGACAGACAGACAAAAATTTTTTAATTGCTATTTTAGGCATAGGTGTCGTGCAAATAACCGTGTGAGCATGAAAAAAGTCTATTATTTTGACATTACAAACAGACACTCCAATTTTATTTATTGGTATAGATATAGATTTCTTTTGTACGTGTGTATATCACTGAACTCCTCCTAAACGGCTGAGCCGATGTTGATGAAATCCCCATTCTCGAATCCCCTTGAACACACACAAAAAATTCATCAACATTGGTCCAGCCGTTTAGGAGGAGTTTAGTGACATACACATGTACACAAGAAGTATGTATGTATAGATAAAGATATAGAGTTTTGTTTGGAATTTGCCTTCTTTTGCATAGATGTCAATTATATCCTTTAGTTGTCTTTTACGACATCCACGGGCAAGATAGGGAGTTGTGAGTCGTATTCTTGTTCCGTGACCACACAAAAGAATTGAACTTTAATCACCTGTAATTACAAAAAATATACACAAAAATTCACAATTTATTTCAATTATACTTGTATCAAATAACTTGCACATAATTTAGAATACTTAGACCTTCATATCGGCTTATGTGATGTAGATGGAGGGTGGTCATTGTGAAGTGGGGGAGCTCTGATCAGGACTGATGGCTCATTTTCATCTATTTTCATCTTCAGGGTTCTGCGTAAAACAAACAAACTTAATTCATGATGATCACCTCAGATCATTAGTAGTAGGACCAAACTGTTGACAGTTGTCTGTCTACACCCACGGGCCGGTCCGTCCGGAGTAGTACCACACTCTCGCAGAAAATCGACGTCCGTGTAGTAGCAATTTGTTACTGCGCTTCGTTCGGTGAGCGAGAGATTTGAAAGCCCAACTTTCTGAGGGTGTTTGCGTGTGGTGGGTTTTAGTGATTTCTTTAGTTTCACCGAAACTCATAGCATTTACACTTCCTTCACTTTCTTCGCGGTAGGCACCGGCCTAGCAAAGGTTCATGAGCGGCAGCAACACTTACCATTAGGTGTACTGTTTACACGTTTGCCACCGTTTGCAATAAAAAACTGGTCAAGTGCGAATCGGGGTCGCGTATGTAGGGTTGCGTACCATTTTGTATAAAAATCGCGTTTGTTGTATGGGAGTTCCCCTTAAAAATTTATTTTATTTTGTTTTTAGTATCTTATATCTTTAAACGAGCAATTCTTGTATATATATATATATATTCAGGCTCTCGGAAACGGCTCCAACGATTTTGATGAAACTTGGCATACTAGAGGTTTCAAGGCCAAAAAATCGATCTAGCTAGATTTTATTTATATAAAATGTTGTTTTGTCGATGTTTTAGCAAAACAATACAATAACATTAAATTTTAAAAGAATATGTATTCAAATTTCGCCGTCAACGTCATGAGTTACGATAGTTCAGTTGGGAAGTTGTCCAGTTTTCTTTTAGTTTTGTTTTGGCATTCAAACAGCGTCGGATCGAATCTCGGTGTTATTATTATTCTCTTTTTGTAATTTTTATATTTTTTTCATTATTTAATTTTTATTTTTTATTAATATACATCTAAATAAATTCGACAAAAATACGACAAAAATACAACAAAAACATTCACCAGATATTTTGTTGTTATAGCGGCAACAGAAATACATAAATTGTAAAAATTTCAATTAGCTAGCTCTCGTAGTTCTTGAGATACATGCCTGGTGACAGACAGACGGACGGAAAAACCGCGAAGTCTTAGTAAAAGGGTCCCGTTTTTACCCTTTAGGTACGACACCCTAAAGATAAATATATCCTAGTGCTGGGCTTGAATCTGATCCACAATGAGATGTTAATAGACCAAGCTGCTCAGATGTGGAGAAATAGGCATTTATTTCTGAGTATTTCTTCTCTTTGCATATATGCCTATCATATTCCTTAGGCATCTTTTACGACAACCATAGGCAAGATAGACGGCTTGTCTTTACTTTTTTTTCTTTTCAGTCCATAAATATCTCACTGGATCCTCTAGTTAAGAGCTCGAGAGAAAATTTCATGTGTACATGTGTATGTCACTGAACTCCTCCTAAACGGCAGGACCGATATTGATGAAATTTTTTGTGCATTTTCAAGGGGATTCGAAAATAATTTATATGCACAATTGGAACCGGTAGGTGGCGCTGTTGTCGAATTCAAGGAGATTTCCTTTTATTATATTTCAACAGAACAACGTCTGTTGGGTCAGCTAGTATAGTATATATATAAATTTCTTGCGTACGTGTGTATGTCACTGAACTCCTCCTAAACGACTAGAGCGATATTGACGAAAATTTTTGTGTGTGGTCAAGAGGATTCGAGAATAGTTTAGATTCACAATTGGTCCCGGTAGGTGGCGCTGCTCAGAATTCCTTTTATTTTATTTGAACAGAACAACGTCTGTGGAGTCAGCTAATTACATAGCTAATTATTTAGCCTATACCAACCCATTTGACTAATCTATACCAATAAATAAAATTGGAGTGTCTGTTTGTAATATCAAAATAATAGGCTTTTTTCATGCTCACACGGTTATTTGCACGACACCTATGCCTAAAATAGCAATTAAAAAATTTTTGTCTGTCTGTCTGTCTGTTCCGGGTAATCTTCAAAACGGCTGGACCGATTTCAAAAATTCTTTCACCAATGGAAAGCTATAATATCAGGGCGTAAACTAGGCTATATTTTATCCCGGTATTCCCACGGGAACGGGAACTACGCGGGTAAAACGACTATAACCTATAACCGAAGCGAAGCGAGGGCGGGTTGCTAGTGTATTATAACATTATTAGTCAAATGGGTTGGTATAGGCTTCTATTTGGAGATTTACTTCTCTTGCAGTGAAAATATCACACACAACACTCGAAACCATCATAACTGCATCATTACTGCACAGATGGCGTAGTGGTTAAGTTAACGATCTACACCAGATTCGAATCTCACGCAAGACAAAACTTTATGCGTTCCACAAACTGTTGTTCTGAGTCTGGATATAATTTGTGTCTGTTAAATTACATGTTTGTAAAGGCCCCTGCAACATAAAGATTATTTCCTTAGTACAGGATTTAAAGAAAATAAAGATGTGAGTGCTCAGTGCGGCGAGAGAGATACCGCAAGCGCAACGCATCATATCATTCCGTCTCATTCACGCACTACTACGTATAGACTACATAATATATATATATATATATATATATGTGTGTCGGAGAGAACTGGATGACTAGTTGATCTTTAATTGTATGCATGACGTATAATAATTTATTTTTTATTTGTTTACCTTTTATTTTTAAAATTCTTAATTTGATTTTTAATTTCTTCTATTAAATTATCTACTTACTGATCAAATAAAAAGCTATGAATATTGTACTTTACATAACGACCAATCAGAGCAGAGCATGTGCCTCGAGCGAGGTCGAACGCCATCTTTACTTTAGAGAGGCCGATAGCTTTAGCGACACAGTTGTGTGCGAGACACGGAGTGAGTTAAACAGTTGTTAATAGTGCATTGGACGTTGCGGTGTAAGTAAAATCGGTGCCCCGAACTCGCTGCTCGGTTTTAATTGTTCAATTTAGTGTTTGTGATAGTATTAATATTGTAGTATAGTGTTGGTGTTATTAAAATAGTATTGTTTAAACAAAATTAAATTACTGCAAAACTGTGTTCATTGTTTTGTGCTCGCATCTTACCCTGATGGCGCCCATTAAGTCCGTAACCACTTATGACAAAGTCAAGGAAACTATTTCGCCGACATATATATATATATATATATATATGAGCGTGGCGTTCTATCGCCACGAGCTGGTACACTACGTCAACAATCAGGTTTATCCTCACATACGCCGTCATATATCGTGACGTCGTATCGCCACGATATGTTTACACCACGCCAACGATCAGGTTCACCCTCGTCTATAGTTTCACATCAAAATTACCTACCTGGACTTCGTGTAATCATATAAAACAATAATTAAAAATACAACTCACTTTGTCAACCATTGTGCAAATAGAACAAGAAGATGATATAAATGCACCATTGTCTTCGTGAAAATGGCGAGAAATACAACAAAATTGGCGATCATGAAACAGGTTAGGATGACGAGGTCCTTCAGCGTATTCCAGAAATAGCTGCCGTGTTTTGTGTAACCTCTGATAGGACAATACCTGGAACATAATAATGAACATCTAATTACTAATCATAAACAATATAATTTTTTCATATAGAATCATTTTCTTCTTGTACTGGCAATAAATTTAAATCAAAAATGTGGGTCAAAATTTAATAACTAATTTCTGTAGCGGATAGATAATTATTAGATTATAAATATCTGTAATAACGATGACTTGTGTGGACGACAAACATCTTAGTCCGCCCATGACCATGAACGCTGTAAAGTGTTCGAAAAGGCGGGCAATCATAAATCAAATACAAACGTGATAAAATTAGTAAAATAATTTTATTTACAATGATCATCTATATTCGCTGGGTATTTCTAAATTATTATAGACTAGCAACCCACCCTCGCTTTGCTTCGGTTTCAGTCGCTTTACCCGCGCCGTAGTTCCAGTTCCTGTGGGAATACCGTGATAAAATATAGCCTATGTTACTCCCTGATATTATAGCTTTCCATTGGTGAAAGAATTTTTGAAGTCGGTTCGGCGGTTTAAGCGTGAAAGCGCTACAAACAAACAAACAAACAAACATCCTTACTTTCGCATTTATAATATTAGTATGGATTTAAATTGACTACCTATTGGGTAGAGTTAGGTTTCTATGTGGTGACGGAGTAAGAATACAATCCGCCACCCTTGTCTGCTGCCCGTGGGTATCGTAAAAGATAATTAAGGGATATAATATTCAGATATCATCGATGCAAGAGAAAGAAAACTCGAAATGAAAGCATAGGCTTTCATTTTCTTTCTCTAACACACGCATTCGCTAACACGTCTGACCCGCGTGGTATAGTAGGGTACGTGGTATATTAAATTGCCTCCCATTACATTAGATCTGTGCCCAACAGTGGGACGTATACGGCCTGAGATAATGATGATTGAATAGTGTATTAAATAATTAGCGTATATGTGTAAAGTGACCATTACTTTCATGTCAGAATGAAACTCCTGTAGATTTAGTAAATATAAGAATTTATATTAATATTTATTTCAGCTCATATGCGTCCCAATGTTGAGTTCGAGCCTCCTCCACAAAAGGAAGGATATTGACATTACTGTACCATGCTGGTCAGACAAGTTTGTATAGGGTTTTATTTCGACTTTCTTTTTTCTGGCATAAATGTTATATCCGTATTAAATGCCTTAGTCATCTTTTACGACATCCACGGACAAGATAGGAGTAGGGACAAGTACCTATTCTTACTCCGTCACCACACGGAAATAATTACGGATATATGGATATTTAAAAAAAAATAAAATATATAGTTATAAAAAAATATGTTAGTAATAATTATTATTTAATTTGAATTTAACCAACACATCTCGGTATCTGAAAGCACATATCTGCGACCAGTGTGTGTTACCAGTGATGCCTAAATATTGGCCTCATAACCAAATTCAAGAGCTATGGAGTGGGCTACGCTCGGCATTTCTCTACGAGATAGATTCTGATACACGGAAATCTGTGAAACAACGGGCGGAACCAGCATAGCACGAAGAATTAGCACGCTAAAGTGGCAATGAGCAGACAACATCGCTTGACGAACCGACAACTACTGGAAAAGAAAGGTGCGCGAGTAGGCACCGGGTATCGGACACAGTGTAGGGCATCGCCGCACTAGCTGGGCCAACGACCGGGTGAAAGTTGCTAGCCATCGCTGGATGCAGGCGGCACAGGACCGCATTTTGTGGCGAAACATGAGGGAGGCCTACATCCAGCAGTGAACGGCGATGGGCTGAATAATGATGATGAATTTGAATTAATCATTTCTATTTATTGACGTTGGTGGCAAACGAGCAAATAGCATAACTGATAGTAGATTATACAATATCTTGATACAAGATAATCTATATGTATAACAGAAAGTCGTGTTAGTTACACTATTTATAACTCAAGAACGGCTGTACAGATTTGGCTGAAAATTGGTGGAGAGGTAGCTTAGAACTAGGAGACGGACATAGGATACTTTTTATCCCGTTTTTCTTCTTCTTCTTCTTAATGGCAATGAGCTACTTTTTATCCCATTCGATCGCGTTCCCGTGTGACGTGACATAAAATGTCAAATAGATTTTTCAAATAGATGTGTGTCCATTCGGACAGGCAAAGGGATCAAATATATACAGCCAAGTCTGATACAATTTTCTTCATATTATCTATTAAACATTTATTTATTTAGAATAGCTTATTTATAGTCATGTCCATCAGTAAGTCAATTCGTTACCATTAATTAGGCGTTGAAAACCTAATTAAATATTTTCTCTAGGAATTACCGTAGAATATTAAAATACACGTAAACCACTCTTATATCACATTCACCACACTTCAGCACCTTAACTGTATTATATTACATAAAATATCAGCAAAATTATTCAGTATAACACTATAAAACACTAAAAATATGAATATAATACAAAGAAATCAATCAGTAATTTGTATTCTCTTTGAATCATCATTAACAATGTCGCAACCAAGATGATCGAATCTTTACCAACAAAGCCGTAATGGTTCCTCCATTAGAGACTATATATTCGGAAATTTAGAAAATATATTTACGAAAAAAAATTATGGTGATACGGAGTTCGCCGGATCAGCTAGTTTTTAATATAAATAAAAAAAATCATGTTATTATTTCCATTTTCTATTGCTTTTAAGGGAAACTTAAGAGGATCTTCTCGTCCAACATCCCTCAGTGTCTGAAAACACAGGTCTACGACCAGTGTGCGTTACCAGTGATGACTTACGGCACAGAAACGTGATCCCTGAATATAGGCCTCATAACAAGGCTCAGTCACTCAGCGTGCTATGGAACGGGCTATGCTTAGGATTTCTCTGCGAGATAGAATCCGAAATACGGCAACCCGCAGAAGAACAGGTGTGACCGACATAGCACGAAGAATTAGCACGCTGAAGTGGCAATGGGCAGGCCACATTGCTCGACGAACTGACAGCCGCTGGGGTAGAAAGGTTCTCGAGTGGCGACCACGTATTGGACGACGCAGTGTAGGACGCCCTCCCACTTGGTGGACCGACGACCTGGTGAAACTTGCTGGGTGTTGTTAGACGCAGGCGGCACAGGACCGCACTTTGTGGCGTAACATGAGGGAGGCCTACGTCCAGCAGTGGACGGCGGTAGGCTGAAATGATGATGATTGCTCTTAAAAATTCTGTGGCCTACCACAGACTCGGCCTATGGTACCATAGATTTATTTAAAGACTGTTGTCATCCGCTAATCGTACGAATAATTTATTCTTATTCGTCCTGTGATCTGATAAATAAAGAATATTTATTCCTAACTAGTCTAACCTAACCTATCCTTTATTTTTGAGGTTGGGCTACGGTCAGCGCACCTGTCGCCTGGCTCTGTCTGAAGCGACAGAGAGGCGGCGCGCAGCCCCGTAACCCACCCGCGACACGTCGTCTTCGTCGTTGGGCCGACCACCGGTACAGGGTGATTTGTCGTCAGTGGTCAGCCTAACGGAATACCCCTTGAGCAGTATCCTCTCCTCGAACCTAAACTAACATAACATAACCTAACGGCTCTTAACATTATTTGTATTAAACTTAATTCAATTTATTAGTATTCTATAGTATTTAGTTCTCCCAAAAATGACAGTAACACGAAAACATTAAAATTTTACACTTGATAAATATATTATTAATATATTTTTAAAATTTAATATTAACTATTTATTATAATTTAATAAATGTTATGTAACTGCTAATAGATAATACTAACAAACAAATTCTAACCTCAAATTATATGAAGCACATTTTTCATAGAACGCTTCAATTAGTATGAACATGAAATTATTTTTGCTGTATGATTTATTCTCCATAATTGAGCAGATACTCTTGCTATGGGCGATTGAACTATACCCACCAACTGACCGGTACACAGGACCAGGTACCTTGCATTTACATTTTTCAGCCTTAAATCCAGAACACTTACAGGGCATATTGTCTGTGTACAATTTTCATAATTTTTTGTTGGTTGTTTTAATATATAAACTTCTATGGTTTGTTTTTTTAAGGTGGATGCGGGTGGATGCAAAGCTACAATGACAATAAGTATTTTTTTAAACTTTGACATCGACTATAGCTAATTCTAATATATGGTAGTTTCATTGGTCTATGGTTAATTAAAATATTTCTAGTTTATACTTACTGGTGCTATTTGGCTAATTTTTTAAATATTTATATATAAATTTCTTGTGTACGTGTGTATGTCACTGAACTCCTCCTAAACGGCTGGACCGATGTTAACGAAATTGTTGTGTGTGTTTAAGGGGGTTCGATAATGGTTTAGATTCACAATTGGTTCCGGTAGGCGCTTATCAGAACAGAACAACGCCTGATGGGTCAGCTAGTGTTTATATGTATACATATTTCTTGTGTACGTGTATATGTCACTGAACTTCTTCTAAACGGCTGAATCGATGTTGATGAATTTTTTTGTATGTGTTCAAGGAGATTCGTGAATGGTTTAGGTCGATATTTAGACCCAGTAAGTGGCGCTGCGATCGATTTCAAAGAGAATTACTTTATTTTTATTTGAATAGAATAGAACAGCGTCTGTATATATAATGTACAGGTGGTGTCTGTATATATAATGTAATACAGAGTGTCCCTAAATTAAACGTCCACCCGAAAGTGGGTGGTAGATGACTTTGTGACTGCTTTTTTATTCTTTTCAGAGCTGTCATGAAGTCATCTATAACCCACTTTCGTTTGGACGTTTAATTTAGGGACACTCTGTATACATGAATATATACTAGCTGTATATATATATATATATATATATACAGTAGAACCCGTTTCAGACGATTTCGCAGGGACCCGACCAAAAACGCGTCTTAGGCGGCAAAGAGAAAAAAACGTGCCATTATTATTTATTACTAGCAATCCGCCCTCGCTTCGCTTCGCTTCGGTTATAGGTTATAGTCGTTTTACCCGCGTAGTTTCCGTTTCCGTGGGAATACCGGGATAAAATATAGCCTAGTTTACGCCCTGATATTATAGCTTTCCATTGGTGAAAGAATTTTTGAAATCGGTCCAGCCGTTTTGAAGATTACCTGGAACAAACAGACAGACAGACAGACAAAAAAATATAAAGTTTCTTTTTAGGCATAGGTATCGTCCAAATAACCGTGTGAGCATAAAAAAAGCCTATTATTTTGACATTACAAACAGCCGCTCCAATTTTATTTATTGGTATAGATATTCTATTATTATTTTGAATACCTATTGAATTTAACATTTAAAAATTACCTAAAATGAAATGTTATTTATTACTATTACTTAAGGCAGCTATACTCTAAGTGTGTTCCGCGGAACCCTAGGGTTCCGTGATACCTCTGTCGGGGTTCCGCAAGAATTTAGAAATAAAAAAATCAAAACACCTCTCTCTGGTCGCTCCGCGTCTGTGCGGACTCCGCGGCCGCGCGGAGACAAAACGCTATGAATGTTATTTATTTATTTATTTGTATTTGTATAAGCTTGTGTTACATTAGCTGGTACAATATCTCATAAGTTTGGTCTCAACAATTTTATACTTGTACAACGCGTTTGCTCTAAGTTTGCCGGTCTGTGGAATGCGCGTACCCTCCCTCACGTGACAACAAAACTTATAATGTGTCATAGTTTTACCCAAATATCTAACGTACACAATTTTTATTGTTGCAATTAAATAAAAAATTTCGAACGTCATACACTCATACCTATCGCCAGCGGCAAACTTAAAACGAGCGGGTAGTATACTTGTAAGCGCTCAGTCTCTTTGATAAAAGCCGCCTCTGAATTAGACGCTATAGTTGTCAACTAGCGACTTTCGTCTCTAACTTCAAAGGATAAAGTCGATATTGTTTACAACGCTATTTTTAAATTTCTGTTTTTATTTTTGCTTTTTGTTTATCAAAGGTGCCGACTCGAGTATTTTCGAGAATATTTGAGATCGAGTCTAGGACTAAGTATAAAAGCGGCGATCGCGCGTTGGTGTCGTCAGTTGATGATTAGCGTTCGGAGCGATAAGTTACTACCTACTTACAAGCTCGCTAGCGAGAAACTAGTGTTCATTGTTTTACTGCCTGCTGTATTCTGTTGTCTCAGTTTTATACATTTCTTCCCTGTAGGTTCTAAATTTAGTCTCTTATACGCAGTAACGATTGTGCATTATTTAAACCCCACTATCCTGACTTGTAACATTATAAATAAAGAAGAATGGAACGTTGGCTTAAAGGTGTTAAACGTGTTCCAACAACATCTTCTAATGACGCTGAATGTTCAAAAGCAATGCGCGCGGAGAATTTAGCAATCACCGATCCAGAAGATGATGCCACGAGTGCCACGACTTCAAGCTCGACGGTTTCAAAGACGAAAAAAAGGAAGTATGATGAATCTTATATCAGTTTCGGATTTGTTGATTCCAACGGCTCACCTCTCTGCATGCTCTGTAGTAAACTGCTTCCTAATAGTTCCATGGCACCTGCCAAATTGCGTCGACATTTAGAAACCGTACACCCCGAGACTAAAGACAAGAATAAAGAATTTTTTGTTCGCAAAAAAGATCAGTTATTAGAAAGTCAAAAAAATATGATGCATGTAACACAAACTACCAACGAAAAGGCCACGGAGGCATCATACTTAGTTAGCTATCGCATTGCACGCCCAGTTTGGGTTTAGGAGAGGTCGTTCGACGATCGAGGCCCTGTTGCGCCTGAGGGCCGTGGCGACTGAGGCCGTCACCGGCGGGGGAGTGCTGTTGGTGGTGTCCCTAGACATCGCCAACGCATTCAATAGTCTGCCATTCAGCTGCGTCAGGGAGGCGCTCCGTTACCACGGAGTGCCAGCTTACCTGAGGCGGCTGGTGGCAGACTATTTAGAGGAGCGCAGCGTCCTCTACGCCAACCGAGTAGGGGACGTTGTGCGAACGCCCATGACGTGCGGTGTTCCACAGGGGTCGGTCCTCGGACCCACCCTGTGGAACATCGGCTACGACTGGGCGTTGCGGGGGAGCCTCCCACCCGGGCTGGGCGTGATTTGTTACGCCGACGACACGCTCGTCACAGCCCGCGGTGGGACGCTACAAGAGGCGGTAAGCCTGGCGACCTCAGGCACCGAAGAGGTCGTCAGGCGGATCGAGGCGCTGGGGTTGAGGGTGGCCCTGGACAAGACGGAGGCCCTCTTGTTCCATGGGCCCCGTATGGACCCTCCCATCGGCGTCTCGATCACCGTCAATTCGGTTGGGATCAGCATCCAGGCCCATATGAAGTACTTGGGCCTGGTGCTCGACGGGCGATGGTGGTTTCGGGAGCATTTCCGCAGGCTCGTCCCGCGGCTCGTCGGCGTGGCGTCCGCCCTACAATGGCTGATGCCGAATGTGGGCGGACCGAGCGCGGCATGTCGACAGCTGTACGCGGGGGTCATCCGGTCGATGGCCCTGTACGGCGCACCGGTGTGGGCGGGATCCATGACCGCCCGACTTAGGGCCCTTCTGTGGCGTCCACAGAAGGTCATGGCGGTCAGGATCATCCGCGGGTACCGCACGGTGGCGACGGAGGCGGCGTGCCTATTGGCCGGGACTCCCCCGTGGGACCTGGAGGCGGAAATGCTCGCCGACTTGTATCGGCGGGTGTCGGGGGTGCGCGGGGGGGGTGGTGTTGTTTCCTTGAAGGAGCTCACCGCCTGGCGCGTCGACGCCCGCCGGGACGTCATCGCCCGTTGGGCAGACCGGCTGGAGAGGCCTCGATACGGTGTTTGGACCGTGGAGGCCTTCCGGCCGGTGCTGATGCAGTGGTTAGAAAGGCGGCACGGGGTGCTCTCCTTCCGACTCGTGCAGGTCTTGACGGGGCATGGATGCTTCGGCAAGTACCTGTACAGGGTCGCTAGGAGGGAGAGAACTCCGTCCTGCCACCACTGCGATTGCGACGAGGACACGGCGCAGCACACGCTCGAGGTCTGTGCCGCTTGGGCAGAGCCGCGTCGTGAACTCGTCGCAATTATCGGTGCAGACCTGACGCTGCCGACCATCGCTAGGGAGATGCTCGGCAGCATCAGGAATTGGGACGCGGTCGCAGCCTTCTGCGAGGCAGTTATCTCGCAGAAGGAGGCGGCGGGTCGCGAGCGCGAGGAGCACAGCCTCGATGATGCGACCCGCCGTCGGCGACTGGGGCGGCGCAGGCGGGAGTACCTGCGTGCAATGCCGCCCTAGCCGAGGCCGCGGGTGACGTGACCGGGGATTAGTCCGTCACCCGCCGAGAGGCCGACCGCGTGAGGAAAGACCGACGTCCTCCCCGAGGGGGGGACGTCGGTCGATGGGAGGGTACCCCGGGTAGAGGGTATTTCGTCGGGCTGACCACTGATGACAAGTAACCCTGCTCCAGTGGTCGGCCCAGCGACGAGGTCGACGTGGTGTTCGGGTGGGTTGCGGGAGTTGCGGGCTTGAGCCCCTCTGTCGCCCCGGACGGAGTGGTGCGTAGGCGCGCCGACCGCAGCCCACACAAAAAAAAAAAAAAAAAAAAAGCTATCGCATTGCACAAGCAGGTGAAGCGCACACTATCGCTGAGAAATTAATAAAACCATGTGTATTAGACATAACAAAATGTATGCTTGATGAAAAATCTGCAAAGCATCTTTCTACTGTTCCGCTATCAAACGATACTGTTTCACGACGAATCCATGATCTGGCAAGCTACGTCAAACAAGAACTAGTTACACGTCTACAAAATACACGATTCGCTTTGCAAATGGACGAGTCGACTGATGTCGCTGGTTTGGCTATCCTGCTGGTTATTGTGAGATATCCATATAAAAGTTCTTTTGAAGAAGACATGCTTATGTGTTCATCGCTGCTTAAACACTACCGGGGAAGAAATTTTTAATAAAATAAATATATTTTTTGAAGAACATAATCTCAGTTGGAACAATTGCATTGACATTTGTACAGATGGGGCCAAGGCGATGACAGGTAAAACAGCAGGAGCAGTGTCACGAATGAAAAATAAAGCGCCTAATTGTAGTTCCAGTCATTGTATTCTGCATAGACAAGCACTTGCGATGAAGCAAATGCCGTCTAATCTAAAATTAGTTATGGATGAAGCGGTAAAAATAATTAATTTTATCAAATCACGACCACTACAATCCCGATTGTTCTCATTATTGTGTGAAGATTATGGCAGCAAACATAAAACACTGCTGCTCCATACAGAAGTGCGATGGCTGTCTCGGGGAAAAACTTTAACAAGGCTATTTGAACTTAGAGCCGAGTTACAAATGTTTCTTTCAGCAGATACTTCTTTTAATTTGAAGGACCGTTTGTATGATAAAACTTGGTTGTTCCGATTGTCTTTTATGGCGGATATCTTTCAAAAACTTAACGAATTAAATTTATCGTTGCAAGGTAAACAGACAACAGTGTTTTAGGCCTATAATAAAATAACTGCTTTTAAAAGAAAATTAGAATTTTGGATCATTTGCATTGGTAGGAAAGAAATAGAAAGTTTTACGTTACTCAGTGAGTTTGTTAGCGAAAACGACTCAGAAATGTTTGAAGATAATGTGTTTGAAGAATTGGTCCAATATCTCAGTTCGATGCGCGCATCTTTTGAAAAGTATTTTCCCGAAGAACACAATACAAAAATTAAAGTGAACTCCTGGATTCATAATCCTTTTTTACCCAACTTGGAAAAGCCTGAAAACATGTCAAATGAGATATATGAATCTCTTTTAGAAATGTCATCAGACACAAATATGGAGTCATTGTTCAAAACGACGCCTCTTAATGATTTTTGGTGCAGAATCCAAGATGAATATGCAATGCTTGGCCAAATGGCTCTGGATATTCTTCTCCCGTTCCCAACTACATATTTGTGCGAAACAGGATTCTCTACCTACGCAGCCACGAAAACAAAATATCGCAATAGACTGGACGCCGAAGCTGATAAGAGACTCCAACTTTCTTCCATCAAACCTGATATCAAGCAATTGATGAAAAATAAAAAACAGTTTCATACCTCCCACTAGTTAGATTTTTTCTTTTTTAATGTTTTCTATTATTGTCCTTACCAAGTGGTGAAGTAAATAATAATTAGTAACTGATACATTGTACTTTTATTATGCTGATTAATATAGAATACACTTATAAAAATAATTGTTTTATTGTAGGGTTCCATCAAGTATTTTGCTTCCCAAAAGGGTTCCGTCATTTAAAAAGTTTGAGAACCACTGACTTAAGGTAATCACTTATTTTAGTTTGACAAAAAAAAATTGAGGCATTAACAATTACAAGATTTTCAACATAATTTAATTTTCGCAGTGCGTCTTCGCTTTGATTCAAAGAAGTTACATAGCGTCTTAAATCATTAACTGTTGAAATGCCTGGGCGTGTGATAAAATCGGAGTTGACATCTTCTTCTTGGTCATTATCACTCAGGGTCGCTATAATATACATTGCATGTCCAAGAGATGTCTATTCCTTATCCTGAAATTTATAGTGTTTTATCTATGCTATGTAATCACCTATGTCAATAATCAAAATGTCAGTTCTTCCAACCAATATGTATACTTAAATATATTTTATACACTTTTAACAATGACATATGAAATAAATCTTGCAAATATATTACGAAAATAAAATGTTGTATTTAGTATTTCGATATTTAATTTAACAGAAAACATCTAATATGCAAGGTATGTAGAATAAAGTATGCTCAAGATAACCCCTTAACCCCAAGATATTACCCTTTCTGACCAGCGTAGTTATTGTATCAATTTTCCTTTGTGTTGAATTGTATTCTTACTCTGTCACCACACGGACATATCATATTATAATTATTGATATTCGCTCTAGATTTTTACCCAAGTCAAAGGAGCTATAAGCATCGCATTGTTGAAAATTCTCTCTACAGTATAAAACTAAAGTGTCATTTTGTAAATGTCTAAATAATAGGTTTTTTCACGCTTAAGCTCTCATTTACTCGACACCTTTAGCTAAAAACCTCTTTAATTTTTTTTTATCTATGTATCTATCTGTCTATTTATTCAGGATAATTTACTAAACGGCTGAACCGACTTTAATTTTATTTTACAAAATACTATTTTCACTCTCAAGAACCCTTACAAATTTTTGCTCGGTTCGGGCATCAAACCCAAGGTTTCGATAAACTGTAGTCGCGTATCGTCGTATTTTAGAAGATATTGGAGATTTAAAATATGTAGGCAAGGCGACTGAAACTGAAGCGAAGGCAGTTGTGCGCCTAAACTTTGCTTGTCCCAATTTTTGTTCCTCAACTTTCATGGTTACGGTACTAAGGCTTTCATGTCCAACAAGTCATTGTTATTTCAGAAGTTGCATTTTCTATTTATTGCTGATGGTGTCAAACGAGGAGTAAGCAGCACACCTGAAGGTAAATGATACTGCCGCACTTGGACCTTTGCTATTGTAAAGGTCACGGCACTTCTGGGCCATTGCCTGCCATGAAGAAAATGCTCCTCTTAAACTTATAAAGTGAAACCACTTTGATTTCTGATGTTTACGTGGATATGACACATTATAAATGAAACTGCTTTTCGTGAATTTTATTCCGTCTGTATTTGATTTTAATTGCCCGACGTTTCGCACACTTTACAGCGTTTGTGATCACGGGCGGACAGATTAATCAAACGCAATAAAATACGTAAAATAGTTTTATTATAATTTCACTTAACAGAATCTACGAATGGCGGTTATGGGAGTGTTCAAAATTCAAGATTAATGATTCAAACTAACAATTCCCTAGATTTTATGATATTTAATCAAGATAATAAGTTTTCCAGAGATATTTTAATGCAATACGATGCTACTAAGCCCTATACCAAATATCATTCACCAAAGTTTAATAGATCAAATTCTCTTACAAAGGACTTTCATCCGTTAACAAGGTGATTTGTTTTAATTTATTATTTTATGTTTTAATTTAACATTTTTTAAATTGATAGAATTATTGTTTTTACCGTTGTCGCTGGTCACCTGGAGCTGGATATCCTTTTGGGTTATCGAGCGCCTCATCCGGCTCGGGGTGACTGCCACGGCGGTGTGAAGAACAAGAACGGAGCCAACCACGATCGACATCTCACCTATTAAGTATAACGATTACAGATTTATCATTTTTTATTTAAGACAGCCAATTATAACCAAAATTAGAAAAGTGATTTTATTGCCTTTGCTAACAGACGTGTAAACAATTCACTTTTTTGGAGCAAAGGCTATGATATAGTCACGCCATGCTTGACCCACTCGGTGAAAGGGAAATGACAGCGTACAACCCCATAACTTGCCGTAACGAACCACAATATGGCGGCGACGGTATCCGGCCCTTGTCATCGGCAGCCCATTCTACTGGCACCATCAACAAATAGTATCGCTGAACCTCATTGCATGCATTCACATTCCCTACACTTTCTTTTCGCTAGGCAGTAGCCTAACAAAGGTCCATAAGTGGCAACATCACTTACCATCAGGTGTGCTGTTTGCTCGTTTGACAGCAATGTACCAGCAATATAAAGAGATAAATATGCAGATAACATTATCCAAGAGAAGAAGAAATCGTCCTAAAACCTTATGCCAACACGTTTAATCAGTATGGTATTATAGGTCAAAAAAACCCTCCCATTCTTAAGGAGATCCGAAGCTAATAGTGAGCCTTGTGTGGGTTAAGGTAATACCCATTATCCAAGAGAAGAAGAAATCGTCCTAAAACCTTATGCCAACACGTTTAATCAGTATGGTATTATAGGTCAAAAAAACCCTCCCATTCTTAAGGAGATCCGAAGCTAATAGTGAGCCTTGTGTGGGTTAAGGTAATACCTATAAATCGATTCATAGACATTTAAAAGCTATCTTTTTTAAATAATGATTCCTGATGTTTACGCGAGAATTTACACATTGTAAATAAATCTATTTTTTACGGATTTCATCACGTTTGCATTTGATTTTTGATTGCCAAACCTTTCGAACATTTTACAGTATTCATGATCACGGGCGGACATTTATGTACTGTAATTTGCTCTGAAAATTTTGGCGCCATATAAAAATAAACTTAAAGTACCTAAAGTACCTTAAAACTTAAGTATTAAGTAATATACAAATTTAATTTATTTTATTTCAGCAACATATTTATAAATAAAGACTCTTTTATTAGTAACTATCAACAAATAAGACCACTGTACAGTAAAGATAGTCAGGCAAAAATCACTGGAGATTTTCAAATGTTCCCTGCGGACACAAATCAATTTGAACCAGACGATTTAAAAACTGAGACCGTTGAACCCGTTTTAATCATAAATCAATTAAACAGTGATATTGACGTGGAAAATGTGATCGATGAATTATTATCCAACCAAGAATTTTACCAGCTTTCATCACTATGTGTACTAGTGCCTACATCAGATGATGAAAATCAATTCGCAGTGAGACCTTGGAATTCTACTAAATGTGTTCAATTATCAGAAAATATCAACAGATGGAATAGAGGCAATACGCTATGTAAGTATATTAGAAATTATATAAATGACTCGCTAAGTAATAATACATATATGTATACCGTAAAGTATATTAGGTTAATCTGTGCCATGTACCAACAATCTAGGTCGTACGATGGAGACTCCGACGAGTTCAGTGTGGGAGTATGTCTGCACCAAGGGTCAGCGTTAAGTCCTTACCTCTTCCTATTGATAATGGATGCATTAACATCGGAGATATTGGAAGAGGCGCCCTTGCGCATGTTATTCGCCGATAACATTGTTCTCGTCGGGGAAGAGGGTCTTGAGGTACAGCGCATGCTGGCAAAGTGGCACCGTAAATTGGAGAATTTTGGCATGAAAATTAGCAGACCTAAAACAGAATACAAGTTCTGCGATTTCGGCGGTCTCTTCAATTTTACACCCATGTCCTTAGATGGAGTACCTATACCAGTATGCTCGGATTTCTGTTACCTAGTTTCTCTTATCCAAAGCGATAGCAACATGGATCGTGCGGTGAAGCACAGAATTGATGCGGGATGGATAAATTGGCGGTAAGTCACGGGTATAACATGCGACTCCAAAGTACACCTCAAATTAAAGGGCAAAATATACAAAACCTTAATAAGACCTGCTATGCTGTATGGATCAGCATGTTGAACGACAAAAGCGACGGATGAGAGACGACCGTATGTAGCGAAGATGCGAATGTTGAGATGGATTTGTGGTGTAACAAGAATGGATAAAGTCAGAAATGAACACATTAGAGGAAGTTTGAAAGTTGCGCCAGTGACAGACTAGTTAAGGAGTCAACGGCTGACATGGTCTGGATACGTGATGAGGCGGGATGAAAATAATGTTGTGAAAAAAAAATTGTATGAATTTTGAAGGCTTTAGGGGTAAAGGAAGACCAGGGAAAAATGGATGGACTGCGTGCGGCATGACATGGATAGTCTGGGATGACTGCAGAGATGACGTTTGATAAGATCGTATGGAAGAAGATGACATATTGCATCGACCCCAAGTAATTGGTATAAGAGGAAGATGATGATGATGATAACTAAGTAAGAATTATACACAAGGCTTACTAATATTAGAATGTATTATAACCCCACAATATACTGCGGCATTCGTTAGTAACCACTGACGTGTAAGAATTACAAGGAAACTATTTCACGGATTTTATTGCGTTTGTATTTGATTTTTGTATGCCCGACATTTTGATTGCTTTAAGGCGTTCATGGTAGCGGGTAGATATAAATCTCTATAACAACGATAACATATTGGACGTAAGACATCTTAGTCAGCCCGTGATCATGAATGCTGTAGAGTGTGCGCAACGTCGGGCTATCAAAAAGCAAATACAAACGCGAAAAAGTCAGTAAAATAGTCTTTTACGATACATACGGATAAGATAAGGTGGGAAAGATAGATGGTGAATTATGTTCATATTTTGTCACCACACGGAATGAAACAGAATATACATTAGGCACATTTAGTATTATCCTCTTGGCCGGAACTCCCCCATGGGACCTGGAGGCGGAGATGCTCGCCGACATTTATCGGCGGGTGTCGGAGACGCGCGCCCGCGGCGGTATGGTCTCCCTGCAAGAGATCACCGCCTGGCGGATCGACGCCCGCCGTGGAGTCATTGCCCGTTGGGCAGTTCGGCTGGAGAGTCCTCGGTACGGTGTCAGGACCGTCCAGGCCTTCCGGCCGGTGCTGATGGAGTGGTTGGAGCGGACGCACGGGGTGCTTTTCTTCCGACTGGTACAGGTGCTGACGGGGCACGGATGCTTCGCGAAGTACCTGCACAAGATTGTCAGGAGGGAGAGCATACCGTCCTGCCACCACTGCAGTTGCGACGAGGACACGGTGCAGCACACGCTCGAGGAGTGTGCTTCGTGGGAGGGGGAGCACCGTAAACTCGTCGCGATTATCGGTATCGACCTGGCGCTGCCGACCATCGCCAGGGAGATGCTCGTCAGCCTCAGGAACTGGGACGCGGTCGCCGCCTTCTGTGAGGCCGTTATCTCACGGAAGGAGACGGCGGATCGTGTGCGAGTAGAGATCCTATTCGGCGACACGTTCCGCTGCCGGTGACTCGGGCGGCGCAGGCGCGAGTATCTGCGCCTAATGCCGCCCTAGCCGAGGCCGCAGGTGATCGGACCGGGGAATTGTCCGTCACCCGCAGTGTGGTTAAACGCGTGACGGCGACCGACGTCCCAGGACGTCGAGAGGTGAGGGTACCCGTAAGGGTATTCCATCGGGCCGACCAATGACGACAAGTCCCATCTGCTCCAGTGGTCGGCCCAACAACGAGGTGACGTGGGTACGGGTGGGTTATGGGCTCGTGCGCCGTCCTTTCATCGCTCCGGACGAACTAGACCACGCGTGCGCTTACCATAGCCCACCCATAAAAAAAAAAGGCACATTTAGTAATTTTTCTATCGATCGATATAGATAACGAAGATAATGGCCGAAGATGAAGGTAATATTATATTAAAGACGAGCAAGGATGAATATTCTTTAGAGAACGGAACTTAAAACCCAATGAAAAATGTGACAGCATAAATAGGATATTATTTTTTTAATTTCTTTATCGAATCAAATAACTAAATTAATCAAAACTTACAGATTGGCCACAAACTAAAATATCCGACTCAAAGAGCATGAAAATATCTGCAAATGGAAGAAGTTTTATCTTGGAAGGAGTAACTGATAAAGAATTATATTTTAACAGCATTGTTATAACACGAGATTTGCTAAACTATATCAATAGTATATGTAAAGAACCAACGAAGAACAAACTTTGTCAAATAACAACACCTAATGATACTGTCAGAATTGATTTACATAACTTAAAAAATATACCGAAGCATATGGTAAGCACAGATACTACCGAAGATAGACCATGTTGTTGTAAACCAGCAAATTATAAATTTACTACAGCCAATAAATATCCAAAAACTCCTCAAATAGATTATAAAGATAAATGTTTAAATAATGTAAAACCTCAACTGATGTTCTATACACCTAAATTCATCCGACAAGGTAAGTTCAATGATTTCTGACGTTTACACGAGTATTTGTGTGATGACGGAGTAGAAATACAATTCACCACACCCTCTCTTACCCGTGGGTGTAGTAAGAGATGACTAAGGAATATATTACGCATATAACATCTATGCAAGAGATGGAAAACTCGACACAAAACCCTATACCAACCTATCTGACCAGCATGGTGTGGTGCAAGTTCAATTTTCCTCCTATTATAGAGGAGGCTCGAGCCCAGCAGTGGGACGTATATGAGCCGAAATGATGATGATGACACGAGTATAATACTTTATAAATAAAACTATTTTACGGACTTTATCACGTTTGTATTTCAATTTTGATTTACCAACGTTTTGAATACTTTACAGCGTTCATGGTTACGGGAGGCCTAAGATATCCTAAGTCCAACAAATCATCGCTGTTAAATAGATTTATCCGCTACAGAATTAGTTATTAAATTTTGTTGAAAAATCTAATGCAAACGCAATAAAATTGTGATGATGGTTAGAGAATGCAACATGCCATCATCCCTTACTTTCCTGTGGTAGTCGCAAAAACCAGCTAAAAGCTTACCAAGTAACTCGGTAGTTATCTGCAATCATTATTTCAGCTCGTATACGTCCCACTGTGTGGCTCGAGTTTCTTATATAACAGAAGGGAAATGGATCTAGTATACCAGGCTGGTTAGACGCGTACACTGGAACTATGCCCCGCCTGGGGACCTCAGCGCCACGTCCTGTCAACGGAATTGGGAATAACAGACCTGTTGGTGGCGACCACCATCTCCAAGATGCTCGGCAGCGACAGCTGTTGGTCGTCGATTGCCTCCTTCTGTGAGACTGTCATGACAAGGAAGGAGGCCGCGGAGTGGGCACGTGAGGCACTTGCGTCCGCTGACTCGCTCAGCCGGCGACGACTAGGGGGGAGGAGACGCCGTTATGCGCTCCTCCACCCACCGCCCTGAATGATGACAGGACGTGGCCAGGCGGCCAAGCGTTGGGGTGTCGGGGATAGAATGTTATCAGACGATCTCTCCGGCACCCCGTAAAAGCGCGTAAGGGGCCGCTGTAGTTTTAGTGGGTATTTAGGTGACTTCTGTGGCCGGCGAGTCCCACACACACTCCCCTATCTGTAACCGGCGGGGGATAGTGCGTAAATGCATTTCCACAGCGTGAAAAAAAAAAGCCTGGTTAGACGCGTTGGTATAGGGTTTTATTTCGACTTATCCTTGTCTTGCATAGATGTCATATGCATATTTAACCCCTTAGTGGACCTATGCGATACTCAAGGGTAAGATAGAGGTAATGTAATGTATTCTTACTCAGTCACCACATAGCGATAAATTTAAAATAATTAAAAATAACAAGAGTTTGTATCATCGATTGCTAAACCAAGAGGCCTACAACTAACAGTGGACAACCATACGCTTATACGTGGACGCTCTGACAAAGTTAGTTATTTCGAACATAACATGGAGAAAATATGTACCTATTCCTGAAAATTCAGTTATTTGATTGAATTAAGCAAAATACGGGCGAAGAATGGGAGACCCGTCACTTTCGTAGGTTAATCCGAATATCGAACACCTCAAGAATTTAAGGAATATAGAGTAAGATCAAGGTGGACTAAGCTTCTTAATCCTATGTGATAAGCATCCTCTAGAACTGAAATTCGCATTTGAAGTCGAACCCTTATGAGGATGCCTCCTTCAGAGGCAAAACATGTGTCAAATAAATACTTGAAATTCTGCGAAAAGTTAGAAGTTGAATTTCTGAGGGCTGCACATCATATAGGAGTAAGAAAACTTCCATATATCCGAAACCACTATGATCATATCCCATATTCCTTTCCATTTTGGGATATGCAGTATATTGATTAGCCTTGAGAAATCTGGATCTCTCTCCCTTCCTTCCATTTATAAATAATTCTGCTATTCACTTTTAGGTTTTGTTCCTCATTTTAATGCTAATACTGACGATCGACCAAAGCAAATAAAGAAAGAAATATGTTTACATGGTAACCAAACACCAATATCAATTTCGCCATGTCATATTACTCCTTGCAATACACGCAAATGTTGCCATGCACCACAAAAAAATTTGGAACGTTCAGGACATATATCCCGAAAAGAATTTCGAAGTTCTTTACAACGATCCTGTAATTGTAGCCCAGATCAATTAAAACAGTTGTTTGAATTATTGGAAGCTAATAGATTGAAGAACATGAAGAGTGTTGCCTGTGGTGAAAATATGGATTTAACTCCAATTACTAGCTGCACTAAAGAATCGAAGCCTACTCGTAATATCTCTTTTATTTCTATCGTTATATTTATTCATTTTAGGTCTTAGTATTTTAGGGCTCCAGCCTCCTACATAATAGGAAGGTAATTGATCTACTATAGTACGTATAATGACTTGTCGATCCCAGTCCCATCTAACAGGTTCAATTATTCATTAAAACCATTATTGAATTCAACTGAACAGCCAAAAAGTTTCACCCAAATCGGCACAATCGTTTAAGAGGAATTCAGTCACATTTCCACGTACTGAAGAATTATAAGTAAATATAATTTCATATCTTTATAAAATATGAAATATGTATAAAGATATGTTATTGGACATATATGTATATATTTTAATAGGGCTAATCCTACCACACATTCCTACCATTGTAACTCCTAGAGGTCACGATCCGCAATAGGCTACAGAGCGCTTTTATCTTCAGGCAGTTCTGTGAAACGTTTTTTATGATTTATTAAACGGTTTTATTTAGCTTACCCCGTTTGTTTATTTTATCTTTGTTGGGTCAAATTTAGTAATTGAAATTTCATCCTCTTTCTGTCAACTGATTAATCTGAAATTTGGTATAAGCCTTTGGTTTTGGTGACAATACAATTATGTATGGTCAATATTTTTGTAAATTCAAGATGGCCGCCGTTACAAAATGGCAGATAACCTATTTTTTTTTTCAATCCCATCAATATGGGTATCAAATGAAGGGGCTTGACAAGTAGAATACAATGCACTATACATATTCAAAATCTCAGATGGCCGCCACTACAAAATGGCGGAGAACCTATTTGTTTTTCAATCCCATTAATATGGGTATTAAATGAAAGGGCTTGACAAGTAGAATACAGTGCTCTATACAAAATCAATATAAAAACTTGAAAATAAAAAAAAAAATATTTTTTAAATTAAACGGTTTTATTGTAAAGAAAGAGTAAAAATAAAATCGTGGGGCACTTCAAATATCTACATCGTCGATTAAAATGTTTGTTTTGTAGTGTGCATATGTTTTCCATGTGATGACGGAGTAAAAATACAATTCACCACCCTAACTTTTACCCGTGGGTCTCGTAAAAACGACTAAGGGATATGATAATGCAGATAATATCTATGCAAGAGAAGAAAAACTTGACATTATACCCTATACCAAGACGTCTGACCAGCGGTGTACAGTAGGTCAATTTACCTTGGACCTTGAGGTCTGAGCTCAGTATGGGCTGACATGATGATATGGATACGATAAGTCCATCAGTACAGTCTATATGCTGGGAAGTATCGATTGGCCGGGTTGCGGTCGGAAAATATTAGTACCGTCGTTTGCTTGAATGAGAGGCTGCGCTTGCTTGAGGATTCGATTTGAACTAGCCTGCTGCATGGGTAACAAAAATCATAATAGGGACTGTACCAATAATATTTAGATGACAGCCTTAAAATGTTTTACAGTACCCAAGTATAAATATTACAAATAGAATCTTGAAAAGAGATAATTTCAGTTTGGTAGAGCGTTGTTGAACAGGCCTACACTACCTATGTGACGTTCGACGTCACATAGGTAGTGTAGGCCAAAGCACTCACATAAAATACACTTAAACTAAAAGCTAGTTTTTAATGGTTACTATTTTAACAACTCAATGTGATTTATATTTATCGCGTACTGTACAGAATTAATATGATTTTTATCTTCAGGTAGAAGAGGATATTTTTGCAAATTTAAAAAGAAAGATGACAACAAAATAAAATGTTGCCAGAAACAAAGAGATAATTTGAAGCATTTGTGTGCCTGTGAAGAACAGCAGAAACCTGTACCAAAACCGAAACTCAAAATTAAAACTCGATCTAGCGGGTGTCAATCAGCTTTTAAAAGCGCTGTGGTTATGAGAGGACCTTATGGCGAAGAAATACCAGTATTAGGCCAAACAGCTCCTTCTAGTCCAGAAAATACAACTGCCCTAGCAAGTGTTGGTATTCAAGATGATCCCGGGTTCATTCAATATGCATTAGGACAAACACTGCCAAGCAATATTGATTATTCAACTACCGAGAAACGAAGAGAACCGGTGGGTTTTTACGGTTTACCTAATTACAAAAGTCAAATTGGTCTTGTAGAGGTATTGGGTCCTGTAGGAGGTTATGCTGCAATAGGATCAGGAGGAACTTATACTCAAGCAGGTAATAGGCAGATAAGATTCAGCGCTGCCGTCGGTCCTGATCATGTGATTAACCAGATTGCCGTCGAAAAAGAGTCAGAAACAAAGATTCAAAAGGAAAAAAAACGTAAAGATAAATCTAAAGTGACTTGCGATTGTAAAACAGATCTAGTTACTGCAACCGAAACTAAGCCTACACCTGAATACATAGACATGTCAGAAGATGATTACAACGATACAGCATGGATGGATCCAAAGCTTTTAGCACAACTTAGATCCGATCTATGCCAGACCACATCAGGATTCAAATTTAATAAAAAACCAAAATCCTTAATACCGGGAGCTGACACTAACTTCGAAGTGTCTTTAGATGATGCTATCAGATATTACATTAGCTTACATCCGGAAATATTAGCTGATCTATTGCCATATGATGAACAAACATCACCTCAAATAGAAGATGGCGCTGGAACTAGTACTAAATTAAACTGTGAATGTCCCCCAATTCCAATGAATATTGCTCTACCTCAGCCAACATCTGAACCTAAACCCAATATAGTAACAGAAAACGAAGAATCTGAAGAAGAAAACGAGGCTGCTATATTTAGAGGCTTCAGGTTTAGCATGTCTGGTAAAGGGTCTGCTTCAAAAGGCCTTAATCGTATTTTAACCTTTAAATAACTTAATAAATAGTGTTGTGACATACTAAAGAATATTGGATTAATTTCACTTAGATTTAGCAACACAGATCAGTGCTTCTGATATCTTTTTCATCTGCGAAACAGTAATCTACTTACGTTGTGATTGGTGTAAGTTGTGTTGGATTGGATACTAGGTGTGATTGTTGTACTCTTCTCTCAAGCGTGGTACTCGTATACTTATTAAAATCTAGGGCGGATTATAGTTGTCATCAACATTCATCAACATCAGATTATAGTTTTTAGATTATGAAGCAATTTTCGTTAGATTTTAAAGAGAGGTTTTCCTCGCTGACTTAAATTATACTGAATTTAATTTATTTATGAAAAATAGTTATTAAGTATGTTATAATTTTTGTAAGTAAAATGATGGGTGCAATGTTTTATTTTTGTGACCACATTTTATAAGGAAATATGTTTTCAAAGACGCCATTACGCCTTTGATAAACAATACATCTGTTATTTTCCTGTATCTGTTAATATAATAGATGATTGTAACATTATATTTCTATTGTATAATATCCTCGATTTATTTTGAATGATATTCAAAAAATATATATTATATTTATCTTGAATTCTCATAAAATAAACATTTCTCTTTATAGTTTACAAATATAAAGTTGTGCTGATTTATACCAATTGTTTTTATTAATATACCTCCATCATTATAATATGTAACTAGCAACCCGCCCTCGCTTCGCTTCGATTTCAGTCACCTTACCCGCCCTTAGAAGGTAAAAATTGACAAATGCTGTTTATTTATTTTTACTAAAGAATATTTTCTGTGTGGTAACGGAATAAGTATTGGCTGTCGTAGGAGACGACTAAGGGATTATAATATGCATACAACATATAGGCAAGAGAAGAAAAAGTCGAAACTAAAACCTATGTCAGCAGGTTTGACCAGCGTGGTATAGTAGGACAATTATGCCTCTCATATATGGGATTTTAAGGGTTGAAATGATAAAAAAAACGATGAACGAATATGTGGTAATTTGTAAAAAAGTATGTGCGTACTTATGTACACACCTAAGAAGTTATCCTTCTTTGTCATAAATATGTTTCTAAAAATTTAATCCTTCGCGTTATCCAACGTTTGTAGAAAAAATGACACTAATTCTATTAAAAAAGAAAGTATTTAATATCTGAAAAGTTTTATTAAAAAGCATTATCTAGTTGATCTTTTTTACGTTGTGCGCGTGCATCGTAAAAATTTACTCTTATCATTTTTGCCTAACACGCTAAAAGAAGTATAACTTTAAAAATATAACTTTTAATATTAACGAAAGCTCATTTAACCATTTACCTACCTTATATGTATATCCATGAATTGATAGAATGAGAATGAAAAGGAATTCATGAGGCAAAGTTTCAAATTTTAGATGGATAAATTGCGTAATGTGTAATACAGATAAATGACAGTCATTGTTATGCATTCATCATTATCGTCATCACAGCTCATATACATCCCACTACTGGGCTCGACACTCCTCCATAATGGGAGAGAAATTGATCTACTGATGGTCAGACGTGTTGGTACAGGGTTTTATTTCGAGTTGTCCATCTCTAACATAGATTTTGTATGCATATAATAATTCTTTAGTCGTCTTTTACGACATTCACAGGCAAGAAAGAGGGTGGTAAATTGTGTTCTTGCTCCGTCATCACACGGAAAATGCATTGTAACTACACAGAATTGCAATCAGAGCTATGACGCTTTCATTTGATGTAAAAGGGTAACTTCTGCTTATAGGACACAGCCAAGATTGGTGTCTGTTTTTTTTATGTGAAGTATCTATAGACGAGGGTAAACTTGATTGTTAGCGTGGCGTAACGCATGCCGTGGCGTAAAGCGCCGCGGGCCGTGGCGAGGCCTCGCCACGCACTATGATAGTAAGTGTAGTGCCGACCAATTGTCACAGTAATATCGTCAGAGGATCAAATATCTGCCGGCTATCGCTAGGGCGATGGTCGACAGTGTCGGGAATTGGGACGCGGTTGCAGCCTTCTGCGAGACAGTGATCTCGCGGAAGGAGGCGGCGGATCGCCTGCGCGAGGAGCGCAGCCTCGATGAGGAGATCCGCCGCCGGCGACTGGGGCGGCGCAGGCGCAACTATCTGCGCCTCATGCCGCCCTAGCCGAGGCCGCGGGTGACGTGACCGGGGATTAGTCCGTCACCCGCCGAGAGGCCGACTGCGTGAGGAAAGACCGACGTCCTCCCCGAGGGGGAGACGTCGGTCGATGGGAGGGTACCCCAACAGGGGGTATTCCGTCGGGCCGACCACTGACGACAAGTTAACGCTGCTCCAGTGGTCGGCCCAACGACGAAGGCGACGTGGTTTTCGGGTGGGTCGCGGGAGTTGCGTGCTTAAGCTCCTCTGTCGCCCCGGACGGAGTGGTGCGGAGGCGCGCCAACCGCGGCCCACCCACAAAAAAAAAAAAGAGGATCAAATATAACTGTTAGACTATATAGTACAGATATCACTGTTTAAACTAATTGAGCAAATATTATTGAATTTTTAAAAATAAATGTTTATTGAATAAAAATCATAATTTTCTGGCAAAAAGATCGTAATATTTTATTTATACAATATGCCATAGTTCCTGTCGTAATCTGTTCTTTTATGCATATATACTTATACAAAATAATTTCGATGTTTCACGTCGGCGTCCTAAGCGATGGCTCACTTTTTTTTCATTACTATTGATGGTAAATGAGCAGACAGCACACTTGATGCTGAGTGTTACTTTCGTTTATAGACCTTTGTTAGGATGCTGTCTACCGTGAAAAAAATGAAGGGACTGTGAATGGGTGCAGTGAGATTCAGCGATACTAAAGTTCATAGGCAAATGACTCCTCTGAATGGGATCTATGAACACTGATTTATACGTTCTTTTTAGTTAGAATTATTGTTATAATACGTCTCTCATAATGCCTGTCCATGATACAGGAGCTGTACTTGAATTATAATGATAATGTAATACAAACTGAATCGTTATCTAATTAGTTATCTTGTCTACGACCTAGAACGGATTTTTATATTATATGTACAAATAATAAACCTAGATCATAGATCTCTTATTGCCACTGGCTACGCAACTATTTAGGAAGTACCAATACTGTTTTTAACATTGCAAATTATCCCTTAAAGTTTCCAGTATTGTAAGGTTGAATATAATTGATTTTTTTTTTTATTTCCTAAACATTATATTTAATTCCGCGTTTCTTAAAATATTTTATTAGCAAGGCTTCACGCGTAAGTATTTAAAGGACTCATCATCATCATCATTTTAGCTCATATACGTCCCACTGTTGGGCTCGAGCTTCCTCCACAATAGTAGGAAAATTGACCTTACTATACCATTCTGGTCAGACAGGTTGGTATAGAGTTTTATTTCGAGTTTTCCCTCACTTGCATAGATGTTATATACATATTATATCCCTTAATCGTCTCTTACGACACCCACGGGTAAGAGAAGGGGTGGTGAATTGTATTCTTACTCCGTCACCACAAACTCCTTGCAACTATACTGCGTGATCTGAAAAATGTTTTCTCTTACTCTGTACTTAACATAAAGGTTATATAGAAATAATAGAGAATTCGAGTTAAGCGGAGTTAAGCATTAATATGTCAAATATCATTAATTATTGCCTCCAGCAATCAAGTAAATTATTACTCAATAACGAATTACCATATCAAAAACCAGCGAGTTGCTAGTTAATTAGAAATATTTAGTTACAGAGAAATGAAACCAAACTGTTAAATAAAATGTTGTCTACATTAATACACGAATACCTAATAGGTATAATTTTTTTTAATTACCTAATTGTGATCGCTTTGGTATTTATTTTTTCGTGTTTATGCAAAGTTTATTTCTGATATCGATCAGGTACGCCATTATTACGTAGAGTTCGTCGTCGTACGTCTTAATCCTACTAAACATCATCTCCGTGTTCATATAATTTCTATCCAAATAAGGCCTCACGCAATCCATCAATGTTTTCTTCGCTCGTTCTTTACTCTTAAAACCTCCCAGATTTATATTTAACTTTCACACAACATTACCTATTCTCATTCAGTTTCGTCATTTTCCAGACCCTGTTTTTTGGGGTGGGTTAGGGTCGGCGCACTCCTCGCCCGACTCCGTCCGGGGCGACAGAGGGGCGTAAGCACGCGCACCCGCACCCGCAACCCACTCGTGACACGTCACCTTCGTCGTTGGGCCGACCACCGAAGCAGGGTGACTTATCATCAGTGATCGGCCCTACGGAATACCCCTTAAGGAGTACCCTCTCCTCGACCGACGTCCCCCCTATTTTCCAGACCCCTCCAGATCACTCTTAAAATTTCCATCAGTGGTGCAACTTTCAAAATTTCTCTAATTTGATCGTTCCTTATTTTGTCCATTCACATCACGCCATCCATCAGCTCTCTGTCAGGCTTTTCGCAACATAGAATTCAGCATAATTACGCAGAGATTGCATTTTTTATTGTCGTTGGAGGCAAATGAGCAAACAACATTCCTGATGGTGAGTGATCTACTATCACAGTTTCACGAGGACATGACTACCGTGAAAAACCTAAAGTGAATATAAATACGTGTAATGTGGTTTGATGATACAAAAAGCATCACCAAAACCTACCACACGCAAACACCCTCGGAAGGTAGGGCTTCCAGCTCTCTCGCTGGCCGACTTATTACACAGCATTAAATTACTTAATATAAAACTGAATTACCAACACCACAAAGACCAGGTTAATACGTGCTCTTATATTTGCTATATTTCTACATGGGGTAGAAACTTGGACAATACGAGCTCGAGAAAGATAGAGGATTGGTGCTTTCGAGATGTGGTGCTGGAGGTGCATGCTGAATATCCCCTGGACCGCCAAGCACACCAATGCGTCTATTCTATCTCAGCTTCGTGTCCAAAACCGTCTTCTCCACAATCTACCAACAGCGAATACTGACATATTTCGGCCATATAGTGAGGAGAGGAGATGAATGCCTAGAAAAACTGCTCGTTATTGGGAACACGGAGGTTTGCCCTCCGAGGCCGTGGACGGTGCCCAATCAGGTGGTGCGATCAAGTAAAGGTATCATCTTCAGCTAATTTCTGTGCGGTTGTCAGAGACGCGATGGATCGGCACCGATGGAGACAAATTATAAAATCAAGGTGCACCATTGCACCAGCATTCGCCAATGATGACCACGATCCTCAGTCATGAGGGAATGACCAGAGAGAGAGATAAAACTGAAATTTGAAATTGATTTTAGAAATTTCTTTTTAACTGAAAACTTAGTTATGGGCAGAATTGATTATTCACATATCCAATAGGCTTTTATTGTCATCCGCTACATGGTATACGTATTGGACAAATGCCTCTCCTTGCTTAAAGGTTAAAAAATAACCTGTAGAATGTAGATAGTTGCAGTCCATACTGATTAGTGTATTTGACGTCGTCGGTCCCCACAGAGGGATCCTATAATCGCTATATCATATGGCATAATCAGGCGGTAAAGATTGTTATTATGTGGTTTGTCACTAGAATGGAAACTGTCCTTCAATCCCATTAGTTAACTAATTTATGATGTTCACGCGAGCACTACACATTATATAAGACTATTTTTACGGATTTTATCACGTTAGTATGTGATTTTTGATTTCACGACGTTTCAAACACCTCGCGAAAAAACCGGAGAAATCCGTAAAAATTGTTTGTGATGTGTTGTGAGATATGTTTGATATTATTACATAGGTATCATCATCATCATTTCAACTCATATACGTCCCACTGCTGGACTTGAGCCTCCTCCATAATACGAAGAAAATTGACCTTACATGACAAACAGGTGGTGATATGTTTCGTTTCAAGTGATCATTTTATTATTGGTCCATCACCATACGAATAAATATAATCTGTTCAATATATATATATATATATATATATCTTTATATATATATATTTTTTGTGTACGTGTGTATGTCACTGAACTCCTCCTAAACGGCTGGACTGGATAATAATGAAATTTTTTGGGTGTGTTCAAGAGGATTCGAAAATTTGCTTCAAATAATCTTCAATACGACTTTACCGATATTGATAATATTCAGTTGAAATCGCGATAATTTGCTTGTAATATATGACTACATCATGTGTTCTTTTCAGGCGTTTTATACAATGAATAAAGAAAAATAATAGTGATATTGCTGTGATATCAATTAACATTTTGGCATATCCGAGATCATACAGCACCGCAGTTGATAAGCAGTGATAAAAGATGTCAAACATCTTCAAAAATTACTTTTGGTAGACAATTGGATAAAATAAGGAAACAGGTTTCCTTAGTTTTTAATCCCAAATCTGATTCTAAAAGTATAATATAATTTTGTACTATGCTCATTGTAGCTGTTTGGAGGAACACAGTAACTCTAAATAAACTTATAGAATGTTTGACCCCATTAGATGAATAATTTAAAAATAAAACTAGACTATTTATATACCAAGAATAAAATCAACCGAAAAATGGCAATTAGAAAAAATAAAGGCTGTTCTGCATTAATAATACCTCTTGAGAGATTACCAAAACAAAGAGTCAAGATATTCAAAAAGTTAGGAGTTCACAGAGAGAATTATTCAGAAAATGAATTAATCAATGAAGGTCACACAGATCATGATATCCCGCCTGTGTTTAAAACAACTTCGCCAAAAAATAAGTTCGTTAAAGCTATCCAGACTGGATTTATTAAAAGACGGCAAATTAAAAATCTAAAAGATATTACAAATGATAATAATCATCCTCTTATGCTAGAAAGTCCAAAAATACGTAAATTGTTAAAGATGAAAAACCAAGCTATATCTTTGAAGAATTTAGAACAATCTCAAAAATTACAAAAATCTAGACCAAACAGACTTATGAAACCCCTCAAAGGTAAAACACGAAAACAAAAGGAAGAAATATTAAAAAGCTTATTAATGGAAGGTATGGCTGTTCCCGGACGCAAAACTAAATTTGAAAACAGATTATTAAAAAAGTTTCTTACGGATGTAGGTTTACTAGTTGAACCTAAAACACCTATCCTTAAACAATTAAATGCTGAGGCCATTAATACTGAACCCAAGCAATCGCTTTTTCGAGAAAAACGAACACGAAAAGAAAAAATATTACAACGTTTATATAATATGGATGTACCATTAACAGATCACTGCACAATTTCAGAAAAATCTCAAAAGGCGATGATAAAATCACGCATTAGTATGTTACAAAAGTTAACACCTAAGAATAATCAGAAAGTAAACGGTGAAGCAAACTTATTTCAATCTAAAGGCCCAGTGTTCTGCGGAAAAGAAAAAGTAATAACAGAAACTCCGATACCTTTCCATCCTCTTTATTTATACCATACAGGAACACCATTACCAGAAAGCACTACGTCTTCTAAGAAATCATATAAAGTTAATATTAAATATCACCTTACACCACTTAAAAACAAATTACCACAGAAGAAACAAAATATATTAAGAAAATTAATAACACAAGGCTTACTTTGTAAAAAGAAAACTCATACAAAAACAACACTACAATTGTCAAAAGTTGACCAACCTTTAGAAGGTATGACTAATACAGATACTTTGATAAAAGAAAGATATCAGAAAGTGACTGAAAATATTGCTCAACCTAGTAAAATAGCACCTTCTCCAAATATTGTTGAATTAAATTGTTTTACAAATACACTTGAAGTGATACCACCACTAGAAAGAAAATACCCTATATTTACTCAAAAATTTAGGAAAGGAACAGCATATCTACGTAAATCAAATGCCGAACGTGAAGGTACACGCAGTGGAGCGACAAAAATACAGAAAATTAATTCAGCAGCTGTAGCAAGCCATACAATTCAATCCACACTGGAAAGATTTGATAGAAAAACTACAGTTTGTGCTCTCGTACCCTTAGAAGGATTAAGCTACGAAGACAAAGAAAAAGTATTACGAACTCGGGCAGAATTGGGGTTTCTCCCTGAAGGTAGAACTCTATCGGAAAAAATTTTGATAGCTAAAATCAAAGATGAAGTTAAAGCGGCATCTAAAGTTTTTGCAGAAAAGGTTAAAAAAGTAAAAACTTCTGGATTCCTTACGCCTCTTATAGGAAGAACATCAAAAGAAAAGATAAAAATAATAAAAGAACTAATTCGAGAAGGATTACCTCTTTTAGAAGCGAAAACAGTATCAGAAAAAAAATTAATTACTAACTTAAAAAAGGATATAGGTCTATCTCCGAAGAATAGGTTTTTAATAACAAAAGAAGGTGATCCTCGGGTAGTTGTTGCCAAAGCACTCCTTTGTCTGATCTGATACCTTTAGCAAAAGCAAAGAAACCCACAATTTTAAAAGTAAAAGCAAAGAGCAAAAATTTGTATAATACTTGATCTAAAAAAACGTATATATGATCAGAAATGACATCAATAAACGCCAGATGGCCAGTTAAAAAATAAATTTTATACAAACCAAAAGACGGGAGACGGGGAACGGGCTACCTTTGCATAAAGTGCCAATAGCATCGGTTAATCATCGTTCAATTACGGACAATGTATTCTTTCTCTAAATACTGTATTCTCTTTGTATTTAATTTTTTGAGAAAGCCACCAAACAGTAGATAACTTTGGTTTATCATAAAAACAGTGTATGAAGAGAAATTGTATCCCTATCTGAATTAAATTTATTCAAAATTCATTCGTTTTGTTTTTTGCACAGAACACTAGTTTTTACCTATGAAAGTCCCGTCAAAATCGTACCAAAATAAAGAATATCTGGAATAAACAGACAGATCGATAAATAGACAAAACATTTTAAAATGTATCTTTCACAAACACCGGTAAAGTTAGCGGAATGCAAAAAAAGGGAAAATACATTGTGTCCGTTATCTATCGCAGATTCAAACGACACCTATAAGGAGATAGATTCTTTTGTGACAAGACTAGGACAGAGCAAAAAATTGTTGACTAAGCAGATATGACCGTTCTGTTCATATTCGCGTTGCAGAAACCATCATATAACGGCTGTCCAAGTTAAACAGGAGTTTGGGGAAGGTCAAGATGTGATATTAAGAGAGTGTACAGTACGAAGAAGACTTCAAATAGCTGGTTAAAATTCCTTCGTGCCAACTAAACTCGAAAACTTGAGGTACATCTCAAAAATAAATTAGCTTTCATCCAGCACCATCAACTTGAAGCGCTGATCAATTTAAAAAGTTTTGTTGATTGATGAATGCAGAATTCTTTTAAATTTAATCGTTGGAAGGAAAAGAATATACAAATATAGCGGGTAAAGCTTAATTATATAATTAAGCATTTTTTTTTTTCAATTATTCAACATTTCCTTTAATTTTCAGTGTCTAAATTGTACATTATTCTCAATAATAATAAAGTTTACTTGCGATATGTTTATTCAACTGGTCACATCCAGATCACAGAATTAAAGTTGTGTAATTTTAAGTAAAAATCTTATTAATTCATTTTAAAATATACTATCTTAACTGAGTTCTTGTTCTTTTTAGGATGCCGTACCCAAAGGGTAAAAACGGGACCATATTACTAAGACTTCGCTGTCTGTCCGACCGTCTGTCTGTCACCAGGCTGTATCTCAAGGACCGTGATAGCTAAACAGTTGAAATTGTTATAAATTATGTATTTCTGTTGCCGCTTTAACAATAAATACTAAAAACAAAATAAAATGAATATTTAAGAGGAGCTCCCATACAACATACGCAATTTTTTGCCCTTCTTTATAGATATTTATATTTCGGTAATTATGACGTTGTGTGTATTATCATTATTTCGTGTGGTGATGGAGTAAAAATACAATTCACAACCCCCCATCTTGTCCGTATGTGTAGTAAAAGTCGACTTAAGGACATAATATACAGTAAACATCTCCGCAATAAATGGAAAACATGACATAAAACCCTATGTAACACGTCTGAACAGCGCGGTAGTGTAGAAAATGAACCCATATGAAAAAATGATACTGTTTTCTTTCATTTTTGACGAAAATGTCAAAATATTATCTAGCGCTTTTAAATTCTATTCGTTATTTTTATGTTTACAGTGTTATTGAATAATGTTACTGTTATTTTGTGTAACATAATGCAAAGAAAATGCTAGAGTGTAACGAATATTATTTCATTGTGAATTGCGTGCATTTTCATGTTCTGCAAAAATTCTCAGAGGAATCATCACCCAATCAGGTAACAACTTTGATTTATACGAAGAAACTAAAGATATGAAAAATCTAAGAAAGCTGTAACTCGACACTGGGTCCATTAAATTCAGCTTATATTTCTAGCTTATTGCCAAAAAGAAAAAGAAGACATTGAATATTTTTATAAAATTAACAGATATCCCTGCTTAACATAAGTTACTGGACTTAACGATGAAAATGTTAAAAGTTATATGATAAAAGAAATTCCTTCTTGGATTACACTATACAACTGACTTCTTTTTTAACATGTTATGACAACGTAAGACGGCATATTTGTCTTTTTTACGAGCTTCGTTCAAGGCACTATATGAGAGTGACTATTAGACGTTAAAACGAATTTCGGTAATAATCTGAGCAATTGCTCAAAATTATAGCATGCCTGCCCTGTCTACATGGCCGTTATATCTTATTAATTATTCTGTAACCCACTGTATTATCTCCCAGTCGTTATTTAAATTAACCATTAATACTTTTTTTTTGGGATGGACTATGGCCAGTGCACACGCTGTCCATTCCGTCCGAGGCGACAAAAGGACGGCACGCGGCCCCATAACCCACCGTATTCCCTTTCCTTCGTCATTGAGCCGACCACCGGTACCAACTTCCTTGACGTCCGTAGCCAGCGCAGCGGGTAACTAATACCTAGATATCGGTGGCCACGCCTCCTGTATCACACGTATTCCTGTGCCGTGACATCAAATGGTGTGACGCTCAATTATGACGTCACGCTTATATCTTATCATCTTAGCTCATACATATACAATCCTACTGCAAGCCTCGGACCTCCTCTATTATAAAAGGGAAACTGACTATACTAAACTGGTCAGACAGATTGGTATAGGGTTTTATTTCGAGTTTTCCTTTTCTTGCATATATTATAAAACTTTAGTCGTCTCTTACGACATCCGCGGACAAGATAGGGTGGTGAATTTTTTTTTTTTTTTTTTTTTTTTTTATTGCCAACGGTGGCAAACGAGCAAGCAGCACACCTGATGGTAAGTGAAACTGCTGCACATGGACCATTGCAATACCAGGGGCACAGCCAGGCCGCTGCCTACCGTGAAGGAAATACTCTTCTTAAACCTCGTTTAAAGAAGGACATGTCATAGCGCTCGGGAAACACAGCAGCAGGTAGTTCATTCCAGAGCTTGCACGTACGTGGGAGAAATGATCGCTGGAAACGTACAGTTGAAGACCATAACGTTTCCAGGTGAAATGGATGAACCCTGCTGCGATGTCGAGTGGTACGTTGGTAGAATGGTGACGGTGGTACCAAGTCAAACAGTATAACAATTGTATTCTTATTCCGTCAACACACGGAAAACGTTTATAGCTACTGTAAATGTATTAAAAAACCAATCACCCATCATTATCCTGCTCTATTATATGGAGTCACCCCAATATGTAAGCCCAACTTTCTGAGGATGTTTGCGTGTGCTGGGTTTTAGTGATGTCTTTAATATCACCGAACCTCATTTCAGGCATTCACATTCCCTTTACTTTCTTCGCGGTAGGCACCGGCCTAGCAAAGGTTCATGAGCGGCAGCAACACTTACCATTAGGTGTACTGTTTACACGTTTGCCACCGTTTGCAACAAAAAATGTACTCCTTTTCTATCGTAACGTATTGTAAAACTTTTGCCAATAGTAGGTATATTTTTTTGATATAATACCTGCAAAATGATAATCCTTGTATTGCGGGAGACTTTACAAACATACAATTAACGGACACAAATTACATCCAGACTCAGAATAATAATTTGTGGATCACACAAAGCTTTGTTCCGCGTGGGATTCAAACCTCTGATACTGCGACTGCAGGTTGATACATTACCTAACCACTACGCCATTGCCGGCCGCCTGTTAGACGTCAACCTCCTTCAGAAATGTTGACTAAACAGCATCAGTTCGAGTCGGTTCAGGTTACTGTAAAGTCTTAGTCGTCTTATACGACACTCGTGAGCAATGTAAGAGTTGGTAGTATTCGTAGCCACTACACAGGAATCATCTATCAATCTATCGTTGTCTAGCAATTTGCTAGGAATGCTATAATTGGTGAATGTGAGTTTGTTACGATTATATTTACGTTAATTATAATTGCATTAAACCCGTACCAAATTAATACGCATTCCATCTAACCACTGTTTGCTATCTATTATTTTAGCTTTGGGCACTCACCGCAACAACATTTGCCTATCACAATAATCATATTAGGTGCGTGGATTGCATGCAACGCTATCATCAGTGAATGTAAATTTTGTTACAAATCTCTGGTTGCCGAGAATATCGACGTAATTCAAGATTACGTCATATTGAATATTGTATGCCAATTGAACAGAGAAATTTTCCTTTAATCAGTACAGTCACACCTCCAATTAATCATTTAAATATTATGGTATGCACAAATGCTGTCTTCTTAAATCAATAATATTTATTTGCTTTGCTATTCCCGCAAACCAGCGATATACCCTTCTTTCACGAGGAATGTAATTAAAGGTGAACGCACACTTATCCGAGCCGAACGAGTGGAACGAAACGAATTTTAGAATTTTGTATAGAAATCGTCTTCCAGATTCCGACGATTCGACGCGGGGAAGTGTGCGAGGTTTCATGAGATTTCATATACAGAATTCTAAAATTCGTTTCGTTCGACGCGTTCGGCTCGGATAAGTGTGCGTTCACCTTTAATACATAATTCAGCTTATGACATATTATAGTTCATATCAGTAATATAAATTACCTAAATTCGGTTAAATCTTAGAATAATAACTCATAAACCCAGTAACGCCAAACCTCTCGTCAAAATTGTCTTGTAACGTTTATCCCAAGCAGGGTCGGATTATCCATAAGGCGGATTAGGCAACTGCCTAGGGGCCCCGCACTGATTAGGGGGCCCGAACATGCACCAAGAAAAAAATCATTTCCTCCAACGATATTTTTGAAAATTTGTATACTTCTTCAATAGGTATTATCCCTTTTTTATTTTTGTTGATGGCAAAAGAAAAACAGCCCACCTAACGGTAAGTGATGATGATGAATGGGCAGTATGCTCATAGACCTTAGACCATGATCCCGTGCATCGCATTGCCTAGGGGCCCTGAGATGGTTAACCCAGCCCTGATCCCAAATCACTAGATATAGCGAAAGCGTCAAACCGATTTTAAAGATTGACCAATGGATAGCTACGTGATACGTAAACTATATTTTATGCCGGTATTCCCACAGGAATGAAAACTACTTAGTCACCAACAGTTTTATTAAAGAAAACATTTATTCTGTTATCTTTTATCGTTGGGTGGGAAAACATTTTTCGAATAATGTACCTATGAAACGTCAATTTAAAGTACCTAGTATTAGGAGGAGAGTTGGTAAAAAGCAAGAAAAAGCCTTGCCAAAATTATAAATGATATCTACAATACAATAGAGATATTTATTTTAATAACGGATTTTAGTATTATAATTACTGCATATCGGCTGGTACGTTGCGAGCATGCGACATAGATAGGTAATATGTCAGTCAGGATTTTAAATGCACTAGATAATCTCTGCTTCTTATTTCATTATATCATTATACCTCTCTTCCACACTAAAACAACATGAGCATCTTAAACTTTAGAAGGTATACTATATAATACTTTTTCAATCTTCAACTATAACCAGATGAATAAGAATATAAAGAATACATCATAACTACTGTAGTTTTTTTTATTTATTTATTTAATAACTTTATAACGTTAATATTTTTGTTTATTGTACACTTTCTCTATTAGCTCTTTTTGTAAGCGCGCCATCTATTTGGTGCATTAGTTACTAAGTAGATTTGTATATCATAACCCTCGTTATTATGATAAATTATTTAATTTTTTTTGTTACAGAGCAATTTATATAACTACAAAACAATATTTGGAAAGTTTAATGAAAATAACAAAGCAAACATTAATATTTTTAGATCCTCAATCAACATAGGTGTATATTTCCTTATAAATTATAGTCTTGATTTAATTATAAATGCTTGAGTGTTGGATTTATATTCTAGACTTGAAAATATTCGCGTAATTAGGATGTAGCTCTCTCTAGTTAGTCATGATCTTATCAGTAGTTTTGTATTTGTAGAGAATGTGCTTATTATTTTATTAATACATTTACCTAGTTATGTTCAAAATATTGCCACTGTATAAAATAACTATTTCTTTTAAATCAATATTGGAATGGTATCATTATTAATAGTAATGAGACACAACAACATATCGATATTTGTGATTTTATTCAATGAAATATCGAACTTCTTTATCACTCTGAAGTTAAATTGCGCAGGTTATGGGCAATCTGTTGGTTTTTGTTATACGACGCCCTTCCCAGCGAGTTTAGATTAATAATACTAATAATAATAACCTCTGGGCCAGTCGTTATCCCACCATGAGACTAACGCAAACCTCGGAGGAATATTATATGGCTCCCTAGATTCTTTTGATATAAAAGAAAAAATGTATCACAAGATTTATAGGAAAGCCAATAAACCGCAGGGCAGCTTGTGGCGTGCTGAATGTGAGTGGTGACACTGCGGTCCTGAGTGCCCTAGAGAGTCGGCCAGGGCCTCGTATCCAGCTGGCCTTTATTGGCTGGCTGGAGTGGAAACTGAAGAGTGCCCGCAGGATTCTCAACTCTGGCTTGCCTTAAACGGCTGGTCAGAGAGAGGTCGCCAGAGCTATATGCTCAGGGGTGGACGTGTCATTTTCAAAGGCATAACTACGGGGAAACCACTGTGATGGTGAAACCGGCGCCGCACCGCTCGACACCCCAAGCCACTTGCACCAATGTTGCCCCCCTGTTGCCCGTATGGCCTGTGTGTCTGTGACGACCATTTGGGGGGGCCCATTCAGTGAGTTGGGGAGTCACCGTCTGCCAAAGTTCAAGACGATAAAGGTATTGAAGGCAGACGACAGTTTTTCAATCAATAGTTTTTAGTTTAGCCAGTCCATCAAACCTCCAACCCCATAAACAGTTATTAGATACCATCATCACACAATAGTTTTACACCTACCGTTGGCAGTCCGCGTGTATTATGTGCAGACGTGGAGTGTCATCGATAGATGTCCCATCCCATTTTTACATTAAATTTCTACAAAGGCCTCTGCGTGTTGGATCCGTATCCCCATGTAAGCCTTTCAAAGGACCGGGTATCTTCCCTTGGGGATAGCCGTGAATCGGAGATACATAATAATAATCAGAGAACGCTTCTTTGGCCGCCTGAAGAAGGTTTTAAATAGCCTTCTGTCGGGCGGTAACAAGGTGCATGCCTACAACGCTTGGGTCATGCCGATTCTGATGTACTCCTTTGGCATACTCAAGTGGACTCAAACCGAATTAGACACCCTGGACAGAAAGGTCCGCACGCTGTTAACATCGCACAGGATGCATCATTCTCGTTCATCAATAATGAGGTTGTATATTCCGCGAAAATGTGGGGGACGAGGCTTTCTAAATGCTAAAGCTTTCCATAATCGGGAAGTATGCAACCTCAGGGATTATTTCCTCAAGATGACGAGTGGTGTGCATCTTGATGTGATGAAAGTGGATAGCGGGCTCACCCCGCTTGGGTTGGCGAAAGAGAACTGGCGTAGACCAGTAGTACTAAGCACTATAGATCGCGAGAATGTATGGCAGAGCAAGGAGCTGCATGGCAGGTTCTACGGAGCCCTACATGCCCAGGAAGTAGACCTTTCGGCCTCTGTGACCTGGTTACGATTCGGTAATCTTTTCCGTGTGGTGACGGAGTAAGAATACAATTCACCACTCCCTATCCTGCCCGTGGAAGTCGTACAAGACGACTAAGGGATATAATATGCACATAAGATCTGTGCAAGAGAAGGAAAACTCGAAATAAAACCCTATACCAACATGTCTGACCAGCATGGTATAGTAGGTCAAATTCCCTCCCATTGTGGAGGAGGCCGGAGCCCAACAGTGGGGCGTATCTGGGCTGCGATGATGATGATGAATCTTTTCGGAGAAACCGAAGGTTTTGTCTGTGCAATTGCTGACGAAGTTATTAAGACGAATAACTACCGGAAATATATCCTGAGAGATGGCACGGCTGATATTTGTCGGGCGTGCCTCCAACCAGGCGAGTCCCTCAGACATATCGTTTCCGGCTGTTCACGTCTTGCTAACGGCGAGTACTTGCATAGCCATAACCAGGTAGCCAGGATCATCCACCAGCAACTTGCTCTGCGGTACAAACTTGCGAGCGTAGAGGTGCCGTACTACAAGTATGTACCAGAGCCGGTTCTCGAAAACGGCCGAGTCACATTGTACTGGTACCGATCTATTATCACTGATAGGACTATTGTGGCCAATAAGCCAGACATCGTGGTGATAGATCGGCTAGAGCGCCGTGCAATGATTGTTGATGTCACTATTCCGCATGACGGGAATCTCGTGAAGGCTGAGAAAGATAAACAAATAAAATATCAAGACTTAGCTCACGAGATTGTCGACATGTGGGATGTGGACACGGCAATCGTTGTACCGATAGTCATTTCGATCAATGGGATAATAGCCAAGAGCCTCGATCAACACCTAAAGAGGCTCGCGTTAGGTAGTTGGATTGCGGGTCTGATTCAGAAGGTGGTATTACTGGACACGGCGCGCATAGTGAGGAAGTTCCTCTCTTTGTAGCCCTAACCACCGGCGGCTTGGTCCTTGTATTCGCTGCCGGTGGGTCAATACGCTTTTTATATTTTTAAATATTTTATTTTTTATATCATATTTAAAAATGTATTAGGTAGTTTTTAAGTTAAATAAATATAATAATAATAAGTAATTTGATAATATTCTGTTATTCTAAAATACATGATGATAGGAAAATAAGATATTATTTACTATATCCTATAATTTAAAATCTCAATTATTTTTGTACTAGTGCCTACAATTGTAGAATTTTAAATGCAGTCTTTGTTCGATTACAGTGATAATGTGTTATGTACTAGACTATATATCTATCTATATTATTCCAAATCTATTCCATAATTCCTAACACTCATTTAAATTCTAATGATCTGATTTGCATATTAACTATTACCTTCAAGATATACATTCAAATTTTAACTTAATTATCATTATATATATTCATTCTTTCCTAAAGAGTGATAATATCATTAAAACGGATATATCATTGATGTATTTGACATTGTTTTATTTACTACTGTCACTTTTGTATTTATTTATAATAATACAAAATAAATTTATGGAATAATAATGCACTACGATACGTTCATCTCTAACTGAATATTTATATGACACTAATTTCAACTTATAAGTACATCACTACTTCTAGTAAATGTAAGTGAGACCAGTCGGGAGCTTGTGACAGACATTTTTTTTATTGTTTTAAAAATATTTCTTTGTAGTTCAATATGAGTAAGTATACTTTGTTACAAATATGTATTTTTAGTGAGAATTTCTATTATATTTTCGTGTTCGTTGTGAATAAAAAAAGATAAATATGATAACGGCACGTGTCGGTATGTATGTATAATATTTAGTTATGAAGTTACATTTAGAATAGTTTACGCTTTAATTACATTAAAAGAATTTCTCTGTGTGTATTTATGATTAAATTTAACTATAAGTATATATTTCATTTTTGTAGTTAATTTTTTTTTGCCGGTTTGCATATCGTTATTATAGTTCATCATAACGGTATTTTTTTTACCATGTATCAAAGATGCCAACCTACCTACATGTCAGGACGCCTTAATGTATGCGTAGGTAAACTGCGAGAACGACATATTTCGAAATTATAAATCGCGAATACCAAATAAGCATGTTTTTTTGAGTTACATGCTATGCATGCAAATAAATAATAAAACTTATTATATATAAATAACGAAATTTATTGAAACCACTGAGCGATGAAAACAGCTACAATTGCTATTTGACTGCTCCAATATTTAAAGTAACTCAATTTCTTCCCATTGTGGAGAAAACATATATAAGATTGAGAGGAAAAAGAAGTTGATGTTTCTATGAATATAATCAACAGGAAAACTCAAAATACAATTTATTATGAATAATAACCACCTTTTTAACCATTGGGAATGGTTGGAATATAAAAACACCACTGATGTGCTCACTTTTATCACATAATTAAAAAAGCATGGTTATCGATGAGCTAACTCTATTAGAAGTTGACTCACGCATTCATTCCTCTTTTAACCATGTCATACTTCACACAATCCATCTTTTCTTCAGTCCTCCCTTGCCGAAAACCTTTAGCATTCATGCTTTATATCTATCATGTCCTGGTCAGGACATCATTTTGAATTCTTAATAAAAATATATATTTATACTAGCTGACCCAACAGACTTTGTTATGTTTAAATAAAATAAAAGGAATTCTTAAAATCGACAGCAGCACCACCTACCGGGTCCAATTGTGAATTTAAACCATTTTCGAGTCCCCTTGAACACACACAAAATATTTCATCAACATCAGTCTAGCCGTTTAGGAGTTCAGTGACATATGTATGCAAGAAATATATATATATATATAAAAAGATAATCAAATTTGACCTATTATAATGAAAAGTAAGATTCTAAGTTATTAATTGTATCATATATTTCTTCTGTGTAGTGACTGAGTAAGAATACAATTCACCACCCCCTCTTTTAGCCATGGGTGTTTTAAAGTCAACTAACGGATATAATATGCATGTAACGTATATGTAAGCATTCAAACTCTCGAAAAATCCTATACAAACACATTTGACCAGTGTGATATAGTAGGTCAATTTCCCTCCCATAGTGGAGGAGGCCCATGTCCAACTGTGGGACATATATGGGCTGAAATGAATTGTATGATATATGTATATACAGTGTATTTCGGTTATAACGACGGCGGAGGGACCACTTTAATGTTGTCGCTATATCCGGATGTCTCTATATCCGAAATCAGTTTTTCTTTAACAGTAAATGTACATTTAGGAGCCATTTTCACAAGTTTAAGAAACACTGTTCACTCACTGGAAATAGCTACATAACTGATTCATAATTTTAACTTCCCGCACATGCTAAGTAACGCTACACACAAACAAAGCATTTAAACAAAGGATAAGAAAGCTTAATAGTTTAAGCTTATGAATGAGACTTTGTGCCTTTGTCAACTCAGTCCCAACAACCGCAAGAAAATTCTAGGAGTCTGTCCCAAATAGTTCATTAAAACAAGTCGGTATACCCGAATTAGGTGTTGTATCTGGCGTCGCTATTACCAAATGAATTTCCTATGAAAGTATGCTTTAAATTCTAGGCACGCAAGTTCGACGTCGCTATAACCGAAAAGTCGTTCTGAGGTTGTTATTAATGAAATCCACTGTAGTTTCAGAATGTTCCACAAACAATAGAATATTCATTCAGTCCGTCAATTGGAGATGTTATGAATACAGGGCAATTTATTCAAATTGCTATGTTAGATCCTATTTTCCTTGAATTTAATTGATTACAAACATAATATATGATATTTGATAATTTTGTTAGTCTAAAGATATAATTTTACAAATGTAAATAAATAAAATTAACATTTAATACTTTGTTTAAATCAAATTCATTCTGTTTTCCATTGCTTTATTCAAATTAAGGAATGTGCCTGTTTGTATGTTCGAATAGGCTTTTCTATTCTCATTGGTTATTCACCTAATATCTGTGCTTCGAATCCAGTCTAATTTTTATATGTTTGTTTTGGGTAACCTTCAAAATGGTTGTACCAATATTAATAATATTTTCTTACCTACCTATTAGGTAGCTGTCTATATAAGAAATAGCTGAGGCTATATATGATCCCAGTATTCCCACAGAAATTGTCTAGTTTTAAAGAATTTTTCATAAATCATATTGATGACCATTAAAAAACAATAGCTCTGCCCTAACATTGATATGTAAGCTCCTTGAAAGAAAATATATATAACCACTACAATCCTACCTATTATCACACAGTAGTAGGTAACAAGCAATGTTTTAAGTCAAAATATGAATAAGGTAGAAAAATATAGAACAGTGAATCTATTTTCCTGACATTTATAGTTTGATTGTTAAAATTAAAGCAAATAGAAGTGCTGTGTGTTGAAAAATTTTATATCTACTTTATTATACTGTGGAATATGTTATGTTACTAATAATTCTGTTATATCATTGTCCTGTTCAAATCCCAATTACTTGGGGTTGATGCAACATGTACTTGTCTTCCATAGTACATATTGCCTATATATAAAAGTTGTTACCAATAGTTTTATGACTGCCTACCTGTCGTCAATCTGCCTTGAGAATATCAGTGGATATCTATAGTCCATCATCATCATCATTCAGCCCAGCAGTGTCCACTGTTGCACATATGCTTCCCTCACATTTCGCTACAAAGTGCGGTCCTGTGCTGCCTGCATCCAACGACACCCAGCTATTTTTAGCAGGCCATCGCTTCACCTAGTCAGTTTGCATCTTGCACTGTGTCATCCAATATGCGGTTGCCACTCGAGAACCTTTATCCCCTAACAGTTGTCAGTCCATTCAGCGAAAATAATATGGACCTTAGATATGGTACTTTGATAACAATGGTGGGTGGTAATGTGATAGTGAGGTTTTGTAATACCTTCTGGTGATTACCATCAAGATAATTACTTTTAATGTAACCAGTATTCTCACTTAGTGATAGAATCTGATTAATGTACTTTTTGTGTGTTGACTCTTGCGGTGTTATGTACTCTTCTATGGGGTGACAGAGTAAGAATTTATCACTCCCTCTCTTGCCTATGAGTGTTATAAAAGACTAAGGCATATAGTATGCCTATAACATCTATGCAAAAGAAGGAATACTCGAAACCCTATGCCGATACGTCTTACCAGTGTAGTATAGTGGGTGAAATTCCTCCTAACTGCAAATGTAGGATGTATATGGACTGAGATTATGATGATACAGATGCTTTTTAATAAAAAACTACTCTTAAATATTTTTTGTAAATTCCCTCAAGATTCGCTTTGATTTGATTGAAATTGTTTTTTATAACCCTGATACTGAAGAAAGGGACTTAGTCAATTATAATTGTTTGTTTTGTGGGCTTGCAGATTGGTACCTATAGTTTATAATTCTTTAAAGACTGCTGATTGTTTTGAATTTATTTTTTATTTCTATAAGTACCCTCACAAATTATATATTGATTTAGTGTACTTTCTTAGAACAAATAGCTTAAAAAAGTTGCATTTATCGAAAATTCCGTTATAGGCATTTTATTTAGAACTAGTTATGATATTTTTCTTCATAATAAGTATATTTTTTCTATTTACAAATGTAAATTATTATTATGGATTTCATAACATTTTCACAGAGGACCGTCCTCCCACGACCATGAACATTGAAGAGTTCGAAATGTCAGAAAATCAATCAGGGCATAGCCGGATTACCATGGGAATTCTGCCCCCATGGCTTTTTTGAGTTATACTTAGGGGGTCGATTTGGTGTCGAATGAAAATAATTCACCTCAATTTTTAGCTCTTTAATTCAAACGGTACCTGAGAAATTAACAAAAAACTGTTTTTTCGAAGTTATTTTTATAGTAAAATTGAGAATTAAATTATGATGATTTTTTTTCTGATTCTTACAAGTCCAAAACATGAAAAAATCATATGATTATGATTTTCCAACGAAAAGTCGATTTTTAACGAAGGAAAGAAAATTAAAATCTCTTTTTTTTAAACCTTTTTGAAATATGTCACTCACCAAAATTTGTCAGAAAATGTCTTTTATATCCCTCTATACCTCGGAATTTATTCGAATTTTTTAAAGTGGTGGAACAATTAAAAACAAATTAAAACTTTTTTTTTCGTAAAATCTTGGGTTTTATCAGGCTTATATTTTTAGTACTAATAAATACTTGGAAACTTCTTAAATACAGAGGCTACTTCAGAATTTTTTTGAATTTTTTGAAGTGGGGAACAATTAAAAAAAATTATAAATTCATTTTTTTCGTAAAATCTTGGGTTTTATCAAGCTTATATTATTTAGTACAAATAAATACTTAGAAAATTCTTAAGTACAGAGGGTGGTACATCAGAAATTTTTTGAATTTTCTGAAGTGGTGGAACAATGAAAAAAAAAATTAAAACTCATTTTTTCGTCATATCTTGGGTTTTATCAAGCTTATATTTTTTTAGTACAAATAAATACTTAGAAAATTTTATTCTACTTGTGTCAGAAAATGTCTTTTATATCCCTCTAAACTTCAGTTTTTTTTTAATTATTTGATGTGGTGGAACTATTAAAAAAGAATTACCACCACATCAAAAAATTAAAAAAAAATCTGAAGTACCCTCCGTACTTGAGAAGTTTCCAAGTATTTATTTCTACTTTAAAATTTATGCTTGATAAAACCCAAGATTTTACGAAAAAAATAAGTTTTTAATTTGTTTTAAATTGTTCCACCAATTCAAAAGATTCAAGAAAATTCTGAAATACCCTCTGTACTTAAGAAGTTTCCAAGTATTTATTTAATTTTATTTGCACTAAAAAATATAAGCTTAATAAAACCCAAGATTTTACGGAAAAATGATTTTAATTTTTTTTAAATTGTTCCACCACTTCAAGAAATTCAAAAATATTCTGAAGTACAGAGGGATATAAAAGACATTTTCTGACACAAGTAGAATAAAATTTTCTAAGTATTTATTTGTACTAAAAAATATAAGCTTGATAAAACCCAAGATTTTACGGAAAAATGATTTTAATTTTTTTTTAAATTGTTCCACCACTTCAAGAAATTCAAAAATATTCTGAAGTACAGAGGGATATAAAAGACATTTTCTGACACAAGTAGAATAAAATTTTCTAAGTATTTATTTGTACTAAAAAATATAAGCTTGATAAAACCCAAGATTTTACGAAAAAAATGTTTAATTTTTTAAATTGTTCCACCACTTCAAAAAATTCGAAAAAATTTTGAGGTATAGAGAGATATAAAAGACATTTTCTGACAAATTTTGGTGAGTGACATATTTCAAAAATGTAAAAAAAAAAAGATAATAATTTTCTTTTCTTCGTTAAAAATCGACTTTCCGTTGGAAAATCATAATCATATGATTTTTTCGTGTTTTGGACTTGTAAGAATCACAAAAAAAATCATCATAATTTAATGCTCAATTTTACTGAAAATAAAAATAATTTCGAAAAAACAGTTTTTTGTTAATTTCTCGGGTACCGTTTGAGTTAAAGAGCTAAAAATTGATGTGAATTATTTTCATTCGACACTAAATCGACTTCCTAAGTACAACTCAAAAAAGCCATGGGGGCAGAATTCCCATGTTAATCCGGCTATGCCCTTTACAATTCATGTTTAATTTTTAACCTTATGAAGAAATTAAACATATTTACAAGGAACATTAACATTGATAGTTTGTCAGATTGATTAATGTACAATTCTGATAATCACCATTCATCATTATTATCTTAATTCCTATTACATCGCTGTTTTTCTCATGCCTCGTCTACAATGAGAGTGGAACTTCTAAATCATGCTAATGAGTCAGGTTGTTGTAGTGTTTCATTTTTACTTTTCCTTTTAAAACAGTGATTTTATCTGCAAACATCTCTTAGTCGTATTTTATGATCACCCACAGGAAAGAAAGCATTGGCGAAATATATTTTTCTCCGTAATCGCACAGATAGCCACCATTGAGGAAAAATAATCACTGTAATTTCATAATTTTAATCAAAAGTGTTTTATGCCGTAAGTAGGTAATAGAGCTGTTCATTTTTCTGATGATCTCTCAGACGATTTTTATGAATTCCAATAAGTAGCGATGACAATATATTTTTTAATGCGATCGCTAGCCCACCTGCCAAGTGTGATGATTAAACTATTATTCGTATTTGTCTAGGCTTATGTCCAATGGTGAACGTCGACTGGCTGTATGACCACGAGTGTGTGTTCAATAAGACCGCTAATGTGTGTTCAAAAATGATCATATGTGACCGCGAGTGTGTGTTAAAAGATGATCACGAGTGTGTTCATAAATGACCGTGAATGTGTGTTTAAAGATGATCACGAGTGTGTTCATAAATGACCGTGAGTGTGTGTTCAAAGATGATCACGAGTGTGTGTTCAAAGATGATCACGAGTATGTGTTCAAATATGACCACGAGTGTGTGTTCAAAGTCGACTATATCCTATATAAGTACTGTTGTTAATTAATTATAAAATCCGTTCTTAATTATAATATAGGTTTAGGGCTCGATCACTCTCACTGATAACAAATACCTTGGCTCGGTGGCCCGCTTATATGGTGCTAGTGATATGAGTATGCCAGATTATAGGGTTTCAAGCCCTCCCCTCCGTTAGATATTGACCTGCCGACCGTGCCAGTCTCGTGGGTTTTAATTCCACGCAGGACTATGTTTTGTGCGATTCACAAATTGTTGTTCTGAGTCTGCATGTGTCATTTGTGTTCGTTAGTTACATATTTGTAAAGTCCCCCGCGACACAAGGAATGACTTTAAAAAAAAAGTGCCGTTTGACTGTTAATTATATGTTTGTAAAGTCACCTGCGACACAAGCATTAATTCCGTAATAGTTTCAGGCCTCAGGCCCAGCAGTGGGACATTTATGAGTTACGATGGATGTCTTTTAAAAAGAAAATGTTATAAAATTGGATTCTGGGTCGCTAATTACTAGTTTTTCAAATATATTTGAAGTTTGAACAGTATTAGTACTAGTAGTATTTCATATTATGTGTAACTAGCAACTCGCCCTCGCTTCACTTCGCTTACCTCTGTAGTTCCCAATCCCGTGGGAATACTGGGATAAAATATAGCCTACGCTACTCCCTGATATTATAGCTTTCCATTGGTGAAAGAATTTTTGAAATCGGTCCAGTTGTTTCAGATTCACTTACAAACAAACAAACATATCTTTCCTCTTTATAATATTAGTATAGATATTGTCTAATGCGACAATAGAACCGAAGCTCTTTGTTATTAAAACCATATAAATACTCATCATCATCATAGCTGAGACATATCCGACTGCTAGGCTGAAGTCTCTTCCACAATGGATGAGAAATTGACCTACTACACCACGGTGGTCAGACAGGTTTATACAGACTATTATTTCGAGATTTCTTTCTCTTACATAGGTATTCATCATCGTCATCATCATCTCAGCCCATACACGTCCCACTGTTAGGCTCGGGCCTCCTCCACTCTGGGAGGGAAATTGACCTACTATACCACGCTGGTCAGACGTGTTAGCATAGGGATTTGTTTCGAGTTTTCTCTCTCTTGCATATTTTATTATTATCTGCATATTAGTCGACTTTTACGACATCCACGGGTAAGAAATCGTGTGATGAACTGTATTCTTACTCTGTCACTATACGAAAGTATTATTTAAACGTTACAGAATTTAAATACACATTTGAAAAGTGGAATAAATTTTACAAATCAAAGAAAACACAATATGGGGTCATATAATTTAATTTAAATACACTACATATATATTCAATTATATTAAACAGGATTTTGATGTTACTTCAATTATTAATATCTTTATCAACACGCGTTCATCTTGTTGCTTGGTTGCTGTGATTTGAAATTGTTTTGAATCCGTTTGCCACATGGTTCCGTTGCAAATTAATAATGAAAGCTTCACATAATTAATTTAATATGATGATATTTGGATGTAGTTAATTGGGTACAGGCGGTGCCCATAAATCTGCTAGATGCGGACACGTTGTTAGCATTCTTAAAATTTGCTTTATACGTCGACGGTTCCTTCTCTGACATTGTTCAGAACCATACACCATCATAACAATACAAACAATCTCGTGTTCTCTCATAATTTGAGAGACCGCTCTTAGGTCCCCTTCTGATATTTCCTCCGACAGCTTGAAGCCTTTATGTTACAGCCAACAAACTGTTGATATCTAATGTTTGAAGCGCGCTAGACACTTAACACGGCGCGATGCGTTTAACGACTAGCTTCCAAACTAAACGTTGACACAAAATATTCAGTATGCACTATCTGTACTAGCTATAGTGTACCTAAATATAGGTCTCACTTAGCGGAGTCTGCGTACTGAGATTTCATCACTGTATACACATCTCTGTCTAGAAATCAATAGAGCTATTTGAAGTTCTAGATAGAATTAATCTGGGCGGCAGTTGGCGATAGTATATTTAAAATGTAAGTACGATGGTGTAAAAATATATTTTATATTTATACATAAACTTTGTTATCCAAGTTTATGTTATTTTTATATGGTGTTTATATTGTAATTACAATGAGATCATTTTTTTTTTCATTAATATCACGCCGTAAATAGTGTATAGTTTGTAACGAGTGTATAAAAAAATCTGCTAACAAATATTACGATGGAAAGTCGTATTTAATAAATATACTTCATATATTATTTAATTATAAAATTAAATCATATTACTCAAAATTAAATAATCTATCATACGATACTAAAAATAAAACAAAATTAAAATGAAGGTTTGTATTAAAAAAGCTATTAATCATGGTACCTAGTGTTATATCGTTAGTTACGTGAGCGTTGAATGCATCGCGTAGTTGACGGGAGGGGGAGTGGGGAGATGTGAAGCGAGAGTGCGGATATGATGGATGCATTTGCGTATATTGTGATCTTACCTGGATATTATTGATCGTTACGATATATATCCCAGGATGAACTCGCTACATGGCACCGCCTCCCAAAGCATTCCGCTTGTTGCTACTGATGCACTTGTGTTGTTTGAAATTACGCTCCCGCTAAAAAAAAATTAGCAATATTTTTGTTATATAATCTATTTTAAACTATTTCAACAATTCCAAAATATATAAAATACTAAATATATACATACCGATTTCGTCTGTTTCTATAATGTTGCTAAAAATATTAACTCTTGATACTTTTAACTGTTAAAACTTATTCTTAGCCGAAAAACTAAGTTTAAACACTTGAAAAAGTTCACATTTCTCACTGATTGGATGATATTATATTAAATCTTGTTATATTTCATAATTGTCGTTAAATTAGACAAGTATTTCCAAAGTTATTGTATTTTGTCAGTGTTGTTACATTGTGTCCGGAGGTTACACGCGAGACGTGTGTCATTGAATTGATGTACACAGTTGCAATATCTACTGGTAGCCTTTAGGGGTAGCTATTGCATCGAAAGGGTGAGAGGGGGTGGTTGCGCGGTCATATAAATCTTATTTGATGAGGTGCTTTAGTTCCAATCAATAAATGCAGTTTTGCTCTTTCGCGACCATTACTTCCGTCGCTTACCAATATCAATCTAATATTTGACGCTCTGACGTGTATTGTCCACCTTCGTTTCGTTCATTCATACGAGCATCAATTTCGCGCCGGACCTTGCATTGTGATCCTCACAATGACGAACGAAATAACTTATACAGCGACTATGTTCTTCGCGGATGTTGCTTTTGTTGAAGAAGTTCAGAGGAAAAAAGAATTGAAGAAGCAACAGGAATATGAGGCGAATTTAGCTGCAGCAGCTGCAGCTACCAGCGCGTCCACAGCATCAGACAACATTAATAGTGCGTCGTGGTTAATTGAGAAATATTTTGTGGTTTTTTGGAAATATTACGGCCGAAATATTAATGAATTGATGGTTTTTGGCGGCTGATCGGTTAATTTCGTGTTCTTCTAATACAAAATAATGCCGGCCTATTAATATAATTTTTTTAAATAGGTGTTGTTTAAAAAAATGTCAAAAACTTATCAAAGAAACGAAAAGTTGTTAAGTGTTTTTTTTCTGTGTGTAGAATATAGGATATTCAGTGTTCGATAATGAGGAAGAAATTTACCTGTTACACCACGATTTTGTTTCGAGTTTGCCTGCTCTTCTGCACTCGTTGTGCTATTATTTATTTACCTTACCTTAATCATCTCTTACAAAGAAAGTAGAGATAAAATGATGGTTACTCGAATATTGTTATTTGATAACAAACTTTTAAATATGTGACCTTGAAAACCTAACCTTAATATCGTACTCTTGCCAACAGTACCAAGACGCAGCATGACGAAGGACGGTAAACTGCTGTCATATAGGCACGTAGCCCCGAGGAACAACCGTGTGGGCAAGAAGAAACCTCGCAAACCATTATCGGAGGATGAAGAAAGCGAAGACTCCACGATAGAAGAACCAACCCAAGAAGAACAGAGAAGCCCTTCACCCATGTTAGAAGAACCTACAGTCAAGTTACCAGAGGTGTGTGGGAAAATATAATTTATTCCTTTTCTTTCATCCTAGATATTTCGATCAACATCATCTCAACTTATTTACGCCCCATTATTGGGTGTGAACCTCCTCCAAAATAAAAGGTGAATTGACCTTCTGTACAGCTTTTTTCTGTGTGGTGACGGGGTAAGATTACTATTCACCACTCCCTATCTTTTTTTTTATGGGTGGGCTATGGTAATCGCGCGCGCGGTCCATCCCGTCCGGGGCGATGAAAGGACGGCGCGCGGGCCCATAACCCACCCGTACCCACGTCACCTCGTTGTTGGGCCGACCATCGGAGCAGAGGTGACTTGTTGTCAGTGGTCGGCCCGACGGAGTACCATTCCCTATCTTGCCCGTGGATATCGTAAAAGACGACTATGGGACATAATATGCATATAATATCTATGCAAGAGAAGGAAAACTCGAAATGAAAGCCTATACTACCCTGTCTGACTAGCATGGTATATAGTTAGTTCAATTTCCCTCTTATTGTGAAGGAGGCTCGAGCCCAACAGTGAGACGTATATGAGCTGAAAGGATGAAAAAATCACCTGCGATTCAAAAACCATATAGATTGTATATTTTCGTAATCTTCTTTTAATCCCTTTATTTTCATTATCCCATTGGTATAATGGACTCGCCTGTTCCTGTCATTGTAACAAGGCTCGTATACAATATTACCAAATACTCCTCGACTTAGGTCTACCCAAGAGATCCTAATCCGGAAGAGATCAATAGCATAATCGCCACTTTTCGTAGGGGGGTTGGTGGTCACAATTGGTGTTATAAGGTTACCAGGAGAACACTGCCAACCAATCGGCTGATGATCCCTCCACCAATCTCCATCTATATTACCTCCTAACAAAAATTGCTCTATATTCTTTGATATTTGGCTTACCTTGTCATAAGCAGAGATGCAAGTCGCTCATACTACAATTTGTATTTTTTTTAGTCTCGCATAATATTGAGAAGGTCATCAAATCCATTTTTACACTTTTACCCGACCCAAGATTAGAACTGGGGCTCTCACAATCGTCCTGCGCTGAAGAATCTCCGATCCAATGAGCGCTATTCTGGGGTCGGATCTTAAACCAAATCACCAATCAGAAGCAGATCTGAAATATATCACGCATCATCAACTTTACCTACAAACTAGGCCAAAATCATATTTTTTTTTTAAATCCTACGTCTTCATCAATTGTCGTCCGTGATTAACGCGGCAGGTTACCACTTCGGGTACAGTCCTTCCCCGACGCCCTTACCGCGGCGTCACCCTCGCACGGTTAGCCTCTAACTAGTGACAGTCACCCGCAGTCTCGACTAGGGCGGTATCAGGCGCAGGTACTCCCGACTGCGACGTCCAAGTTGCCGTAGGCGAATCTTGTCGCCGTAGAAGACGTCCTCCCACTAACGATCCGCCGCCTCCTTCCTGGAGATGACTGCCTCACAGAAAGCAGCGACCGCGTCCGCCAGTTCTAGCATCTCAGGCGCAAACCCTAAGTAGTAATCACGTTGCCGTTTACAATGTACAGTTAACTCGTCTAATAATAGAAATTTCATTTCAGGAAGTACTAAAGACTCTGTACAAGACTCCTGGCGTATTGATGATCGCCGGTCTGGTATCCTGGGACATGACGGCACGTCGTGATAACAATCCTACTAAGAGAACCCACCCGAATTTGTACACGTTCCATAAACTGACTGACAGGCGGGTGAGTATTTTTATAATATCAACTTCACTCAGCTGTGTATGTTAGTAAATGGAATTATCCTAGTAATTCCATTATCTTGAAATGAGAATTATAAGGATAATACCATTTTCTTGTGTTGGATATGAAAATTAATTTGTGAAACGAAAAACGATTACTATACATGGAACTTGAATCGCACGCCAATATGAAATCCATTCAAACTATTATTTGATTTGGTTTCCAACAGATGTTCCAATGGAAGGTCAACGTGGTTATGGAATCATTTTTCGACTCACATATGAGTTTTCTTTTAATTAGGAAATACTGAGTTTTCAAATGCTAGTCAAACAACAATTTCGTTGTATTTTTAAAGTAAATTATCTTAACATATAATGTACATAATAGAAACACTTATCATAGTCGTCATGTAATAATTTATTTTTTTGAATGTATTATTTTATTAGTGTTTGCATTAAAATAACTGTGTATTTTGGCACCCTATTATGGCTTTATGTTGTTGTTTTTGTGCTGTTGTTCTCTGTGGAGAAGCTAGCACTGTACTAACTTCTCCTCATCTATAACATCTTCTCTATCCCTTTAAAGTCTTCTCGTTGGTCCTTGAAAAAAAAAATTATTTAGCTCCCATACAATTCATATAAAACATCTGTGAAGCTAAAAAAGTGAAACATAACTTAAGGCTTACAATTAATATGCTGAGAGACACAAGAGGATCTTAGCTCAGTTTGTTGAAGTGTATCTGGTATTCTTCAAATAAAACCTAGAGTGGAATCATTAATGACCATCGCAGCCCACATACGTCCCACTGTTGGGCTCGGGCCTCCTCCACAATGGGAGGGAATTTGACCTACTACTACTACTATACCATGCTAGTCAGACATGTTGCTCTAGGGTTTCATTTCGAGTTTTCTTCTCTTGCACAGATGTTATGTGCATATTATATCCCATAGTCGTCTTTTACGTCATCCACGGTCATGATAGAGAGTGGTGAATTGTATTCCTACTCTATCACCACACGGTAAAATCATGGATATTCACAATTAACTAGTTTATTCAGTCACATATTTACATATAATTTGATATATCTTATATATTTAAACGAGCAATTCTTGTATATAAATATATATTCAGGATCTCGGAAACGGCTCCAACGATTTTGTTGAAACTTGGCATACTAGAGGATTCGGGCCCAAAAATCGATCTAGCTAGGTTTTATGTATAGAAAATGTTATTTTGTCAGTGTTTTTGGCAGACAATATAATGACATTAAATTTTAAAAGAATATGAATTCAAATTTTGCCGTCAATGTCATGAGTTACGATAGCTCAGTGGCGAAGTAGTCAGGTCTCATTTTATTTTTGACATCGGCGACAAACGGCGTCGGATCGAATCTCGGTGTTATTATTATTCCCTTTTTGTAATTTTTATATAATTTACATTATTTTTTTATTTTTTATTAATATATATCTGAATAAATGCTACAAAAATACTCCGAGCGAAGCTCGGTCAACCTGATATTATAGTATATATTATTACAATAATGCGTGGACACTTACATATATATTTATCTTGTATATGCTACATATCTATATATAATTTAACATCTGCTTTTTAGCGATCTTTATTAGCTTCAGTTCTTCTGTTTAATATAAACGCATTCTAATTGCATAAACACGCTATTGCTGATATCCCAGAATCGACACTAGATTTAGGCGAACGGAAATTTTCATTAGTGAATTGTACTTTTATAAGGGATTAAGTTACTTAAAAAAAAAGGTGGCGGTGATTTGTATTCTTAAACCAACGTATTTTGGATTTTAAGTGTGAGAATTACAATCAGTTTAGGGCGAAACTTGGTGTAGTGTCACTTTAAAATTTATGAGCAATGGCTTGCAACAATTGTTGTGTAATAAATTATGTTTATTTTCATTTATGTATTGATTAAGTGTTGCTTTTATCGTACGTTAAGTTCATGATTTAATTTTATTTATGTGCTTGTATGTTCTGGGCGATAAATAGACAATAACTTGTATATTGATGTTATTTTGCTGCATCCAAAAGAAAGTATGTTGTTTATTAAAAAATAATACATGTCGTCAGTGAAGTTCTAACAGTGCGTAAGTCATTTTTAGACGGTTTAAACATTTTGATGCCATTCGACGAAGAAAGATTGCATGCTAAAACTGACACCGCCAGTTTTATCGAAATAATACAGCACTATTGGCTAACTATCTCGTTTCTGATTAGTCAAAAAAAGCATGCAATCTTTCTTCGTCGAATGGCATCAAATTCATCAAAATGTTTAAACCGTCTAAAAATGACTTACGCACTGTTAAAACTTCACTGACGATGTGTTCTACACTCCATCGTCTGATACGTGGTCGCCACTCAAAAACCTTTCTGCCCGACTTTTCAGACTTCAAATATCCACATTTTTAAAACAATTTTAAACAAATGACTTTAAAAAGAAAATTACGGGGGCTCTTTTTCAATCGGCTTTTGGAACAACCATGACTTGGGGATTATTAGTATCCGTGGCAAATGTAGAATTTTTATTATTGTAAAAGTTGAACAAAATTCTATGATTAACTTAGTATTGGTTGATCAATTACTATCTAAGGAATTTTATCTTATAGAAATCGCGGTGATTAGTTGAAATGTAGAAGAAATATGATAGGTTACGGGCCGTAGACCGTCTCGGCGGGCTAAATAAAGGATGGAAATCCTAGCAGGATAGTAGAGTATGCATTATGCATGTAATATTCTATAAATGTGATTTTTATATATTGTACTAGCAATCCACCCTCGCTTCGCTTCGGTTATAGGTTATAGTTGTTTTACCCGCGTAGTTCCCGTTCCCGTGGGAATACCGGGATAAAATATAGCCTAGTTTACGCCCTGATATTATAGCTTTCCATTGGTGAAAGAATTTTTGAAATCGGTCCAGCCGTTTTGAAGATTACCCGGAACAAACAGACAGACCAAAATTTTTTAATTGCTATTTTAGGCATAGGTGTCGTGCAAATAACCGTGTGAGCATGAAAAAAGCCTATTATTTTGACATTACAAACAGACACTCCAATTTTATTTATTGGTATAGATATGGTGTTAGTGAATTTTGATTGCCTATTATTGTATGTGTACTTTAAAGTATCTTTTATACGTCTATACTAATAATTAAAATTGAAGTGTCTGTAATGTCAAAATAATCGACTTTTTCATGCTGATACGGTTATTTGCGCGACACCTATGCCAAAAAACCGGTTTAAAATTTTTTTGTCTGTCTGTCTTGAGTTTGATAATATTTTATTACCGGGTAGCTGTCTATATAAGGAGTAACTTAGACTATATATTATCCCGTTATTCTCCCGGGAACGTGAACTACGCCGGTAAGGCGACTAAAACCGAAGCGAAGCGAGGACGGGGTGCTAGATTGAACTAAAATTTCTACATATTTTAGAGTTCATTGTAACGAGACTATTAGTCTTCCCGTGATAATTAATGCTGAAAAGTGTTCGAAACATCGGCAAAATATAAATAAAATATGAAATTTATAAAAAATAGTTTTATGTTTAATACTCGAGTAAACACCAGATGTCGATAATTTTAAAAGCGAATAAAATTAGTATTATTTTATAAAAATATTTTTTTTTCCGCCGTCGCTCACAACGCCTGGCGGATGTGAAACATCGAAATTACTTTGTACAAGTATATATGCATAAAAGAATAGATTACAACAGGAACTAATATGGCATAATGTATGAATAAAACATAACGATTGTTTTCCAGAAAATGATAATTTTTATTCATTAAACATTTATTTTCATTAAATACAAGAATTAAAATTTCATACGTCGCTTTACGCCACGCTAACGATCAGGTTTACCCTCGCCTATAGATGTTTCACATCAAAAAGATCATGCATGTATTCTTATACTAGCCGACCCGCCGAACTCTGTATCGCATTTGTTTTGTTTTTTTTTTTTGTAAGCTATGGTCTAGACAAACCCCGCCCTAACGGTTCGGAGCGACTGATGAGCGGCGCGCAAGCCCATAACACCGTACTGGCGATGGGGAGGACATCGCCATTGGGCCGACCATCGGTGCGTGGCGGACATTTACATCCGTGGCCGGCCCAGCGGTTTATCCTTTCGGGTACTGTCCCCTTTGACGCCCCGGCAACATTGCAGTGTTGCCGACCAAGGCGTAACCCTCACGCGGTCGGGCTCTCTGCGGGTGGCTGACTAATCCTCGGTTCGTCCACCTGCCACTTCGTACCGACTAACAGTCGATTCTTTAATTTTTTAATTTCTTAATACTTATTCTGCTATTGGGGACGCCGGGTCAGGTAGCAAGATAAAAAAAGAAAAAGAGGGTTAATAAGTCATCAATTACATTATGTCAAAAAATAAAAAATATAAAACATCTAAAATTTTTTGTTTGACATCAATAAATGTACGATACTAACGTCACTCAATTGTTTTGCCTTCTCGGAACCTCTCCACTAACACTTGAACTTTATTGTATGGTATTAAAGTTTAAATTGACTTATAAGTGTTATAACGAATCGTTTGTATGGGAGTTTAGAAAGATGTATTTTTAGACCTATTTAGATAGTTTTTGAAATTTTTCTCTGCGTAAGAAACATCCTTGTACTTCAAGGCATAATCTAAAAAAAAGAATTAGCGATTTCGGTCCAGCCGTTCTGAAGTTATGCGCGTATACACATTTCGCAGATTCATTTTTATATATATAAACTCATTTGCAAAAAAAACGGGCACCTAAGCAATGAACCATTTCAAATGTTAATATTTCTTTGTTTGATAATTATAGGTAGTTTTATCCACACAATTTGCTAAATTAATAAGAAAATAATCGTTTTCATCAGTATTTCATAAAATTTAGATACAATTTATGGGAAATAATGCTAAACCTCGCTAGTAGTGTATATTCGCTAGTAGTGCATATGCTCATGAAGTAAAAATAAAAAAGTTTTTTTGTTTGTTTTTCTTTAATAAAGTAAAAGCAGATAAATGTTTAGTATCGAGTGTGACCCCCTCTAGCTAAAATCACAGCTTGAATTCGTCTGGGCATGCTAGCGAGTATATCCCGGATACTTGCTTGCGGAATACGTTCCCACTCCGCAGTAATCACATTCTTCAGCTCTCTGATGGTCTGCGGAGCCGGGTGTACTGATCTCACACGCCGTTTCAGAACGTCCCAGACATGCTCTATGGGATTGAGGTCGGGACTTCGAGCTGGCCAATCCAAACGACGAATGCCGACCTCTTGCACATACGCATTAACATCGCGGGATCGGTGGGCGCGAGCATTGTCGTCCATAAAAATCGAGTCTTCACCTAGAGCGGCCAATGCGGGTTGTGCATGAGAAATTAGAACTTCCGTTATGTATCGATGCCCAGTCAGTGAGCCGTTTTCAATGAAGACTAACTCTGTACGATCCATTGAATTTATTCCTGCCCAAAACATAACAGAGCCCCCACCATAAGGTGTGATTTCTTCGAAACATGCCTCTGCAAAGCGTTCTCCTTGTCTTCTTAGCACTCGCCGACGTCGATCTTCACCGAACAGAGATATCCTGGCTTCATCAGAGAACAAAACCCTATTCCAATCGTCTTGAGTCCATGATTCACAATTTCTAGCGAACCTAAGCCTGTGAACTCTGTGCTCACGGAGTAATTTGGGGCCGCGGGCCGGGCGGTGACTGCGTATATTGGCAGCGAGAAGCCTCCTCCTGACCGTCCATAGACTAATATGCACATTTCTTACTTCTTGGAGGTTGTTCTTAAGATCCACATACGAAGATTTGCGATTTCTCAATGCGCGACTCACAAGAAAACGATCATCCCGTGGTTGGGTACATGGTTTTCTTCCAGAACCAGGCCTTCTCTCGACGGAACCAGTCTCCTGATATCGCTGCCAGGTCCTTTGGACTGTCGAGCGACTAACATTTAGCCTCCTAGCCACGAAACATTGGCTGCAACCCTCTTCAAGCAGCGCGATAATTTTGGTAGCTTTTACCACTTTATCTACCATTTTTGATACAGCCAAACAGCATTAAATAAAGCTGTGACAGTCAAGGATATGAAATTAATCGATAAAAATTGAATAAAAGTTATGAAAGTCGATGTTAACTTCTGGAACTTCGCGCCAAAAATGTAGGATAAAAAGGGGTTTTCTGTAAAAATGAACATCAAATGAAAAATTGAATTTAGAACGTACTTTTTTAAATACCACAGCATTTTTAAAACCGGCCAGTAACGTGTACAAACGATTGAAACCTTTTTGGTATTGTATCTTTTTAAATATGAATGAAAATCAAAACCGCCCGTTTTTTTTGCAAATGAGTTTATATAAGATTAATAACACTTTCAGATTTCCTAAAAAAATCTTTTTCAGCAAGATCGCCCATCCCTAGAATGGGCCGCGCGGCATGGTATCTCGCAGAGGCTACCGCCTCCTCGCCCCTGATGACCGCCTGCCACAACGCGTAATACTTAATACTTATTTGGCTACAACACTTACATTTTTAATATCGCGATATCTTTTGAATGAAATGTCCGAATTTAATGTTTCAAAAAGTTATAGAAAGGTATTGAATCCGTCTTGAATATGAATTTATTTTGATAAGGATTAATAACAAGGTACAAAATAAAGAGCTTTTAAGCGAGACGACATTTAAAGTATTTAAAAAAATCCATAAAACACTTATTGTGAGATATCTACAATAGTTAGACATGGTGTCGCGATATTTTTTGTAAATAATTATATGCTCTGCAAAGTTGTAATACATTGTTTTGTTCTGTAATCAATAGTTTTCGCAGCACACGTGATGTAAGGATTTTTCGGGTCATTTTTTTACACCTTGGGTTACATTATTGGACTTTTAGTACGGATTCCTATTTTTTTTGAAAATATAATATAGCCTTTAGCCTTCCTCGGTAAATGGGCTATCTAACACTGAAAGAATTTTTCAAATCGGACCAGGGTTCCTGAGATTAACGCGTTCAAACAAACAAACTCTTCAGCTTTATAATATTAGTATAGAATTCTTATGGCTGTGTTTAGGGCATATTCTTTATTTTTATCATTGTAATATATTATAAATATATGTAGTTGTATGTGTAAATATAAGTATTTTAATGTTTATTTGTGTAATCTTTTTGGCAATACATAAATCTTAAAATGATATCGACCTAGAATAAATTTCGAAGTTACTGATTGCAGAATTAGAAAAATGATTTTTCTATGAATTTAAAAACCGTTTATAACAGTCAAATTATTAGGTTACTAAAAATCAGGCCACTAACTTTATTCGCAACGAAGTTATAGGGTCGAAAATAGCCTGAATTGGTTCACAAAAAGTATGTTGTACGGCAGTTTTGCGTTTTTGCTCGATTTTTGCTCGACTTAGCGGGGGCACTACCGTGCCCCCAGATATTAACAACGAATTTTAATAAAACTCCGCTCCAATCCTGTGGTAAAACATTTATATTTCAATTAAAATATAATACATTTATAATATGTAACATCTGTCTGTATATTATAGGTATTGAGGAAAATTGAATATGATAGCGTCTTTATTAGAGCAACAAAGCCAAAATAACAAAGTTCTAAAATATTTGTCTGTTTATATGCACGCATTACATAAACACTGACATATGGAATTACAGTTTTAGATATATTTCAACAATTCTAACTTAATACGTGGTTATCATTTATAGTAAAGAATAATAATCTCAAAATAATAATATCTAAGTAAACAACGCACTTGGCATGTGACGCATCATCAGTGTTACAATCAAGCGATTGACAAGTACAGCCGTTTTAATTGTTGTTTTTTTATATATATTACTTTTAATATTATTGGAAGTGTACCTCGTTAAATATAATTAATAAAATTATTATCAAATAAATTTTCATTAATAATGTTAGAATATTTATAATAATATAACTTAATTTTTTGAGTGTCAACCCAATTATTATTCTGAAATATAATTAGCTTAATTTAATTTTTCTTACAACGGGTTTCTGACAGTAAACGTTTCTTATATAGTCTTTCATGATCAATAAAAATGTCATTTATTTTAAGGCCTGTGAGGCCGGTCTTAAAAATACGTTCACATTTAAGATTGGGGGGCTCTCTTGCCGAGTGTGACAAGGAGGGACGGGCTCTACGGTAACGTGACGTTCGCCGTTCAATAAAACATTTTAAATTAATATTTTTTTCAATCAAATGTATTTTCCCAAATTTTTATAACGATATAAAGTCATTAATTTCGTATTTAGCAAACACATAGACTTCTAAACGTGTATAGTTTTATTACAATAACCATAGAATTATTATTTATTTGTTCGTTATAAAAGATTCTTATTAATTTATTCAAATTTTATTATCAAATCTAAATAAATATTTCTGATTCTCAAAATTGTGTACTATCCATTGAAAAATTAAATATGTCTTAGTTTTTGTGACGAAATATTTACGTGGGGGGCACAGAAAGTGTGACAAAGCTTGACAATAGGGGCGAGGGGGCCAAAAAAGTTGATTGTAGCGTGACGTATTTTATGAACGACCCCTGTATGAATTTAATAAAGAATCTTAATTAATTACAAACACCTAAATTGTTAACTCGACAGACAATACTCTTGTCTTAACTATGTTTTGTATTTTTTTCAGTATCGTTTCATAACAAGTCATTGTTCCGCTGGTCATTCGATTCTCGTGTCGGAGGAAGGAGAAGCGTACGCGTTTGGTTAGTATTTAATACTATTATGTATTACATATCGCAAGTACTCTGTCATTATTCACCCTAAATTTGCCGCCGCAATCATTAGCCAGATTGGTGCGATAATCTATACTCTTTCAAAAATTTCCACGTTGTGACGTCAGAGCATGCCTTGCCATTACACGTTAATCTATACAAATAAATAAAATTGAAGTGTCTGTTTGTAATATCAAAATACTGGACTTTTTTCATGCTCACATGGTTATTTGAACAAGAACCTATGCCTAAAATACAGTTTAAAATTTTTTGTCTGTCTGTTTGGTTGATTCAATCTTCAAAACGGCTGGACCGATTTTGAAAATATTTTACTACCAGGTAGCAGTAAATATAAGGAGTATTTTAGGCTAATTTATCGCGCTATTCCCACAGGAACGGGAACTATGCGGGTAAGGTGACTGGAATTGAGCGAAGCGAGGGGGGGGTTGCTAGTAATCTGAAATAGATTATCGCTCAACCAGATTCCACGTGCATAGGTTTTAGTTAAGTTCTTAACCTGACCGTTTTGGGTAATATTATCAATAAAAATGGTCTTTCCAGTCACTTTTCGTGAAAATGGCCGTGGCATATAATAACTATGATTTTTGTTCATGAAATTGCTTAGCAGAAAATGTCCAAAATATCGGCACCAATATTGAACTCGAGACTTCTTATTATTACATAATATTCAACCTTTTATACCAGGAAGACAGTTCTTATCCATCAATCAGTCTTTTTTCCGTGTGGTGACGGAGTAAGAATATAATTCACCACCCCGTTCTTACTCGTGGGTATCGTAAAAGACGACTAAGGGATTAATTATGCATTTAACATCTATGTAAGAGAAAGAATGGAAATAAAACCCTATACCAACCCGTCTGACCAGCGTGGTATAGTAGATCAATTTCTCTCCTAATGTGGAGGAGCTACAGACCCAACAGTGGGACGTATTATGAGCTGAAATGATGATGAAATATATCAGTCTTTACATGTCTAATGTTTCTGTTTTGAGACAAAATAATCGTCAGCCTAGTCTAATTGAGGTGAAATAATGCGTTAATCCGCACACTTCATTTTTATTGTCCCCTACGTCCAAATCGCCCGGGGCTCCGGAAAGGACGGCCTGCAACCCACAGCTTGGCCTCCGTGTCTCTATCAATTTTTGTAAAGAATTCCTGTAGGGATTTGTCGTGTTCGGTGACAAAAGACAAAACAATTTATTTATATTTGCTTCTAGGCCGCAACACATCTGGTCAGCTTGGATTTGGTGATACAATTACACGCAACGTGCCGGAGCCTATACCGGCGCTTTTAGGCAAGAATATCATCCATGCAGCCGTTGGACGCCATCACTCACTGTTCGTTACTGGTATGTTCCATGTGAAGTTATAATAATTAGATAATCTAAGACAGTGGTTCCTAACCTTTTTAGGTCTGTTACCCTTATGACTTAACTAGGGTCACTGATTTTACCCCTCCTCCCAACGTTGAAATCAAACAATATACAAATAATATAAGCATAAGCTTTATTAAACATAAATCAATTGAGCATAAAAAAATTTGACATTTTTATTCTAAATTACAGTCATAAGCTAGGTAATTTCTAAAACTTAGAAAACTTAAAATAACGATACAGTTCAAATGCGCACGTTACTTGGATGGTAGCGGGCGGCAAGGAGAGGGGGCGGTCACTCGCACGAGCGGCAATGGCGATAGCAGCGCGTAGGTACACTTTGCGCACTAGTCGGCGCTCAGACATGTCATTTTAAAATTCGACGTTCGAGACAATTCATTGTTCCCCCTCCGAAATACAAGTTTTACCCCCGCGGGGGTAATTACCCCCAGGTTAGGAACCAATGATCTAAGACGATAAATACGAGTGACAATTTGACTGTCATACGCCGATCATATGGTTATATTAGTCAAGGATAATATTATTATTCCATTAAGTATGGGTTTATTCTAAACTCTGATAATGCTTTTAAACCTCCGACGCGAAAAGAGGGATGTTATAAGTTTGACGTCGATGTCAGTCTGTGGCATTCTAGCTCTCAAACGGTTGGACCGATTTCGATGCGGCTTTTTTAATTTGAAAGCCAGTTTCCTTGCAGTGGTTGTTAGCTATGTTTGGTTAATATCGGTCGAGCAGTGTAACAGTATCAGCTCTTTTCCAAAATGATGTAATAGCATATTATTATTCGATGCGTGCCAGTACAATACTTAAATGACAATTAATTGATAATTCCTGTTGAAGGGAACGTAATACTTTTTTTTTTATTACAGTAGAAACTCGATTAACCGGACTAATTGTTGTCGTTAGGCATTCGGATAATCAAAAATCCGGATAATCGAATGTATGAAAAACCGCCTTTGTTTTCGTAGATATGTTGTATGTATATACATTATTTTATGCATTTATTAAAAGACGAATATATATCCCGCGAGGCACGCACGTCAGAGCGGAGTAGCAATTACTAACTAAAATAATACTAAAACGCGTACTAAATCTGCGCGAGGCGCAGGCGGGACATGTCATTTCAGACACGTTCAAGCTTGCATAAATTCGATTTGTGGGTACAATAAACATAGTTCACGGTTGGTAGTCCGGATAATCCCGAATCCGTATAACTGAGGGCCGGATAATCGAGTTTTTACTGTATTTTAATTTGTGTCAGCGTTATTAAAAATTTTCAATTTTAATTATAGTGGATATGCCGATGCCATCTCTAACAAGTCCTGCGTAACCCTTTACCGTGACAAATATGGAGAACCTTTATCATTATCTATCAGCTCATATCCTTCCTACTACTGAGCTCAAGCTTCCTGAGCAATAGAATCGAAATTGATCAACTACCACACTGATCAATGGCGTTTGTATAGTGTTTTATTTCGAGTTTGCCTTCTGTTGCATAGATATTATATATATTATATTCCTCGTTCCTCTTTTACGACAACGACGGGCTGATGAGATAGGGGATGATGAGTTGTATTCCTACCACACGGAAAGAGACAACACAGAAAGAGCATAAATATGTTTTTCATATTCTGGCCCAAAGGTGCTTCCTATTCCTAAAAATAAATTCTATCCCTAATAATGGACGACTACAGACAGCTACTGATGATGAATGAAATGGCAATGAGCAGGACACATTGCTCGACAAACCGACAACTGCTGGGGAAGAAATGTTTTCGAGTGGCGATCACATATCAGACGACGCAGTATAGAACGCGCCTCCACTAGGTGGATCGACCACCTATGTCGATGTCGATGAAGGTTGGGCATTGTTGGATGCAGGCGGCATATCGCTCAGCACACCTGTGAAACATCGAAATTCATCATCATCATTTGCCTGCCCTCATCCCACGCTAAGTGGGGTCAGCACAACATGTTTTTACCTGCCGTAGCCTCCCATCAGCCGTCATATGTGCACTCATTGCTTTCATACGCATATCCTCATTCACGCAGTCCATCCATCTCTTCTTGGGTCTCCCACGCTTCTTTCGTCCATCCACAATCATATTGACAACCCTCCTTGTCACATGCCTTTCATCCCTCCCCATCACATGTCCATACCATGAAAATCTCGCGCTCCTAATCTTCTCTATCACTGGTGCCACTTTTAGGCTTCCCCTAATATACTCATTTCTTATTTTATCTAACCTTGTAACCCCACACATCCATCTTAGCATTCGCATCTCTGTAGCATGCACTCTTCTCTCATCCGTCTTTTTCAATGCCCATCGTTCAGATCCATACATGCAACATGAATAACTCTTCCAACGGCCTTTTATTTCTTCATCGTTCATTAAGACTCTTCCATTATCATCTTTTATACATTTAACATGCAAAATATCTCTAGCATTCTTTTCTCTCACTTTTGCTAGACGGTACAATTCTTCCTGCCCATTGGGACTGTCGAGATTTTGGTGTAGTCTATCTTGTACCATACCTCTAGCAATAGTTACACCTTTCTTAATCTTCTTCTTGCATTCCATATAAATTATTCTCTTCTATTCTTTCAATAGCGGGTTGTCGTCATTCACACATTTCCATTCTTTGAAAGCATTCTTCTTTTTTTCAAGACCTATTTTGGATACTATCATCCCACCGCCATGTTTCTTTTGCAATCACACCTTTACCTTTCGTCTCACCCAGAATATCCTTCGCTACTTCCCATACATACGAAGCCATCTCGTTCCAACATTCATTTACCGATTTTAAACTCATTCTATTTTTCATCTCAATCATTTTATCAGCCACTCTCTTCCGGAATTCATTCGCACCATCTTCTTCTTCTGTCCTGTACCATTTAATTTTTGGTGGGGGCTTAGGTTTAAACTTTATGATTGGGCTGCGGTCGGCGCTCTGCCGCACTACTCCGTCCAGGGCAACGGAGGGGCTTAAGCACGCAACACCCGCAACCCACCCCAACACCACGTCGCCTTCGTCGTTGGGCCGACCACTGGAGCAGGGTTACTTGTCATCAGTAGTCGGCCGTATCCTCGAGCGATTGCGACGAGGACACGGCGCAGCATACGCTCGAGGTCTGTGCCGCTTGGGCAGAGCCGCGTCGTGAACTCGTCGCAATCATCGGTGCGACCTGACGCTGCCGACCATCGCTAGGGAGATGCTCGGCAGCATCAGGAATTGGGACGCGGTCACAGCCTTCTGCGAGGCAGTTATCTCGCAGGAGGCAGCGGGTCGCGAGTGCGAGGAACACAGCCTCGATGATGCGACCCGCTGCCGGCGACTGGGGCGGCGCAGGCGGGATTACCTGCGTCCAATGCCGCCCTAGCCGAGGCCGCGAGTGACGTGACCGGGGATTAGCCCGTCACCCGCCGAGAGGCCGACCGCGTGAGGAAAACCGACGTCCTCCCCGAGGGGGGGACGTCGGTCGATGGGAGGGTACCCCGGATAGGGGGGTATTCCCATACATAGATATTACATTTTCCCAAACCATTTTCACTACTATGATTCTATCATTCACTCTTTTTACATCCATCACACACTTTTTCAGCTCTTTATCTAACACGAGTCCGACTCCATTTCTCTTCCCATCACTTCCAGAATAGAAAAATTTATAACCCATTCCAATCTCTAGCTCTCGTACCCTTCCATCTCGTCTCTTGCACACAAGCTACATTTACTCTTCTTTCTAGCACATTCGCAAGCTCACTTCCTCTTCCAGTCATCGTTCCTATATTCCAGCTTACCATCCTCATGCTTACTTCACAGACTCGCTTCTTACGTCGCACCCGTCCCTGATGTGTGTGATGTCCCTGATGTGTCCCTGTGAAACGTCGAAAATATACGCATAAAAGTTTACGACAGGACCTAATATGGCATAATGTATAAATACAATATTGATATTCGTAATTGACATGTGACAATCTTCTTTAACAATGAAAAATAACTATATAATTTATTTATTTTCGTTTTAAATTTAGTTTTTTAATTAGTACCAGACATAGTTTAGTTTTTATATGAAAATATGTAAGTCTGAAATATTATTAATAGAGTTATTATTATTATAGGACGGCACTGGCGAAACATTAAGGTGGCCTACGGACAGTAATGGGCTGAATGATGAAGATGATGATTAGATGGATAGATAGATTTATTAACTTTTATGAAACTTTATGCCTTCGTTATTTTCAGATACGGGTGCTGTTTACGCGTGTGGTGACAACAAATGTGGTCAGTGTGGTGTTGGGAGCAACACACCACAATTACTGAAACCGACCCGTATCCGATACACGTTAGTATAATTTTTTTACAAAGGAACTAATTCAATAAACTCTGTATAAATAGATACAGTAGAAACCTGATTATCCGGCTCTCGGTTATACGGATTCGCGATTATCCAGACTACCAACCGCGAACTATGTATTGTACCTACAAATAGAATTTATGCAAGCATGAACGTGTCTGAAATATCATGTCGCGCCCGCGCCCCGTGGTATCGTTGACCCACGCATTTTATTATTGTTTTAGTAAGTAATTCTTATTCCGCTCTGACATGTGTGCCCCGCGGGATATATATTCGTCTTTTAATACACGCTTAAGAGCGTTATCGGTAATCGGCGCTTCTCGCATTTTAGGTATTTTGCTACGGTCCGATATCGACGCACACTAATGCACTACACACACGCGAGTTCATAGAATGACCAGTCTTGAGCCTTGGCGCTTATAATCAATCTCTAATATATTCTTCGGAGAAGGAGATTTTCAAAAATCAACATGATGTAAATTTTAAAATTTTTAATTAAAACCCAAATCTCATAACAGTAAAACGGTTAAAATTGTATTTTTAATATGCAAAGTACAGGAAATAGTAAAATATAGGCACAGAGTATAACTAACTTACAAGGAGACCCTCAGACGTGTGGGTCGGGGATTTCCATAATTTTTGGTGGGGTGGTAGAGGGGACACGAGGGTATCACAACTACCAAATAATAGGGTCAACTGGGCCCTCGTTAAAAAGATTTTAAGGGTCAAAGTTGGATGGGTAATTTATGTACTAGAAAAATTCAAAGTCGAATCGCCAACAAGCGGTAATCTCGTGGTAACGTGCTCGCCGGCGGGAACTCTGGTCTCGGATTCGAGACTCGACAACTTATTTTTTTTAAATTATCACATTATTGTGTAATAATTTTAAAAATAAAAAAACCCCAATCGACGTCCCTATCCCGGGACATCGGTCGCCGTCACACGGTCAGGCTCTCTGCGGGTGACACACTAAAGTCCCCGGTCCGGTCATCCGCGGACTCGCCTAGGGCGGCGTGAGGCGCGGATACTCGTATCTGCGCCGCGCGAGTCGCCGGTGGCGGAACGTGTGACCAAAGATTGATACACACACACGAGCCGGCGTCTCCTTTCGTGAGATGACAGCCTCACAGAAGGCGGTGACCGCGTTCCAGTTCCTGACGCTGCTGAGCATCTCCCTAGTGATGGTCGGCAGGGTCCGGTCGGCACCGGTGATTGCAACGAGTTCACGGCGCTGCTCTGCCCACGAGGCACACACCTCGAGCCTGTGCTGCGCCGTGCTCACGTCGCAATCGCAGTGGTAGCAGGATGGTGGTGTGCTCTCCCTCCTAACGAGCTTGCGCAGGTACTTGGCTATCGTGACCCATCAATACCTGCACCAGTCGGAAGGAATGTACCCCGTACTGCCGACCCAACCACCCCATCAGCACCAGCTGAAAGGACTCTACGGTCCTGATACCGTATTGAGGCTTCTCCAGTCTGATTGCCCAACGAGCAATGGCGTCTCGGCGGGCGTCGACCCGCCAGGCGGCAATCACCTTGATTGAGGCTATATGTGGCTCGCGTCTCTGATACTCGCAGGTAAAGCTCGGCGAGTACCTCCGCCTGCAGGTCACACCGGAGAGTTCCGGCCAAAAGGCACGCTGCCTCCGTGGCTGCCGTGCAGTAGTCGAGTATGGCCCTAGTCGCCATGGCCATGGTTGTCTAACAAGTCCAGTCAGAGATTTAAATCTACCCACTATAGAAATTAGTTATTAAATTTTGATCCACATTTTGCTACATATTTATTGCTAGTACAAGAAGAAAATGATTCTCTATGAAAAAATTATATTGTGTATGGTTAGTAATTATTAAACATTAAATTTGAGTTAGCTGATAATCTTCAGAAGATGAGGCTGCATAAATGTTCCGTTCGGATTTTTGATGTGAAATATCTATAGGCGGGGTGAACCTGATCGTCGCGTGGCATTAAAAGCGGCGTTAACGCCACGCTTTGCGGTAACGACTTCAAAATAATTTTGATGTTTCACATCTGCCAGGCGTCCTGAGTGACGGCTCACTTCTCTTTTCGTTTACTCTTTTGAAACTATAAGTACCTTACAGTTTTGTCGTGTGTTCTCTTTTTCCTTGCCTTGTAACCGATTTTGTTCCCAAGATACAATCTGCTTTTTCGACCCATCACCTAAAACGTAAAAAGATTCTATATTATTCTTTATAGAGATCGCATGAAAGTAATTAAAAGAATTAGGTAGTAATAAATACTTACGAATCAAAACCGATCAGTCGCAGTATACGCTCAAGTTCGTATTGTCGTCTTTTACGCTGTGAGCGGAGAGCTCGAGCGACGTAACCCTGCTCCCTTGAGCGCCAAGGCGCGACTGGCTTATGAACAACTAGCTTTTGCCCGCGGCTTCGCCCGCGTAAAAGTTGGTTTTCATAATTCTTAATTTAAGAAATACTCTGTGTCATTTTTCGTCCAAATCCGGTCAATAGTTTACGCGTGATTGAGTAACAAACGTCCAAATATCTTCACAAATTTTTATATTTGAATATTACTTCCACCCTTGTAGTTTAAATTCAAGTGGAAAGACGATGAGAAATATGGCCATCCTTAGTCGCTGATAATACATTATCCATGATAGGTTTCCATTGGGGAAAAAAATAATATCGATCAAACTCCCGCAGTTTCACCCACGTAGACCCTATTTCCATGCAAACGCCGAGATAAAAATTGCCTATGTTACTCGCTGATATTATAAGTTTATATGGGTGAAAATAAAAATAATAATTATCAAATCCCATACAAATATCCGACATAAAAATTGCTTATCTTACTCGCTGATAACGTAGCTTCCTATTGGTGAAAGAATTTAAAAATTAGTCAACAGCCACCGGTTTCACTCGCGGAGTTCTCGTTCCCGGGCAAACACCAGGATGAAAATAGCCTTTATTTGTTATTCACTGATAATGTAGATTTTCATTCGTAAATTAATTTTCATATCCATTTAGTTCCCGCAATTTCACCGGCATTGTGCCCAGTCCCGTAGGAATATCGGGATAAAAAAATAGCCTAAATATGTTACTCGCTCAAAAATAGCTTTGCGTTAGTGAAATAATTTTAAAATCGACTAAATGCTCACAGTTGTTCCAGCCACACCGGGATAAAATATAGCTTTGGATAAAATATAGCCTAAGTTATTCCTTATGTAAGGCTTGGTAGACCTGTTAGTAAAGTATTATCAGTATGGGTCCAGCCGTTTTGAAGGTTACCCCGTAACGATTATAAGTCAAAAAAAAATTGTCCGTCCGTCTGTCTGTCACCAAGCCATATCTCAAGGACCGCGATAGCTAGACAGTTGAATTTTTTACAAATTATGCATTTTTGTTGCCGTTATATCAATAAATATAAAAAATAAAATAAATATTTAAGGTGGCTCCTATACAACAAACGCAATTTTCCCCCTTTTTATAGATAATGGTACGGAACCCTTCGTGCGCGACCCCGACTCGCACTTGGGCAGTTTTTTAGACATAGGTATCGTGCAAATAATTGTGTTACCATAAATAAATCCTATTATTTTGACAGACAAATAGACGCTTCAAATTTGTTTATTTCTAGACATAGAAAATTGGATTAATATCTTGATTTTAACTTACTGTCTGGTAGCGGCTAGGAATATTATAACGCTTTCATTGTTTGTGAGTGTCGCAAAATACTACTAAGACAAAGATTTACATCGACCTGGACCAATTGGTGATGCCATCTAGCCAGCAATATCGTTTGACAGGCAGCTGGTCATAAAATGTTGCTAGAAGAACCTTTGCAATATCTATGATGGCAGAGCAGTGCCTACATATTGCGTCGATCCAAAGCTATCTTGATAAGCGAGCATTAAGAAAAAATAATGGGGTAACCCAAGAAAGCCGACAGTATACTAAAATGATCGTTCCTAGGCTCAGTGATATCGGTTATATGCTTTTCACCTCCTTAGGGGTAAAATTGCAAAAAACTCTTTTTTAGTGAGCACTTTCTCCAAGAGAGACAACTTTGTACAAAATTTCATATTTCTAGGCCTAATGATTTCGGCTATACATTTTTCACCCTCTTAGAGAATGAATTTCAAAAACTAATTCCTTAGAGCTCATTTACAACAAAAGAAAGAATCGAACAATATAAAGAAATACACAGTTTCACGTTCCTAGCCCCAATAGTTTCGGCTATACGCTTTTCATTCCCTTAAGGGGGTGATTTGCCAAAAATACTTTGCTAGTGCTCGTGTACCCCAAAAATACGCCGGAGTAAAAAAAAATACGTTTCTAGGCCCAGTGGTTGCCGCTGTATACTTTTTGTTTTTTTAGGGGTTGAATTTCATCCCCATGTAAGTAAAATTTTCAAAATGCTAGAACGAATACTTATTTATTTATTATCAAATACCTTAATACAAAGATTCATGGTTTTATCATCGAAAATGTCGAATTTCCATACAAAATGGCAGCCCCTATTTCAACCCCTTATAACTATTTTTTCGCGATTTCTTTACTATAGCACGTGAACCCCAAGAAATACTACGGTGTAAAAAAATTACGGTTCTAGGCCCAGTGGTTTCAGATATATGCTTTTTTGTCTTTTAGGGGTTGAATTTCATCCCCATATAAATGAAATTTCCAAAACGCTAGAACGAATATTAATTTATTTATTATAAACTGCCTCAATACAAAGATTCATGGTTTTATCATCGAAAATGACGAATTTCCATACAAAAGGTCAGCCCCTATTTCAACCCCTTATAACCATTTTTTCGCGATTTCTTTGCTAGAGTTCGTGTACCCAAGAAATACTACGGTGTAAAAAAAATTTCGTTTCTAGGCCCAGTAGTTTCGGCTGTATGCTTTTTTGTCTTTTAGGGGTTGAATTTCATCCCCATATAAATGAAATTTCCAAAACGCTAGAACGAATATTAATTTATTTATTATAAAGTGCCTTAATACAAAGATTCATGGTTTTATCATTGAAAATGACGAATTTCCATACAAAATGTCATCCCCTATTTCAACCCCTTATACCCATTTTTTCGCGATTTCTTTGCTAGAGCTCGTGTACCCCAAGAAATACTACGGTGTAAAAAAATTACGTTTCTAGGCCCAGTGGTTTCGGCTGTATGCTTTTTTGTCTTTTAGGGGTTGAATTTCATCCCCATATAAATGAAATTTCCAAAATGCTAGAACGAATATTTATTTATTTATTATAAAGTGCCTTAATACAAAGATTCATGGTTCTATCGTCGAAAATGACGAATTTCCATACAAAATGTCATCCCCTATTTCAACCCCTTATACCCATTTTTTCGCGATAAAAAGTAGCCTCCTTTCTCAAGCTTTAGTCCATCTCTGTACCAAATTTCATCAAAATCGGTTCAATGGTTTAGACGTGAAAGCGTAGCAGACAGACAGAGTTACTTTCGCATTTATAATATTAGTAAGGATTATGCCGTTCAATTTATAGTAATATTTAAAATTTAATTACGAGGGTGACTATTCGTATTTCAATTTGGTTTTTTTTTTACTGCTTCTACAATAGTCGAACAAATAGTGGATATTTTTTTAAATATACCAAGGTTAGTATTATTCACAAAATTAAATGTTTTACCGGAGCCATTTTCGTCAAATTAATCTTAAGGAAATATTTTTTTTTTTAGTTTTAAAAGGAAGAAATCTTGAATTTCATTTTATACATACCCAAGAACAGTAATTTTCCTAACATCTACAATTTTTTTCGAGCTGCCACGACTTATCGTTTATTCGTACCTGAACTTCAAAACTCAGCGTTTTCGTAAAATCTCATTAACTTAAGTTCAAAATACCCTTGCCTTTTAATAAAATAGTTACAATATTGAGTTATAATTCTGTACAAGCACAATATAAAGATGTGTTTAATGTAGTGGTTATATAAATTTTTAGTAAGCTATTATGATGAACGAGTAACCAGTCCTCAAAAAACCACCTTTTTGGGTTTACGGCCGCTTATTACCGATAACGCTCTTAAAATTATTTACACACTGCATATGCACAAAACCAAAGGAGGTTTTTCATACATTCGATTATCCGAACGCCTAACGACAACAATTAGTCCGATTAACCGTGTTTCTACTGTAAATATAGAATGCACAAAACACCTGAACACACATTAGAAATTGCATCACATACAGGAAGGGGATGGTGAATTGTTTTCCCACTCCTTCACCATGTGGATAACAAAGTATTGCATTGTGTGGAAAGCGAACCCGTAACTTGGTACAGTAAGTTGATCTCTTAACCTACATCTGTGCAGCCTATATAACTAATTTTATGTGGACGATAAAAAAAAACTGAGCTGTCGCTCAGGACTCCTGGCAGATGTGAAACATCGAATTTATTTTATACAAGTACATATGCATAAAAGAACATTACGAAAGGAACTAATAGACCATAATGTATAAATAAAATATTACCTTTTCCAAAAAATGATGATATTTATTCCATAATCATTAATTTTCATTAAATACAAGAACTAAAAATGCAAAAACATTTCAAATTGTGACAAATCAATTCTTTTAATCAGTGATTTCTGTAATAATAGTGATATTCGATGCCTCTGACGATATTACTGTGACAATTGGTCGGAACTACACTTAATATCATAGAGTGTGGCGACCCCTCGTCACGATATGCGTCGCTTTACACCGTGCCAACGGTTAGGTTTACCCTCTCTTATAGATGTTTCACATTGATACATCAATTTCAATATATAAACCGAGATGAATTAATTATACCAATGTTTTTTTTACAGTGGTGCACCAATATTAAAAGTCGGATGTGGCGCAGAGTTCTCCATGATCCTGGACTGCAATGGAGCTTTGCACTCCTTCGGGTTACCTGAATATGGACAATTGGGTAATGAAATAGTTAATTTCATATGATTCAGTAACAGTGTCCAATGGTGTCTTAAAAGACGACTAAGGTATATAATATGTATGCAAGTGAAGGAAAACTCGAAATAACCCAACGACGAAGGCGACCTGGGTACGAGTGGGTTGTGGGCCCGCGCGCCGTCTTCTCGTGGCCCCGGACGGATTGGACGCCGTGTGCTCTTACCATAGCCCAACCATAAAAAAAAAATAGTAACACGTCTGGCCAGCGTGCTATAGCAGGTCAATATCTCTCCCATTGTGGAGGAGGGTCAAGCCCAACTGAGATGAATATAAGCTGTGATTATGATGATGAAACCTACAAAGAGTATGATTTTTTTCAAAAGGAAGGTTGATATACTACAACAGTCTTGAGTAAATGTAATGACATTGCATGACAACCTGAGTGATTTTATCACTTAGTAATTTATAGTAGGGCTAGAACCGAGGGCAATCGACGTCCTCAGAGGAGCATTGGAAATAGGGAGGGTACTCGAAAGGGCATGCCACTGGGCCGGCCACGGACGACGAGGAGCTCGGTATTGGTGGTCGGCCCAATCGCGAAGGCGAAGAATTACGGTGGGTTATGGGACTGCGCGGCGTCCATCCGTCGTCCCGGACGAAATGTATGGCATGTGCGCTGACATTAATTAGCCCAGTAAAAAAAACCGCTACAACGTCTCAGTAGTAGCAATTTACTATCACGTTTCGTTCTGTGACCAACATAGTCGGAGACACGAACCTCATGTGGGCAACAACCAGAACCTAATATTGTAGTGGTCCATGAGTGGTAGTTACCACTGATCTTCAAGTTGCTCACCTGACACCAAAGGCAATGAAAATAAAGTTTAACAGCCACAATCTGTACTGGTGTTCAAGTTCCGATGTGGTGGTAGATTATTTAATTTATGTGGTGTTGCGGTTTTCTGTGTGGTGATAGAGTAAGAATACAATTCACCACTCCCTATCTTGCCCATGGATGTCGTAAAAGCCTATTAAGGGATATAATATGCATATAAGATCTGTGCAAGAAAAGAAAAACTCGAAATGTCTGACCAGCATGGTATAGTAGGTCAAATTCCCTCCCATTGTGGAGGAGGCCCGAACCCAACAGTGGGACGTATGTGGGCTGCACTACGCAAGAAGGAAGATGATGAAATTGTATTATATAGTGGCATTTGTAGCACCATGTAATATATTATGGTACTATTGTTGGGTGTCTCCAGGTTTGTAATGATACTTCAATTAGGATTTATTATAATTTAATATTACCGGACAGACTTGACTATTAGACATGACTTGCGAATGTGTTGTAACAATGACAGATGACAGCGATTTTGGAGGGACGCTTAAGGGTGCGTTTACTTAGTTCTAATTGTAACAAGTTAAGTATACATCATAACAGAAATGTATTCTTACTTACTATATGGAAACTGTCAAGATTGGTTGAGATGAATTGTATTCTATTTTACCATACGAAATGTTCTTATATTGTTTAATGTCACCCACAGGCCACAACACTGATGGTAAATACTTCGTGACCTCCACAAAGCTGTCGTTCCGCTTTGAAACTGTGCCAAAGAGGGTTGCACACTTCTTCGAGAAGTCCAAGGACGGACACATATCCCCTGTGAAGGACGTCGAAATCGTTGATTTCTCCTGTGGAAATAACCATACGGTAAACACTTATAATTACAATATATCTTTATTATTCTTGGCAACTATTTGCTTTTTTTGAGTAGGCGGTGGTCTGGACAGGCCCCGCCTAATTCGTCCAAAGAGAAGAAGAGCGGTTTGCAGTCCCATAACCATATTGTATACTATCCACATAATCATTGAACTGGCTACTACTAGAGATTCCTTGACCGCGCTGGTATTCTAAACAACCTGACAGAATCAACAGATTTTTAATGATAACCTTATTTTTTTATAAACATTTACTTATTTTTAGTCATTGAGATTTCGAATTTTTTGTTTTTGTAATAAATGAAACGATCATATTTGTTTTATAACAAAACTATTTTTTTTTATTTATGTTTCACAATAATTCAAAAGTCATATCAAAATAAAAACAATTTTTTCAATCCAGTGACGAAAACACAGCGACAGCTCCCGAACAAATCCAAACGCGTGTGACGTCATAGTGTTAGTTTTCACTCATTGCAATTTATACAGAGTTAATAAGTACAATCTTTTGATCTAATTAATTCTGATGTCATTGTTAAATATAATTAAATATAAGTAACAACAAATCGTTTTTTAGCAGTAAATTACCAATATTATTGTCAACTCATGGGTAATAGCTGTAAACACTGTACTGTTATAAAATAGCTTTAACATTATGACGTCACAACTGTGCTAACCAGTCTTAGTGTGTTCATTGTCGCGTGATTTTTATTCCAATTTTGATAATTTTTAATTAATTATAATTATTGGAAAAATCTTTTCAAAGTTTTCCGCATTAAATATCAATATTATTATTAATAAAGTTTTAAAATACGTACATAGAATTTTTTTTTTTCTGATAGCCCAATCTGATAGAAAAATAATCTTCAAAATGGCGTATCAAACAATAAAATTGCCGTACATAATATTATGAAATATATTTTATCATGATAAAACACTTGAGAAATAGTACACTACTTTTTTACAAGTTCCATAATTAACTAATGATTACTATCATCTCAGCCTATATATGTCCCACTGTTGGGCTGAGGCCTCCTCCATTATGGGAAAGGTATTGACCTACTATTCCACGCTGGACAGGCGTGTTGGAATAGGGTTTTGTTTCGAGTTTTCCTTCTGTTGCATAGATGATATATCCTTATTATATCTCTTAGTTATCTTTTACGACATCCACGAGCCAGATAGGGAGTGGTGAATTGTATTCTTACTCCGTTACCACACGAAATATTGCTATACCTGGCCCAAAGCTTGGATGAATTCGCCTGTTAATATATGCTATTGAATGATAGCCCACACAAAGGGCGAGGCTATAATCAGTACTTACTGATTGTCAAATTTGGTGTGGCAGACTAGTTAGCGATCGTAATTTATATTATAATTTTTTCATAGTGTGAGTTTTACTGTAAAAGTTGGCCAGACATTGTATTTTTCATTTGTCATAATACACATACAAATTTGGTCTGGTATTGTAATTGCTACACATCTAAGGATTCTATGACCCATGTTTGTTTGTACCTGAAGGCACAAGTACAACAGTAACCATGAAACTTTAAGAAATATGTATAATGTAATTTACAATTTTGTATCAATAAATATGAAAGAGTTATGAAAAAAGAAATAAAACATGAAACACAACAAAATATATATTAATGAAACAAAAATATATCTGTAATAATTACGCAGTCAGAGAAAAAGTAGATAACACATGAAAATTAATGGGAACATCATTGAGTAATTAGTTTGTTAAAGATTAGGCAGAGTGTTTAATATAAAGCCCATAAAGGTTGAAAACTACCTGTATTTTAGAATTTGCTAAAATAAATATCATCATCATTTCAGCCTATTGCCGTCCACTGCTGGACGTAGGCCTCACTCATGTTACGCCACAAAGTACGGTCCTGTGCCGCCTGCATCCAACGACGCCCAGCAACTTTCACCAGGTCGTCGTTTCATCTATATGTACATATAGGTGGTCCCCATACAAATGTATGAAAGAATAAGACAATGTAAAACAAATATGAAAGAAATTTAACATTTGAAATATACATTAATACAATTTTTTTTAGATATATGTGTAAATCTAATTTCTGTGTGGTGACGGAGTCAGAATACAATTAACCACTCCCTATTTTGCCCGTGGATGTCGTAAGAGACAACTATGATAAATAATATGCACATAACATTTGTGCAAGAGAAGGAAAACGCCAAATGAAACCCTATTTGTCCAACATGTCTAACCAGCATGGTATAGGTCAAAATCTCTTCCATTGTGGAGGAGGTCCGAGCCCAACAGTGGGACGGGACGTATGTGGGCTGCGATGATGATAATGATGATATACAAAATCATTGTCGGTTGATATTAATTTTAATATAAGGTTATTTATGATCACTACAGGTAGCCATTGATTCGAAGAAGCGCGCATTCAGTTGGGGTTTCGGTGGGTTCGGTCGTCTTGGACATGCTGAACAAAAGGACGAAAGTGTGCCCCGTCTGATCAAGTATTTTGACTCGCAAGCGCGTGGAGTACGTTCAGTACACTGCGGCGCTACATTCAGTCTCGCTGTCAACGAATTGGGTAAGCATAACATCTCACTTCGTGTGGTAACAGAGTAAGAATACAATTCACCACTTCGTCTTGCCCGTGGATGTTGTAAAAGACGACTATGAGATATAATACGCATATAACATCTATGCTCGAAATAAAACCCTATTTCAACACGTCTGACCAGCGTGGTATATTAGGTCAATTTCCCTCCAATTATGGAGGAGGCCTGAGCCCTGAACAGTGGGACATATATAGGCTGAGATGACAAACCTTTCACAAGTTACCCATTTGTTGGTAACACCTTATTTGCCCTAGGAAGCATTAATTAGGACTGAGGTATAAAAGTCCATCTGACCCGTGTGGTATACATCATCTCAGCTAATGTATGCCCCACTGCTGGGCTTGAGTCTCCTCCACAATAGAGAGTAAATTGACCTACTATGTCATGTTGGTCAGACGGGTTGGTATAGGGTTTTGTTTCCAGTTTTTATCTCTGCATTGATATTTGCATAGTATATTCCTTAGTCGTCTTTTACGACACCCACGGGCATACACGGGCACGGTGATGGAGTAAAAATACAAATCGCAACTATATAAGTGTGATTTATATACATATATTTCTTGTGTATGTCACTGAACTCCTCTTAAACGGCTGGAACGATGTTGATGATAATATAGTGAGTCAAGCATTCTGAATTCTGATAATGATCAAATAAAGAATTTTGGATCGCAATTTTCCTTATATCATTTTCATCAACCTATCCATTACTACTGTTGAATATAGGCCACCAAGGCCTCACGGCCGTGTTCGTCACGTCGACGTCATCGTCACCCTTTGCAGGCTGCTTCGATATCGCAGTGGTTTTTATGAGATCCCCCAGAGAATGCTGATGCACATTTTTTTAGTTATTATCATCACAACTCATATAAGCCTCACTGGTTAGCTTGAGCCTCTTCCACAACCACACATTGTTATGTGGAGTCTCGGTGTAATTTTTGTATGTTAATTCCTCATCATCATCATCATTTTAGCTCATATACATCTCTGTGTGGTAGCGGCTTCGAATACTACCAACCCTTGCTTTGCTCGTGGGTGTCGTAAAAGACGACTAAGAGCCCTAGATTGACCCGGACCAACTCCATCTGGTACCATTTGGTTCAACGATTACATTCCCAAGGAGGGTTGACGTCAGGCAGGTGGCCGGTAATAAAAGTCATTGCCAAAACTTTTTGCAATATGTCAAAACAGATGACATATTGCGTCGACCCCAAGTAATTGGGATAAGAGCAGGATGATGATGATGATACATCTCATTGTTATGCTCGAGGCTTCTCCATAATATGAGCGAAATTTACCTATACCATGCTGGCTAGACGTGTGTTACTGTAAGGTTTTATTTCGAGTATTTCTTCTTTTGCATAAATATTAAATGCATATTATATCCCTTAGTCGTTTTTTAGGACACCCACGGGCAAGAGAGGGTGTGGTGAATAGTTTTTTTTTCTCCATCACCACACGGCAATTTCATGTTTTCAAAATTCTTCGGAATATAAATATTATTTACTTACTGCAAGGTGTCTTTTAAAAAGAAAACAATAATTATGTATATATATTTTTATTGTATAGGGGCGCTGTTTATGTTTGGTCAAACAAAACGCACCGGTGAAGCTAACATGTATCCGAAACCAGTGCAGGATCTAAGTGGTAAGTATTATCGAATCATTAATTGCGGAGTTTTCCCCCTCTTTAATTTACAAGATATAAAAGTGGAATAATTATTTCCGAGTATCCACACGTCTATACAAATCAATTAAATTGAAGTGTCTGTTTGTAATGTCAAAATACTGGGCTCTTTTCATGTTCACACGTTTTTATTTTTGCACTACATCATCATCGCAGCCCACATACGTCCCACTGTTGGGCTCAGGCCTCTTCCACAATGGGAGGGAATTTGACCTACTACATCATGCTGGTCAGACATGTTGAAACCCTATGGTATCATTTCTAGTTTTCCTTCTCTTGTACAGATGTTATGTGCATATTATATCCCATAGTCGTCTTATATGACATCCACGGGCAAGATAGTCAGTGGTGAATTGTATTCTTACTATGTCACCATACGGTTTGCACTACAACTATGCTTAAAATACAGCTTAAAAATGTTTTGTCTGTCTGTTTGTTTGAGGTAATCTTCATAACGACTGGACCGATTTTGACAATATTTTACTACCAGGTAGCTATCTATATAAGGATTACATATAGCCTAAGTTACAGCTATATTTAATCCCGGTAGTCCTATGGTAACGGAAACTATGTGACTGAAACTGAAGTGAAGCGAGGACAGGTTGCTAGTTTAAAATAAAATTGTCATTCTGCCAGTGCTCATGAACACTGTTGGAAACGAAATAAAATCAAATAGAAACGCAATAAGATAGGTAAAATTACTAGCCAGAAATAATCCGCTTAGGGCTACATCAGCACAGTATTTACGTAAGTGATTGTTACATTATTTTAGCGCTGTAACTGCGGTGACTTGTCTGCGAGGAAAATTCTTGCTACACAATGAAAGTAGTGAATAGAAAAATAATGCCCAGTTTGCTTTTTTTATACCAAAATTTTAAACTCGGTCTGTGGGGGGATCCTGCGACAGTCGCGATATAAATTGATACACGATCAGAAGATAATCACTGCCTCATACTACCTCTCCATCTCTCGGCTCATATATGGCCACCTCAGACTGTCTAACATGAAGTTCCGCTCAAATAACGAATGGGACCTCATGTTAGACAGTCTGCAAGTCACGTCTGGGGTAATTATATATGTACTGTGCGGACTTGGTAGCAACTCGAGAAATTTGCCGTGCGTTCAGGCGTTTTTGCCATATCTACTATTGCAACGAAACCTAAAGCTCATCACAAATAGGTCTATTATGCTAGCCCTGTTAAAGCCGTGATGCTGTACCTCTGCGTTTCACGTAGTTGTATATAGTCTTATTTACTGGCTTATTAACCAACTTTGCTTCATGTCGCCCACTTTGCATAGGAAGGAAGTAGAATCTTTCGAACTCCTCCTGTTTTTCTTTTCTAATTAAATTTGTTGCGCATCCCAAGACAATTAAAAATCAAATCAAATCATTTATTCTGCATAGGCCCCTTAAGGGCACTTACATATTGTCAAATTACACGTTTGAATACAATACAATATTCTTCCACCGGATCGGAACGCAGCCACATACTGAGAAGATCCGGCAAGAAACTCAGCGGGCAGTCATTTTTTTTCTTAATCTTTTAAATATACATAATATTATGCTTCGTACAACATATATGGTATTAGCTCCAGTGTGATGCCCTTCGAAATTAAATATATGTATAAATTTTCAAGATTTGATACAAACAAAAAAAAATTAAAGCATAAAGAAAGGAAGAAAATATGGCTGGACCAGATCCCACAAGCAGCACCCGATCACGAATTAATTACTAGAGCAGCCATCACTCTCCTCAACCAAATTAGAGGGAAGGGAGCGACCCGCCCCACACAGCTATCGCAAGCAGAACCTTATTCAGTGAGCATGACCAAACCATAAATAAAAAACAAAACGAACTACAACTACTACTATACCTACTATAAAAAAAAAACTACTAAGTACTATAAAATAAACTATGAACTATAGCAGGTATGCAAAAAGAGATCAAAACCAAAATTCGACAGGTAAAACACGCTACGCTGTACAATCACAAGAGTAAGAGAAAAAAAAAATTAAAATAAAAAAACCTGTGAATTCATACAAGTTAGGAGTAAAGCGTTTTTCGAGACTTCCTGCGGGTCTACTGAGACCATTGTGGATCCTGGCTTACAGGATTTACAGTGGTGGGAATGTGTGGTGGGATTAATCCCAATCACAAAAATATGTCCCACTGTTGAACTCAAGTCTGCTCCATAATAGGACGGATATTAACCTACCTGTACCACGTAGGTCAGACGAGTTGGCATATGGTTTTATTTCGAGTTTTCCTTGCATAGATTTTATATGTATATTATATCCCTTAGTCGTCTTTTACGACACCCACGGACATGATAGGGAGTGGTGAATTGTATTCTTACTCCTCAAAACATACACACTGCAATGGTACAGTAAATTTATTTTTCTATTTGTCATGTTATACAGGTTGGAATATTCGTAGTATTGGTACAAGCAACACATCGATTGTAATAGCAGCGGACGATTCACTAGTTGCGTGGGGAGTATCACCCACATACGGCGAATTGGTATGTACAGTTTATACCACATTTTGATTGGTCACCTGTCATGCTACTGACCACGCCCACACAATGGCGCTTTTTTAGTAGATTTTATTAAATTCGCTCGCTAATCGACAATACATGTAGCAGAGTTCCTAAGAGCTATTTTGACTCTACCATGACTCTTAATTCTGAAACGTGGTCTCTAAATGTCGGCCTCATAAAAAAGCTCAAAGTCGCTCAGCGTGCTATGGAGAGAGCGTGCTATGCTATGCTCGGTATTTCTCTACGTGATAAAATCCGGAACACGGAAATCCGTAGAAGAACGGGTGTAACCGATATACGTTAGCACGTTGAAATGGCAATGGGCAGGCCACATCGCTCGTCGAACCGATAACCGTTGGGGAAGAAAGGTTCTTGAGTGGCGACCACGAATCGGACGGCGCAGCGTAGGACGACCCCCCACTAGGTGGACTGACGATATTCTCAAAGTCGTAGGGAACCGTTGGATGCAAGTGGCGCAGGACCGTTCCGAGTGGCATTCTCGTGGGGAGGCCTATGTCCAGCAGTGGACGTCCGTAGGCTGATGGATGGATGGATGGATGATGACTCTTAATTTCCCTGAGTCGACGTACCTGATGTTTACTTGACCAGACAGAAGATAACATTACTCTGACTCAGCAAGTCATACGCGTCCCGTGAGGATATTACACATAAATAAAAGAAGATTCAAACGTGGGTGCGCTCACTGCCGTCACTGCTACCCCAAGCCGATAAGCCCTTCATCCGCCTGATATTTCCTTGGCCGATTTTAATATTCCTACTTAAAAGTATGGGAATGATGATAAGAAATAATTATGCCAACTATGTATATGAAAAATCAAATACTATGCTGATCAGATGGGTTGGGTACAGAGTTTAAAAGCTCGAAAATGTTGCCTGGTTGCATAGATATTTACAACACCCATGGGTAAGATAGGGGTTAGTGAATTGTATTCTTACTCAGTCACCGCACGGAACATGGAAAATATATCTATTTAAATAATTTGTAGGGCACCGGCGAGATCAACAAGTCGACAGCGAGACCAAAAGAAGTGTCGCGCATGGACTGTTTGAGTATCACACAAGTGACTATGGGTTACTCCCACACTCTGCTGCTCTGTGACGACTCTGCTGAGGAAGTGAAGGTTAAACTCGCATCCCTCCCCACATTCTCCCCTAAAAGTGGACAAACAACACCATCTGAGGGGAACACTACCGATTAATTGATCACTTTTGGGTAATTCTATCACATTTTTTAAGGTGATTTGTTTGGGATTATAATTTAATTCATGTTTATTTAATTTAAACAAAAACTTTCAGAAGTATTGATTGATCAAATTTCATTTAAACGAGGGTAACAATATATGTTCAAATTTAACATCAATTAATGTTCTATAATTGCATTCCAATTAATCGTAAAGTTCAATAATTTTATGAATACTAATCATATTTTCCGTAATTCGAACAAAACGCTATTAATTTCAATAATTTGATTAACGTCAACAATTTTAAAGTTCAATAATTACAAACATTTATAAATATTAAATGTTTAAGTGATTCTGTAGTAATTTAATCAACACATAACATTAGTTAAAATATAATAATATGTTCAGTATTCACCATTTATTTGCGTAAATATTTATGTTGTAATTTACAAAAATTGCTCAATGTTTATTAACAATCAGTTTAAGTTCAATAAATTTGATTAATATAGTTTAAAAATTAAAATTCCAATAACAACACCTTTCAGATAATATGTTTTAGCTAACTTATTAAGGTTGGGGCCTCACTTTTTAGCATATATATGCTGTCATATAGAATAATTTAAATTAAAGAGTTAATTATTCTATCTTTCTGGAACCTCCGAGACCCTCAAATTTTATGTTACCGTCTAGCCAATGTATTATAGCAAGCCATTTGCCCAACTTTTCCTTGTTGCCAGGGCCCACTGGGATATATATATATATAGAAAAATCTATTATTTTAACTCATTTTCAAGTTACATAAAGAAGATTCAGAAGCAAATATGCTGACATGATCTCCGCTTACCCATTTACGATTGTAGCCAATAACATTACTTTATTTAGTGGTTAGGAGGTTCCACTATCAAGTTACCAACCTCGATAGGCAGCTATCAATTATCCAATAGCAGGTCTATTGTTACTAATAAATTAATCATAAATAGGCAAGTAGTTTATAAGTTTAATAATATTAATTGTAACGGATGTACCTCGGTCTGTCCACATTATTAGTTAAATAGAAGTCCAAAAATTCCATATTGCCTCATATTGAAGTAAATTTCTGGCCATTAGTAATCAATATAAATAATCAGTGATCGAGGTGCAATCTGTTTTTGATTGGAAATGACCCCGGATGAATGGTTCACTGAAAATCTTTTTAGATAGTACTTAAATTTATTAAAAATAATTGTTTAATGAAAACATTCTCGAGCAGAAGCATGTTAAACAAATCATCGAATTTCTTCTTTTTTTTTTATTGTAAAATTAAGTAACCTTCGTTAGTAGTACTTAATCGGATCTTTTTTCTATATATATTTTTGATAATGATTTTTCTGTTTGTTCAGTATTCAACTATCGGGACATTAGTTCTAAGATATAATATTTGTTTAATGTTAAGCTTGGACACAGATTTCGTATAAGTTATGTATTATACTTTAAGTCTTACTATTTTATGGTAACTGTATCAGTAAGACGGACACATATCTTTATCTTGAAATTCGGATAGTGCGTATAAAGTTTTCAATAATCTATCTCGGATAAATTACAATTTTTGATTCACCATAGTGTAAACGTATTTATAAAATTTACATTATAATCAAAAATTACTTACCAAGGCTATATTTCTTAATTTTTTAAACTTTGCAGTTAAATTACCAACATAAGATATTATTTCGTTACAATAAAATTTCCAAAGAATAAAAAAAACATAAACAGTCCATGTACTTTACCACTGTAAAAGGTAATGCGGTGTTATGTATAAGTAAGCTCCCAACAGAAAATTTTAGCCTACTCACACTCCAAATAGGTAAGCACATGGAAAATTATATAGGTCAACCTGTGTTTAGGATATAAATTATCTTTGAAATCACTGAATTCTGCAAATATCTTTGCACTCACTGAATTCCGCATTTATCGGCAGTATTTATCTAATAGTATGGCGTGTCTAGACATTTATCTTTTTAAATTTTTTTTTATTAAGATTTGGTCATGTTATCGTATAAAAAAATTGATTTGTCACTCGAAGAAGAGATTAAAACTATAATATGTAAACATATCTAAAAGGTGGCATGTCTAAATAATTCTTTTTTATTATTCTTAATTAAGCGTTGGCTACGTTTCTATAAAGAAAAATTAGTTTATCTCTTTAAGAAGAGATTTCAGCAATAATATGAAAACATATCTGTCGTGTTTAGACCTTGTCTTAATTTTTTTTTTACTGTTTGCCATGCCATGTTTTTGTAAAAAAAAATTGCAATAATATGTAAACATATACATTAGATGTCGTGTAAATGTTACGTTGCAAAAATGAGAAGTGAACGCAAAATTATTTATATACCATATTAGATTAATTTATAAAACATTTGAATATAATTGCCAATAGGCACAACGGTAAGGCCAAACTAAGGTAATCGCTTATTTGATTGCAAATATTTTTTTATAAGAAATTGATAGATTATTGAAAACGGCTAACAGTTTGAAAGAATGAGTTGTATATATATTTCCTATTATAAATGGTAAATGTCTATGTTGACTATCAGACGTGTAGATTTGAAGGTCACACCCCAATCACATCCAACTGAACACATCATCCATGATAATTTTAGTATGTGTCGCATACATTACCTCAAACACCCACTAGTTCATCAAGATAATAATTCATAGTCGGTCTTCTAATCATCATCTCGGCTCGTATACTTCCCACTGTTGGGCTCGAGCCATAAAGAAAGTCAATCCTATAGTGGAGCCAGAGCCTAATAATAGGACGAATATAGGCCGAGGTTTGATGAAAAAGATTTTTGTTAAAATATAATTTTCAGTTGTAAAGCAGTGTTCTTTCGGTTGAAGTGTTTCAAAATCCTTTTTCTTGCGTATTCGCTTTTTACAACTCTGTATCCTAGTTAGGTAGGTAGGAAGTAACCATTTTTCATCCAAAAATATGAATAGATACCATCGTGTACCTGATTCTCGTGGAATACTCTCTATTTTGAACTTGATGATATTTCGGCCGCGCTCTACGCTGATTTTGTCCGTGAGTCAACTAGCACTTACCATCAGGTTCAACGTTCTTCTTGTCAAAACATCACGATATAAGCAATAATTATTATGTGATAGATGATAGTAATAGTAATTAATTGTCATGCGAAATCTGTGTGGGCAATTACTGAGAACGTGTGTCGCTATAATGTAACCTACAAGGGATTGTATAAAGAGAATTAAATAGTACTGGAAGATATACAATAACTTAGCACTATTAGTAAACGTTTTTTTACATATATAGCTGTAACCTCGCAATAATATATACATTTTGATAAAAATAGGTTCATAAAGATGACACTTGCGAGAGAACTAACAGACGTTAGAATAAATACTATTTTTAAATTATTTACTAATTCTCATTATTAGTGATCAAAATAATCTTCAAATTTACGAAGAAATTGATTGAATACGAGAAGTCTATATACAGTATAATTGCGCTAACGGCTGGATCGACTCAAAAGAATCTTAGTAAACATGGTGTCTTGCCGTCAAATGTTCTGTGCAGTCACTGTTGTCACAACAACTACTCAGAAAATTCTAAAAGGCATCAAAGCAAAATGAAACTACTGCCATAGTAATAATATAGAAATATAAAGTTAAACAAATCCTTTATAAGTTACAGTCATGAAACTTCAATAATAATCAAAAGTAAATTAAGATAACCAATTATACCTAAGTTCCATTACCCTAAGTCTTGATCGCACTATTCATAATACAACATCCAATCTCATTGTAAATCGTAGAAAGCAAGCACTAAATTTAAATCGTGTATAATAGATTCGCGTTGTAACAATCATTCTAGTGAAGTCAACTTTTGATGGGACAAACTGCCCCCTCTTCCCTTGAGATAGTTGCCAAACTTTACAGAATAATAAGAACACTCGAACCTGTGAATCTACAATATGCACTTATTTTATTCAAGCTATGGCATAACAGAAAGTCCTCCATTAATTTACTCCCAAAATATAAGTTTAATAACGCAATATTACATTATATAGTAGTAGAAGATAATTTTAATTTAAAAAATCTGCGGTTGTTATTGGTTAGTGAATTAAGGTTCAGCATATTAACTCACCTAATTAGCTATTTATAGTACTTTTTCTGTGTTCCTAATCTTTGTGTCCAATATATATATTAAAATGCAATAAGGGAGTGATAGCTATTCTAGTAGTTAACTCATGCCCAAATATGATCCTTCAAATTATATTTTGATAAAGAAAATATAAATTGGTTCGAAGAACATCACAGTGGAGCTAATAATTAGATATTTAACTTAAAAATAAGGCTAGCCCACTGAGTTTTCGTTGTAATTTTTGCCGGATGCGGTGTTAGGTTATTGAATTAATTACATGTAAAATGGATATATAAAATGCCCTTGCTGGGTGTAAAATTGAATACTTTTTTATTAAGTTAAAGAAAGAAAGATTTTCTTTCGAATACGTTAAAGCAGACACACATTCTCGGTATTTACCTACGGCTAACAATCGCCCACCTCAATTACATCGTTCTAGTATACGATTAAACTATAAAAATAATGAAAAATAATCAACATTTTTTGAACATGAATATTTTTTACTTTAACATTCTAGTTAATAAGATTTAGATTTAAGAAAACGTACTTGTTGCTTTATGTAATAATGGGTATGCGGATGATAATCTAGGCCATGATTCGTTATGTCATGGAAGATTTCACGCCAATAACACACACACACACACACACACACAATTGTAACTTATGCAAAAACGAATTTGTTAAAATATAGTATCATTTCACACTGATAAACTTAACGTGGCGCGTGAAATGTTTCTGTGGGATTAGTGAACATAGGCATTGTCAACTGTAACTTGAAAAATTTTATCACTAAATTTGTTTGTAGCTAGTTTTTTAATTCTCTAATTTTAATTAAAGAGCTATTCGTCACTAAATGGACTGAGATTTACCGTTATTAAATATACATATACCCATATACATATACACACTTGTATACCCGGTAGGCATACCTACATTAATGACACCTACCGGTCCAACTATATTTTCAAACGATCCAGAAACTCATTAAAATGTACACACAAAAATTCATCAAAGTCTGTTTATGAGGAGTTAGGTGACAAACACACATATAGAAGTATTATACATATATAAAGATTTAATTAAAACCTACATATAAGAGACAGAAAGTGTTCCTATAGTAAAAAAAATAATAAAAGACATTTGAAAGTAGTTTATATGTAATTTAATATTTGATTTCAATTTTTGTTCTTTTTTTTAATATTGTTTTTTTTTATTTAGAGGCAAGCCTATTGGGAAATGCTCCAGGATATATTATATTTGACAAAATATGATTTTCATAGAGTAAATTGGGAACGGTCGCTCTCTGTGGTGATCATCTGCGAACAAACTCGACGGTATTTAATGTCATATTTTTTGGTAAAGTACCACCGCCTGCCAGTAACGTATTTCCCCACAATCGTTATTAAAAATGATCTTAGTAGAAAATAATAAACTATGTTTTACATAGATCGCCCTATGCCACCTCTTCAGAATCTTAAAATATCCTAGAGATAAGTGCAAATAGTGATGTTATCTTCTAAAAGTATTTATTATATTTATGCATTAGAGATCGTACCCATACTACGGAACTGGCTCTTCTCAAAAATACTGCGCTTGAATAAAATTGGACCTTTACCGTATATGAATGCTCATTGAAAAGGGGAAAGAGGTTATAAAATTGTAAATAAATGGTTCACGTAGTTTGAGCACGTTCCACTATGTATAGTAATAATTTGAAATTTTGGATGTATTCAAATACTGATGTTGATGGATAAACAGCTGGATCGCATCCATTTACATCTAATTAATAAAAAAACCTTTTTTTTTTCAAGTGACAGTGGACTAATACAGATCAAACATTCCTTATTGTTAAATAAACACAATGTACGTGTAATTTAAGTTTTAGATATTATACTTGTTGTAAGTGTTTTAACATTCCTCCTTTCTGGGTCCGGTTGTGTTTTGACATCTTATTACCACTGGGCCACAGGTGAATAATAGACTGAATTTAATTCAAAAAATTATTGTTAATTCAAGAGCCGCGAATGCTACACCTGCATCGGAGTTGACATGCAAAAAATTAATAATGTTACGGTCATTACTAAAAGTTTTCTTGTCTTCAACCGTAAAAGGGTACCACAGTCCGTCTGTTTGGTGAACCTTGTGGTAGGCAGTGATCTGACTGTGAATCTGTTATTATACAGGTATATAAGCAGTAGTTACCGCTTACCATCAGGTACTTATTAATCTGCCACCTTTTTTTGCACAGTTAAAATGCATTATCACTACGACGCAGGTATGGCGTTTATGTAAATTATAATAGCTTCAATGTTCCACAGTTGTAAAGGTTTTGCTTATATACATAGTGAAAAAAAATATTCTGAACAATAAGCACTTAATAAAAAAAATGTCCTTAAAGTAATGCATTGTACCGTTTGATATCAACGCCATGGCCATCTTAGGCGATGCCGAGGCCGTATTTGGGTCCTAACAGGAAAATTAAAATACACAAAACATTTTATTTGCTTTAAATTTATTTTATTAGTGTAAAAATTGTAACTACACATAAAATATACCAGATACAGCTTAAAATAATATCACGAACATTGTCGAATAGAGCCCTGGAATCGAGCCTTCATAGTAAATACTGTAACGATGTAGGAACGTGTCAAGCAAAAGATATATTCTTTATATTTAAAAGTTACACTCTACCAACCGTTCTGTAGCCAGCCAATACCGTTGCGTGCCATGCAAGGACCGTCAACATAAAAGCAAGTATATTTTGCTGGTGACGCTACACTTCCAATGAGGGATAATAGGCCGTTTAATGTTTCAAACAATAAGATCATAGGCAGACTGGACAGACTTATTTAAAGATACGTCACCATTATTCCGTATAGTAGCACACTCAGAAAATCGACGTCTGAGTAGTGGCAATTCGTTACTGCATTTCGTTCGGGGAGCGAAAGGCCGGCAGACGAACTTTCCGAGGGTGTTTTCGTTTGATGAGTTTTCACCTCAACCTCATTGCACGTATTCGCACTTTAGGCAGCGACAGAACAAAGATCCATGAGCGACATATCGCTTACCATCAAGTGTGCTGTTTGCCAGAAAAAAAAAATAAGATTTCTGATGTTTTGTATTACACATTGTACACACAATCCGCCAATAACCTTCAAGGTTACTTTGGAAACGTCCGGCAAAAAAAAAATCAAATAAATACAAACCCGATAAAAGTCACAGAAATAGTTTCTTTATACTTATTTCATTGTAAAGATTAGCTCTATTGTATGATAGGTATAAACCTCTACAACTCAAAGCAACGCTGTTACATGTATTTTTATTGTATGTATATGATTTTATTGTACCGAATTGTGAGGATGATAATCTCCTTAGCGGTCGCGATACACAGCGATCTTGTTAGGATACAAAATAATTTCTAACAATGTGACCTTGCCAACTGTAATATTTGATATAAAAAACTTTTTTTCATTGTAATAAGTTGTTTTATTTATTAAATCACTTGGGTGTCGTATTGACACGCTACATTTATATATTAATCATTCAACTACTTACAACACTTACAGTTTCCCAAAACGTGTAGTGGGGCCATTACAATTTTATAATTTAAACGTAAAATTATAAGATATAAATGTAAAGAAAATTTTAAGAATACATTGAATTTGGTGAAAAATATATCAACTTGCTGATCAATCAGCGTAACAGCCAGACTTTATTTTTTTTTTTGGGTTGGGCTACGGTCGGTGCACTCCTCGTCCGCTCCGTCCGGGGCGACAGAGGGACGTAAGCACACACACCCGTAAGACCCGTCGCCTTCGTCGTAGGGCCGACCACCGGAGCAGGTGACTTGACGTCAGTGGTCGGCCCGACGGAATACCCCCGGAGGAGTACCCTCTCCTCGACCGACGTCCCCCCATTCGGGGAGGACGTCAAGAACACTTTCAGATTGCCTGAAAAAAAAAGATCATTACATATTTACTTTTCAAATTGCCTAAAAAAAATGTCATCACAAGCCCGTCCAAAAAAAAGATTGCTAGATCGATTAATCGGGCATCGATCCTTCAGACCTCAATTTTCTTGTGAATCGATTCTTTGGACGTCAGTTGGAATCGATCTTTTTCAGAAAGATCGCCCATCCCTGGTACGCACGGTGGAGCGAGCAGGCGACGTGAATGAAGCCGTGATATATAGATACTGTGTAACTATAGAAGTGAAACTTACCATTCAAGATCGTCGCATCCGTGTGGTGACAGAGCAAGAATGCAATGGACCACCCCCTCTCTTACTCGTGAGTGTAGTAAAAGACAAATAAGAGATTTAAACACGGATATAATATGCAAGAGAAGAAAAACTCAAAATAACACCCTATGCCAATACATTTGATCATCTTGATATAGTAGATCAAATTTTTGCTCATATAAGGTAGGTAAAAGGAGGTATTAGCCCAACAGTGGGATATATATGGGCTGAGATGATGATGATGAACTCTATTCCCATCGCACGTGTTACAGAATATTGAACAATAATTTTGTGACTGGCCGCTTATTGAAGTAAACCTCCTTAGGAAGTTTAGAAGTACAGGCCTCGGACTAAGTACAACTCTGAATCGTCTTTTGCGACATATAAGGTTTGGTAGTATTCTTAACCATCCAGCAACTGCAACCTTAGCATTGCAGGAAATTATTTTAATTATTCATCGAACACTTTGAATAAAAAATGTGGGCTGTAGATGTTTTTATCTGCTAAATTTATCGAGTGTGTGGTTAGGTATCCTTACTAATATTTTAAATGCGAAAGTAAGGATGTTTGTTTGTTACGCTTTCACGCTTAAACCACCGAACCGATTTCAAAAATTCACCAATGGAAGGCTATAATATCAGGGAGTAACATAGGCTATATTTTATCCCGGTATACCCACGGGAACGGGAACTACGCCGCGGGTAAGACGACTGAAAGCGAAGCGAGGGCGGGTTGCTGAGACGTCATTGCCCGTTGGGCAGTCCGGCTGGAGAGGCCTCGATACGGTGTCTGGACCGTAGAGGCCTTCTGGTAGTGTTGCCCAAATGCAAGACTAAGACGGGACTTGGACTAGTCTTGGTCTTGCAACATCACACCTAGTCTCGTCTTGGTCTTGGTATTGCGCACTCAAGTCTTGGTATTGGTCTTGCAGCAAAAGTCTCGCAAAGTCTTGCAGTTGGAATAACCTAATAGTCATTTATGAAAAATCAAACCAGATTAATCAAATATCATCCATCTATCCATCTGCTAGCCTATAGTCCACCATTGAATATGACCCTTATACCACTGGCACAAATTACTCTCCTATTCCCCTGGTGTTATTTTAGACAACGGTACTACTCCTATGGCAAAGGAAGGAATTTCGACCCTATTTTTTAAGACGTCACCACACGAGGCAGTTGATACAATAAATTTTATGTCACTTTCAATATTTTTATAATAAATGGGTATGTTTATATTTCCCTTCCAGTTAAGTGGTATGTATCTATTGTATTTCCTGTTCAGTTTCGGAGACTCTGGATACTTGAAAAAACCTGTTGCTCTATTGCCTATATAAATACTTTGGCTGCTGCGATCCATGTGGCGCTAACTATATTATTTATTGATGAAAATATAAAACTAATTTGAAAATTTCACGGGTTTAATACTTGTTGGTTTTATAAAAAAGCTATCAACCCGTCCCGGCTATGCGCGGGTTAAAATATAACCGAAGTTACTCCGAGAAGATATGGCTAATAACAGTAGATCGTATTTATCGTCACTGTTATAGATAATTTTAAATGATAGCTTGTAATAGCGACAACGAAATACTAGTAGCAGCGATTATTATATGACGATATATCTTATAAACAAAACTGGATACTATATCGCACCTAGCAGCAGCCTCATCATTCATCATTTCAGTTCATATACGTCTTACTGCTGGGCTCGAGCCTCCTCCACAATAGGAGGGAAATTGACCTTAGTAGGTCTTGGTTTAGTTACCAAGCTGGTCAGGCAACAACATCCACGGGTAAGAAAGAGAGTGGTGAATTGTATTCGTACTCCGTCCCTACATACGGAATCGGGTCGACCACTGAAGTCAAGGAACTATGCACCGGTGGTCGACCCAACGAAGAAGGCGACATGCTATACGTGTGTGTGTGCTTACTATCTGTCGCCCCGGATGGAGTGGTGCGAGGAGTCCGCCGACCGTAACCCATCCCTCAAAAAAAAAACACGGAATATTATTATATTGCGATCTCGCGATCTTTATGTACGCATACCGATATACGCATAATAGTTCTTTTTGCGGGTCCAGGTGTTATTTATGTAGATTAATTGTAGGCATATTTCTATGTCCAACAGTGCACGTCATTGGGCACTCTTATTTGAAACCTATTAAGGCTAAATCACAGGGAAGAGTAATTCTGAAAAGCCAAGACCAACATTGGGAATTGATTGGCCAATAGATGGATATCTCAAGACTGATTTGACTTGCCGTGTAGTGACGGAGTAAGAATACAATGCATCACCCCCTATTTTACTCGTGAGTGTCGTAAAAGACGACTAAGGGCTATAATATATATATATATATAACATTGGGGAAGAGAAGGAAAACTTGACATGAAACCCTGTACCAACACGTCCGATCACCGTGGTATAGTATGTCAATTTCCCTCCTATTATGTAGAAGACACGAGGCCAACAGTTGAACGTGTATAAGCTGAAATGGAGATTTGACTTAAATGCAAGACGCGAGACACTTGCAGACTCAGTCTTGATCTTGCTCAAGTCTTGCAGGGCCAGTCTTGGTCTTGCAAAAATTAAGCGGTCTTGGTATCGGTCTCGCAAGACCAAGACCGCAAGACCAAAACTTTTTTGGGCAACACTACCTTCCGGCCGGTGCTGATGCAGTGGCTAAAACGGCGGCACGGGGTGCTTTCCTTCCGACCGGTGCAGGTCTTGACGGGGCATGGATGCTTCGGCAAGTACCTGTACACGGTCGCTAGGAGGGAGAGTACACCGTCCTGCCACCACTGCGATTGCGACGAGGACACGGCGCAGCATACGCTCGAGGTTTGTGCCGCCTGGGCAGAGCAGCGTCGTGAACTCGTCGCAATCATCGGTGTCGACCTGGCGCTGCGATGCTGCGGTGATGGCGACTGGGGCGGCGCAGGCGCGACTACCTGCGCGTCATGCCGCCCTAGCCGAGGTCGCGGGTGACGTAACCGGGGAGTTAGTCCGTCACCCGCCGAGAGGCCGACCGCGTGACGAAAGACCGACGTCCTCCCCGAGGGGGGGACATCGGTCGATGAGAGGGTACCCTAAATAGGGGGTATTCCGTCGGGCCGACCACTGATGACAAGTAACCCTGCTCCGATGGTCGGCCCAACGACGAAGGTGACGTGGTTCGAGTGGGTTGCGGGTGTGCGTGCTTACGCCCCTCTGTCGCCCCGGACGGAGTGGTGCGAGGAACGCGCCGACCGCAACCCACCCCAAAAAAAAAAAGACTTGTTATTGATCTGCGCGTGATTTTGTTCTTGTTGTGTTTGTTTGCACATAAACAGTGTCCAACTATGAATATCTATAATTAACTAGAAAAATCTATTAGATATAACAAATTTCTGTGTGATGACGGAATAAGAATACTATTCACCACTCCCTATCTTAACCATGGATGTCGTAAAAGAAGACTAAGGGATTTAACATATAATACGCATCATCTATGCAAAAGAAGGAAAATTTGAAAGAAAACCCTATACCAACTTATCTGACCAGCATGGTATATATAGTAAGGTTAATTTCACTCCCATTGTGGAGAAGACTTGAGCCCAGCAGGGGGACGTATGTGAACCGAAATGATGATGATTATGACCGTAGCGTCTCTAAATAGTGATAAAATGGCGTACGATTTACCATTTGTAAAACAGAAGGTAAGTAATATCGGCACAGGTAGGGGAATGAAACGAAACAATAAGTTTGCAATGGTGAGTTGCCGTTTGGTTGTATTGTGATAAAATATCTTATCAGTAAAACTAACATTTATGAGCAAAACCACACTGTCGACAGTCGTCTGCCTACAGCCGCGGGCCAGTCCGTTCGGGGTAGTACCACATTCATCAACGTTTATCATTTCAGCTTATCGCCATCAATTGCTAGACGCAGGCCTCCCTCATAATACACCACAGAGTGCTGTCCTGTGCTGCCTGCATCCAATGACGCCCAGCAACTTTCACCTAGTGGAGGGGCGTCCTACACTGCGTCGTTCGATATGTTGACGCCATTCGAGAACTTTTCTTCAAATTAAAATTCAAATCATTTATTATGCATAAACCCCGAGAGGGTACTTGTACATATTGTCAAGTTTACAAAATTAAATTAAATTATCCAAAAAAAAATGAACTACCACAGGATCGGAACGCGACCGCTACTGAGAAGATTCGGCAAGAAACTCAGCGGGCTTGTCTATTATTTTTAATTATTCTTTTTCTTCTTACTAGATATACAATTGTGTACATGTTTTGTAAGAACTAGCTCCAGTGTGATGAACTTCCCCTTCGAACTGCAAGATACTTAATATAATTCAAACAATTATCGCTGGACCAGATCCCACAAGCGGCACCCGATCACGAGTTAACTACTAGAGCAGCCATCACTCCTCTCAACCACTGTGGAGGGAAGGGAGAGACCCGCTCCACGCAGCTACTGCAAGTAGATCCCTCAGTGAGCATGACCAACACTATATGTTACAAACGATGAAAATATAAAATTTCGTTAGGCAAAACACGCTACGCTTTACAATAAAAGTAAAAAATAAAAAGTTTATTTAAAATAACAAGAAAATTGCAGAATTCCCCAATGATTGTCAATTCTTCGAATGATCTGGCCCGTTGCCGCTTTAACGTGGTAATTCTTCGTGCTATCTCGGTTACAGAGTCCTTCTGCGGATTCTATCTCGCAGAGAAATCCCGAGCGTAGCCCGTTCTAGGTCCAGATCTACGACCAATGTGTGTTACCAGTTACCAGTGATGCCTTACGGCCAGTTACGGCTGGGAAACATAACCTCAAAATGTAGGCCTCATAACAAAGCTCAAAGTTATTCAGCGGGGTAGCAATTTGTGACTGCACTTCGTTCGGTGAGCGAAAGAGGCGGTAACCCAACTTTCTGAGTGTGTTTGTGTTGCTTGCCTTTAGTATCACAGAACCTCATTGCACACATTCACACTTACTTCACGATGGGCAGTAGCCGAACAAGTGCCATGTACGGTAGTATCATTTACTATCAGGTAAGCTCTTTGCTCATTTGCCACCAACAGTAATAAAAAAAATCAAATAAACAAATATGATGATAAATTACATACATATCTTGATTTATCTTGCAAATATAGTATCTATATATTAATACGTGAAGCAAAAACTTTGTACTCCTTTCTACGAAAATTACGTGGATGGACAAATGAAATTTGGCACAGTTGATGTACATAATGAGGAGAAGTGCATAAAACTGAAATTTCATACAATAATGGATTAGAAATGCATTAAATTCATTAAAAAAGACATTACGCACACTACAACGCTATCGCTACACACACAAACACACACATTTGTGTGAGTGTGTTGCGTAACAACGCCTATACACTTTTGTTTAGGGGTAAAATCTTTGGTCGAACTGAATGTCAAACAATCATAATTATGATGACAATGTCTAATAGAGATTTGTACTTATATATTAGTTATTAGTGAAATACAGCTTGCTCAATTTACAATTATAAATAAATAAAATTAAAAGAAAATTGTCTACAGAAAAATTAATTAAAATGAATTATGGCCGAATTTCGACCACTCGACGACCACTAGTGCTATTAAAATCGTAAAAATCACCATAGAAAGAAATAGTTTTTCTGTGTTGTGACGGAGTAAGAATACATTTCACCACCCCCCCTATCTTGTCCTTAAAATATGGCTAACGAATATAATATGCATATGACGTCTATGAACGATTAAAAAAACTCGACACAGAGGCCTATGCCAATAAGTCTGACCAACGTGGGTAGGTCAATTCCCCTCCTATAATGGAGGGGGCCTGGGCCCAATAGTGGGACGTTGTTGAGATGATAATGATGGGGTTATATTAGTAAGCATATAGATATTGGGGAATTTAAATTGATATCGATTTTACCCTTACTTGCCCGTGGGTGTCGTAAAGGGCGACAAAGGAATATGCAAATATATGCAAATAACATATACGCACGAGAAGAAGAAATTGAAATAATTACGTAAAAACCTATATTAAAAATTAAATTTTTTTCATTAATTTAATTTAAACATTAATTTTGTAATAACACTTCTTTTAATTGATCCTGTACTGTCGGATTACGTAGCAATTGGTAAAATAAACTCACAGAAGATGGCGACCGTGTCCCGGTTCCTGGCGCTGTCGAGCATCTAAAGCCTAGCTTAGCCCTGGACGACAGCGTCAGGTCGGCACCGATGATTGCGACGAGTTCACGGTGCTTGGCGAAGCAACCGGGCCCCGTCAACACCTGTAACAGTCAGAAGGAAAGCACCCCGCGCCACTGACCCAACCACTCCATCAGCACCGGCCGGAAGCCCTCGACGGTCCGAACACCGTACCGAGTCCTTTCCAGCCGGACTGCTCAATGACGTCGCGGCGGGTGTCGTCCCGCCAAGCGAGCATGTCGCTCAGCGAGACTGAGCCGCTGCGCTGCCGGCCATAGTGCTGCCCACTCTTCGACCGCCCACCAGCGATCGTCCGTCCCGGGGACCCCCACGCCATGGACTTGGTGTTGAAGTCCCTCAGTACGAAGACTTGACGCGGTGCCAGTCGCCATAGCGAGGACCCCAAGATGATGACGGAGGCCACGAAATCTGGCATCCCCCACCTCTTCCGCATTCCGCCACGATATACCCATCGCCCCTGTCCTCAAGCGAAAAGGGCGAGGAAGGCCACGATGTGGATGCGACGATTGTCACAGGGCCGTCGCTGCTATCTAACCAATTGGGTCGGTCAAGCAAACAATATAGCTCCGCGGCTGCGGCTATACCAAACCACTCCGCCGTGGCTTCCAGGAAAACGTCCTGCGCACCGGCGGCGTGATTGGGGTTGCCTAGGAGGAAGCGAGTGGACTCGGTCGCCATTAGTGAGCCGTATCCGTCACCTCCTCCGCGCTGGCGGGCGATCGGGCTGCGCTAGGAGCAAGAGCGGCGCACATGCGGGCCACTACTGCGCTTATTGTAGGTGTACGTATCTTATTTATTGGCTGAACAGTCAATTTTGTTTCACGTCAGGGAGGGGATGTTGTAACAAACTTTTCCAACCCTTGTTTAACTTTACTAATTAAATTTATTGCGATTCTAAACACATTTAATTAAAAGTATTTGCCGAGACTGCTTGAAGTTTAAGCCTTGAAATCATCTATGAAAAATATTATGGATTCTGGTTCACAGGAATAACAATGGCGGGGACGCGTGGTAGAATGTGTCTTATTATAAAAAAAAATCAAAGGACGTACACAATTATGTATTGAATTCATAAGATACACAAGCATCTTCAGAATATTATGACAGGGTTCTTCTTAATGATGAGAATACATCACTTCATTCGATGGCTCAGACAGGGTTCTAATGATAAGAACTAAATTAAAACACTAGGTACCTATCTGCCTTCGAAAGAAGTGCGTTAGGAAACGTCAGCATGTATCTTGACATCTTCGACAGTTAAAATTAACATGTATATTTTCAGCGTTCATTTCTCCCATGCTTGTATAGATTCTGAAACGAACTGCCTGCTGCGATGTTTCGCCGACGCTATCATATGTCCATCTTCAAACGAGGAGCTCCTCGCACACAGTAGGTAGCGCTTTGGCTATATCCCTAGTATTTAGATAGGCACTTCATAGGTCCGCTCATCTTGCATCAACTGGCAAGAAAAAAAATATTATGGATTGGAGAAAGTTTAAAACTTCTCATCTATAAAATAGTACACTACCTTTTTTAATAATCGAAAATATATCCCTACGATTTACTAGCTAGAATTTTAATAATATGTTTATAATTTCATCAAATTGCCCTTGAAACAAATCGGATAGGAAATGCTGAAACACACATACATAAAAATAAGAAGATACATTTACTATCCAGAGAAATCAGATTTATGCCACACGTGTGCCTTGGATTTCATTTGATTTTTAAGACACACTAAATTACACTTGTACTCGTAAAAATACTCTCATGGCGTTATTATCTTCACTGTCTAGATAGACATCTACATACGAAGTATTGTTACCGACGAGACTACTTACTACTTACTACTTATTCATAGCAGAACACGAATTGCCATTTATATTTTTTTTTATTTTGTCAATCTTTTCTATTGATAACCTGTATTTATCTTTCAAGATATTCACAAACAATATATTACCTTATTTCATTACAATATTCCATCAAAATACCAAAGAAATCTCTTTTAATTCATTAATCAATTTAGGAAAACTCTGTTAAAAAAATGTGTGGTTAAAACCACTAACAGCGCTAATATAATCCAATATTTGTAAAACACTATGTGTTAGATTTCTTTAAACAATCATCGTTTACAATAGCTACAAATTGTGAGGGATTAGAAATACTTAATTTCGTGAAGGCTTTCATCTGATTGTAAGTAATTTGCTTGTCTTCAACCAACAGCTTTAACTAAGACAAGATCTGAAATTGAGATAGAACCAACCATTTATAAAAAAAAAAATCCTAAATAAAAGATATAAGCTTCTGTATTTCTGTTTATCTTCTTATAGTTGAATGCACTACTCTACTTCTGTCGATGGCTCAGCCAGGATTCCAATGACAAAAACTGTCCGTTTGACGGAGAGTAACGTCCTGATCTGACCGCCTTCGAAAGAATATGGAGTAGCATTTACTATAGTATACTGAACTTGCTTGTTTTAATCTTCACGATCATATTCTTCAGTTCTTCTAATCGTTGAATGCACTAAACAACTTTTTCGAAGGGTCAACCAGGTTTTTTTATAACAACAATAGTTCCTCTATCGGAACACAACCCGCTTGCCTTCGAAAAAAGTGGAATAGCTAATGCTGCAAAAATAACAATTTACAAATACATATTTGAAATATTTACATTTTAGGATTACAATTACTCTGAAAATACCACAAATATATTATTGACATCTTCGAAGTTACGGGAGAGAAACCACTCTCTGCCATATTGGGCTATAAAACCAATATCATACTCTGGCCTTAATAAGATCACTGGTTCCATGGGTGGTCGAAATATCGCTATGTTAATTCTCACAAGTTGTGTATTATACTCGTATAAGTAATTTCTGAAGCTTCAAGTTCTTGATGAATAGCGTCTGTTGGCCGCTTCACCAATCAGGAGCACGTAGGAAGCGGGTGATTGGACCGGGGATTTTGTTCGTCACCCGCAGAGAGGCCGACCGCACGGCGGCGACCGACCACCCTCCAAGGGGCAACGTTGAGAGGGTACCCTGCAATTGGGGTATTCTGTCGGGCTGACCACCGAAGATAAGGAACTCTGCACCGGTGGTCGGCCCAATGACAAAGGCGACGTGCCAGGTGGCAAAGAGCCGCGCGCCGCTCCTCCGTCGTCCCGGACGGAGCCGGACGGGAGGTGCGTCGACAATGGCCCACCCCTAAAAAAAAAGGAGCACGTCGGAACGTAGGCTAACTATAAATATGACTCTAAAATTACGTAAATTATATCGTGGTGAGCTAGTAGTGAGAATTATCTTATATCTTTAAACGAGCAATTCTTGTGTATATATATATATATTTAGGATCTCGGCAACGGCTCCCAACGATTTTGTTGAAACTTGGCATACTAGAGGTTTCGAGTCCAAAAAATCGATCTAGCTAGGTTTTATTTATAGAAAATGTTGTTTTGTCCGTGTTTTTAGCAAAACAATACAATAACATTAAATTTTAAAAGAATATGATATCAAATTTCGTTGTCAACGTCATGAGTTACGATAGCTCAGTTGGGAAGTCGACCGGTTCTAATTTTTGTTTTTTTGGCATTCAAACAGCGTCGGTTCGAAACTCGGTGTCATTATTATTCTCTTTTTTGTAATTTTTTATATATTTTTTATTAATATATACTAAATAAATTCGACAAAAATATATCGAGCGAAGCTCGGTCAACCAGATATTACTTTATATATAGAAAAAAAAACATCCCAATATTAGGCTCGAGCCTCCTTCACTATAGAAGGAAATTAATCTACCTTACCACGCTAGTCAGACGGATTGATATAGAATTATATTTCGAGTTCTCCTTCTCTTGATGAAATATTATAACCCTTGGTCGTCTTTTACGAAACCCATGGACAGAAAGGGTGACTGGTGAATTGTGTTCTTACTCCGTCACCACACGGAAACTTAAATTAATTGTGTAAAAGATAACTAAGGGATATACTAAGAATATAACATCTATGCAAGGGAAGGCAAACTCAAAACAAAACCCTATACCCACCAGTGTGACATCAATTTCCCTCCTATTGCGAAGCGAGCCCAGCAGTGGGATTTATATGAGCTGCGATGATTATAAATTATTTCTACAATTAACTACCTAACTAAACATTTACAATTTAATCATAATAAATTTAAAGATTTAATTCCGTGTGTTAATGGCGTAAGAATACAATTAAACCACTCCCTTCTTACTCACGGATCTCATAAAAATTATAAAGAGTCTTAGAATAATAACGTATAGAAGGATAGTGTCGGTACTTCGAACGTTCGAAACATGAATCTAAAAATACTACATGCGCGCAGACGATTACACGCATACACACGCACACCACTATAAAAATTATGAAATCAAATTTTGTTTTTATTAACATTAATCTTCGAAATACTTTTAAAAGTAATGTTAAAAACCTTTTTATGTTTTTCAAATGTGCTGTGACACCATTTGAATGCACAAATCGTCATAATTACCTATTTATTGTTTAAGAGTTGCGTACATACGTGCAGTACAGTGATCTTGTACATTACGAACCGGTTTCGGCGTAAGCTCCATTAGGCTCCAATTGAAATGCTTCACTTTTTGTGCGCGGACTTCCCTTCTATACGTTATTATTCTAAAGTATATATACTTCTAACATCTATGCAAGAGAAAAAAAAACTCGAAATAAAGAGTGTATGTACAAAGTACGCCTAGAAGTGAAACTCCTTTATCTTTTATCCTTCATCGTTCATCGTTCGTCCTTCGTCCTTTATCCTCTATAGTCTATCCTCTATTCTTTATCTCATTCTCTCGCCGGCTGAATCCTATACATTTCCGTGTTTGTATCTCTATGGACTCGCTTCGTTTCATCGAGTTTGAAATCACAATGATTCTAAAGAAGTTTCACTTCAATAAAACGCTAGCCTAGTAATAACAAGCCGTACCAGCGTGATATAATAAGTCATCATCATCATCGCAGCCCACATACGTCCCACTGTTGGGCTCGGGCCTCCTCCACAATGGGAGGGAATTTGACCTACTATACCATGCTGGTCAGACATGTTGGTATAGGGTTTTATTTCAATGGTGACGGAGTAAGAATACAATCAAATTCCCTCCCATTATGGGCCTGAGCCCAACAGTGGGACCTATATGGGCTGAGACTAGGGCTTCCAATCCGTAATATAATATATATATATATATAATAATAATACGTATATCCGTATAAAATGGCGCGGGATCCCGCAATACCGAGATCTCGGTATTGCGGGATCCCGCGCCATTTTCCAGTCCCGCATGATGCGGGATTACGGTCACGGGATCCGCGGGATTTGCGGGACTGAAAAAAAGCGTGCACGGAACCTCAAACTTAATAAAATCTCAAACTCAAACAGTGACATACCCTATATAAATTTACAGTTTAAAATGTTTCTTTTTGTTTGATTTTTTAATTTTCTTTGTGTATTATTTGGTTTTTATTCAATATTTGTTACTGTTTTTTGGGAAGAAAAAACGGTGTACTTTGATTGATCTCATATTAATAGTAATATGTACGTAAATAAATGTGGAATTGATTAATATGTACGTAAATAAATATGGAATTGATTAATTCATTGTGTTATTTGCCTTCTATAAATGTGAATATTTTCAAATTGCGGGATGCCGCAAATACCGATATCCCGCGGGATTGAGAATTCATAATCCCGCAAATACCGGGATTGAATTCAGGCTGCGGGATTGGAAGCCCTAGCTGAGATGATGATGACCATAGATTTAATAAATAACAATGTTAGTCTATTTTGAAAATATCTTCGTCGTTGATGACAACTTATTAGATATCTACCAATTGTATTATGAAGTGATAATCCTTTGAATCCTCATTATCATCGTAGGCCACATATGTCCCACTGTTGGACTCGAGCCTCCTCTAGAATGGGGAGAAATTTGACCTACTGTACCATGCTGATCAGACATGTTGGTATAGGGTTTTATTTAGAGTTTTCCTTCTCTTGTACAGATATCAGGTACATATTATATCCCTTTTTTTTGGTGTTGGCTACGGACAGCGCACCCGGCGCTCGACTCCGTCCGGGACAACAGAGGGGCGGCGCACGGCCCCGTAACCCACCCGATAGCACGTCGCCTTCGTCGTTGGGACGACCACCGGTGCAGACTTCCTTGACTTCAGTGGTCGACCGAATACCCTGAGGGGCTACTCTCTCCCATCGACGTCCCTTTCCCGGGACGCCGGTATATCCCTTAGTCGTCTTTTACGACATCCACGGCCAAGACAGGGAGTGGTGAATTGTAATATTCATAAATAATCTAATATATTTCTAAGAAAGAGTTTGTAAATGTTCTTTTTGTTTTAACGGACATAGTGCAATGAATATATGTTACTAGTTGTATTTTTAAAGTGAAAACTTATGTAGGCATGTTTGTATGGGCAGTAAAGTCAAACAAGTCGTCTACGACATGGTCACATGTTGTGTTAACGGTATATTGGGGCCGATAGATGTACGAACCAGATAAATTTAAAAAGTTTGAATTTACAAACTATAATCTATATATATAAAAATGAATCTCTATTTCCCATACATATATATCGATGCTATTTCCCTTGGTCATCGCATCACGCGTGAACGAATGGAACAATTTCGCTAATTCTTTTTTCGTTGTGTTTAATATTGTGAGGAGAATGTTCTTATGAAAGAAAACAATAAGAAAGTTGAGCAAAACATTAGAAAATTTGAGAAAACCTTACAACAATATTAATTTTACGTGATTGTTAGTTATTTGACATAACGGCCAGTCATTTGAAATAAATGTCCTTTTTTTTTTGGGCTGGGTTATGGTCATTGTATCCGCCGCCCAGCTTGATCGGGGGCGACAGAGAGGCGGCTTACGGCCCCATAACCCACCTGTAGCACGTCGCCTTCGTCGTTGGGCCAACCACCGGTACCAAGTTCTTTGTCCTCCGTGGTCCACCCGAAAAATATTGTCCTGTATAGAAAACATTTGCCACGAAATATTCACACTTGGACGAAATCTATGCAATACACATTTTGTAAAGTAGATAATAATAATGTAAAGTTTAAAATATTATATTTGAGAGCTAAAAGAAAAAACAATTATAAAAAACAAATTATAAAAAAAAAGTGAACTAATTAGACAATTTCTTTTTTTGGTCTGATAGCGAAGTAAGAATACAATTCAAAATCCCTTTCTTTCTCATAGGCGTAGCTGAATACGATTAAAAAACTTAACCTTAGAACTACAATCCGGATATCCCAGGTAAATTTTAATACGTTGAATCATTCTTCTTCTTGTGTAACGGCAATAAGCTACAACTATGAACTATTGTTTCCAGTGTCGAGTTATAATATTTATTTTGCATGTCCGTAGTCTTCGTTTTTTAGACTTGGTAGTTACTATTAATTAGATGCTGACAACCACATTACTCTGAGAATTTTGGCAGAATATAAAAATGCCCGCAATTCACTGTTATATCATATCCACTACATTTTAGCGTTTTATCTGTATTATCTATACCAATAAATAAAATTGGAGTGTCTGTTTGTAATGTCAAAATAATAGGCTTTTTTCGTGCTCACGCGGTTATTTGCACGACACCTATGCATAAAATAGCAATTAAAAAATTTTTGTTTGTCTGTCTGTCTGTTTGTTCCGGGTAATCTTCAAAACGGCTGAACCGATTTCAAAAATTCTTTCACCAATGGAAAGCTATAATATCAGGGCGTAAACTAGGCTATATTTTATCCCGGTATTCCCACGGGAACGGGAACTACGCAGGTAAAACGACTATAACCTATAACCGAAGCGAAGCGAGGGCGGATTGCTAGTATTACATAAAATATGAGCAAAATTATTCAATATAACACTGTAAAATATTAAAATAATAAATACGATGTAAAAGCGCTACATGACATTTTGATATTCTCGTCAAAAGTAAAAGAAACCGTAACTTGTTTTGAATTTTATGTGTCAAAAAATTATTTTTTTTTGAAGTGACACTTCTTTAGAATCGTTGTGAATTCAAACTCGATGAAACGGAAAAGCGAGTTCCTAGTTCAAACATAAATTTAAATACAACAAATATAAATTTTTCCGGGAGTCAAATAAATATACTTTTTTGACAATATTTCATGCAGCAATATATTCTTTACTAGCAACCCGCCCTCGCTTCGCTTCGGTTATAGTCGTTTTACCCGCGTAGTTCCCGTTCCCGTGGGAATACCGGGATAAAATATAGCCTAATTTACGCCCTGATATTATAGCTTTCCATTAGTGAAAAAATTTTTGAAATCGGTTCAGCCGTTTTGAAGATTACCCGGGACAAACAGACAGACAAAAAATTTTTAATCGCTATTTTAGGCATAGGTGTCGTGCAAATAACCGTGTAAGCATGAAAAAAGCCTATTATTTTGACATTACAAACAGACACTCCAATTTTATTTATTGGTATAGATATCAGAGCCTCTCTATTCTCATTAAAATGCCCTTGGAAATTTGAAATTCAGTTGCATAGGAAAATAGCTATTAAGTGTTTTTTTGTTCAATTACAGCTTGAGAATTTTTCAGCACTTTTAGCTGTTAAAATTGATTTTAACGAATTAAATCTTGGTAAAATTGAATTTGCTCATCATCAATCGATTGAAAAGATAAAAAGTCAATAACCCAAAAGTAAGATCACTGCTTTGTGAAAGATTGTACAAAAAGAAGTGGAGTAGGTATATGTATATAACCGGCTTTGTAGTTTAGAGATAATAAAATGAATACGTAGTTCTAGGGTTACACGATAGGGGTGGGGGGCCGCCTCAGCGAGATGGCCGCCTGATGAGGCGCCGGCGGGTGACACGGGGTGATGTCATTGCCCGTTGGACAGTCCGGCTGGAGAGGCCTTGAAACGATGTTCGGATTGTAAATGCCCTCCTGCCTGTGTTGATGGAGTCGTTGTGTTGTCAGCACGGGGTGCTTTCCTTCCGATTGGTGCAAGTCTTGACGAGGCAGGGCTGCCTCGCCAAATACATGCACACTAGCTAATTCGGCGTAGCACACGCTTGAGGTGGCGCATGGGAAGAGCAGCACCATGAACTCGTCGCAATTACTGATGCCTACGAACCGGCTGGCCGGACCAAAGTCGAAGGGAATACAATGGGTGTCTAGTGGCTGCGAGCCGCCTTATCGTCGCCCTGGACAGGTCCTAGTCCGCTAAAAATAAAGGGTTACATGATGGTAGTACTTAATTAACATTCTTACTTCGTTATCAAATAAAAAATATAATAATACATCACATATACATCATAATAATGAAACTGTTTTCCTCGTTGTGTAAAATATACTTCAAAGTTTTATTTAGTAGACTGTCTAATTTCTTCGATGATGTTAGAACATACAAAATTACTGCTATTTGTTGCCAATCATATTTTAAATTAATAATATTCAGAATTATGATATGGTAACAAAAAGTAGTTGCCTTGAATGTAAATACGAACTTCTATATACCTGAAATATACTTGAAGAGACACATACCTAAGCGTATATACGTATTTCAAACAAATAATTTCGATAAAACAAAAGAAAAAACCGATTTCAACTGTTTTCTCATAGATGTCATTGTCAAAACCGGGCCAAATTGAATAGAGACCACAGTAGAAGTACCAGCTATCAAATAAAAAAAGGATCATCTAAATCGATCTAAGAAACAAAAGAAAAATATAATCGAACTGAGAAGCTCCTCCTTTTTTGAAGTGGGTTAATAAAACCGAATATTTTTTACCGTGGCAGATTAAATTATAAGTTTAATCCTCAAAGTTTATTAAAACACGTCCATATAAAAGATTTTAATAAAACTATGATGGTTGTCGAATTTCGATACGACCACATGAAAAATGTCATTGCAATATTAAAATTGATCGAACAAATATAATAATTCTTTGTGAGGTGACAGAGTAAGAATACAATTCACCAGCCCGTATATTAAAACAAATGAGGGATATAATATGCAGATAACATATGTGCAAGAGAAAAAACTCAAAATATAATCTTATACTAACCCATCTGACCAGCGTGGTATAGTAGGTCAACTTCGCTTCCATTGTGGAGGAATCTCGAGCTCTATAGTGACGACGTATTATATAAGCTGAGATCATGAATAAAAATTCTATAAATTAAAAAAGATCCTAAATGACACTAAATTTTATATTTTACATACTAAATTATCACTGGGAAACGGCAACTAATTCGAAATTAAGCGAGATTCGATCATTTAACAACAGATTTCTTTACATTTCTTAAAAAAAACTATTAACTAATTTAAAATGAAATGAATAAACTATATGAAATGCAATTAATAAACTACAAATGAAATAATTAAAATTAATAACTTACTTGAAAAATCTTGTGGATGATAAATAAATATTTGCTTCGGATAATTTAGACGAATTTTTCTTCTGAATTTAAACTTGACAAGTTTCTTTCAATATTAATACCAAGAACGTCATCCAAACCTATCAATTCAACCAGAAAACATAATATTATTAAAGAATAACTTCAAAAAGAACTATTTTATTGGATTTATAAACGTTAATTATTCTTTTATTACCAGTTAAAAGTAAGTGGTTAGTTTAAGTAGATTAATGATGGAAGCACGCTTCAGTTCTGACTGGTTTTGTACGACTGGCTTCAGACACCCTGCTCCACTCCTCGTTTTCCTAGTAAAATACTGCGCATGCGTTAAATCTTTTTTATTGCAGGATCCAAAGGTGTTACTTACCTCGCCACTTTGATCCAATCATACTGCGATTAAACAATGTTGATGATAGCAAATTTATAATTTTTTTATACTTTAGTATTTAAGGCTTTTGCTAACAAATTTCGGTAGCAAAAGGCAAAGAGGGACATACAATAGATTTCATTTGCTTTTTTTACAATACAATAATCTTTATTACACACAACCTTTAAATACGGGAAAAAATGGTGGACGTTGGTACGATTGGTGATTTATATATTGCAAATTCTACCAGATATAAATTTGTTTTCGTTTCGAACAATTTCGGATAGGGATGAAGCAAGTTACGTTAAGTTACGCTAACTTAACATAGATTGTTTCATCCCTATCCGAAATAGTAAGAATACAGTTCACCACTCCCTATATTGCCCGTGGATGTCATAAAAGACAACTAAGGGATATAGTAAGCATATAAAATCTATACAAGAGAAGGAAAACTCGAAATAAAACTATACCAACCTGTCTGACCAGCATGGTATAGTAAGGTCAATTTTCCTCCTATTGTGGAAGATGCTTAAGCCCAACAGCGGGACGTATATGAGCTATAATTAATGATGATGAAATGATTATGGCTTTGTTTTAATCTTACTAGAAAAGTTTGTAAGGAGCTGTTGTATCAAAACCAACTATTTAACTATACTACTTCATGTCGTATCTTGAGTATTTATTCTATAAACCCTATTCACATTCACTGTTGGACATGAGGACGACCCACGAGATAATAAGAGGCATCGAAATTTATGTATTTGACCCAATTCTCCCTGTGGTGATAGAGTAGAAGTACAATTCATTTTACATCTTGTGGGTATCTTAAAAGATACCCATAGGATTAAATATGCAAATAACATCTATACAGGAGAAGAATAATTTGAAATAAAGCCCTATGCCAACCTGTCCGACTAGAGTAGTATAGTAGATCAAAATCCCTCCTATTACGGAGGAGGCTGGGACTCAAATGAGCTGAGGTGACGATGATGAACTCAAATCCACAGCATGTCTTTATTTTTCTTATACTGAAAGTCCGTTATGTGGTGAAGGGTTAAGAATTCAATGCATCAGTTTTAAATTATCTGTAGGTAATGTAAGAACTGACTGAGGGAATCTAGAGAACGGGTCGTATTTCCTGGAAAACTTAAAAGCTGCGATCACACACAGGTCAATTATACTTTTTTCATATTCACTTTGATGGTAATAGAGTCGGCATCCTACCTGATGGTAATTGGTAATTGCTGCATAGCCTTATGTTAGGGGTACATCCAGAATTCTGCTTACTGTATGGTTGGATCTTTCTATTATGCCATTATTCCCTTTTGAAAGACCTATGTACAAAATCTTCATTACCATCTTCCTGTTTGGAATAAGTTTCAATTATTTGCGTTCGTCACAATATGCCATTTTCTTCCAGACAACCTTTTGGAAGATATAATCTGTGCATTTATTCCCTTTGTATCCATGTCACGCTTCACGCAACACATCTTTTTTTTTCCAATCCCAAATTTTCTTTGAACTTCTCTTACTCCTACTTGTAACACAACATGCTGATCCAACCTACCCTGACCTAACCTAAGATACATCGGATTTTATTAAGGTTTCATAGGGTTTGTCCTTATTTTACCATTTCATTCATCTCGCATTAATTTTGTGCTTCACAGCATGATCCAGGTCGCTATTACTTCATATAATAAAGTCAGGTACTTATATCCATTTTCTTCAAAAATCTTCCATACTTCAACCAGTATACCATCCAGACCCGCCTACTTCCCATTTTTCATACTTGTCAGTGCCTATTTTACTTCATCCAATGTTTCACTACATCGACGTTCCCTAATATACTAACTTCCCTTAGCACTTCACTCCATATATTTAATCGCTCATCAATCATTCAAAAATATATCTTCCAACGCTCTTGAAATGCCTCATATTTTATTAAATCTTTGCCTTTTTCATCTTTCATACACTTAATATGACTAATATCTCTCGCTCGTTCTGCCCGGTCTTTGGTAATTCTATAGCGCCTTTTGCCTTTGAGGCCGATTTAAGAAGCTGTAAATTCTTTCTTGGTTCTAAGCCCTCTCCGCAATTATTTCCCTTTTACCCTTTTTTTTGTATTCTTTGCATTAATTATAATAATTTTTGTTTTCGTCAAACCTTCATTAAAGTTCTGCCATTTTTTTTTTAATATTTACCTTTACTTTCAAGACCTATTGCACACATTGATTTCATCATCACGTATCCCTAGTAATTCCATATTTGCTTTCATTTCGCCTAATATTAAATAAAATTGTATTCTTACGAATGAATGCTGTGAATGAATGTTTGCCTGAAATGGCTAGCTTTACTAGCCATTTTAGGCAAACATTCATTAACAGATTTATCTTGCATTTAATTTATACCGCTCATTTGATCTACTACACCCGGCATAAATGTACTTGAATATTCTTTCCTCTCAAGTATGCCTCATTTTAAATTTCTTAAAAGTATCCATCGATAAGCTAAGGGCTGGCCTTAATTTAAAGTCAATACTTTTTGGGATAATCGTATCACATAATCCTACGTTTGCAATTTCTTTAAGTCAGAATCCAGAATATCCTTCACATATAATATAGTGTACCCTGGAAACACTTTCAATAGACTCGAGACTTGCAACAAATTTAATTCGAACAGTTAAGAGGAGGAAAGGCAAGAGAGACATTGCCTATATTGAGGCCACTACAATTATTATTAAACTACATACATTCCTGTTTCCTCATAAATGTATTGAACTTTTCGTAGTAGGATCAGACGGCTATGGGCTCACCTCCTTATGAATGTTAACTTAAAATTACATACATTTTGTTTAATTCTACTTTCCTTTTAAAAAAAAGGTGAGATCTAATAAAAACAAAACATTTATACATATCCCGAGGCATTAGGAAACGACTAGGCAATGATGCTTGACAGCGTCAGGAACTGGAACACGGTCGCCCTTTTTATACGAGGCAGTTGCTTTCTACAAGGCAGTTGTCACGCAGAAGGAGAAGGCGGAACAGATCCGAGAGGAATTCTTCTACCACGACACGCTTCACTACCGGCGCGTTAGGCGACTCGGGTGACGCAGTGCCTGTACCTGATGCCGAACAGGCCGTGGCCGTGGGTGATCGGACCGGAGATTAGCCCGTCACCCACAGAGAGTCTGTCCGCACGACGGAAAAAGGACGTCGATAGGGAGGGTACCTCACAAAGCATTCCGTCGTTCCGGGCACGGAGTACCAGGAACTCGGTACTGGTGGTCGGCCAAATGACGAAGGACGTCAGTTATGGGGATGCGCGCCGCCTCTTCGTCACCTCGGACGGAGCTGGACGGCGTATGCGCTGACCATAGCCCACCCGAAAAAAAATAGTAATAGGTAATTACTTTACTTATTATTAAATTTTATTTATTACTAGCAACCCGCCCTCGCTTCGCTTCGGTTTCAGTCGCTTTACCCGCGGCGTAGTTCCCGTTCCTGTGGGAATACCGGGATAAAACATAGCCTATGTTACTCCCTGATATTATAGCTTTCTATTGCTGAAAGAATTTTTGAAATCAGTTCGGTGGTTTAAGCGTGAAAGCGTTACAAACAAACAAACAAACAAACATCCTTACTTTCGCATTTATAATATTAGTATGGATTATTAAATTAACACTTGGTAAAGTCACCAAAAAGAAATTTATTCATTAAGGCAAGTCTTGCAGTATAATTAATAATAATATCAATATTCAGAATAAGAATAATAAACCATTTTATTAATTCATTGGTTGTCATGACAACGGTGAACCTATTTGAAGGAATTTCAAAGCAAATTCTATTGTAGCCTTAGAATAATAACGTATAGAAGGTAAGTTCACGCATAAAAAGTGAGGCATTTCAATTGGAGCCTAATGGAGTTTACGCCGGAACCGTTCCGTAATGTACAAGTCATTATACAGCACGAACATAGGCAACTCTTAAAAAATAAATAGGTAATTATGACGGTTGGTGCATTGAAACATTTGAAAAACTTAAAAAGGTTTTTAACATTACTTTTAAAATTATTTCGACGATTTATGTTAATAAAAACAAAATTTGATTTCATAATTTGTATAGTGGTTTGCGTGTGTACGTGTGTAATCGTCTGCGCGCCATTAGTATTTTTAGATTCAAATTTTTAAAGTTCGAAGTACTGACACTATCCTTCTATACGTTATTATTCTAAGATTGTAGCTTTATTCAATAAACGGGCTGTAACAATTTTAGTTTGAAATCCAAATACTAGCTTCTAAGATCAACCTGTTCAAATAATAGAATTTTTATTTGGAACAGTAATTCTAGAACATGATACGGGATTCCTTACACTACATGACGTACACCAAAATATTTGGACGTAGGTGGCACGGGAACATTCTTAATGGTATTCTTGTTGGCAGATCTGCGTGCTCGTGGACTATAAAACGTAAATAATAGAAACTAAACATATTAAAAAGCTAGCAACCAGACAGCATAAACTATCAAGTCATGCCAAGGACATATAAAATCAATGTAATAAATAATTAACTAAATAGGGTCAGTTACAACGAGATACACCTGTTCGATACCACGCTATAATAGAGGACAAGTATTTTCTTGAACCAATTATTTTCAACTTAGTATCGAACTATTATTTGGTGACTCTATTATTTGATATTTAAATTAAAATTTCATGAGCGATAGTTAGATTAGAGATAAAATGATTGTGAATAAGCTTTAAATCATAATCATTTCAGCTCATATACGTTCCATTCCTGGGCTCGAGCCTCCTCTGCAACATGAAGGAATTAAACCAATATACCAAGCTGATCAGACGGATTGGTATAGGGTTTTCTTTCGACTTTTCCTTCTCTTACTTGTTATATGCATATTTCATAGTAATCTTTAATCACATCCACGGTTAAGATAGGGGGTGATGAATTGTATTCCTATTCTGTCACCACACGAAGACAAACCATTTTAACTGTGAAATAATTTTAGATAAAATACGAAATTAAAGATTTTCTAAATATATTATACATTTTTATTCAGTTCAGCTCCTCATCGACATTGTCTTGGCTCATGTACGTCCCACTTCTGGGCTCGAGCCTTCTCCACAATTGGTCTCCACTAATATTTAGTGTAGTTATTTCAAGTTTTCTAATCCAGAAAGAGGTTGATGAATTGTGTTCTTACTCCATTATCGCACGGAAAATTAAGTCCTTAATATATGTATACACAGGGTGTCCCTAAATTAAACGTCCAACGGTAAGCGGGTGGTCGATGACTTTATGACAGCTATGAAAAAAATAAAAAAAAACCATGTCACTTTTTCTTTTTGATATAAGCATATTACTAAAAAGGGTGAAAAATCAGACCTTGTATCGTACAAGGTCTGATTTTTCCCACTATGGTTACGGTACACTTTTTTTACAGGCTGGTGTTAAAGTCAAATGATTAAGGTTTTCTTCCAAAAAATTAAGGAATAGCCATAACAAATGTATATTTATTTTATGTTATTGTAACATGTCTAGTTTTAATTGTACTTGTGGTCGATAGTGCAGTTATCTGCGCTTCCAACAAGAAATATCCGATGTCAAAACTAGCCTATTTGTCGTTATAGTACTTAAAAACATCGTACAAGGTCTGATTTTTCACCGTTTTTAGTAATATGCTCATATAAAAAAAAGTGACGTGAATTTTTTTAAATTTTTTTCATAGCTGTCATAAAGTCCTCTACCACCCACTTACCGTTGGACGTTAAATTTAGGGACAGCCTGTATATATATATATATATATCGTATTAGAAGGTCGGGGTCCATTTGAAATAATATCACAACACTTGTCATAACCACTTTATTTCACTGACTTATTGATGTAATTTAAAATCACTATTAATAGTCCGATTATTAGTTTTTATAATAAAGACAGCCGCTTTAGTTCAACGTGTGCACCGGACTACGATCGACTGACGAATGCCCCTTCGACTTTTTTTTTGTGTATAGCTGTTGGTTGCAGATGGCCTTGACAGCTTAACGCGGGCAATGGGTGAGCGCGGATGGCTCTCAACCCGGTACCCCTTCGACTAGCAAACTTTGCCTTTTATAGTGTTTTTGTGGAGGGGAGACTGATAACGTCATATAACGATACCCGCAAATACTGTTTTTTTCAGATACCGACGGTCGCGTCGTCATATACCTATACATAATTTTCTCATTAGAGATTAAAATCAATTGTCATTCAATATTCTCTTTAAAACTCATAAACGACTTATTACTCGGATGTATTATTTGGCATCCTCATGTGTAATATGAATAAATGATGTGAAATAAAAATTCTTCGTAGTATGTTATAAGGCTAAAATATAAAATGAAGAGTAGTGTTACAAGAAAGAGCTGTACTGTGAATGAAGAAGTAAAAACAAACAACAAAAAATATAAGGTGGTTTGGCCACGTAGAAAGAATGAGTGAAGAGAGTGACGAAACAAGTGCGAGTGGGTTTCTAGATCAAATTGGTAACCTTAGAGATATTCTACACTTAACCACAACACTGGTGACAGTTCATTCAGGTCAATACGTCAGACTATTGGGCTCGAGCCTCCTGATATAGGAGGGAAATTGGCCTACTATACCACGCTGATCGTTGCTATAGAGTTTTGTTTAGAGTTTTCTCTCTCATATGATTCTCGTATGAAAGCAATAAGTTTAATAAAAATATACAAAATTCTACGAACGTCGGCGGTGTGATTCGGGGGCGAAAAATGGCCCACAGAGAGCCGCTTTGCTACGCTGAATGTAAGAGAAGGAATAAATGAGAAAATATATGACGTATGTCAGATGATGGATGAAAGAGGGATTGATGTTATGTGTGTGAATGCGACAAAGCAGAAAGGATGTGATACCACGAGCCATGGACCCTATGTAGCGTACTGGTCCGGGATACCTAATACCAGCCGTGGTAGTCAAGGAGTTTGTATAATCCTATCTGCGAGAATGGTGGAATGTATGCATGAATATTGGAAAGTTTACAAGGTAAGATGGTAAAAGAAGTCTTGCCCGAAATGTTGAATGAGAGATTTAAAGATGTAGACAAGGTTTGTGAGGTAGAGGAATTGTGGAAGACATTTTAGAAAGGGGTTGTGAATCTTGCTATTGAGGTGTGTGGTGTTTCTAAAAGGGAAAAAAGAAGAAAGCAGTATAAGGTCTAGATGGATAAAGATGTACAAGTGGTTATAGGTAAGAAAGAGAAAGCATGGATGAACTGGTTAGCAACAAAAGCTAACCTACGAATGCAAAAGGCGACATATGAGGATGGAGACGAAACAAGAGTGAAGTATAAATGTTTGAAAGAGATGGTAAAGAAAACCATGAATAGAAAGAAATATGAACGAAACGATGAGTATGACAGGAGGTTTTCTGAGGATTTCCGATGTAACATAAAGAGGTTCTGGAAATTCATAAGAATTGCTCGAGGGAGTTCTACAAACTCGGCACTTACTAAAATCAGAAGTCACAATGGAAATATTTTAAAAGGACCAGATTGCGTGTTGAAAAGGTAGAAGGAATATGTTGAAAATTTATTTGAAAGGGACGAAGAACTGATTGAGAGCCCAGAACAGGAGTGCAGTGACTATGATTGCGAGATAAGTACAGATGAGATTGTGACTGCAGGGAAGTATATGAAATTAGGTAAAGTTGCGGGCTGGCGATGGGGAAGTGGTGAGTCAGTTGCACCAGCTTTTCAATTTGTGCTGGAGGAAGGGTCGACTACCAGAAGACTGATGCAAGGCTGTCATCATGCCCTTACACAAGGGAAAAGGGTCATAACAAAACTACGAAAATTACCGAGGCATAAGCTTTCTCAGCGTCGTCGGCAAACGGTACGCTAAGGTACTAATAGAAAGAGTTATAAAAGAGGCGGATGAAAGAGTCTGGGATGTGCAAGTAGGATTCAGAAAGGGAATGGGATGTACTGTTCAAGTCTTTTGGTTGCATTGCATAGCCGAAAAATTCCTGGCTAAGAACCAGAAGATCTATTGCGCGTTCGTGGAATTGAAAAAGGCCTCCGATAGAATGGTGAGAAATTAATTGTGGTCAGTATTATCTTTGCATGGGGTGAACGGCAACCTGATACGGGCTACTTCTTACCGTGGCTAATCTTTGTCGACCCATTGCTCCCATGACTAGCGATGCAAATATTGAAACCAAGAACATCGATGTATCGATACATCGATGTATCGGTACATCGATGTTTCAGAACAAACACCGATGTACAAAAAACATCGCCCTAAAGACATCAATGTATCGAAACATCAATGATTTTTACCTTCCTTGTGGGATTACTATGAGACTTTTTTTTTTAGTCAAATTCTATGAATAATAATTTAGAATCAATTACCTGTAAGCATGTTTTTTGCATCCGTCGGGCCGACCACTGATGACAAGTAACCCTGCTCCGGTGGTCGGCCCAACGACGAAGGCAACGTGGTGTTCGGGTGGGTTGCGGGTGTGCGTGCTTACGCCTCTCTGTCGCCCCAGACGGAGTGGTGCGAGGAGCGCCGACCGCAGCCCACCCAAAAAAAAATACATGAAGCACCAACACTTGCGTAATGTGATGAGCTTTTTTTTAGTTACTTAGGAACAGAGTACCTAAACTGTTACGCAGTCTCTGCTAAAAGTACCAAAAATTTTAAATCATGCAGGCAAAACATCGTGGAACCCGCACAAAAAACTTCATCAACATCGGTCCAACCGTTTAGGAGGAGTTCAGTGACATACGTACACAAGAAATTTATATATAAAGATACTGTTTTATAATAATAAAATCAAAGCAGTACGAATTTACTTTAATAAATCCCTTTAAACACTTTTATTAAATACCATAGTCTAAACGACCAAGGTTAGTAATCACCGTAAATATGAAATAATAATGCAAGTGTCAACATTAAAACATCAGAGTATATTTTGTAATAAATCAATACAAGGAGACGTGTTTAAACCTAGTGTACCTACAGTACCCACTACAGGGTGGATGCTGCATTGACACCCTCTCCCCTAGACAGTAGCAAATCCCCTTCCAACGAGGGAGCTTTTCCAATCATCGATTGCCACTTTACATTATAATTGCTTTTGATCGTGTCAATATTTATAAAAAAGGCGAGTCTATATTATCTATACTAATAAATAAAATTGGAGTGTCTGTTTGTAATGTCAAAATAATAGGCTTTTTTCATGCTCACACGGTTATTTGCACTATACATATGCCTAAAATACACTTTATATTTTTTTTGTCTGTCTGTTTGTTCCGGGTAATCTTCAAAACGGCTGGACCGATATCAAAAATTCTTTCACCAATGGAAAGCTATTATAATGTTAGGGAGTAAACTAGACTATATTTTATCCCGGTATTCCCACGTGAACGGGAACAACGGGATAAGGCGACAGAAACCGAAGCGAAGCGGGGGCGGGTTGCTAGTATACATTAATTTTGAACGGTTTGTTTGTTTGAATTTGAAAAAAATAAACATATGTCATACATAATTATTGCTGATGTTTACGCGAGTATTATACATTGTAAATAAGACTATTTTACGGATTTTATCGCGTTTTATCATACAGGTAGAAAAATAAATTGATCTTATCCTATTGACCTATTCTATAAATTGACCTACCCTAAATAAATTGACCTATCCTATTGAATTATCCTATAAATTGATTTATTTATTAAATTACCAATTACCTCTACTATTACAGGCTCCCCTCAATGCAATAGTGTAAGTCAACATAAATCTAATAATTAACCTATAATTGACCTATCCTATTGACTTATCCTATAAATTAACCTATCCTAAATAAGTTGACCTATCCAACCCGTCTGACAAGCATGGTATAGCGCTTGGTATATGATTCTATTTCAAGTTTTCTTTCTCTTGCATAGATATTATATGCGTGCTATGCCTCTTCAGGCCCCCTTTTAAACATGACATTATAATAAAAAGGAATATTCTATACAAAACCCTACTGCAAATTTCATTAGGCGAATCTCTGTCCTATTTTGAACGATATATATATATAGTCACAGGGGAAATTCGTCATAGACAACGTGACCATACGCCCCGTTGTTAACTAAACAGTCCCGTTTTCGGACTGTCCATGAAAACGACCCGTTTTTGTAAATGAAAAGCGATTTTCATTACAGAGACCAATATGATTAAATCTTTATTTTATTTTTATTTATTCGGAAAACTTACAGCTATTACATGCTTAACAATATATACTAAATAACAAAGGCCAATTACAAGTTTTCACATATAGCTTACAATGACTAGTAGAATAATGAAAGTCTGTAAATGATAAATTATAACTAAAGGATGTGCAATATGCTTAAAAGTTATCTAAACAAAATATGTAATTACTTATATGAATTAATTACTTAACTTACTTCATTTCACAAAAGAAATCGTTGGTTAAAACATTCTTAACTTGAGAGACACTGGTATTAAAAAGATCGAAGTCAAACTTAGCGGGAATTTCATTAAAGGTTCTAGAGGCACGTATAATAAAACTATTGAGCCTATAAGTAGTTCTCGCAAATGGCGTATGCAATAATGCTGGTTGTCTAAGTGTCATGGGTCGTGTGACAAGTCCAATTTTGCCTAGAAGCTCAGGACAATCCACTTTGCCCGATGCTATCTTAAATAGGTAGGATAAGTCAGCTATTCGTCTATGCTCGCGTAGAGGTAATAAATGAAACAGTTTACAACGCCGAATATAGTCTGAGGAATACCTGCGCGTTTTGAATTGTAAAAAACGTAAAAATCGCTTCTGGATACTTTCAATCCTATCAATATATATGTTATATATTGGATTCCATACCTGTGAAGCATATTCCAAATGGCTGCGAACAAAAGCACAATAAAGAATTTTGTATGTTTTGACATTCTTAAAATCAGACGATAATCTTAATACAAAACCAAGGGCCTTGTTAGCTTTCTTTATAACATTATCAATGTGAGCATCAAATATTAATTTGGAGTCAAAAGTAACACCCAGATCCTTGATCACGTTAGTTTTCTTTATGGCTAAATTGTGCAGCTTGTAAGTGAATGAGATTGTTTTGGGCTTGCGTGAATACGTTACAGCAAAACTTAGAGACGTTCAAGTCAAGTCTATTAAGATGGCAGTAGTTTTGAAGTTCATCTAAATCTTTTTGGAGGTTGTAGCAATTGGATATATTTGAGATGGGCGATAAGATCTTCATATCATCCACATAAAGAATTATTTTAGAGTGTGAAAAGCAGGTACCTATATCATTAACGAATATGATAAATAATAAAGGCCCTAATAAGGATCCTTGTGGTATACCGGACGGGATATGAACAGACGTTGACGTGAAACCGTTTAATACCACCGCTTGGCAGCGGTTATCAATATAAGACTTAAACCATCTGAATAAATCACCACTTATACCTATTTCTAATAGTTTTTTTAGAAGTATCATATGGTCTATTCTGTCGAACGCCTTACTGTAGTCTGTATATATAGTATCCACTTGAGAAGGGGCAGACATGCCATCTGTAAAATAATCTGAGGCTACCAATAGATTAGAGGTAGTAGATTTATTCTTAAGAAAGCCATGTTGATAATCATTTAATGAATGTTTAATGCTATAGTATACTGACGCATAAACTATTTTTTCTAATATTTTATTAAATATACAAAGTTTCGATATTGGTCTGTAATTCTCTATTTGATCTTTGCGCCCATGTTTATGTATAGGCGAAATAAATGCGGTCTTCCAGATACGCGGTACCATACCTTCCTTTAAAGAACGTCGGAAAATCAGTGTCAAAGGTAAAGATAAACTTTTAGCACAATTTTTTATTAAAATAGGATGTATGCTATCAGGCCCAGGTGTCTTGCTGATGTCAAGGGTACACAATAACTTGTATACTTCCGCTTCCTTCACATCTATCAAGCTAATATTTGTAGTAGCTGCATTTAGAGAGAGAGTTAGGACATCACTGCTCTCATTGTTAGTATTAGCAAGAAAATTACAGTAAAAATAATCGCTAAACATGTTACAAATAGCAGTGCCTTGATCAGATGAGAGGTGTCCATATTTCATAGTAGATGGATAGGTATTAGAGGATTGCTTACTTTTGAGGTAGGACCAGAAAGCCTTAGGTGACTTATATATATTTGTTTCTGTATTAGATATATAGTCTTCATACATTTTAGTTTCCAAGAGTTTTGCACGATTACGTAAAATTAAAAATCTTGTTATAAGTTACATTGAAAACTAATCGCGATAAACCTAAGTAATATTGTAAATGTGAAAATAAGTTTGTTTATTTATTATGCTTTCACGCCTAAACCACTAAATCGATTTAAAAATTCTTTCACCAATATAAAGTTCTGCACTATCAGCGACTAAGGTAGGTTATATTCGATTCCCGTATTCGCTTGGGAACATTAATTACGTGGATGAAGCCGCGGTTCTTTGCTAGTAGGCTATGTTTTATCCCACTATTCCCACGGGAACGGGTAAATAACGGTGAAACCACAATAATTGAATTGATTTTAAGAGATCTTTCGTCCGTTTGGTGGCAGAGTAAGAATACAATTCACCAACCGCTCTCCTGCCCGTGGCTGTCGTAAAATATGTTTATAACATCTATGAAAAAGAAGGAAAATTAAAATCAACCCTATGATAACACGTCTATCCAGCATGGTATAGTAGGTCAATTTCCTTCCCATAATGGAGCAGGCTCGAGCCTAACAATGTACATGGCTTGAGATGAAGAAAAATTTCTTCACCAGTAAAAATCTACATTAACAACGAGTATCATATATAGTCTTCTTTACCTCGGTATGACCACTAGAACGGGAACTACGCGAGTGAAACCGAGATGTTGACCAATTCTGTATATTTTTCACTAAGCTGCATTATTAGTAAGAAATATTTGTGGCCTATTTTTTTAACCCGCTATCGCCATGGAAACGAACACAACGTGATGTTGACAGATTTTAAAAATGATTTCAACAATAAGCTACATTATCAGCGAGTAACATAAGCTATATGTTATTCACGTATTCTTACGGGCAGATGACCTACGCGTAGGTAACCGCGGACATTTTCCAATTTATATAATTTTTTTTACCAATGGAAATTCAAATTATCAGCGAGTAAGATAGCCTCTATTTTATCTCGATATTTCTATAGGAAGAGGAACTACGCGAGTGAAATGGCACGAATTAGACCGATTTAAATAATTTTTTCACCGAAAACATTATCAGGCTATCAGCGAGTAACATAGACTATACTTTATCTTATTATTCTTACGGGTATAGGACCTACGCAAGTGAAAATTGCCTGCGGTATGCAGGCCTTTGAATAAATGTTCCTTATAGTGAGGGAGTAAGAATACAATTCACCGCCCCGAGAGGCCGTGGGTTTTGGAAAAGACGACTAGAGGATCTAATATGCATATAACATTTATGCAAGAGAAAGAAAACTCGATATAAAATCCCTTTTTTATATTGCAAACGGTGGAAAATGAGCAATTGATGGTAATTGTTGCTGGCGCTCATGGCAAGCGCAGTAGCAAATTGCTACTAATCGGACGTCGATTTTCTGCTGAGTGTGGTACTACCTCAGACGGACCGGCCCACGGCTGTAAACAGACAACTGTCAACAGTATGGCCACCACTAATCTATTTTAAATAAACTCGTCTGACCAGTATAGTATAGCAGGTCGATTTCTCTTCTAACGCGAAGGAGGCTCGAACCCAGCAGTAGGGCATATATGAGCTGAGAGATGAAGCCATATAATTCGTTACCGGCACAGTTTATAGTTAAAACTAGCAACCCGCCCTCGTTTCGCTGCCGATTCAGTCGCCTTACTCCCGTAGTGCCTGTTCACGTGAGAATACTGGAATAGAATATAGCCTAAGTTACTCTGTATACAGACAGCTACCTGGTAGTAAAATATTATCAAAATCCGTCCAGCCGTTTTGAAGATTACCCAAAACAAAGAGACAGACAATAAAAATAAACCGGTTTCATTTTAAATCCGTTTTTTTGGCATTTTTATCGTCGGATGACCGGATTGGGGATTTTAGTCCGTCACCCGCAGAGGCGTTGACCTCGTGTCGGCGACCGACAACTCGGGAAGGGGACGTCGATGGGAGGGGGTACCCCCTCAGGGTATTCCGTCGGGCCGACCACCGAAGTCAAGGAACTCTGCACTGGTGGTTGGCCTAACGACGAAGGCGACGTGCCATGGGTGCGCTGTCCGCCCACCTCAAATAAAAAAGAAATACGTAGACTTCCGGTTGTCAACTCGTGCGACATTCATGTGTGTTGAGTAGGTCGGGAGAAAAATATTCCAAAAATTGTTTCTGATATTAGAGGTTGGTGGAGATTATTTGTTTGTGATCGTTTGTGTATGTTTCATTACTTGTGGTGAGCTGTACGGATATTGTTAAGGAAAGGTTGATGGATCGTTAGATCTAGGGATCAACGATTCATCAACATGGAAATTGACTCGGATGGCAGAGATAGCCAGATTAATCTGGTTGTCCCTGTACACAATGGTCAATTAGTAATCAGTGACAAGGGAGCAGAGGTATATCCCGTAGAACGACCTCCCTCATTGGAAGAAAACATGGATATCGCAAAATAAAAAAAAATCTAAGGAACCAAAAAAGAAATGTAATCCTATTATATTAAAATCTATTGCTAAAAAATTGCCTATAATTAAAATACAAAAGTCTCAGCTGGTCTCAGAGATTGAACATTCCTTTGTTGTCCCCGAAATGGTCCCAAATATATCTGGAACCACTACAATCACCACCTCTGCAGTAAATTCCATTAATTCAAGGACAAAATATCAGGCATCGGACTGTGGCCCATATGTAGTGTATGCTGAACTAATAAGTGACACCTCCACTAATAAGACCCTGCATCCCCTCAAATTTGGTGCTTTTCTATACAAAAATCAATTAAAGAACATATTACAGGATGGAATAAAGAAAATTGGTAGAAACCGTCTCTCTGTTACCTTCAGGACAGCTAAGGATGCAAATGAATTTCTAGAGATCCCCATATTTAAGGATAACGGGTATAAAATCTATATTCCTTCCTTTAATATTTCCCGAATGTGTATTGTAAAAGGCATCCCTCAAGACTGGTCCCATGAGGAAATTATAGACTCTGTTAAACTCCCTCCTGGTGTAGGCCATATAATTAGAACACGCCGAATGAATAGGAAAGAAATAAATCAAGATGGTGTCAACTGGATCCCTACACAAACAGTAGTTATAACTTTTGATGGCCAAATCCTACCAAAAGAAATTTATTGCTGCTTTACAGTTATGCCTGTTGAGCAATATGTGTATCCTACAATACAGTGTTATAACTGCTGTAGGTTTGGACACGCTCGCACTCAGTGTCGGTCTAAACCTAAATGCTATAAATGTGGCGACAATCACTCTGCTGACAACTGTCTGATAGAAGAAACTGATACAATTTGCTCTTTTTGTTCAGGTCAACACTATGCGATTAATAAAACTTGCCCTGAATATGCTAGACAGTCAAATATAAAACATCATATGGCTCATTATAATGTTTCATATCAGGAAGCTATGACACACTTTCCTCAAACTAAGAAATCCTATGCTGAAATTGCTTCCTCACAGGAGGTTCAACGGTCCCTCAGACATCAACAAACAACCTCGGTCATCAGGCCAGTCAGTAAGAGTCAGCAAGACCGTTTATCTTCTGTTCCTAACTTCTTCCAATCCTACAAAAAAACTGTTACTTTGAAACCTCCATCTCGCCCCACTCTTAATCCAGGTTATGATCAGCAGGCCCACAAGAATATTATAAAATCTTTTGAAATGCCTGAGCCCCCAAATGGATGCGCTCTTAACAACCAGGGTGATAAGGATATACATAATGAAGAATCACTGCCACAAATTAAATCCATACAAGAGTTGCTCTCTTCTCTAGTACAAGTAGTTTATAAATCCAAATTACCGTCCAACGTAGCAAGTCACATAATCCATACTATCTCTGTAACAATTTTCCGACTACTTAATGATGGATTGCATTCTTCAGTGGAATAGCCGAAGCGTTATTAAAAACAGATCTGATTTTATGTACCTACTTAATAAATACTCGCCTTTTATTTCTGTTATTGCTGAGACATGGTTGAGGCCAGGTACCCCATTCTGCGTGCCTGGGTATGCTGTTCTCCGAGATGACAGAAGTGATGGCTGGGGGGGTGCAGCCCTTCTCATTAAAAACAATTTGAATTTTCACCATCTTCCAACTACTTACTGTAATAACTTTATTAATATTGTGGCAATACGTTTTAAAGACATCTCTTTTATTTCTGTCTATATATCTAGAAGGGATAATACAGCCTTTTCTTACCTACGTAATTTCTTGCTCTCTGTCCCCCAACCAATCATTTTGTTGGGAGATTTTAACTGTCATCATCAACTCTGGGGTGCCCCTAGTAATGACTCCTTTGGTAACAAAATGTGTGATCTAATGGATGAATTTAGGCTATGTGTGATTAATGATGGGTCTCCAACTCGTCGATCTTCGCCCATGGTTAACCCTAGCTATGTAGATATTTCCTTTTCTTCTTCTTCTCTGGCTAGCTTACTGAATTGGTTGAGATTAAATTCTACCCATGGATCAGACCACTTTCCTATCCTTATTACATTTCCCACACTACCAATAGCTGTCCCTACTCTTCCTCCTCTGTTGCCTTATAGATTAAATATGGATAATTGGGATGCCTATTCAAGAAACTTAGATGAGAAAATTGCTCTCCTTCCTGTACCTAATCCTGTAAACCTAACTGAGTGTGCTTCTCGTTTCTCTAATAACATAATTATGGCAGCTGATGAGTCTTTTCCAAGGAAAAATAGCTGTATGGGCAGAATATCTTCTCCTCCTTGGTGGGATAAAGAGTGCACTGATGCTATTAAAAAAAGAAAAGTGGCTGAACAAAATTGCAATTTCGAAATCAACTTATACAACTACCTAGAATACAAAAATATTGGGGCCGCCACCAAAAGATTATTGCTTAAAAAAAAGCGGCAGGGGTGGAGGAAATTTTGCTCATCATTATCCCCAGAAACACCCTCGGCTTCAGTATGGAAGAAAATAAAGAGCTTTAGGTCCTCTCGTTCACATGGTGGAGCAACATCACGCTCAACAGAATGGGTGGAGAGTTTTATGTCCAAACTAGCTCCACCATATGTCCCTGCTCAATCACAACTCCCAACGCCGTACTGCAGCACACATATTGATCCACTTCCCTCCTCTTCCGCCCTAGATACCCCATTCACTCTTCAAGAATTAAAATACATCCTAGATTATGTTAAGGATTCATCTCCGGGTCCCGACGGTATTCCTTATTCATTTATACGCAAGTCCAATGAAAATACCATTAAATACTTCCTTGAAATAATAAATACTGCAATAGACTCTGGTAATATACCCAATTCTTGGAAGCAACAGATTATTATACCTATATTAAAACCAGGTAAAGACCCATTAGATCCAAATTCGTACAGACCTATTGCTCTCTCTTCTACTATACCTAAAATTATAGAACATTTAATTAAAAACAGAATAGAATGGTTTCTGGAACATAATCAGTTGCTGGGTAAGACACAGTATGGTTTTCGTAAAGGCAGAAGTATAGCCGATAGTCATGCTATATTTCAAGCTGATTTAGAATTGGCTTTCTCTAGAAACGAATCTATTGTCGCTGGTTTCCTGGATATCTCAGCAGCATATGACAATGTCGATCTATTACTTCTTAGGCAGAAGATGCAATCGCTAAGAATCCCTAATAAGATGGCCCATTTTGTCTTTAACTTGTTTTCAGGTAGACAAATCTGCCTGAGATATCCAGGAACGTCCAATTTGCAACAGCACACGGTGTGGAAAGGCTTGCCACAAGGTTCTGTTATAAGTCCTTTACTATATGCAGTATATACAGCTGACATGGAATTATCTATTACAACTGTCTGTAGAGTCTTGCAATATGCAGATGATGTATTGATTTATATAGGAGATCCATCTATAAACCACTCTGCTGATAAGTTAAAGTTAGGATTAGAAATAATATCATCTTGGCTCCAACAACATTCATTAAGCTTATCTGTAACAAAAAGCTCAATAGTAGTATTTACTAGGAAAAGGGATATCTCAGTATTAAATATAACCCTAGATGGTGTTAATGTACCAGTTTTGAGAGAAACTACATTTCTGGGTAAGGTTTTTGATAGAAAATTAAATGGCATTGCGCATATTGACAAACTTTTATCTAAATGTGAGCAAAATATTAACATTATTAGGTGCCTTAGTGGTGTTTGGTGGGGTGCTCATCCATCCTCTCTTCGGATAATTTATAATGCTATGGTGAGAAGTCACCTGGATTTTGGTACCTACCTTTTGGCACTAGCTAATAAAGCTGCTTTAAAAAAATTAGATGGAGTACAGCTAAAGTCATTGAGAATTATACTTGGAGCTATGAAATCTTCCCCTACAAATTCACTGCAGGTTGAGGCTGCAGACCCTCCTTTAAATTTAAGACGACAATATTTGGCAGATAGGTTTCTCTTCAAAATTTCACAAATTTCAGGACATTCCCTCCTACCTAAATTAAAGCTCTTAAGTGAATATGTTAGAACCAAACAGTTTTGGGCTCATAAGAACATCCCCTGCTTAGTCAAAAGCTATAGGAAATTTAATAATATAACCTGCTCATTTAAAAAATTCCCTGTACATCCACTATTCCTACATGATTATTCTTCTAAATTATTTGTTCCTAATATAATATTAAATTTAGGAATAGACAAAGACTGCTCTAATGCAAATAGCGAATTACAATCACTTATATCTAAATTCTGGCCGGATGCTGATATCTTCTTCACTGATGCGTCTAAGTTGGACACTTTAGGATCTGTAGGGGCTGCCTTTTGGCATTTAAACACAGACTTGCACCTTCAAGTAAAATGTCCTCACTATAGCTCTGTTTTTTCAGGTGAATGTTTGGCTCTCTTAGAGTGTGTCAAATTTATTAAAGCACATAATATTGAAAACTCAGTAATCTTCTCTGACTCCAGGAGTTGTGTTCAATCTCTGACAGCTAATCCCTTCTCTAAAAACTTCTTATGCCCAATAAGTCTGGATATAAAACATTTTATCAAAGCTTGCTCGGAGGATTTATTGAGAGTCACAATAGTTTGGATACCTGGCCATGTGGGTATTGTTGGCAACGAAAAAGCAGATCAACTTGCTAAGCGGGCCATTGTTCATGGTAACACAAGTGATTTCTCCGTATATTCCTATGATTTAGTTGCTACAGCTCGCCAGGATCTAGAAAAATCATGGAATAGTTTATGGAATACTTCTAGCCGTTCCAAAGGTTCTCATCTACACAATATCCAACCAAATATTACATTTAGACCATGGTTTTCAAAGATGAGACTCCCAAAACAAATGTCTTCTACCATCAGTAGGCTCAGAATTGGACATTGTTCCAGCCCAGCACATCTCCATAAATTACGAATTAGGGACTCCTCACTATGTGAATGTGGATTGGATGAGGGTAATATAACCCACATTCTCTTCACTTGCCCTCGATTCTCGGTACCCTCTCTCTACAATCTCTTACGTAAATTTAAAGCTCCACTACCAGCTAATCACTTTTCTGTTCTATCCCTCAAGAATAAATACTCAACAAAAGCTCTTATCAAATTTATAAGCGTACATGATATTAAAATTTAATTTTTTAAACATTAAACTATAATGGCGTAACCATAAATGTTTTTATACCTTGCTTCCTTTACCGTCCATCTCGTATTCTAACTGTGTTCTAATCTCCCTCGCTATTTTTACTAACAACTGGTACTTAAAATATTACAATTTGTCCTGTCAGGTATCAGCAACAATTACTCGTTTAGTTTCTTCGTTGCAAAAATTAAAATTAATAACAAAAGTTTGCCCATGAATAACGTAACTTGACACTGGCAGTAATGTCTCCAACCTTCTAAGGGAGACCAGTTGCCATGGAAAAAAAAAAAAAAAAAAAAAAAAAAAGAAATACGTATTCATCGTGCAAACAACCGTGTGAGCGTGAAAAAGCCCATTATTTTGACATTACAAACAGACGGAAGCCCAACTTTCTGAGGGTGTTTGAGTGTGGAGGGTTTTGGTGGTGCCCTTGGTATCACCAAGCCTCAATGCACGCATTCACACTCCCTTTACTTTCTTTGCGGTAGGCAGCGGCCTTGTAAAGGTCCATGAGCTGCAGCAACACTTACCATCAGGTGTACTGTTTGCTCGTTTGCCACCGTTTGAAATAAAAAAAAAAAGTCACTTCAATGTTATTTATTTGTATAGATTTATGTATCTTTAAATTATTATGTATGTATCTCTGTATGTTGACAGAGTGTGAATACAATTCATTAACCTCCCTCCCCTTTCTTGTACACGGGTGTCAAATCCCCCTCCCTCTCTTTGAAACCCCCATTCTAATAAACGCCAAGATTTCTCCAATTTTCACGTAGTAGCTCATTAATATTTAGGGTTTCATACCCAAAAGGTAAAAACGGAACCTTATCAACGGGACCCTACAAGAGAAAAAAAAGCTCGTAATAAAAACCTATATCAACACGTCTGACTAGCGTGGTATAGTAGGTCAATTTCGCTCCCATTGTGGAGGAGGCCCGAGCCCAACAGTGGGACGTATATAAGCTGTGACTATAAAGATACGACTGCTTCGGATAGTTTCAATTAAAGATATTGGTTTTGAGTGATGTTATCGGCATATTGTATTCCTTATTTTCTTTTATGACATCTATGGACATAAAAGGGGGTGATTATTTTCTTTTTATTACAAACGTTGGCAAACAAGCAAATAAATACACCTAATGGTAAGTGTTACTGCCGTTCATGGACCAAGCCCGCTGCCTACCGCGGAGAAAATGAAGGGAGTATGAATGCATACCATAAGGTTCGGTGATTCTAAAGGCATCACTAAAAGCCACCACACGCAAACACTCTCAGAAGGGGTTTTTGGCGGGAATCTTAAGTGTCATGTGGTGTTCTTGTATTATATTCAAAATCTTAGTGTTTTAACGTGTTATATTAAATAATTTTGATGGCATTTTATGTAATATATAGTGGCAAAACTGCTGAGGTGTAGTGAATATAGTATAAAATTGCTATACATACCTTTTTGTTTCCACCAAAATTCTCAGAAGATATCCTTAACAGTGGCCATTACACTGTTGAGGGCGACACTTTGACTTACTGACAGACCATTACTGATATGAAGAAACTGAGAACTTGAAAAGATAATTATAACTCGACACTGGCAAAAATGGCTCGTATTTGTAGCTGATTGTCAAGACAAAAAAGAAGAAGAACACTCTCAGAAAATTGGGCTTACGGCTCTCTCGCTCACCGAACGAAGCGCAGTAACAAATTGCTACTACTCGGACATCGATTTCCTATTGAGTGTGGTACTACTCAGGACAGGCCTACGGCTGTAGACGGACAGCTGTCAACAGTATGGATCACTCGCGTCCTCTACTAGGACGGCATCAGTCGCAGGTAGTCGCGCCTGCGCCGCCCCAGTCGCCGGCGGCGGACCGCGTCGTCGTGGAGACGTTCCTCCCGCACGCGTTCGGCCGCCTCCGACAGTCGTCTCACACTGATGCATGCGGCGACCGCATCCCAGTTCCTGATGCTGCCGAGTATCTCCCTAGCGATGGTCGGCAGCGTCATTTCACCACCGTAGATTGCGAGTAGTTCACGGCGCTGCTCTGCCCACGCGGCACACACCTCGAGCATGTTCTGCGCCATAGGGAGATGATACAATACATTATGGGGCTGCACGCTGCTCTTCAGAGATATTATAATATATCCTATCTTTTACAAAACTCACGGTCAATATAAGGCAGTGATTTACCATTATCTCCCCTACCTACAGTACACTTCGAGAGCCTGATATAAGGATTCTATTTTAACATTATTAAAAGTAAATTATTTTCATAAAATGTATACAAAACAGGAATTAGTGTAATTGTATAGGGAGTTACAAGAGGTATTAATTAATATTCCAAGAACGTGGGGTGGAATTAATTGGGAGGAATTATTTAATTAATAAAAAGCTTCTAAGATTAATTACGTATATATATCAATATTATGAAGAGGTGATGTTTGTCTATTTAGATGTAAGCGTCCATCGTTTTGTGATGGTTTTAAATTATATTTATATGTGTTGCCGGAAATGTATGAAATCCAGGAATTGTATACAAATCGTAGGAAATTTATACAATGCCGAAGCTATTTAGGAAATGTATAAGTTGTTTTAAAAGACTATTTAATACATAAATTTCCTAGGATATGTGTACAATTCCTAGGAATTGTATATAACTCCAATATCGTGTTAGGAAATGTATAAAAATAATGCTTTCTATAATAAAACACGTTGTTAAAATGAGAATAATAATTTTTATTAAAGCACTCGTTGAGACGACAACGTTCAAATAACGATCATATTGTAAAATGTAATAATCTTCATATTATCTTACTAATTAAAGCTAACCTAACCTATCCCTGATCAGACGAAGCAATACCCTCACATTGCCGATTACTATTTAGGAAATGTATAGATTTCCTAGGAAATGTGTCTAATATAATTTATTTGACACATTTCCATGCCATTTTAGGAATTACACAGATTTCCTAGGAATTGTATACAATGACGAATTACATACATTTCCGGTAACATTTATATATTTCTTGTGTACGTGTTTATGTCATTGAACTCCTCCTAAACGGCTCGACCGATGTTGATGAAATTTTTTGTGTGTGTTCAAGGGAATTCGAGAATGGTTTAGATTCACAATTGGACCCGGTAGGTGGTGCTGCTGAAAATTTCTTTTATTTTATTTAAACAGAACAACAACTGTTGGGTCAGCTAGTCTTCATATATAAATTTCTTGTATAGTGTATGTCACTGAACTTCCTCCTAAATGGCTGGACAACGTTGACGAAATTTTTTGCGTGTGTTCAAGGGGATTTGAGAATGGTTTAGATTCACAATTGGACCCGGTAGGTAGCGCTGCTGTAGATTTCAAGGAGAATTATTTTTATTTTATTTGAACAGAACAACGCCTGTTGGGTCAGTTTGTATACATATAAATAGCGATAGAATAGATGTGTTAAAAGTAAATAAAAGTATTAAGTAAAAGTTATCTGAAAGATGATATCATCATCATCATTTCAGCCTATTGCCGTCCATTGCTGGACGTCGGCCTCCCTCATGTTGCGCCACAATGTGTGGTCCTGTGCCGCCTGCATCCAACGATGCCCAGCAACTTTCACTAGGTCATCGGTCCACCTAGTGTGGGGGCGTCCTACACTGCGTCGTCCGATACGCATATAACATCTGTGCAATAGAAGGTAAACTCGAAATAAAGCCCTATTATATATAACCAATCTATCTGACCAGCATGATATAGTAAGGTAAATTTTCCTTCCATAGTAGAGCTCGAGCCCTGCGGTAGGACGTATTATATGAGCCGAGATGATGTTATCTGAAACAGAATCGGTAATGGATCTGGAATGACAATAATAATAATCATCTTCATCATTTTGGCTCATATACGTCCCACTGCTGGGCTCGAGCCTACTTAATAGGAGGGAAATTGACCTTACTATACCATGCTAGTCAGACAGGTTGGTATAGGGTTTTGTGTGGAGTTTTTCCATCTCTTACATAGATGTCATATGCGTAATATTAGTCGTCTTTTACGACACCCACGTGTATGAGAGGGGGTTGTGAATTGTATTCTTAATCCATCACACGGATTTTTTACATAAAGGCACCACACGGAATTATTCATATTATAGTCCATAAAATATAGCTTGATCTCTGTGACAGATGTCAACGAAACCAACGAAGTAAGTTTGAACGAGCGACGTGTTTACAATTTCATTGTGTATCAAATATATTTTCATTCTTTTCGTGCCAGTTTTGTTCCAACTGAATTGCAATACATTATAAATATAGAAATATTAATATTCATGCCTAAAATGTACCTCGTAAGTACTGAAATACTTAGTAAACATTTTATAAATAAATGACGCTTATACAAGTACAAGGTCATACTGGATTGAAAATAAAAAAGAGATGTGACAGTTGATATACGTAAATCGATAACCGATCTTTATTAAATTATTCATAAAACAAGTAAACCCAATACAGTACCTATATAAAACTTTTAACACACCTTTACAATTAAAACAGACAGTTACATTATAAAACACATAAATTGAATTAATAAAACATTAAAAAATTACTTTTCATCTCGGAGTAAATGATAATGTTATGTACGCATTATTGTCAATAAACTAGACATATTTATTTATAAAACAATCGTAATTAATCGATTGATCTAATGACTGTCCCTATTTTGTCAAAAAATGATAAATGTTCTAGCAGGAACGCTCCAGTGATGACGATAATAGTGACCTAGACCTTGATTGTACTCCTTTTGAATAATTAAAACAGTCAAAAAACAGTATTTGTTTGAAATAAATTTAAAAAGATTTTCTATGATTGTATTTTAATTATGATAGAATATCACAATATGCATGAAACTCCAAAATGAACAAATTATTTTTATATGTAATCTTTATTGCTTAAAAACGTACATGTACAATTATTTTTAAATTTTATCATTATTTAATAATTAAATTTAATTATCAAAAAGTGCCTTTTTTGAGATCCGCGCCCATAATTTCTGAAACGCACCGCATTGGTTGTTCAAAACGTGACATCATAGTCCTCCCGAGTCTTCTAATTAGGGCTGTCGATATTAAAAAAAAATAGTTTTTCGATATATCGATATTTTTAAATATATCAATATCGGAGTTCGATATAACGAAAAAAAACTATCGATATTTCGATATTTTCCCCATGACCACTCCTTAACTTCGTTCATTGTGGGGTTGTCGTACCGAGCTTTTTTTATCTAATTCCAGGAGTAAGTGATAACTGGTCATCAATTTCATGCCAGCGCTTTTACAGTAGATTAAGTTTACGGTGATTTTGTAGAATAAATACTTTACAAGAAAACATAAAACATCAAATTTATTCAAATAAATATCGACCCTCGATACTTACCTTTTATTTTTTTTTTTATTGCAAACGGTGGCAAACGAGCAGACAGTACACCTGATGGTAAGTGTTGCTGCCGCTCATAGACCTTTACAAGGCCGCTGCCTACCGCGAAGAAAGTGAAGGGTGTGTAAATACGTGCATTGAGGCTCGGTGATACCAAAACCCTCCACACGCAAACACCCTCAGAAAGTTGGGCTTCCGGCTCTCTCACTCACCGAACGAAGCGAAGTAACAAATTGCTACTACTCAGACGTCGATTTTCTGCGAGAGCGTGGCACTACCCCGGACAGACCGGCCCGCGGCTGTAGACAGATAACTATCGACAGTGTGGTCCTACCACAAATTATTATCGATATATCGTCCAAAAAAAGTTCAGTATAAAGTATCGATAATTTAAATAATAATATCGATATTTTGACATATCGATATTTTATCTCCTTCTGATATCAAGTTGTTTGTATGTTTCTAGTGATTATTTTGTATTGTTACCCAGTTATTTCATAATAAGTTATTAGTTTTCTGTGTTCAAGTATTAATCTTTGTGAATAAAAGACTTATTACAATGACTGGAACCGGTTTCATCAAAACACAGTCAGATAATCTTCCTAAAATAGACGTGTATATGATGACAACGTATTTCGCGTCTAATTGAGATTTAACGTCTGTTAAACTCGGAGGAATAAAAGCTGCAATGTAAATAAGATATAATATATTTAATAATCGTAATAATAAAAAAATATCGATATATCGAAATTTTTTCCGATATATCGAACCCCGATATTGATACATTGTAAAATATCGATATGTCGAAAAACAATATTTATAAAAATATCAACAAACCTAGTTGACAGCCCTAGCAACTTGTTCGAGTGTTGAGTACTCTGACGTCACAGAATATGCGCGCCGAAGTAGCCGCGTTTACATCGCGTACTATAAATTTTATGGTTGGTAATGGTTTATAATTTGGATGTGTTATATTTATTTCTAGTAATGTAATAACCAGTAGAAACATTTAAAAAAATAAAAAAATCATGCATATTCCCTATTATAAAAATAAAGAGTTTTATCGATAAAAACTACGGACTTTATCGTAAGCGTGAAGCACTAGGGACAACTGTCACAGAGACCAACCTATATTTTATGGACTATAGTGGTCATAATTTGACTATAATTCATTTAATAATAAAGTAAGTGGTCGCCGTGTGGTCTAAATTCGGCCATGATTCATTTTAATTATTTTTTCTGCTACACAATTTTCTTTATGTATAATTGTAAATTGAGCAAGCCGTATTTCACTAATAACTAATATATAAGCACAAATCTCTATTAGATATTGTCATCATAATTATGGTTGTTTGACATTCAGTTCGACCAGAGATTTCAACCGTAAACAAAAGTGTATAAGCGTTGCTACGCAACACACTCACACAAACGTGTGTGTGAGTGTGTACCGATAGCGTTGTAGTGTGCGTAATGCCTTTTTTTAATGAATTTAATGCATTTCTAAACCATTATTATATGAAATTTCAGTTTTATGCACTCTCCTCATTATACACATCAACTGTGCCAAATTTCATACTTGTCCATCCACGTAAATTTCGTAATTAGGGGTACAAAGTTTTTGCTTCACGTATTAATATATAGATTTGATTAAATTAATATTCAAAATATCTTTAAACGAGCAATTTTTGTATATTTTAAATAAAACTGCTTTACGGATTTTATCGCGTTTGTATTTGATTTTTGCTTGCCCGACGTTTCAAACACTGCAGTGCTCATGGTCACGGGCGGACTAAGATGTCTCACGTCCAACAAGTCATCGTTTTTACAAACGTTAATCTCTGTAATAACGATGACTTGTGGACAGCCTTGACTTGTTGCCAGGCTCATGCATTCCGAGTATTTTTCGAGAATTTATAAAATGAATACTCGGACTACTTATTGTAAAAAAGCTTATTATAAAATCTCGAATTATGTAGATGATAATACAGGTTGATTGTGAGCAGCTCCTTATTCACCAATTTTCTTGTTATTATAAATAAACTCTTTTTTATTAACTCTTATTGTAAAGTGTAGGGGGTCTTGTCTAACGAAATTTTGTATTTTCATCGTTTGTAACATATGGTGTTGGTCATGCTCACTGAAGGATCTATGTACTTGCGGTAGCTGCGTGGAGCGGGTCTCTGCCTTCCCTCCATAGTGGTTGAGAGGAGTGATGGCTGCTCTAGTAGTTAACTCGTGATCGAGTGCCGCTTGTGGGATCTGGTCCCGCCATAATCGTTTGAATTCTATTAAGTATCTTGCGGTTCGAAGGGCATCACACTGGAGCTAGTTTTTACAAAACATGTACACATATATATAAAACAAAACATGTACACACATATATCTAGTAAGAAGAAAAAAAAATAGTTAAAATAATATACAAGCCCGTTGAGTTTCTCAGTAGTGGTCGCGTTCCGATCCGGTGGTAGTATATTTTTTTTTTTGGATAATTTAATTTAATTTAATTTTGTAAACTTGACGATATGTAAGTGCCCTCTGGGGTTTATGCATAATAAATGATTTGAATTTGACTTGTTGCCAGTCCAACAAGTACTTTTTGTAATTTTTGATATTTTTTCATTATGTCGTCATTTTTATTTTTTATTAATACGCATCTAAATTAGTGCGTCAAAAATACAATTTACGAATAAAAACATATACCGAGCAAAGCTCGGTCAACCAGGTATTATTCAAAATTAAGCAGTGGCATTTTATGAGAATTTCATATAACATAATTTTACATGCAATCCACACTATTGTGTGGATTAGAGATTCAAACATTTATAAGAATAAATACAACGCTAAGTTTTAATTTCATTATACGTTCAAAAGTCGTAAAGTTCCACGATCAAATGGCCGTTATAAAAATTACGAATGATAAAAAATAAACTGCAAAACGTTCGAAGTCGCAAATCATCATCATAATCACAATTTATATGCGTTCCACCGCTGTGCGCGAACCTCCTCCACAATAGGAGGGAAAATGAGCCGCCATGCTGGTCAGCCATGGCGACATAGTTTCATTTTGAGCTTTCTTCAGTTACATATATGTTATCTGCTTATCATAATCTCGTAATCGTCTTTTATGACACCTATGGATAATAAAGGGAATGGGTGGTAAATTGTATTCTTACTCTATTATCAAACGGAATTTGCAGTCGCAGATCCAGAAGTATAAATTTATTCCATCACTTAACACCCCTCATTACTTTCTCATGAGAGTCATAAAAGCCATAGATACACCAGGTAGGGTACTACGTCAGAAACCTCCCCGTGTGCCTGATCACTGCTGGAAGTCAGTCATTAGGATCCAGGCCAAAAATGTCCGTCTCAATGGCGAGATGCCAGGCCTACAGGTGTAAAAGAAAACACTGCAAACGGAGTTGTCCGTGTTGCAAGAGGCAAACCGTGGGTTGGCTAAACAAAAGACCGACTCACGACGCCAGGTCCTGTAGCTGGCGTAGACTGCGCCGCGCCACAAGCGCTGGCCCTGGCATTGAACCCGTGGTGTCGACTCACGCTGCTGGCCGTTCCCGGAGGGCCCAGCTAGTAACAGCGTGCCATAATGGAATTCATCCGCAGAATGGTCGTCGTTCGCATAGCGGTTCTGGAAGCAAGACTATTCACGCAGCCCCACCTCCGACCGCTGCTTGCTGCGGATCAGTCAAAAGCTGTAACGTTGGGCCCTACTACACTACGCTGTGAGAGCAGTCACATCGGCGCCTGAACAGGATTGTCAAATGGCAGCAGAAGTCGCGACCAGAGTAGAATAGCGGAAGGTAGCGACTGCACTCCTGACTGCCGAATATAGCCGCAGTGGTGTGTGCTACCTGAAATGGTTTAGAAAGGCCACAGCTACAAAACCATGTTACGTTGCACCCGGCGGGAGTTAAACATATCCGACATCGAGGGTGTCGAAGCCAAGACCCGCAAGAGCAGGGTGGACAGGAGCTTCTAGAGTTCCCTGTTATTGCCAAGACAGCCGATAGCAAGCCGGCCAATCTGAGGGATTTGTTCATCGAGAAAGGTGGCTTTAAAAGCGCCATGGCCATGAAGTACCCAAAAATTTGCGTCGCGGATCTGTACAACTACGTGACTGTGGAGTACATCTGGCAAACTAATGCCACAAAAACCGGGTGTCTCGGTTTGAAATTAATCTAGTAACCTACTGAATCGAAACGCAAGTTGAGAAGATCCAGCAAAGAACTCTGCAGGTTTTTTTCAACTTAGTTTTGTCTCATAAATAAAATTGTACACCACGTCTTTAGAAAATATTAACTTAAGTGTTAAACACCTCGAAATGTGCAATGAGCTGTCAAATAATTACCTCCCATTTATTTCAAATAAATTCATCTTTCCAAATTGGATCCGTGCGGAGCCGCGTGTAAAGTTTAATGTCGAATAATTTAACATATCTAAAGAGGTACACATTGATATAGAATTCGTCTAGACCATCATGGCAGCCAATCAATAAATATTAGGGTGGAGCAGCATGGAGGGACACTCGTCACATAGCAACCTTAGTCTGGATATAGCATACTCAACCCCTACCAATTTCAAAATGCACTTAGTTGCCTGAATTCAATACTAGAATATTTTTATACATATGTAGGTACATAATTGTTCTATACGTGTATCATTTGCCTGCCCTCATACCACGCTAAGTGGGTTCGGCATAACATATGCTTACCTTTCATAACCTCCTATCAGCCGTCATATCTGCACTCACTCTTTTCATACGCATATCCTCCTTCACACACCCCATCCATGTCTTTTTGGGTCTCCCACGCTTCTTACCTCCATCCACAAGCATAACGATAACACGCCTTGTCACATGCCTTTCATCCCTCCTCATTACATGTCCATGTCAAGAAAATTTCGCGCTCCTAATCTTTTCTATCACTGGTGCTACTTTCAGGCTTCCCCTAATATCATTCATTACACTAATTTCTTATCTCATCGAACCTTGAGAACCCACACATCCATCTTAACATACGCATCTCTGTAGCATGCAATCTTCTCTCATCCGTCTTTTTCAATGCTCAACATTCATATCTATACATAGCAACAGCTCGTAAACGGCTTCAACCATTTTGATGCATCCACTAGTACTGCTGCGATCCATCATCATCATCACACCTCATATATGTTCCATTGCTGGACCTTCCCCTCCTCCACAATAGAAGAAAACCCGTTATACCCTGCTGATTAGACAGGTTGGTATAGGGTTTTAGTTTGAGTTTTTGTGCGTACTGTAGGTCAATATCTCTCCTACTGCGGGAGGCTCGAGGCCTGTGAGGATGATGAATAAACACAGACTTCATTTTATACCCGCACTCCTATGGTAACGGAAAGTATGCAAGTGAAATTGCGGGAATGCGCTAGTATACAATATATATGTAAATCACGTACTGTTGGATGAATATATGCCTAATTAAAGCTGTTATTCTAACCATCTTTGGCTATTTTATTAATGAACGTAACATCGGCCCCGTACTCTGCATGTGACGGACTAACCGCTGGTCCCTTCATCCACTACATTGAGGGTTCTCCCGCTCACACGCCTTCCGCGAGACAAAAGGCAGCGAACGCATCCTAATTCCTGATGCTGTCGACCATCGCTTTCACGAAAGCTGGCAACATCAGGTCTGTACCTTGGTGCCGACAAGTCAGCAATGCTGCGAAGTCCAGGTTTAGCAGAACTTAAGCGTGTGCTGAGCCAGGTTCTCTTCACAACTACATAGTTGGCAGGATGGATTCATCTTCCTCCTTGTGACCGTGTGCAACTACTTGCCGAAGTAACCATGGCCCGAACATACCTGCACCAGTCGGAAATAGATGGCTTCGTGCCTCCGTTCCATCCATTGTCAGCATCGGCCGAAGGTTCTCCACATTCCTCGTGCCACGGCCACATGACTGAGCGTCACCCCACCGCTCTTTTCACCTGGATCCCTTAACGCCATGACTCTCTACAGTCGCCACAAGCCGTTAGTGTGACGATTTGAGCCCTCGCCCCCATAGGTGCGTCGTACAATACCTTACCAGGGTACAAACGTCGACACTCAACGCTATAATATTATTATCTGCTCATATTCGGCATGAGTTGCGAGAGTTTGCCACGCCGACGAGCCGAGGAGCAAGCTGTCACCTTTAGTATCCTGCTGCGGGTTGTGATGATTGTCATCATCAGCATAGCAAATTAAGCCCACCCTAACTCCAAAATATGACCGATGACAAGCAGTGGTATTATTATAAAAAATTTAATATTAAGACCCATTTCGCAAAATGATTACGCTGGAGTTTAGGTAAAAGACTAGAAATGGTTATGTATGCGTAGCTAACTACAGTTTCGGTGTAACGCGAGAGTCGATATGGTTAAAGTAGTCTTGAGCCGTAAACGTGATGTGTTTTGATAAAAGATTACTTGTAAGAAAATAAGTTATATATTTTAATTGTCTAATAAAGTTTTCCTGTAAAGAAGAAAGTACAAATAAGTATGTTATGTTAAATATATAATAACAATTACCATAAATAAAATCGCATGTCAACGGGGTTGGCCACTGGAAACTTTTCGCAGATGTCGCTAGTATAGCTTGAACCTGTCAAACTTGTTCTGTTTTTTGTTGTGATTTTTTTTTTTTTTTGGGACTAATCCCACCACACATTCCCACCATTGTAACTCCTGTAAGCCAGGATCCACAATGGTCTCCATAAATGACACCGAGGTTTGACCCTCAGGCAGTGCCGGGATATGATTTTAATTGTCTTGGGACCCGCAACAAATTTAATTAGAAAAGATTAAAAAGAGGAGGAGTTGGAAAGAGAGATTCCACTTCCCTCCTAGGCAAAGCGGGAGACAGGAAAACAAAATGACTAGTCAGCCAATAAGTAAACAGGAGTACAGCTACGATAGCGCAGCAGTACGGCACCACGGATACGGAAGATCTTAACGGGGCCTATATGTGAGCGTTAAGATTGATTGCTACAGTAGGTATGGCAGAAACGCATGAACGCACGGAAATTTTCTCGAGTTGCTACAAGGTCCGTATAGTATACTACCCCACAGGTGACTTGCAAACTGTTTAACATAAGGTTACGCTCGTTTCGCCAGAGATCGCACTCCCAGAGAATGTGATGTGCTGATTGTTCATACTCGTGGTCAGATGTGGAACATTGACATAATGGTGATGGTACGAGTTTAAAAGAAAATAATTTACTTTTAAAGTTGCCATGGCCAGTTAAAAATTGGGCCACGAAGTGGTCAACCTCCAGCCACACCTTCTCCAGGTGCTCCCGGATGCATGGAAAAATAGATAAAGATGACGACCTTTCGATGATGACTCCCATCTTTCTTGCCATTCAGTTAAAAGTTCCTCATAAACAATGGATTGTGGTGCAAACAATCTAGCAATTTTATTTCGGTCGCGCGGTAGAAGGAAATCTGTATTCATAGTTTCCTTTATGGTGACATTGACGCTCGTCTCTGAATCTCCAAATCAACCGGAAGTACACCCGCGAGTATTGGTAAGGCCTCGGTACTAACCGTTCTATAGGCTTTACATAAGAATATTAGGGCCAATCGTTGGCTCTGTAGTAATTTAAGGCGAGCCGCCCCTATGGTGGCCCTATCGGCCTATACAGGTGCAGCGTAACAAATACACCCCAAATATGTGGCCATGTATATGGTTTTAAGTGTATTAAAACGAAGGCCCCAAGTAGATGTGGATATTCTAGTAAGCGCGTAGAAATTCCGTTTCGCTTTTTCGCCTACAGTTTTAATATGTTCAATAAATGAAAATTTTTTTTCTAAGACTAGGCCGAGATAGCAAACTGATTCTTTCTTTTTGACAGTCATATTATTGAATTTTATACGCGGCGCTGATTGTAAATGTCCTTTTAATAAAAGATGATATGTTTTTTGTGGTGCGAAGGTAAGCCGGTTTCGTGTACCCCAATCGAATATATCATTGAGGCATGTTTCCGCTAATTTCTCTAAACCATCCCTTGTGTTCGATTGTATAAGTAAAAGTCCGTCGTCTGCATAGCCGATCAGTAGACAATTTTTCGGTAGACGTAACTCGAGAAAATCGTCAAAACCTAAATTCCATAGATATGGACTTAATGCCGAACCTTGAGGGCAGCCCATCGTCAGTGGTTTCGACACAGCATGGTGACCAAGTTTCAATTGTCGAGCCATTTAAAAAGTACGACTGTATGATTTGGTAGATATTTCTATAGCAACCACGAGCCTTTAATTTAAGAAGTAGCATTGGCCACCAGGCGTTATCGAAAGCACCTGAGATGTCCAGGAAGACATCTAGTACGTATTTAAAAACGGATGCGCTAATGACACGTCTTACCGCAACGGCCGCGTCGATAGTTGATTTGCCGTGAGTGAAGCCGAATTGTTTATGATTGAACGTTGGTCCACCCGGCAATAAACGAGGAACAATGAGACGTTCTAAGAGCTTTGTTGTGATTATAAAATTAAACAATTTTGGAGTGTTACGAGGTAAAATTTAAAAAAAAATATGTAATCGACAAAGAGAATAAACGAGCTAAAGTCCGAACTAAGAAAACGTGGTGCTTCCTTACAAGGAAGAAAATTAGTTTAATTTAGTTTAACATGCTCCTGGTAGCGGCTTCGAATACTACCAACCCTTGCTTTGCTCGTGGGTGTCGTAAAAGACGACTAAGAGCCCTAGATTGACCCGGACCAACTCCATCTGGTACCATTTGGGTCAACGATTACATTCCCAAGGAGGGTTGACGTCAGGCAGGCGGCCGGTCATAAAAGTCATTGCCAAAACTTTTTGTAATATGTCAAAACAGATGACATATTGCGTCGACCCCAAGTAATTGGGATAAGAGCAAGATGATGATGATGATGATGCTCCCATTTCCAAAATATTTAGTTTTCTAATGTGATTATTATACCTTTAATATTCCTTCAATAGTAGATAAAAATACATAACATAAAAAGAGAATACTCCTTAGAAATATGTATTATGAAAATAGATTCTTGGACTATGATTAATTTCATTTTGTTTACAGATTGGAATTATACAATTTTTATTTCGGGAGCACTAGTGTTGATAATGATGCCTGTACCTTTTTTTTTGTTTTTTGGGGTGGGTTACGGTCGACGCGCTCCTCGCACCGCTCCGTCCGGGGCGACAGAGGAGCGTAAGCACGCACACCCGTAACCCACCCGCGACACGTCGCCTTCGTCGTTGGACCGCCCACCAGAGCAGGGTGACTTGTCGTCAGTGGTCGGCCCGACGGAATACCCCTTGAGGAGTACCCTCCCATCGACCGAGGTCCCCCCGCTCGGGGAGGACGTCGGTCTTTCCTCACGCGGTCGATTAACTCCCCGGTCCAGTCACCCGCAGCCTCAGCTAGGGCGGCAGGAGGCGCAGGTAATCGCGCCTGCGCCACCCCAGTCGCCGACGGCAGGTCGCGTCGTCGAGGAGACGCTCCTCGCGTACGCGCTCTGCTGCCTCCTTCCTTGAGACCACTGCCTCGTAGAAGGCTGCGACCGCTGATTGCGAACTACTGATTCTCAAGTTGTAGATTTTATTTCTGATAATTTTTTTATTTTATTTCATCATTGTTCAAGCAAAATCACTAGTTTAATCTTGTAAAATGGGAACGGCCTTTGATGAATCTCTATCTGTACTGAGAACCGCCAGGTCTCTCTACCGGACTGCAGTTGAAAAATCGAAAGATGCCTTATTAAATAGGATTGTGGAAAACTTAGAAAGTGAAGATCCGTGGTCTCCATTATATCCTGAGTTTGCGTATGTGCAAAATATTAAAGTAAATAAAAAACATACTACGGGTATCGAGGAGACCACGGAGATTTTATTAAATACGTTAATCCCAGACGATAACATATTAATCGATACTGAACATCCCAAACAAATACGCGCGTGGGCCGCCGAGCCACCTCTCTCACCTATGTCTAACCTTCTCTGGCCGAGTTTATGAATACGATTAAAGCTCTTCCCCTCAACAAAGCCGCTGGTGAAGACAAAATATCAAGTAAAATGATTAAAGAAGCTAGTCGAGAATCGGGCGACTCGATGTTAATGGTTTTTAATCGTTATATAATTGAAGGCATTTTTCCTCGTTTATGGAGGCGTGGATATAAACGATTAATTCCTAAAGGTAGTCGTAAACCTCCGGACGACCCAAAATCATATCGACCAATCACTTTACTGCCATCACTAGGCAAGCTCTTAGAACGTCTTATCGTGCCTCGCTTATTGCCGGATGGAGCAACATTCAATAATAAATGATTCAGTTTCACTCCGGGTAAATCTTCTATCAACGCGGCCATTTCGGCGAGAAAAGTTATCATCATATCAGTTTTTAAATACGTGCTGGGCGTCTTTCTGGACATCGCCGGTGCTTTCGACAACGCCTGGTGGCCAATGCTACTTCTTAAGAGCGTTATCGGTAATCGGGACTTCTCCCATTTTAGGTATTTTGCTACGGTCCGATATCGACGCACACTAATGCACTACACACACGCGAGTTCATAGAATGACCAGTCTTGAGCCTTGGCGCTTATAATCAATCTCTAATATATTCTTCGGAGAAGGAGATTTTCAAAAATCAACATGATGTAGATTTTAAAATTTTTAATTAAACACCAAATCTCATAACAGTAAAACGGTTAAAATTGTATTTTTAATATGCAAAGTACAGGAAATAGTAAAATATAGGCACAGAGTATAACTTACAAGGAGACCCTCAGACGTGTGGGTCGGGGATTTCCATGATTTTTGGTGGGGTGGTAGAGGGGGCCCGAGGGTATCACAACTACCAGATATTAGGGTCAACTAGGCCCTCGTTAAAAAGATTTTAAGGGTCAAAGTTGGATGGGTAATTTATGTACTAGAAAAATTCGCAGTCGAATCGCCAACAAGCGGTGGTCTCGTGGTAACGTGCTCGGCGGCGGGAGCTTTGGTGAGGGTAACTGAAAAGGTATTCCGTCTGGCCGATAACTGACGACAAGTCACTCTGCTCTGGTGCGGTGATCGGCCCAACGACGAAGGCGACGTGGGTACGGATGGGTTATGTACCCGCGCGCCGCCCTTTCGTCGCCCCGGCCGGAATAGACCGCGTGTGCGCTTACCATAGCCCACACATAAAAAAAATGTATGGGTGGATATTGCTGTGATCGATACATTTGGCAGGCAGGTTGACGAACGCAGTAAAGTGTTGTAAATTTCCTTAGAGTTGCTTCTTACTCTCCTAGTAAGCCCTTCGCCGATTCTTACGACTCAATTCAATTCAATTCAATTTATTCATTTTATTTGCTAAAATATGGTTATAAAACATATTTATTTAGGTGTTTACAAATCGATTGAATACATCATATTCTACCCAGTGGGACGTGCAAATGGTTATATAACAATATTTTATACTAGCAACCCGCCCTCGCTTCGCTTCGGTTATAGTCGTTTTAGCCGCGTAGTTCCCGTTCCCGTGGAAATACCGGGATAAAATATAGCCTAGTTTACGCCCTGATATTATAGCTTTCCATTGGTGAAAGAATTTTTGAAATCGGTCCAGCCGTTTTGAAGATTACCCGGAACAAACAGAGAGACAGACAGACAAAATTTTTTTAATCGCTATTTTAGACATAGGTGTCGTGCAAATAACCGTGTGAGCATGAAAAAAGCCTATTATTTTGACATTACAAACAGACACTCCAATTTTATTTATTGGTATAGATTAATTACATGTCAAAAATATTATTTAATTGTCAGTAATATAATTTGTATAAAAAAAAAATGATATAAAAAAATATTTAAGATTTAGTTACATACAGTTAATTATAATATTATTGATGTCCATAAAAATAATTGATGATAGTATTAAATTATAAATGTCAGTTCATATTTCAGTCAATTCATATTCAAGTTTATCTTCTAAATATTCCTTGCAATTGTAATAGTTTTTATTTATTAATAAATTATAATATAATTATATATAATATAATATATATAATATATAATATAATAATAATAATTTATATCACCGATTTAAAGAAAATAGATACGAAAACCAGAAAACTACTAGCAATTAAAAAAGCACACCAACAGAAATCAGAAATCGAAAGACTATACCTGCCGATAGCACAAGGCGGAAGGGGCTTGATAAACATAGAATATATGTACAAAACACAAATAGTTAAATATAAACAATATTTGAAGACGGAATTCGATGACATGATCAAGGCAATAGTACAACATGACATTAATAGGGATAAATATTCAATTATAAAGGAAGCACGAGAAATAGAACAAGAATTACACTTACCACAAGACAATTTACATACAGACACAGAGATAAAACAGGCAATAGTTAAAACACAAAACACATCATGGCGAGCTAAGCAGTTGCACGGACAATTTCCTAAAAAAGTATTAGATCAGGCCAACATAAACACAGAACTCTCTTTCAAATGGATCAATAAACAACACATATCACCGGGAATAGTTTCTGCAGTATTTGCAATACAAGATCAGGCAGTGATGATATTACAACACCAGCGGGACATACTAAGAACAGCAGTGGATGGAAAGTGCAGATTTTGTCGCGTAAAAGACGAAACAGCCCAACATATCATCTCTCTCTCCGGGTGCGTAAAATTGGCAGGCACTTATTATGTCAAAAGGCATAATAATCTTGTATGTACAATACGTCTACTGGTGTCTCGCAAAAAAGCACAAAATAGAAGTTTCACCCTTATGGTGGAAAGAAACCATGATTCAGCCCCAAGTAAAATAAAACGACACAACCAAAATCATGTGGGAAACACCTGTACAGACTGACATTACCGTGACACACAATAGACCAGACTTAATTTACATTGATAAAATAAATAATAAAACATTTTTAATTGATATATCGGTACCGTCAGACTACAACATCGGAGCTAAAGAGATAGAAAAATTAAGTAAATATCACCTTTTGAAAACAGAAACCAGTCGTCTATGGAACACACAAACGGCTGTTATCCCAATAGTCGTAGGAGCAACAGGAGTAGTAGCAAAAAGCATAAATACATATTTAGAAAAATTAAACACCACAATAGATATAACCATACTTCAAAAACAGGCAGCCATACACTCAACAACCATAATTAGTAAAGTCTTAGGAGATACAGTGTTTGTAAATAACGCAAACACACATGAAGAACCCGCACAGAATGAACAACAAACACTAAACACCCGACATTCAGAAAATACGCAGGATACAAACACAACACCTGACATACCAGAAACAGTTAGTGGAGAAAGAGGCAGAAGAGGCAATCAGACAGCTCACACACAGAACACAGCAAATACACAAATTACGCATACAACACAAGAAGAAAGCCACACACACAGAACAGACACGCAACAAACAACGCATTCAAACACACGACAGGGCAGGACAAGAGGAAGAGGCCGCAGAGCCACACCAACAACACGCACACAACACACAAGAAATAGAATGGGGATATAGATATCTCTTTTCCCGTAGGCAACGGGACGGGGTATTTATAAAAATCCGACAACAGTCGAGTGAAAATTTCAACTAATATATATATATTAATTATAGTTCTTTTTTAAATTTTTGCAACGGTAGCAATCTCATATTTTTTGGCAGGTTAATAAATATTTTTACTGACATGCAATTCTATTATATATTTCTAATTTAATCGCTGGCATTTTTAATTTAGCTTTATGTCTCGAAGTGCTGTAGAATTTTTTGAAGTAGTCGGGCTATTTTTTAACAAATATACACATTTCATAAATAAAGACATGGGACGGACACAATTTTAAGTTTGATAAAATTATTTTACAGGTATTCAAAAAGCTAATGCCACATATTGCTCGAATACATTTTTTTGTGCTCTTAGTACTCTATCAGCGTCCACTGAGTTTCCCCAAATAATTATAAGGCACCTAAATACAGATGTGATGTAAGCATGGTATGCGGTTAGGGCAGTGGCTACATTAACTGTTTGTCTTATTTTTTTTATGACATATACAAAGCGATCTATTTTATTAAGCATTTTTCTATGAGCACTATTATTGCTCCTTTGAGCACAAGCAAGGGGTGGCGACAATTGTAATCTTATGTCGCCAGACGCGAAATTTATGCTGTCTAAATTTAGACTCCTATAGTCAGTGCCGGATTAGCCATATAGCAAAAGTAGCAAATGCTACGGGCCCCGCGGGTTTGGCGCTCCAACGTCTGTTTGACTGTAATTAAAAAAATATCAATTTAGATAGTAGCGTAAAATATATTGCATGCCTTGTTTCATTTAATACCCTAAACTTGAGAACCTGTAGCAAACCAAAAGCCCCTGGACAGAATTTGCTACAGGCCCCGCGCTACCTTAATCCGGCACTGCCTATAGTAAGTACCTACTAATAAATAATTGAAGTGAAAACTTTTTTGCGTTGGGCGCTTTTTGGTAGAGGAAAATTTTATGGGTTCGCGTCATCAACATGCTCATGACAGAATATACTGCTATACAGCTGACGTATTATAGTCTTAATATATATAAATTACGTGTCACGTTGTTTGTCCGCGATGGACTCCTAAACAACTAAACCGATTTTAATCAAATTTGCACACCGTGTGCAGTTTGATCCAACTTGAAAGATAGGATAGCTTACATCTTAATTTATAATAGCAATATTATTTTATTGCAAATTATTTGTCTATTATTTGACATTTACAATTATCTGTTAACTCCAAACGATTTTAACAGATGGCGATATCTGTTGACTGGATTGAGTAAGTAATTAATAGATGGCGCTGCTATTTCAAACCTACAAACGTGTCATATAAGCTATAATTCAATAGCATAAATAGTTTACTAAAATGTAATATAACAAAAACCTTAGCCACAGCAACGAGTGGCCGGGTCTGCTAGTATTGTATATCCATACTAATATTATAAATGCGAAAGTAAGGATGTTTGTTTGTTTGTTTGTAACGCTTTCACGCTTAAACAACCGAAACGATTTCAAAAATTCTTTCACCAATGGAAAGCTATAATATCAGGGAGTAACATAGGCTATATTTTATCCCGGTATTCCCACGGGAACGGGAACTACGCGGGTAAGGCGACTGAAACCGAAGCGAAGCCAGGGCGGGTTGCTAGTATCTTATAAGTGAAAGTGAATGGATTTAGTGAAAAGTTCAATGTGTAAACACTGTGCAGTATTTTATTATTATTTGAAACGTTTAATTGAAGAAACATTGTGCAGTACAATAGTGAGTATTAAATAAATAATTCTCTTTAATTCAAACGTTATGAAATTTCAAATTTTAATACTAAAATTTCTAAGGTTTCACTTCTATCGGTAGTCTCTATAACTGTCATTTTTTGATGTGAAACATCTATAGGCGAGTATGAACCTGAACGTTGGCGAGGAGTTAACGCCACGCTGGGATATGTACATTTATGTAACGAAACCAGAACCTGTTTTAGTATTTTGTACAATGCCATCTAGTGAGCTCAAAATAACATATTAACCTAAACACGTATCTATAGTATATGCTAATGTAAATAAATGTTTATTGAATAAAAATCAACATTTTCGGGCAAAAAAATCGTAATATTTTATTAATACCATGCCATATTAGTTCCTGTCGTAACCTGTTCGTTTATGCATATGCATAAAAGAACAGTTTTATATATACTTGTACAAAATAATTTCAATGTTTCACATCTGCTAGGCGTCCTGAACGACGGCCCCCTTTTTTATATAAGTAATTGTCCAGCTTAACATCTCTACCTTATACTAAAAAGTGTGATTAGTAAGATATAATCGACAACGATATCAACGACCGTGTGTTGTATTGCTGAGCCACGACCTTCGCCGATGCCACAATCTGCCATCTCTTAAAGCCGCGTGTGACGTCATAAGTTACTTTCCACTCATTGCAATTTATACAGACATATAGTACAACGTTTTGATCTATTTAATTCTGCTCTCATTCTATTAATATTATAAACGCGAAAGTTTGTATAATAGTATGTGAGGATGTTTGTTGCTCTTTCACGCAAAAACTACTGAATGGATTTTGATTAAATTTCACAATAATACAGCTTACATATCAGAATAACACATAGGCTGTAATTTATCCCGATATTCCCATGGGAAGGGGAACTGTGCGGAAAAAACTTCAAGGAGGTGCTAATTGAATATATATTGAAAATGTCGAACCTTCAAAATTATAGTTCTTGTTTTGTACTATTACGTACGAATATTACCAAAACACTCTTAGCTTTTACAAAATTCGTGATTTTATTTTTGTATAAGAAAAATAAAAAACGAAAAACTTGGTTATTTAAATTTCTCACATAAATTTTGAGGTTATTGTGAAAAAAATGTAAATACAAAAGTTGTAGATTTCTTTATTACCTACAACTTTGCCATTTGATTGTATTTTAATTGTATTAGTAGTATTGACTCTATTATGGCAAATAGTTTTAAAAATTGGCGCAACTAACTACAATTCTAAAATAGTATAATATTTTGGGCAAACTAGCCAAAAAAATATGCACAGCTACTATTTCAGAACAACAACCATGTTTCGCAGAGTGTCGATAATAATCACTTTGACTATGTATCCAAAATGTTTTGTTGCAAGTTTTCCGTAAAAAAGTTAGAGAGAGATAGATATAGAGAGGTTATGCCTTAGAGGGAGATAGAAGAAGTTTCAATGAAATAGAAAACGATTCAACTACCTCGGTACCTGCTATTCATTACTATACAAACAGTAACGGGCATCCCAAAAAGTAATGCACATCAAATTTTAAAACGTCACCGGCTTCATCCATATCATTACAGGCGCGTGCAGGCATTATTGCCGTGGGACTATCCACTGCGGGTATCATTTTGCTGTGCGATGCTGCAAAAACATCCCTGTGTTAGATAGACAAAGTTTAATGGTTGGATGAAACAACCTGAAAAGATGGCTATTTAAATCTTCACAATCTACATAGCTGGAACAATGAAAATCTACACCTGATGAGAGAAGACAAATCCAATCCAATATCAATTTAAGGAAGGACCTGTGGCCGGGCATAATAAATGGAAAAGTGATAGGGCTCTTTGAGTTTAAGTAAACTTAGAAGGTAATAGTTATTAGAACTTCTTAAAAAATGCGTTGCTAGGATTATTAGAAGATGTACCCTTAAATGATTTGCAAAACATGTTATTTTAAAAAGATGGTGGTCCAGCTTACTATGCCCTTCCTGTGCGAGAATACTTAGACCAAGAGTATCCAGAGCGTAGGATCGGGCAACTTGGTCCTATCCTATGTACACCTCGTTCACCCGATCTAAATCCCCTGGACTTCTTTTTTTTGGGGTTGTCTGAAGGATTCAGACTCAAATTCTCAGATTCAGAGATTCAGGATCTACTCAAAACCCATTGCAACCTTAGACGAGCTTCGCTAAAAAAATATTTAGGCTGCGGATCACATGCACAGAAGAAGGCGGTATCGTGCCATTTTAATAATTAACATATTTTAACGACTACGCATATGTCTCGATCAAATACTAATAACAATTAAAAACATTTTGGATACATAGTAAAAGTGATTACTACCAACACTAACAATTTGCAAAACATGGTTGTTGTTCTGAAATAGTACCTATGCATGTTTTTTGGCTAGTTTCCCTAGAATATTATACCATTGTGTTTTTAATTAAGTTTCAGTTTAATTATTATAGATTATTTTTATTATACCTACATAGTGGTCCCTGTTAACAAGAATAGTACAAAAGTGGTCCCTGACCAAAAAAAGTTGGGGGACCCCTGATCTACAAGTTTAATATGATCAATAAATGAAAATATTTCAAGATAAATCCGAGATAGCAAACTGATTCATTCCTTTTTACTACAGTTTTATTGAATTTTATAAGCGGCATCGATTGTAAATTTACTTTTAATAAAAGATGATACGTTTTTTGTGGCGCAAATGTAAGCCGATTTTATGTGAAGCCGTATAGAAATATTTGATAAAGACATGTTTCCGATAATTTCTCTAACACGTTCCCGGTGTTTGATTGTATGAATAAGAGACCGTCGATATAGTGGATTAATAGACAGTTCTTCAGTAGAGGTAACTCGAGAAAATCGTCAAAACCTAAGTTCCACAGATTTGGACTTGGAACGGAACCTTGAGGACAGCCCATCGTTAGTGGTTTAGACACCGCGGGATTTAATACGATCTACATATCTAAGGGACGTGTGGTGACGGAGTAAGAATACAATTCATCCTTCCCTATCTTGCCCGCGGATGTCGTAAAAGACGACTATGGGATGTAATACGCACAACATCTGCGCAAGAGAAGGACAACTCTAAATGAAACCCGATATCAACATGTCTGACCAGCATGGTATAGTGGGTCAAAACCTGATGGGAAACCGATGGGAGCATCGTGAATGAGGACCGTGCCCAACAGTGGGACGTATGTAGGCTGCGATGATGATGATGATGAAAGGGAACTCGAAATAAAACTCTGTAGTAACCTGTTCGACCAGCATAGTATTATAGGTCAATTGCTCTTCTGGTGTGGAGGACCCAGCACTGAGACGTCTATGAGATGAAATAATGAAATGATGATGATCATCATCATCTCAGCCCAAATACGTTCCACTGTTGGGCTCAGGCCTCCTCCGCTATTGGCGAGAAATTGCTTTCCGTAATACATTCTTCTCTTTCAAATACCATAACTCTCGTCTTCTTTACGCTAATTTTCATTCCCTTTCTTTCAAAAGCGTCATGCATTGCTGTTACCATCTCTTGCAACTCATCTACTGACGAAGCAAGTAGGACTTGATAGTCGAGAGAGAAAACATTTGACAAGAAACCCATTCATTCTCAGTCCATATTCACTCTCTTTTAAATCAGTCGAGCAATTATCCATAAATATGATAAACAGCCATGGTGACGCAACACATCTTTGTCTAACGCCCTTTTGGATACTAAACCATTCAGTGTACGCCCCTTCGATTCTGACACAGGCTCTGGAGTTCTCATAGAGCGACTGCAATGCCCGTATCAGGTTGTCGTTTGCTTGCGCTTTTCCAAATCTACGAAAGCCCAATAGACCTTCTGACACTTAGCCAGGAACGTTTCGGTTATGCATCGCAAGGAAAAGACCTGATCCGTGCATCCCATTCCCTGTCTGAATCCTGCTTACTAGTGCCAGACTCATTCATCCGTCTCTTTTATACCTATTTCTACCAGTACCAATGCACACAGTTTGCCAACGACGGTTTTATTATAGTTACGTTAATAACAGGATCCTAACTTTGTGGTAATACCTAGCCAGAAGATAGCTATTGAAATTTTTATGATTCTTAATTTCAATACACTCGCTAAGCATTCTACACGAATATCGGGTTCTTGTGCGTTTTTGAAACCTTATCTGTAAATGGACGCGGTGCTTCACATCAGCTATGTATTCTTTGATCCGAGTTTTATGAATCTCTTTGTTTGGACACTGTAAAAGAAATCGCAGTCACAGTACAGTTTATAAACTCCTGTATCATGTAGAGGTTCTATCTGCTATTTAAAAAAGCTTGTGTTATTTGACCTCAGTTATATAGTAAATTGATTTTTAGATGCATGTAGTTAAAATGGTTTAGGAATACCTATGGAGACACTGTCTATCGATAATATTATGAAAATATTCGCTGCCTACCGCTTGCAAAATCTGAATATGACAGGTGAGTTTGACAGGCTACTTACAATATTTGAAGTCCTGCATGAATGTATTAGCAACAACGGGCCCTAAACCAGCAAACCCATTAACACTATTTCCGTACAGAATTCATCGTTCCACATTAAATAGCCGATTGTTTAACATGAACATAATAGATTATCATATTGCAAGACCAAATTATTGTGACATAGCTTTTTAATTACAGTTTTGATACAATATCTTTACCCATGACAAGTAAACAAGCGTAAAAAGTGCCATTAAAGCTAATATTTATAGATTAATTGTCAACAAGGTAGCTCTTTAATTTCGAGGATAAAAGTGCATAGATCGAATCTTTCTAATAATGATGACTTGCTGAACGTGTGGCATCTTAGTACCTCCATAGACCATGAACGCTGAAATATTGGGAAAACGTGCGAAACTTCAAAATTAAATACAAACACGATAAAATTCGTAAATAATTATTTTTATTTCGAATATAAATCACAGGGTTATTTATTTTCGACGTAATGTTTCGATATAGTATATATTTACAATTCCCTTCAGTCTTCTTCATGATAGGAGCCGGGTCTTCTCCACAAAAGAAGGGAAACGTGGTCTAATACCCAACACGGGCCAAACAAATTGTCATGTGGTGAATTATATTCTTTCCCCTTTACCTTATTATTTCATAAAACTTTTCTGTTACAATAGAGTTTCTTTTACTGGTCGATAGTTCACCTAAAGAACGTCCGCTCTTTCAGGACTTAGCTTAATACAATATTTCTGTGAGGTTTACATATCCCTACGAAGTCAAAGCCTAGGTACTCAGTTGGTTGATCAGCCCATGATAGGGAAGTCATATGGTAATTTATGGGATCGCAAGACGATTTTCTATCACCCTGGTCGGATCGGCTGAACTCAGAAAAGAAAACAAAAAAGATTTTGTATTCCCATTTTAGTGAAAAACAATATATTCAAATTATATTTCGTTATATAAATTAATCTCATATAGAACTCGTCTAGACTATAACGGCTGCGAATCGATAACTGCTAAGGGGGTTGATGCACTGTCTGCACAAGTCCGACCATAAATACTGTATCATATTGTTAACTTATCATCACATACCGAGTCCACGTATCATGGGTTTGACACCCACGTAGGCCAATCATTTGTGCAATTCATAATTTATTGTTCTAAGTCAGAATGTAATTTGTGTCTGATCGTGTAGTGCCGTTAAAATGCAATTCATCAGTCCCACTCCTGTCTGTGGGAGTCATAAAAGAAAATATATATACTTAATAAATAATTTAATACCGTACGATATCGTAACAATTGACAGCGAACATCATACGCAAACAAGAGTATGGGCTACACTGCCGCCTCTCTTCCCTACGTCTGATCTTCCGTCTCTAAGTGAACTCTTAAATACCGTGAAAGCCCTTCCTCTAAAAAGGCTGCCGGTGAAGATAAAATTATTAAAGAAGCTTATCGTTTGTTACTGGCTAATCTCATATTCACTCGTAGCCAATTTGGTTTTACCCCGGGGATATCGATTGTCGACGCGGTCATTGCCGTAAAAAAATCTGTTTCTATATCAGTTTTTAAATATATACTAGGCATCTTCCTGGATATCTCAGGCGCTTCCGACAACGCATGATTGCCAATTTTACTACTTAAGGCTGGTAGATGCTTCAGAAACATCTACCAACTCGAACAGTTATATTTTCTGTAAGGTTCACACCTTGCGAGTCGGTCACCATGCAGTGTCTAAATTATTGACGATGGGTTGTCCTCAGGGACCGGTGTTAAGACCATATCTGTGGAATCTAAGGTTTGATGACCTTCTTGAGCTACCTCTATCATAAAACTGCTTACTGATTGACTACGCTGACGACGGTTTCGTACTTATACAATCTAACACTAGAGACGGACTGAAGAAATTGGAGGGTATGTGCCTAACCTTAATACTCAAATGGGACATACAAAATCGCCTTACTTTCGCTCCTCACAAAACTTACCCGCCCTTTCTGAAAGGTAATTTACAATCGACGCCGCGCCGCGTATAAAATTTAATAGCGCGATAATTAAAAGAAAAGATTCTGTCTGCTACCTTGGCTCAGTCTTAGAAAAAAATCTCGTTCATTGAATATATTAAAACTGTAGGTGAAAAGCTAAACGAAATTTTTATGCACATACTAGAATTTCCAATTCTCCCTGAAGCTTTCGTTTTAATACGCTTAAAATTGCACATTTGACACCACATATCTGGAGTATATATCTTATGGTGCACCAGCCGGAGCTGATCATGCCCCCATAGGCGAGGTTCGGCGTAAATTACTCCAGAGTCAACGATTGGCGCTAATATTCCTATGTAAAATATAGAGGACAGTTAGCACCGAAACCTTACCAATAACATGCAGGTATACTCCCGGTCGACTTGGAGATACAAAGGCGCGCATCAATGTATTATTCCACTAGTACAAACATGAATATGGATTTTCTTTTGCCACGCGATCGTAATAAAATTTCGTCTTTCGTGTCGCAATCAGTCGTGTATGATGAGCTTCTAACCGAATGACAGGAAAGGCTGAATTCATCAATGAAGGCGCGTCATCTATATTTATTCTTTCCATCTATTCGCGAACGTTTAGAGAAAACATGGCTCAAAATTGACCACTATGTAACCCTATTCCTGGCCGTGGGAATTTTCATCATCATCATCATCATCATTTCAGCCTATTGCCGTCCACTGCTGGACGTAGGCCTCCCTCATATTGAGCCACAATGTGCGGTCCTGTGCCGCCTGCATCCAACGACGCCCAGCAAATTTCACTAGGTCGTCGGTCCACCTAGTGGGGGGGCGTCCTACACTGCGTCGTCCGATGCGTGGTCGCCACTCGAGAACCTTTCTTCCCCAGCGGTTGTCGGTTCGTCGAGCGATGTGGCCTGCCCATTGCCACTTCAGCGTGCTAATTCTTCGTGCTATGTCGGTTACACCCGTTCTTCTGCGGATTTCTGTATTCCGGATTCTATCTCGCAGAGAAATCCCGAGCATAGCCCGTTCCATAGCACGCTGAGCGACTTTGAGCCTTGATATGAGGCCTACATTTAGGGACCACGTTTCCGTGCCGTAAGTCATCACTGGTAACACACACTGGTCGTAGACCTGTGTTTTCAGACACTGAGGTATGTTGGACGAGAAGAATTGGTGGGAATTTTAGAAGTAAATTATTCTATTTTAAACTAGTAGCTCCACTATCTTGTCAATGTTCATCCTCTGGTTGCGATTTTGAACAAACCGCTCACCACATCCTTTGGGAGTGCATTTTCTGGAGTATTGAGCGGATACCTCATGCAAGTTTTCTGAAGTTCTGAAGTACTATACGGATCTTGCGGCAACTCGAGGAATTTTTCCAAATAAAGTTTACCATCTGTGACCACAATTGGATCAGTTTGTCTGGAATAGTACTAATCAAACTCTTGCAGAAACTCGACGTCTGAGTAATTCAAATTGAAATTTAAAAACAACACTACTAATGCAATAATAAGAATGTTAATACTAACACAACTAGTAGTAGGACCACACTGTTGACAGTTGTTTGTCTACAGCCGCGGGTCGGTCCGCGTACGGGGTCTGAAATCGACGTCTGAGTAGTAGCAATTTGTTACTGTGCTTCTTTCGGTGAGCGAGAGAGCCGAAAGCCCAACTTTCTAAGGGTGTTTCCGTGTGGTGGGTTTTAATGATGCCTTTGGTATCACTGAACCTCATTGCATGAGCAGCAGCAACACTTACCATCAAGTGTACTGCTTGCTCGTTTGCCAACGTTGGCAGTAAAAAAAATATTAAACAGCATAAATGTTATCATCATCATTATAGTTTAAATACGTCCCACCGTTGGGCTCAAGTTTCCTTCACAATAGTAGGGATACTAACCGGCTATACAACGTTGATCAAATGTGTTCGTGTAGAGTTTTATTTAGACTTTTCATTATCTTGTAGATATTATCTGCATATTGTAATTCATTAGGAGTCTTTTATAGCATCCACAGGCAAAAAAGGGTGCGATTAAGTGTATTCTTAATCTGCGTATCAAGTGTATTCTTAATCACACGACAAATAAAAAAAAATACAAATAATAAAAAATAGAATTTATTAAATTGTTACAATATTTTTGGCATGATTAGTTTTACCTTAACCATTCATAAGGGTGTATAGGTAGAGGGATGCACCACCCCCCACCCGACGGTGTAGGTACACTAGGTACAGATTCATCTTGTTGTATTGATTTATGGTGTCTGCCATGGATTGGGAAGGGGTTGACACCACATCAAATACCACACAGGATGATATTAAGTCATAAAATCAAACCTTTAATTAATCCATATTTTTTAAACATAATTTTGGTCAATATGTTCAAGCATATCTCTAATAATACTGCATTTATTTGAATTTATTAAAAACAATGGTGAATTGTTTAAAGCAATAAATTTTTAAAAATTTTAGTTTAGTAAAAATATTGTGAAAAAAATATATTTAGTATACATATATTATGTTTTCAATTTCAAGTGTTTGTCCGTGTGGTGACGGAATAAGAATACAATTCACCACTCCCTATCTTGCCCGTGGATGTCGTAAAAGGCGACTATGGGGTGTCATATGCACATAACATCTGTGTAAGAGGAGGAAAGCTCGAACCGAACCAACATGTCTGACCAGCATGGTATAGTAGGTCAAATTCCCGACTACTGTAGAGGAGGCCCGAGCCCAACAGTGGGACGTATATGGGCTGGGATGATGATGATGATGTTTTCAATAAAGGATGTTTATTGATTATTTCGCCTGCTTTTTCTTTATTAAAGTAGGCATGGCATATCTTTTTCAAAATAATAAGTAACGTAAGAAAATATCAAAATAGTAATGTTTTAACTTGGCTCGATCAAATTATAAGTTAATAATTAAAATATAAGTTTATCAAAAGTAAAAATCAAAAGTTAATCAAAGTTATAACAACTTCAAGCTCATTTTCAAAATACTAAAGTCCAATCACATTGCCGTAAAAATAATTTCGCTACGTATTCGAGCGTCTCTTCTCAACGTAACTTTCTTCGTTTTTGTAATAAACTTTTACAGTGATAACATCTTCTTGCTTGGTATAATCGTCCATTTTTTATTAATCGGGTGAATCGTAGACGATGGTGTGAAATTTCAGAGTTCAGACAGGAGAAAAACACGAAATTAAAAATATACCCTTATTGAGACACCTTATACTAAGATATCAAATTTACTTCGCAATCTCAGCCAGTGTATGAATGTACACCATTATTTTTAACCAACTTCTAAAAAGGGAGGAGGTTCTCAATTTGGATGTTTGTATTTTTTTATGTTTGTTCTTGCATAACTCCGTCGCTTACCAACCGATTTGCAAAATTCTTTTTTTATTGAAAAGGGTTCTCAAATGGTCCCATGAAAATTTTATCGAAATCAGACAAGCGGTTTTAGAAAAATCAATAAAAGTCTAAAAATTCATCTACATTGTCCACATTATTGAGGTCATCTTTTTATTCCAAAAAATAATTAGATTATTGAAATATTTTACAATTCTTTTATGTGAATATACAATTCTTTTGTGTGTGCTTGAACACGTTGTTTTGAACACGTCTTAAATGGCTGGTTCAACTTTGATAAGATTTTTTATATGTTCACATGGAGATTCAAATCAGTAATTGGGCCGGTGGGCCATGCTGCAATCAAATTCAAGGAATTTTATTTTTATTAAGATTTGTAGAGAACAATGTCTTTTGAGTTAGTTAATTATATTTGTAACTGCAAGTTCAGGCATAATTATATTATTTATATTTGTGTCCGTTAATTATACCTTTGTAAAGTCTGTCTCCATTATTGTAAAACAACCAGCATTATTACATAAATAATTTAACAATCAATAAATTACCCGTGGTTGTCGTAAAAGACGACTAAGAGAACGCTTAGAACACCTAGGAAAACGCCATCTGATGCTGCCTAGTGAGTCATCATTCCCTATGAGGGATGACGTGAGGCAGCCAAGTCTTTCCAATGGTCATAACACAGTAATTGGTACCTATGTTAGGCACCCTAGTGTAGTTGATTTTATAAGTCTCTCATAAGATTGATTCATATGTTCTTGACGAACTTTAAAATTTTAGACTAGCCTATGCTAACCCGTATGACAAGTGTAGTGTAGTTAACCATTATAATAATATGAAAATATGAAATTATATGAGTTAGAAAAATAAGTTCAATTTTCTATGTTAAAATAATAATCAGCAGAGAAAATCCAGTATTACCAAACATCATTTCACAATTGCCCACATCGAGTATGATAGCGGTTCACATAAATAAAAACTCCAACTCTAAAATAATCCTGATATTAAATATCTCCATTCCAGTTGTATGCAGTTTCACATAATGCAGACCATTCTAGTAATTCAGTACTAAAAACTAAAGGGAAATGTTAGATCATACAGTACAATGTCCACCGTGGGGAATGCCACCCTTTTGTACTCCCAAAAACGGTAATATAACGCATGCGCGAAACATTATCGCCGAGAGCAGGGTCTGTCTCCTAGAGGTTCATGTACAGTTTACCTCGGGGTCTCCGGCGTGCTAGTCAACACCACCCGTCTTCACGCCGAGACCCTGGTATTTATAATAATATATTTTATATTATAGGATAGCATTAAAAATAATAAAGTTTATATTGATTGCCATAAAATAATTCATCAAGCTCCTTAGAATAGCGTCAATAATTTGTTTATTAATTTGTATATCGTTTTCAGGTTAAAATGTCACCCCACACAAACTTTTTTAGCAAAAATATTTGAAATACTACGCCACAAAATGTAAAAAAAGTAACAAAAAATGAAAAGAAAACCTGGAAATCAGATGATTTGGAGTTGTTGTTAAATTTGGAGTATATTGCGCTGATGTTTACAATCATTTGGAAGGATTTTAACATGTGAGTACTTTTCTCTTTGCTTTTGAACTGTGTGTACCGTAAATATTCGAACTAACGCTGTCATTGCAATAAAACCGCACACCGTTCATTATCATCTGCGAAACGAAGCTTTTGCTATACTTATACCATATGTTACGTATGTGTTTATAATATGTTCAGGAAAATGGCACAATGATTTATTTTGTACATTCGACACTAGAAACGCTGAGTCAGACACAATACATAATGTTTTAAAATTCATATTTTTCTTTTAAAATAAATATTTCCATAGGAATCAGGTAACATATGTTACTAAGTTGGTGCCATGTTTATGTAAAATCGTCTAGTAGATACACCTCATTAACATATCGGTGAAATTTAACATATTTAGGTAAGTATCTATATTGTATAAACTGCCGCGTATTTTACAGGTGTTTTTTTGCTTGCCCAACGTTTTAAATGCTTGTTAGCTTGTTAGTTTACATTATATGCTGCCTCTATTATAGTGTTTGCAACACGTCATTATTTTTAAATGGCATTCTGTTCACGTATTACGGTTTTGTTTATTTATTTTAAAATTAATGCTCTGGTATTGAAATTTAAACAAAAATAAAATTAAAATCTGTTTATATAATTTCATTTCAAATATAAAATTATTCATAATATATTTGAATAACATTAGCCAATAAATAATACTACAGATATATATCAAAATTAGGTCCTATAAACTCGAAATTATGCCGGGCCGGCAGTCAAAGAATCGACACCAGTTGTCAGATACAGTGGGTTATGGGATCGCACGCCGTCCATCCGTCACCCCCAGGCGGTTTGTGCGGGTGTGTTCGGACAAGAAAAAAAGGCTTCGAAATTATAAAGAAAATATCAGCGAATTATAAATTTGTAAGAATTACCGAAAGGGGAACATAAAAAGTGATTCAAGTAAACTGAGGATATTCTAGATTCGTACCGTGAAGATTTATAGGATGAACAGAAAAATTACAAAGACAACATTAAAGATATCATTCTGGGCATATCATATTACCAAGCGACTTAACAACGGAAGTTTTGCTGCTCCATTTTTGTAACCGGACTATAGGTGTTCCGTTGAATGAACAGTTCTAGAACTTAGAACCCTGTAGTCCATTTACACAATTTGAGTAGTACAATCATCGATGGTCTCCGTGGGATAAAACAACATTTGAGTCTTCAAATTTTTTTATGAACTTGTGTCTGATATAGATATAATCATCATCATCATTATCATTCAACGTATCGCCGTCTACTGCTGTACGTAAGCATCATGTTTCGCCACAATGTGCGGTCCTGTACCACCTGCATCCAATGAAGCCCAGCAACTTTCACCAGGTCATCGTCCACTTAGTTGCGTCCTACACTGCAGTACTACATTTGCTTTATTTTTCAATGTGACTATAAATATTAAATAAAATTTTATTTACAAATTTTATTACGTTGGTATTTGGTTCTCACTTGCCCGACGTTTCAAACCGTTTTTAGCGTTCATGGTCAGGGGAGCACTAAAGATTTTTTACGTCCAACAATTCATCGTTAACTTAGGATTCATCATTTCATCATCATCACTTCAGCTCATATACATTCCATTTTTGGGGTCGAGCCTCCTCCACAATAGGAGGGAGATTGACCTTACTATATCATGCTGGTCGTACATGTTGATATACGAGCTTTCCTTCTCTTATATGTTATATGCCTATTGCATCCCATAGTCGACTTGTAAGACATCCACGGCCGAGATAGGGAGTGGTGAATTGTATTCTTACTCCGTCACCACACGGAAAACTTAGGATTTAGACTTAGAACAATAAAAATAAAATTTGAACAGTAAAATTAAAAAAATATAGTTACATTTCCTATGCGTAATGCCCGCATAAATGTAAGTAATCGGTATGCGAGTATAGGTCTTACATTAGATAAACAGTTTTATAAATTAGCAAAATTCTTAATCGCTTCGAAATGTTATTATTACTCTGCACGTAGGATCGTACTCTGTACGCTATTACATTTATTTTTTTCTGATGAGTTGATTAACTGTGAATGTGTGTTATTTATTTACAACATGTCCTCGTTCCTCATCGAAATATAGTATCTATTGTAATCCCATACACAATTATTTCATTGCCGTTGAGTGCTAAGTAACAATACAATTCATCACTCCCTATCTTGCCCGTGGGTGTCGTAAAAGACGACAAAGGGATATAATATGCACATAACATCTGTGCAAGAGAAGGAAAACTTGAAATGAAACCCTATATCAATCTGTCTGACCAGCATGGTATAGTAATGTCAATTTCCTTCCTATTGTGGAGGAGGCTTAACTCCAACCGTGGAACGTATTTGAGCTGAAATGATTAGCGTTGTATTATCTAATAGGTCGATGGAGGTTACATCTGCGGAGATAACAACGATGACTCTGGGATCAGGTGACAACGCATGGGGTCAACGAAGTTCAAAAAGGTGAGTTCTATTATACATAAATACATTCATGCCTCTTTCCCATTAGGGTAGGCAGAGACTAACAAACAGAATTTATAGTCTGAATGTGAACGGAAGTGTTGGAAGGGAAAGATCAAGGCGGACGTTCAACGTTAAAATCGGGGACGTTCTTAAGAAAGGTATGTATTCAAGGGGATTTGTGAATGGTTTAGATTTACAATTGGACCCGGTAGGTGGCGCTGTGATCGAGTTCAAGGAGAATTCCTTTTATTTTATTTGAACAGAACGTTTGTCGGGTCTGCTAGTATAATATATATTCCTTGTGTGTGTATGTTACTGAACTCCTCCTAAACGGACGGGCCGATGTTGATGAAATTTTCTGTGAGTGTACAAGGTGATTCGTGAAGGGTTGAGATTCACAATTGGACCCGTTAGGTGGCGCTGCTGTCGGTTTCAAAGAGAATTCCTTTTAGTACTTTTTTCGATTTAGTACAAACACACGCTCGTATTTGCTCGTATGTGTTTGTAACACACGTTGAACTCCTTCTAAACGGGTGGACCGATTTTGATGATTTTTTTTGTGCCTGTTTCGATGGATATGAGATTGATTTAGATTAATAATTGGAACCGGTAGGTGGCGCTGCGATCGATTTCAAAGAGAATTCCTATTACTATTTTTTTTAGATTTGAACAGTATAACGTCTATTGAGTCAGCTAGTGGTAATTATGTAGAATATTTTCAAGATCATAACATGATATTGTAAAAATAGTGAATTCAATTAACTTATGTATATACGTTATAGGTGTTAAAAATACAATGTTTTACTTAAGATGACGCAAATTGTGATGTATCTTTTCGACGTACGAGGCTACCGAGGGAAACACACATACTTCACTAGCAACCCGCCCTCGCTTCGCTTCGGTTTCAGTCGCCTTACCCGCGTAGTTTCCGTTCCTGTGGGATTACCGGGATAAAATATAGCCTATGTTACTCCCTGATATTATAGCTTTCCATTGGTGAAAGAATTTTTGAAATTGTTTCAGTAGTTTAACTGTAACAAACAAACAAACAGACTTATTTTCGCATTTATAATATTAGTAAGGATTATCTCAATGAAGTGTCAATATTATCGTCAAATAGAATTTTGTCTAGCGTCCAGTTTTTTAAGTAAAGTATTAAGATTATCTTCTCGGCACATAGTCGTCCCACTGTTGGGAAGCAAGAATCCTCCACAGTTGTCTTATCGCGTCAGCTCATACATGTCTAGTCACGAATCTCCTCCTCAGAAAGAGGAAAATTGACTTACCATGCTGGTCAGATGGTATAGTTTTATTTCTAGTTTTTCTTCTCTTGCTATATGCATATTATATCCCTTAGTAGTCTTTTACAACATCCCCGGGCAAGATAAGGAATCATCATCATCAACACAGCCCATATACGTCCCACTATTGTCCTCGGACCTCCTCCACAATGGGAGGGCATTTGATCTATTACACCATACTGGTCAGACATGTTGGTATAGAGTTTCATTTAGAGTTTTCCTTCTCTTGCACAGATGTTATGTGCATATTATATCCCTTAGATGTCTTTTACGATATTCACGGGCAAAATAGGGAGTGGTGAATTGTATTCTTACTCTGTCACCCCATGGAAATACTTCTCTCGCTCTTCTATAGTAAGATGGGAATAAACCAACCAAGCCACGTTGATCAGACGTATTGGCGTAACATTTTATATCTAAATTCCTTCTTTCTCACTTCTTCATCCAGTTTCCTCGCTTTTTCTATTATATTCTATTAATTTATATTTTTTTATAGATGCTGCAGAAAACACAAATTGACTTCGTACCCAGTAATGCATAATTTAAACACGATTCTAAGCAGATGGTTATGGCGCACTTCGAGGTATGTCATTTGGTCTCCAAGGCTCGAGTATTAAAAAAAAAAGAATTTTGATTATAATATATTTTTTTAATATTTGTATACACTGTCAACAATAATAAAAAATCAATTGTATCTAATTCTAATAATTAAATATTTGAAGTAGATTTAATTCTAAGACACAATTTTCACTCTGAATAAGAAAATGTCTATCGTGGTCCATTCTAAACGTTTGCTAAGGTTGCATCTAATCATCACTCCTGGATGCCTCTTATCTACATTTCCAGGTATAGAAATTATATAAAACCAATTTGTAATATCGATATTCTTCGATGGATTAAATTATTTCAAGTATTTTGTTAATATTTAGTTATAATGTTAATTAATAATAAGTTGAATTCTTTAACTTATTGCCATTTTAAAACATTTGGTAAATTTTTTTGGGGTACCTTTCTCTTAAAATCTTAAACTTTGTTTACAACCATAACTGTAGTTAAAAGTAACTGTGTTGAAATGATTTCCAACTTTTTTTGGTTAAAACTATTCTGTTATTTTTTTAAAGATGGGGTGTTCTGATGAAAATTAGGACCACATCGATTGTCGTGAGAATGATTCTATTGTTAACAAAAGATGTTGAGTTGCTTGAGAAAGTGCATCTCTGTGTTACATGAATATAAAAAAAAACACTCATAAGGACTACCTACAGAAGTGAAAACTTAAAACTATGAACAAATTGCTGCTATTTTTGGCTATTCAAATTAATCGTTTGATTATAAATTTGTAAATTAAAACATTTTACACTGGTTTTAACATCTATCGGCACAGATTTATTGACACTACAATAGCTACAGGTATAGTGTAACCGTTAACACGTTACGCGAGCATGTCGATAAAGACTTACATAAATTTAGTCCATCTTCTTTTTTTTTGGGTGAGCTACGGTCAGCATACCCGCTGCCCGGCTCCGTCCGGGGCGATAGAGGGGCGGCGCGCGGCCCCGTAACCCACCCGTGGCAGGTCGCCTTCGTCGTTGGGCCGACCACCGGTGCAGGGTGACTAGTCGTCAGTGGTTGGCCCGACGGAATACCCCTGAGGAATATCCCCTCCTCGACCGATGCCCCCCGCTCGGGGACGTCGGCCATCGTCGCGCGGTCGGCCTCTCGACGGGTGAAGGACTAAATCCCGGTCCAGTCACCCGCGGTCTCAGCGAGGGCGGCATCAGGCGCAAATTTTATCTAAAGCTGCCTATAGTTTTCACTTTAAAAATAGTAAAATAAAATATTAAATGACAATTTACTTATTTATGCCGAATTGTTACTGCCATGTGTGTATGAATGAAAATTGATCATGAATCCATACCGATCGTTATTAAATAAGGAATGGAAGATTGATTTATTTCTTGTACGCAGGCGGTAATAAACATTATCTACACAAAGATGTAAAACAACTTGATTTCATCAAAAAATGTTTAACAATGCAATCAATCTAGCCGTGAATATAATTAGTCCGGCACGCGACTATATTCTTGGAGAGTAGATGCCCACTGGGGTGGTATAGTCGAAAGACTACCGCATTTACCCATAGGCGAACGCGTGTACCACGTCTTATGATTATTATTACTTATAGGTTTATATTCCTTCAAGAAGGATTCGTGAATGCAAAACTAGTTACATAAACATATTAACTTAGTTTGTTTACAGTATATATACAGGGTGACCGGTATATATATATATATATATATAAATATACAGGGTGACTGGTAAAAGATTGTACATATTGAAGGAGGGTATTCAGTACTCGATTCTGATACCGAATATGTAAAAAAAATTGGTACTTAAATTTTGAACTAATTATCTTATAAAAATATTTAGTTATGGATACATGGGATAGGTTAACGTGCGTCAGCAATTGTAGGTACTAAACAGTTCGCGCATTGAACTAGTTACATTTTAGGTAAATATTCTACATATGCGACTCGACCCAGTAGGTATTTTTTTTTCGTCGCGGGCCGCAGACAAAGGTCAACGTACGCTGGCAAACCTATTGTTTTGATTAGAAACAAATCACTTTATCTCAGGATTGGTAAGAGCTATGAATCTGCAAATAACTTTAGTGTTTTATGACATTATTCTTACACCTAGTTTAAGTAATTCTAGTAATAAATATCCAAAATCTTGACAACAGTGCTAACAAAACTGTTACTCGATTTCGGTATCGGTGTATCGCCAGTAGGGTGACAATATTTTTGGAAGTCTTGTAACACTAATATTGTTGATGTTTACTATGTAGTTAATTAATATTATTTTCTTTTTATACTTTTATTAGTTACATGTGGCCATTATCTATCGTTTCCTTGAATATGTACAATCTTTTACCAGTCATACTGTATAACGGAAGAGAAAAACAGAAATAAGATCACAGGTCCAGTAAAAAGCACTTTGTAATCTGCAACAGCACGTTTGTATAAAATTTTTATGATAAGCATAATTCTTAGCGTGTCATAGAGAGGATAATAAGTCTCTAGACTATGTAAATAAAACTAGTTTACGAATTTCATCGCGTTCGAACACTTTACAGCATTCATGGTTACCATGAATGGTGATCATGAATGCTGTAAAGTGTTCTAAACGTCGGGCAATTATAAATCAAATACAAACGCGATAAAATCTGTAACGTAGTTTTATTTACAATGTACAACACTCGCGTACACATCAGAAGTCTCTAGACTTTTCTATCCTCACTTAAAGTTTAAGAACACGAATAAAAAGGCACAGCTTTTCTAAAAGACTGTTATCTAACGTACTTTCTAGCAATCAATTTATAAATTAATAGGAGATATAAATAACTTAATAGTTTAATGGGAAAATTAATTAAACTAAATCTTTCCATTATTTATCTTTTCAGTTCCAGCCTACTTCATAATAGAAGGGATATTAACTTACTGTAAAGCTGGTCAAATGGGTTGATATAGGGATTTATTTTGAGTTTTCCTTCTCACGCATAAATGTTATATGCATATTGCATCCCTTACTCGTTTTTACGCCACCCACCAGTAAAAGAGGGATTGTAGAACTATATTCTTACTTCGTCACCATACGACAATGTTTCATCATTCATCATTTTAGCTCATATACATCCCACTATTGGGCTCGGGCCTCCTCCATAATAGGAGGGAAATTGAACTTAGTATACCATGCTGGTCCGACAGGTTGGTATAGGGTTTTGTTTCGAGTTTTCCATCTCTTGCATAGATGTCATATGCGTAATATATCCCTTAGTCGTCTTTTACGACACCCACGGGTATGAGAGGGGGTGGTGAAATGTATTCTTACTTCATCACCATACGGAACGACAATGTTTTGACAACTTAATAATAATACTGAGATGGATATTTTCACTGCCTCGTCTCTTTTCATCATAATCAACTTATTATAATTTTACTAAAGGAGTATATTATGTATTATAAATTTGAAGAAAACTTAGGTACTTATAATATAATTTGCAATTTCTTAACTAGTATTTGCATTTCACTTAGTCATTATTAGATTTAGTTGTAATTATAGAAGATGACGAACATAATTGCGTATTTTATGATTTTTAATTAAATTTTCTTGTAATTGTGAAATAATACTTAATGCAGTATAGAATTATTTGTGTATTTAATTAAATAGCTTTTCTCAAACAGACCTTCATGGAAAACTTAGATAATATTATTGCGAACAAAATTTAAGCATTATATTTTGATGTAGTGAAAGTTATAAACTAAAAGTTGAGAAAAAATACATACATACATCTGTATACGCCTATTTTCCAGAGAGGTGGGCAGAGCTTACGGATTGCCACAAGCCATGATCCTGACATACTTCCATTGCTTTAATCACACTCATCAAAATCTTTATGTTTTCTTTACGGTTACGCCTTAGAATAAATAACGTATAGAAGGTAAGTCCGCGCACAAAAAATGAAGCATTTCAATTGGAGCCTAATGGAGCTTACGCCGGAACCGTTCCGTAATGTACAAGGTTACTGAACGAACGTACGCAACTCTTAAAAAATAAATAGGTAATTATGACGGTTTGTGCATTCAAATGGTGTCACAACACATTTGAAAAACATAAAAAGGTTTTTAACATTACTTTTAAAACTACTTCGACGATTATGTTAATAAAAACAAAATTTGATTTCATAATTTATATAGTGGTGTGCGTGTGTACGTGTGTAATCGCCTGCCCGCATGTAGTATTTTTAGCTTCATGTTTTCGATCGCTCGAAGTACCGACACTATACATCTATACGTTATTATTCTAAGGGTTACGCTTACTATTAGCATTACCTCTCACCAGCACGTTTCGAATTTGATCCAGAAACGTACGACATGGTCTTTCTTTTGTAACAGTCTCACTTAAGTTGAGAACAAAACACTGAAGTTGAAACAAATAACAATTAAATTCATCCTATTTATTTTAATATTTAATTAAATTTAGGACAAGCAAATAACAAATATCGCATTAAAAATTACAGATACTAAATTATAAATACTAAATTTTATTCGTCATCTAAATTAAAAAAGTAAGAGTTTTCAGTAAAGTCCTACACTTTATAGTATTAATTTCTATAATTATCGAATTATTAATAAAATATAATATATTTTAGATCATAATACTATCAATAATTCTTTATTATTGCCAATTTAATAATAGACCATGAATTATAGGAATTTACGATATCAATTAAAGTCATCAATCGATATCAATTAAAGTTATCAATGATGTCAAATTAGAATTTGCACCGATGTTTTCATAGTAGGTATAAAAAGTCGCTGTCCTCCGTCTGTATGCTTAGATCTCTTAAACTACGCAACGGATTTAATGCGGTTTTTTTTTCAATAGATAAAATGAGTCAAGATTAAGTTTTATATGTATAATACACATATATATTAGCGAAACCCCGAAGAATTAAATGATTTCTAAAGTAAAGTCATAAAAAAGATATTTTTGTGCGCTTACAATGAAATAGCTAGTTAAACCTGACCAGATAAATCAAAATAATGTACTACAATATTTTATATCTTATTGATATATACTAAAAAGTATGATGACATATTATCTATCTTCTAACTATAAATCACAGTAACCATATTTTTATTAAATACTAAACAAAATAATGATTCATTTACGAAGTTTTTATAAACTATACAGCATTGTTCCCTATCAAATTGAATAAAAATGCTCTTTATATCGATTTAATAAAATTAATATCTTAGAATTTACCAGCGAATTAATAAATGAGGTGCAGAGCTGTCGAAAGCGAAACGAACCAAGCAATGTTTACAGATTACAGGCCAGTTAATGCTATAAATAAGTAAATTCGATAATAATAGGATTATTGGATTTAAGTAGAATAACGACCCCTTAATCTTTAAGTAAAATTCACTCAGTAAGGTAAAATAAGTAACACCAATATAATAATTTTAGTGTAGTAAGTTAGTTTTAAGTTTCTTCTATTTATCTCGGCCCATATATGTCCCACAGTTGGGCTTGGGCATTCAAAGTGGTAGGTTAATTGGCCTATTATAGCAATCTGGTCAAACAAATTAGCTTCGGTTCATATGTTTAGTTTGCCCACTTTTATCTGAATATTATCTCAGTCATGTACGGCACCTATGACCATAAGAATGAGTGGCGATATAGGTATATTAATGGGAGGGTACCCCAATTAGGGGTATTCCGTCGGGCCGACCACTGACGACAAGTTAACGCTGCTCCAGTGGTCGGCCCAACGACGAAGGCGACGTGGTTTTTGGGTGGGTCGCGTGAGTTGCGTGCTTAAGCCCCTCTGTCGCCCCGGACGGAGTGGTGCGGAGGCGCGCCGACCGCAACCCACCCATAAAAAAAAAATATAGTTATATTAGAACTATAATAATTAGTATATTTTGAAATGAAGGACCAAATCACATGACATTGAGGCCAAATTTTACTTATGTGTCTAATTTTTTTTAAATATACATTGATATAAATATGAAATCGTGACAGAAATTTTAAAGCATACCTGCATTTCATAACAATGGCGTATGACAAATGAGACCATATTTATTACGTCAAAATTAAATGTTGACATAACTTGACCATTATTTTGTATGTAAGAACAGGAAACAGGACACGGTGGGATGGTGAATCGTAATGTAACTCCATCACCACGCAGAAATATGTATAAATATAACACGTAATCAGTTCTCACAATATTCATCATCATAATCCTCTTAGCTCACATATATCCCACCGTAGGCCTCGAGCCTTCAACGCAATGAGAGGGTAATTGACCTGCTTTACCACCCTGACCAGATAGGTTGGTTTTAATTCGGGTATTCCTTCGAATTCATACGGGCAGATGAATTGTATTCTTACACCATCATCACAAGAAAATGAATCAGTAATGCCATCTTTATTAGTCAATGATGAATTCATCATTACAAATGTAAATAAGTACCCATTATCCAAATTATTGAGTGCAAAGCCAAACCCATCATTTGCCTGCCCTCATCCCACTCGAAGTGGGTCGCCACAACATGTCTTTACCTTCTATCACATGCCTTTCATCCCTCCTCATCACATGTCCATACCACGATAATTTCACGCTCCTAATCTTCTCTATCACTGGTAGCACTTTCAAGCTTCTCTTAATATACTTATTTCTTATTAAGATAAACTAACCTTGTGACCCCACACATCATTCTTAGCATACGCGTCTCTGTAGCAATCACTCTTCTCTCATCCGTCTTTTTCAATGCCCAACATTTAGATCTATACATAGCGACAGGTCTGATGACACTCTTGTACATTTTCCTCTTAAGTTCAAGGGGCATCCATGCGTCACAGATTGTTCCCGAGACCTGTCGCCACTTCATCCATCCTGCATTCATTCTATTATTAACCTCTCGGTTAACGTTACCATTGTCTTGGAGAAGCAAAGCTAGATACTTAAAATCGGAGCAAACCGGTAGGGATACCCCAACTAGAGCAATGTGAGAGAATTGGAAAGAGCCACCGAAGTACAAAACAATCGTTCCGTCTTGGTGCTGCTAATCTCAAGGCTTATTTCTACTACTCTTTTGCCATTTCCCCAGTCTGCTCTGTACCCCAGCTGCCTCCTTTCCGGCGAGGATAATGTTTTCTATAAATAACACGCACCACGGGGCTTCCTCAACAGAACAAACAGCCAAACTGAAGTCAAACAAAAAAGAAGCCAAACTAATTTTCATGCGACTGTATTAATTTCATTAGAAATTTCATTAAAAATGAAACACCTTTTCTTCATATTGCCGCTTAATTTTTTTTTATACATCCATTTCTGTCTCCATTACACTGCCCTTACAACATTACTGTTCAGCCTTAATACGTCAAACAATCTAATTCTAATTCTATTACGTCAATAGTAATATTTATATCAATGTATATTAATGTATATAGAATTTCGGAGAAATTTATTAAACTAAAGAATAATAATACTGCAATCGTATCGTAATGTAAAATGTAATGTTTGTAATGTTTCACTGTAAAAAATTGGCTAGTAAGCTAATTTTGACCGATTACATTTAAATTAATCATTTATAATTAAAAATTGGCATATTAATAAATTCATACATTAAATATATTCTATTACAGTGATCTACAGTGATAGAAAGTATTAAAATAAAAATCAAACAGACAAACAAGAAAATATTTATAATAGAGTCATGTCATAAAAACCTATCGTTATAATAATATATAAGTAACTTTAATTACTCACTTATATACACATATATTTATAACTTCCTCGACTTATGATTTCTAATGAGGCATATTATTATAAGTTGTTAAAGATTTTCATTGCTAAATAATCAAGACTAGCTAGACTATATTCACATGTTTCAGATAATCCGAAGCGTTAAGAAATACCATTCTAGTGTCTGTATATAATTTGGAAAGATAAAATAATTGATAGTAATTTAATTACAAATAATTGAAAAATTTATTTAAAAGCTTAGTCAAGTAATCCGCTAGTATTGGGCAACATGATCACGAATAATTTATCATCAGATATAGTGTAAAAATTGAATATGCTTCGGATGTCATCTATAATAAAATTTGTATACTTCTTATATTAAAAAGTCTGTATTTTGTATTTTCACTTCTCAATATACACTCAAACTTCATATTACTTGATTTAATTGTTACTATCACTTTTCAAGAGTTTTCCGTTTGTTACCAATTAATTGCCTCCATATAACGAAAAATGTATTATCAAATATAACGATTTAAAGAGTCCCACCGATTCGTGTTCATAAAAAATAACGGTGTAGTAGATTGATAATCTCATCGCCCATTAATGTTATAACTGCATTGAGGCATTGAGAATGAACATTTTATATAATTTGCTATCTTATTTTACTAAATATACTAATTATATTGCCTCATATAGTATATTGAACATATTTTTATTGAGGTAAAGTTAGTAAGAGCTCAGCATAAGTTCTGTATGTGAAATTAGTCAGCACTTGGATAACATTTAGAATATTTTAGCAGGGATAAAAGTGTTAATCAACTGTTAACTACGAGTCACAAATGGTGCAAGACTGATCAAACTGTCTGGCTCTGTTATACGAATGTATCGTTCGATTGTTATTTTGTGAGGAAGAAAAAAGGGGAAGCAGAGGTCTAAAATATAAGCCTAGTCTATTTTTCTATTTTGTATTAAGGAGTGAAGCTGATGATTTCCACTTACTCTTAAATGGCTTCAAAAAATTAATAACTGTCTTATGATAAATATTTCTAGGATATGCGTACATAACTAAGTATATATATTGGCGTATTTTAAACATGGATGGATGTAATTTATGTCCGTTAAATTACATGTTTGTAAAGTCCCCTGCGACACAAGAATTATTACCTTAGTGCAGTGTGTTGTCTTTTAAAAAATAAATAATGATGCATAATACATACATTAACAGTGCAACTGTCTGTAACTTTTTATAATTACAGAGTAATATGTAGGTCTATTTAGATATATAAGTATGTCTATTTAAGAATTATTAGTTAATACAATAAAATAAATAATCGAATAAGTAGTACCCTTATGTTAAGCATATATAAAATTAGTAAGTTATATATAAGACAAGGTCCCAGAATGTTCTGGAAATCGGTAAACAGGAGAAATGTAAAGTCGCCGAGTAGTACCTTCCAGTTAACTGGCACAGGTAATTAATATTGCCTACATCGCTATTTAAACGAGAAATATATTATTATTGATGGCTAATTGTCATATAACATTCTGTGTTTAACATATATCAAAATTTCTATGTGATCAAATGAAAAAAATTAAGATTGACGCAGGCTAAGATCTAAGTAAAGTTATGAGAATAGTGTTATTTAATACGTATTTCTCATTAACGATTATTAGTACGGGATCCACGGTACATTTTTTTATTTGATTAGTAACAAGCAAATTTTTTGTGAGTAGCTTTATCTTGATGAGACGCCCAACAATATCTGTACGAAAACTGTCAATTGTGGTAGGTTTCGGAGGTAGAAGGGATAGAATATGTCCATTTGGTGGTTCTCAAAAATTTATTACTAACAGGATGATTTTTGGTATATCTCAAGATAATTGTCTAAATTATCTAAAAAATATTTGTCCTACAAAATCTATGGTTACATCACAGGGCTTTCAACATGTATCGATAACGAGGTGATCAAAAGTAATTACTAGCAAGCTGATTTTTCTTTTCTTACTTATTTAATATTTATATAAATTAACAGTCATATTGTCCTACAAATTGCGTGGTACGTTATCCCGGTCCTACGCTCAGAAATTGTTAATACCACAATACCATTTGTCTCATTACTAACTGTAGGACAAAAATATTACATAGTAGGTTAGTGTGTTCTTTACCCGAATGAAACAATGTCCTACAAAAAAACAGGTAGGTTTCACTAATTCGACAAGAATTGTAATTTTTTCAATTTCCTATTTCTAACATAAAATAATTTGAAAACATATTTTTTTTAAAATTTAAATAACTTTAGTTTTTAATAATCAGGTACTAAAATTTGCATATTTACATAAAAAAAAAAAATAATCTTCATCGCATTTATCCGATAAATCTTCGCTACTAACATCGCTCTCATCTTCATCTATTTCATTTACCTCATTAGTAATATCTGACTCTCAAGATAAAGCTACTCACGAAAAGTTAGCTTGTTAGTAATCAAATAAGAAAATGTACGGTGGATCCCGGCCTATATGTTCTGAAGACTATTTAAAAAACATGACGTTTCGAATTTGTAATCAATGTTTTTCATTTCGACCGTTTATAAAAGTTTATTCGTAGCGTTTCCAATATTGTTCATTGCGATTCTAGATACGAAGAGTTAGGTAATTACTTAAGTCTTTTTATGTCGAAACAACAGAATCCAATGTCTTCCAAAATATTAAATACTCGTCATATATGTCGAGGTGTATCGGGAAACTTCTGATTGAATGACGATTAATCGTCTAGCTATAATCCTAACTAAATTCTTTACTCATTACTGTAAGTCGAATTGCAAATAAAGACTGTTACTGTTATAATTGCCATAAACTTAGATGTTCTAAATGTACTTCTTATTTTTTTTTCTTGTATAGAAATCGTACGTCGTAAAAGATGTTAATAAATTTATAATACAATTAATATATCGAGAATGCGTAGACTATTATAGCAAAATCCGAATTTTGATTCAAGGAAAATGTGGAACGAAAAATTATTGTACGTACGTGTGTTTAGATATTTTTCGTTATGGTTTATCGCCTTGATAAACTCATTTGCAAAAAAAACGGGCACCTAAGCAATGAACCATTTCAAATGTTAATATTTCTTTGTTTGATAATTATAGGTAGTTTTATCCACACAATTTGCTAAATTAATAAGAAAATAATCGTTTTCATCAGTATTTCATAAAATTTAGATACAATTTATGGGAAATAATGCTAAACCTCGCTAGTAGTGTATATTCGCTAGTAGTGCATATGCTCATGAAGTAAAAATAAAAAAGTTTTTTTGTTTGTTTTTCTTTAATAAAGTAAAAGCAGATAAATGTTTAGTATCGAGTGTGACCCCCTCTAGCTAAAATCACAGCTTGAATTCGTCTGGGCATGCTAGCGAGTATATCCCGGATACTTGCTTGCGGAATACGTTCCCACTCCGCAGTAATCACATTCTTCAGCTCTCTGATGGTCTGCGGAGCCGGGTGTACTGATCTCACACGCCGTTTCAGAACGTCCCAGACATGCTCTATGGGATTGAGGTCGGGACTTCGAGCTGGCCAATCCAAACGACGAATGCCGACCTCTTGCACATACGCATTAACATCGCGGGATCGGTGGGCGCGAGCATTGTCGTCCATAAAAATCGAGTCTTCACCTAGAGCGGCCAATGCGGGTTGTGCATGAGAAATTAGAACTTCCGTTATGTATCGATGCCCAGTCAGTGAGCCGTTTTCAATGAAGACTAACTCTGTACGATCCATTGAATTTATTCCTGCCCAAAACATAACAGAGCCCCCACCATAAGGTGTGATTTCTTCGAAACATGCCTCTGCAAAGCGTTCTCCTTGTCTTCTTAGCACTCGCCGACGTCGATCTTCACCGAACAGAGATATCCTGGCTTCATCAGAGAACAAAACCCTATTCCAATCGTCTTGAGTCCATGATTCACAATTTCTAGCGAACCTAAGCCTGTGAACTCTGTGCTCACGGAGTAATTTGGGGCCGCGGGCCGGGCGGTGACTGCGTATATTGGCAGCGAGAAGCCTCCTCCTGACCGTCCATAGACTAATATGCACATTTCTTACTTCTTGGAGGTTGTTCTTAAGATCCACATACGAAGATTTGCGATTTCTCAATGCGCGACTCACAAGAAAACGATCATCCCGTGGTTGGGTACATGGTTTTCTTCCAGAACCAGGCCTTCTCTCGACGGAACCAGTCTCCTGATATCGCTGCCAGGTCCTTTGGACTGTCGAGCGACTAACATTTAGCCTCCTAGCCACGAAACATTGGCTGCAACCCTCTTCAAGCAGCGCGATAATTTTGGTAGCTTTTACCACTTTATCTACCATTTTTGATACAGCCAAACAGCATTAAATAAAGCTTTGACAGTCAAGGATATGAAATTAATCGATAAAAATTGAATAAAAGTTATGAAAGTCGATGTTAACTTCTGGAACTTCGCGCCAAAAATGTAGGATAAAAAGGGGTTTTCTGTAAAAATGAACATCAAATGAAAAATTGAATTTAGAACGTACTTTTTTAAATACCACAGCATTTTTAAAACCGGCCAGTAACGTGTACAAACGATTGAAACCTTTTTGGTATTGTATCTTTTTAAATATGAATGAAAATCAAAACCGCCCGTTTTTTTTGCAAATGAGTTTATTTTCGTATGAAACTTCTATTTTATAATTTGAAAAAAGAAACTTGATCGACTTATTGTATTTATTTTTCAATTATTTTCTCTTGATAAAAATTATGACATTATGCCGTACGTGCCTTATCGTATAGAAGATCCATGGCGTCTCTGCTATGGTTCATATATTTCTTAATTCTTGAATCTCGGTTCCAAAATTTATAAAATCTCTATAAGATAATAACAGTCCACCCCGCTGTCAATTGAGGGATAATAAGTAAATTTCCTTACATTCGAACTTTCAAGAAAATTCCACTGCAGAATAAATGTATTTGACGTATCTCGCAGGTTTAGCGGCTTCTATTTACAGAAGTCGAATATTCACACAATAAGCGACACCCACACAGGTCTTGCTTTACAGTCAAGATAGTGAGTGTCATGACAGTATTTCCTAACATAAAAGCATTATCTAAATATTCAGAAAATTTCTATAATAAGAAAATTTCAGATGAATTGAAGACTCTTGATTAAAACAGTACATTTAAAATAAGCATTATAAACGCACTATTTAAATGAAAAGAACAATTCATGATTGATCAATTTTAAATGGACGGTAATATTAATATGTCCATTCGTTTGTATGTCTATGTGTTATTACTGCTTACGCCTTGACACACAAAAATCCTTTAGATTTTTTTTATTTTTATAATGTTATCTATTTAATTCTGTTATAAAACTGACTCTCTATATTAATAAAAAAGAAATCTATGAAATTTCTCTAAGTCCTTTTTTAATAAGTTTATCGTTTAGATCTTTAAGTCTCCTTTTCTCATCTTTATTAAATACTAGCAACCCGCCCTCGCTTCGCTTCGGTTTCAGTCGCCTTACCCGCGTAGTTCCCGTTCCCGTGGGAATACCGGGATAAAATATAGCCTATGTTACTCCCTGATATTATAGCTTTCCATTGGTGAAAGAATTTTTGAAATCGGTTCGGTGGTTTAAGCGTGAAAGCGTTACAAACAAACAAACATCCTTACTTTCGCATTTATAATATTAGTATGGATAGCTATATATTATGAGAACGTAATATATATATAAAATAAAAATCGCGTATGAAATTTTTAGATTTTCGTAATTATCATTTTAAATAATGATATAATGGCTCTTTTAGAATCAAATGGAATTTAATATTGTTGAATTAATAACTGTATTTGCTATGCTATTTGTTTCTTATTACAAAATAAACACTATGCATCCTTACTGCGGGTGATCGGACCGGGGAATTGTCCGTCACCCGCTGAGAGGCTGACCGCGCGATGGCGACCGACGTCCCAGTACGTCGAGAGGTGAGAGGTTACCCGAAAGGGTATTCCGTCGGGCCGACCACTGATGACAAGTCACATCTGCTCCGGTGGTCGGCCCAACAACGAGGTGACGTGGGTACGGGTGGGTTATGGGCCCGCGCGCCGTCCTTTCATCGCCCCGAACGGACAGGACCGCGCGTGCGCTTACCATAGCCCACCCATAAAAAAAAAAAATGCATCCTTACTAATATTATAAATGCGAAAGGAAGTTTGTTTGTTTGTTACGCTTTCACGCTTAAACCACCAAACCGATTCCAAAAATTCTTTCACCAATAGAAAGCTATGATATCAGGGAGTAACGTAGACTATATTTTATCCCGGTATTCCCACGAGAACGGGAACTACGCGGGTAAGGCGATTGAAACCGAAGCGAAGCGAGGGCGGGTTGCTAGTATTTAATAATTTATCTAAAAAAATACCTACATCAAAATCATTTAGTTCTCTATTAAGATATCACAAGACTGCAATTATTAATGTGATTATTCACTTAAATTATAAACTAAGAATAAAACCGATTCATTAAATTAAAATTGACCTAAATAATATGCAGTGTGTGTAGAATGAGTCTGATATTACAATGGGTCCAAAGACTTGGCATTCACCATAAGCAAAAACCACTACGAATAACTATTTTAAGCGGTCTCGCCATTGGACAAGGTTTCAACATAAAATACGAGTATAGATAAACAACATGTGAAATAATTGTTGACTGCTAAAGATTGTTGTAGGTACATCAGATTACAGGTTCTGCATGAAAAATGACACAGTTTTATAAATCACATACCACCATTGTCTTTGTAATTAGAACGTCTAAAAAAAGTATTAAGATATATTGTTACAGTAATTATTCAGTGTTCTGGCAAAAATATACAATAAACATGAATTAAACATTCTCCAAGTCAGTCAACAATCGCGAGTCATTCGATTTGATACTGGTAACAACTTTTACCTACTATTCTCGGTGCCCATGACCTCAATATTGCTAGCAATAATTGAGGCTATGATGTTCATTCCGTTAATTAATAATAAACATGTAAATTATAATGCACTTATTTTCCACCATCAGCGCCAAACTATACGAGTGCCCTCAGGTCCTCAATCTCGAGAAGCCCTCAAATTGTGAACCGTACTTCGGGATTTAGAAGCCTTTAAGATTCAAACTATTTGTTAGCTATATCTCAACACATTAAAAATATATAAGGTGGTATTTAGAGACAGTTTGGATAGTTCAAAGGCTCTTATATTTTGAGGAAATATTGTTGGATGAGCATCATTTCTGTAGATAGGATTTTATGGTGACATTAAATTTAAATAATAATCAACTTCATATTAATCACTAGCCCCTTTTTTGCATCTTTCGTATACAAGGCTGGATGGTACGAGTCTCCATTTTCGATTGTTTACCGGCCCCTAAAGAGCTTGATTCGCCACTAAATTGCATTACAATTACAAATAACATACTTGCGGATTAAACTGCTATTGAAAAAGAATGTGACAATTGAATTAGAAATTAATATTTATTTTTCTCATTTATCTGAAAAACTTTTACGTTTAAGCGAGATGCTGAGTATTTCTATATACCGACATTTAAAAGAATGGTTCCTTGATTAGTGTGATACCAGAATAAGATACCGCTTCAACATTTCCAGCCATGTTTATATTAACGTAGTATTTTTTGCTCTTTTATAGTTATTAGAAAACTATGGCTTACGATAAAAATTGGACATTTTTGGAAATAAGAATCTCACATTAAAATATTGATATTAATAATCAAAGTAATTTTGATAAGAGATGGTAGTAATCCATTATCAGCAGGAAAACCAGAACACATTTTAGTATATGAAAAGTTGGTATCAGCCCGAACCTAAATGAGTTAAATATCGTCATATTTCTTTTGGAGTTTTACTCTTCTATTGTGTCCGTAGCTTTGAAATTACACTGCATGGATCAGATTAAATTTTAAGAGTTATAAGGTTGGTCGTGTTGTAATGTCCAAATCATGGTATAAATTCATTGTCGGGCATCTCGCAAAAACTTAATAGTTTAATAAGTAGCGGCCCTCACCGAGATGCCTTCATTAATATTGTACCTATCTGAATCTAAACAGGCTTTAGTTTCAGATTAGGGAAGCATTATGGTGTCCGTATATTTCACTAAACTTACCATCATATTTAATGCCAATAGTTTTAATATATTCTCTAATTAATTAAATTTATTTAAGGTATTTAACCGACTTATACTTATAACTTAGAGGTTATCAATCGATAGTCATGGTAAATATGCAAGTATTGTAACCAGCGCCGGCCCGAAGTAAATTTTAGAATGGAGCGAGATCCAATTATGGCGCCTCTCCCGTTTACTCCTAATAATATATACCTATACCAATTGTGAGTGTAAAGTAAGTATGGAACCATTTAGGCGCCCTCTAGGATTTGGCGCCTGGAGCGACTGCTCTGTTCGCCGTATGGGCGGGCCGGCCCTATTTGTAACCATAATGTTAGGTAAGTGTTTAGAATAAGCTTTACTCGAAACAGGGTTCCCTAATGAGGAATCCGAAGGTTTAAACATATAATAGTATTTTATGTCATTAAATAAGTATATAGAGATAGTCTAAACTCTTATGTATTTTAGTAGTTATATTATAAAAAAAACTAGACAGGGTGTCATAATGACACACGATCAAAGTGAAACTTTTATTTATACTTTTGGATAGACTAGATTGGGGATAGGACATGCGGTTCTAACCGACTTAATATTAATCCGTACCACTTTTGGGCATTTTATATAAAAGTTTCACTTCAAAAATGTACCGTAACATATATGTATTTAGTACGTAGTTCTAAATATCTCTCTAGAAATTAAGATTCTGAAATGTATTTTACTATTATTTTATTAAGGCTCAAATTCTAGGAAGAATCTGAATATATTTAAACTAAAAATCTGTATGGATCACCTGATCCCTTATTGGTAAAACTTAATTAATCTTTAATACTAAATTCGGACTTAATCTATTGACTATAACAAATTATAATTAAAAACTGTTTAAATTGTATCTGTAATCTTAATAAAATGTAATGAAAAAAAAATTGTAATAAACCATTTTGTAATTTTAATTGTATTTTATTTGTGCATTCCTTTTTTATATGATGACCTTTTTCCTCATTTTCACCTGATTACAGCGCCCGCTTTGGAGTGACTGCAGAACAGCTAAAAGCGTCACCTGTCATGCGAAATACACTACCTATATTTGGATAAAACATACCGTGTTTGTCTGGTCTAGCACACTCTTCGTCTTGGTCTAGCACATAAATTATACGCGAGTAGCATGATAGGTATTAGAAATGTGTCGACTAATCGGCCGATTAGTCGACCCAGGCGGTCACGTTTCGGGGATGTTTGGAAATTTCCGTGACGATTCCTTTACTTACAGCTGATTCACGCACAAGGCCCACTGCCTCCACCATTTAATCATGTCAAAAAGAAAGTCTTGTATATGGATTTTTTTGAGAAACACACACTTTGTGACATTTTATTGAGAAATAAATACAAAGTTAGAAGCCGGATAGTCGGCACATCTCTAATAGGTACCAATCAGAGCACTTGGTGTACTCAACTATCTTGTAAAGCAGGTAACTGTCAATATACTAACGTTGACAGTTTTTTAGGTTGGTTAGAGTTGACAATATAGTTTGCTTTCCATTGGACATATTTAACCAAGAGGGATAACGGCTTAATAGCCACGCTTGGCAGAAAGGTTTGCCGATCGCAGTTGGTACTTTCAATTGTTCGTTTCCACGGTACTAATGACAGAATAGGGGGTGGTAAACATACTAGATATGTTTTAACCTGTCAGCATATGGTGTTTTAGATCATTATTTTATTACCGCCGCTAGCTGTGAAAAGTGACATTAAGATATTAGAGACTACACTATCCAACTTTTGAATGGCCACCTACTACGAAATATGAGAGGGATCATTCAGGGGTCCCATTTAATGCATTTTGTCTGACGAGCGGCCTCCTGATGGCGTTTGCCGCACTAAGCACTTGACCAGTTATTGCGTTTTAGAAAGAAGCGTTTTGACAGTTATCTGTCTACAGCCGCGAGCCGGTCCGTCCGGGATAGTACCACACTGAGCAGAAAATCGACGTCTGAGTAGTAGCAATTTGTTACTGCGCTCCGTTCGATGAGCGAGAGAGCCAGCAGCCCAACTCTCTGAGCGTGCTTGCGTGTAGTGGGTTTTAGTGATGCCTTTAGTATCACCAAACCTCATTGCATGTATTCACACTCCCTTCACTATCTTCGCGGATGGCAGCGGCCTTGCAAAGCTCCATGAGCGGCAGCAACACTTACCATCAGGTGTAGTTACTGGTTGCTCGTTTGCCACCATTTCCAATAAAAAAAAATTACCAACTCTTACATTGCTCATGTATGTCGTAAAAGATGACTAAAAGTCTTACATAGCTTTGGGCCAACTGCATCTGATGATATCTAGTCAAAAATGCATTCTCAAGAGGTTTGACGTCAGGTAGGCGACTGGTCAAAAAACTATGGTCAATTCGACTGCACAGATAGCGTAGTGGTTAATATACCGATCTACCGCGCCAGTGTCGTGGGTTCGAATCCCAAGCAGAACATATACCAGCTGACCCAACAGACGTTCTGTTTAAATAAATTAAAAGGGATTCTCCTTGAAATCGACAGCAGCACCACCTACCGGGTCCAATTATGAATCTAAACCATTCTCGAATTCCCTTGAACACACAAAAAAGTTCATCAATATCGGTCCAGCCGTTTAGGAGGAGTTCAGTGACATACACAAGTACACAAGAAATATATATATAAAAATATAAGTATACTAGCTGACCCAATAGACGTTGTTCTGTTCAAATCTGGACAAAATAGAAAATTGAATTCTCCTTGAAATCGATCGCAGCGCCACCTACTGGTTCCAATTATTAATCTAAACCGAATGGTTTGGATGTTCCGGATATCTATGGCGATGGATATGAATTCTCACACACAAAAAATCATTAAAATTGGTCATTGATCAAAAGGAGTTCAATTATAAACACAAGAACAGAAGATTTATTCATATATTATGTAAAGATAGAAAAGTTTAAATAGTTGAAAAAAACGTTACATCAGAAAAGTATGTATAAACGTTAAGTTTTCTAATTTTCTGCGAAACTTTCTTATTTTTTTTTTCGTAAAAGCCTTTTTTAAAATATTAGAAAAATTAAAAAGAAAGAAGGACGAAATCGGTGAAGTCGTTCTCAAGATATGTTATTATCCTGCCCGAACAGCGCCACTTACCAGGTCCAATTATGAATCTAAACCATCCTCGAATTCCCTTGAACACGCACAAAAAAAAATTGTCAACATCGGTCCAGCCGTTTAGGAGGCGTTCAGTGACATACACACATACGCTAGAAATTTATATATAAGATATTGCAATATATGCTTATATTATAATTGGGATAAAACAAAGCGATGAGAATGGTTATTTCCAAAGGAAAACAAAGACAAGGTGGTTGTTAACCATTACTAGACTCGGATTTAGAATTTGTAGATAGCACAAAGTATTGTAAGTAGCTAATTCTACTTGAAAATCAAAAATTGATACCTTAATATTCTGTATACAGACCACTTTACTGTAGTTATTTCTCGTTCTATTTCACCAAGGACTCCTTCTAGCTGACCACAAGATTTATTGTACTTTCGGTTTCTTCTTTATACTATTAATGTTTATTTTATTTTGTATTCTATATGTCTTTATTAAATAATTTGTTTCTTTTACTTAAGCTATTCTATGTGATAATTATGAGATTATTTACAAACTAGAATATGATATAGTCTTAGAATAATAACATATAGAAGGTAAGTCCACGCACAAAAAGTGAGGCATTTCAATTGGAGCCTAATGGAGCCTACGCCGGCACAGTCCCGTAATGTACAAGTCATTGCACTGCACGAACGTACGCAACTCTTAAAAAATAAATAGGTAATTATGACGGCTTGTGCATTCAAATGGTGCCACAACACATTTGAAAAACATAAAAAGTTTTTAACATTACTTGCAAAAGTATTTCGACGATTTATGTTAATAAAAACAAAATTTGATTTCATAATTTGTATAGTGGTTTCCGTGTGTACGTGTGCAATCGTCTGCCCGCCATTAGTATTTTAGATTAAAATTTTTAAAGTTCGAAGTACTGACACTATCCTTCTATACGTTATTATTCTAAGGATATAATATAGTATTAATTTATTCTTAATTTAATGTCACTATTTCAAATATTACTGTTTAACTTTTTTTAAATACATTTGGTTTGGATATATTGTTGCTTCCGCGACTTGATTGTACGGGTCCATCAGAATATCAGCGGTGTAGTATCATATTTACTGTACCATAAGCTGAGATGGGCACCATATTTTGGCCTCACATATTCGACTCCTTGTTTTTAGTTAGTAGTTCTTATTTCTTTCGTTGGTGTCTATATTGTGTGAGGTTTTCAAAAATTTTTTTCTTTCTATTGCCCTGCGTTGGAATCAAGCGGTCATGTCAAATACATATTATCAAATTTATACATCATTTGAATATAATACAATATCTACCACCGGATTGGAACGCGGCCACAAGTTGAGAAGTTGCGGCAAGAAACTCAGCGAGCTGTCATTTTTTTACCATCTTTTGCATACAATTACGTATACAACAATATAGTCGTAGCTCCAATGTGATGCCCTTCGAGATAGGATATAACTATTTTTTTTAATTTAGCTATGTGAGGCACTACACCATCTGCGTAATCAAGAATTACAGTAGGTATCATAATAGGTCACGAATACTAATTGTCATTATCATTACTATAATCATTATCTTAGCCCATACTCGTCCCACTGTTGGGCTCGGCCTCCTCTACTATGGGAGGGAAATTAACCTACTATACCACGCTAATCAAGCGTATTGGTTTAAGGTTTTGTTTCAAGGTTTACTTTTCTTGCATAGATATTATATGCGTATTATATCCTTTAGTCGTCTTTTGCGACATCCACGGGCAAGATAGGGATAGCACTCCATCAGCATACGTAAATACTATTTTTATATCATTATTAAATCCTCTACAGTACGGCGATAAATAGTGTGTGACAGAGACAACGCTCTACGAAGCCAAAATTAACCGATTGCCTCTTACCTAAGATCGATGCGTAATATATATTGCCGGGTATTGGGTAGTTGGATCGAAGAGTTCAGATCCAATTTCGCATTAAAATTAGCAAATAAATGAAGAGGTTAATTATCAAAATAAAACAACAATTTGATATATTATCATTTTATTAGTTTGCCAAATTAACTACACATACAAAAGGAGGATATTGCTTGCATTTTATTCAACCGAAGCAATCATCGGACATAATCTCAATTCTATATATATATATATATATACATATACAGTGCAACCTTAATATAACGAACCTCAATTTAACGACTTCCACGATTTAACAAATTTTTCGTAATCCTCTTGAATTGTCCATAAGAGTCAGTGTAAATAATACCTTTACATTACGATTTTTTTTTACGAACAACGTTTTTATAACGAATTTTCAACTATCAAAAAAAAGTGTAAATATCTCTATATGACTCTTAATCCCAGTGTGTGATTCAGTCGCGACATATTTCGACACGTTTTTTCGTAAAACAATTGAAGTCGTTTGATGGAAAATAATGTAAACAGTGCTGCTCGTCACTATTGTTGAAAATTCTAGTTGCTGAATGCAAAAATGTTGAGGTGATTAAAACTATTTCTTTACCAAACCTTAGTTTAACGAATTACTTGATATAACGAATATTTACGAGTTCCCGTCGGATTTGTTATATTGAGGTTGCACTGTGTGTGTATATATATATGTGTGTATATAATTATATATATATTGCTACCTGATCATAGGCTGGATATAAGACAGCAATAACCAGTGCTGCTCGTAACAATGTAGGATCGCTCCTTTAATACCAAAAGATTAGACCTAATCTATATATCTATTTATAAGGCTATTGTTATTGCTCCTTGTTTTCATTAAAGCCTGCTGATTATGATGACATTATTGTGATTATTTAATATAAATACCTTAAAAATATATAATCGGATTTTTATTTCATTTATTGTATATTAATATGTTAAGTTTTGTGAAGTAAAACAACTTGGAGAAACTTTGTCGCGTGGAAAAATTTAAAGAGAGAGCATTGAAAAATTGTTCTATAATCTCGTAATCATAGTTTAATCCTCGTCACAGGAGAAGTTGTGTCAATTACGTACACAAAGCCCTGATGAAGAAAAGAAATGAGAAAATCTATATTTTCCTATAAAAAAATCCATTATGTATCAAACACAAAATACACTTCAGGTGGAACAATACAATAAAAATTAAAGCTTAGTATTAGCGAACACAGCTCACAACATACATGATTGTTAAACAATATTCTATAAAAAATATGACATAGTGAAAATAAATATAAAAGCATATAAAATAACCTCAATTAAAAATATTGTTTATGGACAGTGCATAAAACTAACGCTCTAATGTAGCGAGCTTATAGCTACATAAAGAATACAATTTACATGAATACATTGCTAGAAAAATACAGCGAACATAATAATATCAGAATATAAAATACTCGCGACACTTTTGACACATTTGAAATATGAGTTAAGGAAAATGATAATTGGTAGTCCAATAAAATTATTTACATAGCAAAAAATTATCATTATTCCTCATTTGTGACCCGACAATTTTCTTATTTAATCTTCGTCTATCTTAGTAAAGACAAAATGGTATTGCGACCCTGATACCTAGAGTTGTAAATTGTAAATAAAAACAATTTTTACGGATTTTATCATTTGTATTTGATTTTGATTGCCCGACGTTTCGAACACTTTTCAGCTTTCAGCCGCATGGCTGCATACAACTTTCTTCGAGAACTTTTCTAAATGTATTCATGCATAATGTATTTAAAAAAAAAACTCGCTTGTAATGAAGATTTCGTTAGTACTGTAGTAATTTAAAGACCAACTTTCATTAAATTAAGTGTTGATATGCAAATACATATAATGACTATGTACTAGCTAATAATTTAAGATGTGTTTAAAATAGTAGTTCACATATTTTTACAAAGCGAAATGAATATAAATCGTGCTTTTCATATGTATATATTTACAGTAAGAAATAACTACAAAATATTTTAAAATTAAATAAGCCGCACCGATGTATGCTGTATGCATGCACGCTTAAAAAGTATAAGCTCTAAAAGTTTTAGATTTACTATGAAAATATATTCATAGCCTGATTAAAATGAAATGAGGCCGATGTTACAGATAAAAATAGGGAGGCCAACACTCAACCGTCAACTATTAAAAATTATGGTAGTGAAGTAACAAATTGGCCAACATTTCGCTACATTATTAAAGTAGATCTTTTTAATATTCAGTACTTTATTTTTATCTATTTAAAAGGAATTTTTTGCCAATCAAAAGTAATAACTTAATTAAATAATTTGAAAGAATAAAATTGTTAGTAAAATTTATTTATGTTAATTTCTATACTTTGATACGTAGATGTTACAATTTCATTGATTTCGATGCCATTATACAAATGAATCTGCCCGCATATAAAATTCAATATAATTAAATACCAATGTGTCGACTTGGTACTATCAATTCAACTATCCTAAACAAACACTAATACTTTTAGGAAGACTCTGATCAAATAGTAAAAAAAAATATCTACTATTATTTTTGATAAAAAAGTACACTCAGACCTTAGAATAATAACGTATAGAAGGTAAGTCCGCGCACAAAAAATGAAGCATTTCAATTGGAGCCTAATGGAGCTTATTGTACAAGCTCGTAATGTACAAGGTTGCTGTACTGCTCGTACGTATACAACTCTTAAAAAGTAAATAAGTAATTATCACGGTTTCTGCATTCAAATGGTGTCACAACACATTTGAAAAACATAAAAAGGTTTTTAACATCACTTTTAAAAGTATTACGACGATTTATGTTAATAAAAACAAAAATTGATTTCATAATTTGTATATTGGTGTGCGTGTGTACGTGTGTAAACGCCTGCGTGCATGTAGTATTTTTGGCTTCATGTTTTCGATCGCTCGAAGTACCGACACTATCCTTCTATACGTTATTATTCTAAGACTCAGACACTAAAAAATAATGATCAATTAAACGATTTTGAAAATTGCAGACATTTTTTTAATTTTAAAATAACTATAATTTTAAGATTATCAAAAGCTTTTTTTTAGTAAAATGAATATTGCTATATATAATGTATCTTTTCTTCATGAATATAAATTATTAATAACAATCATTACTTCTTCTAACCGACCAAGTCGACATCACATCTTACAATATACACTCCGCATACAAAAATATAATATTTAAATTTACAAATGTTACCTATACTAAAGTATTGACTGCGTATTGGTAAACTCCTAAACCTAACTTGATTTTAGCACTAAAATAATTCATTTTATTTCAAGTTAAAAAATAATAGCTATGAAATAGGCCTCTATAGATCCCTATATGGTTAATTAAATCAGTTGCACGTTTGGGTTTCATCAAATGCTAAACGAGAATACCACTCAAGTTTTGGCTAGCAATTTGTCACCTCTTCATCATTAACGTATATACGTCTGTTGAGACCGTACCTCCTACAAAATAGGAGTAAAATTGACCTACTATACCACCCTGGTCAAACGTATTGCTATAGTATTTTCTTTCGAGTTTTTCTTATCTTGCATAGATTTTATAAGCATGTTTGATTCCTCAATTTATTATCTTACGTCACCAAGGGTAAGAGGGGGCTGGTAAATTGTCTTCTTACTCCGTCACCACAAGGGAAAAATACGTATTCGAAACGTTGTGACATAATCCATAAAAGAATTTAATAGACTTTTGTGTTTTACATAATGTACTAGCAACTCGCCCTCGCTTCGCTTCGTTTTCAGACGCCTTACCCGCGTAGTCATTCCCGTGGGAATATCGGAATAAAATATAGCCTATGTTACTCCCTGATATTATAGCTTTCCATTGGTGAAAGAATTTTTGAAAGCGGTTCAGTAGTATAAGCGTAAAAGTGTAACAAACAAACAAACTTACTTTCGCATTTATAATATTAGTAAGGATTTAACGAAACACACGGTTTATCGATATACGTCCAAGTAAAACTTTATTTAATTATAAAATAATATCCAAGTATTTGACTAAAATTGTATGCAATAGCAAAAAAACAGACTTTATCGGCCTTCTGTAAATTTTGTATAATTGATTTAGGCCCTATTACTAATTTAAAATACGCAAAAACCTTTATAGGTATACCTTATTTACTTTTCAAGAGACGTTAAGCTAAGGTCATCATGCAAACAACTCTAAAGAAATGAACAGTGAATTATTATTTTAAAACTGTTTAATATAAATAATATATAAATAAATGTATTATTATATCTATGAATACGTTACTTGGGATTGATGGAGTATCCTTTTTTTTTCTTACTAATATTATAATTTTTTTTATTGTCATCCGCTACCTAAATAGGTTTATGTTACGAACACTATCAGGACATAGTCGCCTCAAAAATAGCAGAGAAATGGTCGAAAATATATTGTCTTGACGGGCCGGCATAGACGGAATGAGAGCCCTCAGCGCAAACCTGTAATTCGCGTCAAGCTGTCAAAGCCATCTGCGTTTCACAGCTGTACACCCCAAAAAACAAAGGGCCGAGTTTTCTCTCGAGCTGTGATATTGTAACTGTTGCCAGTGTAGAGATGCAATGTTCTTTACAAATTATCAACTTCTTTAGATCTTTAGTTTCTTAATATTAGTCATTGTTTGTAATTAAATTCATTGCCTCAAAAAGTGCTGTGGTTCAATGTTGATGGTAACTTGTGGCAATTATCGTACAAAAATGACAAAATATGTGAAGTGGGTTATTTAAAATTTAAGAGCGTCGCGAAATTGCCGTTTTTTGCCAAAAAGCCGATGACAGTTAAGAATGCAATGTGTTGCCATTTATTCCTTTCCCGTGTAACTTGTACAAAAGGGCAAAGATAACTAAAGGGAAAAAGCAGTGCCCTCTTCTAATAAAATTAGGAAATATATCCTATAAGAGTCATTTTTAACAATTTTTAGCCTTCTTTTCCCCTAACCTAACATGTATATATGTAGGGTGACCATAACAAATTAAATTATTATGTTTAATTCTTTTTTTATAATTTAGTTGAAATTCAAATATTATTATTTTTAAATAATGGTAAGCTATAACAGTCGTTCATTTTAGGAATACCTTGAATACAAAGAGGATATTACTTAAAGCTCATTTACAGGATAGGCAAACATTGCAACATATGTACGGGGGATGAACGGTGAACGCGTATATGCTATTGATAATGATGAACAGGTGATATGGATAAACTAATAACTAGCCTCAATTGAACCTTTTAGTAGCTGAACAAAAATAGAACTATCTGTAAGATAAGCTTTCTAATAAAATACTATATAACATACATATAATATTATGTACTATAAACTATGTTAATTAAATAAATAAGAATGTCAATAACCTCTCTGTCTCTAAAAATAATAATACATATATCTGTATATAGTAAAAATTTCTTACACATTATTTTAACCAAATAGTAAGCAGTGCTATATAGATTTTTGCATCGGCTAACACTGGACGTGGATCATTAGGACTGTTTATGGACAGCTTTATTAATTAAACTGTTCGAGCAAATTGACATACTTTGATTATTATATGTAAACTTTGTGTTGATAAATAATTTCATTCGTCGAACTAGCTAAGGACGACTAACCTTACATTACAAATACACACATATAAACGCAACTACAAGCGTCGAATTTAAAACCGCCTTGACAACTGTCAAACACTTGTCAGCTTGACGTCTTGATAGCTGTCAAACTTGTCAGCTTCACATCGCGCGTCACTTTGAAAAGCAAGCGGAAGCGCGCCAACAATCAACATGACTACACAATTTACAAACGCAATTTACTAAAGTAATGAATAAGATATATTTTTATAACGAATTATAACGCCTACCTATACAAGTAAGTTTTTCATTATAAATGTGATGTAGCGTTTACAAATGCATTAACTATTCTTAAATTTAAAAACTATACAATAAAAAAATATTTTCATGTAACTCATTTGGCATATCTAGCACACATTATAATCCAATTGGGTCCTTTAGAACTTGTGAACACTCTTCACAAAACCTTAGCTGAATTAGATAAAATAATGTTACAGTTATGATTGGTTACCATTTGACAGTAAGACGAGGCATAAACTGTATTATAGTATCCCTAGTATTGTATAATATAGATCTATCCACGATAGTACTTTATAGACTTACGAATAATTAGATGCACCAATGCATTATTAATCATGTCGTCAAAAATTACAGTTGCACACGATATGCACAATGTAAGTTTTATACCAATAAATATTAGCGATTGACAATAACGTCAATATATTTTTGTTCTAAAATGTATATAAGTCAAAATATAAAAATACGCCAGTAACAAATCACTAAAACATACAGATAAAAATGATAAATTGATTTCCAACTAAAACCAACAATATCTATGAAAAATTTTCTCGTTTACGAAATTATATACAAAATAAGCAATCGAGTTAAAAAAAAAAGAATATTTTCTTAAGGGTCTAAATTAGTCCGTAGATATTTTTGTGACACAATTATTAAAGGAATATAACAAAGTTTACAAAAAAAAAATAATATATTAAAATAATAATACGTATTCTATTATTTAATAGTTCATTGTAATATGATGTTCATATTAATATTATACATATGAATTAAACTGTTTTAAGTCATGTTTTAATATTGTGTTACGGACGTTTCGAATACTTTTTCAACATTTATGAACAACGGTTATGAAGGCAATTCTAACTTATAGTTTTTCTTCATATGAATAAAATGTAACATTCCCTGACAATATATATTAAAAAAAACTGTTAATACCATTCTCTCGTGAAGTCTCGTGAGATCTACAAGATTCATAAGTCTATGAACATGTTTAATTATATAATTTTTTGCGTAATAACTACTTGGTTGATAAGAAAGTAGTGAATGTCAAAGTTAAAATGGTTTTAGCATTAATAAAATCTATAAAATATGAAAATTTATATCACATATAATCTGATTCCACTGCCAATTCCGCACTGGACCTAAGGGCGAATGTATGGTATCTTAAAACATGTACCTATTTAAATTAATTATTACTGTAAAACAGGTACCTGTCTAAGTTAACGCTTAAAAACAGACACCCATCTAAATTAATGATTAAAAATAGCTAAATATTTAAATTAATAATTAAAACTGGTACCTATTTAAATTAATGATTAAAAATGGCTACCTATTTAAATTAATGATTTGAAAATAGATACCTTTAAATTAATAATTTAAAACAGTTACCATTTTAAGTTAATGATTAAAAACCAGGTAGGTACTTATTTAAATTAATGATTAAAACAAATACACATTTAAATTAATGATTAAAAACAGGCAGCTATTTAAATTCATGATTGCTTTAAAAAAGGTAGCTACGTAATTTATTAAATTTTGTTGAATTATAATTTTTCATTTTCAGCTGTTTATTAAACTCGTCCATGAATCAAAATAGAGATCACCACAGCTTGTATTGAAAGATGTTCCAAATTAAGCTACCATGGTAAATACGTAAGAGTCATAAAATTTTCGTTCACATTCCTGTATTACCGCATGTACAGCTTATATTAACGGGTTTTCTAACTGGTCAACGTTTGAAACGCCGTAGTCTTTACGTTTTTTAATAAAAATCTCTGTTCGAGTTTCAAATTGATTAATTAATTATCACGACTAAACGTATCGCAACTTTAAGCTTAATTATAAAATTATTCATATAATAATGTACCTTAAAACGCATGTACTTATTATGTTTACGCGAGTGTAATAATACATTATAAAATAAAACTATTTTTTCGGCTTTTAACGCGTTTGTATTTGAATTTTTGATACCCCGACATTTCGAAAACCTTAGTGTCCATGAATGCTGCAAAGTGTTCGAAACGTCGGGCAATCAAAAATCAAATAGAGACGCCACAAAATCCGTAAAAATAGTTTCATTTTGAACATAAAATGAGTGTTAAAATATTAACGTGGATAATACGCCCGCAAATTTATAAAAGCATCGTTCGGCTATAGTTAATTACAGATTAATTCGTAGTGCAGATACCAGCAACGTGACTTATGACGAATGTTGCATGTTAACTTGTAAGATTGTAAAGTAAATTTTGACTATTACTTAAGTAAAATAGTGAGTTAATATGTAGTGTCCACAAACTCGTTTAGTCGCCAACACTGCCGCCTGCACTTCGCCTCCTGCAAGTTACAATGATTAATCATTAACGTAAATAAGATCACATCGCAGGCCATATACGTACCGCTACTGCACTCGAGTCTCCTCCATATTGGAAAAGAAATTGACCTTCTATACCAAGCTGGTCAGGCGGGTTGGTATGGGGTTTTATTACAAGTTTCCCTTCCCTTGTTGCACAGTTGTTATATGCTCAAGATATCTCTTAGTTGTCTTTTACGACACCCACGGACAAGAGAGGGGGACGATGAATTGTATTTTTACTCCGTGACCACACGAAAGACGATCTATAACTATTATATATCGAGATTTGAGATGACGTTGCGATAAATAGGAGCTGAATAGGATCTATAAATGCTAGCAAATCGGAGAAAAGAAATAACAACGGTACAACTAATATTATAGGTTCTGCGCAATCACCATTGTCATTGCAACTGATGACATAACAAAAATGGTGGGTGATATATCGTTGATGTTATTAACGTTAATAATATACTGGATATTTTGTATCACAGTCTTTTTTTTTTGGGTGGGCTATAGTCAGCGCACCTGCTGTCCGTTCTGTCCGACGAAGGGGCAGCGCGCGGCCACATAGACTACCGCAATCCCTCTCCTTCCCTATTGGGCCGATCACCGGCACCGAGTTCCTTGTCGTCCGTGGCCAGCCTGGCGGGATACCCTTTCGAATTCCCTCCCTTCCTAACGCCCCTCCCGGGACGTCGGTTGCCTTCGCACAGTCAGCCTTTCTGCGGGTGACGCACTATTCCCCATTCCAGTCACCCGATTACAAGGAGTTTAGGTGTTACTTAGATTGCCCGTGTATTATTATTATTAAAAATAGTCAAACCTTTTAGCCGTCATGAGGGCTTGGTGAGCATCTCTGCGTGCTGTAACTTGTACTATTTCAGCAACCGTCGCCGCTTGCTGTTCAGCTGAAACAAATACTACATACAGATGTCGAGTTACACAATATGATTACCATAATAATAAAATATTTACTTGATACGCAGTGGAATCTCTATAACTCGAACCTCGTTAAGTGATAATCCTCATTTAGCTCGCTCAATAGCAAGGGACTTAACCTACTATACTATGCTATTCAGACATATTGGTATAGGGTTTTACTTCTAGTTTTCTTTCTGTTGATGTTATTCGTCCCTTAGTCGTCTTTTACAACATCCATGACCACATGAGTGGTGATTTGTATTCTTGCCTCAACACCATACAGAAAATTACCTTGCGAAGTATTATTAGTATATGTTTATAGTATATAACTCCAATTTAAACGCTGTAAGTCGTACTTAGTCAAAATATAATAACGTTTTACTTTGCATTTCGTTCAATATCCTCCTTTAATAAAATCAAAATTATTGTTCGATACTTTTAATCTTTGTTTGATGGATCATTGGTATCCATGCAATGAATTATTGAAGACTCGTTAAAATTACAAACCAGTTAAAAATATTTTCTTACTAAATTTTAGCAAATAAACCTCTGTATCTCGAAGTAAGTCGGGAACTCATTAAATAGATTTCTTTGCAATTCCTTTTACATTCAAATTATCGAGATTCCACTGTAATATATTATATCTGCTCACCAAATCGTCGAAAATTTCATGACATATCTTTAATAGTAAACCATTGTGGGTTTTGGGTTAAGCCTAACTGGGTTTAGGCTTGGTTATTATGGTGAAAAATATATGATGGTATTGGCCAAAATTTATGATACCAATCCCTCGAAACAAAAACCTTTATCAAGACTGACAAGCATGATAATCAATTGGCCTCCTATTGTGAAGGAGACTCAAGACCAGACACTCTTGGGCTTACATGAACTGAGAGAAGATTATGAACCCGATAAGTCTTCACTATTTCAGTTACGAACTCTATTCACCTAATAAATTCTATGTACTGACTTAACATTCGATATTACCAGAGAGTGGCCTCGATAATCGTCGTTCCAGCCTCGCTAGACGCCTCGCAGACGGCTCGTCCCTCGACTCTTCTCTAGCACGCCTCTGTGCAACAAGCCTCGCCCAGCGAGCTTCAAACCACAGCTGCATAGCGTCCCTTTCGTCGACATCACCACCCGAACTTGAACCTGCTGTTAGTAGCGAGTAGCGATCGTGAACGTTAACACAGTTAGATGTATTATGAAGTTTAGTTCATTATTAAACTCATTTGCAAAAAAAACGGGCGGTTTTGATTTTCATTCATATTTAAAAAGATACAATACCAAAAAGGTTTCAATCGTTTGTACACGTTACTGGCCGGTTTTAAAAATGCTGTGGTATTTAAAAAAGTACGTTCTAAATTCAATTTTTCATTTGATGTTCATTTTTACAGAAAACCCCTTTTTATCCTACATTTTTGGCGCGAAGTTCCAGAAGTTAACATCGACTTTCATAACTTTTATCCAATTTTTATCGATTCATTTCATATCCTTGACTGTCAAAGCTTTATTTAATGCTGTTTGGCTGTATCAAAAATGGTAGATAAAGTGGTAAAAGCTACCAAAATTATCGCGCTGCTTGAAGAGGGTTGCAGCCAATGTTTCGTGGCTAGGAGGCTAAATGTTAGTCGCTCGACAGTCCAAAGGACCTGGCAGCGATATCAGGAGACTGGTTCCGTCGAGAGAAGGCCTGGTTCTGGAAGAAAACCATGTACCCAACCACGGGATGATCGTTTTCTTGTGAGTCGCGCATTGAGAAATCGCAAATCTTCGTATGTGGATCTTAAGAACAACCTCCAAGAAGTAAGAAATGTGCATATTAGTCTATGGACGGTCAGGAGGAGGCTTCTCGCTGCCAATATACGCAGTCACCGCCCGGCCTGCGGCCCCAAATTACTCCGTGAGCACAGAGTTCACAGGCTTAGGTTCGCTAGAAATTGTGAATCATGGACTCAAGACGATTGGAATAGGGTTTTGTTCTCTGATGAAGCCAGGATATCTCTGTTCGGTGAAGATCGACGTCGGCGAGTGCTAAGAAGACAAGGAGAACGCTTTGCAGAGGCATGTTTCGAAGAAATCACACCTTATGGTGGGGGCTCTGTTATGTTTTGGGCAGGAATAAATTCAATGGATCGTACAGAGTTAGTCTTCATTGAAAACGGCTCACTGACTGGGCATCGATACATAACGGAAGTTCTAATTTCTCATGCACAACCCGCATTGGCCGCTCTAGGTGAAGACTCGATTTTTATGGACGACAATGCTCGCGCCCACCGATCCCGCGATGTTAATGCGTATGTGCAAGAGGTCGGCATTCGTCGTTTGGATTGGCCAGCTCGAAGTCCCGACCTCAATCCCATAGAGCATGTCTGGGACGTTCTGAAACGGCGTGTGAGATCAGTACAGCCGGCTCCGCAGACCATCAGAGAGCTGAAGAATGTGATTACTGCGGAGTGGGAACGTATTCCGCAAGCAAGTATCCGGGATATACTCGCTACCATGCCCAGACGAATTCAAGCTGTGATTTTAGCTAGAGGGGGTCACACTCGATACTAAACATTTATCTGCTTTTACTTTATTAAAGAAAAACAAACAAAAAAACTTTTTTATTTTTACTTCATGAGCATATGCACTACTAGCGAATATACACTACTAGCGAGGTTTAGCATTATTTCCCATAAATTGTATCTAAATTTTATGAAATACTGATGAAAACGATTATTTTCTTATTAATTTAGCAAATTGTGTGGATAAAACTACCTATAATTATCAAACAAAGAAATATTAACATTTGAAATGGTTCATTGCTTAGGTGCCCGTTTTTTTTGCAAATGAGTGTATTATTAAATATAATGAGACGTTATCGTAAAAGGATAATTTATCTCTTTAGTTTCAATTACCACATATAATCTTCAGAAGTTTGATAGCATTTATGAAGGTGTGACTTTATATAGTGTAATGAATTATTATGTTCGTTAGACACATGTTAAAGTGATCTAGTTAGTTACTTTCGTTCCAAAGATACCTTAAAAATCGATAGCTTTTGAATGAAAACTAAACTTACTATTAAAAATGATTGATTTAAGATTAATATTTGATATTTACGCGCCAGTATTACGCATATGAAATAAAACTACTTTTTCAGATTTTTTTGGGTTTTTTGTTGCTGTTGATGGCAAACAAACTAGTAAGTGATACTACTGCTCGTGGAACTTTGCTAGGCCACTGCCTACCGTACCTAAGTGAAAGGAATATAAATGCGTGTAATGAGGTTCAATGATACTAAAGTCATCAACGATCCTCAGAAAGTTATGCTTCCAGCTCTCTCACTCACCGAACGAAGCGCAGTAACAAATTGCTACTACTCAGACGTCGATTTTCTGCGAGAGTGTGGTACTAGGGGGTATTCCGTCGGGCCGACCACTGATGACAAGTTAACCCTGCTCCGATGGTCGGTCCAACGACGAAGGCGACGTGGTGTTCGGGTGGGTTGCGGGTGTGTGTGCTTACGCCCCTCTGTCGCCCCGGACGGAGTGGTGCGAGGAGTGTGGGCACCGCGACCCACCCCAAAAAAAAAAGGAAAAAGAATGTGGTACTACATCGGTTGGTAGACAGACGACTGTCGACAGTGCTCTTACTAAATAAAATTATGTCTTCGATTGTTACTTTGCCGAAGTTTAGCATACTTTTCAAAGTGTTCTTAAACTTATAAAAGTAAAAATGAAATAAAAACACGTTTAAATCAGTAAAAATAGTTTTATGTCTACATCAAACATCAAAATTCTGATAAGAATAAGTTAGTTAAAGGCCTGATAATAGTGAAGTTCTCAATATGTGTAATTTATTATTATTAGCGTACAATATGAAAATATGATTGATATATATATGTATATAAAAATGAACCCACCTGGTGTTCTTCGATGTAATGAATTTTCCACTGGTGGGCAGTAGATCGCTGGTGGTGGCGGTATTGGCGGTGCCTCTTGTAAGGCTCCAGTCGACTTGTGCGCATTAGATAATGTCTGCTGAGGCTCCTGTCAAGTGATCATTTTACTCAGCGCGATGACAAGCATTGAAGTGGCAAAGCGTATATTCGCAAAATATCTACATCTTTACAAATTTAATATATATAAAGTAGCGACTGTCGAATTTCGTAAAAATTGAATGGAAAATAGAAATACATAAAAAGATAGCATCTATTACTTATACAATACACAAACTCATAATATTGATAGTTATCTATAGCGAAATCAAATCAGAAATAAACATGTGTTTGGTTGAAAACCAAATCATGTACTTTTGAAAGAGACTTGTACATTTGTTAAGAAACCTATCCACGATTATAACAAATAATTTCATATTATCCCTTTAAAATTCAAGCTATTATTTTTTTATTTTTAAGCGTTAACTTTAAAAAGAAGTTTAGTTTAGAAAGACTTTAAAAGAAGGCAGAAAAATTTCAATATGTACATTTATACATTCTAGACACACACTCTTTGAATATAGTCATAACGAATTCAAAAGGTAACTCGAATAAAAAGCCGTTAAAGTATTTTAAATTTTAAATTTGTTTCCAAGATCAGAATTAAATAGAAACAGGTCAGGATAAGAATGCCTAATATAATACATTATTCCAGCATAATATTACATCAATATTTTATTAATTTAAAACCTCGTATTATTGAATACAGATATGGCTCTTTTCAGAATCATTATCGAAACTTGCTGGGCAACGAATTGATACAACAGCGGCTAAATAGTTGTATTAAAATCACTGAGCAATCTGTACCCACATATAATGATTGTTAATGCTTTAATATTATGCTTACATCCCATTTAGACGGTGAAATACTGAAAAAAATGATACCTAAACATTTCATATTGTTAGATAGACGATTAGTTTTTAAATTGTACAAAATATGCCTCGTATGCAGTCTATCTGAAAAGCCACTACGGCACACTGTTATTACGTTATAATCACCCTTCGCGGACATGGAACAACGAATCGAAGCAACGCGAAACCAAAGACCACTACACTCAATAGGACAGGCGATAGATAGTGCCTTGTGACACTCCAAACAATTTAAGCTTCAATCATGCAATTTCATTTACACAAATAGCTTTATCTACATTTGCGACGAATAATTTTAAGCGATAGTAAACATGTAGCAATGACCAGATGTTTTGTAATATTGTGAGCTTATATTTATAACTTGATATTAAAACATATTCGACTATATCTAATACATAAGTACATAATGTAATTTTCAGAACGTAAAAGGCAAACTAAATGCTCCGGGAAAAAGAAATTATTAAAAATAATAACTAAAAACTGTATTATGACAATTTCGAAATACAGTTTAAGATTTTTAATTAGCAATATTTTGGTATAATGTTAACCTTGATTTATCTATAAATTTATTCCTCAAACTATAAAGATCATAGGCCTCCATAGAAACGTGGGATAGCACCATAAATGTCACGTATAGCAGGTAGATTTGTGATCACAATTCAAGTTATCCCCTACTGATGTCCTTTTCTATAGGTATTACTTACCTGTAGGAGAGGACATGGGGACGGAAACCCGTTGGGTGCTTAAACCACGGGGACGCCTTTGATCATAGCGATCAAAGACGTCCTGCAACCTAGAGTATAACAGTTTAAATTCCAACATCATCATTTGCCTGCCCTCATCCCACGCTAAGTGGGGTCGGCACAACATGTTTTTACTTTCCATAGCTTCCTATCAGCCGTCATATGTGCACTCACTGCTTTCATACGCATATCCTCATTCACGCAGTCCATCCATCTCTTCTTGGATCTCCCACGCTTCTTTCGTCCATCCACAATCATATTGTCAACCCTCCTTGTCACATGCCTTTCATCCCTCCCCATCACATGTCCATACCATGACAATCTCGCGCTCCTAACCTTCTCTATCACTGGTGCCACTTTTAGGCTTCTCCTAATATACTCATTTCTTATTTTATCTAACCTTGTAACCCCACACATCCATCTTAGCATTCGCATCTCTGTAGCATGCACTCTTCTCTCATCCGTCTTTTTCAATGCCCAACATACATTCAGATCCATACATAGCAACAGGTCTGATGACTTTTGTATATTTTCCCCTTAAGTTTGAAAGGCAACCGTGCGTCACAAATTGTTCCCCTAGATCTGCCGCCACTTCATCATCCTGCGTTCATTCTACTATTAACCTCTCGATCAATGTTGCCATTGTCTTGGAGAAGCGAGCCTAGATACTTGAAATCGGAGCAAACCGGTAGAAATACCCCATCTAGGGTAATGTGAGAGCCACCGAAGTTACAGAACAAATGTTCAGTCTCGGTGCGGCTGATCTTAAGGCCTACTCTTTCCAACCTCTCACGCCATTGCCCCTGTCTGCTCTGTACCCCAGTTGCCTCTTCCCCGACGAGAACAATGTCATCTACAAATAGCATGCACCACGGGACTTCCTCCTATATGTCCGATGTCAGCGCATCCATCACCAGGAGGAATAGGTAAGGACTCAAAGCCGAACCCTGGTGCAAGCCTACAGTGACACTGAACTCATCAGTGACTCCGGCTTCAGACCGGACATTCGTGCGCGCTCCTGCAATCATAGCTTTCACTAATCTTACATACTTCCCTGGCACTCTTCGTTTTTTCAAAGCCCACCACAGAACCTCCCTGGGAACCCAGTCGTACGCCTTCCCTAGGTCGACAAATATGCAGGTTTTTGTGCAGGTTTTTACGCGCACTTTGGTATTTTTCCATGAGTTGGCGTAACGCAAAAATTGCATCCGTGGTTCCCAGTCCTGACATAAAACCAAATTGATTCTGGGTTATTCTACTTTCCTCTCTTATTCTCTTCTCTATCACTTTCTCTCAGATCTTCATGCTGTGTGACATGAGCTTTATTCCTCGGTAGTTGTTACATTCTGTACATCACCCTTTCTTTTAAAAATGGGCACCAGTGAACTGGTACACCATTCTTTCGGGATCGACTCTTCATGCAACAACTTATTGAAGAATGAAGTCAGCCACGTCCATCCCTCAGCTTTCAAAACCTTCCATACCTCCACAGGTATACGATCTGGGCCAACTGCCTTCCCTTTTTTCATATTCTGCACAACCATTCTTACTTCATCTACACTTATTTCTCCTACCAAAGCCAAATTAGTTGGTTGATCCACTATCTCACCACACCAAATATTCTCCTCATTCATTAAATTTTCAAAATAACTCTTCCAGCGGCCTCTTATTTCTTCATCGTTCAGCAAGACTCTTCCATTACCATCTTTTATACATTTAACATGCAAAATATATCTAGCATTCTTTTCTCTCACTTTTGCTAGACGGTACAATTCTTTCTGCCCATTGGGACTGTCGAGATTTTGGTATAGTCTATCTTGTACCTTATCTCTAGCAATAGCTATACCTTTCTTACTCTTCTTCTTGCATTCCATATAAATTTTTCTCTTCTGTTCTTTCAATAGCGGGTTGTCGTCATTCAGACATTTCCATTCTTTGAAAGCATTCTTCTTTTCTTTCAAGACCTTTTGGATACGGTCATCCCACCACCATGTTTCTTTTGCAATCACACCTTTACCTTTCGTCTCACCCAGAATATCCTTCGCTAATTCCCTTACATATGAAGCCATCTCGTTCCAACATTCATTTACCGATTTTATACTCATTCTATTTTTCATCTCAATCATTTTATCAGCCACTCTCTTCCGGAATTCATTCGCACAATCTTCTTCTTCTGTCCTGTACCATTTAATTTTTGGTGGGGCTTAGGTTTAGACTTTACTATTTGGCCTACGATTTTAATTTCCAGCAGCAATAAGCGATGTTGGGAAGTTAAAGGTACGCCCGGGATTACCTTACAGTCCACAACAGTGCGTAGGTTATTTCTTCTGAGAAGGAAATAATCTATTTGGGTGCGATGGTTTCCACTTTTATATGTTATGAGGTGTTCGTATCGCTTTTCGAAGAATGTATTGGCAATAGCCAAATCGAAAGCTGAAGCAGCCTGCAGTAAAATTTCGCCCTCCGGGTTTCGCCTCCCTAACTCGCACCCTCCATGCACTCCCTCATAGCCTCCTTTCATCCTTCCCACATGCTCGTTAAAATCACCCCCTATATAAACACTCTCACTCTGTGGGACATCCATTAATGTTGAGTCAAAATCCTCCCAAAATTTGCCTTTCACTACATCATCGCATCCAACCTGTGGCGCATACACACTTACAATATTGGACATTACATTTTCCCAAACCATTTTCACTACTATGATTCTATCATTCACTCTTTTTACATCCATCACACACTTTTTCAGCTCTTTATCTAACACGACTCCGACTCCATTTCTCTTCCCATCACTTCCAGAATAGAAAATCTCTTCCATCTCATCTCTTGCACACAAGCTACATTTATTCTTCTTCTTTCTAGCATATCCGCAAGCTCACTTCCTCTTCCAGTCATCGTTCTTATATTCCAGTTTACCATCCTCATTCTTACTTCACGGACTCGCTTCTTACGTCGCACCCGTCCCTGATGCGACAACCCTTGTCCATTTGCCGCAGACACCGGGTGCTGTGCCTGCGCGTCGCTTCGGGGGTACGCCCTAACATTCTCACGAATTTCTTTCAAACTTAAGACCATATTGTAAAAGATACGGCTATTAATGTTACGGCCGCCCGCCTGATGCCAACCCTCCTCAGGAATTTTCGTTACTGGGGAAAAGGATGGGGATATGGTGGATACCTATGGGATAAAATGGGTTAAGGATCCTACTGTCATGGGGTATAGGATAGAGACGACAGCAACAGCTGGAACAGTCCGAGATCGCGCGCCCGTAGTGACACTAATCCGTTGACGGACAGACAACTGGTAGTGACACCCTCTGGAGTTTAAATTCCAATATAATAAGTATAAATTCTTACAGATTTGAAATTTATTTCTAAGTTGACTTTGTATTCATAATTTTGTTACATTATATGCTTAACAAAACAATTTTTTATTTTAAAATATGTAGTATGTTTCACATTCAAACATGTTTTATTTAAACACGATATTATTATATGATTTTTTAAACCCTGCTGAAGAACGTATAATTGATATTGGTCTGGTCATTGCAAAATCATGCATATTATAACCTGCGAGAGCATAGATTAGGAAGCCCATAGACAACGGATATATACAGACTAGACAGATAATGCATAAGACGAAATGATGATGTTGGATCCAATTTATATACTTAGTAAAAATTCAAACAGCAAAATTTCAATTAAATATATTAACGATTAAATTACTACGATTATAAGATAATGTGGCAAATTAAGTAATGTTACGATTGTTCGGTTCCAAAGAGCAGTGGTCTAAGAAGCAACCTCAAATACCGAGTATGATAAGTTCAACACCGGGGCAAGACTATTTTTGTGCGATTTACAAACAATTTAATTAATGTGTATGATTTGTGTATCTTAATTGTATGTTTGTAAAACAGTAAAAAGTATCTATTCGGATCGCTGGGAGCCTTTAAAAAGAGCAAATCTGGTTCCTGATATATCAGAGCTTTTTAATGTACGGCGATGTTTTTTAAGCGTAAATTCGTTTACCCTTAAAATATATTTATTTATAATAAATACAATATATATATAATTTACGTTTATTATAGTTAAATTCAAATTCAAATCATTTATTATGCATAGACCCCGAGAGGGCACTTACATATTGTCAATTTTACAAAATAAAATTAAATTATCCAATAAAAATAAACTACCACCGGATCGGAACGCGACCGCTACTGAGAAGATCCGGCAAGAAACTCAGCGGGCTTGTCTATTATTTTAATTTTTTTCTTCTTCTTACTAGATATAATTTGTGTACAAGTTTTTTAAGGCCTAGCTCCAGTGTGATGCCCTTCGAACTGCAGGATACTTAATATAATTCAAATGATTATGGCTGGACCAGATCCCACAAGCGGCACCCGATCACGAGTTAACTACTAGAGCAGCCATCACTCCCCTCAACCACTATGGAGGGAAGGGAGAGACCCGCTCCACGCAGCTACCGCAAGTAGATCCTTCAGTGAGCATGACCAAGACCATATGTTACAAACATGTTACAAACGACGAAAATGCTAAATTTCGTTAGGCAAAACACGCTACGCTTTACAATATTAGAGTTATTAAAAAAAAAGTTAGTATTACTTTAGTAGTATTAAGTTATTACATTAGTATTACTTTTTTAAGAACATATCCTTTTTGGAATTTAAAGAAACGCAAATAACGGACACAAATTACACCAGACTCGGAATAATTAACTACAATTTACATATTACAAAGTGTTTTGCTTCGCGATTGAACCCACTATACTTGATATGGAAACCCACAACTTAGCCCACTACGTCTTTTGGGTAAATAATTCGAAAGACAAATCCTGTTTATACAGCTGCCAATATTTTTTTGTAAATAAAAACGCTCTGTACTAAATGACAAGATAAGTTGGTATAAATAAAATAAAAGATATACGGAACGTCAATATAAACCTTTGCCCGTTAGAACTCTCACTACGTATATATAAAAAAGATCCAACGTCGATTGCGTATACATACAAGAACAGTATCATATTTACTGTGCGCTATGAACTAGGGTACACACTGTAAAGATATAACATACTCAGTATAATTTTCTTTTGTTTTCCATCCGTATATTATACGGATGGAAAAAAAATTTTTACAAATTTATTTTAAATTTTTCAAAAATCTAATAATTTTTCTTTAATTTTATAATTACTATACTTCAAAAATTAGCTGTTTTGACACATATTACATTACACTTTACGATAAAGCTAAAGATTTGAAACGCGTCTTAAGCGTTGGCTGGTCGAGCAAACGTTTTACAACTAAAACGAATTATTGGCAAACGAATTACAAGTAATATAATTTATAAAATTAACATGTAAATTGGTTTTATGAAATAAATGTGTATGAGTAATGTCAAATTTTTTTGGAGTTTCCAGTACATTAATTGCGACCTCTAAAATGGTCAAATTGTGTCAATAAAGATTATGTATAACTATTAAATAAAATAATTATGAATCTGTTTAAATTGCTAATATACGGATGGCGAACAGTTCATTATTTAATAAAAAGCAGATAAAACTGTTCTATACGCCGAATTATTGAGATTTTTCTATTAGGCAGAGAATAAGTTAACAGTAATTGTAAATCGTTAAAATTCATCGTCTTATGATTTTCCCTGTACTAATAAAGTAAATTTTACAAACATGCAATTAATTGAGACATTTCAAATCCAAAAATCATTGGATCGCACAAAATATTGTACAGTAAGCAAATGGCACAGGACACTTATGAGTGGCATTTTCTTGGGGAGGCCTATGTCGTGAACGACTACAGGCTGATGGATGGATGAATGGGGACTTTAATCTTTAAAGTCATGGCCCAAAATATAATGCATCTCAATAGAGATGCAATATATAACAATAGTAATAAACAATAAAACTTAGTAATATTAGTAAATTCTACATTCGCAACAATAGAAGTATAACAGATTTTTTTTATGTTACTATTTAACTTTTGTAACGGTGATACGGTAATTGAAGCCCTTTGAATTATTAATTATAACTGAATTATAAATGAACTGAATTATAATTGAATATCAGTAAAAGTTTCAATAAAATAATCCTTTTTTGTCGTACTATTTCTGTTAAAATTTACCTTATTTCCGTTTCCGTTTTCAAGTTTTGCCGAACTTACTGATAAATAGTTTAAAATAGCTTTCTAAATAACCTATTTTATTTTTTGTAATGTGTACAAGATAAAAAATTTACAAGTGTTTAAAATTCTCAGCTTTTCTATACATAATATGAATGTATTGTGCTTATATATCTATTGAATAACTATAGACGAAAACCGAATTAAAATACGACGAGTTTGTTTAATACTATGTAGAGAAACGTATTTCCTATACATTCATTAAGAAATAATTAATATTAGGGAACGTACTCGCACTACGTAACCCATTTTTTTTTTCAATTTTCAACAACAGCGTCCGCACACAAATGCAGACTCAATTTTATTCAAGCATAGTATTTTTGCTGATCAATAAATAGATCACGTAATATGTGTACGTTCCATTACGTATGATAGGATGATACAACTAGTAATTACAGAGCATTGTACCCGAGACATAGACGCACACAAACACACACATTGCAAGTACATACAAATAATGCTTATTGTACAATAATGTAACATGCCATACACTTGCACGACATCATACGATTACTTTATGCTTACTTGCCACTGCAGGGCCGGCGCCGATACCCACTGAAATCACAACTAGTGTTAATCTACGAAGGTGCCCGATACTAAAAATTTTGTCTATATCATATATACGACGCCAATATCGTAATAAGTGGTATTTGTTGAAAATATTTAATACACACGAAACAGCAGAGCATACCGGACGGAGCATAGACGGAAAGATGCATAATATTTATGTAAAAAGTACGAGAAATAAACCCATTTTAAAAGAAGCAATTGATTGAAATCATTTTCCATATTTTTTGCCCTGTTGGCGACGTAAAGAGGATACGATACACCATCATCTTGCCCGTGGGTGTCGTAAACACGATTAAAGGATATACAGCTAATTTCGGTTATAACGACGGCGGAGGGATCGGATCGATCGATCGATTCGAATATCCGAAATAATTATATTAACACTTTTACTTTAACAGTAAATGTACGTCCAGGAACTATGTTCATAAGCACACTGAAACACTGTTTACTCACTGGAAATTGGCTACATAACTGATTCATAATTTTAACTTCGTGCACATGCTAAGTAACCCTACACACAAACAAAGCATTTGACCATCTGCGAATGTGAATCGAGGATAAGAAAGATTAACAGTTAAAGCTTATGAATGAGTCTTTGTGTCTTTGCCGACTCAGTCGCGACATCCGCAAGCAATTTCTAGGAATCTGTCCCAAATAGTCCATAAAAACAAGTCGGTATACCCGAATTCGGCGTTATATCCGGCGTCGCTATTGGCGAATATATTTCCTACAGAAGGATGCTTTACGTTCTAGGAACGTAAGTTCGGCGTCGCTATAACCGAAAAGTCGTTACAACCGAGGTCGTTATAAATCTATTGTAATTCGCAGATAATCGTATTTATTTATATTTTAAGAATTTTATATAAATTTCACTATTATTTTTATACTATACACCACTTATTTCGATCTTAGGGTCGGATAAAGTTAAATCCACATCCTTAATTCATGTTGCCAAATCATGGACACCCTCTAATACTATGACCAACCCCGGATTAATGTTCTACTTATTTCTTTTTTACAATATACACACACACACACTTGCGGGCCGTAAAGTGGATGAATTCGATATTAGTTTTATATAAATATAAAAGGAACATTACATGATTTTAACTGTTAAAAATGTAGTTAAATTATTGCTAGAAATATATAACAAATTAGTGATTTTTATTCAGTAGCACTGGCACTTTCCAGCACATCCCTCCCTAAAGGGGGACAGCGCCATGATTGACTCACATAGCATTACACTCCGCCGACAACAGACGTTAATCCTTGTGTCGCTCATTACAAAAATGCAATTGACAAACAAACGATACACCTAAATTCAATAATTTATGTATCCAAGATTATCAAGCGTGAGAATCGAACCCACGACACTCGATGGCAGTCATCTGTGCAAACTATATACGTAAACTTCAAGCTTAATTTTCTTGTGTAGGGCTCCAACCCACAGGTAAGTCTCTGATCAATAATCATCATTTCAGCTCATATACGTCCCACTGTTAGGCTCGATCCTCCTCCACAATAAGAGAGAAATTGACCTCCTATACCAGACTGGTTAGGCGTGTTGGTTTTAGTTCGAGTTTTCCTTATACATAGATGTTGTATGTATCTATAATCCCATAGTCGTCTTTTACGACACCCACTGGCAAGAGAGAGGGGTGGTAAACTGTATTCTTATCTTCGTCACCATGCGGATAAGTCGCTAATAATTATCTAAAAGTAACCAGTTAAAATCGAATAATGTTAAATTTATACAATTAATGCAGTTTTCAAAAATCCGTTATAAGTTATAACGATGACATTAGAATCAGATGTTCGTGTTTACTGATCCTTTATATATTATTTTGTATATAATTAAATATATATATTTTTTTATAACGGATAATTAAAAAGTTATAACAAATATTAATGAATAAATAATAACTTTATGAACGTGCTTTGTGCTTAATAAACTTGTCATTCACATAACACAGTACTAATTTATATGTTAAGGTGAATTAGATGATGTACGAATCGGTATGAGATATACGTTTTAACAGTTTTTTAACAACTTTATAAATGTACGTGTTTGATGTTAAATGAACCGAATTTAGTTAGAATATTGTTACCACACCATAGATTCGTTTCCGAAACTACTACGAACTTCATGATGAAAACTATGTAAAAATAAACAAGATTACAATAAAAATAAAACGTTATTTGTAAACGATATTCATTAATTTAGATAACAAAAAAAAATATTGTTACAAATGTCACTTTTTGATAAATTAATCATTTTTACAATCTCAACCATGAAAAAAAACATAAATTTTTTATATACGCATTAACTAACAATAAAAATAGGCAATCCCACAACAGCCTAAAAACAGATTTATAATTTAACGTTCAACATTTTACCTACTGAGTTCAATTTTTTTTTTTAATATAATTGTATTTCTTTTGGATCAAAATTCGCGATATGAGTAGTCACATTTTTTTTAAATAGATAAGTAATATATCTTACCTTATGCTTAGGTCCCAATCGCCTGTTGAGGTAATTAGATATACTTTTGATAATACTCTTGCTTCTCCTTTCCGTTGCAAGCTCAGGGTCTGAGAAAGATGGTGTGACAGGCAGAGAGGAGAGTGGGGGGGCGGGTCTCGGCGGCACTGGTGGCTCGGGTAAGATCGGCGGTGGTGGAACAGGCGGAGGAACAGTTTGAGGGCACGGAGAAAATCTCGACTTGCGTGCTGCCTTCCTGCCGGGTCGGGGACCATTTCCTAATCTTTCCAAAACCAATCTTCGTACCACTTCCGTTTGCTCGTCCCTTTTTCGTTTAATTTCTTGTACTTTATCTGTAGTATTTGATTGTAAGGAGTTCAATGGTGATAGTGAGCTGGAACTTAGATTCATAGGCACGTCAAAACTTCTTGTCGGCGAGTCTAAAGTGCGTGATATTGATCTATTAAATGTTTCGCTTGCCGATCTACATATAGCGGGCGAGTATAATCTTATAGAGCATGCACCACTGCATGGTGTTGATGTAACTAATTTAGTATTTATAGTATCTGCGATTAATGGTGGTGAAACTTCAGAGTTTTCCGCCTCAACCAGTTTCTCCTTATCAAGTGGCGGTGACATCTCCGATAGACTCAATGAATCAATCTGATTATCCATTTTCGGTTCAATAAATTCATCTAATTCCCGATGTTCGTTAAGTTCGCTGCTATCGTTATTCGCTACATTTTCAATTGTTAATTTATTCTCATTTATTGTATCGTTTTCTATCGACTTTAATAGTTTGGGCGATTTTAGATCGCAGTGTTCTAAATCGGAGTCTATATGTTCAATAGAATCCAAAAAGTTCAAATTCTGATTGATGTTAATCTCTTGACTGACAGGTTTGAAAGTAGTCTCTGAAAAGTTTCTTTCAATAAAATTCATTGAGCGATCATTGTTTAAAGAATAAGGATCGTAATCGTTCTCTACGAGCTCCATATAACCCTCGTTTTTGGGTGTGACTGGTGTTTCCAACGATGGGTCCTGATCACCTTCATCAGCGAACTCGAAATATTCCAAAGCATTCGAATATACTATCTTCTCAACAGGACTAACACGACCGCAAACATGAGAAGCGACTGCTGAAATATTTTTGGCGTTATGCACCAATTTGGGACCGCTCAGAGTTCGTGGGTTCTTACTACGTTTTTTCTCGTCCCTGTCTTCGAAAGCGCAGTCGTCCAATACAGCACTTTCAGCCGCCCAATCAGATAGTTCCGTTTCAGTCAATGCTAATGTGGTAGCCTCCCTACATGATTCAGATGAATCTGAATCAGCACATAGCACTGTAGTACCAGTAGCAGAACCTGACGCTTTCTCTTCCTCAGTACTGGTGATTAACATCAAACTATCTAATTGTATGAGTTCACCACCCTCATCGTGGACTTCGACTCTTGGTACCGGTTGATTCGGAGCTGTCTCGGTATGAGAAGAATCATCAGATAGAGAATATGATTCTAAATCTGGTTCTTTTACTTCTTCAGTAGGTTCTATTCGCCGATCTTTACCAAGTGGAGTATCACCTTTAGTGAGTAAGTCTACGGGCGCATCTTCACATAAGTTTATAATGATGTCAGGCATAGGTTTTGGTGGTGTTTTCTTTTGCTCAGTGGCTAATTGAAACGTGACTACAGGGTTATTTGGCTGTATTTGTGAGCTCGTGGTGACAGCTGGATGTAACATCTTTTGAAATTCTGTTATTGTCGATCTGAAGGCTTCGAATTTGGTGTCAATTTGGGAGGTGGAATCAGATCTCCTGACCGCTGGTGGTGATGGTTCGCCTAGTAAATATCGTCGCTTGAGTTCTAGTGCGCGTTTAGTGGCCAATCCTCCAGCTGAACGTGTACGACTGAGCGGGTAGTCTTGAGGAGGCGGTGGGGCGGGAGCCGTAGCCTCTGTGACGAGGATGGCAGGCGGCGGAGGTGCCGGGAGAACCTCCTCAGCGAACTCGCTGTCCGTTGACACTTCAGTCGCCGATGAAACTTGCACAACCTCATCGCTGGAGTCGCTCTCCTCCTCAGATTCCACCTGTATTAAAGCTTAGTTATATACAAATGTGTACATATCCCATATGGTGAGATTCAAAGCCGCATCTCGACCACAAAGCGTGTGGTGCAAGGTTGATAGAAAGGTGCGAAGCAACCACACTAACTTACCGTCTGATGGCGGAGACCATTGCCTATACATATTTATATACAAATAAATCGTTTGAAATATATAATGATATATTAACATACATATGTTGTATGATGTGTGTATGTGTGTGTGTGTTTATATATTAAGTGTTAATATGTTTAACTACACAATGAGAGTAGTGGTATAAGCAGCGACCTCTAGTGTTAGCAGTTTTGTACGATGCACGAAAAAATGTATCTTGTCTAGCTTGGTGTTAAGCAACACATGGATTGATTCTCTAAGTGTCGAGCTTTGTCTATAAAAAAAAAACTATTGAACTTAGCGAACCACATCTTTATGTATATATTTTTTGTGTATATGTGTATGTCAATGAACTCCTCCTAAACGGCTGGACTGATGTTGATGAAATTTTAGAATTCAAGAATGGTTTATTTCACAATTGGATCCAGTAGGAATTTCAACTATTAACTTTTATTTTCAATGAGAATTCCTTTTATTTTATTTGAACAGAAGAACGTCTGTTGGTTCAGCTATACAGCTATACAAGTAATATATATTTTTTACTCTTAAAGTTTTTATATTCAATTTGCTTAGGTTAATAGTGAATTCAGAAGTTTCTTAATAACGAGTTAATTAATCTTTCACACATGATACGTATATACTATGAAAATTGAAAAGCAATGACTTTATAAAAATGAACTAATCTGTCAAATATATCTATTATTGTCTGTATGTGTTATATTAATTATATATACATAATAAATGACGACATACTTCAAACGATCAAAAACATATAATAAAAAAAACAATTCACGTAAATTAAAACAATTATTTACATATATAAATATATATGTACATATAATGCTATATAATACATAATTATAATCATGTTAAAAGCAAGTTAAATAAACACATAAAATAAATTATATCATACTATATTTTATTCATACATAAGAAATTAAAAAAAAACTAATAAGACATTTAAAAGCGCCATCGATTCAGTTAACTTACTGTTTTATTTTACATATTGAATTTTATTAATTTTAAAATAATAATTCATGCCAATACTTTGGTAAATTATTTCTATAATAACAATTAAAAATACGGTCATTTAATGATCACTGAACGGTCTTTTAAGTCTAATTCAGGCCGTCAGATAAGTCGATCAATTGCTCCTATTTTAACCTACTTAAGAGGTGTCCTAAATAATTTTTGCTAATTCTAAGTAATCCTTTACCAAAATTATCACCTACACTTAACAACGAGCTATGTACATAAAAATTTTGATATACCGACCCTAGCATTTAGAAGGATATTTAAAATGTTTATAACTGCAACTGATGTTTTTAAATATATATATGTATAAATGTTGACAGACTAAAAACCCATTGTATTTGATACGAATATATCCTTCATACATTCAAAACTAATACTTCCTACTTAATAGTAACAAGTTTAGTTAATAATTTGAACTGAACTAACAAACTGCCATCACGACCGGTATTAAGATCTAATCAAATATTCTTGCCATGGAATATCACCGCTTAAATAATAGTTAATATTTTCTCTCAATCCGTGTGGTGACGGAATAAGAATACAATTCACCACGCCCTATCTTGCCCCTGGATGTCGTAAAAGACGACTAAGGGATTCAATACGCATATAACATCTATACAAGAGAAGGAAAACTAAATAAAACCCTATACCAACCAGCATGGTATAGTAAGGTAACTTTCCCTCCTATATTGGAGGAGACTCCAGCCCAGCAGTGGGATGTTTATGAGCTGAAATGATCTTGATTTCAACCTATATAAGTCCCACTGTTGGGTTCAGGCCTACTCCACAATGGAAAGAAAGTATACACTATACCGCCGTGTTCAGACGTGTTGGCGTAAGGTTCTATGTCGAGTTTGCCTTTATCTTGCATAGATATTATCTGCAACATAAGAGTTAACTACTTAGCTACCTCATATAGAAACACGATATACGTCGTTTGCATAGATTGATAGTTATAACCAATCCGTGGTCGAAGCCTTCCATCAAGTGTATTTGTATAGTCTTTCATCCCACTAATATTATAAACGCGAAAGTTTGTGAGTATATTTGTGGCTCTTTCACGCAAAAACTAATGAATGGATTTTGATGAAATTTCACAATAATACAGCTTACATATCAGAATAACACATAGGTTATAATTTATCCCGATATTCCCACGGGAAGGGGAACTATATGATAAAACCGCAGGGCGCTGCTAGTCAAATATAATGGTATAGAATATTTGGTTAAGTTTTAAGACCGGGCGCTTTAGCAATATCAATACTTTTAGCAAATGTTACCAAGATGGTACCGCGGTTGGTATTAACGCGCCCAGTGATGTGTCAGTCTGCTTTCACGACACCCAGACTTCGATAATATTGCACTATGTACCCCGACATTTTTCACTAAATAAGTATCAAAATTTTTATAATGGATAATTCAGCTCTTATAATAAATTCAATTAGAATCTGATCAAGTCATGTTCTAACATTTAATTATATATACTATAAATGCAAAACTCTGTGTGTATAACACTTAATACTAAAAGGCTACCCTCTATCAAGTAAATTTTAATATAAAGATAGTTCACACCCATGAGTGAGTTGCTGTATATATATACTTTTAATATAGTCATATTTAGACCCTATAAATAAGGAACTTTGAGACGTCACCTACGTTAGCTAATACGTTTATAATTACGATGATATAAGAATATAATATATAAACATATGTTATATTGGTATTTTGCATACTTTTTATATACGGTAGACTAAAAACCTAAAAACTACATCGATTTGTGAAAACAATATAACATTTATAGTCATATTGAGCGAGTTACAAGAATTACAATTTTATGAATAAGAAAGAAAGGGCAATACAAATATTGTGACGTCAGCGTTACAGTCTCTACACTCTGTGTTTCTCCTAACAAAAATCTTTGCCTAACTAAATAGAATATGCCCTCACCAATAACTTCAAAATCTTGTAACTTATTTAATAAAAGATATTCGTAATAATTTAATATATTGATAGTACTTATAGCCATTTATAAACCGATCGTTTGTAAACTATTGACAAGTACGAATAAATTATGATAAATGAATATTTTATACGAATGAAATTTAAGTAAAATAACAATTACAACAAACATATATGTTTAAAATTATAAGCAATTTTTATATTCTTAGTAAAGCAAATCACATAAAAAGCCTAAGCGATCTAAATATCGGACATACAGTTATTCGTTAAATTTACAAGACGTCCGAACGTAATTAACTTGACAGTTTGAGGAGATGATCTAATAAAAAATTCAAAGCGATCACCCATCACCTATCTATGGAGCTTCCACCATAAACCGTTTACGTTTCAACTGATATAGATATGTAACTAACGACAAATTATTTAAATTTATTGAAGTACTTATGCGAAAATTTCGCACCTATTAGTGGAGGATTTATTACATATATAACTGTAACCTAGCAACTGCATCATTTTAATAGACAAGACTTTAAGGTAGCCTATCATCATTATCTTTATGAATTATGTATCAGCTTTAATATCGATATTGTGAATATACATCTCAATAATTAAGACATAGATTTGTTTATATAGTTGATTTATAGTTTTTAAAATATATTAAGTTTGAAATAAAACAGTAAGCTGCGGATGTAAGTTAGTGTGGGCAAACTACACACTTTGCCGCGCCTCGCCACCGCCCATTTAGTTATGCTAGCATTGTTATATGACACATGCAAACAAACGTTTCATTGTAAAAATAACTTTGTGTTATAATAGTCATTTGAGATAATTTTTATACAACAAAATATTTAACAATATTATAGAGTTACCGACTCCTAGATTGTAAGGAAAAGTACTCAGTAGTCGATACTTTGAAGTATCGATACTTTACTACTTCTACTAGTATCGATACTTTTACTACTACTAATAGTTTCGATATTTTAGTGAGTACCATACTTTTTTTATCGATACTACTCATGAGTACAGTATCGATACTTTCTATACGATATCGTGTCCCTAATTATATGTTAACACGCTGTCATTATCTATACCAATAAATAAAATTGGAGTGTCTGTTTGTAATGTCAAAATAATAGGCTTTTTTCATGCTCACACGGTTATTTGCACGACACCTATGCCTAAAATAGCAATTAAAAAATTTTTGTCTGTCTGTCTGTCTGTTTGTTCCGGGTAATCTTCAAAACGGCTGGACCGATTTCAAAAATTCTTTCACCAATGGAAAGCTATAATATCAGGGCGTAAACTAGGCTATATTTTATCCCGGTATTCCCACGGGAACGGGAACTACGCGGGTAAAATGACTATAACCTATAACCGAAGCGAAGCGAGGGCGGGTTGCTAGTTTTTAATACGTTACTATTCAATCAAACTGTGAATGTTTGTTTAGCAATTGGGGAGGGATATAATAGCATGTTTGGGCGGCGGTGTATGCGGGCGCGGCATGGGTCGCACCTCCCTACTTGTTGCACGACATGTCGCGCAACTTGTCGCGCGAGCTGTCGACTAGGCGACACAGCAGCGCGGTACCTCGCTGCTGTCGGTCGGTGGTCGCGCATCAGCCGGTACTTCACGTCGCCTCGCCTCGCGCGCCGCACGCATTCGTGAACACGATTCGTTGCCTGATGATTCAGCACCTATATATATGACATCATTATATTAGCCCATATACAATTCCGTGTAGTGACGGAGTAAGAATACAATTTACCACTCCTTATTTTGCCCGTGGATGTAGTAAAAGACGACTACGAGATACAATATGAACATAACATCTGTGTAAGAAAAAGAAAACTTGAAATGAAACCCTATACTAACATGTCTGACCAGCACGGTATAGTAGGTCTAGTTCCCTCTTAATGTGGAGGAGGCTCAAGCCCAGCAGTGGGACGAGTAGGAGCCGAGATGATAATGATATACGTACCACTGCTGGGCTAGAATCTACACAATGAGTGGGATATAATATACCACGCAAAATAGACAGAATTTATTTCGTATTATACTTTTTCGCAGTATTAATTACTTCCGTACTTTCTCGTTATTTTTTAAGATCATTTATGGGGAAGGAATAGGTGATAACACATTCCATTCATACCATTTAATTTTCATCTTTACAACTTCATCAGGGCCGGATTATCCATAAGTTGTATTAGGCAACTGCCTAGAGGCCCCAAGCATGCACCAAGAAAAACATTTAATCGAACGAATTTTTTTTGGAAATTTGTTTACTTCCTCAATATTTTTTTTTATTGCTGTTGGTGGCAAAAGAGAAAAAAAGCGTCGGGCCGGTCGGGCCAACCACTGAAAACAAGGAACTGTGCACCGCTGGTCGTCCCAACGACGAAGGCGACATGCTATCGGTTGGGTTACGGGGCCGCGCGCCGTCCCTGTGTCGCTCCAGACGGAGCGGGGCGACGGGTGCGCTAACCATAGCCCACTCCAAAAAAAAAAAAGATCTATTCCTTAGTTCAGAGCGTTGAATTAAAAAAAAAGAGCTTAAATACTACGCCAAGTGTCTTACCATCGTCCGAATAGTCGTCGTATCCGAATGAGTCATCAGATATATATACAACGGAGTCGTCCGATGCGTATGCTGTGTGATCCGGCCGTGCGGCGGACTCGAGCGGTGCTGGGGATGCGACCGCCTCGTTGTCGCTATCCGCCGCGTCGGTGTACTCGTCAGAGCTGGACTCCTCTTCGTCACTGAAATATCAAATATATATTTAACAGTTACGACGCCAAGCGAAATTTTGCTCACGAATAATTTATGATTTGAGAGTCAATTAGGAGTATTTTGTTGATCCAAAATTTGGTATGTAATGCTCTTAAAATTGAATAATAATCTTAAAATTCAATAATATCGAAAAAATATCCATATTTTTCCTCGTGACCACTTTTTAACTTCGTTCGTTGCGAAGTTGTCGTGATGAGCTTTTTTTTAGCTAATTTCTAGGAGTAAGTAATAACTTATCATCAGTTTCGTGCCAGCATTTTTACAGTTAAGTTTACGGTGATTTTGTAGAATAAATACTTTACAAGAAAATATAAAACAACAAATAAATATCGACCCTCGATATTTACTTTTTAGTATCGTACTATCGATAAATCGTCCAAAAATATACCGGTGATGAGTATTGATATTTTTAAAATATAATATCGATATTTCGATATATCGATATTTTATCAACAGCCCTAGCCTCCTCCACAATTGACCTGCTATACCACGCTTATCAAACGTGCCCTTATAGGCTTTTATTTTTGTTTTGTCTTCTCTTGCATAGATATTATCTGCATATCATATTCTTTAATCGTCTTTTACGGCACCCACGGGCAGAGTGGGGCAAAAATTAATTGTTAAAACCATTAACAAATAACAATTAAATTGAAAAATTCAGTTGCAACTGACAACTAAAATAATTAATTGTAATTGCAACTAATACAACAATTAATTAACTGTGCTTGTAAAACTTTGCAATTATAATTGATTAATTGTTTAATGTGTATTTACAGTTAACAATTAATGAATGTCAGTGATTGGAAAATGTAACATTCAAGAGCATCTTTCTTAATATTCTCAAAGCTATTGAAAACTTGTATTTGAGGACGTATTAAAATGTCTACATTCAATAATGTGTAATTGATATACTAAATAATTGATTAAATTGCAAATAAAATTTTAATTGCAATTAAATTAATTGAAAACTACAATTGATAGATTTAATCGCAATTGATTTAATTTTGTATTTCACAATTACTAAATAATTGAATTGATTTAATTGCAATTAATTTAGGTAATTACAATTAAAATTGTAATTGTTTGCTTTTACAATTAATAATTTAATTCAATTGTGGCCAACATTGCCCACGGATAAAATGTGATAAGAAGACGTAGAAGAATGGATGAAACAAAAACGTTATATATACCTTAGTCCACCCGCACCAGATGTCTCCGATGCGAGGAAGTTCCGATCAGTCCATTCGTCTTCGTCTATCTCCCTGGCGCCGCTGTCGGACAACTCGAGGCTGATGCGTTCGGGTGTGGTCGGCGGCTGTGAGGCTAGTCCAATAGCATCTGGTACACTAACGCCCGAGTGACGGAGACACACAAGGCGGCTACCGTAACGCTCCATCGTGTAGTTACTATGAATATATATATGTATGATTATCATGGTGAAATGGCAATGGGCAGACCACGTCACTCGTCGAACCAACAACAGTCGAACCAACAACAGTCGAAGAAGAAAGTATCTCGAGTGAAGACCACGAACTCCCTACTGAATGGACTAACGACATCTTGAAAGCCGCAAGGAACCGTTGGTTTCAAAACCGTTCCTAGTGGCATTCTCATGCGAAGGCCTATGGCTAGGTCTAACAGTGGATGTTTATGGACTAATAGATGGATGGATCATCATCTCAGCCTATATACATCCCACTATTAGGTTCAAGCCTCCTCTATATTAAAAGGGAAATTGACCTTCTATGCACCCTTCTATGGCACGCTGATTAGACGTTTCAATTGCAGTTTTGCTTCTCTGGCATAAATGTTATATGATTATTAGAATACCTTAATCGCCACCCACAGGCAAAATAGGGGGTGGTGAATTGTATTTGTATATCTGTCACCACATGGATATAATACATTTCTCAAATGTTATTAGTGGAATGTCTCTAACACGAACCTCGTTACGTCATAATCCTTTGTATCTCGAAATGCCATTCGCTTCCACTGATATACTAAATACGTGGTATTCGTATTGTTTCTTGTATGTTGCTGTGTTTCTATTTGTTGTTGTTGTATGTTATTGGCTTGCGATATAGTGATAGTACGTGTTTATACTCTATAACCTGATTTTAAAAAGCTGATTTTGTAAGTTGTAATTAGTAAAATATAATGGCGTCTTAGAATGCCCTAATACGTTTAAATTACTACCATAAAATCTAAAACAGCTTCATTTTGATTTTTTGCGCTTCGTTCGATTAGATTTTCTAAGCAACTTAAACATCACGGAATTCTAAATTGAAATTTTAAAAAATGGTGCAATCGAACTACTTGATACGTAGACATCATTTTTTTACATTCCTCTTGACAATCGAGCTATTGAAATTCCCTCGTAAAATGACTGTTACTTGCCTACGTCCCACAACTGGCATACGATCACAAGTTGACTACTAGAAGAGCCATCACTCCACTTCTTAGTGAAGTTGTATACAGTTACGACTCACCCAGGTCGAAGTACAGCCTTACATACGGCACATCGGAAGCATGCTCGGTGAAGATGTAGACCATCAGCTGTGACACCCTCAGCGGCGAACACTCTCGTACCACATGCTGCACACTGCATACCAGTGAACGATGGACCACGCCACATTGGCTTCTTAATCTAAACGAGTACATGTTAAAATTTTTATATAATCACACTACATTTGTCATCATGTTAGGTCATTTCCCTCCGGCTGCTGGTTCCCAGCCTCCTATACCATACAGGAAATTGACTTACTATAATACTCTGGTCAGACTTGTTGAAATAGGCTTTTAGTTTTCCTTGAAGGTAAGCAATGTAGTTTTACTCCACCACCATTATGGAGTACACCTCCATTGTGTATGATATAACAGTCATTTTCTTCTTTCCTACTAATACAAGGTAATTGAAGCCAATGTAGAGTTACAATTTTGTTTCACAAGTTTGGATTTTTATTAATAATTGGTCATGAGTAATTAAAATCGCCTCCTTCAACAGCTATGGTCACACTGATAATGGAATCTTCTGAGAAATTTAGTCGCGAACGAAAACATTCGTAAAGCACTTTTATATAATGTTCACTACACCGAAACATTTCCTCCACATAACATAAAATGCCATAAAAGTTATTTAGCACAAAATTATCGACCATGACGCTTTCACACCCACCAAAATTGTCATATAACAGTCGTAAGTGAGCATGAGAAACAATGATATAATACTCTTTTTTAGTGAAAGGCTATGGTCCAGTTACACCTCAACCAAATCGCCCGGAGTCGTGGTTCGGGGCTCTCGCTACCGAATTCTCGTTTGTGGAGATAGATATACTACTTACCTCATCCTTGATCTCTTTAGGCTCCTTGGAAACCTTCGTTGGTTCGGCATCTTGCTTTACAAATTTATTTGCCAAACTCGCAACCTGTGGAAATTTATATATAATAATAATAAAATAAACACTAAAACGTCACTTAAGGAAGAGAATGCGAGCGGCAATTTGGTTAAACCACCTAACTGGTGAAGCGCTTGACTTTACAAACATACAATACAAACAAACAGGCATAAATTACACCCAAAAGTTGTATGCAGGACGTTGATCTGAGATCCTATAATTTGTAGATTTTCTGCGTGAAAATAGAACCTACGACAGTAGGTTGGTATTTTAACCATTATGCCATCTAACGGACGATAGGGACACTAATCCAAATTCATAAAAATTGATTTCAATAATAAATACTTTAACGGAAATATTCATGCTAAGCCCATTGTACAGTGTAATCTATACCAGAATCGCCACGTTGAACAGGCATGTAATTAGTTTCTCAGAAGAGTCATTTTCTCCTGCTGATTCATTAGCTGATGTTTATGACTTCCATAATTAGGTAAGTGTTGATATTGTATTTTTAAACTATCAGCACATGGTGAATGTATTATTGAAGTTATACTTTTTTATACTCCAAATACCATTACTAAAAACCGACACTCTGAAGTTAGCTAGTAAACATTTTTTACGATGTACGCACACGACGGTGTGTCAAAAGTCAACTAGATAATGCATTATACTAAAACTGCCAATGTATTAAGTATCTTTTTTTCTATTATTAGCGTCCTTTTTTTATAAACGTAGGATAACGGGAAGGATAAAATTTCTTAAGAGAATAATTTCTTAAAAGATCTTTATCTTGTTACACCACAAAAGTATAATTTCTTACGTAAGTACATAAGTAAACACACATTTTTTAATTATTTAAACGGATATAAACACAATCTAAATATATATTTCATAAACGATTCACACTATTTTTATGTGAAATTTCTAGCTGTTAGCCGCAGATGGCTTCGGCGACTATGCTCGGACTATGGATGAGTGCTCAGGGCTTTTCAGAAGCTACAACCATAAAAAATAACCAATTACATATAGTTTAACAAAAGTATAGTCGATTAGTACTTATTACAGCTATCCATACATCAACCCATAGTCGCCGACAGTTGGACATAGGCCTCCGTACAATAATAATTCAACTCAGAACAGTCCAAGCCAATTAAGTCCAACGACGCCCTGCGACTTTTAGGATGTCGTCAATCCACCTAGCGGAGGCTCCTCCTTCGCTGCCTAGTCCGATACGTGGTAGCCATTCGATGACCCATATCTATGCAAATAAATAAAATTTAACTGAATTTAATGAAATTCTACCGTTCCCATGCCGTGCATGGTCCATAATTGCTACATAATTTACTTGTTAAAACCTTTTATACAATATAGAGTACAATAAAGTTTGAAATTGAAGTGTGTGTTTGTAATGTCAAAATAGTAGGTGTGTTCATGCTCACACGGCTATTTGTACGCTGGCTATGCATAAAAACCAGTTTAACATTTTTGTGTCTGTTTAACCCGGGTAATCTTCAAAACGGTTGGACTGATTCTGATAATATTTTAATACCAGACAGTTTGGCTATATAAGGAGTAATATAGGCTATTTTTTCTCTCAGTAAAACCTTATAAAAGTAGGGGGTAAAACGTCTGAAATCGAAGCAAGGCCTGGTCCTTATTTAGAAACATCATCCATCCATCCAACAGCCCGTGGACGTGCACTGTTAGTCCTAGACGAATGCCCAATGTTGCTCTGTTCAAATAAAATAACGCCACCTACCGGGTCCAATTGTGAATCTAGACCATTCTCAAATCCCCTTGAACACCCACAAAAAATTTCATCAACATCGGTCCAGCCGTTTAGGAGTTCAGTTACATATACACGTACCTAAAAAGATGTGTATAACACACAGTTATATTATAAATATTATGTGTGTTACTTCACATTCACGGACCATAGATTTCATTCAATGCTTACCATCAAATTCACATTTATATCTTGTAATATAGGCGGACAGTAATGCCAAGTGATGAATAAAATGTATACCTTTCTAGTGCCCTGGTCCGGTCTACCGGAGTCCTTGAGTTTCTGGTCGAGTTTCTGTAATGTTTCATCGATTTCCACCCACTTCTCTTCGTTGCCCTCGCCTTCTTTTAATTTTCTTTGACGGCCCAAAAACTAAAAACAATAACAGCTCCTATGAGTCCCACTGCTGAGCCCGAGCGTTCTTCGCGATAGGAGAGAAAGAGACCCACGCTGGTCAGACGGGTTGCTGTAATTTATTTCAAGCTTTCCTTCTTTTGCATATCTATTCTTTTCCTTCTTCATTTGTATTATAATGCCTCAGTTGTCTTTTACGACACCCACGAGCAAAGATGGGGATGGTGAATTGTATTCTTATTCTGTCACCACACGGAGGACAGTATAATAACAATTTGATTTTTTATACATAATAACTATTTTTTAAGACTACATCGTGCGCAAAGGGATAAACTTTTGTTTTGAGATGGACTTTACAAATTTAAAAGTAATGAACACAAACACACGGTACTCGGCATGTTCATATAGGTTTAATTTCGAGTTTTTCTTCTCTTGCACAGATGTTATATGCATATTATATCTTATAGTCGTCTTTTACGACATCCACGGGCAAGATAGGGAGTGGTGAATTGTATTCCTACTCCGTCACAACACGGTATAGTTAAACGTTTTAGTGTGTGTTTTATTATACTCAATTAATCGTCTTTTACAATATTCAAGGTAAGGAGTAGTAAATTATATTCTTACTCCCTCGTCATCGTCTCAGCTCATATACGTCCCACTGGTGGGCCTGAGCCTCCTACATAATGGGAGTGAAATTGACCTAATATAAGATGCTGGTCAGACAGGTTGCTATAGATGTTATCTGCATGTTATATTCCTAAGTTGTCCTATATGACACCCACGGGTAAGACATGGGGTAGTGAATTATATTCTTACTCCGTCACCATGCGGAAGAAATCCAATAAATCTAATAGTAAGCCGTGTAGTCAAGTAACAATAATTATATAGTAATACTGACCTGTTCCCGGTCCCATTTGGGCACACGTTCAGCAGTTCTAGGTTCGGGCCGGCCCAGTCTGTTCTCCATTATTTTTCGTTCAATTTCTTTCATATTCCAATCGTCCCTCTCAATCTTGCCCACTGACCTCATAAGGTCTTTAGGTTTAGATGGTCGAGTGGGGGATGAATTGGTTGTAGTTCCACTTAGCTCGGCGGCCAGTCGCGCGACACGGACACCACCACCGGCCGTTCTGCCGCCTCCTCCAACGATACGGCCTTCCTCCTATAGATAATATTTTACTATAGACATTTAAATTACAGGGATTTAGCATTTAACATGCTAGGTTAATAATAAAAACCTTTTTTTTTACGAGCGAAAAATAATTGTTACACGTGGGATTTGAACCCACATTTGATAGAAATCCATTCCAATCGTCTTAAGAATTAGCCGAGCGTGGACCTACGTATGACAATCAAATTATCGCTCATCTTTACGGGACACGTTTCAAACGCCATCTATGGGGTAAATTTGGTAATATTCTACATTATGATTACACTATTCAATAATTATTAGATCAGTTACAGATAAAAGTTGATTTTTTAAATAATGGTTTAGACACCAGCCTGCATGATTTTCTGGTTACTGCTTAAATAATAAATGTATCAACATTAACTTTAATATTAGCTTCACTAAAGCTGTTAATAGAATTCTGACATCAGTGGAGACATATAGAATGGGCATCTCTCTAACATTTTTAAAAATATGAGCCGATTTCTGACACACAAAATTGTAGGGACAAAATCCAAAATGTACCAAAATCCAATTATTATAATTATCTCGATTATGTGTTTCAGAATCAAAAAAAAATTTATAATATGGTACTTTTCAAGTTCAATTGTGATTCTCATTAACAATTAGAAGGCATGTTATGCCGACCATAAACAAATAATATATTATAAATTATGTCTACACATAAATAAACGTAAAAAGTCTGTAGTCGGTTAGTTTGAACACGGTGTCAATATAAAAACACAAGTGGTATTACATAGCATCATGCACACACAAAACGCTTATATAATATTGTTATAATCATCTTCATCGACGGTATCAAAACGTGCTTTATTAAATCTTTAATGGTTATATTTGGAGCAATCCAATGGGTAGCTTCTATTTTTGGAATCAAACTGACATATCTATAAAGTATATTTCTGATACAATGCCATTTCAATTAATGTCTAATAAATAATATATAGACCAAGACCATTTAAATTGCTCTCAACAACCTTTAAAGATCAGTTCCCCAACAAACAAAACGTATCATTGCATGCGACACACAGCCAGTCTCTCACATAGTGTTGCAGTTTTTTCTCCAATTTCTTCACGCGTTCATCAAAGTCAGGTGCCGATGCTCGATACTGCTGTAGTCCGTAATCATTCTCCAAATCGGCTGAAGGTTGAAAATCAAGTCTCGGCTCCGCGGCCAACATCTGAAGACTCTTCTCAAATCTCTGTTTCATAATCTCCCTAGCGGCCTTACGGCGACCGCCTTTCGGTCGTTTGGATTCTGTTGCTTTTCTCTGAACTAAATCCGACATCCTTTGCATTCTAAATGACATCTCATCGCTGTTTCTTCTTTGAGGAATCTCTGGCTGTCTTAAATATCTCTCCTGACCTAAACCTTGACCCTGTTTGATCAATTCAACGACTTTTTGACGTCGCAGAGCCATCTCTGGGTTGCCTATAACCTCTCGTTTGGATCTATCAGGACTAGGTGTGTCACGTCGTTTACCTTCAATGATTTCAGCCATACGTTGCATACGTAAAACCATTTCTGGGTTTGTAGCGGAACCGGATCGTACCGACCTTGATTCTGGACTAGGTGTATGCCTACGTTTGTGACCTTCGAATAGTTGCGCTATACGTTTTGTATTTGCAACCTCGGTAGCACCAATGGAGTTAGATCTTTTATATGGTAATGCAATTTCTGGACTTTGAGAGTGCCTCAATCTTTGGCTGTCTATTACCTCGGACAGTCTCCTCCCTTTGTTAGGCAGCGGACTTTCAGAAGACCTAATAAATTTCTTAGAGCTGTCAATTGAAGACGACCTTGGGAACACTTGTTTTATTTCTAAAGAAGGTGATCTACTGAAAGATTTCCTATTCACTTTACCCACTAAAGTGGTATCAGTGTCTGCAGATTCGTCTAAAATATCAGAAAAATCGGGTATTTTAATTGTATTAACATCAAGACCTTTCAATTTTCTGGGTGCTTTGACTGGTTTTTGAATACTCTGCTGGAAGAAATGGCCTAGTTTAAGTGGTTCTTTTACCTTAGTCCTCGTAGAACCTTGAAGCAGCTGCGCTAAAGATTGCCTCAGAACTTTGGGATCTGGTGATTCATCTGGATCTAGTAATGCAAGTATTTGCTCCTGAAGTTCTTTTTGTTTGTCCGTTTGCCTATCGTCGTCTATAGCGTCGTGACCCTCAATAAGGCGCGCCAATTGTGTAATGTCATTAAGGTCAAGTTTACCGATCTTTTTTCTTATATAATCAGCCGGATCGTTACTTACTTGTGGTGGGCGAACAGAGCGTCGTTTCTTTTTGTAGCTCGAATGTGATTTTTCTGCGTCAGCCGCATCTACACAGATTACATATAATAAAAAAAAATACTTTATATATTGTTTACTCTCCACGTGATATAAGATACTAGCTGACTCAACAGACGTTGTTCTGTTCAAATAAAATAAAAGGAATTCTCCTTGAACTTCGATAGTAGCGCCACCTACCGGGTCCAATTGTGAATCTAAACCATTCTCGAATCCCCTTGAACATGTACAACAAATTTCATCAACATCAGTCTAGCCATTTAGGAGCAGTTTAGTGACATACACACGTACAAGAAATTTATATATAAAGAAAGAAGATATTAGATTTATTTTAAAGAATCATAGGAGAAATTAGTAGTTTTGAGCCTGAATTTACTCGGATGGGCAATTTAAAAAAAAAAGTTTGTATAAATAACCTTTAAGTTATAATTAATAGTAGTATTGTATAAAGACAGTACGGAAACGTGGTCCCTAAATGTAGGCCTCATATCAAGGCTCAAAGTCGCTCAGCGTGCTATGGAGCGGGCTATGCTCGGGATTTCTCTGCGAGATAGAATCCGGAATATGTAAAACCGCAAAAGAACGGGTGTAACCGACATAGCACGAAGAATTAGCACGCTGAAGTGGCAATGGGCAGGCCACATCGCTCGACGAACCGACAACCGGTGGGGAAGAAAGGTTCTCGAGTGGCGACCACGTATCGGACGACGCAGTGTAGGACGCCCCCCACTAGGTGGACCGATGACCTAGTGAAAGTTGCTGGGCGTCGTTGGATGCAGGCGGCACAGGACCGCACATTGTGGCGCAACATGAGGGAGGCCTACGTCCAGCAGTGGACGGCAATAGGCTGAAATGATGATTGTATAAAAACAAGATAAAAACATAAAACGGGTACACATTGACAAAAATGAGGGTAGATTTAGTCGATCACCATTATCATCAGCATCACTGGTCATATAAGTCTGCCCGCTGAGCTAGAATCTCTCCATAATGGGAAGAAAATTGACTTCCTAAACCATGCTGGCCGGACGGGTTGGTATAGGATTTTATTTCGGATTTTCTTTCTTTTGCATAGATGTTATCTGAAATAATCCCTTTGTCGTCATTTATGACACCGACTGGTAAGACTGAGTAGTTCACCTCCTTGAGCGGTGAATTGTATTCTTACGCCGTGACACACGAAAACCATTTCATGTTATTTCGTCCCACACCTGGGCTCAATTCTATAATGTGAGGGAAATTGATCTACTGTTACGTCAGACGTGTTGATGTAGGTTTTGTTTTTTTTTATTGCAAACGAGCAAACAGTACACCTGATGGTAAGTGTTGCTGCTCCTTCTTTCCAACTCCTCCTCTTTAATCTTTTCTAACTAAATTTGTTGCGGGTCCCAAGACAATTAAAATCATATCCCGGGACTGCCTGAGGGTCAAATCTCGGTGTCATTTATGGAGACCATTGTGGATCCTGGCTTACAGGAGTTACAATGGTGGGAATATGTGGTGGGATTAGTCCCAAAAAAAAAAGTGTTGCTGTCGCTCATAGACCTTTGCAAGGCTGCTGCCTACCATGAAGAAAATGAAGGGAGTGTGAATGCATGCTTGGTTCGTTGATAGGTACTAAAGGTATCACTAAAACCCAACACACGCAAACACCCTCAGAAAATTGGTATTACGGCTTAACTTGCTTATCTTGAGTTCTTTAATAAAATATTATATTAACACTTAGAAAAAAATGTTACTCACTCGAATAAACTGACACGGGATGCTCTATATCCGATGTGCGTGCATGTTTCTCTTTCTTCATACTCTCCTTTATCTGAAAAACAAATTATTTCTTTTATTATAGTAAAAGATGGGCAGGCTTTCGTCTGAGTAGTAGCACTTTGTTCGGTGAGAGAGCCGGAAGCCCAATTTTCTGAGGGTGTTTGCGTGCGGTGGGTTTTGGTGATGCCTTTAGTTTCACCGAACCTCATTGTACGCATTCACACTCCCTTCGCTTTCTTCACGGTAGGCCGCTGCCTATCAAAAGTCCATGAGCGGCATCGACACTTACCATCAAGTGTGTACTGTTTGCTCGTTGGCAAAGTTAGCAATAAAAAAAGCAACCTACTTCATAGTAAGTGGTTGCTGCCGCTCATTCATTTGTGCTATATTAGGTGCATAGCTAAGATGCTGCACGCCGTAGCTCAGTAAGTATTGTGGGGAATAAAAAGAGTATAGAAAGAGACTTTGGGGGTTGGTAAATATTATCAACTAATATCCTATTCGCGGTGATAGAATCATAATACTCATCATCTCAGCCCATACACGTCACACTCGGGCTCGGGTCTCATCTACTACGGGAGGGAAATTGATTTACTATACCACGCTGGACAGACGTGATGGTAAAGGGTTCAAGTTTTCCTTCTCCTGCATAGATATTATATGCGTATTATCCAATCCCTTAGTCGTCTTTTACGATACTCACGGGGAAGAGAGGAGGTAGTGAAATTTATTCTTACTCCATCACCACACGGGAAATGATACTATTCATGATACCATTCTCTACAAATTCGTTTTACTACGAAAGTTTTATTATTGCTATAGAGGTCTCATTGGCAAATACGTACAAATTATTTCTTACAAATCGGAATAATTCCATAATCCGCATGCTTATAGTAAGCTGACGATTGCATATGGTGACATGGTGCTAAGGTGTTCCCAGGAGAGCGCTGATGTCCCATTTAGTGTCTATACAAGAATCATCCCATTGGAAACTACCCAGACGATACGAATCGTACCCCTTAGTACATTTAAATGGGGAAGGGAGTCTTCAAAAATACCACGCTTGGTCAAAGTTAGGCCTTGTCTGCATACTAAAGATAGTCTACGTTGGGTTGGCGAGTTAAAAATAAGAAACAGGACACGTGGTATGGGTACGTTCCCATACTTGTGTACTGTAATTACCTGATCAAAAACATCAGTTTCATGATGTATATGAGGTACTTCTCCTTTGAAAGCGTTGTACACCCGGCTCAAGTATGAGCGCAGTTTGGCATCAGGCACATCACGTAACGTACCACCAGATGAAAACGGTGCAATACCTGTTAACAGTTTAATTTTAATGAAACTTCTTAAGCTTTTAGATGATGTTGGGCTGGACGCGGAGGACAAGGAACTCGAAACCGATGGTCAGCCCAATGGCGAAGGGGGATGGAATACAGAGGGTTATGGGACCGTGCCCTTCGTCATCCCGGATGGGACGGACGGCGTGTGCTTTGACCATAATAACAGAAGGAAAGGGTTTTTTTAGCTGATGGCTGCTCTATTAAAGAATATTTTTTTGAAATTCAAAAAAATATTAAGTAGTAATAGTAGCAAAAAAATATTAGTATAAGTTCAATTCTTAATCTAAATCATTCTCGAATCCAATGGAACCCATACATACAAAAAAATAATCAAAATTGGTCCAGCCGATTCGAAGTGGTTCCACCACCTTAATCCTATCCCGTATTACTTCTATTGTGGTGTGCGGTATATTGATTACCGTGGGAAAGTGGTGTGTCTCACTTCCTTCTATTTTAAAATAATATTGATAATAAAATTTAGGGGTTGTTGATGAAAATGTGCACGGGGCCCTTAAGATAATGAAGCCTTATAATTAGAGTAAGCACAATATGCACTAAAAAGTCGTTGCTCACCGAACTCCTGCTGCAGAATGTGGTAGACGGTGCGTGATGGTGTGGAGGAAGTCAGTAAATCCGGGCGATACCTCTTGAGGAGTTCCGTCAGAGCTGCTGGACTAGCGGCTGCTTTTATACCAGGCTCAGTCCAAGCCACCCACGACATCAATGCTTCCTCGGATACTTCCGCTTCTGTAATATTAGTATCACGTATGTACCAATAAATCGAATATTTATTTTTATTTCACAGAAACGAAACTCGAAAAAAGTAAAATCGAGGATAATAGACTCAATATTATCCTCGATTTTTGGATTAAGCGACTACTCCATTTCCTAATTGAGCCATTTTTAATCAAATATATCTAATTATATCTTTTTCATTGCGTAAAACACTAATAAAACAAAATTTTCTATGAATGGAACCTAACTAAATCGGTTTACCGCACCCAAGTATGTCATGCATACTAAATTTTATAGAAATCGTTGGGACCGTTTCCGAAAATTATATTGAAATATACAACTGCACAGGGAGCGTAGTAGATAATATACCTATCTACCGTGCCAGTGTCACGGGTACAAATGTCAGACGGAACAACATATTGTGCGATCCACAAATTGTTGTTCTCAGTCGAACGTGGCGTGTCTGTCTATTTATTATGTTTGTAAGTCCCCCGCAATACAAGGACTATTTCCTTATGGCGAGATGTTATCTCTTAGAAAAGCAAAAATACAAAAATGTATCGTTTAAGTACAGAATATTATACGTACCTCTGCGTCGTTTCCTCAATGTGGGCGTAGCGTCTAATGGCAGCGGATCATCAGAATCATAGAATGACGTCACACGGTGAGGACTGACCGCAGTCCGATTCAGATTCGGATACCGAGTACCAGGATCTAAAGTGTACGCACCAAAATCACGATGGAGATTCTCCGGTGTTGTTTGAGCTGGGAAATATAATTATCATAATCATGAGTTCAGAAAACTTCACTTAAAACTTAAACTCAGTGTCTGAAAACACAGGTCTATGATCAGTGTGTGTTACCAGTAATGACTTATGGCACGGCAACGTGGTCCCTAAATGTAGGCCTCATAACGAAGCTCAAAGTCGCTCAACGTGCTATGGAGCGGGCCACGCTCGGGATTTCTCTGCGAGATAGAATCCGAAATACGGAAATCCGTAGAAGAACGGGTGTAATCGACATAGCACGAAGAATTAGCACACTAAAGTGGCAATAAGCAGGCCACATCGCTCGACGAACCGACAACCGCTGGGCAAGAAGCGTCGTTGGATGCAGGTGGTACAAGACCATACTCTATTGCATAACATGAGGGAAGCCTACATCCAGCATTGGAATTTTGAAAAATTTGAATTATATTTGAAAAAAAATTACATATCATTCATCATCATTATAGCTTATATATGTTTCACTGCTGGGCTCGAGCCTCCTCCACAATGAAAACGAAATTAACCTACTACACCACGGTGATCAAGTGGGTTGGTATAGGATATTATTTCGAGTTTTCCTTCTTTTGCATAGACATTTATGCATATTTAATCCCTCAGTCGTCTTTTATGACACCCACAGTTAAGACAAGGGGTGGGACGAGTGTTTTTTAATTTGCAGTATCAAGAATTAACAGGTCTTTCAACTTATTGACTACAGACTACACGACAGTATTTCATTTTGTATTATGATTAATGATAATTAATGACTATTATTCTATGTGGTGACAGAGTAAGAATACAACATGTTTGATCAGCATGGTATAGTAAATCATATTCTCTCACATTGTGGAGGAGGCCCGAGCCCAACAGGGGGACGTATGTGGGCTGCGATAATGATAATGACGATGAAAAAGTGTTACAATCATATCAATACTGTACTTAATAATCATCATCACAACTCATACACGAACTGCTGCTGGCAAGTGCCTCGTCCATAATGGGAGGCAAATTGAACTACTACACGACAGTGGTTAGACATGATGTTATAAAGTTTTCCTTTTTCTACATATCGATTAGGGTGGTTCATTTCCGCAAATTCTTTTTTCTTTCATTGCTCATGCAAAATATTAATCTACATATAGAAAAAAAAATTCTCACCAAGTTTGAGCTCTTAATATTAATTTTAAGTACTTACAATTTAAATTTAAAGCTTTACCATACAAAATGTATGAAAAAAAAATCTTTTATTTTTTCAAATTTCTTATACTTACCTGTCTTTTACAATATTGCAAATCGGTTTAATGGAACTTGTGGGGCATTTCACGCTCTTCAAAATAGTCTTAGTGTTTTTTTGTGTAACTCGCACTGGAGTTTCAGTAGGAGTCGTCAAAGTACAGTTTTTGAAAAAAATATATTTTCTTTTAATTTTTCGAGCAAACCACCAAAAGTAGGAAGAAAAAAAGACTGACTCATAAAAAAAAGTTATCCGACCAATATTTAATGAATTTACAGCCATTTTTATACCAGAAAATGTAAAAAATTGATAAATACTCATAATGTTATTTAGATTAATTTTTTCTATTTATTACCATTATATTCCCCTACACTAAGAACCTTTTTTTAAATTAGTATGATTTTTTATTATTTTATTTACATTTTCTTACGTTTTCCGGTATAAAAATGGCTGTAAATTCATTAAATATTGGTCGGATAACTTTTTTTTTATGAGTCAGTTCTTTTTTCTTCCTACTTTTGGCGGTTTCCTCGAAAAATTAAGAAAATATATTTTTTTTCAAAAACTGTACTTCGACGACTCCTACTGGTGAACCAGTGCGAGTTACATAAAAAAACACTAGGCCTATTTTGAAGAGCGTAAAATTCCCCACAAGTTCCATTAAACCGATTTGCAATATTGTAAAAGCCAGGTAAGCATTAGAAATTTGAAAAAATAAAAGATTTTTTTTCATACATTTTGAATGGTAAAACTTTAAATTTAAATTGTAAGTACTTAAAATTAATATTAAGAGCTCAAACTTGATGAGAATTTTTTTTCTATATGTAGATTAATATTTTGCATGAGCAACGAAAAAAAAATGTTTGCTGAAATGAACTACCCTAATATAGATATTACACATTATTAGTCCTTAGTCGCCTTTTACGACACCTACATGGATTGGAACATGGCAAAATAGATGCTCATGTTGCAATTCCTGAAAGGGTATAAAGGGAAAGGATATAATTCCAGTAGTGGTAGGACCATACTGTTAACAGTATGTCTACAGCCGCGGGCCGGTCCGTCCGGGATAGTACCACACTCTCGCAGGAAATCGTCATCTGAGTAGTAGCAATTTGTTACTGCGCTTCGTTAGGTGAACGAGAGAGCCGTTTTAGTGATGCCTTTAGAATTACAGAATCTCATTGCACGCATTCACACTCCCTTCGCTTTCTTCGCGGTAGGCAGCTGCCTAGCAAAGGTCCATATGAGCGGCAACACTTACTATCAGGTGTACTGTTTGCTGGTTTGCCACCGCTTGAAATAGAAAAAGGGAGTCGATTTCATAACACTCAATAAGGAAGATCGTTTGGGTCAAATGAAAAGACATTCAATACGGGGGATCGTTTGATTCACGTGAATATATAAATACTTACCCAGAAGTCTGTAAATAGATTCCCTTTCTGCGATAACCTCTAGCGGATGAGGCGTGGGATTCTGTCCCCATGATCTGACCGCCCAGGCTGCGTCTAGAGCAGACAGAAATCCTCTGGCGCAGCCGGAGCCGGTCGGCCAAAACGGTTCAAGGAGGCTATCACCAACAAGTTGACAAAGAAGACGACGTCCGTGACGTTCTAAAACCTGTAATGTTTTGTATTTTTTATGTTTTTTACTTGTAAAAATAATAATAATAAAAGATTTGCTAGCGCCACCTACAACGAACTAATGCATTATTTTACATAGTCTAAAACCAATGTTATAGGTGTCTTCAACCATTTTCATGGTGTGTAGGAGTAACAATACAATACACCATCCCTTTTCTTGCACGTAGGTGTCGTAAAATACCACTAAGGGATGCAGATAACATCTATGCGAGAGAAGGAAAGATCAAAATAAAACCCTATACCAACTTGAATGCGTGTAAATTGTAATATGTCAATTGTATTCTTGTAAAGTTACCCGCTATACAAGAATTAGTGACTTCCACCGAGATCAAGCAGTAGTCAGACCAATGGCGATGAAGGGGTTGTGGAGCCACACATTACCCTTTTGATCGCCTCAAACGAATTGGGCGAGGTGTGTCCAGACCTTAGCGACACAGAAAAGAAAGCAGCTAAAAGGACTGCCGACAGAATTAAAAACTTAATACTATGAAGATACTGTTGCTATTATTGTATCTTCAATTATGTATTTATTGATCGATTGATCGATCTATCGATCAATGGATAATTTGAATCAATCAAGTATATATCTGTCTCCCTTAAGTCATTGCTCTCAAAGACAACATAAGCAATTATCTGTCAAATTGTGATCCACAAAAAAATACCCACTGAGGTATATCTATGTAAATATATACACGGTAAACAAGGAAGTGTGCGGTGACGATGACGCGAGTTTCACGCTTTCTGTTCACCCAACGATGACGCGAGTCGTATATTAAGGAAGTTTTCATTTCAAAATGATGTACTGTGAAAAAAAAATGCTTACCATGCTGGCATTTTCGGCTGCATACATAGACGTAAAGTCGAACAGCGCAACGTCCGGCTCTCCATAGTGGTTCAACGCAAAATCACGTAGGGGCAACCGACCTTCTGTTGAAAACCGAGCCGCTTCTTGAGCGTACCTCATCAATGCCGCTCGGTCCACATTCTCAACGCTCAACAGTCTTGACACTTCTGCAAAGTCCTGCGGTAAATAAACACCGTTGTCGTTAAATACGTAATCGTAGTATACCCTTTAGATAGGATTATATTTAGGCCATCAGGTCGGCTGGTAGATAGAATACCTGACGTAACCTAACTCATACAGACACCGAACCTTTTCGAAAATAACCATAACTTTTATAATGGTTTCGTTCCCTAGTTGATAGTATTCATAATCTACACTAATATTATAAAGAGGAAACGTTGTATTTTGTATGTTTTTAAATTTCTTACAGGGTTGAGAGCCCTCAGCGCTCACCCATAGTCCGGGCTAAGCTGTGAAATCCATCTACGGCTAACAGCGATACACACACCAAAAAAAAATTGTATGTTTGTTACGAATAAACTCAAAAACTATTGTAAGGATTTCTATAATTCTTCCACCATTGGAATGCTACATTATCCCTGAGCAACTTAGGCTATATTTTATCCGGGTATTCGCGAGTAAGGCGACTGAAATCGAATCGAGGGCAGGCCACTATCGTCATTACACAGCAACTCTTAACAGTTTGAAAATAATATAAAGATACTTACATTAAGTAAAACACCTTTATCAAGTAGACTGTGTTTCTTAGCTGTCATCACGAAGTAGTGCGTATCATCTTTATAATATACGATATTCTCCAGATCTATACCGGTAACTTCGTTCAATTCTTTAAAGAATTTCTGATTGAATATAAATGCCACGCCGCTTATTTCTGGCACCTGTCGATTACAAATCATTATCAATATTTGTCTACATATTTAAGAGATCATCATAATCCTTACTAATATTATAAATGCTAAAGTATGTTTGTTTGTTTGTTACGCTTTCACGCAACTACCGAACTGATTTCAAAAATTCTTTCACCAATGGAAAGCTATCAAGGAGTAACATAGGCTATATTTTATCCCGGTATTCCCACGGGAACGGGAACTACGCGGATAAGGCAACTGAAACCGAAGCGAGGGCGGGTTACTAGTCATTCATACAGCTCATATAGGTCCCAACCAATAGGTAGGTAAATTGACCTACTATACCACAATGGTCAAACGTGTTGATATAGGGGTTTTATTTCGAGCTTTCCTTCTCTTGCTTTCCTTCTCTCTTGTTATATGCATATTATATCCTTTAGTTGTCTTTTACGACATCTACGGGCAAGATAGGGAGTGGTGAATTGTATTCTTACTCTGTCACCACGTATTTTTTTATCATTCCATCAAAAAAGTTAAAATACCAAAAATGTTAGTCGACTTACTATACTTAGGAGCCATCGATATATAGTTTGTGATGATAATGAAGGAAAGGTATTATATGCTGTATGTTTGAATATTATTGATTAATCATATTATAATATAAAGGTTTTATTACTAGCGTGATGTAGTAATTACTATCAGATCCCAGCAGTGAAATGTATAGAAGCCGAGACGATAATAACATAATGTTTAAATAGTTTTATTTTCATTACAAAAAGGGAGCCGTCGCACACGTACAAGACAGGAACTAATATGTCATAAAGTATTAATAACATTTTTTTGCCAGAAAATGATTATTTCTATTCAATAAATATTAATTTTCATTAGTATGCACCCGTGATGGGCAAAGTACGGCTCGCGGGCCAACTCCGGCCCGCGAAAGTATTTAATCCGGCCCGCCGAGAGTCCATCCATCCTAAATATTTTGCCAGCATTTTGGCGCGTAAAATAAAATCTGACGTTTATAATTGAAAATCTCCGAATTTTTAATGAAAGCTTCAATTCGTCAGGGCTTCAATTCGTGTTTTGAGCTTTTATTATCTCATAATTAACTTGCCATAATTGTTATTGGAAAATTCCATTCTATTCACCTATCGGTGAAGCTAAACATGCCGCGTAGTTCATGTGTTGGGAAATACGGGGCGCAAAGCGTGGTGAAATGTGAGGCGTAGGCGGCGGGGGCGAGAACGGAAAAACTCAATCAGAAATCGATTGACTGATGAACACCTTTTCGCATTGCTGAAAGTTACTTCGTCACAGATGGAACCTGGAACCTATAATTCTGGCCCTCCTCTAGAATTTCTTGAACTTTGTGGCACGCCATTAAAAAAGTTTCCCACCACTGGTATACGCTATAGATATGTGAGCTCAGTGTGGCGAGAGAGATAGCGCAAAGACGCTTTTTTTTTTATTACAAACGGTGGCAAACGAGCAAACGGTACACCTGATGGTAAGTGTTGCTGCCGCTCATGGACCCTTTACAAGGCCGTTGCCTACCGCGAAGAAAGCGAAGGGAGTGTGAATGCGTGCATTGAGGCTCGGTGATACCAAGGGCACCACCAAAACCCTCCACACGCAATCACACTCAGAAAGTTGGGCTTCCGGCTCTCTCGCTCACCGAACGAAGCGCAGTAACAAATTGCTACTACTCAGACGTCGATTTTCTGCGAGAGCATGGTACTGCCCCGGACGGACCGGAACTGTCGACAGTGTGGTCCTACCTACCTACCTACTCCTTGTGCACAACATCACGTCGCTCCTTCTCACTCGCACACTACTACGTATAGACTACGTATGTAGCGATTGTTGTCTACCACAATCAGGTTTGCCCTCGCATATTCCATCATATAGCGTGACGTTGTAACGCCACGAGCTGTTTACACCACGCCAATGACCAAGTTCACCCTCGCCTATAGATATTTCACATCACAAAGGAGTATGAGAACGAAGACTCAACAGTTGCCCAGATTTAATCAATATATCGCACGCCTCTATAAAAGAAGAAATATGGGATAATATTCAGGTGAGACAGGATAAAACTGCAACTTCTAATAACTTTTATGATGAACAGCTTCCAGACATTTTGCGCAAAAGTTATGTTGTTCTATTTTCTTTGTTTTTCTGTAAAAAACCATAATAATACTTACAGATGCTTCTTGTTCAGAATGCCTATTGATGAAGTTAGCAGTGATGGCCATTGCCAATTTCCCTCTGAATTCTTTCCTTTTAAAACCACGTAGTGTGTTTCTCTTGCCATCAGCGCCTACTAAAGCATCGAATTCGTACTGTGCCACCGGATGATCTGCAGGACTCACCCGCGCTCGCCAACCTAAAGCTGAAATAATCATTAAAATCAATTATAGGGACTTTACAAGGTTATAATGAGAGATGTGAAGAGATCTGGTTAAAAATTGAAAAGTAAATTACTACGGTAGGATTGAACACATCCGGGCGAGCCAGAATACTACCGATGATTACAGGCGCTACAGGCACCGGACCGTAGCTCGCTCCCAAAAGTGAAATGTTGCCAACATAAGAACTATTGGAACGTCTATAACGTCTATTAAGTGAGACCTGTGCAAATTTTGAAATGTACTTTAAGTGAGACCTGTGCAAATTTTTAAATGTACTTTAAGTGAGACCTGTGCAAATATTGGAACGTCTATTGAGTGAGATTTGTGCAAATATTGAAACGTATTTTAAGTGAGACATATGCAAATATTGTAACTTCTATTAAGTGAGACCTGTGCAAATATTGAAACGTACTTTAAGTGAGACCTGTGCAAATATAGTAACTTCTATTAAATGAAACCTGTGCAAATATTGGTAAGTCTCTTAAATGAGTCCTGTGCAAATATTGGAACGTCTATTGAGACCTGTTCAAAAATTGGAACGTATTTTAAATGAGACCTGAAAAAAATAGGTCTATATTCCTTGCAAAACATACAATTAAAGGAAATTAAGTGATGAGGAAATTACACCCAGACTCAGAACAGCAATTTGTGAATCGCACAAAGTACTGTCCTGCGTGGGCAACCAAGACCTTGACACGGTAAGTAGCAGTATCTTAACCATTACACCTTTTAATCAGTCGACATTGTACAGATATATCCTCTAATAAGAGATTAGTATCGATGTGAGAAAACACACTTGTGTTTACCTAACATGCTAAAGGATAGTGTAGTTATAATTATCACTTACTTTCTGAATTTTCGCTAACTGACGGTTCCAGTAATTCTTCAAAGCTAACACCTTCATGAAACTCTACGCCAAGTAACAACGCCACCTAAAACGGAAATATATCAACACTTAACGTATTCTTCGTTACCTTGAGCAATCAATTGCATAAAACTACGATAGATCTAAGCTTTTTTGTTTAAAGACATCAATATTCCCCGCATTAAATAATCAATCTTTGCCTCATGGACTTCATAAATATATAATTTTAACAGACACAAATCACACTAAGAATTGTTCTGCTTCGCGACAGAATCTACGTACAGGATAAAATTGGACCACTCCATCCCATGTGCATTTTACTTCGGATAAAAGAAGACTGAAATCTCTGGTAGCTGTTATACGCAGCATAGTCGTATGCTTCAATTTTAAATAACAATACAATTCGGTAATATATATGTTCAATCTATGAACTTCTCTGATATAAATATCTGGTACCTTCAACACAAATGGGAAAGACATTGACGGATGATAAGATACAGCATCACAAATTTGTTACTCTACCCTTTGATAGTGGTAGGACCACACTGTTGATAGTTGTCTGTCTACAGCCGCGGGCCGACCCGTCCGGGGTAGTACCATACTGAGCAGAAAATCGACATCTGAGTAGTATCAATTTGTTACTGCACTTCGTTTGGTGAGGGAGAGGGCCAGAAACCTAATTTTCTGAGGGTGTTTGCGTGCGGTGGATTTTGGTGGCCTTTAGTTTTACCGAACCTCATTGCACGCATTCACACGTCCTTCGCTTTCTTCACAGTAGGCAACAGCCTTGCAAATGTCCATGAGCGGCAGCAACACTTACCGTCAGGTGTACTGTTTGCTCGTTTGTAATAAAAAAAAAACCCTTATCGACCGGCATAAGATCGAATATACATAGATAGATAACATTTTTGTTCATAATTATATACACAATAATTTCACTTGAACAGGTATTTGAACACAATAAGTATCCGTCTTAGCAGTGGCATATTTAAGGTTTATTTGATTATGTCACTGGGGTCCTTATGATCGACCTGCCTCAACAATAGGAGGGAGATTGTACAATCATACCACGCTGAACGACTCGACACGTGCTGGTACAGGGTTTTATTGTCAGTTCTGCTTCTCTTATATTAATATAGTATGCATATTGCGTCTTAGTCGTCTTATACGACGTTCACAGACCAGTTAAGGGTTTATGAATATCCTTACTCTGTCATATATAATATCATATTTAGTCAGGTTCAGATATCTGTAAGTGATGTATCTACTTACTTTTAGCAATATACATTGTAGCTGCCTGATGCTTATGTGGTCGATGGAACCAGCACAGAATTTGCCGAAGAACTTTTTGGCGCCGAGAGCTCTCAAGTCTTGAATAACAAATGGCCATAAGTGCAACACGTTGTTTCTCGACATTCGATCACGTTTTTCGATTACCACCTGTCAATATATAATATCTTTATATATATATTTCTTGTGTACGTGTGTATGTCACTGTACTCCTCCTAAACGGCTGGACCGATGTTAATGAAATGTTTTGGGTGTGTTGAAGGAGATTTGAGAATGTTTTAGATTCACAATTGAACCCGGAAGGTGGTGCTGCGATGGATTTCAAGGAGAATGCTTTTTATTTCATTTGATCAGAACAACGTCTGTTGGGTCAGCTATATGTTACATATATTTTATTTTTCTTTTTTAAAAAACAACATCTTGCACTAAGGTAACAATCCTTGTATTACGGAGGACTTTAGAAAAACATAATTAACAAATTACATCCAGACTCAGAACAACAATTTGTAGATGGTACAACGATTCGAACCCATGACGCTGGCACTATAGGTCGGTATCTTAACCACTACGCCATCTATGCTGTCGTTTTGTAACATGACAAATATTACAAAATAAAGAAATGTTTGAAATAACACTATTTTTACTAGTTTTATCGCGATGCCATTTAATCTGGAATTGCCCGATGTTTCGAACACTTTTCAATGTTCAGGAGCAGAGGAGGATAATAATTATATCATCATCATCATTTCAGGTCATCCCACTGTTGGGTTCGAGCCTCCGCCGCAATAGGAAGGAAACCGACCTTACTATATCATGCTGGTCAGACAGGTTGGTATAGGGTTTTCTTTCGAGTTTGCCATCTTTTGCATAGATGTTATATGCGTATTACATCCCTTAGTCATCTTTTACTACATCCACTGGCAAGATAGGGAGTGGTGAATTGTATTCTTAGTCCGTCACCACACGAAAAATAATAATATACATTTTAATTTTAAACAAACAATAAAATCTATATGAAAAGTTTTATTTTAAATATGTAATACTCGCGGCAATATGATATGTCAAGAAAAATAAATATACAGAGTGTATCAGGTTATTTGGCAACTGTTCAAGTATGTCGTAGGTCATAGATCATAATTAAAATGTATATTACACAAAAAACAATATAACATAAAAGTTATAGTAATTTCAAAAATGTGTGTTAAACAGTCTATGCCTTAAATGTTACGTATTATGTAGGCATGTATAGACAGGACACATGTAGGCCTGTAAAGCTTCGACAGTATGAATAGGTAGGAATTATGCGCACGATTCAATAGTAGCGTAGGTAAAAACGCGACTCGGCGACGGTCATCGGCCGATCAGCTGATTTAAAGCGAAGTGTGTTTTGCTTATGCGAACGTAATCATTAATTTTTTCTTTATGGCTGGACTATTGTAAAAAGTACGAATATGTTGCAGATTAAGCATCACTGACTTAATACATTTCAATCAGATTTACACGAAAAAGCGATGACAAAATTGAAAACTTTACATATCTCTAATTCATTAAGGAATCGATATTATTTCTTCAAATTTTTTTATGGGTTCCTACCACCATTGCGTATCTCTCGTTTGACCAGTTGCCCCATAACCTGATACACCTGTATATTCTACAGCTAACAAATATCATGCATAAATCACGCGAAGCAATATTGTCAATTTTTACGTTTTCATCATCATTATCGCAGCCCACGTACGTCCCACTATTGGGCTCGGGCCTCCTCCAAAATGGGAGGGAATTTGACCTACTATACCAAGCTAGTCAGACATATTGGTATAGGATTTCATTTGGTCTTCCTTTTACGTTTTATCTAAAATTAATTTAGGCACAGTTTTGTCAGTTCTTAATTGACTTCTATTAAAATCTCAGCATGACAATTAATATACCTTTTTCAATAAGAAAAACAAACAGATCAACCAGTTGACTCCCATTTGGTGACGAACTAAAAATACAATTCTCCAAACCATTTCTTGTCATTGGTTATCATACAAAAAAATACTAAAAACATCTATATATGCAATAAAGGGCAAATCCGACATAAAATCCTACGTGAAATCATTTGACTAGCGTGGAGAAGTAGGCCAATTTTCCTCTAATAATGTGCTGTCTTATAAGGGAAATATAAAGTAGGGCCGAGCCATAAGCAGTGGACTTTTTTTGAGCTGAAAGAAGTACTAATTATGAACCAAAACTTACAACTTTAGCACCGAGCAATTGACACTCAATCGCCGCCCTCATACCGCAAGGCCCTGCCCCAATGATGAGAACTTTGCCTGAAGCACTCACTCTACCCTTGCCATAAACCTTATGATTCGCCCGAGCGTCGAACTTTTTGAACAGGGCCTGCGCTTTCCACGAACTTGCCAGTTTCATCTGTAACACAAAAGAATACGAAATGAATGCTTCAGCCTTTTATATACAACACTGTATTATCACTATTTAAGAGATTGCTTGTTTGAATTTGGATTTGAAAAAACTTATCTACACTAATATTATAAACAGGAAAGATTTGTTTGTTTGTATTGAATAGGCGCCGAAACTACTGGACCGATTACAAAAATTCTTTCACCAATGGAAAGCTATAATATCAGGTAGTAAGTAACATAGGCTATATTTCATCCCGGCTATTGTATAAAATTTTAGTCAAATACTTGGATATTATTTTATGATTAAATAAAATTTTACTTGGACGTATATCGATAAACCGTGTGTTTCGTTAAATCCTTACTATTATTATAAACGCGAAAGTAAGTTTGTTTGTTACTCATTCACGCTTATACCACCGCCAATTTCAAAAATTCTTTCACCAGTGGCAAGCTATAATATCAGGGAGTAACGTAAGAGTAAGTAAAGAGTAAGTAAAGATTTTTATCTTTTTACGCCAAAGAAGTACAACTTCTTACGTGCGTACATAAATATTTATTTAAGCCCACACATTTTTAGGGTTCTGTACCCAAAGGGTGAAAACGGAACCATATTACTAAGACTTCACTGTCTGTCCGTCCGTCTGTATGTCACCAGGCTGTATCTCAACAACCGCGATAGCTACACAGTTGATTTTTTTTACAAATTATGTATTTCTGTTGCTGCTATAACAACAAATACTAAAAACAAAATAATTTAAATATTTAAGGGGGCTCTCACACAACAAACGCGATTTTAGTGCCTTTTTTATAGATAACGGTACGGAACCCTTCAAGCGCGACTCTGACTCGCACTTATTTAAAGTGTAGACATTGCCTAACCAGATACTTTACGTTTTTTTATTATTATTATCGGTTGACATCGCTTGTTTTTCATATTGCTGACACATAATTTTATATTGCTAAATTGTAATTATATTTATTATATGTAACTAAAAATAATGACATGCAAGAAACCCTTATAAATAAATGATTTATTAGTTAATAATGAAATATTGTTAATGTGTTACTAAATTGTAGCCATTTTCATAGTGTCTGTCGAAATAATCAATTAATATTCAAGTTTAATTGAAGTATTGTTTCGATATTTAACATAATACCAAACTACCAAAATAACTGAAGAATTTTGCTTGCATGTTCGAATTCACCAATTTCAGCTAATACACAACACATCATCAACACACATCATCATCGCAGCTAACATACGTCCCACTGTTGGGCTCGAGCCTCCTCCACAACGGGAGGGAATTCGACCTAGTATATCATGCTGGTCAGACATGTTGGTATAGAGTTTCATTTTGAGTTTTCTTTACCTTGTAGAGATTTTATGTGCATATTACATACCTTAGTCGTCTTTTACGACATCCACGGGCAAGATTCGGAGTGGTGAATTCTATTCTTACTCCGTAACTACACGGAAATAAATTCACATACTAAAAAATCTATGTAAGACATTTATTATAGATAAAGGTGAGCCATAATACTCTGTGATAAATAAAGAGGACCAGTGTTGTTAAATATTAGCGAAGCGGACAAAATCTTATATCTTTATACGAGCAATTCTTGTATATATGTATATTTATATATATATATATATATATATATTTTTTTTTGTCAGGATTTCGGAAACGGCTCCAACGATTTTGATGAAACTTGGCATACTAGAGATTTCAAAAAATCGATCTAGCTGGGTTTTATTTATAGAAAATGTTGTTTTGTCGGTGTTTTAGCAAAACAATACAATGACATTAAATTTTAAAATAATATGAATTCAAATTTCGCCGTTAACGTCAAAAGTTATAATAGCTCAGTTGGGAAGTTGTCCAGTTTTCTTTTTGTTTTGTTTTGGCATGCAAACATCGTGGGATCGAATCTCGGTGTTATTATTATTCTCTTTTTGTAATCTTTGATATTTATTTCATTATTTTATTTTTATTTTTTTATTAATATATATCTAAGTAAAGTCGACAAAAATACAACAAAAATATACCAGATACAACCAGATATTTCAGTAATAATTGGACATCGCACGTCAAATAGATATCACAACAGAAGCTCTCAAATGGGATTAATTTTCCTACTTTTTGTCACTCTTATCATTATTAGCTACGCTTGTTGATCGTAGCGTGATATTATAAAGGTGATATAAATAGCATTCCTCATAAAATGGACTAAGATTTGCGCATTCACGCATTGCTGCTGTATTTCTCGAGCGCTATGACGCTAACAAGGTTTAAGAAGAATATTCTCTTTACGGTAGGCAGCGGCCTAGATGTGCCTTTGGTATTGCAAGGGTCTATGTGCGACAGTATCACTTATCATTAGGTTTGCTCCTTGCTCGTCTGAAATCAGTAATTGAAAAAAAATCAACTACGTCTTTTGATATATAATAATAGTATAGATACTATTTTCTCACTCGTTCCTCAGAACATCATCAGAAGTCAATTATTTCTAAATTTGTCTATGTGGTAACTCCTATGTTTAACCTGAGCCGCGGTTGTCGTGCCACTTTATTAAACAACGCATAAATGCACAGCAAAAGAAGGAAACTCGAAAAAAAATTAGGGCTAACCGTCTAGTCAGTCAGTCGTGGACCTCCCTAATGGGTTGACAACGATATTATTTTCAAGATCAGAAGGTGGCTTAGAGATTACAGATGGAAAGCAATCTTTGTAGCTCCATCATATCGCATTGGTGAATATCTTTATGAGCTGACCCAACAAATGCTGTACGTTGTACAAATAAAAATAAAATTGGATTACTTGGTATCTATTACAACACCATCTACAGTCATACAACAAATTCTATATATATCTATATATTTCTTCTGTGCATGTGGTTGAGCTCCTAAACGGTCAAATCTATTTGATGAAATGTTGTATTTGTTCAGGTGGATCCAAGGATGGTTTGATTAACAATTGGATCCGGGAAGTGGCGTCACGATGTTCTAATATATACATATATATATATATATATATATATATATATATATATATATATAATATTTGTATATTCCAAGTTAACTGTAATATTAAACACAACAAATCTCCATATTATTCAATGGTGGTTTCAAAATGAAAACCGTATAGTGTTTTAATTCGCTCATTAATTTTTATAACATTACGTAAAACTTACATAAAATTATATTACTATTCTTATACTTTCGCGTGATGACGGATTAAGAACATTACACCGGCACTTTTCATGCCTGTGGGTATCGTAAATGCCGACCAAAGGATAACTATATGCAAGGAAATAAAACCTCGGAATAAAACTATAAAAACACGTCTGACCAGCTTGATATGGTAGGTAAACTTCCCTCCCATTGTAGAGTAAGGTCGAGTCCAAGAGTGGGACTGTTATGATTTGAGATGTTAAAAATATTTTGGTAACAATAGGTCATCGCACAACAAAGCCTGTGCCCAAATCATGTAAGTTTTCAAAAAAAAAATAACAACATTAATATAGGTTGCCATGACGGAACGATGACGGAGTAATAATACAATTCATCATTCTTTGTCTTGTCCGTGGGCGTCATAAAAGACAATTAAGTGGTATGATATTCATATAACATCTGTGCATGAGAAGGAAACCTCGAAATAAAACACTAAACCAACCCGTCTCAGTGGCGGTATTGTGGAAGTATTTGAGCTGAGCTGATGACGGCGACCACGAATCGAACGACGCAGCGTACACCTCCTTCTAGATGGACTGAGAACATTGTAAATCGCAGTTAACCGTTGGATGCAGGTGGCACAGAACTGTTCTAAGTGTCATTCTCGTGGGGGACAATGGATCATCATCATCGCAGCGCACATACATCCCACTGTTGGGCTCGGGCCTCCTCCACAATGGGAGTGAATTTGATCTACTACACCATGCTGGTCAAACATGTTGGTATAGGGTTTTATTTCGAGTTTTCCTTCTCTTGCACAGATGTTATGTGCAAATCATATCTCATAGTAGTCTTTTACGATATCCACGGGCAAGATAGGGCGCGGTGAATTGTATTCTTACTCCGTCACTACACGGAAAACCATGGATCTCTACAGATTAACAATGAATGACTATAATGACGATGGAATAGAGAGCGTTAATAATAAAATTATCAGCGGTTATGTTCGTAAAACGCAACACAAATCGATTATATAGTATTTTCGTTCATATCATTTACAGCTACAAGATAAGACAACACAGACTTGTGATAAATTGCAATAATAGCATATTGTTTAAATATCTATATATTAATACGTGAAGCAAAAGCTTTGTACCCCTTTTTACGAAAATTACGTGATGGACAATTTTTTTTTGTGTGTGTGTCTATAGCTGTTGGTCGCAGATGACCTTGACAGCTTAACGCGGGCAATGGGTGAGCGCTGATGGCTCTCAACCCGGTAAGTAAGTTAAGCGAGCATCGCCTGAGGGCTCTCCCTGTGGGGAACGGACCTCGGCTCGGGGCGTCGCTGAGAGCAAAGTGGGCGTGGCCACGTTTAAATTATTGACTTTTACGCGGCGCGGTTTTCGACCTCGACGGCGAGGCCAATACCGCGGAGTTTTATTTGTAATCGCTGCGCGAGTGGTGCAAGCCTTTTCTTGGGCGATTAAAAATTTTTTGTCTGTCTGTCTGTCTGTTTGTTCCGGGTAATCTTCAAAACGGCTGGACCGATTTCAAAAATTCTTTCACCAATGGAAAGCTATAATATCAGGGCGTAAACTAGGCTATATTTTATCCCGGTATTCCCACGGGAACGGGAACTACGCGGGTAAAACGACTATAACCTATAACCGAAGCGAAACGAGGGCGGGTTGCTAGTACATAAATAAAATTAAAAGAAAATTGTGTAGCAGAAAAAATAATTAAAATGAATCATGGCCGAATTTCGACCACACGGGGACCACTAGTAATAATAAATACATGGGCCGACAGTTATAAATCTTTCTTAACAAATATGTAACATGTTTACATAAACTAAATTGCTACCGTGTGGTGACGGACTAAGAATACAATACACCAATCTTGCACGTGGATGTCGTAAATGACGACTAAGGGATATAATACGCATATAACATCTATTCAAGAGAAGGAAAACTTATAAAAAACCCTATGCGAACCTGTCTGACCAGCATGGTATAATAGGTCAAATTCCCTCCCATTGTGGAGGAGGTCCGAGCCCAACAGTGGGACGTATGTGGGCTGCGATGATGATGAAATTTCCAACGTGTGGTATTAATTCTAGCAACCTCTATATTGCTCGTGGGTGCTATAAAAGACGACGAAGATCTCTGCATAATCCTGGAACCATTTACATCATACCGTCTGGTCAACAATTAGCTTCTCAAAGAGGGTTAGGCAGGCGGCTGACCATAAAACTAGTGGCAACAGCTTTTGCAAGATGCACTATAAAAGAATAGTACATATTGAATCGATTCCAAATAATTTAATTAAGAGCAAGGCAATGATTATGATGCTAATATCCTGTTCTAAAAGAGACTATCTGGTTTCCTTTTTTTCCATGTTCATATTTTATCTATTTCTAAAGGACTTTGCGCGTGTGGACACGTACATCAGGGACTCGGTACCAGTAGTCGGCCCAATGCCGTTGGAATACGGTGAGTAACGGGACCGCACGTCCCCCTTCATCACCCCGGATGAAACGGACCCGGTAAGCTGACCATAAGCGGTGACAAAAATAAAAAAATAAAAAGAGGACTTTGCACGTCACTTGTTTTTTTTTTATTTTAGCATTTAATTCCACAATACCTGGTTGACCGAGCTTCGCTCGGTACATTTTTGTTGTATTTTTGCCGAACTTATTTAGATATATATTAATAAAAAATAAAATAATGAAAAAATATCAAACATTATAAAAAGAGAATAATAATAACAGCGAGATACGATCCCACGCTGTTTGAATGCCAAAACAAAACTAAAAGAAAACTGGACAACTTCCCAACTGAGCTATCGTAGCTCATGACGTTGACGCCGAAATTTGAATTCATATTCTTTTAAAATTTAATGTCACTGTATTATTTCGCTGAAAACACACCGTCAAAACAACATTTTCTATAAATAAAACCTAGCGAGATCGATTTTTTGGCCCCAAAACCTCTAGTATGCAAAGTTTCATCAAAATCGTTGGAGCCGTTGCCGAGATCCTGAATATATATATATACCAGAATTGCTCGTTTATAGAAATAAGATAAGAATTTTATCTATTTCTGCAAGTGTTCTATTCTGACACAATATATAAAGACCACGTTTTTATTCAAGGGTACCGCTTTGACATAAAAAATATCGACGACACCAAATCTATTCATCATCATCATCTCAGCTTACATATATCCCACTGTTGGGCTCAGAACTCCTCCGTAATGGAAGGGTTACTGACCTACTATTCCACGCTGGTCAGACGTGTTAGAATAGGGTTCTGTTTCGAGTTTTCCTTCTCTTGACTTATTGTAGACTAACAGTAACACTTAAATAGTAGGACGTAAATTGAACAAGAATGTCCCCTCCCCATGACATAACGATACATATTTTTGCATAGACATGCACAATTATAAATTACTAGCAACCCGCCCTCGCTTCGCTTCGGTTTTAGTCGTTTTACCCGCGTAGTTCCCGTTACCGTGGGAATACCGGGATAAAATATAGCCTAGTTTACGCCCTGATATTATAGCTTACTATTGGTGAAAGAATTTTTAAAATCGGTCCAGCCGTTTTAAAGATTACCCGGAACAAATAGACAAACAGACAGACAAAAATTTTTTAATTGCTATTTTAGGCATAGGTGTCGTGCAAATAACCGTGTGAGCATGAAAAAAGCCTATTATTTTGACATTACAAACAGACACTCCAATTTTATTTATTGGTATAGATATATATAAATTACGTGTCACGTTGTTTGTCCGCGATGGACTCCTAAACTACCTAACCGATTTTAATCAAATTTGCACACCTTGTGCAATTTGATCCAACTTGAATGATAGGATAGCTTACATCTTAATTTATAGTCGCAATGTTATTTTATTGCAAATTATTTATCTATTATTTGACATTCACAATTATCTGTTAACTCCAAACAATTTTAACAGATGGCGATATCTGTTGACTGGATTGAGTAATTAATTAAAAGATGGCGCTGCTATGTCAAACCTACAAACGTGTCATATAAGATTTTAACTTGCTTTTTTACATAGATGTCATTTGTAAAAAAATATGACGACCTCCATGAGAGATGTTCTCCTACAGTTCCACTTAAATAGTTTCATAAAATGTAATATAACAAAAACATTAGCCACAGCAACGCGTGGCCGGGTTTGCTAGTGTATGTATATATTATAATTATAGCGTAGTCTGAAACTCGCTTAAATTGATCCAAGTCTAACATCCTTGCTAATACTATAAATGCGAAAGTAAGTTTGTTACGCTTTCCCGCTTAAACCACTGAACCAATTTCAAAAATTCTTTCACCAATGGCAAGCTATAAAATCAGGGAGTAACATAGGCTATATTTTATCCCGGTATCCCCACGGGAACTAGACGAGTAAGACGACTGAAACCGAAGCGAAGCGAGGGCGGGGTGCTAGTGATCTATAAAACTAATGATGATTTGAAGACATTTCATTGAATAAACTTGCACAAGGCGTGAAAAAACCTTAAGAGTCGATTTGAGGGAATACAATTACGCCACACATAAATTTTTCGAAAGTATATTCATTCATTTATTTCAGCCTATCGGCTTCCACTGCTGGACGTGGGCCTCCCTCATGTTACGCCACAAAGTGCGGTCCTGTGCCACCTGTATCCAACGACGTCCAGCAACTTTCACCAGGTCGTCGGTCCACCTTGGAGGGGCGTTCTATACTGTGTCGTCCGATACGTGGTCGGCACTCGAGAACCTTTCTTCCCCAGCAGTTGTCGGGCATGTACATATATGTCAAACTTTTTACATGTATCTATATTTGAATGCCTACCTACATATATTAGGCTATTATATTCTTATACGTATAAATAGTACCCAAGGAATTTAAGGCAAACTTAAAGGGACAGCGTATTATCATCATCATTTCAGCTCATATACATACCAATGCTCGAGCCTCCTCCACAATAGGAGGGAAATCGACCTTATTATACTATGCTGGTCAGAAGTATTGGTATAGAGGTTTATTTCGAGTTTCTCTTCTCTTGCATAGATGTTATATGCATATTATATCCCTTGGTCGTCTTTTACAACATCTACGTGCAAGATAGGGAGTGGTTAATTGTATTCTTACTCCGTCACTAGGCGGAAGAACGGTGTATAATTAGGAGATATCTGGTTGACCGAGCTTCGCTCGAAATATTTTTATCGAATTTATTTAGATATATATTAATAAAAAATAAATAGTGAAAAATATATAAAAAATTACAAAAAGAGAATAATAATAACACCGAGATTCGAACCGACGCTGTTTGAATTCTAAAATACCAAAATTAGAACCTGTCAACTTCCCATTCTTGTAATATTTAATGTCATTGTTTGTTTTGCTAAAAACACGGACAAAACAATATTTTCTATAAAAAAAACCTAGCTAGATCGATTTTTTGGACCCGAAAACTCTAGTATGCCAAGTTTCAACAAAATCGTTGGAGCCATTTCCGAGATCCTGAATATATATATATATATATATACAAGAATTGCTCGTTTAAAGATATAAGATAAGATTGAAATTATAACTGACATTTTTGTATTTTTGTCCCTTTGAGGTCAGCAAGCAATTGTGTGGTGCGCCTTGATATATAAGCAAATATCAAGTGTTCATTACATGCACGGCAAACCCTCAGATCAAAGTAATCAATCCTAAATGGAATTTATTGCAAACTATTGAATCCTACTTACGCGTTTATAACGTGAAAGTTAGTTTGTGAGTATGTTAGGATGTTTGGGCTGCGGTCGGCGCGCTCCACGCACCACTCCGTCCGGGGCGACAGAGGGATGTTTAGCACGCAACACCCGCAACCCACCCGAACACCACGTCGCCTTCGTCGTTGGACCGACCACCGGAGCAGGGTTATTTGTCATCAGTGGTCGGCCCGACGGAATACCCCCTATTCGGGGTACCCTCCCATCGACCGACATCCCTCCCCTCGGGGAGGACGTCGGTCTTTCCTCACGCGGTTGGCCTCTCTGCGGGTGACGGACTAATCCCCAGTCACGTCACCCGCAGCCTCGGCTAGGGCGGCATGGCCCGAGGCAAAAACTACTGAATGGATTTTGATGAAACTTCACAATAATAAAGCTTACATTTAATATTAATACATTTAAGGCAATATGTTATACGTCTTTATCAATAGGGCTACGATATAAGACATATTTTCCGTGTGGTGACGGAGTAAGAATACATTTCACCACCCCTCTTGCATGCCCGTGGGTCTTATAAAAGACGACTAAGGGAGTAAATATGCATATGATATCTATTCAAGAGAAGGAAAACTCGAAACAAAATCTCATACCACGTCTGACCAGCAAGGTATAGTGGGTCAATTTCCCTCCTATTAAAGAGGACGCTCGAGCCCAACACTGGGACGTATATGAGCTGTGATGATGACGATAAAATCGAGTAAGCAAAGCTTGCCTTAATATACAATAGCAAACCGTCGAACTAGCGTGGTATAGTAAGTCAATAATCATTCTTTTGTGGAAAAGGAGCATACCCTTCATTGGAGCGTATATGAGCTAAGAATTAAACTGTTACCTATATGGAATGCCAATATGGCTTTTTAATCCTTACTAATATTATAAATGCGAAAGTAAGTTTGTTTATTTGTTACGCTGACACGTTTAAATCACCGAACCGATTTCAAAAATGCCTTCATCAATGGAAAGCTATAATATCAGAGAGTAACATAGGATATATTTTATCCCGGTATTCCCACGGGAAAGGGAACTACGCGTGTAAGGCGACTGAAACCGAAGCGAAGCGAGGACAGGTTGTTAGTATCTAATAAGTAAACAATAAGTCGATAAACTGTTACGAAAGATAAGCCCATCGCAAACTAACTGCTCCAACCAAATTTGTTATTTTCAAATTTCAATTGAATAGTTTCATTAATTGTGTAAAATAACGAAATAGCGTGATAATTCGCAGCATATATATTCGATGATGTAATGAAAATTATGTTAAAATAAGTAGCTTTCCGTGTGGTGACAGAGTAAGAAAACAATTCACCACTCCCTATTTTGCCCGTGGATGTCGTAAAAGACGACTAATGGATGTAATATGCACATACCATCTGTGCAAGAGGAGGAAAACTAGAAATGAAATCCTATATCAACATGTTTCGGGCCGACCACTGACGACAAGTCACCCTGCTCCGGTGGTCGGCCCAACAACGAGGTGACGTGGGTACGGGTGGGTTATGGGCCCGCGCGCTGTCCTTTCATCGCCCCGGATGGAATGGACCAAGCGTGCGCTTACAATAGCCCACCCATAAAAAAAATAAAAAATAATAAAAAAAAATACCAACATGTCTAACCAGCATAGTATAGTAGGTCAAATTCCCTTCCATTGTGGAGGAGTCCAACAGTGGAACGTATAAGGGCTGCGATGATGATGATGATGATGAAAAGAAGTACTTAAAATAGACTAAAATAAGGCTTCCCTCTGTATCATTTTTTAGTTAATCAAGATAGAGTTGCGAGGATTTAACCTTTATGTATCTCAGTTTACATAGATCCCACAGTTGGGCCCGAGCCTCCGCCACAACGGGAGGAAAACCCACCACATCACGCCGGTAACACATAGAGTTTTATGTCGAGTTTTCCTTCTCTTGCATAGATATTATCTGCATATTATATTATCCTATAGCCGTCTTGTATGACACCCACGGGCAAGACAGGGGATGGTGAATATATGCTTACCCTGTCACCACAAAGAGACGCCTTTGTCTTTATTGAAAAAAAAATAAGAATAGATGTAGATATGCGAATGACAATTTGTCTGTTTGTTACGCTTTCATTACTAAATCACTACTCTGAAAAAAATATTTCACGAATAGAAATTTAAATTCAATAAAATAGATTGATAGAATGGGAAATCGCTGGAAATAGTACTGTTATAAGACTAAAGGCGGCATAATCGCAACTGTTCTCATAACAGAAAAGAATATAATTAATGTATATTTTTATTACATTACAGTTAAGTTTTTTGTCCAAAAAAAGTATACATTGAAATGTGTAAGCAGTCCAGCAAGCTGCCCAGCACATAATTGTGTAAAATCTTACAAAGGTAATACGTAATTGATTCAAGACATCGTATATTGCGAATACTTAAGAATCGAACCCAAAACATTCGATAAGCAGCTAATTAAACCACTATACCATTATAGCTATCATTACACGCTCAGCTAATTAAGGACATCCTATTTCCTTATTATACACATATTGATAAAAATTAACAAAAAGTCAACGAACTGTTATCGTTTTTAAACAATAAAATACTTTTTTTTGTAATTGGAATTAATCCCACCACACATTGCCACCACTGTATAAGACACCGAGGTATGACCCTCAGGAAGTCCCGAGAAACGCTTTTAATTGTTTTGGGACCCGCAACAAATTTAGAAAAAAAAACAGGAGGAGTTGGAAAGATCCCACTTCCCTCCTACGCAAAGCGAGAGACATGAAGCAAAGTAGGCTAATAAGCCAGTAAATAAGGAGATGTACAATTGCGTAAAGCGCAGCAGTATATTGTCATGGAATTTAACATAGCTTAAGGGACCTATATGTGAGCTTTACGATTGGTTGTAATAGTATAATAGATATGGCAAAACGCCTGAACGCACGGCAATTTTCTCGAGTTGCTACAAATTCCGTATAGTATACTACCCCAGACGTATAAAAATTAGATTAGTCCGTCACCCGCCGAGAGGCCGACCGCGTGAGGAAAGACCGACGTCCTCCCCGAGGGGGGGAACGTCGGTCGATGGGAGGGTACCCCAAGTAGGGGGTATTCCGTCGGGCCGACCACTGACGACAAGTTAACTTTGCCCCGGTGGTCGGCCCAACGACGAAGGCGACGTGGTTTTTGGGTGGGTTGCGGGAGTTGCGTGCTTAAGCCCCTCTGTCGCCCCGGACGGAGTGGTGCGGAGGCGCGCCGACCGCAGCCCAACCACAAAAAAAAAAAGACGAATAAAAATACTTACACACATTGTATGATCCTTTTTTTAAATCATTTTAAAATGACAGAGGTTTCATTTCTGATGGTTATTTATTTTTTTATATAAAGCCGCCATTCTTTCGACTAGGGTTGCCAAGTCCTCAAGCCTAATAGCCGAACAGACCAGCCAGTTTGACTGGGCATTTAGGTAGAAAGGCCGGACACCCTACATTATTGAGGATTTTGTGTTTTAGTATTATTAGGTACGACAAAAAAAATGTATGTAAAATTAAGCTTTTTAGATTATTATGACAACAGTCGACTAGCGTGCGCTCGGCCACGCTTGGCGCTAGTAAAAGCCGGACAAGCCCGACACTGATTATTTTGACCGGACACGCAATTAAAAAGCCTACCTATGTCCGGCTTTATCCGGACGCCTGGCAACGCTACTTTCAAGCAGCCTACGCTTGTTTGTTAAGATTGTGTTCCAATATTAGCATCAATACCCGTAATACAAATATTTTTAAAATATATTTGCTATTGAAAGCGATTTCGATCGTGTCCAAATCGTAAACATTGTTTATAAGTTATTAATATGTTCGGTATGCCAGTGTTAAAAGCGTCTAAATCATAAACTTATGCTTACAGTTATAGTAAAAGTATTTTAAAAACAAATAATATGAATTTTGTATTGTTATGAAGTAGCAACGGGCAGGCCACATTGCTCAACGAACCTATAACCGCTGGGGATGATCATTTCTTGAATTGCATCGAATAACGCAGTGTAGGACGCCCCCTGGTGAAAGTTATTGGGTGTCATTGTATACAGGCGGCACAGGACCGCACTTTGTGTGGAAACATGAGTGAAGCCTACGTCCAGCAGTGGACGGCAATAGGCTGAATGATGATGATGACGATGATTGTTATGAAACAATTTTGCATTAATATTAGCCCAGAAGAGAGCTTAACCTGGTGCTGTTAATTTTTCTAAAGACCCCTTTGTCGACTTTTATGACCATCACCCCTAAATTTTGGATGATAACAGGATTAATTAAACAAATATTGCCCGGTACTTCATTCATTCAGCGTGATGTGGAAGTAAGAATACAATGCCTTACTTGTGGGTGTTGTAAAATACTACTAAGGGATATAACACAAAGAAATATTAAACCCTAATAATATTATGAACGCGAAATACTCACAGTATGTGAGGATGTTTGTTGCTCTCTCACGCAAAAACTACTGAATAGATTTTGATGAAACTTCACAATAATATAACTTACATATTAGAATAACACATAGGCTTCAAGTTATCTCGATAATCCCACGGAAAAAGGAACTATGCGGGTAAAACCGCAGGGCGCTGCTAGTTCGTAATAAAATACTATATCTATCCATCTGACTTGCGTGGTATATTGAGTCTATTACTCTCCTATTTATTTATTTATTGTTAAAGAAATCATACAGCTTTTAAAGATACAGGTAAAAATGAAATCAAATGAACATAACAATAGCTTCTACTTAAGTTTAATATAATACAGTGTTAAGACAAATCATAACTTGCAAAACTATAAAAGCTATATATATATTTTAAAGAAACTTATAGATTATTATTACTATTGCGAGGGTGCTTAAGAGGGGCAAGCATTAGAATAGAAGTTAAGTCAATGATTTCATTTTTGATATAACATTCATTTACCAGCCCGAGTACGTCTTTAATAGGAGTATCCCCACTAGAAAACTTTTAGAACTGCTTATACCAATTGCTGGATACAAGTTGCCTGCTAGTTTTAAGATATTCTCAATATACGTAATGTAGCGATGTCCTAAGGTACATCGTTCAATAACATTAGTAGTTTTTAGTCCCCTGTATATGTAATTTCCCTGTTTTTTAAAGATAACACCCTATACTAAGGCGATAATCCTTGTGTTGCAGGGGACTTTACAAACATATAATTAACGGACATAATTTACATCCAGATTCAGAACAATAATTTGTGTATCGCACAAAGTGTTATCCTGCATGGGATTCGAACCCACGACACTGGCACGATAGTTCAGTATCTTAATCACTACGCTATCTGTGCAGACAAATATGTGCATACATTTCGTCGCAATATTAACAAACTTTCGCATAATCTATTGACTCATATAATTTATCTGGTTGATTGCCTAATTAACGTTATCAATATATAATGAAAGGACTGTTCTCGAGAAATTCGCTAATGATTTGTAATGAACAATGAACGTTGCAATTAATATTATATAAATATACGGTGACGGAGTAAGAATACAATTCACCACTCCCTATATTACCCGTGGGTGATCGTACGAGACGACTAAGGGATATAAAACGCATATAACATCTATGCTAGAGAAGGAAAACTCGAAATAAAACGCTATACCAACACGTCTGACCAGCGTGGTAGGTCAATCACCCTTCCATTATGGAGGAGGCCCGAGCCCAACAGTGGGACGTATATTGGCTGAGATGATGATGATGATGATACATTTGCATAATTGTATAATTATCACTCAGCCTGTCGCTGTCCACCAATCGACGTAGACCACCACCAATGGAATCCCTACACGGCACAGTTATTCATTGAAGGAGTTATTGCCATTTATCATATTACAAGGCAAGACAGAGTGCCGCCTATACACCTGTTAAAACTATTTTATCTGATTTCTACGATTACCACGTGCAGGAAGTGGCGACAACGGTATTCATATCCCACGCTGTAAATAGCAGTCCATGTCCTATATGAGAACATACGTCCCAATGTTGGGCTCCACAATCTATATACATAGCTGAGCACGCGTACACACAGCAAGACAAATCGTAAAACTCAATTACAATCCAGTATAAAAAACATACTTCTATAATAGTTCAGCAAAACTTATTGGAATTATGTCCCCAGTTACATCTGCATTAAAAAAAATAAGATACAATCCCGAACCCTTATCATCATCATCTTGGCTCATATACGCCCCACTGCTGGGCTTGAGCGTCCTCAACTTGGAGGGAAATTCACCTTACTATATCATGCTGGTCAGATAGTTTGGTATTGAGTTTTTCTTCTCTTCCATAGATGCTATGCGATAAATCACGCACTAAGTAAATACCTAATTCTTGCATTGTGGGTTACAAACATATAATTAACGGACACAAATTACATCCAGACTCAGAACAACTATTTATGGATCCCAAAAATTGTTGTCATGGGTTATATTCTAACAACGCCTGTAGCAATTTGTTATATTAAGTTACATTACCATAATATTTTTGCATATAACATTGAATTAATACAGATCTACACTCAGCACACATTGAAATTGATATTTCGCATAATAATCTAAGAATAGCAGTGGCACATAGAATAATTTATTATCGCAATATCTATAAATAACAAAAGAATTACATTTATACGTCAGTGTTGACGTAACTTAAATAAATTGATGAATTATCATCAATAGAGAATTTTTTGTTCATTTATATGTAAAGGGCTGATGTAAGTAAGACCTTTAGCAAATTTTTAGTCCCACATATTAAGTCAAGCGTTTTCCGTGTGGTGACGGAGTAAGAATACAATTCGCCACCCCCCTCTCTTGCCAGTGAGTGTCGTAAAAGACGACTAAGGCATAGAATATGCATATAATATCTATGCAAGAGAAGGAAAACTCCCCTCACCACTCAAATACACAAATTACCCCTTGCGACAGCTGCCAGCGACTGTCGAGCGACTCTAAGTGATAATAACCAAGAAGAATCGTCTTAAACGGGTTTTACTGTATATATACTGAAATAAAGTTATATTTTCGTTCAACATCTGCTGTTAATTCTTTAGCAACCTATATATTGCATTTTTTTTTTCAATACACGTTATAATTGTCTTCATCATTATAGGTTATAAACGTACCACCACTGGGGTCGAGCCTTCCTCATAATTGGCAAGAAATTGACCTACCTTTACCACACAAATCATACGAGTTAGTATAGGGCTTCCTTATGGTGACGGAGGAAGAATACAATTTGCCATCTTGCCCGTAAGAGACGACTAAGGTTTTTTTTTTTTAAATACACCTTAATGGTCTTTTAATGGACAAGGCAGGATACAATACTAACATCACTGTTGTAAGTGTTACATATATTATGATTAAATATATATTTAATGTCATTATTTTGTTTGGACACTCTTATCATTATCCGTCATTAATAAATAATATCGACATTAATGACGTCCATAATACATCAATCAACATTTCAGTTATCTCAACAGTTGCAATGACAACAGGAAATGCTAAGGAACTTTGATTTAAGATGTCAAATGGTTACAATTTTTTTCTTTCACACATATCTTTATCTTTGTATATATATATATATATATATATATATTTCTTGTGTACGATGTTGATGATTTTTTTTATGTTCAAGGGGATTCGAGAATGGTTTAGATTCACAATTGGACCCAGTAGGTGGCGCTGCTGACAATTTCAAGAATTCCTTTTACTATTTTTTTTACATTTAAACAGAACAACGCCACTTGTTCCTGTAATGATAGATGTAAGTTTTATAGTAAATAAATAAATAAATAAATAAATTGGGTCAGCTAGTATTTAACATATTTACTAGCTGACCCGGCGAACTTCGTACCGCCTTTTTTCCAAATTATTTTATTTTATCAGCGTCCTACAAATGGCATAAAGTTGCCGAAGCTCCAACTGAATTGAATTTACGGAAAGTGTCATATCTCCTTAGTCCGCAACTTTACACTATTTGTGTGAGGCTGATAAATCATCATCATCTCAGCCCATAGACGTCCAACTGTTGGGCTCGCACCTCCTCCACTATGGGAGGGAAATCGATCTACTATACCACGCTGGTCAGACGTGTTAATATAGGGTTTTTTCGAGTTTTTCTTCTCTTGCATAGATATTATATGCATATTATATCCCTTAGTCGTCTTTTACGACACACCCCTTTGTTGAATTGTATTCTAGCGATTTAAAATACCGTCTTTTTTATCGATTCCAATACCTTTTTTAATCTAGATTTACATGTAATTATGCCAAAAGTGCCAAACCGACGGGACGAACATCAAATGTTTGACAGGTAAAAACAGTTTGTATGGGAAAATGAAATTGTTATTTTTAGTATTTTACTCGCAATTTTTCATATTTTCTCACCGTTTAAACCTTCCCTAGACTTCCACAAATAATTCAAGACCAAAATGAGCCAAATCGGTCCAGCCGTTCTTGAGTTTTAGCGAGACAAACGAACAGCAATTCATTTTCTATACCAATAAATAAAATTGGAGTGTCTGTTTGTAATGTCAAAATAATAGGCTTTTTTCATGCTCACACGGTTATTTGCACGACACCTATGCCTAAAATAGCAATTAAAAAATTTTTGTCTGTCTGTTTGTTCCGGGTAATCTTCAAAACAGCTGGACCGATTTCAAAAATTCTTTCACCAATGGAAAGCTATAATATCAGGGCGTAAACTAGGCTATATTTTATCCCGGTATTCCCACGGGAACGGGAACTACGCGGGTAAAAAGACGAAGCGAAGCGAGGGCGGATTGCTAGTTATATATATATAGATAGAAGATAGATAGAAGATTGTATAAATAGTTGTTAATAAGTTTTAGCTCCAGTATGATAATTAGTCCATCCGCGGATACCGCACGGTGGCGACGGAGGCAGCGTGCCTATTGGCCGGGACTCCCCCGTGGGACCTGGAGGCGGAGATGCTCGCCGGACTATATCGGCGGGTGACGGGGGTGCGAACGGAGGGCGGTGTGGTCTCGTTAAGGGATCTCACCGCCTGTCGCGTCGACACCCGCCGAGACGTCATTGCCCGTTGGGCAGTCCGGCTGGAGAGGCCTCGGTTCGGGGTGCGAACCGTGGAGGCCTTCCGGCCGGTGCTGATGCAGTGGTTGGAAAGGCGGCACGGGGTGCTCTCCTTCCGACTGGTGCAGGTTTTGACGGGGCATGGGTGCTTCGCCAAATACCTGCACAAGGTCGTTAGGAGGGAGAGTACACCATCCTGCCACCACTGCGATTGCGACGAGGACACGGCGCGCCATACGCTCGAGGCCTGCGGGGCTTGGGCAGTGCAGCGCTGTGAACTCGTCGCAATTATCGGTACGGACCTGACGCTGCCGGCTATCGCTAGGGCGATGGTCGACAGCGTCGGGAATTGGGACGCGGTCGCAGCCTTCTGCGAGACAGTGATCTCGCGGAAGGAGGCGGCGGATCGCCTGCGCGAGGAGCGCAGCCTCGATGAGGAGATCCGCCGCCGGCGACTGGGGCGGCGTAGGCGCAACTATCTGCGCCTCATGCCGCCCTAGCCGAGGCCGCGGGTGACGTGACCGGGGATTAGTCCGTCACCCGCCGAGAGGCCGACCGCGTGAGGAAAGACCGACGTCCTCCCCGAGGGGGGGACGTCGGTCGATGGGAGGGTACCCCGCGTAGGGGGTATTCCTTCGGGCCGACCACTGACGACAAGTAAACCTGCTCCGGTGGTCGGCCCAATGACGAAGGCGAGGTGGTTTTCGGGTGGGTTGCGAGAGTTGCGTGCTTAAGCCCCTCTGTCGCCCCGGACGGAGTGGTGCGGAGACGCGCCGACCGCAGCCCACCCACAAAAAAAAAAAAAAAAAAAATGATAATTAGCCCTTACAAAAATGAATTATTAATATTTTCCCAGATCAAAGTTAACTATTAGAGGGGGGCCATCATCATTAGTAAGCATAACCACCATGGACAGCACATAGATTTATATTCATTGCCGTGTGGTGACGGAATAAGAATACAATTCGCCACCGTCTACCCTGCCCGTATCGGGATATAATTTGCATATATCTATACAAGAGAAGGAAACCTCGATAGAAAACCCTATACCAACCGGTCTGACCAGGTATAGTATAGTCGGTCTAATTTCCTCCTATTGTGGAGGAGGCTCGAGCCCAGCAGTGGGGCGTATATAAGCTGAAAATGATGATGATGATTATATTCTTACAAGATGTTATACGTAATCTATACAAATAAATAAAATTAATGTGTCTGTTTGTAATGTCATAATATTGGGCTTTTTTCATGCTCACATGGTTATTTGCACGACACCTATGCCTAAAATTCAGTTTAAAAAAAAAATATTATCTGTGCCTTTCTGTCTGTCTATTTGTTTGAGGTAATCTTCAAAACGGCTGGACCTATTTTGATAATATTTTACTACCAGGTAACTGTCTATATAAGGAGTAATTTAGGCTATAAGGAGTTATTTGGACGATACCTATGCCTAAAAATCACTTAATATTTTTTTGCCTCTCTGTTTGTTTTTTCTGGATAATCTTCAAAACGGCTGGACCGATTTCAAAAAAAATTCTTTCACCAATGGAAAGCTATAATATCAGGGAGTAAACTAGGCTATATTTTATACCGGTGTTCCCACGTGAACTACGGGGATAAGGCGACAGAAACCGAAGCGAGGGCGGTTTGCTAGTTTCAAATAAATATGCGGTTACCCTGTCAGGGTGCCGTACTGAACATCTTCGTAGACCTGCTGTTGTGCCAATTACTTGGGGGTCGACGCAATATATATCCGTCTTCCATTATACATATCACATGGGTTATTGGCAATAGATAAATTTTATCGACCGCCTGCCCTCAACCCTCCTTTGAAACGTATTTGTTGTACGGTGGCAGTTGGAGTTGACTCAACTTAAAATCAGACTAAAGTAAATGCGTAACGCAAAAACATAATTAATAGCTATCATTATCATCGCAGCCTACAAACATCCCACTGTTGGGCTCGGGCCTCCGCCACAATGGGAGGGAGTTTGATTTACTGTACCATGCTGGTCAGACATGTTGGTATAGGGTTTCATTTCGAGTTTTCTTTCTCTTGCACAGATGTTATACGCATATTATATCCCTCAGACGGGCAAGATAGGGAGTGGTGAATTGTATTCTTACTCCGTCACGGCACGGTATCTATACTAATATTATAAAGAGGTAAGATTTGTTTGTTTGAACTACTACTACTAGACCTATTTCAAAAATTCTTTCACCAATGGAAAGCTATAATATCAGGGAGTAACATAGGCTATATTTTGTTCGGTATTCCCACGGGAACGGGAACTACGCGGGTAAGGCGACTGAAACCGAAGCGAAGCGAGTACGGGTTGCTATAATAAATAACTATGCAATAAATTATAATAGTCAAAGACAAGACATGACATAAATTCATATTAGCATTCAAAAGCTTATTATGGTGCAGAAATCATTTGAATATAATGTGCGGCATAAAAAGCGTTTGGTGACGGTTTATGTATGCATGTGTCACCACCCTAGACTGTTCCATGGGCAACATAAAAGTCGGTTCATAAATCAACCGGGGAGTGATCAATAGCACTCCTTTACAAACACCATTACATCCACTGCGATTGTAAATATTTTTAATGTTAATATCCCAATACTTTCCCCTCGCTGTAAAGAAATTTGAAGTTAGTTTGAATTTAAGGTAGACACAATGAAATATTGTCTCTACTTTCATCAAAGGACAAAGTAAATTGCCATAAAAAATCTATCTACATATGCGATTGAAAAAAAAAACATTAATATCTGCTAACATCATCATTTGACAGCTAGGCTCGAGCCTCCTCCACGGTAGAAGGGGAAACGATCTTACTATACCATGCTGATCAGACTAGTTGGTTTAGGGATTTATTTAGTTTTCCTTCTCTATATCTGCTAACAGATTAATTAAATAACAATAAGGTTCTGGCCATGGCGCGGAAGCCGCAAGTACTAAGTAAGGGATAGTCTGAAAATTTCCCTCTGATCAATATAGCGTGAATTAGCTTGATTGAGAATCCCTCATTCCTGAATTTTCGTATTCACCATCACGCATCCTATCGATGCCCATGCTGAAAGTATGTCCACATGGGACGATGGTGATATTAGAGTCACTTTTTTCTGGCAAGCTATGTTCTGAACACGCTCCATCAAAATCCTCCAGGACTTTAGAAAAGCAACGTGGTACCAAAGTCTCTTACTCCATCGCCACTGGTCTGACAACCATTAACGAGGTAGCGGCCCACGGATAAAGCCAACATGAAAACGTGATACAGTTTACGTTTATGCGAAGAAGACAATTTGTCATCGACATTTAATTCACCATGGGAGTTGTAAAAACTAGCTGAGGGATGTTTAGGAGAATGCAGGGTAGCACCACTTTTCGTGTTTGGACTAGGGATGTTAGCCTCAAATGGTTACAACACCTATACAAACACCCTAACACGGACTAATGGTAAACGCAGAGAGCTCTCAACCCAAAACATTTTAAGCAGCGGAGCCCAAGGCCACTACTATGGGGTACGAACCTTAGTTTGGGGCGTTGCTGAGGACAATGTGAGAGTTTCCACGTTATATTCATTAATTATTACGCCGAAGAATTTAGACCAGCATACTCAAGAGAAACTAATACTGCTATTACCAGCAGGCCTACCAATTACAAAGATTAGAGCGTATTCGAACTGTGTTCAACAATCGTAGGCTGACTAAGAACGATGTCGTACTATATTAAATTATAAGCATTAATCAAGCCGTTATAAAAATAATTAACAGTATGTAGGACTCAGAATCACAACAACTTTTTGTAAATTGGAGAAATATTTAACCTGTGCGGGCATCGTACTCAATAAAACAGTGCTAAACTTTAAAAACATTGTCTTTGGCATACTAATTTCATCCAATACAATTTTATATGTGTTCGGTGGATTTGTTTGCACCCACGCAACGAATAATCTAAACATGAGAAGTTTCAATTTATTTTTATGCGAAACTAAAATGTTTCGTTCTTTTTTAATACGATTACTTAGAATTACAGCAGGCTACCGACCGGCCCAGGGGGTAATATACCGCCGGCCAGGCCACCGAAGTCAAGCAAACTGTCCAATGCCCCAATTAAAGTACGCAGAACAGATAGAAGACGTGTTATGCCCTGTGGGACACCGTCGCCGTCCGTTCCGTCGCCTCAGGCAATTAGCTGGCGTGTGGCAAGACTAAACACCCTTCAATTAAAAACCTTACCTATGGTAAGGTTTTTAATTGAAGGTTTTTAATTAAGGACCTTACCTATGGTAAGGTTTTTAACTGGCCTATTATTTCTAGATAAGAATAATAATCTATTAAATATAGATGAGAAAAATGCCATTAGAAAATATTTTTCTATGACAGGCGAGCTTACAGTTTACTTGATCGTCAATTAAACTACATAATTCCATGGATTTTATGGCGTTTGTATTTGATGATTGCCCAAAGTTTCGAACACTTTATAGCGTTTATGGTCACGGGCGGAAGACCACAATGTAAAACCCACGTAAATATCAGTAACCTTTAGCTTACCTACTTGATAATATGTGGTTGCCGCCGCTCATCTAACCTACGCCTATAAGGGTTAAAGAATTGAAAATATATATAAATTCTCGACAACAGCACACCGTTGCTATATTCCAGCTGTCGAGCACGTGATCAGGTGTAGCTGCATACATCTTGGCCGAGTGCCACACACACACACATGTTCTAGATAAAATTCCACGTACTTAGTGTTAAATCGGTTTGCCACGTGGAATTCAGTTTTCACTGAAGCGTTATTGAACATGCGTATGCCTGATATCATTTATTACAATCCAGTATTTCAGTTTTCACTTACTTATAGTATTATTTCAGCAAATTCATATTCAAATTATTTATTATGTATAAACCCCGCGGGCACACTGTTATTTTTTTAAGCTTTTCCTTAAAATTACCACCGGATCGGAACGAGACCGCACTGAGAAGAACCGGCAAGAAAGTGGGATTGTCAATTTATTAATAATTGCATGTAAATAAAATTACATGCAACAATATGTTTATTAATAGCTCCAGTGTTATGCGTTCCGAAATATGATATAATAAAAACAAATATAATGAAAAGATTATGTCTGGACAATATCCCGCAAGCGGCACCCGATTACGTGCTTAAGCCCTTCTGTCGCCCCGGACAGAGTGGGGCGGAGGCGCGCCGACCGCAACCCACCCCAAAAATACAAAAAATAAAAAACAAAAAAAAAGCGGCACCCGATCACGAGTTAACTACTAGAGCAGCCATCACTTTCCTCAACCATAATGGAGGGCAGAGGGTGACCCGCTCCTCGTAGCACACCTTTCAGTGAGCATGACCATTTGTCACAAACATAAACTACAGGTTAAGTAAGAGATGCCTTTGGCAAGTTCAGTAGTTCATTATCATCATCATTTCAGCTCATACACGTCCTTCTATCGGACGTACCACAGCCATAAGAATCACATGCATTTTTAATCCGTTAGTCATCTTTTACGACACCCACGAGCAAGAGAGGGGGGGGGAAGTGAATTGCATTCTTACTCCGTCACCACACAGGAATCGATGGCATAAAAGACGATTATATAATAGTTGCTAATAACATCGATGCAAGAGATGAAAATCTTTGTATAAAACCAAACCATCTTCTATTGTGGAGGAAGAATATTGGCAATAGAAGGACGTATGTGGAGAAGAACAGGAGAAAGCTTTATTATACATCGCTATTATAATCACCACGGTTGTCAAGCGTGGCGATTGGCGTGGCGATTGGCGTAGCGATTGGCGTGGCGATTGGCGTGGCGATTGGCGTGGCGATTGGCGTGGCAATTGGCGTGGCGATTGGCGTGGCGATTGGCGTGGCGATTGGCGTGGCTTAGATAAATAGCCCAGCAGTGGGACGTACATGAGCCGAGATGATACCAGTCATTCAAAGGACCACCTAAAAGTTATTCTCGATTAGACGTGAAGGAAATGAAAGTTATGCTATGTCAGTGTCCGTACTCCGTCGTGTATGCAAAATTTCATGATGATCGCTTCAATAGTTAAAGCGTCAAACCGTAACAAATGAAGTCACTTCCGTATAAACAATATTAGTTAAAACTACGACACTATTCTGTAAATTATTTATTTCGTGTTTTCCCTCTCTAGTCGGTATAGATGTTATCTGGGGGTAGTGAATTAAATTCTTATCATCGCCACGTGTAAATTATTTTAATGAATTGTATCAATTCATATTATGCCCTAGAGTGTACTAAAAGGAATAGATAATATCCTGAAGAAAAAAGTAGACTGCGCGCAAAGCCGCGGGTAGGAAACGAATCTATACTAAAGTCGAATCTATATACTAATATAAAGCTGAAGAGTTTGTTTGTTTGAACGCGCTAATCTCAAGAACTACTGGTTCGATTTGAAAAATTCTTTCAGTGTTAGATAACCCATTTATCGAGGAAGGCTATATGCTATTATATATCATCACGCTAAGACCGACAGGAGCGGAGCACCAATGAAGAATGTTTCAAAATTGGGGTTATTTTTCCTTTTGAGAGCTTCCGTTGGGTAAATGACTAAATTTTCGCCAAAATCATGTGCGACAGAATAGTATTATTAAGAAATATTTTCACCGTCTACGTAAACAAAGTATTAGGTTAAAGTAAGCGTTAGCCCACAGTATCTATACCGCGCGATGGCGACCGACGTCCCGGCCACTGCCGACAAGCCACCCTGCTCCGGTGGTCGGCCCAACGACGAAGGCGACGTGGGTACGGGTGGGTTATGGTCCCGCGCGCCGTCCTTTCGTCGCCCCGGACAGAATGGACCGCGTGTGCGCTTACCATAGCCCACCCATAAAAAAAAACAAAAGAGCCCAAAATATCTATACCACGCGGACGAAGTCGCGAACAGAAGCTAGTAAATAATAAGCGATAACATTATGTATTTGGTCCGGTATTAAAACTAATATATGTATATATAATATATTCAAGTAGCTTAGCCTGCATGGTTACCAAGCGTTTCGGTCTATTAAAATAATACTTTCTAAGTTAAAAGTGCCAAGTCGAAATGATAATTAGAACCGACACACACGCGCACACGTAAAATAAACTTTATCCCAACGAATTAAAGTTGCATTTGTTCATTTGAAATTATTTTATATTTAATATGTTTCCATTTCCCTTGAATTTTCTATATATTATTGCTTATGAAATAAATATGCCGACATCAGTAAATCGTTGAACCAAGAATTATATATAGGTAAATAAATTGGCAATGTCTATTTCTACCTAATTCGTATACACGCTGTATGCGATACATGACAAAAACAAAATAATTCTAAAATGTTAGTCTGTTTGTTTCAACTAATCTCTGAAACCATTGGAGCAATTTTGATAGAACTTAGCGGGTAGCTGATACATATTTATTAAAATATTTTAAATTAAGTGTATATGTTATCGAAAATGTATGTAATCCGTCATTGTATACAATTCCTAGGAAATGTGTGTAATTCCTAAAATCGCACGGAAATGTGTAAAAGAAATTATATTAGACACATTTCCTAGGAAATCTATACATTTCCTACATAGCAATCGAAAATGTAAAACATTTGAGATATCAATGGGTACGCGGGGATAGCGGGGCGAGGGGACGGTATTGCCCGGTCTGATCAGGGATAGGTTAGGTTAGCTTTAATTGCGCCTACGCCGCCCCAGTCGCCGGCGGCGGATCTCCTCATCGAGGCTGCGCTCCTCGCGCAGGCGATCCGCCGCCTCCTTCCGCGAGATCACCGTCTCGCAGAAGGCTGCGACCGCGTCCCAATTCCCGACGCTGTCGACCATCGCCCTAGCGATAGCCGGCAGCGTCAGGTCCATACCGATGATTGCGACGAGTTCACAGCGCTGCACTGCCCAAGCCCCGCAGGCCTCGAGCGTATGGCGCGCCGTGTCCTCGTCGCAATCGCAGTGGTGGCAGGACGGTGTACTCTCCCTCCCAACGACCTTGTGCAGGTATTTGGCGAAGCACCCATGCCCCGTCAAAACCTGCACCAGTCGGAAGGAGAGCACCCCGTGCCGCCTTTCCAACCACTGCATCAGCACCGGCCGGAAGGCCTCCACGGTTCGCACCCCGAACCGAGGCTTCTCCAGCCGGACTGCCCAACGGGCAATGACGTCTCGGCGGGCGTCGACGCGCCAGGCGGTGAGATCCCTTAACGAGACCACACCGCCCTCCGCTCGCACCCCCGTCACCCGCCGATATAGTCCGGCGAGCATCTCCGCCTCCAGGTCCCACGGGGGAGTCCCGGCCAATAGGCACGCTGCCTCCGTCGCCACCGTGCGGTATCCCCGGATGGCCCTGACCACCATGACCCTCTGTGGTCACCACAGAAAGGCCCTAAGTCGGACGGTCATGGACCCGCCCACACCGGTGCGCCGTACAGAGCCATCGACCGGATGACCCCCGCGTACAGCCGTCGGCACGCAGCGCTCGGTCCGCCCACGTTCGGCATAAGCCACGATAGGGCGGACGCCGCGCCGACAAGCCGTGGAGCGAGCCTGCGGAAATGCTTCCGGAACCACCATCGCCCGTCGAGCACCAGGCCCAAGTACCTCATATGGGCCCAGATGCTGATGTCGACCGAGTGGACGGTGATCGAGACGCCGATGGGAGGGCTCATATGGCGCCCATGGAACAAAAGGGCCTCCGTCTTGTCCAGGGCGACCCTCAACCCAAGCGCCTCGATCCGCCTGACGACCTCCTCGGTACCAGAGGTCGCCAGGCTTACCGCCTCTTCTAGCGTCCCACCGCGGGCTGTGACGAGCGTGTCGTCGGCGTAACAAATCACGCCCAGCCCGGGCGGGAGGCTCCCCCTCAACGCCCAGTCGTAGCCGATGTTCGACAGGGTGGGTCCGAGGACCGACCCCTGTGGGACACCGCACGTCATGGGCGTTCGCACGACGTCCCCTGCTCGGTCGGTGCAGAGGACGCTGTGCCCCTCCAAATAGTCTGCCACTAGCCGCCTCAGGTAAACTGGCACCCCGTGATACCGGAGCGCCTCCCTGATGCGGCTGAATGGCAGACTATTGAATGCGTTGGCGATGTCTAGGGACACCACCAACAGCACTCCCCCGCTGGTGACGGCCTCAGTCGCCACGGCCTTATGCCGCCCTAGCCGAGGCCGCGAGTGACGTGACCGGGGATTAGTCCGTCACCCGCTGAGAGGCCGACCGCGTGAGGAAAGACCGACGTCCTCCCCGAGGGGGGGACGTCGGTCGATGGGAGGGTACCCCAATTAGGGGTATTCCGTCGGGCCGACCACTGACGACAAGTTAACGCTGCTCCAGTGGTCGGCCCAACGATGAAGGCGACGTGGTTTTTGGGTGGGTCGCGGGAGTTGCGTGCTTAAGCCCCTCTGTCGCCCCGGACGGAGTGGTGCGGAGGCGCGCCGACCGCGACCCACCCACAAAAAAAAAAAGGTTAGCTTTAATTAGTAAGATAATATGAAGATTATTATATTTTACTATATGATTGTTATTTGAACGTTGTTATATTTTATTACAGAAAGCATTATTTTATACTACTTTCCTAATACGACATTGGAATTATATAGAATTCCTAGGAATTGTACACATTTCCTAGGATATTTATGCATTAAATAGTTTTTGACACATCATTTTATACATTTCCTAAAATCTTCGGAATTGTATAAATTTCTTAGAATTTATATACAATTCCTAGATTTCATACATTTCCGGTAACATATATAAAAAAACTTCATTCTTATATAAAATAAGATAATTTCATTTTTAGAGTAGCATGCTCTATATATATATATATATACAATTTCGAAGGGCATCACACTGGAGCTAATACCACATATGTTGTACGAAGCATAATATTATGTATATTTAAAGGATTAAGAAAAAAATTACTGCCCGCTGAGTTTCTTGCCGGATCTTCTCAGTTTGTGGCCGCGTTCCGATCCGGTGGTAGATTGTTGTATTGTATTCAAACGTGTAATTTGACAATATGTAAGTGCCCTTAAGGGGCCTATGCAGAATAAATGATTTGATATATATATATATATATTTATAACTCAACAACGGGTATACCGATGTACCTGAAAATTGGCGGGGAGATAGCTTAGAATCAGGAAACGGACATAGGATACTTTTTATCCCGTTTCTTTTTTTAATGGTGTTTACAAGATTTCGGCAATAACTCTTTTATACCGTTCGATCGCGTTCCCGTGTGACGTGACATAAAATGTCAAACAGAATACAAGTCACTATGAAACGTAGTATAAAAAACGCATTTGATATGTAATAACAAAATGCAAATGACAGCTTTGAACGAAATTTTATCTATAGTTAAGTGTGGTTGAAAATTTGATAATTATAATTTTGTTAGAAATCTATAATGAGTAATTTGTATTCTCTTTGAATCATCATTAACAATGCCGCGACCAAAACTATCGAATCTTGCTCAAAGAAGCTGTAATGGTTCTTCCATTAGAGACTATATTTTCGGCAATTTAGAAAACATATTTACGAAAAAAATATGGCGTTACGAAGTTCGCCGGGTCAGCTAGTTCCTTATAAAAGAATCAACTGTATTACTCTAATTTGAAGACATTTTATGTGTTTGTTTATCGAGATACATATCAGCCTACGCCAAGGCATATAGAAACCAAGCAAGTAACCAACAATGTGAAGAAATATTACAAAATCGACTTAAATATCGATTATAAAGAAATTTATGCGTTTAAAACAGAAAAGATATTCACATGAAAACTAAAACAGAGAACTAGATAGCATACAAAGGAGTGTGACAAAATTCTGATTTTAAAAATAGGCATTATAAGTATATTAACTTGCTTCCGTTAGTCATTCAATTCTTGATACAAAAGAGAAAACGTATTTTAACCATTATGCCTCCTTTTGGCAATCCTATTTCGAGCAGAACAAAAGAATTTAAAAGGCAATTTAATGACGCATTCTGCATGCAGAATAAATATTCAGTGTAATTTGCTCTTCTCTCGTGCCAGTAAGCCGTATTGCGTATCTTAAATGATTACTTAATATAAAAATAGAAGTAACAAATACAAATCGTCAAGAGTTTGTCAGTAAGACGAAAAGGACCGGTGACGAATTTTAGAGGCAAAAATGTCGCTGGGCGCTAATTATGAAAACTTGAGGTAAATATTACGAAAATTAATTAAATCACACAAAGACACTTGCCCTAATTAAATATACCACAAAGATTAGTCATCATCATCTTGCTCTTATCCCAATTACTTGGGGTCGACGCAATATGTCATCTGTTTTGACACATTGCAAAAAGTTTCGGCAATGACTTTTATGACCGGCCGCCTGCCTGACGTCAACCCTCCTTGGGAATGTAATCGTTGACCCAAATGGTACCAGATGGAGTTGGTCCGGGTCAATCTAGGGCTCTTAGTCGTCTTTTACGACACCCACGAGCAAAGCAAGAGTTGGTAGTATTCGAAGCCGCTACCACACAGCAGACCACAAAGATTAGTATAAATATAATATAGATTCCATAACAATTTATATTATAAAAAATCATTTATACTGTTATAGAAAAACTACAAATAACCTTTGGTAAATAAGGTCTATGTTAAATCATCCTTACTAATATTATAAATGCGAAAGTAAGGATGTTTGTTTGTTTGTTTGTTACGCTTTCACGCTTAAACCACCGATCCGAATTCAAAAATTCTTTCACTAACGGAAAGCTATAAAATAAGGGAGTAACATAGGCTATATTTTATCCCGGTATTCCCACGGGAACGGGAACTACGCAGGTAAAGCGATTGAAACCGAAGCGAAGCGAGGGCGGATTGCTAGTTAATTATAATTACAAGTCATCACAAAACTTTTTTTTTGTTAAACTACGATTCAGATAATTACATAAGCGGATACTTGATTAATAACATGTAAATATAAAAGACAAAAAATGTTCCATAATTATCTATACCAATAAATAAAATTGGAGTGTCTGTTTGTAATGTCAAAATAATAAGCTTTTTTCATGCTCACACGGTTATTTGCACGACACCTATGCCTAAAATAGCAATTAAAAAATTTTTGTCTGTCTGTCTGTTTGTTCCGGGTAATCTTCAAAACGGCTGGACCGATTTCAAAAATTCTTTCACCAATGGAAAGCTATAATATCAGGGCATAAACTAGGCTATATTTTATCCCGGTATTCCCACGGGAACGGGAACTATGTGGGTAAAACGACTATAACCTATAACCGAAGCGAAGCGAGGGCGGGTTGCTAGTTTCAAAATATAAACATTGCAATTACAGGCTTTTGGAGTTATTGAGGAGTGTGAGAGAATTTATCCCATTCTGGCACGATGTTTATTTATTGCAGACGTAAATTAGTATAGAGTCAACTACGTTGACGTCATAGTGTTTGTATTGCTCTTTCTGTCTAACTAATAAAACATATATCGTTGTAATTAGCTCCATACGAAAATAAATGTTATAATGTGTTTGTCAATCAATACTGTTCTTAGTCTACTTTATATACATATTTACTACAAAATAGGAGCCGTAGCTCAGGACGCCTCGCAGATGTGAAACGTCGAAATAATTTTGTACAAGTATATATGCATAAAAGAACAGATTACGACAGAAACTAATATGGCATAAAGTATTAATAAAATATTATGATGTTTTTTTTTCAGAAAAAGATGATTTTTATTCAATAAACATTTATTTTCATTAGTATACACTATAGATATGCGACCTGAGTGAGGCAAGAGAGATGTGGCATAGGCGCTTGCGTACAACATCACGTCACTCCGTCTCACTCACACTCTACTACGTATAGACTACGTATGTACATCTATATAGCGTGGCGTTAACGCCACGCTACAACAATCAGGTTTACCCTCGCATATTCCGTAATATAGCGTGACGTTGTAACGCCACAAGCTGTTTAGGCCATGCCAACGATCAGGTTCACCTTCGCCTATAGATGTTTCAAATCACAAAAATAGTCAGCATTTCAATTATATTTAAAATAACTTAATTACTTAGAGTTAACGTGGTCTTACCTTCAATTTAGGATAAAAGTCCGGCAGCCTGTTGGGTTTCAGGTTGAGAGTGTTGCAGATCTCTCTGTGTAGAGCAAGGATTTGTTTCATGGTACCGGCCGAACAAAAGTGATCGAACATTTCGGCGGCCAACGCACACTCCGGTGGAGTGGGCTCCACCCGAGGTCCTCGATTCATTGTGACGGCGCTGTTGACAAAAAATTAATATGTATTGTCAATAATATAACAAGGACGTGACTCCAGAGATAGACATATTATGATACCAAAGTACCACGTGCAGCTAGGTGTAGCTGGTTTCCAACGTCCTCATCGATGTTGGTCGAGAAGAGGGGTACTCCTCATGGGGTATTTCGTCGGGCCGACCGCTAACATCAAATCACCTGCTCCGGTGGTCGGCCCAACGACGAAGGCGACGTGTCACGGGTGGGCCACGGGTATGAGTGCTTATATCCCTCTGTCGCCCCGGACGGAGCTGAACAAGGAGTGCGCCGTAACCCACCCCCAAAAAGTTTACAAAAAGTGTAGCTGGTTTGATTCCCACACGTTATGCATTTAATAATATTTTACGCGATCCATAATTTATTTTTCCGAGTCTAATTAACATTAAATATATGTTAGTAAATGCCCCGCAATATAAGAACTTATTTCTTAGTGCCGGATGTGATATCAAAAAAACCATAAAAAAAACAAATCGAAGAGATATTGACGACAACATTTTTGGCCGTTAAAAAAAATTCTTTACGGATTTTATCGCGTTTGTATTTGATTTTTGATTGCCCGACATTTCGAACACTTTGCAGCGTTCGTGGTCATGGTAAAGTAGTTTTAATTACAATGTGTACTCGCATAAACATCAGAGAATTAATCTTGAATCCAGAGAACCCTTTGGATTAAGGGATATTCTAGAGTTATTATTAAATTTTTGAACCAAGAAATTATTCTGGATCTGAGTTAAATAAACAATTTTTTATTATATAATGAATATGTTCTTATTTTCATTTCTTTTTCAGAATATTAATTACAATTTTGGAGTAAATGTCAAATCGTTCCTACTACTGTTACCATCGCTAACTGAGAACCCTTTCAATGGTTTTAAATACTCGCACAGCTGGCACACACCATCCTCTTTTAACAAGTGGCGTTGTGCGCTAAATCTCTTTCACTTTATCTCGAATACCTCGAATGTTTAACAGCTAACAGCCCTAAATTGCGACAATTTGTTTACAAGCAGCGATATATCATTATATTTTAAAAAAAAAGCTTTAATTTGATATAAAAACCAAGTGTGTACGTCATGAACGTATAAATACACCAAAATATTACCTGTGTACACCTGGCTGCGAAGTAGTTGCGGCCAGGTGTGCAACAGCACCCATCGATTTACGAATTCTTTACATATATTGCTATGATGTGGATGATATTTTATTTAAAAAACAAGTGAACGAAATTTTTTACCGAAAATTTATTAACATTAATTTAATTAAAATTACTTGCGGCCACTTATTGACTGGCACTCTGTTATCAATGACTTCTCCTAATCATAAATGTATATAAGAATCTGAGTTTGATTAACTACGCGATTAACTTAGTGATTTTGCAGCCGAATCTTAGTCTAATATGACAATAAAGAAATAATAAAATATAATATCAAAATGTTAATCAAAATTCAACATTATGTTTTATCAAATAATATTTAACTAAATAATAAATTATAGTCCATAAAATATAGGATGATCTCTGTGACAGTTGCCCCTAGTGCTGTCACGCTTACGATAAAGTCCGTAGTTTTTTATCGATAAAACTCTTTATAATAATAAAGATAATTGTGATTTTCTATTATTATTAAAATACAATAGATGAAAATCTTTTGAATTTATTTCAAACAAAAAGTGTTTTTTGAGTCTTTTAATTATTCAAAAGGAGTACAATCAAGGTCTAGGTCACTATTATCGTCATCACTGGAGCGTTCCTGCTAGAACATTTATAATTTTTTTCCAAATAAGGACATTCGTTAGATCAATCAATTAATTACGACTGTTTTATAAATAAATATGGCTAGTTTATTGACAATAATGCGTACATAATGTTATCATCTACTCTGAGACGAAAAGTAGTTTTTTAATATTTAATTAATTCAATTTATGTATTTTATAATGTAACTGTCTGTTTTAATTGTAAAAAATATGTTGAAAGCTTTATATAGTTACTATATTGGGTTTATTTCTTTTATGAATAATTAAATAAAGATCGGTCATCGATTTACGTATATCGACTGTTCCATCTCTTTTTTATTTTCAGTCCAGTATGACTTTGTACGTGTGTAAGCGTCATTTATGTATAACATGTTTACTAGGTATTTCAGTACTTACGAGGTACATTTTAGGCATGAATATTAATATTTTTATATTTATAATATATTGCAATTCAGTTGCAATAAAACTGGCACGAAAGAAATGAAAATATATTTGATACAAATTGAAATTGTAAACATGTCGCTCGTTCAAACTTACTTCATTGGTTTCATTGACATCTGTCACAAAGATCAAGCTATATTTTATGGACTATAAGACATGTAATATAATATCAAAATATTAATCATAATTTAATATTATGTTTTACTAATTATAAGCCACGCCACTTATATACAACGTCTGTGAATTCTCGCGGACTACAGTTGTAAATGTCCGCGGTATATGTATATTTTGAATCGTCGACGCGATTTGTATAGCACGTTTCTCATATTTTTCAACCATCTTGCCTCTAGGTAAAAGACGACTAAAGGATATAATATGCATATAGCATCTATGCTAAAGAACTACAACCCGACATAAAACCCGCTACCAATCTATCTGACAAGGTAGTTCAATCTTCCCCCTATTGAAGGGAAGGCTCGAGCCCAAAAGTGGGACGTATATGAGCTGATGAGATGAAAATAACAATTAATCAGATTTTATACTTTTATAAAGATGCTTTATACATATTTAATTAGGTTTTATAAATATACTAGGTAACCCAATAGACATTGTTCTATTCAAATAAGCGCCACCTACCGGGTACAATTGTGAATCTAAACCATTCTCGAATCCTCTTGAACACACATAAAAATTTCGTCAACATCGGCCCAGTCGTTTAGGAGAAGTTCAGTGACATACACACGTACACAAGAAATTTATATATAAAGACTAGCAACCCGCCCTCGCTTCGCTTCGCTTTCAGTCGCCTTACCCGCATAGTTTCCGTTCCCGTGTGAATATAGGGATAAATATCGCCTATGTTACTCCCTGATATTATAGCTTTCCATTGGTGAAAGAATTTTTGAAATCGGTTCAGTGTTTTAAGCGTGAAAGCGTAACAAATAAACAAACAAACTTACTTTCGCATTTATAATATTAGTAAGGATATAATCAGGTTTTATATATAAATAACTGTCCGGTATATGAATACACTGTGTTTGTTCATCACAGTTGTACTTTGCACTGTGAGAATAACAACGGAACTAATTATAGAGTGTGTGATCTCGCCAAGGAGACGAGTATCTCTGTAACACACTAACATCTAACATCGCAACTAACTTTTAAATATCTCTTCAAAGACATAGTATAACTAGCAATCCGCCCTCGCTTCGGTTCGGTTCCAGTCGCCTTACCCGCGTAGTACCCGTTCCCGTAGGAATACCGGCATAAAATATAGCCTATGTTACTCCCTGACATTATAGATTTCCATTGGTGAAAGAATTTTTGAAATCGGTTCGGTGGTTTATGCGTGAAAGCGTAACAAACAAATTACTTTCGCATTTATAATATTAGTAAGGACTAGCAACCCGCCCTCGCTTCGGTTTTAGTCGTTTTACCTGCGTAGTACCCGTTCCCATGGGAATACCGGGATAAAATATAGCCTAGTTTACTCCCTGATACACTCATTTGCAAAAAAAACGGGCACCTAAGCAATGAACCATTTCAAATGTTAATATTTCTTTGTTTGATAATTATAGGTAGTTTTATCCACACAATTTGCTAAATTAATAAGAAAATAATCGTTTTCATCAGTATTTCATAAAATTTAGATACAATTTATGGGAAATAATGCTAAACCTCGCTAGTAGTGTATATTCGCTAGTAGTGCATATGCTCATGAAGTAAAAATAAAAAAGTTTTTTTGTTTGTTTTTCTTTAATAAAGTAAAAGCAGATAAATGTTTCGTATCGAGTGTGACCCCCTCTAGCTAAAATCACAGCTTGAATTCGTCTGGGCATGCTAGCGAGTATATCCCGGATACTCGCTTGCGGAATACGTTCCCACTCCGCAGTAACCACATTCTTCAGCTCTCTGATGGTCTGCGGAGCCGGGTGTACTGATCTCACACGCCGTTTCAGAACGTCCCAGACATGCTCTATGGGATTGAGGTCGGGACTTCGAGCTGGCCAATCCAAACGACGAATGCCGACCTCTTGCACATACGCATTAACATCGCGGGATCGGTGGGCGCGAGCATTGTCGTCCATAAAAATCGAGTCTTCACCTAGAGCGGCCAATGCGGGTTGTGCATGAGAAATTAGAACTTCCGTTATGTATCGATGCCCAGTCAGTGAGCCGTTTTCAATGAAGACTAACTCTGTACGATCCATTGAATTTATTCCTGCCCAAAACATAACAGAGCCCCCACCATAAGGTGTGATTTCTTCGAAACATGCCTCTGCAAAGCGTTCTCCTTGTCTTCTTAGCACTCGCCGACGTCGATCTTCACCGAACAGAGATATCCTGGCTTCATCAGAGAACAAAACCCTATTCCAATCGTCTTGAGTCCATGATTCACAATTTCTAGCGAACCTAAGCCTGTGAACTCTGTGCTCACGGAGTAATTTGGGGCCGCGGGCCGGGCGGTGACTGCGTATATTGGCAGCGAGAAGCCTCCTCCTGACCGTCCATAGACTAATATGCACATTTCTTACTTCTTGGAGGTTGTTCTTAAGATCCACATACGAAGATTTGCGATTTCTCAATGCGCGACTCACAAGAAAACGATCATCCCGTGGTTGGGTACATGGTTTTCTTCCAGAACCAGGCCTTCTCTCGACGGAACCAGTCTCCTGATATCGCTGCCAGGTCCTTTGGACTGTCGAGCGACTAACATTTAGCCTCCTAGCCACGAAACATTGGCTGCAACCCTCTTCAAGCAGCGCGATAATTTTGGTAGCTTTTACCACTTTATCTACCATTTTTGATACAGCCAAACAGCATTAAATAAAGCTTTGACAGTCAAGGATATAAAATTAATCGATAAAAATTGAATAAAAGTTATGAAAGTCGATGTTAACTTCTGTAACTTCGCGCCAAAAATGTAGGATAAAAAGGGGTTTTCTGTAAAAATGAACATCAAATGAAAAATTGAATTTAGAACGTACTTTTTTAAATACCACAGCATTTTTAAAACCGGCCAGTAACGTGTACAAACGATTGAAACCTTTTTGGTATTGTATCTTTTTAAATATGAATGAAAATCAAAACCGCCCGTTTTTTTTGCAAATGAGTTTATTATAGCTTTCCATTGGTGAAAGAATTTTTGAAAGCGGTCCAGCCGTTTTGAAGATTACCCGGAACGAACAGACAGACAGACAGACAAAATTTTTTTAATCTGTATTTTAGGCATAGGTGTCGTGCAAATAACCGTGTGAGCATGAAAAAAGCCTATTATTTTGACATTACAAACAGACTCTCCAATTTTATTTATTGGTATAGATAAGGATATATATTATTTTTTCTGAAGTGAAACTTCTTTGCGCGCATCAGGGTAAAATGTTTACGGATGAAACGCAATTTAGAGACACGAAAATGTGTGACGTTTTTGTCGAAGAAGAGTGAGAGAGCGATTGAGACCGATTGAGAGAGAGTGAGAAAGGGCGAACATAGCACGAAGCACAGCCATGGAGCGAGAGCAGGGAGCAAGCGAGTGAGAAAGATCGAGAGTGAGAGATTACAATTTTTTTTATTCATCATCATCATCATTTCACCATATCGCCGTCCACTGCTGGACGTGGACCTCCCTCAGGATACGCCACAAAGTGCGGTCCCGTGCCACCTGCATCTAACGACGCCCAGCAACTTTCACCAGGTTATGGGTCCACCTAGGGGGAGGGCGTCCTACACAGTGTAGGACGCCCGACGCTTTTTTTATTAATATTGATAAAACACGTGGCACCAAAGAAGTTTCACTTCTGACATGCGTACTTTGAAAGAGTGCGTGTACCACTCTTTTTTTTTATTTTTATCTATCTTAATATATATAAATCTCCTGTCACGATGTTTGTCCGCGATGGACTCCTAAACTACTTAACCGATTTTAATCAAATTTGCACACCGTGTGCAGTTTGCTCCAACTTGAAATATAGGATAACTTACATCTTAATTTATAGTCGCAATATTATTTTATTGCAAATTATTTATCTATTATTTGACATTCACAATTATCTGTGAACTCCAAACGATTTTAACAGATGGCGATATCTGTTGACTGGATAGAGTAAGTATTTTGTGTGTGCTCAAGAGAGAGAGAATGGTTTAGATTCACAATTGGACCCGGTAGGTGGCGCTTTATTTGAACAGAACAACGTCTGTTGGGTCAGCTATATATATAAAAAAGAAAGTGTGTGGGTATGTTCCATATAGGCTCTGAAACGGCTGGACCGATTTCAATGAAACTTCAAGGGAATCTCCACACTGACCTAGCGAGTAATCCTGTAAAGTTAGGTGACGATCGGAGCACTCCTCTTTTTGAAGTGTCAAATGATGTAAGTTTATTGTTTAAATAAAATAAAGCAAAATCTAGCCCGGCGAAGCGGGCTGGGTACGCTAGTTTTTTATAAAATTCAATACTCAGTACAGAGAACCTTCCCGTACTAAGGACATCTTATCGCCGCTATCAATACGCCAAATCCTTTTATTACTCATGGATATCGTAAAAGGCGATAAGAGTTTTTTAAATGCCAGGGCCAACACCATATCTGATGCTGTATGGTCAATAATGCATTCTCAAGGTTTGATGTTAGGCAGGTAGCTGGTCATAAACCTATTGTCAATAACATTGGTAATCTATACAAATAAATAAAATTGAAGTGTCTGTTTGTAATGTCAAAATAATGTGCTTTTTTCATGCTGATGCTGTTATTTGCATTTTGCACGATACCTATGCGTAAAAAAAAATACGGATTTAAAAAAAATTGTCTGTCTGTTTTGGGTAATCTGCCAAACGGCTGGACCGATTTTGACAATATTTAACTACCAGCTGTCTATAGAAGAAGTAACATAGGCTATATTTTATCCCGGTCTTACCACGTGAACGGGAACTATGCGGGTAAGGCGACTGAAACCGAAGTTAAGCGAGGACGGGTTGCTAGTATGTACTATGAAAGAACAGTACATATTGAATCAAAACCAAATAATACAATCATCATCATCATCATCTCAGCCCATATACGTCCCACTGTTGGGCTCGGGCTTCCTCCATAATGGAAGGGTAATTGACCCACTATACCACGCTGATCAGACGTGTTAGTATAGGGTTTTATTTCGAGTTTTCCTTCTCTCGCATAGATGTTATATGCGTTTTATATCCCTTAGTCGTCTCGTACGATCACCCACGGGTAAGTTAGGGGGTGGTGAATTGTATTGAATAATACAATAGGAATAGGGTAATGATGACGATAAGAGATGTCTTAGTTATATTGTCTGTTATCCAAATCCTGACATAGGAATACAATTCTTACCACTTCCTTCCTTTAGCGCGGGTGATCAAAATATACGATTAAGGAACTCAAGCTGATAACAGTCCTGCATCAGCAGGATTTTTTTTTATTGCAAACGGTGGCAAACGAGCAAACAGTACACCTGGTGGTAAGTGTTGCTGCCGCTCATGGACCTTTACAGGGTCGCTGCCTACCGCGAAGAAAGTGAAGGGAGTGTGAATGCGCGCATTAAGGCTCGGTGATACCAAGGGCACCACCAAAACCCTCCACACGCAAACACCCTCAGAAAGTTGGGCTCCCGGCTCTCTCGCTCACCGAACGAAGCGCAGTAACAAATTGCTACTACTCAGACGTCGATTTTCTGCGAGAGTGTGCTACTACCCCGGACGGATCGGCCCGCGGCTGTAGACAGATAACTGTCGACAGTGTGGTCCAACCACTCTTCGAAATTCTACCAAAATTCGAATGATATCCCACCACGTTTGACTTGGTATATATTAGGTAAAGAAAGAAAGAAATTTTATTTTGTAAACCTCACACAATATAGACACCAACGAAAGAAATAAGAACTACTAACTAAAAACAAGGAGTCGAATATGTGAGGCCAAAATATGGTGCCCATCTCAGCTTATGGTACAGTAAATATGATACTACACCGCTGATATTCTGATGGACCCGTACAATCAAGTCGCGGAAACAACAATATATCCAAAACAAATATATTTAAAAAAAGTTAAACAGTAATATTTGAAATAGTAACATTAAATTAAGAATGAAATAAATTAATACTATACTATATCATATTCTAGTTTGTAAATAACCTCATAATTATCACATAGAATAGCTTAAGTAAAAGAAACAAATCTATACCAATAAATAAAATTGGAGTGTCTGTTTGTAATGTCAAAATAATAGGCTTTTTTCATGCTCACACGGTTATTTGCACGACACCTATGCCTAAAATAGCAATTAAAAAATTTTTGTCTGTCTGTCTGTTTGTTCCGGGTAATCTTCAAAACGGCTGGACCGATTTCAAAAATTCTTTCACCAATGGAAAGCTATAATATCAGGGCGTAAACTAGGCTATATTTTATCCCGGTATTCACACGGGAACGGGAACTACGCGGGTAAAACGACTAAAACCTATAACCGAAGCGAAGCGAGGGCGGATTGCTAGTTATTTAATAAAGACATATAGAATATAAAATAAAATAAACATTAATAGTATAAAGAAGAAACCGAAAGTACATAAATCTTGTATAGAGTTATACTTCGAGATTTCCTTCTCTTGCATGGGTGTTATATGCCTATTATATCCCCCAATCGTCTCTTACGACATCCACGGATAGGATAAGGAGTGATGAATTGTATTCTTACTCCGTCATCACACGGAAAATATTACACGTACGTGGGAGAAACGAACGCTGAAAAAGTCCAGTTAATTTACATTTTCAGGTTGAATGTATAAACTCCATTACGATATCGAAGACTTTGATGATAGGTATAGTAATATTCGCCTAACAAAGTAAAAAGGCAATTCAATATCCATTTTCCCGTAAATACCTTTAGAGACGATTAAGTAATGCAAGGAGATAAAAACTGGCTAAGTGCGAGTTCGAGTCGCGCAAAAAGGGTTCCGTATATCTATAAAAATTGGCAAAAAAATTGCGTTTTTTATATGGGAGCTGCCCTTAAATATTTATTTTATTTATATTTGTTATTATAGCGGCAACAGAAATACATAATTTGTGAATATTTCAACTGTCTAGCTATCGCGGTTCTTGACATACAGCTTGGTGACAGACAGACGGACGGACAGACAGCGAAGTCTTAATAATAGGGTCCCGTTTTCACCCTTTGAGTACGGAACCCTGACAAGAATAACTGCAAAAGAAGAAAAACTCGAAATACTGCGCTGTGCTAAAGTAAATCTGCTTGATAAAATTCGCGATCTAGTATCTCTGAAAGAAATGCAACTTTCTCAGTGTGGCCGCATTCCGAAACGATTGTAACATGTTAGATTTATGACAAGTTTAAGTCAATTAATTGTCATAATAAAACATGATTTACAAAGTAATAATAAATGACCATAAACAACATAATTTTTTACATAATCATTATCTTTCTTTATTGCAAATTAATACCGCATAAAATCAATAATTATGTATTACTAGCAGACCCGGTCACGCGTTGCTGTGGCTAATAGACTAGCCTGTGGACCCCAGACCTTTGTGATTTTATTAAAGCTGAAAGTTTGTCAGCGCATGGTCCCAACACAGGTTAGAACGGTGGCCCATTATGAAGTTTGGGTTACAGTGGCTTTGGCAGATAAAAGGTACTAAAGGTGTGTAAAATACCGATCTATTATCGTCAAATTATTAAGCGTGATTTTTTGATATTACCTTCAGAACGTTATTAAAAATCACGTTATTCATTGCCAGACACTTAACATAGTGGCAACCCCTTGCCAGACACCCTTAACGTTCATGAAATTATAATTCTACTTACGTTATAGTATAAAAGCTGATTTTTATACCTAATACTTGGGTCATTACCCATGGAATATTCTTTTCTTCGAATAAAGGTCCACTAAGAACGGATTTGCCGAAACCCCACCTACAAGGGGTGCTTGCGGGGGCGTTAACGATATAAAAATAAAGGAACAGGGTGCACCGAAGCTACTGAAGCTAGAAAAATGAAATTTAGACCGTAGTTTCATTTCATGACGTAAGCACCCACTAAGAAAAGATTTTTTGAAATGCCACCCTTAAGGGGGTGAAACGCAACGTCAAAGTCTGTATGGAAAGAAAAAAAAATCTTTAGCTGCTGTCTTTAAATTAAGCACAAATACTCTTCGATAAAAATAAATAAACACGTGTTTCATGTGTTTAACAGGGGTATGCAAGTGAAACAAAATTGGAAATGAAACCATATATCAAGTCGGAACAGTACGTGGCGTGGTAGGTCTACCTGCCTGTCACATGTAAATGAGCTGTGATGTAGATTTTGTCAAAAATGCGAGTAGTTTTTTTAAAGGCATCACATGCACTAAGGAAATAATTGTTGTATTATCTTTACCAATCTTATATCTTTAAACGAGCAATTCTTGTATATATATATATATATATATATATATATATATATATTCAGGATCTCGGAAACGGCTCCAACGATTTTGTTGAAACTTGGCATACTAGAGGATTCGGGTCCAAAAAATCGATCTAGCTAGGTTTTATTTATAGAAAATGTTCTTTTGTCGGTGTTTTTAGCATAACAATAAATGACATTAAATTTTAAAAGAATATGAATTCAAATTTCGTTGTAAACGTCAAGAGTTACGGTAGCTCAGTTGGGGGATCGGCCGGTATTAATTTTGAGTTTTGTAGCATCCAAACAGCGTCGGTTCGAATCTCGGTGTTATTATTATTCTCTTTTTGTAATTTTTTTACATAATTTTTATTTTTTATTAATATATATCTAAATAAATTCTACAAAAATATTCCGAGCGAAGCTCGGTCAACCAGATATTATATAATTAATGAACACGGTTACATCAAGACTCGGAGCAACAATTTGTGAGCCGCACAAAATGTTGTCCTGCGCGGGATTCGAACCCACGGCACTGGCTGATCATCATCATCATCATCTTGCTCTTATCCCAATTACTTGGGGTCGACGCAATATGTCATCTGTTTTGACATATTGCAAAAAGTTTCGGCAATGACTTTTATGACCGGCCGCCTGCCTGACGTCAACCCTCCTTGGGAATGTAATCGTTGACCCAAATGGTACCAGATGGAGTTGGTCCGGGTCAATCTAGGGCTCTTAGTCGTCTTTTACGACACCCACGAGCAAAGCAAGGGTTGGTAGTATTCGAAGCCGCTACCACACAGCAATCATCATCACTGGCTGATGATGAATAATTATTATTTATGAATGAATTATGATGAACAATAATTCTCTAATTTACATGATTTAAATCTAAATTACAAAGAAATATCCTGTCCAAACCCTGACGCTTTGTTACCTCGGCGTTAACAGGGAATTAATCCCAAAAGGGTAATCCGCCAGGCAGACCACCAAGGTAAAAGTAGGCAAATTGGCGCCGGGGGTAATAGGGCGGGTCAAGGTCGCACGCTACTCTTCTGTCGTCTCGATGGTCCGGGCAGGGTGTGTACATACCATAATTTGTAAAAAGTTTACACCAAAATAATGTAAATGCTTTGATAATTACTAGACGGACCTAAACGTGACTCATTTTAATAACTAATTCTGTAGCGAGTAGATATTAATCTCTGTAATAACAATGACTTGTTGAACGTGAGACATCTTAGTCAGACCTTGACCATGAACACTGCAAAGTGTTCGAAACGTCGGCTAATCAAAAATCAAACATAAACGCGAAATCCGTAAAATAATAAATTCATAAAAATAGTTTTATTTATTACTAATTTAATATCCTTACTAATATTAAAAACACGAAAGTATGTTTGTTTGTTACGCTTTCACGCTTAAACCACGGAACCGATTTCAAAAATTATTTTACGAATGGAATATTCTCCTCGACGACTCGAACCATCGCCGGCGACTAGGGCGGCGCAGGCGCGATTACCTGCGCCTGATACCAGCCAAGCCTAGACCGCGGGTGACTGGACTGGGGAGTTAGTCGGTCTCCGGCCGAGTGGCAGACCGCGCGAGGAAAGACCGACGGGTGGGACGTCGGTCGAGGAGAGGGTACTCCTCGGGGTATTCCGTCGGGCCGACTGCTGACAACAAGTCACCCTGCACAGGTGGTCAGCCCAAGGACGAAGGCTACATGTCACGGGTTAGTTACGGGTGTGCGTGCTTACGCCCCTGTGTCGCCCCGGACGGAGCCGGGCGGCGAGTGCGCCTACCGTAACTCACCCCCAAAAAAGGCTATATTCTATCCCGGTATTTCTGCGGGCACTACGCGGGTAAATTCCAACTTGACTTATGTTTAAAATGTTATTCTCAAATCCCACGCACGTGTCGTTTATGGAATCGTCATAAAGAAGTGTGTATGTAGTTATGTACGCACGTAAGAAGTGATACTTCATTGGCGTAACAAGATAAACATCTTTTTAAAATGTTATCCATCGCGCTATACTTACTACACGTGTGTAGAAAAAACCGCCTAAGTGCGAGTCGGAGTTGCGCACGAAGGGTTCCGTACGATTGCCTATAAAAAATACTTTTGTTTTATGAGTGTCCTCCTAAATAATTTATAAATTTTAATTTAATTATTTATTATTGAAGTAAAAACACAACTGATTATTTTGTGAATGCCTATCAGTGCCTATCTGTTGCCATTATCGATATCGAGCAAAAAAGAGCAACTTAATCGCGTTTATTGTATGGGAGCTCTCTTAAAATTTTATTTTTAGTATTTGTTGTTATAGCGCCAACAAAAATACATAATTAGTAAAAAATTCAATTGTGTAGCTATCGCGGTTCTTGAGATACAGCCTGGTGGCAGACAGACGGACGGAGACAGCGAAGCCTTAATAATAGGGTCCCGTTTTTACCCTTTGGTTACGGAACCCTGAAAACGACACTAATAATAGGAAGAAAAAGGTATTTAATACATTGAAAGATTTTTTATAATGTATTATGCATTATCTAATTGACATTTGTGACGCACCATTTTACCCTAACGCGCGAAAAGTAAATCATAAAAAGAGTACCCAAGCGACGCTGGTCAATACACATCGTTAGTGCCAGAATTAATCATTCTATATCAGTTTCAATTACGTGCCAAATATACAAAATCACGCCCACGTTAAGATTAAACTAGTTATTACCTCACAAGTAAGGGTGATTAATTAAATGAAAGTTTTAAATACATTTATATAGTTAATAGATGTTGGACTGTGGATTACTAAATCATCCACCATCACCATTTCAACTCTTATACTGCTGGACTCCAGCCTCTGTCATAATGATAGAGATGATTCACCTCAAAACACCCCGGTCAGATGGTTTAGTATAATTTCCAATCTTCCCGTCATGTTATTTTTTAGCTTACATTCATTATAATCACCAAAGAATATGTAATTATAGTGATTTTTTTTTGTGGGGAGGAAAGACCGACGTCCTCCCCTCGGGGAGGACGTCGGTCTTTCCTCACGCGGTCGGCCTCTCGGCGGGTGACGGACTAATCCCCGGTCACGTCATCCATGTAATTATAGTGATAAGAGCACACTGTTGACAGTTGTCTGTTTACAGCAGCGCGCCGGTCCGTCCGGGGTAGTACCACACTGAGCAGAAAATCGACGTCTGAGTAGTAGCAATTTGTTACTGCACTTATTTCGATAAGCAAAAGAGCCGGTACTCCAACTTTCTGACGGCATTTGGGTATGGAGGGTTTTGCCGATGCATTTAATATCATCAAACCTCATTGTACGCATTCACATTTGACGTATGAGCGATAAGCGACAGTATCAATTACCATAGGGGATGCTGTATGCTCGGATGCCACCAACAGCAATAAAAAAAGAATGTGTGTACTAAGTACGCATATCAGAAGTAAAACTTCTTTATCCTCTATCCTATATCGTTTATCTAATTCTCTCGCCAGCTGAATCCTATACATTCACGTGTTTGTGTCTCTATGGACTCGCTTTTTCGTTTCATCGAGTTTGATATCACGATTCTAAAGAAGTTTCACTTCAAAAAATAAGGAAGAAGCAATGGCACCTTAGAATAATAACGTATAGAAGGTAAGTTCACGCACAAAAAGTGAAGCATTTCAATTGGAGCCTAATGGAGCTTACGCCGGAACCGTTCGGTAATGTACAAGGTCACTATACTGCATGTACGTACGCAACTCTTAAAATATAAATAGGTAATTATGACGATTTGTACATTAAAATGGTGTCACAACACATTTGAAAAACATAAAAAGGTTTTTAACATTACTTTTAAAAGTATTTCGACGATTTATGTTAATAAAAACAAAATTTGATTTCATAATTTGTATAGTGGTGTGCGTGTGTACGTGTGTAATGGTCGACGCGCATGTAGTATTTTTAGATCCATATTTCGATCGTTCGAAGTACCAACACTATCCTTCTATACGTTATTATTCTAAGAATGGTACATTGTATCCTTACTCTGTTACCACACGAAAAATTTTGATCATCATTTGGTTTATAGTTAAATAACCGTCTGCCATCTTTTTATAACAGTTTTAAATATTATTTCAAAAATTATCCGGCCCGCCACACGATTGAGTCTCTCCAAAATGAGAGGGACATTATCTAGTATACCGCGCTAGTGAGACGAGTTAGAATAATATTTTATTTCGAGTTTACCTTCTCTTACATTGATATTATTTGCATTTGATATCCCTTAGTTACATTTACGGTACCCACGGGAGACTGAAAGGGAACGGTGAATTATATTCTTCATCATCACAACTCATTTCACGTTCCACTGCTGGGCTCGAGTCTCCTCTACTGTGGGAGGGAAATTGACCTACTACACTACTCTGGTGGGTTGGTATGGGGGGTTTTATTTAGAGTTTTCTATCTCTAGCACATTATATGCATAATATATCTCTTAGACGACATCTTGCCTCTGGACGTCGTCTGAGGGTGATGAATTGTATTCTTACTCCGCCATTAAATGGATTTAAATAACCCGAATGATACTCTCCTCTTACTTTGAAATAATTTCTTATTTAATAAGCAACAAAGCATATCAGTGTTTATACAGTGAATACACACAGTATGACCCGTCCAGGTCAGAATAACGTCCTTACAACGGATGCAGTAATTGAGACAATGGCTTCTAAGAGCCCTGGTAATGTTCCCTTTACGTATAGTTAATATATGTACCTATAAAACGAAATATAAGTGGACAGCTATCTCCGAGATACGGTACAACGAACTCGTTTGCATGTCGTGAAGTAGGGAAAAAAAATAACTTTTATAAATAAAATAACACCATCTGGTTAGCAACTGATTTAAATAAAAGTTTATAATGCATATAATTTTTATTATTTCCGTGTGGTAATGTAATTGGAGTGAAAATAAAATCTTTCACTAGCCACATTTTCCGCGGGTTTCGTAAAACACGATAAAAAGAGAAGGTAATTTAAATAACTATTTGAGGTGTGTTTATGAAATTTAGAATACATAATATGTATCTCGTAAGTTTTAGTATATAAGCCAAATTTGACATGTTTATATGAAATTGTTTTTGAATTATGACGTCAAAATTCGCTCCAAATGGTTCGTGTAATATTACACACTGTAGCGCTCGCATTTCGTTAGCACATTAAAACACTACCGCGTGTACAGAGTTCAGGATAACTTAGGTATGATCGATGAACATCGATATTCGATGAACATCGATATTCGATGAACATCGATATTCGATGAACATCGATATTCGATGAACATCGATATTCGATGAACATCGATATTCGATGAACATCGATATTCGATGAACATCGATATTCGATGAACATCGATATTCGATGTTCATCGATATTCGATGTTCATCGATATTCGATGAACATCGAAAGTATCAAATATCCTAACATCGATGTTGTACGGACTTTCAAAAAAAAAAAAGCTCATCAGTATTTGCTCGGCGAATTTAGTATTAAAACGTAACGTCGATGTCACATGTCACCCAAAATTCTTGCCCTTGAGTCATAAGTCCCGCTATACATTAAAACATCCGACTAAGATTTCCTAAAAAAAAAAGCCCATCAAATTAGCCCGGAGGATTTTATTTCTTCGTCAAATATTAAAACGTAACTTCAATGTCATAAGTCCCGCTAGACATTAAAACTTCCGACTGAGACTTCCTAAAAAAAAACTCATCAAAATTTGCCCGGAGAATTTTATTTCTTAGTAACATCGATGTTATACAAGTTCCATAATGACATCGATGTTTTTGTAACATCTATGTTCGGTTTTCGATAAAAATCGAACATCGATGTCGGGCTTTCGATTATAACATCGATGTTAACATCGATATTTTTCTAACATCTATCATCCCTACTATAACTTAGGTTGTCTACTGTCCAGTTTATTCAAATCATAAAATTTAATATGTATAACGTATTTATGTGGTAGGGAGCACACTGTTCCGTCCCTCTCGCCCAGACTGAGGCATACACAGCCCGCGAGGCCTTGACAAATAATAATAAATATCCACGTTACCGCCTCCGCCGACGGGGACGGAAGACGTGTCGCGTTAAAACCATAAACGTGGGAGTGCCCACTTTGCCAGCGACCGCCCGAGCCGAGGTCCGTACCCCACAGGGGGTGCCCTCGGGATCGGTCGCTTAACTTTAAACGGGTTGAGAGCCCTCAGCGCTCACCAAAACAAACAAAAAAAAATAATAAAACTGTTCCGTCCGAGGAAGTGTCACACTCTCGCAGGAAATTGACGTCTGAGTACTAGCAATTTGTTATAGCACTTCATATTGTGAGCTAAAAAGCCGAAAGCACAACTGTCTTAGAGTCGGTGGATTTTGGTGATGCCTTTCCGCCGCTTTTTGCCGCATTCATACTCCCTTCACTTTCTTCACGGTAGGTAGCGGGATTTCTTTTTTTGACGTGATAACGTCTTATAATTCGATGGAGCCGGCTGCACACACGAAAAAACATGACGCATGCGGCGTTACCTCGCTCTGAGACGTTCCATTTAAGGCTTGATCCATACAAAATATCTATCAAACAAATAAAATTAAAATTTTCTTTTGAAAAATGAAACCATTCCATCAGTATTTTCTTATGACGTTGTCACGTTCAACTATCGTCAGTAAACCGACTTTACAGACAACCGATTTTTTTTTTTCAATTAAGAACGTAGTCTATATATGCATTTATGTATACTTCAAAGGGCTTTGTTGATAATTTCATATTTTCGATATCATTACTATGCAATTATTTATTACTACAGCACGAATTTCTAACACGTCAACAAACATGGATGACCCTAGGGGACACACGCACTGAGTAGGCGTCATATAATGCGAACAAACGAGAAAATTGCCGTTCCTAATTGATGTTCAACCAGCAAAGTCATTGTGTACAACTAATTCAACTACAGCATTATACGATTTATATCGTGGATTATTGAGTTAAAAGCATTTAGTATTTCGTAAAGAATTTATCCGTGTGGTGACGAAGCGAGAATACAATTCACCACCCCCCTCTCTTGCCCGTGGGTGTCGTAAAAGCCGACTTAGGTATATAATATGCATGTAGTATTTATTCAAGAGAAGGAACGTCTAACCAGCGTGGTAAAGTAGGTCAATTACCCTTCCATTTAGGAGAGAGAGAGAGAGAGAGAGTAACAGAGGAACGTATATAACGGTGGGGTAAGGAGTATAAAAGCAAGGAGACAGTTAATCAGTATGTGTTTGGACATCATTTTTCTTTCGTATTTTAGCCCAGAACTACATTGTAAGAGCTTTTTTAGGGGTGGGTTGCGGTCGGCGCACTTCTCGCACCACTCCGTCCGGGGCGACAGAGGGGCGTATGCACGCTTTTTTTTTTTTTGTGTGACTTATTTGTTAGCCTCAGATGGCTGTGACAACTTTACCCGGACTGGTGGGTGAGCGCTGAGGGCTCTCAACCCGTGGCGTAAGCACGCACACCCGCAACCCACCCGAACACCACGTCGCCTTCGTCGTTGGACCGACCATCGGAGCAGGGTTACTTCACATCAGTGGTCAAACATTCTAAAAGCTTAGAGTTATAACGGGTCGAACCACTCAATATCAAAGTCTTTTATTGGATTATTCACAAACAGCGGATAATGTTATAAATGCTTCGCTTGGCTAACTGCAATTGCATAGTTTGATATATGTACTTAATACCTCAAGGATAATTGTATATCAACTTATTATTACGACGGTTGTTATGACAACAATGTGTAAATACCAAACGCATTAACAAATGTTTTTGTTACCATATATACACGATTTACTTAAAAGGGCGTTCCGCGCGGCTATATACATTATATATTACTAGCAATCTGCCTTCGCTTCGCTTCGGTTTTAGTCGTTTTACCCGCGTAGTTCCCGTTCCCGTGGGAATACCGGGATAAAATATAGCCTAGTTTACGCGCTGATATTATAGCTTTCCATTGGTGAAAGAATTTTTGAAACCGGTCCAGTCGTTTTGAAGATTACCCGGAACGAACAAACAGACAGACAGACATAAATTTTTTAATCTGTATTTTAGGCATAGGTGTCGTGCAAATAACCGTGTGAGCATAAAAAAAGCCTATTATTTTGACATTACCAACAGACACTCCAATTTTATTTATTGGTATAGATATAGACTAGCAAATTTGCGGGGTTACACCCGCGTAGTACTCGTCCCCGGGGGAATACAGGACTAAAATACAATATAAACTAAGTTACACGTTGATCTACACTAATCCATACTAATATTATAAATGCGAAAGTAAGGATGTTTGTTTGTTTGTTTGTTTGTAACGCTTTCACGCTTAAACCACCAAACCGATTTCAAAAATTCTTTCACCAATGGATAGCTATAATATCAGGGAGTAACATAGGCTATATTTTATCCCGATATTCCCACGGGAACTACGCGGGTTTAAGCGACTGAAACCGAAGCGAAGCGAGGGCGGGTTGCTAGTAGTATTATAAAGAGGAAGAATTCGTATTTTTGTGTGTGTGTGTATGTTTGTAATGAATAAACTCAAAAAGTACTGTGTCAATTACAAAAATTCTTTCACCATTGGAAAGCTACATTATCCCTGAGTAATATAGCCTATATTTTATCCCAGTATTCCCACGGGGAAGGGAACTACGCGGGTAAGGCGACTGTAACCGAACCGAAGCGAAGCGAGGGCTGGTTACTAATAAGGTATATTGCCCTTAATGAAAGAACTTTGAAACAAACTGACATTCGATTTTATTCGATACTTACTAATAGAATTAAACTTTTACAAACTCCTTCTTTTGTTTCCTCAAAATTAAAGTGTACTTACATACAAACAAACTGTTAAACTATATTATTCCACTGCTGGGCTCGAGCCTACTCCACGTTAGAAGTGAAATTATCACATTATCGTGGTTTTTATTTATTGTCGTGGTTGTCGGGGTTTTATTTCTAGTATTCCTTCTCTTGCATAGATATTATATGCAGATTTAATCTCTTAGTTGTTGATCCCTTGAGTTGATACAAATTACAATTTATCAATTAACTAACGGAGCGAGAAATATATTGGAAGAATGTGGTGCGTGAAATAAACAGAACGGAAGAGGATATGAACAATAGGCGTTAGTTTATGATTGAATTATCTATACCAATAAATAAAATTGGAGTGTCTGTTTGTAATGTCAAAATAATAGGCTTTTTTCATGCTCACACGGTTATTTGCACGACACCTATGCCTAAAATAGCAATTAATAAATTTTTGTCTATCTGTCTGTCTGTTTGTTCCGGGTAATCTTCAAAACGGCTGGACCGATTTCAAAAATTCTTTCACCAATGGAAAGCTATAATATCAGGGCGTAAACTAGGCTATATTTTATCCCGGTATTCCCACGGGAACGGGAACTACGCGGGTAAAACGACTATAACCTATAACCGAAGCGAAGCGAGGGCGGATTGCTAGTTTAGTTAATAAATGTTCCTAGTCATTACAGGGTTTCCGAGCGGATGCGGGTCCGACTATGTTTCGCTGATAAAAAAAAAGGGTACTCTTGAATGCCTTTTCAAACCAACAGTGATCTCCGATAGATCTCCGTTTTTTGATGAAGGAAGAGCTCTCCTTTATCCTTCAATGTGGTTTAGTTGAGTGATGGATGGTCTAGTAGTTGCTCGTGATAACGTGCTCTTGTCGAATATGATCCAGCCACAATCAATTGCATTAAACTTTAAAACCTATTATTTATTAAATTAAATTAATTAAATATGTTGTATACAATTTAATTAAAAAGAAGTAATATAAAAAATAAAAATAAATACTCTCCGTGTGACGACGGAGTAAGAATACAAGTCCTTTTCTTACTTAAAGATAAGTAAGGGCTTATAATATGCAGATTTTTTTTTGTGGGTGGGTTGCGGTCGGCGCACTCCTCGCCCGCTCCGTCCGGGGCGACAGAGGGACGTAAGCCCGCACACCCGTAACCCACCCGCAGGTGACTTGATGTCAGTGGTCGGATGCAATAATCCGCTTAAAAAAAATCGATTGTCCTAAGTCCTAGGATGCGGAAAGAAGTTGATGAATCCTGGCGAATCTATCGCCAGGATTCATCAACTTCTTTCCGCATCCTTTGCATGAGAGTAAGAGAGATAGAGCTAGTCGGGCACTCGGCATAACACAAACGCGTAGAGACTTTCCTATGGTAATAAAGTATCGAGTACCGAGTACTTTTCCTAGAATTTTTTTTTAGGAATTTGTCCGTCTATTTTCCGATTCGAATGTGTCAAGCCACTTTTTAGAAGGTTCATTACGCTTTAACTAGATGTCGGTACTATAAGGATGAGCCGTAATGTCAAGTTTAACATGGATACTTTCTATAACTTAGTTCGATACGATACCTGCCTAAAAGTACTCATTGAGTAAAAGTATCGAATAGAAAGTATCGAGTACAAAAGTATCGGTATCAAAAGACAAGTACTCGATACCTAAAAGTATCGATACTTTTTTCGTATCCCTAAATACAACACTCTCCGATCTTGGCCATGGGTGTCATAAAAGACGACAAATATCTTTTCAGAGAAGGTAAGCGCTAAATAAAACCCTATACCAACACGTTTTATCTGCGCCTAATGCCGCCCAAGCCGAGGCCGCGGGTGATCGGACCGGGGAATTGTCCGTCACCCGCAGAGAGGCTGACCGCGCGATGGTGACCGACGTCCCAGTACGTCGAGAGGTGAGGTTACCCGAAAGGGTATTCCGTCGGGCCGACCACTGATAACAAGTCACATCTGCTCCGGTGGTCGGCCCAACAACGAGGTGAAGTGAGTACGGGTGGGTTATGGGCCCGCGCGCCGTCCTTTCATCGCCCCGGACGGACAGGACCGCGCGTGCGCTTACCATAGCCCACCCATAAAAAAAAAAAAAAAATACCATCACGTTTGACCAGCTTGGTGTAGTCAATTTCCCTCCCATTGTGGAGGAGGCTCGAGACCAAAGATGGAACGTATATGAGCTGTGATTATGATGATGATGTTAGGCTTTCTATAAAAAAAAAGAGTACGAAATATTATTACCACACACGGTACTTGATTCCATCTTATACATAATCTTGTATATAAAGTAGCGTATGTGTGTATGTCACAGAACTCCTCCTAAACGGCTAGACCGATGTTGACGAAATTTTTTGTGTGTGTTCAAGGGGATTCGAGGATAGTTTAGATTCACAATTGGACCCGGTAGGTGGCGCTGCTGTGTGTATGTCACTGAACTTCTCCTAAACGGATGGACCGATGTTGACGAAATTTTTTGTGTGTGTTCAAGGGGATTCGAGGATAGTTTAGATTCACAATTGGACCCGGTAGGTGGCGCTGCTGTGTGTATGTCACTGTTACTTCTCCTAAACGGCTGGACCGATGTTAATGAAATTTTTTGTATGTGTTCAAGGGGATTCGAAAATGGTTTAGATCTATAATTGGACCCGGTAGGTGGCGCTGCTGTTGATTTCAAGGAGAATTTCTTTTATTGTATTTGAACAGAGCAACGTCTGTTAGGTCAGCTAGTCTATACCAATAAATAAAATTGGAGTGTCTGTTTGTAATGTCAAAATAATAGGCTTTTTTCATGCTCACACGGTTATTTGCACGACACCTATGCCTAAAATAGCAATTAAAAAATTTATGTCTGTCTCTCTGTTTGTTCGGGGTAATCTTCAAAACGGCTAGACCGATTTCAAAAATTCTTTCACCACTGGAAAGCTATAATATCAAGGAGTAACCTAGGCTATATTTTATCCCGGTATTCCCACGGGAACGGGAACTACGCGGGTAAAACGACTAAAACCGAAGCGAAGCGAGAGCGGGTTGCTATTTTATAATATAAATACTATAGCAGTTACATGGTTCTATCATTTAAGATTTTATCAATGTTTATAAAACGACGCAAGTCTGCCGTTCACTATATTTTCAGTTATTTAGTCTAAATATAACTGTTTAACATCAGATTTATGAATGTTTTAGTCAACATCAGAGACCAGCCAGTATAGCAACAATTAAGTATTAAGCTAGAGAAATTGGGTGGTTAAATTATTATAATTATACAAAGCCACACCGGTCTAATGCAATAATTAAACGTATACTGTGCATCGAGCGTTAAACTTGACTTATTTAACTTAAATATTAAAAACTTTCGAAAAACAACTTTAATTATAACGCAATAGAATCTTATATGCAAGTGCACAGTATATAAACTTTGGATACATTTTTGTGCAATACGCTCTTGGCATTCAAATACTAATTATATTCATTTTTTTTTTTTGTATTTAACTTCAATTACAATTAACTTGTACAGCTATTTTTTCAAAAAGTTTTATGAAAGTATACAAAAGCTAAATAAATTTAATACCAACGCTCTTATTTATTGTTTTTTCTTTAATAAAAATATTCATATACTTGTCGTATAGTTTACGTATTCGCAAATCTAAATTACATATAAATACTAGCAATCCGCCCTCGCTCCGCTTCGGATTTAGTCGCCCTAGTCGCATAGTTCCCGTTCCTGTGGGTATATCGAGATAAAATATAGCCTAAGTTGCTCCTTATATAGACAGCTGCCTGGTAGTAAAATATAATTAAAATCGATCCAGCCGTTTTGAAGATTACCCCAAACAAACAGACAAACATTTTTAAACCGGTTTTTAGGCATAGGTATTATACAAATAACCGTATCAGCATGAAAAAAGCCCATTATTTTGACATTCAGAACACAACCCTGTGCGATCCACAAACTATCGTTCTGAGTCTGGATGTAATTTGTGTTCCTTAATTATATGTTTGTAAAGTCTGCCGCAACACAAAGATTATTTCCTTAGTGCAGAGTGTAGTGTTTAAAAAAATCGATATTTAGACTAAAAAAAATCGTACCTATATTTTGAATACTTTATTCATGACGGTACCATTACGACGTTATTACAGTTTCACTGATCGATAGAAGATTTATACGCAACAAAACTGATGAATAATATTATCAATAGATAAGTTATCAAACATTTCTGTTGAACAATACATGATAACGTCAAATATCGATTTAGTATTAAGTACCCGGATGACCGAGCTTAACTGAGCATTATTTTAAACTAGCAACCCGCCCTCGTTTCACTTCGGTTTCTGTCGCCTTATCCCCGTAGTTCCCGTGGGAATACCGGGATAAAATATAGCTTAGGTTACTCCCTGATATTATAGCATTCCATTGGTGAAAGAATTTTTGAAATCGGTCCAGCCGTTTGGAAGATTACCCGGAACAAACAGACAGACAGACAAAAATTTTTTAATTTGTATTTTAGGCATAGGTGTCGTGCAAATAACCGTGTGAGCATGAAAAAAGTCTATTATTTTGACATTGCAAACAGACACTCCAATTTTATTTATTGGTATAGATATAGGTATATAACAGTATTTATTTTAGTACTGTAATGAATTCTAATGTGTACACGAATATTACACGTTATTAATAAAAATATTGTTACGCATTTTATCGTGTTTGTATTTGATTTTGAGTGGCGACCACGTATCGGACGACGTAGGACGCCCCCCACCAGGTGGACCGACGACCTGGTGAGAGTTGCTAGGCGTCGTTGGACGCAGGCGGCACAGGACCGTACTTTGTAGCGTAACATGAGGGAGGCCTACGTCCAGCAGCGGACGGCGATAGGCTGAGATGATGATGTATTTGATTTTAGACTTTGTTACTGGCCATTCGCCCGTCTATGACAAGCAGTTATGATTTGGTAAGAACCATATTTATATACCGTGTTTGTAATTGAACTCCTTCTAAACGGCTGGACTGATATTGATGATTTTTTGTGGCTGTTCCCATGGATATGAGAATGGTTTAGATTGGAACCGGTAGGTGGTGCTGCGATCTATTTCAAGAAGAATTCCTTTTACTATTTTTTTTAGATTTGAACAGAACAACGTCTGTTGGGGCAGCTAGTAACAAAATAAGAAAATAAAGATTCATCATCATCACAGCTCATATACGTCCCACTGTTGGGCTCGAACCTCCTCTACAATAGGAGGGAAAGTGAGCTATACCACGCTGTTCAAACGTATAGGGTTTTATTACGAGTTTGCCTTCTCTTGCATAGATGTTATATGCATATTACAACCCTTTGTCGTAAAAGACTTACGACACCCACGGGCAAGAACGAAGGTGGGGCATTGTATTCTTACTCCTTACTCGGTCACCACACATAAAGATTAAAAATATCTTTTAAGAAAATAGGGATTCAGTAGTAGCCATTAAAAATAAGAAAATAAAACTAATATTTAATTAAATCTTAATTGAAACTGATAGTCTCGCATTTAAAAAACATAATCCAGCATTAATAAGAATTTATGAACCAAATATTTCATTTATACGGAGAAAGGTACTTAATATCGTAAATTTATCTCGCAGTGACATCAAATGGAAAATAGTGTGCATACCTTCTAAGGTAAAACACTAAAAAGAGTTTTATTTTATGCACGCTGTGTATTAAATGAGCGCTGTGTATTAAATAAAATTGAAGTGTCTGTTTGTAATGTACAAAATAATTATCTTGTTACGCCAAAAGAGTATAACCTCTTACGTCCGTAGATAACTATACGTATACACTATTTTCAACAACTTCTATTAGTACTTCAGTTTGGCGCGTACAAACAAACCCCTAAATATAAATTAATGGCACATTAATTGATACCTAGGGCGATATCAAATATAAATTCGTCATTGATCACCGGGGATGCCAGTTAACAATTAGTATTAATAATAAGTAATTAACTCACGATAGGATTTCGCTTATAGGCGATTTTGCGGACTTCTTTTTTTATTTGTGAATTGTATCGTGGTTTAAATGGCATCACACTAATGTTAATTAATATATAACATAAATATTTTGTATATAGTTTTGTATAGAAATAAATAGGTAAAATCTATATAATTAATGAAATTGAAGTGTCTATGCCTAAAACCAATTTTTTGTCTGTCTATTTGTTCCGGGTATCTTTTAAACGGCTTGACCGATATCTATATAAAATTAACTTAGACAAACTTTTCTCGCATTAAGAAAAACCCTATGAAATTTTGCCCAGTCCGGTACACGAATCCGAGGCCATTCATTAAACGACCCACCCAAAAATAGGCCATATATTAAAAGATTTTGAAGATTTAAAACGCAAATCGGCTGAAGTTCTATTGGATTTATTAAGAAAAATGTTGCATAGACATTATATGCATATTATATCCTTCAACCGCCTTTTACGACTTCCACAGGTAAGAAAAGGAGTGACAAATTCTTACTCAGTCACCACACGGATAACAGCACACACGAGCTTATAAAATCGCTGATAAGGAAACAAAACTTGTTATAAAACGCAATACCAAACATGAACAGCGTGCCGTTGTGCGTAAATTTCCCTTCACTATAGAACAGGAAACGTGATCTTCAAACGTCGGCCTTATATAAAGGCTCAAAGTCGCTCAACGAACTATGAAGAGGGCTATGCTCGGTATTTTCCTAAGTAATAAATTCCGGTATAAGAAAATCTATAGAAAAACGGATGTAACCGACATAGCCCAAAGAATTAGCACATTAAAATGGCAATTAGCAGGCCACATTGCTCGTCGAACCGACAACTATTGTGGGGGGGGAAAAGGTTCTCGAGTGGCGACCAAGTATCGGACGACGCAGTGTAGGACGCCCTCCACAGGTGGACCGACGACCTGGTCAAAGTTGCTGGGCGTCTTAGATGCAGGCGGCACAGGACTGCACTTTATGGCGTAACACGAGGGAAGCCTACCTCCAGCAGTGGATAGCGATAGGCCGAAATGATGATGATAGAAGAGGGTTGAGCCCAACAGTGGGTTCATACCCAACGGCGTAATTACTGCTGCAACGGCAATCATCGTCATCCTGTTCTTATCTCAATTACTTTGGATCGACTCATAATGTAAAAAAAAACCTCTTTCATAGTACTACATATTGCAAATATTATTGGCAATAATTATATGACCGACCGCCTGACTTACGTCAACCCTCCTTGGTCGGGTGACCGGACCGAGGAATTTAGTCCGTCACCCGCGGAGAGGCCCCGCCCCTCTTTCGTCCCGGACGGTGCCGGGCGGAGGGTGCGCTGACCAAAGCCCACCCCAAAAAAAAAAGCCCTCCATGGACATTATTGACCAGGCAGCATCAGATGGCCCAGATCCGTATAAAGTTCTTAATTGTCATTTACGACACCCGAGAGCAATGTAAGGGTTAGTAGTATCTGACAGCTACCACGCAACAAGATGACTAAAATGAGATGACGGCAAGGACGTATGGCCACTCCCACAGCGTATCCCTCCCGGACGAATTGGACAAGGTGTGAGCCTAGCACAGACTGTCCCCAAGAAAAAAAGGGAGCCGTCGCTCAGGACGGCTGGCAAATGTGAAACATTGAAATTATTTTGTATATATGCAAAAAAGAACAGATCACGACAGGAACTAATATGACCTAAAGTATTAAAAAAATATTAGGTTTTTTTTCCAGAAAATGACAATCATCAGGTTTATCCTCGCATATTCCGTCATATAGCGTGACGTTGTAACGCCACGAGCTGTTTACGCCACGCCAACGATCAGGTTCACCCTCGCCTATAGATGTTTCAGATAAAAAAAGATGGCTGACGATGAACTACTTATTTGTGTGCATGTGAAATTGATATAGAGATATCGTGAGATTTGTGCCGGAAGCGCTCTGAGTCAGACCGTCAAACAGAAGTCTAATTATGGAAGCACGTTTCATTGTTCGTAGCGAGCAAACAGGTGTACGTTACTAATAAGAAATGTACTGTATGAATGCGCGTAGGCATATTTATTTTATCCGTACATTCATGCAATGCAACAGATGGTGTAGCGGTTAAGATACTGGGCTACAGTGCCGATCTCGTGGGTTCGAATACCACGCAGAGATACCTACGACACTCAAATTCTTGTTCTGAGTCTGGATGTAATTTGTGTCATATTATATTGTAAAGTCCCCCCTCAACACAAGGATTATTACCTTAGTGCATCCCTGCACTTTTGTTAAAAGAAAAAAGTAAGCCGTCGCTCAGGACGCATATGTGAAACATCAAAATTATTTTGTACAAGTATATATGCATAAAAGAACAGATTACGACAGGAACTAATATTGCATAACGTATAAATAAAATATTACAATTTATATTATTATTAAAAAAATATTACACAACAATCATAATTAATTCACCGCACAGTCGCTCACGCACAACATCGTGTCACTACGTCTCACACACTACTACGTATAGTATGTACAATGTACATATATTCCGTCATATAGCGTGGCGTTACGTCGCCGGCCTATTTACACCACGCCAACGATCAAGTTTACCCTCACATATTCCGTCATACGACCAACGCTCTCACTTGCAAATTTTTATAATATATGTATTGTTATTGTCTAAAAATATTGTAATATTTTGCAGAGATGGCGTATACCAACATACGTTATACCAACCTACAGGACCATGTGTCGTAGATGTTTCCGTCGTAGACATTTTGAAAAAAAAATATTGTTACGAGTCTAGGTGTAATTGATGTCCGTTAACTGTATGTTCCGTGTAATGACAGAGTAATAATACAAATCACCATTTCGTTTCCTGCCCGTGGGTGTCGAAAAAGGCGACTAAGGGATAATAATGTACAGATAATAACTACGCAAAAGGAGGAAAACTCGAATTAAAATATCTATCCTCCTGACCAGCGTGGCATAGCTGATCAATTTTCCTACCTTTGCTCAGCAGTGGGACACACGTCCCACTGGTCCCAGCAATAGCAGTCGTGATAATGATAATCAATCCTGTGTTTTGTCGTCAGCAGCACAAGAATTAGTTCTTTAGTACCACGCGTTGTCTGTTCATAATAACAGCATGTAATTGGTTAAAGTAATTCTAATATTGTATCGCTACTATCATGCCAAGAATTATATCCTAACTGATATTTATAAAAGAGAAAGTAAGTTTGTCTGTTACGCTTTCACGCCTAACCGATTCAGCTGATTTTAAAACATTCTTTCGCCACCATATTACTATGACAACGGAAAGTAGGCAGAGGAACCCGCGGATATTTGAACGGTTTCAAAAAAAATCCTTCGCCAATGCGCAGCTATATAACCAGAGAGTAATACAGGGCATATTTTATCCCTGTATTCCCACGGGGACAGGTATTGGACGGGTAAAACCACCTATGTTTGCTAGTAATGCAAAATCTCAGTGTAATTAGACTTAATATAAATAATAATCCGTGATAGGAATACAATTCACCACTCCCTAACTTGCCCCTGGATGTCGTAAAAGACTACTATGGGATAAAAAAGCATAAGAAAACTCGAAACAAAACCCTATATCAAACTATCTGACCAGCATGGTATAGTAAGGTCAATTTCCCTCCTATTGTTGAGGAGACTCGAGCCCAACAGTGGGCTGTGGGACGCATATGAATCGAGATGATTATGACATGATAGACTTAAAGTCTCCATATAAATAAGTTTTCATTGGGCGATATAGTCGCCAAGCAACATGTCCTTTTTTATCCACAAAATTGAAAAAAAAAACACAAAAGAAACGTTCTTCAACATGTTCAAGTCATTGCAATCAACATGATTGCGTCACTGCAGGCGTGAATCAGCCTTATAGGTCATAGCAATTTATGAGGCAATTGAAATTTAAGGTGGCCGTAGTAACCACCATAATACACAGGCATAATGTTAAATTTTCATATATGAATGTCCTTAATTTATAGTTCTCGTTTTATATTCTTAGGGTTCAGTACCCAAAAGGTAAAAACGGAACCCTATTACTAAGACTTCGCTGTCTTTCCGTCCGTCTATCTGTCACCAGGCTGTATCTCAAGAACCGCGGTAGCTAGACAATTGAAATTTTTACAAACTATGTATTTCTGTTGTCCCTATAACAACAAATACTAAAAACAAAATATTTAACGGGAGCACCTATACAACAAACCCGATATTTTTTGCCCTTGTTTGCTCGATATCGATAATGGCAACAGATAAGCACTGATTCAGAAAATAATCAGTTGTATTTTTCTTCAATAATAAAAATAAAGTAAATATTTAAGGTAATAAAATACGTTTAGTCGTCATTTGCGTTTTGTTGTTAGATATCAAATGCGTCTTTGTTATCCTACGTTTCATTGGGACTTGTATTCTCTTTGACATGAGTTTCGATGCGAATATGGAAATGTCATGTTAAGCTCTTGTATTATATTCATTTTTTTAGTGATATTTTATGTAATATGCTGAATTGTGGTGAATGTGATATAAGAGTGGTTTACGTGTATTTTCATATTCTACCGAAATTTCCAGAGAAATCATTTAATTAGGTTTTCAGCGTCTAATTAATGGTAACGACTTGACTTACTAACGGACATGACTATAAATAAGCTATTATATATAAAGAAATGTTAAATAATATGAAGAATATTGTATCAGACTTGGCTGTATGGGCTTTGATCCCTTTGCCTGTCCGAATGAACAAATAGAAACAAAAAAATCTATTTGACATTTTATGACACGTCACACGGGAACGCGATCGATTGGGATAAAAAGTAGCTCATTGCTATTAAGAAGAAGAAAAACGGGATAAAAATAAGTATCCTATGTCTGTCTCCTGGTTCTAAGCTACCTCTGCACCAATTTTCAGCCAAATCTGTACAGCTGTTCTTGAGTTATAAATAGTGTAACTAACACGACTTTCTTTTATATATATAGATGGTACGGAACCCTTGGTGCGCGACTCCGACTCGCACTTAGCTAGTTTATTTACAAACACCACGTCCAAAAACATAAATCCTTATGTTTTTAAATCCTTATGTAGTGAAGTAATTTAAGGATATGCTACGATTTCGGGTGATTTACATCCCACAGCCGGGCTCTGGCTCCACAAGAAGAGGGCGATTGACGTTACTATACCATGCTGGTTAGACAGGTTGGTAAGGGGTTTAGTTTCGACATTTCCTCCTCTTGCATAGATGTTATATGCCTGTTACATCCCTAAGTCGTCTTTGACGACATCCACGTTCAAAATAGGGAGTAGTGAATCGTATTCTTTAACCATCACAAGAAAAAACACAGTAACGAAAGCAGAATCATCCGTGTGGTGACGGAGTATGAATACAATTCACCATCCACTTTCTTGTCCGTCGTAAATGGCATACAAGAGATGGGAAGTTCGATTATTTCCTTAGTGCAGGGCGTTGACATAAAAAAAATCTACCGATTTGAGAACCAAGAAACAAACGGCACACCTGATGGTAAATGATGCTGCCGCTCATCGACCTTTGTTAGACCGCTGCCTAACGTGAAGAAAGTGAATGGACCGTGAGTGCGGTTGATAAGGTTCGGTGAAACCAAAGGCATCACTACAACCCACAACACGGAAACACCCTCACAAATTTGGGCTTCCAATCACTCGCTGAACAAACGAAGTGCAGTAACAAATTGTTACTATTTAAAAGATTTTCTGCGAGAATGTGGTGCTACCCCGGACGAACTAGCTCACGGCTGTAGACAGACGACTGTCGACAGTGTGGCTCCTACACGTATATCAACTTTATATATAGACTAGCAACCCGCCCTCGCTTCGCTTCGGTTATAGGTTATAGTCGTTTTACCCGCGTAGTTCCCGTTCCCGTGGGAATACTGGGATAAAATATAGCCTAGTTTACGCCCTGATATTATAGCTTTCTATTGGTGAAAGAATTTTTGAAATCGGTCCAGCCGTTTTGAAGATTACCCGGAATAAACAGACAGACAGACAGACAGACAAAAATTTTTAATTGCTATTTTAGGCATAGGTGTCGTGCAAATAACCGTGTGAGCATGAAAAAAGCCTATTATTTTGACATTACAAACAGACACTCCAATTTTATTTATTGGTATAGATTTCTTGTGAACGTGTGTATGTCACTGAACTCCTCCTAAACAGCTGGATCGATGTTGATGAAATTTTAATGTGTGCTCAAGGGGATTCAAGAACGGTTAGTTCACAATTGGATCCGGTAATTGGCGCTGCTGTCGATGTCAAGGAGAATTCCTTTTATTTTATTTGAACAGAACTACATCTGTTGAGTCAGCTAGTCTATATATATATATATATATAAATGGATTGCTGTTCGTTAGTCTCGCTAAAACTCGAGAACGGCTGGACCGATTTGGCTAATTTTGGCCTAGAATTATTTGTGGAAGTCCAGGGAAGGTTTAAACGGAAATGAGAAAATATGAAAAATTGCGAGTAAAATACTAAAAACAACAATTTCATTTTCCCATACAAACTGTTTTTACCTGTCAAACATTTGATGTTCGTCCCGTCGGTTCGGCATTTTTGGCATAATTACATATAGATCTAGATTAAAAAAAGTATTGGAATCGATAAAAAGGCCGTATATTAAATAGCTAGAATACAATTCAATAAACGGGGGTGTCGTAAAAGACGACTAAGGGATATAATATGCATATAATATCTATGCAAGAGAAGAAAACTCGACAAAAACCCTATATTAACACGTCTGACCAGCGTGGTATAGTAGGTCGATTTCCCTTCCATAGGGGAGGAGGTGCGAACCCAACAGTTGGAGGTGTATGGGCTGAGATGATGATGATGATGATTTATCAGCCTCACACAAATAGTGTAAACTTGCGGACTAAGGAAATAAAACACTTTCCGTAAATTCAATCCAGTTGGATTATCAATAATTACATTATATTGATACGTTTGAGGCAGAGTCCAGAGACCGCCCCAGCTTTGCTGGATAGTAACCGGGAACCACCCCGCCACGGACAAGGAGATGCGGCGGCAGTGGCGCAAATATGTGTTAAATCTATCACTATCCAGCCAGACGGTTTACCCTAATGAGAGCTGGCACTGGTCCTTGAACACCTGGTACCACATCTCACGGGTTTGTACAACGCTTGAATAGCGTTTGGCCAGTCCCCTGGATGTTGGAAAGAGAGGCTGATGCTCCTGCCGAAGGTGGGACGGACGCCGGCCTAGACCACAAACATGTCAATATAATGGTATTATTGATAATTTAATGGATTGAATTTACGGAAAGTATTACATTTCATTAATCCGCAATTTTACGCCATCTGTTGGCGGCTGATAAATCATCATCATCGTCTCAACCTATACACGTCACACTGTTGGACTCGGGCCTCCTCCACTATTGGAAGGAAATCCATCTACTATACCACGCTGGTGAGACGTGTTGGTATAGGGTTTTGTTCCGAGTTTTCCTTATCTTGCATAGATATTATATGCATATTATATCCCTTAGTCGTCTTTTACGACACATACGGCTGGTGAATTGTGTTCTTACTCCGTCACCGCACGGATAATACTAAAACCAAACTGATAAATACTAAAATAAAATAATTAGGAAAAAAGGCGGTACGAAGTTCGGCGGGTCAGCTAATATTTATATTAAATCTTAAATAATAATACAATTGTTATGCATGTATTGTTTCGAAAGATTTATGGAAATCTTCCAAACAAAATTATTTTATGTCATTTATTTACGACTGAAATTTCGTTAAAATTCATTCATTCTACAAAATAGAAGAGGGGAGGTTATAGGTTATAGTTTTGAGATTCGTTCTCTTACTCTAATGATATGTACTTACATCACTTACACACATTTTCACCAACAACTCTAGGATACACCTAAGGAAATACAAATAACACAATACTGAATTTAATCAACTTTTTTATATAAATTGATAACAAATGAAAGTAAAATTTTATGTATAAACTAGCTGACCCAACAGATCCTGATCTGTTTAAATTTAAAAAAGGAATTCTCTTTGAAATCGAGCGCAGCACCATCTGCCGAGTCCAAATATTAACCTATTTTTTTTGGGGTTGGATTACGGTCGGCGAGCTCCTCGTTCCACTCCGTCCGGGGCGACAGAGGGGCGTAAGCACGCACGCCCGTAACCCACCCGTGACACATCGCCTTCGTCGTTGGACCGACCATCGGAGCAGGGTGACTTGTCGTCAGTGGTCAGCCCGACGGAATACCCCCTGAGGAGTACCTTCTCCTCGACCGACGTCCCCCCTTTCAGGGTGGACGTCGGTCATCGAAATATTAAGCTGAACCATCATCGAACCCACTTGAACACACACAAAATACCGTTGAAATCGGTTTAGCCGTTTAGAAGGAGTTCAATTACAAACACCCGAACAGAAGATTTATAAATATATATATAGATCATACAAAACAAGTTATCTATACTGCTGTAGGAGTTACTTAAAATTTAAGAGTCCTTGATGAAAACGAACATTAATCGTACCCGTAGCAAAACAATTCAGTCTAATGTATTCTATCTCCATCACAAGAATGTTTTGATAAATAAAATATATTGTATCAGATACAAAATAATATTATTGTGCAGTTATTTTTAAATATCCGCGTTTCATAGTCTTAAAATAGACATTTAGCGCGTAACGGCTTACGTATAACAGACAGAACAACAGTTTTAAGATAAGCAATAAGAAATTAATTATCCGTGAGGTTACGGACTAAGAATACAACTCACCATCCCACCAGTTCAGCCCCCAAATATCTTGGCTATGAATGTCGTAAAAGACGACTAAGAGATATGCATATAACATCTATGTAAGAGAAACTCGAAAGAGAACCCTTTACGAAACTGTCTGACTAGCGTGGCGTATAGTAGGTGAATGAATCTATTGTTTTTATTTTTGTTTTTTTTAGTAGCCATGGTCGGTGCAGAGTTCCTTGTCTTTAGCGGTCGGCCCGACGGAATACCCCAGTCGCGGGGTACCCTCTCCTCTCGGCATTCCCCCTCGGAGTACCTCGGTCGCCGTGGCACGATCGGCCTCTCTGCGGATAATGGACTAAATCCCCGGTCCAGTCACCCGCGGCCTCGGCTAAGGCGGCATCAGGCGCAGGTGTGAATCTACTATGATGGAGTTTCGAGCCCAGCAGTGGAATTTATATGAATTGAAATGATTTGATACCAACATTTGATAATTTCTAATACAAGTAGCATGATGCTCGCTAAAATGTTTACCGTAATTATTTTTAGATTGAAACAGGACAGTCACATCTGCCAAAGATCTATATATAAACATCTATAATTGTTTATATTATGAAATTATATTATTCTTAATGAGTAAGTAGATATTTATTCCCTTTCTCTTTTTGATGTGAAACATCTATAGGTGAGGATGAACCTGATTGTTGGCGTAGCGTAAACAGCTCATGGCGATACGACGTCACGCTATATGACAGAATATGCGAGCGTAAACTTGATTGGCGTAACAGCTCATGGCGTAAAACGCCACGCTGTATATATACATACGTAGTCTATACGTAGTAGTATGTGAGTGAGACGGAGCAACGCAATGTTGTGCGCAAGCGCCTATGCGCTATCGCTCTCGCCACACTGAGCTCGCATACTTATAGTGTATACTAAAGAAAATAAAGATGGCGTAGTGGTTAAGATAGCGACCTACAGCGCCAGTGTCGGGGGTTCGAATCCCACACGGGACAACCTTTGTGCGATCCACAAATTGTTGTTCTGAGTCTGGATGTAATTTATGTTCTTTAATTGTATGTTTGTAAAGTCCCCCGCAATACAAGGATTATTTCCTTAGTGCAGGGTGTTGTCTTAAATAAATAAATAAATAAATGTTTACTGAATAAAAATCATCATTTTCACGAAAAAAAATCGTAATATTTTATTAATACTTTATGTCATGTTAGTTTCTGTCGTAATCTGTTCTTTTATGCATATATACCTGAACAAAATAATTTTGATGTTTCGCATGTCCTGAGTGAACGCCTCCCTTTTTTTACAAACATATGGAATCTAGAATGGGGGATAAACTAGGTAGCATTATCATGCATTTCTATCATCATCATTATCCTGCTTATATGCTCTACCATCATCTTACGTGGGGTGGACGCAATATGTACTTTTCAGCCACCGCAGGATGGTTTTTCCACTGTGGGCAATAGTAAATGACATTTAATGGCTCTTTTAATAGAACCCAAATTTAAAGTAACACCCACAGCAATGGTACACCTGTTGTCGGTTCGTCGAACGATGTCGCCTGCCCATTGCCACTTCAGAGTGCTTATTCTTCGTGCTATGTCGGTTACACCCGTTCTTCTGCGGATTTGCGTATTCCGGATTCTATCTCGCAGAGAAATCCCGAGCATAGCCCGCTCCATAGCACGTTGATCGACTTTGAGCCTTGTTATGAGGCCTACATTTAGGGACCACGTTTCCGTGCTGTAAGTCATCACTGGTGGTAACACACACTGGTCGTAGACCTGTGTTTTCAGACACTGAGGTATGTTGGACGAGAAGATCCTCTTAAGTTTTCCGAACGCTGCCCAACCGAGTTAGATTCGTCGGCTGATCTCTTTCTCGAAATTAAATCTACCTAACTGGACTGTTTGTCCTAGGTAAACATAATGATCGACAACTTCGAGAATCGGATTGCCAACTAGAACCAGTACAGGAATGACATGGGCATTTGACAGGACTTTAGTCTTGTCCAAGTTCATTCGTAAACCCACTACATATATACAGCAAAACTCCAACTCTAGTTTTACCCAATGATTCATTATATTAATGAATCATTAATATGATTTTAAATCATTTTTGGCAAACGGGAATTGAAAAAATATAATTATATTATCTGAAATTTGCCTTTATTAAAATAAAGGTTGCCGCATGTCGCGAAGAGAGCGTGTATAAGACCTATAATTACAATTAAATCAACAGATGTCTTAACACATGTGCGTTAATCTGGCCTGCGAGCTACGTGTGTGAGTTTAAAAAGAGTTAAAGCACGCAAACTTAGCTTAATGATAAATGAATTTAGGCCGTCTACTAGACCAAAATTTAAACTCCTACCTCGCCCTTGTGACCATGGGTGGTAATTTTAAAGGTCTGATCAGTTCGTGTAGTATGGGTGCGTTCTCCGAGGTTATGATACATCAAATTTTAATTTCATTTAAGATCAATTAACATAAACATTAACCGCAATATTACGTTTCATTTACATTGGATTAAGTGACACCTAAAATTTAAGAGTCGTTGTTGCAAATGGGCATACGGTATGTAAGCAGATAATATCATTATAAAAGATGGTGAACGCGAAATAAAGCAATACCAACTCTTTTAACCAGTGTAGTTCAATTTCCCTAGGTACTATTTTGGAGGAAGCTGTAGATCGTACATGAGCCGAGCTAAAGATAAAAACGGTCTGTTCATATACCCATCTATACATATATCAACAATATCCTGATCTTATCCCAATTATTTTTTTTTATTGCTAACGATGGCAAACGAGCATACAGTACACCTAACAATAAGTGTTGCTGCCGCTCATGGACCTTTACTAGGCCGTTGCCTATCGCAAAGCAAGTGAAGGGAGTGTGAATGCGTGCAATGAGGTTCGGTGATACTAAGGGCATCACCAAAACCTACCAAACGCAACACTATCAGATTAGTTGGGCTGCCGGCTCTCTCGCTCATCGAACGAAGCGCAGTAACAAATTGTTACTATTCGGACGAGTGTGGTACTAGCCCGAACGGACCGGCCCACGGCTGTAGAAAGGCGACTGTCAACAGTGTAGTCCTACCACTAACCACTAATTATTTAGGGTCGACTCAATATATACTCAACAGCCATCATCATCATTTCAGCTCATACACGTCCCGCTGCTGGGCTCGAACCTCCTCCACAATAGGAGTAAAATTGACGTACTACAACCATGCTGGTCAGACGTATTGATATAGGGTTTTATTTCGAGTTTTCCTTCTCTTGCATAGATGTTTATATTTTATCCCTTAGTCATCTTTTACGAGATTGACTCGGACCAACTCCATCTGGTACCATTTGGGTCAACGATTACATTCCCAAGGAGGGTTGACGTCAGGCGGGCGGTCGGTCATAAAAGTCATTGCCGAAACTTTTTGCAATATGTCAAAACAGATGACATATTGCGTCGACCCCAAGTAATTGGGATAAGAGCAAGATGATGATGAGTCATCTTTTACGACACTCACGGGCAAGTGATATGTGTATGAACTAAGATGAGACGATAAGAGATAAAACATGCATGTAACAATAATGCAAAAGAATGAAAACTGAGAATGAAAAGTATTAGTCAGATTCCTTCCTACTGTGAAGGCACTCCGAGCCCAGTAGTGAGACATAGACAAAAAAAAGGGTGACCTTTTTTTTTTGTACAAATAAAGTACATTTGTTAATAAAACTACTTTACGGATAATGATTTCGGATCTTTCTCAGTGAGGCCACGTCCCAATCCAGTGGCAGCATATTACATTTGTTAGGTTTAAATTAACAAATTGTTTTTTTTCTATGATGAAAAACTAATGGCGAGGGTAAAGAACTAATGTGCTAAAAACTTAATTAGTCCTATTGTAGTGGTTATGAATACTACCAACCATTATATCTGCCGTTGGTGTCGTAAAAGACGACTAAGGGATTTAATATGCAAAACACATCTATGCAAGAGGAGAACAACTCGAAACAAAAACCTATACCAACCTATCTGACCAGCATGTTATAGTAAGGTCAATTTCCCTCCTACTGTGAAGGAGGCTCGAGTCCAGCAGTGGGACGTATATGAGCCAAAATCAATCACTTCAAAGTTCACATAAAATATAGATTACAATTATACAAAACTAGCAACCCGCCCTCGCTTCGCTTCGGTTATAGGTTATAGTCGTTTTACCCGCGTAGTTCCCGTTCCCGTGGGAATACCGGGATAAAATATAGCCTAGTTTACGCCCTGATATTATAGCTTTCCATTGGTGAAAGAATTTTTGAAATCGGTCCAGCCGTTTTGAAGATTACCCGGAACAAACAGACAGACAGACAGACAAAAATTTTTTAATTGCTATTTTAGGCATAGGTGTCGTGCAAATAACCGTGTGAGCATTAAAAAAGTCTATTATTTTGACATTACAAACGGACACTCCAATTTTATTTATTGGTATAGATAACGTTAAAGCGGATTTCAGACTACACTATAATATAATAGCATATAGTATATAGCTCATAGCACAACAATATCGCGCACCATACGTAAAATATAGTACAGTACAAAATATAGTACAGTACAGTGTGAACGTGTCCTTAACAATGTATGGTGCGCGATATTGTTGTGCTATAGGCTACTATATACTATATGCTATTATATTATAGCGTAGTCTGAAACCCGCTTGAGTAAATCTATACTAATATTATAAAGCTGAAGAGTTCGTTTGTTTGTTTGTTTGTTTGAACGCGCTAATCTCAGGAACCGCTGGTCCGATTTGAAAAATTCTTTCAGCATTGGATAGCCCATTTATCGAGGAAGGCTATAGGCTATATTATATTTTAAAAAAATTAGGGATCCGTACTAAAAGTCCAATAATGTAACCCAATGTGTAAAAAAATTGAACCGAAAAAATCCTTACATCGCGTGTGCTGCAAAAACTATTGATTATAGAACAAAACAATGTACTACAACTTTGTAGAACATATAATTGTCTACAAAAAATATCGCGACACCATATATCTAACTATTGTAGTTATCTCACAGTAAGTGTTTTTCTTTATTTTTTAAATAATTAAAATGCTTTCGCTTTAAAAACTCTTTATTTTGTATCTTGGTATTAATCCTTATCAAAATAAATTATTTCATATTCAAGACGGATTCAATACCTTTCTAGAACTTTTTGAATGATTAAATTCGGACATTTCATTCAAAAGATATCGCGATATTAAAAATGTAAGTATTACTGTAGTAGCCATATAATTATTAAGTACTAGCTGACCCGGCGAACTTCGTACCGCCTTTTCTTCGTAATTATTTTGTTTTAGTATTTATCAGTTTCGTTTTAGTATTGTCCGTGCAGAGACGAAGTAAGAATACCATTCACCACCCGTGTGTGTCGTAAAAGACGACTAAGTGATATAGTATGCATATAATATCTATGCAAGAGAAGGAAAACTCGGAACAAAACCCTATACCAACACGTCTGACCAGCGTGGTATAGTAGGTCGGTTTCCCTCCCATAGTAGAGGAAGCGCGAGCCCAACAGTGGGACGTGAAGTTCGTCCCGTCGGTTCGGCATTTTTGGCATAATTACATGTAGATCTAGATTGAAAAAGGTTTTGGAATCGATAAGAAAAGGCGGTATATTAAATAGCTAGAAAATAATTCACCACCCGAGAGTGTCGTAAAAGACGACTAAGGGATATAATATGCATATAATATCTATGCAAGAGAAAGAAAACTTGAAACAAAACCCTACACTGACACGTCTGACCAGCGTGGTATAGTAGGTCGATTTCCCTTCCATAGTGGAGGAGGTGCGAGCCCAACAATTGGACGTGTATGGGTTGAGACTATGATGATGAATTATTAGCCTCCTACAAATGGCGTAAAGTTGCGGATTAAGGAAATATAACACTTCCCGTAAATTCCATCCAGTTAGATTATCAATAATACCATTATATCGACATGTTTGTGGCCGAGGCCGGACAGCGTCCTACCTTCGGCAGGAGCACCAGCCTCTCCTCCTTCCAACATTCAGGGAACTGGCCAAACGCTATTCAAGCGTTGTACAGACCTGTGAGATGTGGTACCAGGTGCTCAAGGGTCAGTGCCAGCACCCATTAGGGTTAACCGTCTGGCCGGAGAGTGCTAGATTTAACGCGTATATGCGCCACTGCCGCCCCATCTCCGTGTTCGTGGCGGGGCGGTTTCCGGTTACTGTCCAGCAAAGCAATGATTGGGGGGGCTTTCCACGGAGGGAAAAGGTCGGTGTGGAAAATTTCGGTGAGGGGAGCAGGGCGTAGCTTACACAACGCTGCGCTATAGAGGTGACCCCAGGAGTCACATTCAAGATTGTCCAGAATTTCGTACTGATTGATCTGAAGAAGAAGTGAAATCTCTACTTAGTGCCACACAATAAGGACGACCCCAGGGATCGCGTTCGACACTCTCCAGCATCTCTTGATGGGTGCTGGCGCTGGTCTTTGAGCACCTGGTACCTTGTCTGTACAACGCTTGAATAGCGTTTGGCCACTTCTCTGGATGTTGAATGAAGGGGGGACTGGTGCTCCTGCCGAAGCTGAGGCGGTCTCCGGACTCGGCCTCAAACGTATCAATATAATCCAATTATTGATAATCCAACTGAATTAAATTTACCGAAAGTGTCATATTTCCTTAGTCCGCAACTTTACACTATTTGTGGGAGGCTGATAAATCATCATCATATTCTCAGCCCATACACGTCCAACTGTTGGGCTCGCACCCCCTACACTATGGGAGGGAAATCGACCTACTACCACGCTGGTCAGACGTGTTAATATAGAGTATTTTTAGAGTTTTTCTTCTCTTGCATATTCATCATCATCTTGCTCTTATCCCAATTACTTGGGGTCGACGCAATATGTCATCTGTTTTGACATATTGCAAAAAGTTTCGGCAATGACTTTTATGACCGGCCGCCTGCCTGACGTCAACCCTCCTTGGGAATGTAATCGTTGACCCTGGTACCAGATGGAGTTGGTCCGGGTCAATCTAGGGCTCTTAGTCGTCTTTTACGACACCCACGAGCAAAGCAAGGGTTGGTAGTATTCGAAGCCGCCACCACACAGCATTTCTCTCTCTCTCTCTTGCATAGATATTATATGCATATTATATCCCTTAGTCGTCTTTTACGACACCCCTGTTTGTTGAATTGTATTCTACCTATTTAATATACCGCCTTTTCTTATCGATTCCAAAACCTTTTTTTTAAATCTAGATCTACATGTAATTACATGCATAATTATGCCAAAAATAACGAACTGACGGGACGAACATCAAATGTTTGACAGGTAAGAACAATTTGTTTGGGCAAATTGATTGTTTTTGTAATTTACTTTTTTAGTAGTTTACTCGAAAAATTTCCATATTTTCTCACCGTTTAAACCTTCCCTGGATTTCCACAAATAATTCAAGACCAAAATTAGCCAAATCGGTCCAGCCGTTCTCGAGTTTTAGCAAGACTAACGAACAGCAATTGATTCTTATATATGTATATAGATTGCGCGCGCATGTATGATGTGGCCGGCGGTTATGAGGGACGAGAGGGCGGTAGCCTCTGCGAAATGCCTAGAAAGAGACCTCAACTTTCTCGACAGTCTGCCACTACAAAACGACTGCGACTTATACGCAGCAATGAGACAGAGGATGAAAATAGACAGAGGTTGGCTACTCAATGAGAAATCGCTGAACGAAACCGCGCTAGATAAACAAGACACACACGTTGAACGAACACAACGTTTGGCTTCACAAACAACTCGAACTTCGTCTAATCGACAACGGGAATCAAGTGCTGAACGTTCTCAACGTTTGGCTACAGAAGTTTTAAGATAAATAAATAAATCCTGAAAGTCATTATACCCTCCAAAGTCCACTATTCCACGCGGACGAAGTCGCGGACACTGCTAGTAATTTATAAAATAATACGCATGACAACAATAGACATAGGCCTCGTCATAAACGTTATGCTTGGCGGGTCCGCAGGCACACTGCCCAAAATCCCATTGTCGGCATATAGAAGGATGTGCAAGGCCATGATCTACCATATATTTCTGTAAACACTTGGGCGGGGAAATCCTCAGTCTCTGGTAGCATACTCGTTACTAGCTTGATTGCCATCTGCGTGTTATGCTACATTACATAACAATAATAATTTATGTACTAAAAAAACTTTTAATTAAAATTTTAATGCGGTACTTCCCAATGCATATACGGATAGTCCGTTAATTAATTACTCAAATGAGTTGAAAGAAAAAACTTGCATGCAACTCTATCGACGGAAGCGTAACTTCAATATTTCAGCGAAGCTAATGGTTTTTTTTTTTTAATACATCAAACTAGTACTTGACTGTTTTCCTCTCGAAAATAAAGGCATGTATAGATTGAACTTCCGTGTGGTGATGGAGTAAGAATACAATCCACTATCCCGCTTTCCCCTTGGCTGTCGAAAAAGACGACGAAATATCAATGCAAGAGAAGTAAAATTCGACATACAACCCAATGCCAACACATCTAACCAGCATGATATAGTAGATCAAATTTCCTCCCTTTATTAAGGGCTGCGACCAACAACGGGGCTGATTATGGACTGAGATGTACCGCCATAAAACTACGATCCGCAACCCGCGGCGATTATGGTATTATTATCTTCGGGAGTCCTACACCGTAAACTTCTCTAGTTGGATGAACTTAAGTTAAAATTTAATCAATGATATAGAATCGATAAATTCAAATCACTACTTTTCGACTTACGATGTGTGCGCTTACACGGCATCCACCGATCTTTTCCTCCAGCCACTAATTAATTCATCTCACAATTCGTTTCATATTCATATTTAATATTCAACTAGCAATGTAACATCAATTGATATAATAATATATTTATCAATAATAACTTTCAACGAACAATTCGTCTACATTTCTATATTCAGAGATTCTGCTCCAATGATTTTCATAAAATTTTATATGCTGGAGATTTTGAAATCGATAAATCGATCCAACTAGCTTTCTTTTACAGAAAACTCGTTTTATTATGGGCGCTGCAGACCTTCAGTTTTAACTTTACAATTTATCTGTACAGTCGAACTGTACAGATAAATCATTGGGTGTGTAACGCAAACAGTTGAACTGTACAGTTTAACTGAGATCTAATCAAAATATGAATAGATAAATCTGTACAGATAGAACTGTACAGTTAAAACTGAGGGTATGTAGTTAAAAACTGCACAGTTTCGTCAGTTTCATCGATACCAGTGTGAAGTGAAAACGTATTTTTGGTATTAAATTTATTAAACGTATTTTTATGGTTTTCCTAAACACAGCGGATGCAAATAGGTATCCTCATTCATTCTCAAATAATTATTGTAATCTTTTGGAGTAATTCTCAGCTCATTTCTCAAGGATGTGTGTGAATACGATTTTTTAACAGAAAAAGTGTTTACACCATAATTCACGTTTTTTTTTTGTTTTCGTCTACTTTCTATTACACAGAATAGCCCTACAATCGCTAAAGCGTCGTCTACGGAAGCCATAATGATAAAAACTAAAAGATCTTACAGTTTTACTTGAACGTGTGTAGGCTATAGGGACCTACGATTTATCTATAAAGTTCGACTGTACAGTTAAAACTGCAAGATGTGTAGCGCCCTTAAGTGTTTTCAGACTATTTAAATATTTAAATAAATATATAATTAAAATCATTTCATTTCAGCTCATATACGTCCCTTTGTTGGGCTCGAGCCTTCTCCACAATGGAAGGGAAATTGACCTTACTACGCCATGCTGGTCAGACAGGTTGGTATAGGGTTTTGTTTCGAGGTTCCCTTCTCTTGCATATATGCTATATGCGTATATCCCTTAATCGTCTTTTACGATATCCACGGACAAGACAGGGAGTGATGATTGGTATACTTACTCCATCACCACACGGCAATTATATAATTAGAATATAAAGGTAAATATACTGCAATTAGAAATTAAGGAGAATCAATTTTTTTCCGTTTGGTGACAGAGTAAGAACACAATTCCCCATCCCCTCTCTTGCCCGTGGGTGTCGTAAAAGGCGACTAAGGGATATAATATGCACATAACATCTATGCAAGAGAAGGGAAACTCGAAACAAAATTCTATGCCAAAACGTTTGACCAGCGCGGTATAGTAGGCCAATTGCCCTCCCATAGTGGAGGAGGCTCGAGCCCAACGTACTGACTAATTCTTCTGACTAAGACTTCTCTAATTTACATAATTTAAGTCTAAGTTACAACTATATCCACATATATGGCCTGAAATGATGATGATGATATTTTTTACTAATTTTAACGCGTATGTACTTGATTTCTCCGGCTTTTCTAACTCTTTTCATTGTTTATAACCACGAAATTACTAAGGGGATTTCAAACGATCGTCGTATATGCATAAATTCTTTATCTAGCACCTACTGAACGCCTACTAACCACTATATACAGAGTAGAGAACTTGTTATGTCATATATATACAATCCCTTCACATAAAACCATTCGAAATATATACTTCTGATTAAGTAATGTGACTGGAAACTTAAAACCGTATAACGAACGAAAGAAATAAAATACGTTTACCTCTTCTAGTATCATATCATAAATGTATTAATAAACTTGATATTAGTATTACTTGCAGCAGTTATTAAGGCTGCTTTGCTTGTGTTGATTTTGTCTTATTACAGCTTCATACACATACGTCCATACTGTTGATTCGACTCTCCTTCACAAAGGGCCGTCCATTAATCACGTGATCTATTTTTAAGCATTTTTTAACCCCCCTCCCTCTTGGTGATACGTGGTAAGATTTAAAACTAAAAACATCACGTGTATTTTTAGTACCTACAAAAAATCTTAAAATTTTTAGAGTATTCTCTTTAAATACAGGTAAAAAGTATAATCTTATTTTATTCTGAAATTAAGGACCATCATAAAAATGTCTAGACATCATGTCTATCGGTTTAAAAAGGGACGCGGTCGCAGCCTTCTGCGAGGCAGTGATCTCGCAGAAGGAAGCGGCGGATCGCCTGCGCGAGGAGCGCAGCCTTGATTAGGCGATCCGCCGCCGGCGACTGGGGCGGCGTAGGCGCGAGTACTTGCGCCTCATTCCGCCCTAGTCGAGGCCGCGGGTGACGTAACCGGGGATTAGTCCGTCACCCGCCGAGAGGCCGACCGCGTAAGGAAAGACCGACGTCCTCCCCGAGGTGGGGACGTCGGTCGATGGGAGGGTATCCCAAATAGGGGGTATTCCGTCGGGCCGACCACTGATGACAAGTAACATACATATTATTTTATGATTTATGCTATTTTTGTCTTAATTCCATTTACCATATGGTGACAAAGCAATGATCACCGCCTCTCTTTTTTTTTTGCGTTGGCAAGTCCGAGCTGACAACTGTGCCTGTTTTTGCTCCTGTATTTTAATTTGATTTTATTGTTAATTTTAATAGTTTTCATCAATTTCTCGCTCAATTAGAGGTGTAGCTTAATGTATAATTCTTTTTCAAACATCAATTCGTTGCCAAAACTGTATTCTTAGTATTGTGTTAGTGACAGTGCTGTTTTACCGATGTTTTGAATTGGAAATATCACTGCTGTTGCCGTTGTTGTCTCACAATAAGGTACCTCCTCTTATTGTTTTAACATTTATTCACAATTTCTTTAAGAAATTTCGAAGTAGTTTGATACGATATATAAAAACTAAAAAGAAAATTGACGCTCTACCAAAACTTTCTGCCTTTGCTGCATTGCTCATTTGCTACTAAGGATATATATACAATATTATATAATGCTGACCCGCAAGGCATTCGCTCGCCAGGAGGAGTCTAAACTTCATTTGCCTTTGAGTGAATGGAAGGCAGCAAAGGAATTGTGTAGCGAATTTAGCAGAGAGAGAGATGACAGCGAAAGGGAACTAAAAGATAACGAAAGGGAACTAAAAGATAACGAAAGGGAATATAAAGTTAAAGCTTGAAATGGCTCAGCTTCATACAGAGCTTAGTGAGGCCGTACAACCTCGGGATAGTCTCCAAACTATTATGGTCGGGTTTCAGGAATGTAGTCTAGAAGTATATAAACACTCTTAAGCGCACAAATACTCTGGTACACCAACTACAAGAAGCTCACAATCAGATATCTGAACTAGAAAACACTAAATATAACATGACGGCCTCACTAAATCTAATTGTAATTCTATTTGATGAGCTAGTCAGTAGTACCCCGAACTTGGTTTCTGTTGCACCTGAGATTTCCTCTATCTCACTTGACACAATTGATGAATTATTACCATCTAATAATGAGGTTCTTGTTTGGTGCAGCAGGAACTATACACTTAAAAACTTAAAAAGTAAAAAAAATCGTTAGAATATATAGATATATTAAAAAAAACACAAAAACTTGTTAACAAGCATAGATATTACCTGAAAAATGTGAAATTAAATAAGGAATGGCAGTCGATTGACAAATTTAATTTTTATGTAAATGTGTTAGAAAACAAAACCAAACAACATAAAACTGATGTTCATGACTTCCAAACAAATATCAATTGTCTCCAAGAAAAATTGGAAGTTATGACCACTAAATACTCTAATTCAGAAAAACTGGATAGGGAGTACATGTTATCAATGAACAAATTAGTCTTAGATAAATACAATAAAGAAATAGATTCTTAGTAATCATTTGACCTTAGAACAATTCTCTAATTTATATGTCTCAAGAACCAAGCCATCTATTGTTGGCTATATCTTCCACTGACAGTTCCCTGCCGACAGCCGCTGCTCCAGTTACACCCCTACCTAATGCTAAATTGCTAAATGTGAGAGGTAAAAATACAATTGTCATGTTCAGCAACGAAATTGGCAAAAATATGGGCATTCTTTTGTCAGATAAGGAGCATTCAATTGTCAATAACTGTTGGCCGGGGTTGTCATATCATAACATCATGCAAAAATATTTAATTATAATTTTAGTCCTGGTAGTACATTATTAATCTTTGTAGGTAATAAAGAAAATGTGAGCAAGAAGCAATTATTACAATACAATAAATAATAGCCTTTGTAATTTATTAAATGTAGACAAAATTGTTATGTTCATATTTCCTTACAGGACATGCTTGACACAGATGGAAAATGAATCCATCTATAGATTAAATCTAGCTTTACATGACATCAAAACTAAAACAAATTATATTTTAGAAAATAAAATGCATGTTATTGACATTAACAGTTATGTTAATATGAAATATTTATTGACAAAAGATAATTGTTATCTTTCTAATCATCTTAAGAAATCTATAGCCAATTCGCTATCTTGTTTTATTTTTACATCAGCAAAGAATTTGGCTAAAATATTGCTTTTATTGAGCAATGTAATGTTGACATTAATAATTTAAATTGTAACATTTCCAATAATGGCAATAAAGACATTCATTTAAATTATACAATAAGCCAATAGGGACTTCCTCTTGCTTTAAGAACAATTTTAGTAGTAAGTTACATTACTTACTACTAAAATTGTCAACCTGGGTACTTCAGAATATTCAGGGCATGTTAGGAAAAGATTTGGAGATTGAATTGTTATTGAATGGTTGCCAGATAGATTTTCTCTGCATAACTGAACACTGGCTTAAAATTAACCAATTAATGTTCAATTTGCCCAATCACCAGGTTGTTAGGTCGTTCAACAGAACTAATATGAAACGAGGTGGTACATTGATAATCTTAAACAATATGATTAAATATAAAGAAAGAAAAGATATTGTGAAACTCTCTATTGGATGTGTTATTGAAATTGCCTGTATTGAGTCTGAGCAGTTCATAGTTGTGTGCATATACAGACCCCCATGTTCCCCATATGAAAATTTTGAGAGATGCATGGAGAATATTTTATTCAAAACCTCAGCCTCAAATAAAACAATAACTATATGTGAGGATTTTAACATTAGAAAATAGTAATATAACATATAAATTTATGAATTTAATGAAATCTTATAATTTGTATAATGCTTTCCTGGAACCTACTATAATAACCGCTGGAAGTGCAACTAGTATAGATAATATCACACACATAATCGATGATGAGTTTCATAAAATATTTAATCCCAAAACTCAATTGTCAGGAGTGCCTGCTGGTTTTAGTGAATAGGCTACTTGTGGTATCTATAAGAGTATACAAAGGTTATATGATCTTTATCATGCAAAATCTTATAACCATAATCCAGTATTTTTGGAATATGTAAAAAATTATTCCCAAATATTCCAACGTGCCTGGTCATATGCTAAATCTATTTGTCTGAAGAATAAAATCAAACAATCTAGTAAGTAATGTAATTAAAATGACTTGGAAAGTGATAAATAGTGAAACTGGTAGGAATGCTGTACGGAAGAAGGACTTTAATTTAAAAATTGGTGATAAAAATGTATGAGCAGACAATGATGTTGCAACAGAACTTGAAAATTATTTCAATAATATACCTATATTAACAGAATCACTGTTCAAACAATGTACTGCAAAATGTGACACAACCTTTAAATTTTCAGATGTAAGCTTGAAGGTTATCATTAACACTTTCAGAAATCTTAATATTAAGAAGACTGCTGATTCATGGGACTTGTCTGTGGAGTCAATTAACTCTATAATTGATATTATTGCTTCCCATTTGGCATTGGTGTTTAATGGTTGTGCTGTTCGAGGTATATTTCCTGAACTCATGAAAATTAGTAGAGTGATTCCTTTGTTCAAAGCGGGTAGTATGTCAGATATTAATAACTCGTCCTATTTCCATACTACCTACACTCAGTAAAGTTTTCGAAAAAAATATTCTTTTTTTTTTATTACTATTATCAATAATACAAAAATGACAACTGTTTGCTTACAATCTAAAAATCACTAAAATTTGTCCAGATTGCAATAATATTCTGCTTTATCGAACCAACAACAATCATTTAAAGAAAAACAAACCACTCGATCGTAATTAAATAACCTACCTACATTTAATGTTTAAGACTTGAGCCACTCTGCCAGGCCATTACACTTATTATTACGACAATGAGGGTAAGTGTAGAAAATCGAGTAAATGTTGTAAAGTGTGTGAGCTACAGGCTGTTTAAAAAGTATGTTTTCAATTTCGGTTTTATATTTCCTTCTGTGATGCTGTTTCTTAAAGTTTGGTCAAGTTGATTTATTATTCTAGGGATTAAGTACGGCATAGTTCTTTTACCATAGTAATTAGAGGCTTTTATAATTTCGAGATTTTTATTTGTTCTTAACCAAATGCTGAGCCATTTTAATAAACATGCATCTTTCACAAAAATCTATTTGACTTTACCAAGAATCGCTGTACTACTGATGCGGGTGTAGAATTATTAAAAAATATCTTTGAAACCTGAGCGAAATCGCACAATGCTTTGGGTATATTTTGCGATTTATCCAAGGCGTTTGATGGTCTACACCACGAAACCCTCATCAAGAAATGACATCACTATGGGATCAGGAATAAAGCTCTTGAACTTTTAATGTCTTATTTGTGTAACACAATTCAGAGGGTTAATGTAAATGGTGCGCAATCATCTGGCTCTGTTACAGAAATGGGCGTGCAGCAAGGATCCATTTTGGAGTCATTTCTGTTCCTTGTTTATATTAATGACTTACCCTATTATATAGGGGACAATCAAGACATTGTATTGTTTGCGGATGATACCTCTTTGTTACTTAAAATCAAAAGACAAATGCCTAGTTATGACGATGTGAAAAACGTCTTGTTCTTAATAAGAAGAAAACAAAATGTATTAAATTTACCACATCTAACCTTGTCTTACCTTGTCTCACAGACAAGTGGAAACCAATGTTCAAATTAATGGTATGGCCCTAGACCTAGTGGAGTCCACAGCTTTTTTAGGTATCACCATAGATGCGAAACTCCAATGGGGCCCTCATATTGAAAAATTGTCAAATAGACTCGGCTCAGTGGCTTATGTTGTAAAAAAAATTCGAATGTTAACTGACATTGAAGCGGCTAGAATAGTTTATTTCTCTTTTTTTCTCTGCCTTATGTCCTATGGCATACCGCTTTGGGGATGCTCCGCGGACTTGAATACCATCTTTGTTCTCCAAAAACGGACTGTCCGCGCTATTTACAATTCAGGCTCAAGAGCTTCACTTCAGGAAAAGTTCAGAGAAATAAACATTCCAACTGTTGTATCACAATTCATATTCGAAAATCTTTTGTATGTAAAAAAGAATCTTGAACAATTTTAACAATAACATTCATCATGTACACTAGGAATAAGGATAAACCTAGTCATTCACACTACTCGTCTACAAAGAATTAGTAGGTCTTTCATGGGGCTATGTATATGTTTTTACAATAAACTACCTAAAAGTATCCGCGACATCCCAATTAACATGTTAAAAAGCTATTAAGAGTAGACCTTGTAGTAAAGGCTATTACAAAATTTCGGATAACTTAGATGATAATACAGAATGGTTATGAGCAGCTCCTCATTGAGCAATTTATGTTATTGTAATCGTTACAGCTTTTTATAGTACTCCTAATTTGTTGTATGAATTCACAGGGCTTTTTTTTTATTATTACTCTTGTGATTGTACAGCGTAGCGTGTTTTGTCTGACGAATTTTGGTTTTGATCTTTTGTAGCATGCCTACTATAGTTTGTAGTTTATTTTATAATAGTAGTTTTATAGTAGTAGTTGTAGTTAGTGTTATGTCTTTATTTATGGTTTGGTCATTCTCACCGAATGGTTCTGCTTGCGATAGCTACGTGGGGCGGGTTGCTCCCTTCCCTCTGTGGTTGAGGGGAGTGATGGCAGCTCTAGTAGTTAACTCGTGATCGGGTGCTGCTTGTGTGATCTGGTCCAACTATAATTTCCTTTCTTTTTTTATTTGAACTATATTTAAAAAAAGTTATAGCCTATCTTGAAGGACACTGGAGCTAAGACTATAATGTTGTATATGTGTAATTTTATTCAAAAGATGGGCAAAAAATTACAGCCCGCTGAGTCTCTTGCCGGATCTTCTTAGATTGTGGCCGCATGCCGATCCATTGGGATATTGTATTGTGTTCAAATTATGTATAAATTCGACAATATGTAAGCACCCTTAAGGGGCCTAAAATAAATTATTTGATTTGATCTCTGTGCCATAGATGATCATAAACAACAAATAAGAAATACAAGAAAATAATATCACTACAAGATATGAAAACCTCGATATAAAACCCCTATATCAACCTGTATGACCAGCGGGTTATAGGAAATCTCTCAGACTTGGAGGAAATTCAAAACGCTGATACTCTTGCATGCTATAGAACATCATTACCTCCGCTCATATTTGTCCTACTGTTGGGCTTGAGCCTCGTCCACAATAGGAGAGAAAATGACCTACTATACCAGGTAAGGGGGTTTCATTTCGATTTTCCCTTCACTTGCAACTATGTTATTTGTATAATTTACATCCCTTTATCGTCTTTCACACCTACAGGGAAGAAAGGGAGGTGGTGAATTACATTCCTTCTCCGTCACCACAGGGAGATTAAATTGTATACATGTATTGATTGAGAAATAGCATTCTCCAGTTCCAATTCTACATACATACATAGCCTAAGACCTGCCTCCGAGAGGGCAGCCAAAGACTACGGATTGCCACAAAGCACGATCCTGATATACTTCCATCACTTCACTCACACTCATCAAAGCGTTCCTGCATTCTCTTCGATTACGCATACTCTTAACATCACCTTACACCAGCACTTTCTCGAATTTGATCCAGAAACGTATGGCGCGGTGTTCTTCTTGTAATTGTCCCTTTCTTGTGAGATACATTGTATTTTCATGCGATTGCTAGGTCAATATATTTATTCAAAACTAAAGATTTTTAATTCTAATATGGTTACTATAAGATGTTCTTAGTTTAGCTATTTACGTAATAACTTAAGAGAGAAGGGTCTCTTAAATAGAGATTAAATAAATTAACTGACTTGGTATTACACGGTTCTCAAAACCTTATACAGTAGAAAAACCAAGTTGCAAGACTTGGCTTTTTACAAGGTATATTTGTTCCGTATGGTGACAGAGTCGGAATACCATTCACCACCCCTCTCTTGCCCTTGAGTGTCATAGAGAACGACTAAAGGATCGAATATGCATTCTATGCAAGAGAAGGAAACCTTGAAATGAAACCCTATACCTACTTGTCTTTTTTTTAAACCTTTTTTTTTTTAAAAAAAAGAGAAAAAGAATAACCTACCTGTCCGACCAGCGAAGTATAACAAGTCAATTTACCTTCTATTGTGGAGATGATATTTTTGATGGCATTCCCTTTATTCAATTCCAATTCTACAGTACAACGAAATCCATAAGTAGCAGTAATGTGAAGCTAAACCATTTCATACTTCGACCATAATATGAACGTATTAGACATTGAAAGGAACACAACACTGGCTATTATGCGGTTTCAATAAATTTCAGAAAACATCTAAAAGTGAATCTAAAATGATTCACATTTTATAGAACTCAGAATAGATTGCAATTTAAAGTAACATTTAGAGTATGAAATGCCAGTTTTAGTATTTAGCTAATTTGGTACAAAATCAAACAAATAATAGCAGGATGAACAGTGTAACTAATTCTGGTGCTGATTGCATTAACCCAATATATAATATTTAAACTTTTTGGAATTTTAATAACCGATTAATATTATGTCATTGAATAGTAAAAACCCTTGAGTGGCGACCGAGTAAGAATACAATTCATCACCCCCTCTTGCCCGTGAGTGTAGTAAAAGACAACTAAGGCATATGATATGTAAATAACATTTATGCAAGTGAAGAAAAACTCTATGCCAACATGTCTGACCAGTATGTCACATATGATGTATATGGGCTGATAGGACGAGAACAGTAAATTATAATCTATCTTTTCACACATCCATTAACCTATTACACCAACTGTTGTGAATAGGCCACCCCAAAAGGGATATATAACAGCATAAATTTTTCATTTGGCATTAGGGGTCACAGTTGTTGTTTTGTATGGCTGTATTCTAAAGCCCATTCCCCATAATGTTTCAGGATGAATGGGCCCTGCTACAATGTTGAGTAGTAAACCTGCGACAGTGATCAACATTGACCAAGTCAAACATTGCCTTAGAGCGGGGGTCGCCAAATAGCGGTCCGGCAGACCGCTGACCCATTTAGTGCAGACCGAACGAATAATACAGCAACTGCAGAGTACGTAATTTAACACTACAGAGTACGTAATTTAACAAAAATGTATCCCCGCATTATCCTTGTTGATGTCGTCAATTCAAAAATGTCAAAATAAGAAAATACATTTGTTAACTAAAAATTACATTTGATTTTTTTTTCTATTAAATGCATGTACAGACTGTAATAGTTATTTCATTTCTTAAAATGGAGCCCTAGTAAAATTATTTGGCGAACCCTGCCTTAGAGCAATCCCCACGAAAGAGCCAATGGAATACATAGAGAGTATTGGCGATCACTGATCAACTGATGATCCTCTAGGTACTGCAAAAGCTGGTGGTTTATAATTTTTTTTATTATCTTGGAGAGTAGCAGATATTATTGCAATTAGATTGTGATCCCATGGGTCTCATTGGTCTTCCCTTTTAGGGATCTAGTCAACATGTTTGAATTAGTTAATAAAGGTAAAAGGATTTCAGATGGTTCAATGAAAATTATTTCATATGAGTATTATATATATCAATAAAAATAAAGTATACATATGCATTTTATTATGTTTTCAGCATTTTTCAGTTTATTACACTCTTATATTCATGCAACCACACACACTAAAAAATAATTGAAACATTGGCAAAGTAAAGATCAGATATAAAAACAATAAAATTGTAACTTCACTTGACTGTGTGAACTTAATGTTTTCTTAATATTATTGATACTGTTCAGTTTTTTGCTCAATTAAATAAAAACTGAAACAAAAACATATTTATCTCAATTTACTTTAATTCTCTAAGAGTTGTTGTCTCTGTGACCTTATACATGTAATGGACAGGATGGAATTATTCTGTAATTGATATAATTTACTGCTGTTTGGTTAAGTAAGAGATTAATATTATTATATATTTAATTTGGTCATTAAAACCAACATATTCAATTGCTTCAATATATTAATATGTCACAAGAAAGATAAAAATAATTAAACTAACACAATTAATGAAGGATAATAATCATATAGGATTCGTGGGCCAGCATTAAAGAAATATTCCCCAAAGTAGTACAACACTAAAAATTAAGTAAAATATTAGAAGAGTGAAATTAGCCTCACTGAGCTACTGACATAAATATAGAAAATTTCCTAAATAACACTTTCTAAATAAAATAAAAGATGCCTCACCTTAAATTATAGGTTCGCGAAGGGGTTATTCGATTATCGTATTCAACACTGTTCCTAAAAATCTCCAGGCATAAATATATATCCACTGTCCATGGTCGTTACGTATTCAACACAACACTTCTTGACGATAGTGGGCAACTGGGCACGAATAGTTATATACACATTTTTACAAAAACCGTAATAAATGAGAACTGTACTGACCTGAATAATAATAGACATTAAAAACCCTCCCCTTGAAGCGCGACCATCACTAAAAACTTTTTGAGATATTCTATTCTATCACCCATAGAGCAAAACAAAATACTATTACTGGGACGGAGAAGGGAATAGAGTATAGAACTTCGGTTATATTTACGCCCGCTAATCGCGCCATCTATTATTTGACTCCAGAATTAACTAAAAATACATTAAATGATATGCAATTGTTTTACATTTTGTCTGCACGTCCACTCGCATCATCATCCAAAATGTTCTATTATAATACAGTGAATTACCAGACTAACCCAGCGCTTGTTGTTACTTATATATTTTAATAAGTGTATTAAAAGAGAAGAGTTATTTACAAATATATTTTAATGAAATACAACAGAATGTCATTACTCATTTAAACCGTATACATCTTACACATCCAGCCAGTAAATGATTGCAAACCTCTTTCACTCTTCCTCAATCGTTTTCCTTCTGGCTTACTATCTAGTTGATAACTCACACAGGCTTCTCATGCAACACATATCTTCTAGACGGACTATTCTATCACACCCATCTCCTTTCGGCAGTACAATTTCGTTTCTCTCTAGGTAATGCCTTCGTTGACACATCGGCAACCATGTATTTACTCTCTAAGTACTGCAATTTTATGATGCCATTCTCTATTGCTTCTCTTGTGAAGTAACAACGCACATCAACTTGTTTGGTTTGTAGATGGTGTACGGGGTTAGTGGCTTTTGCCATAGCCGATTGACTGTCCGTATGTATAACTATAGGTGAGTCTTTCCTAGATATCTAACTAGCTTTGTATCTGCGTCTATTTCCCGCCTCTTCTTTGATTTTAAATAACCTATTAGAATCTATAACGTTTCTCACTTGTTCCAGTTTTACCAAGATTCGCAATATCCAACTAAGATTAACTCCATACTCTTCGCATCTTTTATCTTTCTCTTTTGGCCTGTAATGTGCATAAATGCCTTGCTGCCAAAAACTCTAACAAAACTGAGATCAACTTTCTTGCCTGTCCACGCTGCCTCTGGCGTCTTTCCTTTCACGACAATGGTCGGAGATCTATTCTTCACGAAAACCGATGTCTGCACTGCTTCCGCCCAATAAGCTTTCGATAAAATTTCTTTCATCAAGCGTGCTTCTAACCTTCTCCATAATAGTTTTATTTGCTCTCACGGCCACTCCATTTTGCTCCAGTGTATAGTATACTATAGTATCTAGTACTATAGTATAGTACTATAGTATCGTGACTTGATGTTGGATCCCATTCATCCTCAAAAAAATATCCATCTGTTTATTGACGAACTCGGTTCCGTTATCAGTGCGCAGGACCTTAATTTTCTTGCCGCATTGATTCTCTGTATACGCTTTAAATTTGTAAATTTTTCAAAAACTTCACTCTTCACTTTCAAAAAATATACAAATGTCCTACGTGTAAAATCGTCAATAAATGTCAACAAATATCTATACCCGCTAATAGAAGCTATACGCATAGGTCCGCATACATCCGAATGTATTAAACCCATAGATAATTCACTATAAAATAAGAATTAAACCTAATGGTTCCGTAACTCTCGTTGCACCGCTCTTGCAAAACGGTTGTTTGGTTTGTTTCCCCTTTATGCAGGATACGCACTTTAGATTAAAAGAACTGTCAGGAAAACTCACCCCTGTCGCCATCTTATCTTATATTGTTTTCCTTTTTAAGAAAGTAGAATAATAGATATTTTGTTTTAAAAAGTTTAAGTAACATTTAATTAGTTGTGGTTACCTGTAACTGAAAGAGCATAAAACATGATCCATGTGATTTTTTTCTTTATTACATTGTATGCGTGTGTATTTTTCGTTGGTAATCCTAAAATAAATAAATAACTAAATAAAACTATCATCATCTAACCTATTTGCTCCTCGTCATAGTTGTTACATTGTAATGCATGATTTAAACAGGTTCTAACTTATAATCATTTTTTTATCTCGCATTTTGTACGAAAATAAGAAAATAAATATTCTAATGCATGAATATTGCTGATAATAAAGGATATAATAAGCAAATAACGCCAATGCAAGAGAAGGAAGATTCAAAATAAAGTCCCTTACCAACTCGTCTGGGTGGCATGACATAATTAGTTAATTCTCCTCCTTTCGTGGAAAAAGCTCGAGCCTAGCAGTGGGACGTGTACATATTACTCGAGATAATGACGATGACAATGAGCTCACTGAAAAGATTACCTAATAATGCCCTCAATGACTAAAATATGACTCAGTAAATATAATAAATTATAAAACGCTAGTTATATGTTTAATATTATTGAAGTGAAACTTCTTTAGTATCTTTATGATTTCAAACTCGATAAAACAAAAAAACGAGTCCATAGAGATATATACACGTAAATGTATAGGATTAAGCCGACGAGAGAATGAAGTAAAGGATAAAAGATGATAAAGGATACAGGATAGAGGAAAAAGGACAGAGGATAGAGGATAAAGGATAAAGAACACACTTCTGCCATGCGTACTTTGTACACACGCTCTTTTTGTATATAAAATAAAGTGAGTAGTGAAAAATATTTTTTCACTACATCATCGATTCTCTGTTCCTATATGTACCTATAAATGTTTTTGTTTTAATATCATCATTTATCATCTCTGCCTATCGCCGTCGCCTACGTCTGGCAGTGGTCAGACAGGCTCCCTCATGTTACGCCACTGTGTGTGGCCCTGTGCTGCCTACATTCAACGAGGTCCAGGAACTTTCATCAGGTCGTTGGTCCAACTAGCGATGAGACGAATTGCTTCTTTTTCAATTCGAATCAATCGAATTAAAATTACTATTGATTCGAATCGCAATTCGAATTGATTCGGATCGTCACATTCGTCACGTCAGCATTATAGTCAAATTCGTACTCGTATGTCAAGTCATCCGCCTGTGAAACCGAGTTGGCGAGTTATAATTCGTTTACATTATTATTAGAGCGAGTATTTTTTTTGCGGATCGGTTTGCATTACGAATGAGTCGAGATTTTGAGTTACAGCAGTGTGCTCGGTATTTGGTTACGGAAAGGGCACTTATAGGTATATTGACTTTTAAACACGTAGGTAATGACAATACTCTTTTATTATTATGATTAAAATCAGCATACTAAATAACAAAAAGTAATAATACAATCATATAAAAAAAAATACTTTTTTTTAAATAAAGTCTGATTCTAATTAGTAATTAGTCGATAAATCAACTTTAAAAAAAATAAATACGTTTTTATACGTCTCAGGCATACTCATAATTAATAACTATTATTTTTAATTACGTAAACGAGCAGTCAACAAAAGCAAGAAAACATTAAATCACGCGAGGCACAGAAAACGCATCAACGAATAGAAAACGAATCAACGAATGTCCTATCAAACCGAGTCGACTGAAGGCTGCGCCGCGCCGCCGCGGCCGCCCACGCTACGAGTGCCGAAACGAATTGATTCGGTTTCGGTCAACGGCGATTCGAATGAACGAGTCAATAGTCTTATTCGAGTTATTCGAATTAAATGATTCGAATTACGCAACGCTAGGTCCACCTAGCTTGGTCGTCTACACACTGCATCGTCCGATACGTGGTCGCCACTCGAGAACCTTTCTTATTCAGCGGTTTTCGGATCGTCGATCGATGTGGCCTGCCTATTATCACTTCAGCGTGATAATTTTTCGTCCTATGTCGGTTACATCCGTTGTTCTGCGGATTTTCGTATTTCAGATTGTATCTCACAGAGAAATCTCGAGCATAGCCCGCTCCATAGCACGCTGAGTGACTTTGAGCTTGATCATGAGGCCTACATTTAGGGACCAAGTTGCTGTGTCGTAAGTCATCAGTGGTAACACATACTTGTCGTAGACCTGTGTTTTCAGACACTGAGGTATGTTGTTTGTTTAAGATAAGCGTAATGATCTACAACTTCAAGAGTTGCTTTACCAACTAAGATTGGTACAGAAATGGCATAGGCATTTGACATGACTTTCATCTTGTCCGTGTTCATTTGTAGACGCACTAGATTATAATACTCTCCTGAGATCGTCGAGCATGATGCCAAGGTCCTGCATGGATTCTGGCATAATGATGATATCGTCTTCCAATCGAAGGTGAGAGACGTATTTTCCGTTAATGTTGATTTCGAGTCCAATTCAGTCTAAGAGCTTGATGATGTCTCACGAATGTTGAACAGTTTATTCTAATACAGTGGTGAATATAATATTAAATATCATTAATTTTAATTATTTATTTAAACCTTGTCTAAAGACATTAAAATTACATTTTGATGTACTTTGCTTTCGCCTTTGTACCAAATAAATTTGCTGATTAAAAGGAACGTGTTCTTAACACTCCGGTTTTGTTTAGTAGCTCACTTTAAAATGGCTGAATTAATAAGATTTTTATTTGAGATATAAGAGTTTATTTGTTTTAAAGTAGTTTATTATAAGCAAAATCATAGACCTACGTTAAAAAAGACTTCGCTTCGGTTTCAGTCGCCTTACCCGCTTAGTTTCCGTTCCCGTGGGCATACCGGGATAAAATATAGCCTAAGTATGTTAGTCCCTGATATCATAGCTTTCCATTGGTGAAAGAATTTTTGAAGTCGGATCGGTGGTTTAAGTGTGAAAGCGTAACAAACAAACTTATTTTCGCATTTATAATATTAGTAAGGATTATTTGTCATTCTAAATACTGATTTCAGTATCTTTTTTGTTTTTATTATTTAATGCTAATAAAAATATAACAGATACGAGAGACCTTTTTAGTTAGTGACATAAGGAAAATTGATATCGTGCGTTTGTCTGTGACAATCGTGACTGAACAAATCAAGAAGAACGAATTGTAAATTGAGTAATTGGCGAAATCTTGTAAACGCCATAATATATTAAAAAAAAAGAACGATTTGCACTCTCTGCCGACCGGCCAACAATCGTTTGAAACCCGGCTCTTTCATGATCAATTGATCACAAGACCGATACGACCCATCTCGATCCTCGTGAACGGCGACCGACCGCGTTCGAATATAATCAAATAACCAATGGGGTTTGCCACTGGAAACTTTTCGCAGATGTCGCTAGTAGAGCTTGAACCTGTCAAACTTGTTTTGTTTCTGATGTAATTATAAAATTAAACAATTTTGGTGTGTAACGAGGATGGCATTTACAAAAAATATATATTCAACATAGAGAATAAACGAGCTAAAGGCCGTAGTACTTCGTACGTACGTACGTAGTACTTCCTGTTGTAGTTTAATCTACAATGAGAAAAAAAGTATTTACATATCTTTATTTTTCTATATATTGTATATGTTACCTAGCAACTGATTTGAATTATATTATTTAATGTTCTTGCTGTATTTAATTGCTGTGTAATTCTGTGTAAAAACATCAGGTTATGGGCCCAGATATTTTCTTATACTTTTTAATTACGTGTCTATAATTGCAAAAATGCAAGCTGTAATGAATATCGAAAAGCTCTCCGACCAAGCTAATTATGGCACATGGGCATTTGCTTTGGAGATGTTTTTGATTGATATGGATTTGTGGGCGTGCATAGACAAGGATTTCAAATTGGACACTGCTGAAGCCATCGATACATATGTATGTACTATGTACTAGATTTCGCGATCCGAACACTTGCTTTGTTCGACTGAACTGTACTGCAATCCGTACACCTTTTTTTTTTTCACACTGTTGAAATGCATTTACGCACTATCCCCCGCCGGTTACAGACAGGGGAATGTGTGTGGGACTCGCCGGCCACAGAAGTGACCGAAATACCCACTAAAACCACAGCGGCCCCTTCCGCGCTTTTACGAGGTGCCGGAGAGATCGTCTGACAACATTCTATCCCCGACACCCCAACGCTTGGCCGTCTGGCCACGTCCTGTCATCATTCAGAGCGGTGGGTGGAGGAGCCCATAGCGGCGTTTCCTCCTCCCTGGTTGTCGCCGGCGGAGCGAGTCAGCGGAAGGGGCCGTCAAGCGCCTCGCGTGCCCGCTCCGCGGCCTCCTTCCTTGTCATGACAGCCTCACAGAAGGAGGCCATCGACGACCAACAGCTGTCGCTGCCGAGCATCTTGGAGATGATGGTCGGCAGCGACAGGTTTGTTATTCCCAGTTCCGTTGACAGGACGTGGTGCTGAGGCCCCCCAGGCGGGGCATACTTCCAGTGTGTGGCGCGCATCGTCGATTAGCGCGCCACACTCGTGACATCCTGGGGCCTCTTCTCTTCCAATTCTGTGCAGGTACTTACCGAAGACCCCATGTCCGGTAAGCACCTGCAACAATCCGTACACCTTACTTTAGTGCATAGATCAATATAATTTTTGTGTCTACGACCTTCATGTAGTGTGGATGTATACAGAGCAGCAGTATGATAATAGTAAGAAAATTTCAACAGAATCTGTCATGGCAGCACTTCTGAAAGAAAGTTTAAGATAAAACACGACGGAAGATGATTCTGCATTGATGTCAAAGACTGACAAACCAAAGAAGGTGGTTATATGTCATATTTGTAATGTCCTTTCATTATAAATGGCAGTGTAGGGAGAAAAAATGCAAGAACAATAGCGATGATATAGGTCGTAATGAAACGCAGAGTAAAGAGACAGTCGAAGTAATAGCTGCTACATCAGCTACATACATACATACTATTGGTCTGCATACTATTGGTCAAGACCAATGAATTATAGATTCCGGAGCTACATCTCTCATAACATTGGACAAAGATCTCTTGGAGAATAAGAAATGTATTGAGTCCAAAGTCGTTACTACTGCAAATAATGACAAAATTGTATCCAAGTTGAAAGGCGATGTATTTACCAAGAGATGTTCTGTAAGATTTGAAGATGTTTTGTTAGTACCGGGCTTAATGACAATTTTTTTTTTTTTTTTTTATTGACAACACCATGCACTAAGGAAATAACTTGTGTTGCTGGGAACTTTACAAACATATAATTTTCGGACACAAATTACATCCAGACTCAGAACAACAAGTTGTGGATCACACAAAGTGTTGTCCCGCGTGGGATTCGAACCCCCGACACTGGCATTGTAAGTCGCTATCTTAACCACTACGCCATCTGTGCAGTCGATTTAAATTTACTTTCAGTTAGTAAGATATGTAGTCAAGGTTGTATTGTTGCTTTTGAAAATACTTGCTGTAAAGTTTATAAAGCCAAAGATCTTAGTATAGCTGGTAATGCATTATTTTCAGCACCACTGAAAAATGGGTTATATGTTTTGCATAGCGAAGCAGCTATGGTCCTTACATCTCCTTCAAATAACTACACCTTTAGTGCTTCTAATGCCTTCGATTTATGGCATAGAAGATTGGGTCACTTGAGTCGGACTTTGATGAAAAAATTAAAGGGTATGACAGACGGTCTTTCATATGGAGTGGTAAATAGAAAACCTTGTGAAGTATGCTGTAAAGGAAAAGTCTATTAAAAAGTTTCTGAAAACAAAAGGAAATAAATAGACTAAGAGCCTGTGGACCCCAGACCTTCGTCATTTTATTAAAGCTGAAAGTTTGTCAGCGCATAGTCCCAACACAGGTTAGAACGATGGCCCATTATGAACTGGCTTTGTCAGATAAAAGGTGCTGAAGATGTGTAAAATACCGATCTATTTTCGTCAAATTATTACGCGTGATTTTTTGATAATACCTTCGGCACGTAATTAAAAATCATGTTATTCATTGCCAGACACTTAACATAGTAGCCACCCTTTTTTTTTTTTGTCCGGGTGCTATGACCCGGCCCGCGAATTTACCCCTAACATAATCAGGGACTTTCATCATCCCTTTAAATAAAACTATGTTATACATTTATTACAATAATTACAAAGTTAATGAGATCTACATTTCTTATCTATTAATATTAATAATAACAACTTTAATTATTTCTACATTTCATATCTGTTAGTTCAATTTATTACAATAATTTAAAATTAATAATATCTACAATTCCTAATTAATATTACATTCAATTTTTACTTATCTATTTAACAATTTTTTATAATATCTAATAATACTAATAATACATTCTAATTCTACTTATCTTCTTAGCTTACTGTGCTACTATGCTTCTTAGGATTATACAATACTATGGAGCTCTACATCTCTATTCACATGGTTATTATTTACTACTACATTTATTTTCACTTACTTACTAATTCTATTTATTATGTTTTTGCTACTTCTTTTATTTTCTTTTCTTAATTCTATTTGTTACTTATTATCTAAGTAGTCTACTTTCTTGCTAATTACTTATTTCTACTTTTATTGCTACTTCTGTTCCGTACATGGCTACAGCGCATAATTTTTTTTTTTTTTTTAACAGTCGCTGAATTTAAAACTCTTTTTCAATTCATGTACTATCTTACTTTTTTATTACAGTTGCAGCTTATAAGCATTTATTGAAGTTAGTGATTTCTACTTTCTTCTATTTTATTCTGCATTATTACTAATCTACGCTCTATGTTGCTAATCTACTGTTCTATTGTATTGCCTATATTTCCTACTCTAAGTATTTATTAAACAAATTCTACTTATTCATTACCGCTATTATATTTTTTATATTTGGACTCATTCCCGCATTCAACTGGGACCTAATTTTATTGTTTTTGATTGTTTACAGTTCCGACTATGTCACTCGCCCGGTTCCCGTTCGCTACATTCCATTGTACGGCCTATTCCTTGTTTCTGGCTATCACTGAACGGGCTAACTCTTTGAAGTATTTTAGTACGTGTTCCCTTTTTTCTGTGTCTCTGAGGAGAGTGTGTATGTTGTTCGTGTTTAGTGTTGTGTCAATGTTGTGTTCCAATGTGTATCTCCTACTTGCGTAAATAGGGCAGTGTATTAGTATGTATAGTACGTCTTCTTGTGTATTTGTATCACATGGGCATGACGGGTCGTCTTTGCAATTGAACCTACTCAGATACTCCGAGAACCCGCCGTGACCCGTGAAGATCTGTGTTAATTTGTTTCGAGGACTTATCTTTCTTACCAGTGAATAGGCGGTTATTACATCCGGAAAGAAGATTTTTCGCCCTAGCGATAGTCGGCAGCGCCAAGTCGGCACCAATAATTGCGTCTAGTTCACAGCACTGCGCTGCTTAAGCGGCGCAGGCCTCGAGCGTTTGCCGCGCCGTGTCCTCGTCGCAATCGCAGTGGTGGCAGGACGGTGTACTCTCCCTCCTTACGACCTTGTACAGGTATTTGGTGAAGCACCCATGCCCCGTCCACACCTGCACCAGTCGGAAGGAGAACACCCCATGCCGCCTTTCCAACCACTGCACCAGCATCGGCCGGAAGGCCTCCACGGTTCGCACCACGAACCGAGGCCTCTCCAGCCGGACTGCCCAACGGGCAATGGCGTCTTGGCGGGCGTCAACGCGCCAGGCGGTGAGCTCCCTCAACGAGACCACACCGCCCTCCGCTCGCATCCCTGTCACCCGCCGATACAATCCGGCGAGCATTTCCGCCTCCAGGTCCCACGGGGGAGTCCCGGCCAATAGGCACGCTGCCTCCTTCGCCACCGTGCGGTATCCGCGAATGGCCCTGACCGCCATGGCCCTCTGTGGTCGCCACAGAAGAGCCCTGAGTCGGACGGTCATGGATCCCACCCGCACCGGTGCACCGTACAGGGCCATCGACCCGATGACCGCCGCCTACAGCCGTCAGCACGTAGCGGTCGGTCCGCCCATGTTTAGCATAAGCCACGATAGGGCGGACGCCGCGTCGACGAGGCGTGGAGCGAGCCTGCGGAAATGCTCCCGGAACCACCACTGCCCGTCGAGCACCAGGCCCAAATACCTCATATGGGCCCGGATGCTGATTTCAACCGAATGGACGGTGATCGAGACGCCGATGGGAGGGCTCATACAGCGCCCATGAAACAACAGGGCCTCCGTCTTGCCCAGGGCGACCCTCAACCCCATTTCTCAATATGTATTTTCTCGTGACTGTTATTGTTGTTTATTTGACTGATTGTCCTTGTTATGTGAGTATGAGGTCAGCCTCTGTGCTAATCTAGACTTTTGTTATGTATCGTATATTACTGTTTTGCACTTTCGGTGCAAAATAATAATGCCGGAACACGGTTAAATATTGAAAAGTGAAACACGAGAACTAATTATCAAGCTTCAATATTACCTTGAGCTTGAAAGACAAAATGGTGGACCCCGTAATTATAACAAAACAAGAGCGCATTTCTCAGGCGCTTAGAGTAAGCGAACGGACAATACCTAACAAATATTAATACAGAAAAGTTCAGCTCATCGGGCACTGGAAAAAATATTTTACGAACACCAAAAAAGGAAATGGATAAATGAACTTATAATAGATAATAATAGCTTTGAGGCTGATGCTATAAGGAATCACATTCATTCATCATCACTCACCACAGCATAAACATCCAACTACTGTGCTCGAGCCTCCTCCACAAAGGGAGGAAAATTAACCAACTGCACCACGCTAGTTAGATGTATTGGTATAAGATTTTATTTCAAATTTTCCTTCTTTAGCTTAGATGTTGTAGGCATATTATAATCCCTTTATCGTCTTTTACGATACCCACGGGCAGCAAAGGGGGGTAGTGAATTGTATTATTATGCCGTCATCACACGGAAGCATACATACAGTAGTTATTATCCCAGAAGTGAATACCTTAATAGGTTGCATTTGTTTCTTCTGGAAAATTCTTTTAGAAAGGAATAACATAATTTTAAAAACAATTAACTTTTTGAAAGAAGCTTAAAATATTGATAATTGGGACAATACCGTTTTCATCGACTAGACAAGGCTAAACCCTAACCACACGCTTTCTCGTTCTTGGACAAATGGCACTCAAGCGTCATCGTCGAAAGTGCCAATGGGTAAAGGAACACGACTCACAATATGCCACGCTGGTTGTGCGAAGTACGGTTTCGTGGAAAGCGGTTTATTGGTTTTTGAGTCAAAAACTACTGCTGACTACCACGAAGAAAGGAATGCGACTGCATTCAAGAAGTGGTTCCAGAATGTGTTGCTACCTGGCCTCCCAGAGCCTTTAGTTATGTTAATGGAGAACGCCCCTAATCATTCGGTGCAATTAAATAAAGCACCTATCAAAGCTAATAAAAAGAAAAATCGGTGGCTGCAAAGACGTGGCAATGACGAAAATATGTCTACACTAAAAGCAGAGTTGATGAAATTAGTCAATGACCATAAGCCGGCATAAGTTCGTTATGTTTTAGATAAGCTGGCTTTGGAGAACGCTTATTGCATTCTTCGAATTCCCCCATTCCACTGCCAGTACAATACCATAGAGCTAATCTGGGCCCCAATTAAAGATTATGGAGCCGGCTATAATACTTCTTTTACCGTATAGCATAAAAAAAATGAAGGCACTTTTAACCCTTAAAGACGCAAAAAATTTTTTCAAATAAAATTAAATAAAGTATGGTTTTCCCAGTTTATTAGGCATATAAAACAAGTAAGAAAAATATAAAAAAAAATGTGGGTGTAGTATTTTTTGGAAAATTATATGTATAGTATACTATACATTGCGCCACTTGCCGAAAATAATAAGACATTAGTAATGTATAGTATACTATACATTGCGCCATATACCTCAATCGTGTGGTACAACATAAATCAGTTTCTACCCTTAACATAACATAAATGCAGTCTGTATTTAGTGCAGATTGTAGGTACTCGCTTGATCTTCTCTACAGATCTACACCTCTAGTACCCGGCTAACTAAGGCCAGTGATCGTATTTATCGAACCGCACATCATCATGAGGCCTCGCAGTCATCCCATTCTTATTCTTTTTCATTTCAGGGAAACAATCCATATCTTTCACAGGCACAATGCCGTCACGTTACAGAACTCCAATATAGCCTTTGCAGCGAAAGCCTTCAGCAATCTTGCTTATTTTTCATATTTATTTGTTTGTCAAGTCTATGACGTAACAGCCAAACATTATTTACACAAATGTCAAAAACTCCGTCTGGTCCTTTTTTTTAAATTTATTATACAATAAAACAAATGGAACATGCAGCCCAAGTTTCACTGAAATAAAAGTCAAATGAAATATCAAACAAAATCTGTTAATTCCTCGTAGCAACAGACGTGGCAATGTATAGTATACTATACAGATAAAGGAGGTAGCGTTTGTAGCAATGTATAGTATACTATACATGGGTGCGTGTGAGTAAATATATAACAGATATGATAATTTACAAATCATTTATACAATAAAACGGTTATAATAATTATTTCCCTTTACGATTTATGCATTACCTACAAATAATAAATAATAAAATCGCGAAAACAAAAGAAAACTTACCTCAATTATAACTATTAGCCACGGGTTATTCGTTATTTTCCACCACTGACATAAATTCACCAAAGAATATCTAGTAATAGCAATTTTTACTGGAAACTAAAGGTTCAGAAATGAGATTCGTAACGAAATAATGCAAATAAATCAGTAGATATTTCATAATTTTTTTTTTAAGTTGATGTATATTATACTATACAAAATAACTTTAAGGGTTAAAAAAAACCATGCGAAATAATTCCCATAAATTTAACAAAATCTATATTGAATTGAATAAATATGCATAATGAATGCAATAAATAACATTATTAAATATAATTAATGTTATTTATTGTACATCACTAGTTATGACGAATTGACATGTGTCAGGAACGCAAACTCAAAGCGGCCGGAGTATAACAAACCTGTATAATAACATGTTTTTTGATAAACTGAGTGGAGAAAATGAAGACAACTAGTCTTTCTGCTTTAAAGTTAGATCTTATAGCCACTTTTCCATCATATTTTTGTCCTTAGGGAATCGATGTGCACCTTGTTCGTTACAAAAGGCGCCTTCACGCTTTTTAAGCATGTCAATATTTAATATACAAGATTTTATTTAAAATATTTTGTACAAAAATGAGTAGTTTTGGGTAGAGCTATGCTAGTGCCATTTTGACAGTTGGCAAAATGGCCAGCGTGTCATCTGTGCACGACCGACTCGGTCGTTATTTGATGACACGCCGGCCGGTCGAACCGACATCGAATACAAACAAATAACAAAATTTTATATTTTCCACTATAAACATTAAGCTTTAATCGATCCTACCGTATGGTATTTTTAGAAAAAAAATGTCGCAAACAAAGTTCTATTGAAACAACATAAAAACTTGGCTGTACGGACTTATGTCCCTTCGTCGATCTGGATAGCATAAATAATGAGAAAAATAAAAATATTTTTGCTGCTCGCGTAAAGCGTGCAGTGTGACCAGATTTAGCAGAATTTTGCGATTTTAGCAGAATTCGATCTCTAATTTAGGGCTTAACAGATTAAGTCGCAATTTTGGAAAATTTAGCAGATTTTAGTTTAATATTAAAAAGCCTTGCAGGAAACTAGCAGAATTAGACATTGACTAAATATCTGTGTTTCACTAGGGTAGTTGTAGTAAACATATTTAAAAAAATCTATCTTTCTTAAATAACATAAGTTTTTTCTTTCTTTTTTTTAAAGGCAACGCAGTAAGGAAATAGTTCTTGTATTGGTGAAAACTTCACAAACATATAATTAACGGACACAAATCACATTCACACTCAGAACAACAATTCTCACAAAGTGTTGTCCTGTATGGGATTTGAACCCGCGACACTGTCACGGTAAATCGGTATCTTAACCATTACGCCCTCCGTGCAGTCAGTTCATGTGCATATGTGCAGGCAACTGGCAATTCTCATATACTTTCTTATAGAATTACCCTTTAAATGAATATTTTGTTTTGAAGGTGTATGTAATTTACATTTTAATGCGTAGTCGAAGACCATCGTCTGTCATTTATATCTTTTAGGGAGCCCAAATTAAACAAAATAGTGGCCGATCTGTTATAAGCTGGTGGAACTTTTGATGCTATTTTACCTATGTTTAATACATGTTATGAGCGTATATTTTCTCAATTGAACAATATAAAAAATGACGTGCGAAACAAATTTAAAAATTAACATGTTGCTGCAATTCTACATGTCAAACAGGCAGTTAAAGAACAGGGTGAATGCGTAAATTTTACGAGCTAGCTTAAAACTCTATACAGGTGTATCAGGTTATGGGGCAACTGTTCGAGTATGTTGTAGTGTGTTTTCAACAATTCATAAAGTGATTTCAAAAATGTGTGTCTAAGAGTTAATGCCTTAAATGTTACGTATTATGTAGGCATGTACCGACAGGATACATGTAGGCATGTAAATCTTCGACAGTATAAATAGGTGTGAATTGTGCAAATGCTTCAATGATAGCGTAGGTACAAAGGCACCTCGTCAACGGTCTTCGGCCGATCAGCTGATTTAAAGCGAAGTTTGTCTGTTTATGCGAATGTAATTATTGATTTATTCAAATTCTAATGAACATTTAACATAGTACGAATATGTTGCAGATTAAGTATCACTAGCTTTATACATTTCAATCAGATCTACGCGAAAAAATGACGACAAAATTGAAAAATTTACATGTCACTAATTCAGTAACGAATCAATATTTTTCCTTATTTTTTTTTTATGGCTTCCTACCACCATTGCCTAACTCCCGTTTGACCAGTTGCCCCATAACCTGATACACTCTGCATACAAATGTGAATAGAAGTTAAAAACTTTTTGTTGATAAACATTTGAAAACATTTAGTTGCGTTTTCCTTTAATATTCGTGCACATTAAAACTTCATCTATTAGCAGAATTTTTGCATTTATTAAAAAAAAATAGTAGATTTTATCAGTATTCAAATGAGTAGCTAGCATAATTATCAATTTAAATCTGGTCACACTGAAAGTGTGTCTACTATATCCTACCTACCATTCCTACCTACATGTCAAGATCAGTGGGCCTACTCTTGAAATTAATTCTAATTTCCAATCGGATTCGATTTCAATCTCACCAAACTTATATTTGGTACTCTTGAACAAAATCAAGAATGAATTTTTCGCGTTCGTCGTTGTTATTTTCACCAAATGTGCCATGTTTTCTTACTTTAAATTAATAACGTTATCGAACTCGTTCACCACAAAGACGCTTTCTTGAAACTGTGCAACATTAACTATTTTAAACTACGTCAAAATCACGTCGGGAGTAGCAAATATTTGACTTAATCGACGAGAGTCGAATTCATTTAGTTTAGAAACGTTCCACCTAATTTGATTCCAATCGGGCGCTAGTGTCGCTTTCAAGAGTACCAAATTTGCTCAAACTCGAGCTGCGATTGGATTTAGTATTGGAATCGAGATTCAAGAGTAGGCACACAGTTAAGTACTCAGAGTTGCCAACGTAGGCGATTTGTCGCCATTTAGGCTACTCGGGAAAAAAATTGGTGACTAAAAATTATGAAAGGCGACAGGTCGCTTTTTAGGCTACTTGCTTGACAAAGTGAACGAATGAATCAACACAAATCATCATAATCATTTAAAAAATAATACTCACGTAAACTATAAAGACTGCGATTAATAACTAAAAAGACAAATTGGTCACATTTTGTTAGTTTTGGGGGAATGATAGCCCTAAACCTAAATCATTTAGCAGCTCCTTAGTTAAAAATTAATGAAGAGAAAAAATAATAGATATAAATATTCCTTCTTATATCCTTGTTCATAGCTCTACTCGCAGTATCGATCATGTGTCAAAAGTTTTGAAAACGTGTAGGAAAGCTTCTTGCAAACGTACAATTACACAGATTAAAATGTTCTGCAATTATAAAGAATATTGCAGAATAAGCTATCCTTAAAGAATTGTTAGAAGAATTGTATAATCAGTTATTCTATAATATTAGGGGTTAAACTATGAAATTGCCTTTTCGTACTGATAAAACAATTTTTTTTTGTTCATAAAACAGATTTCTTTAATCAAAGTATTTATCCTCGTTATCTATACATTTCTTCCATCTAAGTGGAAAATCATTTAAACATTTGCGATAGAGCTCTGGGGCCCTATACTCCACAAACCGTGTGAAAGTATTCTGTACTGCTTTTTCTGAAGAAATTTTTTTCCATGCAAAAAATTGTCCAAATCGCGGCTAAATGGTAGTCGATTGAGGTGAGGTCTAGCGAATACGGAGGATGACGTATGGTTTCAAACTGCAGGTCTTGTAGTGTTAAAACAGTTTCTTGAGCAGTATGACATCTTGAGTTATCATGGAGCAATAATGGTGAAAATTGCTTGACAAGTGGGGGCTATTTTACTGCGAATTTCGCCATCATTGTTCGGAGTTCTGCACAGTAGACATCTGCGTTTATAGCTTGACCAGATCTGAGAAAACTGTAGTGAATTACACCATAAAGTGACTACCAAACAGTTACCATCATCTTTCTATGGGTAAGCTTTGCTTTAGGGCATTGATGTGGCGTTTGACCTGGGGTCAGCCATTATGTTGTTCTTGCGATTATCATAAAGAATCCACGTTTCATCACACGTCACAATTCGGTCCAAAATCCTTTCATTTCTATACCGGTTTGACCGGATAAGGCAAACCTCAACGCGCGCTGCTTTCTGCAGATTAGCCAAATCATGAGGCACCCAATTTTGAAGTTTTTATATTTTACTGATTTGGTGTAAATGGGTCAATATTGTGGGTATACTAACATCAAACGTATATGGCATATTATATTTGATACTATAGTTCAAAATTAGCAAATTTGTTGTTGATTTTTTAGGCTTTCAAGAAATATTCGAAGCAACAACGCACGCCTTGTATACAGCATTTAAAAGTTTTTTGCAGGATCTAGGTTTAAACATTAAAAATCTGATCGCAATACTTAGCAACTGATGGAGCTAGTAACCTTTGTGACAAATATAACCCTCTTTTCACTCTTGTACAAGCAGATATATCCAATTTGCAGCTATTGTGTATGCCACTACTTCAGCTTATGTGTATTCAAAGTATGCATTGAATTACCGTCTTGCCTCGAAAAGTTTTGGCGTTTGGGCTATTTTAGGCTACCTCGACTCAAATTCAGCTACATTAGGCTACTTAAGGTGAGAAAAATGGCGACATTAGGTGCGGAGTCGTTGGCAACACTGTACTATTGGTGTGCAGCAATGTAGGGATAGGCGATCTTTCCGAAAAAGATCGATTCTTGAATCGATTTGAATCGTCGTCCAAAGAATCGATTCACAATAAAATCGAGGTCTGAAGGATCGATCCCCGATTAATCGATCTATCGATCTTTTTTTTGAGTTTTCTTCCAATTCTATACGAAGTATTTTTTCTGGCGGGATTATGATGACCTTTTTTTAGGAAAACTGGAGAGAGTCTTACAATAATATAGACATGAATCGATTGAAAACGGAACATTAGTATCGAAGAATCGCTTTTAAAGTATTGGATATCTTTCTCCTAGTAGGATTGTGATGAGCTTTATTTTATAGGACATCTGAAAGTGTAAATAACACTTTCTTATCTTAATATCGAATGGACAGAAAAAAATCGAATGTCGATTTTCAAGGGTGAAAGATCGATTCACTGAATCGATTCAGTACAACATATCGATTTAAAAAGTCGATCTTATGAGCCTGAAAAATCGATTCTTCGATTAATCGATCTCAGATTGCCATCCCTACTAAGGATGAGCGATATTAGTAAAATATCGATATTGGCATCGATATTGATATCGATAGGCAAATATCGATAAGTCAATATTATCGGGCACAAAATATCGATTTTTCGTAATATCGATATTTTATAATATCGAAGCTAATGGAAAGAAAATTCGCCGGACAAGTTTTGATGACTTTTTTTTTTTTTTAGGAAATTTCTCTCGATGTTTTAAAATACAGCGGGATTACGACGAAATAAAATCTTCCGGACAAATTTTGATGAGCTTTTTTTTGTTTTAGGAAATTTGTCCGGATGTCTAGGAATTATCAAAATTATTTTATTAATAATTTTTCATCTCATTACAAATGCTATATCGATATCGTGTTAATAATATCGATATCGTATTCATAATATCTATATGGCGATATTTCAAATTTATAAATATCGATATTGAAATATCGATATTTCGGCGGCTAATATCGATATTTCGATAATATCGATAAATATCGCTCATCCCTAAACCCTACATTCCCTACAGCATTGGCTTTTAATAAAGAACATTTGTTTCTTTTTATTAGTGTAATCTATTTCCTTATTTCAATACCAAAGATGAGACCGTGAGTAGCTTTTGAGTTAAACCATTATTCTATTTTGTATATATACATGTTTATATTTATTCTTTGTTTGTAGGTATAATTCTCAATTTTTATATTCGTTATTTTTTAATTAACCAGTTTTTATGAGACTTCGAGATGGTTTCAATAAAACCTTTGTTTGTGATACTTCTACTTTTAATTTATCATTTATTTGATACTTTTACTATTCGGGTACGCATAGCATTATGTTTTTGGCGCAACGAATCCCGGTTTCGTACTTACCTAATATATAAAACGGCTTCTCTAAGTGAGCTAAACCACTGAGAATTCTAAAAGATGCAATTGCCAAATACGAGCCAAATAGCCGCTTAGAAATATGGGCACTGCTATCAGTGATAGCCGATTCTTTTGTCCTATGGGAAATAGAGCGTAAATTAATGTGACAAAATATTGGCGTCTCACTACACGGTCGGCTCCCATTTTGGAAACAAACACCTAAGACAAAAATGTAACAAATAAAAATTTGCGGGTAGGTAATATATAGAAAATAAAACAAGGTTATCTATGCTATATATATATATTGTATAGTAATGGCTATGTATTAATTAATATTGACCTGGACCAACATAACCAAGGAGGGTAGATATCATATAACTATTGCCAGTAACTTTGGGAACATGTGTGATGGAAAACAAATGCATATTCTTTTAATCTTCTCTCCATTGTGATTGAGGGGAGTGATGGCTGCACTAGTAGTTAACCCGTGATCGGGTGCTGCTTGTGGGATCTGGTCTAGCCATTGTTTCTTTATTTATTTTTTCTTTGTACTAAATATTGGCAATTTATACATAAATACAATTTCGAAGGGCATCACACTGGAGCTAACACCATACGTAGTTATACGAAATATACTATTATAAGTATACTTATATATATTTAAAAGATTTGAAAAAAAATGACAGGCCGCTGAGTTTCTTACCAGATCTTCTCGGATTGTGGCTGCAGTGGTAGATTATTGGTTTGTTTTTAATGATATGTATATAAATTTGACTATATGTAAGTGCCCTGAAGGGGCTTATGCAAAATAAATGATTTGATTTGAACTTCAAGTAATTGGGATAAGACGAACATCGCTATATCAATGCCTAAGACCACCACAAGAGTGCATGACACTGTGAGCACTTATTGTATAGATTTGACCCACAATAATAAAAGTTAAAGATGATTTTATAAATCAAAAAACCTTTTAGTAAAACAAAGTGAGCCGCATCTAAAAATAAAAATCAATATTAATTTAGCATTATGTCCTCTGAGTTTTCTTGCCGGATCTTTCTTTGGCCGCGTTCCTATCCAGTGGTAGTATATTAGTTTTGTTAGGTTTAAATTATAAAATTGTAATAATAATTGCTACGAATTTAATAATTAATAACACCGGCACACAAAAATAAAAAAGTGGAATGTAATTTGGACCGCACCTAACTACCGACATGTATTTTGACCTGCTGAATCTGAATTTCAAGTCCATTTGGCCCGGTCACCCTCCAGTTTTGATTAAAATGCAAAAAATCTCGAAAAAACGCCAAAAATTGCAAAAAAACTGTAGTCACAGCAATGAAAAAATTTTTGTGGACCGGGATCACGTAAATACAAGTTAAGAAATTAATATTTTATATGTGAAAAAATACAGGCAAAGTATTTATTCATGTTTTACAGTTTTTTTTCATATTTTTAATTGCAATTTGCCCGATTTTTTTGGTTTTTTGAGATTTTTTTTTAAATTTTAAAACGTTAACGGGACAAGAAAACTTCAGCGGAACAAAATACATGAAAATCATACTCAACCTGAGTCCAAAAAAATTTTTATTTCATAAACTTAAATTTTTCATGATTTATTGCCATATTTTTTAGTTTTCAATTTTTTTTTCAAATTTGGACGGCTCACCGGGCTAATTAACTTTTAGATTTAGATTCAGTTATTTGAAACACACAAAAATCATACGTGATCCGGGTCCACAAAAAGTTTTTCCTTGCTGTGACTGCAATATTTTGCAATTTTTTTTGAGGTTTTTTGCATTTTACTCAAAACTGGAAGGTGACCGGGCCAAACGGACTTGAAATTCAGATTCAGCGGGTCGAAATACATGTCGGTAGGTAGGTCCGGTCCAAAGTACATTCCACTTTTATTTTTTTGTGTGCTGGTGTAATTACTAACCATAAACAATATAGTTTTTTTATATAGAATCATTTTCTTCTTACACTGGCTATAAATTTGTACTTAAATGTGGTTCCAAATTTAATAAATTTAATATCTAATTCTATGTATCAGGTAGATAATATAATAATATAAATGTCTGTAATAACGATGACTTGTTGCACGTGAGATACCTTAGTCCGCCCGTGACCATGAATGCTGCAAAGTGTTCGAAACTTCGGGCAATCATAACTCAAAAAAACGCGATATAATCCATAAAAGTAGTTTTATGTACAACTAGCAACCCGCTCTCGCTTTGCTTCGGTTTCAGTCGTCTTTCCTGCGTAGTTCCCGTTCCCGTGGGAATACCGGACTAAAATATAACCTAGTTTAAGCCTCCCTGATATTATAGCTTTCCATTGGTGAAAGAATTTTTGAAATCGGTCCAGCCATTTTGAAGATTACCTGGAACAAACAGACAGACAAAAACATTTAAAGTGTATTTTAGGCATATGTATAGTGCAAATAACTGTGTGAGCATGAAAAAAGCCCATTATTTTGATGTTACAAACAGACACTCCAATTTTATTTATTGGTATAGATTAGTGATGTAACGAATATTTGCATTCGCGAATATTCGCATGTTTTTTGCATATTCGCAATCGCAAAATTATTGCGAATATTTTTGCGTGTACAATTTTTTTAAGTAGGTAATAATAGTTGGTTAATATAAGAAAATCCAATTCCATTAATTTCTTATATTTTTAATGCAATAAAAATAACTTAACCTTGTAATCACATTATCGGCATGGTAATATTATCAATCAGTAATCCAACTTCATACAAACGGACGAAACGCGAGCTATACCTACGCGCCTCGATTTCAGCATGCGCTCGGCATGCAGACAGTCGCGACTAGTCGTGAGTCGTAACGTCTTTTGGGCGTAATCGGTTATACGTAGTTTCGTAGACATGCGTAACTAGTTTCAAAAACGCTTATTTTTGTAACTAGTTACTTCTGTAATCTGTATCTCAGTAGTGTTGGTTAGTTTTGCGTTTGTAATATGTTATGATTACGAAAATGTTACAGGTTATATGGGTATTACAATATTAGTTCTACTTTTATGTTATGATTACGAATATATAATAGTTTATAGGTATGAAATGCTTGTAATTTGAGTTCCTACTAATCTATACTTTATTAAATTATTTATTTACACTACTGCAATGCCTATATATTTATGTACACTTAAGGGTGTAGATTGTTGGCCTGAGTTCTCGATTTCGAGCGACCGCAGCGCCAAAGTTTAATGTAACATCCGACGGGGCGGATGAATGACCTAGAGAGCGCGATTTTCAAAATGTTTTGCAACAAACGTTCCACGTTGAGAAATTGTTATTGAACTTGAATATTTACAGCATAACAATAACGTTGAATTTTTGGAAACTAGCTGTTGATTCTTTTTAATAGATTAATAAGAGTAGTTGAGACACAATTTTTATGTTTTTCTATCATTACATTACATAGTATAAAACAAAGTCGCTATCCGCCGTCTGTCTGTCCCTATGTATGCTTAGATCTTTAAAACTACGCAACGGATTTTGATGGAGTTTTTTTTAATAAATAGAATGATTCTTAAGGAAGGTTTATATGTATAATACATGCATAATATAGTAGAGAAACGCTGATTAATTTAGAGGTTTCTAATGTGATGTCGTAAATAAGCACGTTTTTGCGCTTATATTGCAAACGCTCAATTTTATTAAGTAATTCAAGGTAACCCGAATAAAAGCTTTTCATGAAGGTAACCTCTTCAAAGGCTTATGTCATTGAAAGGGGTAACCTCTTCACGTGGTTACCGTAACAAAGAGGGTTACCCTATTGCTGGGTTTTGCCGATATAACCCATACAAAGGGTTACACTGCGATATGAGCGACCCCATGTACGGGTTACCCAGTCGAAAGGCTTAAGCCTTAAGCAGGGTTGTACGGTCCCTGATTCTAAGGTATAAATCTATATACAGCCAAATATCAATTATTTAAAAGTGACTCTGCAAGAAATGTTGTTGTGACAAGAGCAAGGGGATGCAAATTTAGTATCTGATGTGTACCACGTCCATATTTACCATATTATATATAATCTGTTGTTGTTTCAGCATCTGTAATGCCACCATTGACGTAGAACCATAAATATTTATTCTATATGTAACAATAACTCACGTTATCAAAATGCGCGCTTAAATAAACTTCTACATTTTTCTTTCTTGTTTTTTTTTAATCGACTTTCAAATTGAAGTATGTTTTTTTCTACGGTTTACAATTTAAAATAGGTTAGTATTTTAAAATTGTAAGTAAGCAAGATTTAAGCTTTGTCTATGTTATATAAACTTTTAAATACTTAATGCGATTGAATATAGCATTTATTACTTTGTGCGTTTTTATTTTGTGTTGTCCATTGCACGCGGCGAATTTTGGCGGGAACGTAACATCTTATCTACACTATTTAAATGTTCAAATATTATGTTACATTAAATGATTCTAACGTCGTTTTGTATAATTTGATCCACAGATCGTGCTTTACATATGTTTTCAGTATGACTATAATTGCAAGTAGATGTAAGTATGCCATTGTATAATAGCAGGTGACGATATATCTTACTGACAGCCTATAAATAAAGTGCTAGTTGATAAAGACTTCGCTTAAAAGCCTTTGTAGCCACACCATAAAATATATTAAAAGAAAAGATCTAGATCAGAGGAGCGTGCTCTACACTGTGCCATAATTTGAAATTAGAAAAAGGTTTAGAGCCTAGATGACCAGGAAATCGAATAGAAAGTATCGATATTGTACTAATGAGTAGTATCGTACTCACAAAAGTATCGAAACAAAAGTATCAATACTTCAAAGTATCGAGTACTTTTCATAGAGAGCCTATGTCGTAGTGAGCTTTTTTTTAGTTATGTTCTAGGACAGTGTTGGGCAAAGTACGGCCCGCGGGCCATCTTAAAAAGTTCAACAAAAAAGTCCACGATGGCATATGTCTATCTCTTAGGGATAACCCACCATAACCATTTTTTATCCTCTACTAAAAAATGATTATTTACTAAGTGATTTTATACAATACAGCATTAATCCTTATCCAATTAAGTACCTTAAATAAATTGTGCATTTATTATAGATCAATATGCTTTTTATAGTATGTAATGTGAAGTGAATATTGCCGAAGATAGCGAAGATAGCGAGGGCGGGTTACTAGTTTATAATATAATATACAATCAAGAGTAGGTCCGGACTGACATTTTTGTATTCTACTTACCTAAAATTCCAACTATTTATTTATTTGTAATTTCACTACCAAAATTTATTCTAATTCGTAAAATATTCATTCAATAAAATAATTGCAAATTCAGTAGGAAGTGTGTTTATCTCTACGCAAGGAAATGTGCCTATTGCGTAAACTCAAATACTTACTTTTTGTTTACGATCACCTCGTCGATATCTAAAAAAAAATCCTAGGGTTTTAAAAAAAATGTCAATAAATGAAATACAAGTATAAAAATGATTTATTTACTACACAATAACAAATATGAGTCGCCATTACTCGCTATCCTAAAAGCGTGCTAGGGTTGTACAAAAATTAGTAAATAATTCATTTATTTACTAATTTTAACAGAAGTTTGTAAATTATTAATATACTAATTAAAAGTATGTAATTAAACAATAACGAAATATGAGTTCAAAATTCTAATGGTTTTTCATTCGATTACGGATCAAGTTCTGATTTCTGCTAATTTGATGATAAAATCAATGGCTATCACAAAACCTATCAGAATGAAAACGTTACCAGCTGCCCGATTCACGTAAGTAATAAAAACCGTAGCGCAGTGACGTCACTTCGTTTTGTGCAAATTTAGTCCTTTTAACCGACTTAAAAAAAGGAGAATTCTCAATTCGCTGTATTTTTGAACCAATTTTTATGATTCTTTACACCAGGTAACTCAGAAATTGTATAGTAATTGAGCTATTGGAAGATTTATGACAATCCAAGACTAGATAAGTAAGTGCGTTTAAAACAGAAAACCAAAAGGCGATTTCTAAATTCCTAAGTTAAAACGACTTTTGGACTGGCGTGTTTACGTGAATCGACTGGCTGGGTAGTTAAGTTACCTGTATCTTTCAAAATCATTAGGCGTTCTTCTCTTTCATAACATGTAAAGCTCTTTCTTTCCTCTCTTTCATAGCCTCTATGATACTGGGCGCGTCACGAATGGGCATGCTTCGTGACTGCCGAGGATCAACTAATTCTGGAAGTAGGCAATCGTAATAAAACCTAACTAATTTCATCTCCATTTTCTCCTCCCAAAATATGTCGTCCTTTTTTTATAATATAAACTTTCATAGGTACAGTAGCACCAAACCAGATGCCAAGCATGCAAACGTTTCTTTTAGTAATATGTACCTGTCCCTGAATTTGGAAATACCAGTTATGATTTTTATTTATGACATAACCCTTGGAAGCCTTGTCCTTAACCCAAAAGGTATGTTTGGCCATTGCTTCATCAAGAGTCATGCCAGCTAAAGAATGTGGGCACTTAATTTCAATTAAACCGTTTGCATAAATGCCATCTGGTGTAGTACCAAGAAATTCATATTGATCGTCGACGAACAAACCGCAACCTTGTATACTAATATTCTCTTGAATTTCTAACTGTTTAATTGCGGTTTCTTCGTTTTCGATACCGTACCGTACAGCAGGCAAACTGGAGATATTACTACCATAAACGATTTTACGAACAAGAACAGAGGCCTGAGTGTGAGTTTTGTCGTTAATATTACGCGTTCTACCGTGAGCGCGTAAACTGTCATTTGTATGAAGAAAAGTACAGCGCCACTAGCGGTGCGTATTTGAAACAATGTTTTAAATACGCACCGCTAGTGGCGCTGTACTTTTTTTCATACAAATAACATGTTTACGCGCTCACGGTAGAACGCGTAATATTAACGACAAAACTCACACTCAGGCCTCAGCACAACTTGTGCTCTCTCGTTTTTTACAAACTTCCCCGAACGATGATGAGGTTAGTAATTTTCTCCTTGTACTCATCCACTCAGAACTACTTCTTTGCAAATGGGTCGACCTTTCAAGCTCCTCTCTTTCAGCACAAGACAACTTTAAATCGGCTAAAAAAGATGACTTGGCTTTCTCATATAATTCTGGACTCAGATCAGGTTTTTCGCAGTTTGGTCCATAGTGAGCGTCTTTCGATATAGCGCTGTGGCTCTTTTTCAATCTTAATTTAGGTTTAGCAATTAAACGGATTCTACGATTACAATTTTCCACTTTCGCGATCAAAGGATTAGGACTAGATTTAAATATTACTTCATGAGTTTTACTATGAATCGATCCTGTATTAAAAGACACAACAGCAGCTGCGCATCGGCCCGCATAAGAACCACGGGAAGAATAATTTACACGCTTACCCCCTACTAATTTGGCAATCACTGCGTTAAAACTTTCAACTATATTACTTGTACAATTATGAATTAAACTTCTAGAATGATATGACAGTCTTTTACTTAAAATGTGTACCGCGTCCATTAATCCGCATCCAACAATTGCTGGAAGCAACCCAACAGGTTCTATTCGACGAGTATCAGGTCTACAGAAATACTCTTTGCAATATTGGTGATTACCAAATACGTGTTGTGGACCATTTAGGATATCTTCACTAAGATTTTTTATTTTTCTTCGAGTGACTGATTTTGATCGCCCCAATATTTAATAGCGCATTTTACACCCGTTCTTAAACGCAAATACCTTTCTTTTAGGAATTTCCGCAATTCGCAAGGATACTTAGTGTCTTTCGACAGTTTCTCCAAGCTATTGCAGTAGTTTCGTAAAAGATGATTTTTGCATTCAATTTTCTCTACTGTTAAATTACCGTACGGTTGCGAATCTAATATTTTTTTATAAGTACTGGAATCGCCGTCTGCTACAAATTTATTATAAATTACACCGTGATCAACAATGGAACGTTTAAACCCCTCAACTATTATGGTCGATTCCATACCGGTAGATGATCCCGAATAATTCTTGAAACAACGGTGTTCCGAGGGCTGACTGTCGTTCTTTGCGGCTCGTGCACAAACTACGCAGTATTTATTTTTAACTCCAAAAAACAATACTTTATTAGTTTTAATGCCAATTATCGCAGCTGCGCCGGACAAGGCGGAAAAATTCTTACCATAAGATCTCTTGCTCCAACAACCGTCAACAGCAACAGATATTAATGGTGTACCATTTTTATCAACACTACCTATAGACACTGCGTACTCCGCTTCTTCCTTGACAGCTTCTGCCATGGAATGTGCTGCTGTCTTTTCCCACCAATCGCATGCTGCTGTCTTTTCCCACCAATCGCATGCTGCTGTCTTTTCCCACCAATCGCAAACCGTATTATTAATTTCATTGTATAATGAAGGTGACATGATTGGTAGTGCTACTGCGGCAGTTAATGTTTTTAACTGATAGTAGCTCCCACCAGATGATATGATACCAGATACAATTTGATGATTCACTTCCATTCTATCTTCTTTCTTTTCAATCAAACACACAGTAAATTTCATACTACACATACCACATTTCATGATGAGTTTTGAGTCCAGACCAACTTTTACTTCACCTATTATACTGAGGTAACTTAACTTACAATCCATTGGACCGTGGTCCCCTATGGCCTGAAGAGCTTTAAAAAAAAAAGAAACGTCTACAACTCTACGCCCAACTTCCATTTCATCCACCTTTCCCTCTTGGTCGTTTTCAATAACTAGTTCCTGTAAAGAAAGATAATGGCTTGATTTTTTTTATAAAAAATAATTAAAAATTTAAAAAAATGCAAAAGAATTTAATACAATATTAGGTTCCTGATGAATAGAAATTATAATTTCTTTACGCATTAGGTATTGTTTTTTTATGACGTCACCTATTTGAACGTAAATTTTCTTTTGAGAAAGTAATTGAGAAGTATTTCGGTACTAAGGTGTTTGTCTCTCGATGAAAATAATAAATATTGCAAGAAAAAATCTATAGGTAGGTATTGAGATTTTGTCTTCGCCCATCACTAACTAAGTAGTTTGTTTATTTATGTAACAAGTCTACAAGAATTACGTATAACAACTTACCTCTATACAGCGCGTAGCATTGTTGCTCAGTCTCGGCCCCAAGGTTTTCTTTATTTTCAATACTGGAAATATTATTCATCAATATTATCCACTTTTTATTTATTTTGTACAACCCTAAGCCAGACGCTAGGCGCCTCGCGTCTGTTTGGCGGTATAGGTATGTCGACCAAGTTGCGCTGTCGCCTACCTACTTTCACATTTTGATATTTAGACAATACTAGCCGACCCGGCGAACTCCGTATCGCCTTTTTTTTTTTTTTAAATCCTATTATTTTGATATTACATACAGATACTTCAATTTTATTTATCAGTATAGATATAGATAATACAAACCAATATTTACATGTTATTGTAGGTATATGTCTGAATCGGGCGATCTAAATCATATGACATATTGTATTAGCTTTGTAATGTACCCTGTTCAAATGCGATAATAAATAAGTAGGGAGGAACTTACATTTTATTCCGAGATCTTTTGGCTTTCATATTTTTATAATGCGTACAAAACTTTCTTTTCCCTGGCATGACACTCAAATTCAATCAGTCCTGCGAAAAAAATAGCCTATGTTACTCAGTGATAATGTAGCTTTCGAATGATAAAAGAATTATTAAAATCGGTCCAGTACTTTTTGAGTTTATTCGTTACATACAAAAATCCAAATCTTTCCTCTTTATAATACCTATTAGTGTAGATATTGTATTTTTTACGATTTATATCTAGTTCCATCATGGTTTTCTTTCAGACATTCATTATATCGATACTTTCTAATAACTGAAAATAAATTAATTATAAAAATGTTATACTTACAATTTTTTACAAAAAACACAAATTCACAATACGTAATTCTGCTGTCTGCAGCCGACAAGCGTGGTGTCGCGTTCACTTACAGAAAGGAACTGCCGCTTTTGACCACCGAGATTGCACGAATGAAACGAACGTTTTACCCATACATTTTTGTATGAAAAATTTACCTTAAAATATATCTAGATTTTAGGGCTTTAAAAGAGGAAGTCTTTGTTTGTAAAGGTATAAAAAGAAGTATACAGCTATACTTATTGGTTTCTTCAGTGTTCAAAAAGTGTTTCTTTTTATCAATTTGTGTTGATTTATGGGGTTAAATCTGAAAAATACGAAGTCATGTTTTTGCATTTTTACTCAATTTTGTGCGTTTGTTGACGTTTATTATATAACAACTATTAGGTTTAAGAGTTTAATATAAGCATGAACATACTTATTGGTCTTTGATTGTAATATATACAAATTATCATTGATATCAATCATATGTAAATAGGTTAAATATGAAAAATCGTAACACTCTTTTCGGTGATTTTCACGATCTACACCCTTAATGTTTATTTACACTATTAATTAAGCTTCCACAAAACACATGAATTAGCGTGCGACATTGTCAATATTAGTACATAATTTTACAGTTACAAAATATGTAAGTACCTAAGTATTATTGTCATAATCAATTTTATAATCCACAAATAATCAACCTAATCTCATTTATTTATTTCCACTACTGAAATGTCTATTTATGTACGCTTAATGTATATTTAAACTACTTAATTTATATTAACAATCAAAATAATATCTAAATATAAAAAAAATATAATATTAAAAGAAACGCAAATAGTTTAGGAACACAGTTCATAAACTCGAGACAAATAACCTTCGTCCTTCATCACATCGTCCACATCAATCACCCTTTGCACTTGTTATAAAATTCTATTTATGAATAGAAAAACGGTCAAGGTCGCAATTTCTTCAAAATATATAATAGTACCATAATGAACTTAAACTCTTTCCAATTGCACATAAATTAGCATGGACATTAGAAATTTAAAATAAAGGCGCAACGATTATTATATTGCGTTCTCTTTTTATCTTGCGTGTAAGCCATACCTGTCCTTTACTCTCGTTGTGCGAGTCGTCTAACGCATTATGTGTAACCTATAATCGTTTTAATAATAATCTGTTGAACGAAACGCTTCGCGTGCGGCGGTCATTGTGTGTGTCAACTGCGTACGTAAAATAATTCGTTATATTTATGTCTACGAAACTACGTACACGATTATTAACCTCGTAACTAGTTACTCAAACAGATTACGTTAAATAACGCTCACGTCTAGTCGCGACTGTGCTGCAGTGACGAACGAACGGTGTGTTGTTTATTTTAACAATAACTGCGCGAATTTTTCACTAAAATTCATAATTATACACATATTTAATATGACAAGTAGGGTATATTGTGCTGTTTTTGGTTACATGAATTCGTCAATAACGAATCCAGAGATAACTTTATTTTAGATTACCTGTAAACTCTAAAATCTTACCTATTATAAAATAATTTTACTTACTATTAGGTAGGTACATAATGTGTGTCGTTTTAATGTATAAGCATTTCCTTTATTCTCCCGAAAAAAAGTTGTCTGGATTAATAAATAAAGTGAATAAAGTGATTGACACGAGTGAAATAGGTAGTTATAGGTGGTTCATGAATCATGTTACGGTACGCTTGTGTTAAAACTCATAATGTGTTTTGTTTTGTTAGTTTATTTAATTCAAAGTAAAGACGTGGTATTTTATTATTAATAATAACAGATGTCTATTGTACTGTGTGTATGAATAGTACTAGAAAAACATAATTTGACCGTCTGTCTGTTACTAGATTTTGTTATTTAAACATAAACATGTTTTTTTTTTAATTAAAAACTACCAATCAAAAATCAACACGCATTCTTATTGAACACTTCCTATTCAATTCACAAAGTATTTTATTTGTTTATATAAGAAAAGTATATACAAAACTAAATGGAAACACAAAGTAGGCAAATGTAATTAAAATGCTGGAGGCAGGCAGCCCTATCACATGTTTACATACCGCATGGATGTAGGCATTTAATTCAAGATTACGGCCGAGATACCTTACTGATAGATGACTATACTGTGTTATCGGTCTTCACTTTATCAATTGGTATCATTTATTTATTTAACTTTAGGCAATGAAACTTAACAATCAAACTTATAACAATTTAAAAAACAAAACTATATACTGAATGGCCTAAATGCAATGTAATCAAATAAAAATAATCTTCTATGAATTTTTACCAAAGTTTAATGTTATAATTATCTTCTTGAACAAAACTAAAAATAATAAATAATCTACAAATACTTCTACAATTAATATTTATTTAACTTTGGGCAATGAAGCCTAACAATCAAATTGTCATAAGAATTTAACAAACAAAACTATATAGTAAATGGCCTAAATGCAATGTAAACAAACAAAAATAATCTTCTATGATTTTTTACTATAATTAAAATCAAATAAAAGCTTAATATGAGTTGCTTTCATCATAATCACAAAGTGTTTATAGTATATCTATATTATATAGTTTATAGTATAAATATAATCATTTTACATAAGAGTTAATAGTTAACACTTTAAGCAAACAAGAATAAAATTAAGTCTTTTACTTTAATAAAGCTAAAAAATTTAATTGTTATTAGAACTTGTGACACAAAATTTTAATGCAATTGAAACTAATAAAATTCTTCTATTAAACTTTTCTCAGTCTTTAGATATATTTTTAATATTTAAATTATCAAACAAAAATTATATTCTTCTACAATAGACCATTAAATAGTCTAACTCTAAACAAACAAAAAAATAGATTCTCAAACAAAATTACTCTCCCTTAAAAAATAACAGTTTATTATATATATTTTTCATATTAATAATTGAACTTCAGTAGGGGAATATTAAACTTTAAAAATAGTAGTTTTGATGCCTTGTCTGCTTCAAGTCTGTTTCGATGTGGCGTGTAAATAAGTCCAGCACCACTAAATATGCGCTCGCTGGGGACACTCGTTGGTGGTGTAACTAAATAATGCCGAACTTTTTTTTTTTAGGGGTGGGCTGCGGTCGACGCGCTCCTTGCACCACTCCGTCCGGGGCGACAGAGAGGCGTAAGCACGCACACCCACAACCCACCCACGATGCACGTCGTCTTCGTCGTTAGGCCGACCACCGGAGCAGGGTTACTTGTCATCAGTGCCCGGCCCGACGGAATACCCCCTACTTGGGGTACCCTCCCATCGACCGACGTCACGCGGTCGGCCTCTCGGCGGGTGACGGACTAATCCCCGGTCACGTCACCCGCGGCCTCGGCTAGAGAGGCATGAGGTGCAAATACTCGCGCCCATGCCGCCCCAGTCACCGGTGGCGGATCGCCTCATCGAGGCTGCGCTCCTCGCGCAGGCGATCCGCTGCATCCTTCTGCGAGATCACTGTCTCGCAGAAGGCTGCGATCGCGTCCCAATTCCTGACGCTGCCAACCATCGCCCTGGCGACAGTCGGCAGCGTCAGGTCGGCACCGATGATTGCGATGAGTTCACGGCGCTGCTCTGCCCAAGCGGCGCAGGCCTCGAGCGTATGCCGCGCCGTGTCCTCATCGCAGTGGTGGCAGGACGGTGTACTCTCCCTCCTAACGACCTTGTGCAGGTACTTGGCGAAGCACCCGTGCCCCGTCAATACTTGCACTAGTCGGAAGGAGAGCACCCCGTGCCGCCTTTCCAACCACTGCATCACCACCGGCCGGAAGGCCTCCACGGTTCGCACCCCAAACCGAGGCCTCTCTAGCCGGACTGCCCAAAGGGCAATGACGTCCGGGCGGGCGTCGATGCGCCAGGCGGTGAGCTCCCTTAGTGAGACCACACCGCCCTCCGCTCGCACTCGCAACACCCGTCGGTACAAGCCGGCGAGCATTTCCGCCTCCAGGTCCCACGGGGGAGTCCCGGCCAATAGGCACGCTGCCTCCGTCGCCACCGTGCGGTATCCGCGGATGGCCCTGACCGCCATGGCCCTCTGTGGTCGCCACAGAAGAGCCCTGAGTCGGACGGTCAGGGACCCCGCCCACACCGGTGCGCTGTACAGGGCCATCGACCGGATGACCCCCGCGTACAGCCGTCGGCACGTAGCACTCGATCCGCCCACGTTCGGCATAAGCCACGACAGGGCGAGCCTGCGGAAATGCTCCCGGAACCACCATTGCCCGTCGAGCTCCAGGCCCAAGTATGGGCTCATATGGGCCCGGATGCTGATGTCAACCGAATGGACGGTGATCGAGGCGCCGATGGGAGGGCTCATACGGTGCCCATGGAACAAGAGGGCCTCCGTCTTGTCCAGGGCGACCCTCAACCCCAGCGCCTCGATCCGCCTGACGATCTCTTCGGTGCCTAGAGTTGCCAGGCTTGCCGCCTCTTCTAGCGTCCCACCGCGGGCTGAGACGAGCGTGTCGTCGGCGTAACAAATCACGCCTAGCCCGGGCGGGAGGAACCCCCGCACCGCCCAGTCGTAGCCGATGTTCCACAGGGTGGGTCCGAGAACCGACCCCTGTGGGACATCGCACGACATAGGCGTTCGCACAACGTCCCCTGTTCGGTTGGTGCAGAGGACGCTGCGTGCCTCCAAATAGTCTGCCACTAGCCGCCTCAGGTAAGCTGGCACCCCGTGATACCGGAGCGCCTCCCTGATGCAGCTAAATGGCAGACTATTGAATGCTTTGGCAATGTCCAGGGACACCGCCAACAGCACTCCCCCGCCGGTGACGGCCTCAGTCGCCACGGCCCTCAGGCGCAACAGAGCCGCGATCGTCGAAATTAATGCCGAACTGCAGGAAGCAGAAGATCGTATCTTTCTTTGTTCACTTTCCACCAAATTAAAGGGTCAACGTCATTTGTCACACGTTTATACTGAATATTCGCATTCGCGAATGTTGGCAGCAGATATTCGCATTCGCGTTCGCGAATGTCCAAAATACGACATTCGTTACATCACTAGTATAGATATGCTATTACTATAGATTTTATACCGTAGAGGTGACAGTTAAATGTGTCGTGTAGGCACAAAACAGAAGGCTACCCTGCTTGAAAATGAAATATTAAGTAGTGAAATAAATAAAAATAATGGTAAAGTATATAAATCAGATTATATAAAAAAAGAAATAAATTTGCAATGTATATGCAGACCTTCAAAGAGTTAAATGTTTCTTCCTATCAATGATGACGCTTCATTAAAATATAGTAATGAATCAATATTGTAATATATGTAAGCAATATTTCTAATATTTTAGTCATTATCATTATATACATCCCACTGCTGGGCTCGAGCCTCCTTCACAATGGGAGGGAAATTGACCTATACCACGCTGGGTTGCTTTTATTTAGAGGTTTTCTTCTCTTACATAGAGATTATGTGCATATTATATCCCTTAGTCGTCTTTTACTCACGTCTTTTACCCCCAAATAACTCTATTATGTATTTCTAAATAGACTAGTCAACAAGTGCCTTTTGGACCAACTTTTTTCAGCAGTCTCCAAAAATTATAAATAAGGTGTCATTCGATTCGGAATGGCATCTAGATGATTTTTGAAGAAAATGAAGATCCGCTTGCAAAAATTGTAAAAGTTATTAACAATTAACTAAAAAAAAGGAGTTTAGTTTTTTTGCAAATATCTCAAAAAGTAATAAATATTTTTCAAATTTGAAAAAGATTCAAATAGAGGAGGAAATTTCCTAAAAAAAGTCTCGATTCCTGAAACTGTAAGATCAATATTTATAATTTTCCCAGAGGGATGAAAATACGGCCGAAAACGGGTACTATGGTTTGGATAAGCCACGCTCACTTTGGACACTTTAACAATAAAAATTAAATTTATACATACTAAATATGAAAATAAAAAATTTAAAAAATTCAGGCACTAACTGAATAGATGAACAATAATCCGCTTGTAAAATTTTTATAACAATTTTTCATTTAGTTATTCAATAGTTAATTAATAATTTTTTTCTGCTTGAACATGAACATTGCAAGTGTGATAATTGTTAAACTATAAATTTAAGATTTTTTTCCTCTCTTGGAGCAATTCTTGAAAGGCTTTAGAATAGAACCCCGTTAGAAAAATAAAAAGATGTTTATTTTTCAGTTTTTTATTAATAGTTTTCGTTTATTAGCTAGCTGGCCAATAAGGTCAGCTAGCCAATTAGCTTAGCTTACTTTTTAGCCGGCTGAACTGGCTAAATTGTACAGCTTACAAGTAGATTAAATATTATAGGTTTTAGTACTCAAACTTTTTCAAAAATAATAGCCTGGAGTTTATTGTTATTATTTAGTTAATTCACCACTGATACGCAGTTTTTTTTTAAATACTAGCTGACCCGGCAAACGATGTTTTGCCGTATAAATTATTTTCTAGTGAATGTTTTGGTAGTTAAATAAGAAATTACTAACATTTTATAACTGTATGTTTTCATCCCATATATCATCATGTGTCACCATTTAACTCATTTATCACCACTTATACCATCTATCACCACTTATCTCATCCATCACCATGCGTCACCACTTATCTGATCCATCAACATACGTCATCACTCGTCTTATCCATCACCATTATTAACCACTCAACCCCACCCATCCATTACCATCTATCATCAGTGATCTCGTCCATCTCCATTCCTCACCACACATTCCATTCATCACCATCCCTCAGAACTTAGACTGTATGGCTTTATCTTTTTTCGATTTTAGGGCTACAAGAAAGCCAACGGCTCAACGAAAGTTTGCCCAAGGTGCTTTTGTTCCACCTACAGTAGCACCTGCGACGGCATCTACTTCTACTTGTACGAACGTAGCAGTGGAACGTCGAGATGTACTTTCTACAAATCAAGATGGAAGTAGTGTACATCTTAAGGACATGGCGGTAGAAAATATGCTGGACGTTGTATGCTTTCAAAGTTAGTGTTTTTTTTAGTATTACTACAATTATCAGGTTATTAACCGTTAGGAAGGTGTCCAGCAGTGGAGGGCGAATAGCGGATCGATGGATGATATATATTCTATACTAATATTATAAAGCTGAAGAGTTTGTTTGTTTGAACGCGCTAATCTCGGGAACCGCTGGTCCGATTTGAAAAATTCTTTCAGTGTTGGATAGTCCATTAATCGAGGAAGGCTATATTATATTTTCAAAAATTATATATATATATATATATATATATATATATATTACATATATATTATATTTGCAAAAAATTAGGGATCCGTACTAAGAGTCCAATAATGTAACCCAAGGTGTAAAAAAATGACCCGAAATCACTTACACCTTACATCGCGTGTGCTGCGAAAACTATTGATTATAGAACAAAACAATGTACTACAACTTTGCAGAACATATAATTGTAAAAATATTCAAAGAATATCGCGACACCATATGTCTAACTATTATAGTTATTTCACAATCAGGGCCGGCCCGCCCATACGGCGAACAGAGCAGTCGCTCCAGGAGCCAAATCCTAGGGAGCGCGTAAACGGTTCCATACTTACTTTACACTCACAATTGATATATATTGTTAGGAGCAAACGGGAGGGGCGCCCCCCAAGCCGAGGTCCGTTCCCCACAGGGGGAGCCCTTGGGCGATGTCGCTTAGCATACTTTTCTCAGGTTTGAGAGCCCTCAGCGCTCACCCATAGTCCGCGTCAAGCTGTCAAGGCCATCTGCGGCCAACAGCTGTACACACACAAAAAAAGAAAAAAAAAAGGGAGGGGCGCCATAATTGGATCTCGCTTCATTCTAAAATATACTTCGGGCCGGCGCTGCTCACAATGTTTTTTTAATTTTTTAAATAATTAAAATGCCGTCGCTTTAAAAACTTTATTTTGTACCCTGGTATTAATCCTTATCAAAATAAATTACTTTATATTCAAGACGGATTCAATACCTTTCTAGAACTATCGTTTCGAACTTTCGGACATTTCATTCAAAAGATATCGCGATATTAAAAATGTAAGTATTAGTGTAGTAGCCAAATAAGTATCAAGTATTGCGCGCGCACGTATGATGTGGCGGGCGGTCATGATAGGCGAGGGGTAGGTGGCCTCTGTGAAATGCCTAGAAAGAAACCTCAACTTTCTCGACAGTCTGCCACTGCAAAACGACTACGACTTATGCCCAGCAATGAGACAGAGGATGAAAATAGGCAGAGGTTGGCTACTCAAAGAGAAATCGCTGAACGAAACCGCGCTAGAGAAACAAAAGCGTTGAACGAACACAGCGTTTGGCTTCACAAACAACTCAAACTTCGTCTAATCTACAACGGGAATCAAGTGCTGAACGTTCTCAATGTTTGGCCACAAAAGTTTTTAAATAAGTCCTGAAAGTCACTATATCCCCCAAAGAATCGGACTTATGGAGTGTACCTAATTTAATTCAAATCGGTTCAGTGGTTTTGCCGTGAATGACGGACAAACAAACAGACACACACACGCACACACACACACTTTCCCACACTTCGTACCCCCTTATCGCTCACCTACGCCCGTCCACATGTTGGCCGAGCGTAGGCGAGCGATGGCCAACGCGAACGTGTGTACACCCGATTTGCCTTAGTTGGCCAACGCTCGCCGCTGCTCGTCTAGTTGGCCGAGTGAATACAAGCGCCAACCAGTGTTGCCAACTTTATTTTTTCGAAGATCGTACCACGGACTAAAAAGGATAGTATTTTGCCAAGAATTGAAGAAATATAATACTACGCAATGAAATTTGCAAAAAATTACCGAAATTCTCTGGACAAATTTTTGATCAGCTTTTTTTTTAGGACATTTGCGTATCGTCGATGTTTAATAAACGATACATCGACGATATATCGCTGTTACTAAGTAATAAAAATCCTCCGAGCAATTTCTGATGAGCTTTTTTTTTTTTTTGGGAAATATGTCGGACATTTTACATTTTAACTACAGCAGGATGGATATATTAAATATACGGTTCTACAACATTAACCAAATCTAAATTATTTACCAAAAATAACACACATATATATATATACATGTAAGATTTCATTCAAAAGGTCGTATGTTTTGCGTACGATTTCTATCATTCGATCGTATATCGTACAAGAACCAAAAAGATCGTATAAATACGATTTAAATCGTATGGTTGGCAACGCTGGCGCCAACGTGTGGACAGCTCGTCGTCGCTCGTGATCACTTGCCTCACTTCGCCTCGGTGTCGGTTTTTGTGCACAAATCAAAGGCGCTCGTCTGCACTCGGCCAATGCTGTCCACACGTTGGCCTGCTTGCCATTACACGGTTGACATTCATCGCTGTTAGATGCGTTTAATGTTAATAATGTCGCTCAACACAAATGATCACATTTTAAAATTTACTATTTCTAGATATGCGACGTAAATAATTAGCACCCAGTCACCCTATATGTTACCTATAGGCATTTCAGCTCATATACGTCCCACTGTTGGGCTCAAGCCTCCTTCACAATAGGAGGGAAACTAATCTTACTATTCCATGCTAGTCAGACAGGTTGGTATAGGGTTTTATTTCGAGGTTTCCTTCTCTTGCATAGATGTTATATGCGTATTATGTATTATATTCCTTAGTCGTCTTTTACGACATCCACGGACAAGATAGAGACTGGTAATTTTGATGATATATCTTACATTGTTCTATTTCTGTGAATACTCAGTAGCAACTACCTTCTTTTTTTCCCACTTTACTGCAGCTATACACTGAGATAATAGTTATACACGCTCATTAAATAGTTAGCCGCAGCTGTGGCGACGTCTATTTCAACGTCCGTAGTGTTTCAGTGCACAATGAACACTGACAGCGGCCAACGTGTGGAAAACTACAAATACTCGTCTACGTTGGCCACTTGCGTTGGCGTTCGCCGCACTTGGCCAACGTGTGGACGCTAGCACTTGCTTTGTAACTATTTGCCGACGCTCGTGTTGGCCTAGGATCGGCCAACGGGGCATTAGATTTGAATGCATTACGTTACGTTTTCCAATCACTGACATTCATTAATTGTTAACTGTAATTGTAAATAGGCATCAAAAAATTAACAATTAATCAATTGTAATTGCAAATTTTTACAAGCACAGTTAATTAATTGTTGTATTAGTTGTAATTACAATTTATTTGTTAGTTGCAACAAAATTTTTCAATTTAATTGTTAATGGTTTTCACAATTAATTTTTGCCCCACTCTGCTACTTATACATGTATCCTGTTTATGTAGCAGTTACGCATAGACCGTTAGACATACCTCTTTGAAATCACTATAACTAATAGGTTTTATTGGTTTTGTTTGTTATACAGTAGACCTGCGGTAATTCGATCCCTGTTTAATCCGGCACCCATTGTAATCCGACATGTCTAGTATTATTGAATATTTTTTCGTCAACTTTTTCTAATATAAGTTGTGCATGATTGAACAGGTTACAATTTGTACGCGGCACTACTATTGTGCTTTTGTTTTGATTCAGATTGTTTAGTTTGAATTTGACTATGTACCTAACGTGCGTTTATAGTTTAATATTTCATTGTATACGTGTACGTACCTGTCGGACGGATTACAAGGTACTCTTTTGTAAAAAAGCCGGACTATAAGGGGTTCTTAGACAGTACTCTATAATCCGACAAATTCGATAGTCCGGCATTGTCGTGCAAAACGTTTGTCGGATCACCGGGGGTCCACTGTATATCCTAATTACGATCCATGACCGTTAAATTGCAACATAGTCGAACAATTGTTCCATAACTTGAAACCTGCCTGTATATACAGGTGTATCAGGTTATGGAGCAAAGTTGTTCGAGTATGTTATAGTTTAACCTGGCCCTGACCGCCATGACCCTCTGTGGTTGCCCCAGAAGTCCCCTGAGTCGGACGGTCATGGACCATGAACGTGGTGCAATACGATTTATTTTCGCGCGAATATTCTGAGTAGTATGTATTAAGCATGGCTATGTCCGCACTGCTGAATAAATTTCACGCGTTTCACTCAGTCGTGCCACAAATAATCCTTACATGGGTCTCAATGCTATAAGTGAGTAATCCAATGTTCATGACATCTTTTAATACGTCTTTTATGCCGCCTTAGTATTGGATTAATTAAAATTTTAGTTCGATTGTCCATCCTGTTTCCGTGTGGTGACGGAGTAAAAATACAATTCACCAGTCCCTATCTCGTCTGTGGATGTCGTAAAAGACGACTATGGGATATAATATGCGCATAACATCAGTGCAAGAGAAGGAAAACTCGAAATGAAACCCTATACCAACATGTCTGACCAGCATGGTATAGTAGGTCAAATTCCCTCCCAGTATGGAGGAGGGCCAACAGTGGGACGTATATGGGCTGCGATGATGATGATGTCCATCTTGCGTCTCAGCTGAGAACCGAATTAAACTATCAAAAATCGAAATTTTATTCACAGTGCATACTAAGTGCAATTTCGATCGCGGAATATAAAACGCGAGAATAAAAAAAAATACCTCATTGTGAAGTGTCGCAGTGCGGACAGGCCCTAAGCGAGCGAACGTCGTCGGGCGCCTCTTTTGACCTTGTTCGTGGACTTGCCCACATGCCTACATGTATACAGAGACGAAATTCATTTTCGTTAAAAAATTACAGATTTGGTTTTATTGTTTTATTTTGCCTTTTTTTTTTTTATTGCCAACGGTGGCAGACGAGCAAGCAGCACACCTGATGGTAAGTGAAACTGCTGCACATGGACCTTTGCAATACCAGGGGCACAGCCAGGCCGCTGCCTACCGTGAAGGAAATACTCTTCTTAAACCTCGTTTCATGATTTTTAATTTAAGAAGAGGAGGAAGGGAGTGTGAATGTGTATAACGGAGTTCGGTGATACCAAAAAAAAAGGCGGGGCATAGTGCATGGTCAAGGAGTGAGTTTTGTGAGGAGCTGACACGAAGCACGTAAGGGCCCCCGATGCCCCCCCGCCGAGGTCCACTCCGGTTTCCCACTTTCCCACAACGGCACGACGACTACCCAACGGGATTTTCGCCGGTTGGTGGGACAGCCTCCCAGGGAGGATGATCCTGGGTTCGGGTCCCCTGCTGACCGGCAGGTGGCCGGCGGTCACCATTCCCGTCGGGTCTCCCTGTACACTAGGCCAGCCCCTCACGCTCAATACCCCGACCAAGACCTCACCACCGCAGGTTTCAGGCCTCACCAAAACCCGCCACACACAAACACCCAGAAAGTTGGGCTCCCGGCTCTCTCGCTCACCGAACGAAGTGCAGCAGCAAATTGCTACTACTCAAACGTCGATCTTCTGCGAGAGATATTGATTGATAGGGATAGATAGATATTGATTGATTGCGAGAGATATTGATTGTCTACAAGATATAGGTAATTATTTCATTTATTTCCCTTTTTCTTAATACACCTCTGTGTCGGTATTTCTATCTATAGTTGTGGCCACGCCTCCTGGTCATTGCCACAGAAATAGCTGATGTTAAGGCGAAGTTTGTCTTGCTTATGCGAACTTTTATGAACAAATTATGTTTAACAAAGTTGCCGACTAAGCGTAAACCCCCATCACTTCAATACTCTTCAGAAACATATATAAGGACAATATGAGGGCTCATCAGAGTCAGAGTCAGAGTACAATTTTACAGTGCAGTACAGTTCATAATAATTTGTATCTTTTTATATCCAATATAATTTAGCAGTATAAAAGTGTTTTTTTAAAAAGGACCTACGGAGTGCCATCCTAACAAACTGGTGTCAGAAGTGGTATATTCCAGGAATTCGAATACTGGAATAAATAGGTGTAGGCGTCGCGAATTCGTTTCCACTCGTCTGCACCCTAATATACGTTGGCTCCGTATCTAAAGGTCCACAGTGAGCAATAGTCAACCGTAAGTCTTGGGCCCCCTGATTGTCCAAGCCGCGCTACGACCTCACACGTGATCGACGATAAGCCTCCGCTGCTAAGCGCGAGCCCGCATCACCCCGAACAGTTACTGCTACCCTGTGGTCGACGATAAGCCTCCGCTGCTAAGCGCGAGCCCGCATCACCCCGAACAGCTGCTACTACCCTGTGGTCGACGGTAAGCCTCCACTTATACGTGTGAGCCCGCATCACAAGATCATCTGTAGATCATCTACAATAGATCGACTCTCACCCATCATCAAACACGTTGTATAAAATTACAACACATTTAAGAACATAGCCGCAACAGAACGACAAGCGTCCCTGCAATACGATTCCTTGAATCGCCAGGCGTCCGGCGTTGTCCACATTGCGCACCTGCACAATTACGTAAATTTCCAAGTATGTTGGCGAGTACTGTTGCTGTGTCGCTGTTACTGTGAGTTTATGCAAATAATATTCTTTTTTTATTATAAAGTGAAAGTGGATCATACTTATCAAATTTTGTGAAGTGAATATATCCAATCAATTTATACATAACCATAATAATTTATACACATTAATATTTTTATTTACAACTTATACAATTGTCATTTATTTTTCGTGCTATTTTATAATTTTATACTTTTATATGTGCATATTTTCTGATGTTCTGTAGTATTTTACAACAATAATAAAAGGAATTTAATGTCTCTAAAAAAAGAAATTAGCGAAGAAATAGTGTCTTCACATTCTAGCAGTTCGTCTGAGGATAGCCCACTGCCTAAACAAAAACCCAAAATGGCAGATAAAATTACTCTTTCCGTTCTCACCAAATTTATCAAACCTTTCAACGGGTCTCGAGAACTTTTACCGGCATTTTTAACCAATTGCGAAAATGCTATTTCCTTAGCGACTACAGAACAACGGAATGTGTTATGTAAATATATCATCTCGCAATTAGAAGGCAAAGCACAATTAGCTTGTTGTTTAAAGCAATTTAATAACTGGACAGAAATTAAGCAATTTTTAAAAGACACATTTGGCGAGAAAAAGCACTCCACTCATTTATTAGTGGATTTACAAAACTGTAAACAATTGCCGTCTGAAGACGTGATGCAATTCTCGTTACGTATAGAATCTTGTTTAACTAGATTACAATCTGACATCCATTATAGCTGTGGTAATGACAAAGAACTTATAGGCTGAATTGCCGCGATGGAAGACTTGGCCCTTAATACCTTCTTATTAGGGTTGAACTCTAATTTCTCACACATAGTGCGTTGTAGGAATCCTAAAACCCTTTCTGAGGCAATAACTCATGCCATTGAGGAAGAAAAATTATTTAAATTAACTAAATTATCCACCAAGTCTATTAAACAATGCAATATTTGTAATAAAAGCGGTCACAACGCTTCCGAGTGCTATAAAAATAAAAACACGCATTCTTCTCGTAATTTTCAACGAATTAACTCGATAAATAATGAACAAAATTCGTTTAAACAAAATAATTATAATTCTAACTATAATCCTAACAAAATATGCGCTTATTGTAAAAAGCGTGGTCATTTAATAAACGAGTGTCGCAAACTTAAGGCTAAAAATTATAATTCGTCGAACATTTCTCGTAACTCTACACTGTCAGGTGCACCGGCACCGAACAATGACATTCCAAGCGACAATCGCTCTAATGTCCACCTTATTGACACGCCTTGTAATGACGATAATTTAAACTAAATACGGTTTCGACGCCGTGTCTGTTGAAACCACACAATAATAATTTTAATGACACGAATAATTTTATTAAGCCCTGTGTTCCTAAATTTTCCTCAACACAGGTTAGCGCAAATACAGAACTACGTGTCCTTCAAACTGTGTTCCTAAATTTTCCTCAACACAGGTTAGCGCAAATACAGAGACTACGTGTCCTTCAAACTGTGTTCCTAAATTTTCCTCAACACAGGTTAACGCGAATGAAACTTTTAATAAAAATATGAGTTTAAATTTTAAATACGATTCCTCACCTCGCGAAATGACGAGTTCTTTTTCTAGGAATTGTTCAAATGAAAATACATTTACCATTAATTATATAAATAATAAAGTTTCTTTACCTCATGTTTATTTAAAAACAAATTATAACACCCAGCCATTGTGCTTTTTAATAGATACTGGTTCTACAATTTCAATTGTCAAATATTCCAGTTTACATGATAAACCAGAGCTTGATTCTGAGGTTATAAAACTTAAAGGTCTAAGTGACAATGACTCTTATTGTAAATCTCTTGGGTCAATTAAACTTAATTTTGAATACCGTGTTTCGACGAAGAATAAAATAGTATTCAACTACATATTTCACGCAATTGACGATACAATTAATTTAAATTACGACGGAATTATTGGTAGTGATTTTATACAATACTTTAAAATAAATATTCAATACTCTAATAACATCCTCACTTTAGAGGACTACGAAATACCATTTTATTTTAGCAAGCCGTCATATGTTATACCTCCGCGTTCGGAAATGGTTATCGAATGTCCGGTTTCCAATTTATCTGAAATTACGGATTTTAAAAAAGCTCTTTTATTAGATCAAAAAATATGTGATGGTGTATTTCTAGCCAATTGCATAGTTCAATTAAAATCAAACAATCATGTAAATGTTTCTATTATTAACACCACCGAATCTGAAGTTATTGTAAATGATTTTCAAGTTCAATTAACTCCATTAGAGCTTCCTCTCTATTATGAAGATAAAAATCAAACGGAACTCATTTATCATTTAAATTCTGCGACTAAAGATCGTTCTCAAATGGTTCTTAACCAAATAAGATGCTCTCACTTAAACCCACAAGAAAACAAAGCCTTAATTAACTGCATCTCTAAATACACTGATATATTTCATCTTGATGGCGAAGATTTGACTTATACAAATGTTATTAAACATTCTATTAATACTGGCAATGCTGCTCCTATTCATGTCAAATCATACCGTTTCCCTGAAATACATAAAAATGAAGTCGAAAATCAAATAAAGAAAATGCTGGACCAGAACATAATTCGCCCTTCTACTTCTCCTTGGAATTCACCAGTTTGGGTGGTCCCTAAAAAGCTAGATGCTTCCGGCAAAACTAAGTGGCGAATATTTATTGATTATAGACGATTAAATGATGTCACAGTTTCAGAAGTTTATCCTCTTCCTCTCATAACAGATATTTTAGACCAGTTAGGTCATTCAAAGTATATCAGCACGCTTGATCTTGCATCAGGATTTCACAGCTGTTATTAGATCCCAAGGACACAGAAAAAACGGCATTCAGTGTTACTACAAACAGTATCTCAGGTCAGTTCGAATTTACGCGTATGCCCTTCGGATTAAAAAATGCACCTTCTACATTTCAGAGAATGATGAATTTAGTTCTTTCTGGCTTACAAGGGTTACATTGCTACGTATACCTTGATGACTGTATTATATACTCTCATGACCTTGAATCTCATATAAATAAATTAGAAACTGTATTCTCAAAATTTAGAGAAGCAAATCTAAAGTTGCAACCTGACAAATGTGAGTTTTTACGAAAAGAGGTTGTTTACCTAGGGCATATCATTACAGATAACGGTGTATCGCCCAATCCAGATAAGGTCAAGGCTATTTCCCAATTCTCAACACCGAAAACTCCAAAAGATGTTAAATCCTTCTTAGGACTAACAGGTTACTATCGTCGTTTTATACAGAACTTTTCACATATAACAAAGCCTCTTACATCACTATTAAAAAAGGACGTAGATTTTCATTGGCACTCTGAACAAGAGCATGCCTTCAATATGCTTAAAGAAAAGCTTATTTCAGCTCCCTTACTACAGTATCCCGATTTTTCTAGACCGTTTATTGTAACAACAGATTCTTCAAATTATGCCGTAGGCGCAATTCTGTCCCAAGGTGAAGTTGGCAAAGATAAGCCAATTGCATATTCCTCACGAACCTTAAATAAACACGAAGGAAATTATTCAACAACCGAGAACGAACTTCTTGCTATCATTTTTGCTGTTAATACATTCAGGCCCTATCTTTATGGTTATAAATTTAAGATTGTCACAGACCACAGGCCTCTAACCTGGTTATTTAATGCTAAAGATATGGGTGGACGTCTCTTAAGATGGCGTTTAAAGCTCGAAGAATATAGTTACGAGATTATCTATAAACCGGGAAGAGTAAATAGCAATGCTGATGCATTATCCCGTTATCCGGTAAATGCTGTAACTACTAGAAGTTCTAGATTGAATTCAACTACTTATGAACAATACTTTAAAATACAATTTACAAAAAATAACCTTGATTACGATACGAAAATTATAGAGCATAATCAAAGTTTGCATACTTCAAAACAAAAGAGTATTGCTTGTCCAGTTTCCTTAGACTTAGATTATTCAATGCCGCATTGTGAACAATTATTGGCAATGCTTGAAGACTCTGAAGAGTTTCGCGCCAGTGAACGCGAACCAGATACTATACACAAAATGAATTCTAAGAATAACAAAATTATTTATTTTATGTTTACAAAAATTCATCATTTTGATGAAACGAGTTATAAGATAATTTACAATTTATTAATTAAACTAAGAGATGAGATAATTTCTCAAAATGATTATGTTAAGGAACTTGCCTTAGCAGATTTTTCTGAACCTTTTATTAAATTAAGTTATGTTAAAATTTATAATATGATAGCATATGTTTTCCATAGTACTAATATTGAAATTCATATTTACAAAAACCAAATATTGTATCCTACTCCCGCTGAAATTCCTAATATTCTAAAAGAAAATCACGGGACTACTTTAGCTGGTCACCCAGGTGTGAAACGCATGTTAAATAGACTAAAGGTCTCATATTATTGGAAAAGTATGCGCTCAGATGTAGAGCATTTTGTAAAGAATTGTAAAATGTGTCAAATTAACAAGCCTCTACGCACATGTAATAAAGCACCCATGATAATAACATCAATGAGCACAAAGCCATTTGAAAGATTAGCTCTAGACATTGTTGGCACTTTACCCGAAGCTGGTCTCCAGAAATTTAAATACATACTAACACTTCAAGATGACTTAACAAAATTTTCGTGTGCTTATCCCATGATTACGTGTACTACTGATGAAGTTGCTCGTACATTAATTCATTTCTTTTCTTTATTCGGATTTCCCAAATATTTATTAACTGACCAAGGTACTTTCACGTCAGACTTATTTAAGCAATTGACGCACATACTTAAAATAAAAAACCTATTTTCTACTCCTTATCATCTTCAAACTAATGGCGCGTTAGAACGTTCTCATGCGACCCTTAAAGCGTACTTGAGGTCATTCGTTAACGAGAACCAGGACGACTGGAATTGTTATATTGCAACTGCGATCCTTTCATACAACACCACTCCTCATTGTACTACAAATTACACACCATTTGAATTATTATACGCTTTTAAACCTTTTATTCCCAGTAGTGTTTACGAATCAACCGATGACACTACTTATCAAGAATACATTCGTGCACTTCAATATAGAATGAAATATTCACGCGAAAAAGCTATTGAATATATAAATAAGAGCAAAGAATATTCAAAAAATTATTACGACTCTAAATCGAAGTCTATAACCTACAAAACTGGTGACTTAGTATACTTAAAACACCATCATAGGTCTCGAAAGGCACTGTCTCCCGTGTGGAAAGGGCCATACAAAATAATGAAAACCCATGGCAAAAATAATGTCACTCTCTGTGTTAATAGAAAGCACATAAAGTATCACGTTAATGAAATAAAACCAGCGTGAACTATATTTGTTTCAGATGTTTCGTGCATCCAAGCATTTCGGAACCGATAGAACCGATTCTGCATAGTCCAGGAATATATTTTGATCCAACTTCCATCGTCTATTTCCAAAACGACTATTGGAATATCATAACTTCTGTTGAAGTCATACCGATTAAACCTTATATGGAAAAGATTGAAAAATCTATTAAAAATATATCGGATTTTTGTGAAAAAGCTCGAAATTTAGTTAGTGACTTTAATTTAAATTGTAAAGATATTATTAATCCTTTAGAAATATTAATTAACTCTAATAATCTTAAGATTGAATCCTTATCTCATTTAATTTCTCATAATCGAGAAAAACGTGCTCTCGAATTTGGAGGAGAAATCCTTAAGTTCTTCTTTGGAACATTAGATGCCGATGATGCAAGAAAATATGATGAAGCCATTAGCTCATGTGAACAGAATGAAGAGCACATATACTCTTTAATGAAAGACAATATTCACATTGTCAGATCTACAATTAATAATTTTAATTTATCTATACAAAAATTAAATGATAACGAAAATAAACTTAATACTCAAATTGAAAAACTTAATTACATACTCACCTCTAATACTAAAACACACACTAATCTTATTAATTTAGAAAGATTCAACTCAATGTTTAATATTATAGAAGGATCATTATTATCCATTTCTAATATCTTAGATACAATTTTAAACTCCATTTTGTTTGCTAAGGCAAATATTCTTCACCCATACGTTATTACTCCTACAACATTATACCGGGAATTATCAAAAAATTACCATTCGATGAGAACCTCCGAGTTCCCAATATCTTTATCTCTGCAAAATATACACACTATAATAGATTTAGCAAAACTAACGGTTTATTTTTATAACAATAAATTAATATTTATTATTCAAATACCTTTAATAAAGCCTGTTATATTCAATCTTTATAAAAGTTTCCCATTACCAACTCCACGAGATCATTTAACATATTATGTTTTAATACATCCTTCAAAACCTTACATAGCAATAACGGATGATAGATTGAGTTATACTTTATTAGATAGCATTAGTGAATGTCAAGAAGTCAATAAAGACTATATTATTTGCCCTTTAACATCAATTCTGTCAACTATCAGTAACCCTACATGTGAATCTAAACTATTAACAGAAGCAACTTTATCGCTTCCTGATAATTGTGAATCTAGAATTATTTATGGTAATATAGATATATGGCAAAAGTTAAATGATAACAAATATGTTTATGTGCAATCTAAAGCCAATAGGTTAACGTTAAAATGTAAAAATAATATTACTGATTATGTTTTACAAGGAACAGGAATCCTGTCTATCGAAGATAACTGTGTAGCTTACTTTGAAACATTGCAATTTTATCCATTTAACAAATATAAATTAACTGTACCAAGTCAAATAAATTTAAGCTTTGATTTGACTTTAGATGATTGTTGCAAATACAATCTAATTAATACAAGCTCTTCTCTTCTTAATCCAATAACCTTATCTCATGTAGATCTAGAATCATTAAAATTAGCGTCACATAAATTAGATCATTTAGAAAATGAAGTTGATGATAGTCAAAATCAATCCCATATTCTGAGATATAGAAATTACTATTCAGGACTAACTTATGTAATAATTTCAATAATTTTTATTTATTTAGGATACAAAGTTTATAAGAGATGTTTTTGCAATAGAAACTCATCATGCTGTATCCAAATTTACAACCAATGTTACAATACAAAAACTAATAGAAACAAAAATGATGTTAGAACCACAATTGAACTTACTGAAATTTCAGACGACTTAGAAGATGATAAGATATCCATTAAAAGCCTTCCAAATGTAGAAATCGATAAGAATAAAGTTAAATTCAGGCAATTTCATAAATGAAAAAGAAAATCTCAGTAATTTCTAGTTTTACTTTAAGATTTATAGTTATTAATCAATATTACTTGTATTTTTCTTTCTATTAATTTACGACTTTATGAAGTTATTTTATTGTATTTTGTAAGCCTTTACATAATGATAATATTTCTTAAATAATGGTTAATATTTAAGTTTGTATTTTGTATATCATAAGAAACTGAGTTTTATTTTTCTTTGTCAATTATTCTATTAATATCTTAAATACTACTTAAAATAATTTAACGTTTATTTTTCTTAAATATTATCTTCAATTGCTTCGCTTTATTATTAAATAATTTAAATAAAGCTCAGTCTAAAGGGGGAGATGTTATGAACAAATTATTTTTAACAAAGTTGCCGACTAAGCGTAAACCCCCATCACTTCAATACTCTTCAGAAACATATATAAGGACAATATGAGGGCTCATCAGAGTCAGAGTACAATTTTACAGTGCAGTACAGTTCATAATAATTTGTATCTTTTTATATCCAATATAATTTAGCAGTATAAAAGTGTTTTTTTAAAAAGGACCTACGGAGTGCCATCCTAACAGAACGTAATCATTGAATTATTCAATTTCTAATGAACATTTAACAAAGTACGAATGTGTTGCACATTAAGTATCGCTGAATTTATACATTTCAATCAGATTTACACGAAAAAGCGATGATAAAACTGGACACTTTACATATCTCTAATTCCTTAATCGTTATTTTTCCTTCAAATTTTTTTTATGGGGTCCTACCACAATTGCCCAACTCCCATTTGACCAGTTGCCCCATAACCTGATACACCTTGTATATTTTTCTCTAATTTTGTTTTTAAATTATTTAGCTGTATTAAAATAAGCCGTTTTTAATACTTTAAAATATAGCTATATCATGTTGTTTTTTTTTTCAGATTCACATTCGCATTTCCAACCAATAGTTCTAGTACAAAGACTACCCGAATCCAACAATTCAAATTTACACTTGAACGGCGTACGTGTTAATGGCCAATCTACGAATGATAGTTTAACGCCTATTGTAAGGCATAGAGTTAATAAACCACCAAGATCAAAACCGGACAAAAAAAAATTGAACCAAAGAGTTCATGTAATGCAATTAAGATCACGCACCCGCACAAGGAGAACCAGACCAAGTACATCCAGACGTTCAACAGTTCGTACAAGAGCAAAAGCTTCAACAAGAAGTTCATCTAGTAGTAGCTCCTCTAAAGCTGTTATTAACACTAGAATGTCATTGCGAAGAAAGCATGGAAGTGAAACTATTGAATGCCCTAAGCCATCGCCGCCGAAAAGGAAACGTGTACCAACTACATATTCACAGCCATCAACAGACTTCTCCTTGGACGATAATCGACCTTTAACATATTTCGCTAGTCCTGATCGCCTACCACAAACATCTTTACCTAAGTCAAAAAAACGATTCGTTCGGTTGGTCCAAAATATTCCTGATGTGATCGAAGGATCATCATCTAAAAGTCCTATAGCCGACGCTGTCATGCAAATAAGTGATTCACCTTCAGGTAAGATTAAAAATCATTCAAATTTTACAAATATTTAACAGACACAAATTACACACAGACTCGCAAATTACACACAGGATCGCACAAAGTGTTGTCCCGCGTAATGAAGATTTCATAATAACTAGCAAAGGCTTTAGAAAACTATAGGATGTTTGTGCGTTTTTTTGCAACGATTGAAGTTCGGCAAAGTGATAATAGTTAGATTGATGTAATTGATTTTTAATTTTAATCTAAAAATATTAATGCTTCCGTGTGGTGACGGAGTAAGAATACAATTCACCACCCCTATCTTACCCGTGGGTGATTGTACGAGACGACCAAGGGATATAAAACGCATATAACATCTATGCGAGAGAAGGAAAACTCGAAATAAAACCCTATACCAACACGTCTGACCAGCGTGGTATAGTAGGTCAATTACCCTTCCATTATGGAGGAGGCCCGAACCCAACAGCGGGACGTATATGGGCTGGGATGTTGTCCCGCGTGAATTTTACCCATGACACTATACTCGGTGCCAGATAAGGTGGCAAAAGACGACCTTCACATACCTTCACCATGATATCTTAAAATGCAAAAAAATCTATCGCTTACCATACAAATCTATCGAAAAGTTGTATCGCAAAATTCTCTTGGTAGATACTTACCAGGAAGCAACATTACAAACAGCACAACTCAAAATTTTACGAAATCTAGTAAAATTACCATAGAAAATATATGTTTTTAATATCCTATAATCATGTATTTCATTGTTTTAAAATACCAGATAAACCTGTAACTGGTGACATTTCATTATTTTATAAATAATATCATTGATAACAATGCCAAATTACTTTCAAATGTCTGAAAATCAAAAGTTTTAAGTAACTTTAAAATTAAAGTACCGATAATATTTATATAAATTCAATATAATATAGATCCTATAATTAAATACTTTAGCTTCGAAGAATTATGTAACGCCCAAAAAATGCCAAGTTTCAAGTCATGACACATTTCTTTCAACTCATTTTACCGTCAGGTGTAATAAACCTAAAGGGTCGCACAAGTAGATGCAAGATTTTAGGTTATGTGTATCAAACAAAATCTTTTCTTAACTGATTTTAACGTCAGGTGTACGAGATCAGTGGCGTCATGCGGCCCAGTCGCCATTTTGTTTGACATTCCGTGTGGAACACGTAAAAGATATTGAAAAAAAATTATGGGCCTCGATGACAGTATATACCGAAAGGTTGATGCGACAGCGGTGATAGTAATAGTAGTGGAAGTGGCAGTTCAGAACTATAGATTTTTGTAAAGTCATAAATTATTTTACTATATTATTTTACCTCACCTTATGTATTTAACAAAAAGTTAGCCTTAAGATAGGTTAGCTATCAGTTTCATGGTAGGGCAGTGGTAAGGTAGGTAACGTGTACGTATGCTTTATTATTGCACGTGTAGGTGTTTAATAATTTCTTAATTAAAATTCTAAACAAATTACACGCAGACAAATGTTTGTAACCTCTGTTCGGTCTAGACACCTTCACCACGATATTACAACGATAAGACGGTTTGTATGGAAAGCGATAGAACTAGCGATAAATTACTTGAATTTGATGATATCGTGGTGAAGGTCACCAAATGACCTCTTTTGCCATGCTATTTGGCAAACACTATAGCATTGTAAGTCGCTATCTTAACCACTACGCCATATGTGCAATAAATTTTGTTTTATATATATGCAACTGACCAGCATGGTATAGTAGGTCAAATTCCCTCCCACTGTGGAGGAGGCCTGAGCCCAACAGTGGGACGTATACGGGCTGAGATGATGATATATGTAACTAAATATGTTTCTATCCAGGTGATACACATTCGAGTAATGAGCAGGTTCCTGCATCAAATAAGAGAGATAAGACTAATAAGCACTGCGTAAATATAGTGACTGTTGCAGACATACAGCAAACATCAAATAGCTCTTTGACCGAGACTGGTGCCATACCAAAAGTTAATACACCGTTAGGTAAGAAAACATTATATCATAAATTTATATGAACCACCATTTGTACTACCTGTGGGTATCTTAAAAGACGATTAAGAGATGTATTCTGCATATAACAACTGTGCAAAAGAAGGAAATCTGGAAATAAAAGCTTATACCAATCCGCTTGACCAGTTAGTATGTAGGAAAGAACGAAAAGATCTTTGTTTTTACAATTCTACACAAAAAAGTATTTCGACGATTTATGTTAATAAATATTGGTTGCCTGTAAAGTCGGTATACGGGCGAAAGTTTTACGTGACAACGACTTTGAGTGGTAAAATAATTTTAATGTGAATATTCATTCGTATAGTAAGGAAGAAGGATGAAATAATAGTAACAATTTAAAACATTTATTTATACAAAGAATTATATTTAAAACATTAATTTATACAAAGAATCTCGCACTGAATTTCATATTAACAAAATTTTATTTTTACCTTTACACATACATACGTATTTATATACAAATATACAATTTTTATGTCCGTCTCTCTCGCTCTTAGGCGGGCTAACCATGCCCGAGTGGAAGGGACGCGTGCCTCTCACTCGCTCTCATTGTGAGCGCATAACGTGAGCGGAGCGTAACGCAGTTTCTTGAAGTGTCACCCGGCAAACCAATTTATAAGACGTTGTCACGTCAAAACATACAAATATAAAAAATTAAAAGCAAAATGGAATTGGGCTTAACTTATGGCTGGGAGGGGGAGTATGAGCGCAGTTGTTGATTTTTAGCCCAAACTTAGAAACTAGAAAGAAAGAAAAACATTTATTTCGGATTCCAAAACATAGGGTAATCAAAATTCTTACAAATTCATACACAAGATACCGAAAAAGGTCCCACCTCAGCATAAGCTGCATCACAAACGTGTTACAGCGCTGATTTTCAGGTAAAACCTGGTTCATTACAACGTATAGCATAGAATAGAATATTGTATGCAGACTGTACTAAGCTATATATTGTGTGTACAGACCACAGACAGTATGCCTCGGGACTTAAACATAGTACAATTTTTATTTTATTTATTTATTATTATTAATCTAATTATTTGTAACATGCTTAAATAGCGTACATATATATGTATATACATCAAAAAACACTCACACACATATACACATAGACAAACGCGTGCGCACCAATATGCGCACAAAACATATGTACATACATATAAACTCATTCCAAATTTATTGGTATTTGGATTTAATATGTAACCGGGGCATTGAAACAGGGAAACAATATTAAAGAATTGTGGTAGATAAATTATAATTAACTTCATAAAGCTATTGATATAGTACTTGGGATCACGCCATACATATACATACAAACATATATACATATACATAAATACACGTAAACACACACACACAGACACATATGCATCTATAAATGTAAGCCTATACAAGATGCGTATTATTGCGCCTTGTGTTGCTCTTCAAGCAAATGTTTTTTATATTTAATTTTAAAATAGTGAACCGACTTTAACAGGCGTAAAGGAGGTGGTAAATCATTCCAGCATCATGAAGCAGCGAATTTCAAACTTCCACGAAATGCTGCTGCGAAACTAATAGCCAATATTACTGCCCACAGAATAGAAATATAAAAATAGTGTAATATTTTTTCCTTGTTATTTTATTTATCTACTTACTTTTCATGTCATACTGTAGCCTGTTAGAGATAGTTTCAGAACTAACTTTCGATAGCAATAATTTTTGAAAGTCAATTTCCCTCCCAATTGTGGAGGAGGTTAGATCCCAACAGTGGGGCGTATATGAGCTGTGATGATGATGATACGAATTGTAAAGATTAAATTTTGATGAGAAACATCTATAAGCGAGGGTGAACCTGATAGTTGGCGTGGCGTTAACGCCACACGTGGCTTATGTATGTACATTTGTGTAATGAAAACATAACCTGTTTTAGAATTTTGTACATAGCCATCTAGTGAAAACAAATGTTTATTGAATAAAAATCATGATGTTCTGAAAAAAAAAAACTCGTAATATTTTATTAATATATAAAGTGTCCTCCTCTAAGTCAAGTAATCCTGTCGTAATCGTTCTTTAATGAATTTATACTTGTACAAAGTAATTTAGATGCTTCATATCTGCCAGACGTCCTGAGCGACAGCTCTTTTTTTTCTACAATATCTACATATCTTCTCAGCACAAAGACGTCCGAATAGTGAGCAATTACCTGTCTTGAATGAGAAACCTAAGGCTAATAATGCACGCGGTACAGATATAATGCCGGAAGTGTTTTACAAACCGACATCATGTATAAGCCCTACGGCTGAAACAGTCGTCATACCAAGACTTGATTCACTAACAGGTAAGCCGCACATCATTCAATTTGTTTATTTTTATACAGGATGGAAGGGAACCGCTCCCTAAAACAAAGACAGGTGATAGTACTAGTGATGATAGGCTAGAGAAAAATCGATTTGATGAAAAAACATTTTTTTGTTACAAAGGTTTTTAGTTTTTTTTTCACACTCCATCGTATTAGGAGACTCCCATGTAACGATAATTTCATAAAAAATACGTCACTTTACTCAGATGAGAAAAAACGCAATGTAGCAAAACTTAATATCATATCGCACCTTTAATCCAATACCGTCACTATCCTAAATAAGCAAATTTTACAGGAGAGCTATTTAAAGATTTATGACAAATATTAACTAATTTAAATCTATGTACCTATATACAGGGTGTCCCTAAATTAAACGTCCAACGGAAAGTGGGTGGTAGATGACTTTATGACAGCTTTGAAAAAAAAACCTCCGTCACTTTTTTTTTATATGAGCATATCACTAAAAACGATGAAAAATCAATCCTTGTACGATATTTTCAAGTACTATAACGACAAATAGGCTAGTTTTGACATTGGATATTTCTTGTTGGAAGTGCAGGTACCTGCACTATCGACCACAATTACAATTAAAACTAGACATGTTACAATATCATAAAAAAAAATACATTTGTTATGGCTATTCCTTAATTTTTTCGAAGAAAGCGTTAATCATTTGATTTTAACACACCAGCCTGTAAAAAAATGTACCGTAACCATAGTGACAAGTAATTTCAAAAGTTGGTCAAATTATTCATTATTCCAAAATGGGATAATACCGTATAGATGTTATCGTAACTTTAAAAAAAAATATTTTTGTGACAGACAACGAAGTTTATGAAAAATGATTAGGTATATTTTTATGTTCTATTTTATTAGACCTCACATAAAAAATCGGGCCGCCGAACGCCGTCGCGAGGCTAGCTTCTCCGCGGGTGACCGGACTAAATCCCTGGTCTGGTCACCCGCAGCCACGCCATTTATTTGCATAAAGTAGATAGTACTAGTATATAGTGACATTAAAAATAAAATCGGTTGTCTGTAAAGTCGGTTTACTGACGATAGTTGAACGTGACAACGTCAACGTCGTCGAATATTCGACAATAAACCACTGAACATATATTTAATATCGAAAGAATCATTACCTTTATCGCCGCAATTATCGTTGCTATAAACAATTGACACCACATTCACTTTTCACTGCACTTCATACTTGACGAAAACATGTAAATGTATTATTGTATAGCAGCTGTCCACGCGGACGCATCGCTCACTCAAGTAGGAGAGAGACAGATGTCGAACGCTGCCGAACGCGGAGGCTGATTGTGCCTCTTTGTCGCTCGTTCCGCGCTCTCGCTTGCACTTCAAGCCTTAAATGGAACGCCTCAGAGCGAGGTAACGCCACATGAGTCATGTTTTTTCGTGCGTGCAGCCGGCTCTATCGAATTATAACACGTTGTCACGTCAAAAGTGACTTGTGTGATTACGATGCCGTCTTCTTATACAATGTTAGAATCCCCTAATATGCATTTGATCTATGGAGAGTACAGATGCAATGATCATGCTGCAAGTAGATTGTATCGTGAGCGATATCCGAATACTGAACGCTATCCAGACCATCCAGTGCTCATTAATGTTCCTCGAGCATATTCGGAGGGACATTTACCTAGTGCCCAATAAAATACAATAGGCGTCACTCTCTGTCTGTCTCTCACACACGCAATAAGATTTTTTATGTGAGATCTAATAAAATAGAACATAAAAATATACCTAATCATTTTTCATAAACTTCGTTGTTTGTCACAAATTTTTTTTTTCTAAAAGCTACGATAACATCTGGAAGGTATTATACCATTTTGGAATACTGAATAATTTGGCCATCTTTTGAAATTACTTGCCTCTATGGTTACGGTACATTTTTTTTATAGGGTGGTGTGTTTAAGTGAAATGATTAACGTTTTCGTCGAAAAAATTAAGGAATAGCCATAACAAAATATGTATATTTTTTTATGTTATTGTAAAATGTCTAGTTTTAATTGTGGTCGATAGTGCAGTTATCTGCGTTTCCAACAAAAGGTAAGGTTTTTGATTGGGCGTCACACAGCTTTGATCGGTGTCACACAGGTTATATGTATATATATATATATAAATATATATATATATATATATATATATATATATATATATATATATATATATATATATATATATATATATATATATATATATATATATATATATATATATATACTAGGGTGGTTCATTTCCACAAACATTTTTTTTCGTTGCTCATGCAAAATATTAATCTACATATAGAAAAATATTTAATGAATTTACAGCCATTTTTATACCGGAAAATGTAAGAAATTGATAAAATAATAAAAATTCATACTAATTTATAAAAAGTTAGTGTAGGGAAATATAATGGTAATAAATAGAAAAATTAATCTAAATAACATTGAGTTAGTATTTATCAATTTATTACATTTTCCGGTATAAAAATAGCTGTAAATTAATTAAATATTGGTCGGATAACTTTTTTTATGAGTCAGTTCTTTTTTCTGCCTACTTTTGGCAGTTTGCTCGAAAAATTAAAAGAAAATATATTTTTTTCAAAAACTGTACTTTGACGGCTCCTACTGGTGAACCAGTGCGAGTTACACAAAAAAACACTAAGACTATTTTGAAGAGCGTGAAATTCCCCACAAGTTCCATCAAACCGATTTGCAATATTGTAAAAGCCAGATAAGCATTAGAAATCTGAAAAAAAAAAAGATTTTTTTACATACATTTTGAGTAGTAAAACTTTAAATTGTAAGTATTTAAAATTAATATTAAAAGCTCAAACTTGGTGAGAATTCTTTTTTCTATATGTAGATTAATATTTTGCATGAGCAACGAAAAAAAAAATTTTGCGGAAATGAACCACCCTAACAATATATACATATATTAGGGCGTTTCAAAAAAAAAAAAACAATTTTTTTTTCGGAACCAGGCTCAAAAGTTTCGTTTAGATACCAAAATAGACCTCTGAAAATATGAGCCCTTAAAATTAATATTAAGGTCGACCGCAAAGCACTTTTCGATTTCCCCATAAGAATAACACAGGAATTTTTTTAATTTTTTTTCTGAATTTTGAATCTAATGAAGCATACATTGCTCTGTAATTTTCATTAAATATTTTTGTATAGAATTTAACGCTCTACAAAAAAGTTCTGATATCGTTTTTCGATGAAAAGACTCATTCAAAAGTAAGTCAAGGTCAAAGTTAAATACCTTCTTTAGTATTAAATACAGTATAAAAAGTTCTATTGACTTGAATTTCTATTTTGGTTTTGGATAGAATTTTTGTTTGAACATATCCTATGATATTTTGGGCTGAGAGTGAAAAAAAGAATATCGTCTTATTTTGGCATATATACAATTTAGCTAAAAAAATGCAAAAAACCGAAAATTTTAACTTCGAAGCTATATAACAAATTAAATACTGAACAGACGTCTGTTGGGTCAGGGTCAAATATATATATACATGTTCAAATAAAATAAAAGGCAATCGACAGCAGCGACCCGTGTCCAATTGTGAATCTAAACCATCCTTGAATCCCCTTGAACGCCTATATAGGGTCTATCAGGTTATGGGGCAACTGGTCAAATGGGAGCTAGGTAGTGATGGGAGGAATCCATGAAAAGTATTTGAAATAAAAATATCAATCGTTAATGAATTAGAGACATGTAAAGTTTTCAATTTTGTCATAGATTTTTCATGTAAATCTGATTGAAATGTATAAAGTCAACGATACTTAATCTGCAACACATTCGCACTTTATTAAATGTTAATTAGAAATTGAATAAATCAATGCTTACGTTCGCATAAGCAAGACAAATTACGCTTTAAATGAGCTGATTGGCTGATGACCGTTGACAAGTCGCCTTTGTACCTACGTTACCATTGATGCGTTCGCGCAAATAATACATATACTGTCGAAGCTTTATATGCCTACATGCATCCTGCTGTACATGCTTACATAATACGTAATATTTAAGGCACAGATTCTAAGACACACATTTTTGTAATCATTGTAACTTTCATGTTTTATGTTTTTTGTGTAATATGCAATCTAATTACGATCTATGACCGTTTACTACAACATACTCGAACAGTTGCCCCATAACCCGATACATAAAGATATCTTCTGTTCGTGTGTTTGTAATTGAAATCGTAAAAGGCTGAAAGGATTATGATGTATTTTTTGTGTGTGTCCAAGGGGATTCGAGAATCGTTTAGATTAGCAATTGGATCCAGTAGATGGCGCTGGTGTTGATTTCAAGGAGAAAACTATTTACTATTTTTTTTTAGATTTGAACAGAACGTCTGTTGGGGCAGCTAGTTTAAATTATTAATAATGGGTTGTTTTGTTGTAAGTAAATTTCTCTCAACCAACAACCAAAGAAGAGAATTGGTTAGGCAAGGTGGCTTAGGTTATTATCAGTAAATAGAAGAAGTTAAAATCAAATGCAAACGGGATAAAACCCTAAAAATATATCTCTCGATATTTTTATTTCGATTTGGTACAATTTCTTTGAAGTTTTATATCAAACAAGGTTCCGCTCGGCCTTAGTCGCGTGGAATAGTTGCTTTTGCTAATTTTAAAGCTAATTTTAACCCGTGACTTTTGAATGTACTATATGCATTATGCATGTTTTCATTCTTAAGAAAACAACTACAAATATTAGCATCACGGCTTTCACTGTTGTGCTTGTGCTCCCTCTAAAGTGGGAGGGGCATTAACCAATTATATCACGCTTCAAGAATGGATGTTGCGTTTTATTTCGAGTTTTCTTCTCCAAAGATTCCATCCGTATATTATATTCCTTATACATCTTTTACGTTACCCACGGGCAAGAAAGTCGGTGGTGAATTAAGTACACGGTTCAGTAAGCAACTATCTACTAATACACCAATAATAATAAATAAGTTGTTTCATGGCCTTGTCAAAAAATTTATAAAAAAGATTAATTCTCGTCTATATTTTTTTTCATTTTTGCCTGCCCGTCTTGATCTAACCGATATATATATTGATTTCCATACTGTTTTGTATTATATTAGCAAAATCCCTCATAGCGCCTGTTTGCGGAGGTTATGGTTGACATTGTCATAGCTTTCCATTGATCAAAGAATTTTTATAATTGGTTCAAAGGTTGCGAGAGAGCGTAATAATATAAAAAACAAACTTACTTTGGCATTTATAATACTAATTAGGATTTCCGTGTGACGAAGAAATATGAATACAATTCACCACTCGCGTTCTTGTCCGTTGGTGTTGATGTATACAGAAAACATCTATGCAAAAGAAGGAAATCTAGAAATTAAACCCTATAGTACTCCGGTTGACCAGCTTAGTATGATATATCAATTTCATCATCATTGTGCAGATTTTTATAATGAACAAATTTTAGGTCCACTTGACTTTGGAACCAATATATCATTGTCAGCATCTGAAGCTATAAACACAAGACCAGCCCAGAATGGCATTCCAAAAGTAGTCAACTATTACAGCGAACAGGGTATCCATCGCTGGATGGACGGGTCTTTAGCACGTAAAACAATATCATCATCGCAGGACCGCAAATCTGATGTTTTGTCTGAAACAATTGTTATTGATGATGATGAAGTCAAACAAGAATATGAGGATACCTTCGAATGTTCAGCTGTTACATGGCGTACAGTGAATGATGTAATTAACCTGTCAAGAGCAAATTACGAATTGAGATGTCGCGAATGCATACATTGCGTAAGAATTCAAAAATATGAAAAATTTTGTTCTATATTAAAAAATAAATATAACATCAATGATAATGTTAATTGGGCAGAGGCTGAAGCGACTAATTGGAATCCAATATGTATGCAAAGTGAGATTTATGTGATAAAAGAAAATGGTATTGGTGCAACCACAGAGAAGGGAGATGTAACCCTGTTTATGGATTTAATACCACGACATGCTCAAGTAATGATCAAATGTGTTATACATATGGCCAATGGTCAACATAGCCTCTATTCATATGTTATTCCCAGGTCTAACGCCCAAGTAAGCGCTGAATTCTCATTTATAGAACACGAATTCATTATTGATAAATTGATCGACGGACTAACACAGGATACTAGGATGTACCGTTCACAGGCATCATGTGATGATATTGAAGTTAACGGTGAAACTACTATGGTATCTCAAATCGAACCGATAGCTGGACCATCTGGTATACAAAATGGGAATGATATATCAAATGTAAATAGTGGTTTTGATGACGATACTGATTCAAATATAAATGATGAAGGCAGAATATTAAATGCACCTACGTATTATCCGACGCCTGAGGAATTCGCCGTATGTATAGAAACATTAACTTTTTTTATGGTAGAATATGGTTTGGACACACTTAGGGTTGCCAACTTTTTTAGACAAAAAAGTGTGAAATGATTTGGATAGGAAAAAATAAAGTATTTGAAAGGCAAAGAGTAATTTTCAAATTTTATTTTTTATTGCTTTAAAACGTATTTTTGTGGGTTTTTATAAAGTCTGATTCACGCCACATCTGACATCTAATATTTCGTTTAGTAATTATAAATCGTGTCGATCGTCAGATTTCATTTATGTGTACCGTTAAATAGATAAGTGCCCATAATGAGTGTTTTGTTTTACGCATCAGAGTAAAGGTTGAAAATGAAGAATTTTCACATAAAGTATGTGAAAACACTTTATTTTGGTTGCAAATTTAATTGGTATGCAAAAGTATAAAGTATAATTACCAAAAATAAAGTAGGATAATTTATTATAAAGTATGATTGGCAACCCTAGACACATCCTGACATCATAGGAAAATTCATTTCAAATCAAATCGAAACAAATGATATCCCTGAAGATTATAATATCAACCGCGAAAACCGAACCACTTTTCATAGGTGAATATCGCATTATCTATTCATACTATGTGTATGATTAGATCCTGAAGGATGCTGCCAGTTCGTTTTTTTAATGTGAATAGAACAGCGTCTATTGGGTCAGCTAGTTAAGTATATTTATCCAAAATAAAGTACAATAATTTAAAATAAAGTAACCCTGATCACGTGGTCTGTCTACCAGTCGGTAAGAAAAAAAATCTTAGCTTATGCTTTTCTATTTTAAGTATTTGTATTAATTTATTCATATTATTAAATTTTATTCAGGAACCAATGGTTTATTTAGAACACATTATGCAACAAGCGTCGGAATTTGGCATCTGCAAGATTGTACCACCGAATGGTTTTGCCCCGACGTGTAAAATAGAAGATGATATCAAGTTTCAAGTTTCGAATCAGTACATATCACGACTTTACAATAGGTGGGGACCATCGGCCAGGGAGATGTGCGCCATAAAAACATGCCTAAAGGATCAGAATGTTAACATTTCTAAACCAGCCATGGTAAATGCTTGTTTAAAAAACATTTAATTTTTATTTGTAGTCTGTTCTCATAGACTTAAAAAAAAGAGTAGCTTCTGAATTGCACTGTTTTTTATGTTTGTTACCTTAGAACTTTTGACCGGGTGAACCGATTTTGATGGTATTGCTTCCCGTGTAGTCCAATTTCAATTTGGTCCAGTTCTAACAAAGGCATTCATGAGAAAACGATCGAAGTTGGTTTTTTAAGGAAACTTGTCCTTGATGTTTGGAATGTGATTACTTGCCACGTTTTTTTTCTTTCTTCTTTCTCATCACGGGGACTATTGATCATTGATATAACCAATTATCTGCCGGTCGTAAATGAATTTTTATGAATAGTCTAGCATGTAAAATCAACAAAATAAAAATCAATATGTATCATTATCTCATCATCCCACGTAAGTCCCATTATTGAGCTTGGCTCTCCTCCACAATGGGAGGTTAATGTAACTACTATACCACACTTGTCAGACTTGTTATTATAGGGTTTTATGTCGAGTTTTTCTTCTCTTGCATAGATGTCACCTGCATGTACTCTTAGTCCGTCTTTTACGACACCTACAGGTAAGAATAGCGTGGTAAATTGTATTCTTACTCCGTCACCACACATATAAAATATCAGTCACTAGCAACCCGCCCTCGCTTCGCTTCGGTTACAGTCGCCCTACCCGGGTGTTTCAGGCTCCCGTGGGAATACCGGGATATAACCGGCCTATGCTACTCAGGGATAATGTAGCTTTTCAATGTGAAGAATTTTTGATATCGGCACAGCCGTTTTTGAGTTTATTCTATATTACTACTCGTACAGATAAAAATGGGGTTATAAATGGCGGCCAATTACGAAGGTACTGTTAGCATACACAGGATCTATAGCGACAATCTGAAATAACAATATATTTTAATGTAACGTTATAGCGATAGATATATTTTTTGATCTTAAAAAATATATGTATATCTATAACGTTATATTAAAACATATTATTTTATTAGCGGATTGTCATCTAATTAAATTACCTATACGAAAATAACAAAAAACGGTCACCATAAGGGTTTTTGTGTTGTTGTCCGTACCGGCGAGTGTGAGTATAGATAGCAGCAATGTGCGAGTGAAAGGAGAACAGTAGCGACGCCATTTTCAATCCCATTCTTTAATTGTACGAGTAATACATTTCGTTTTTCGTTTATTTATTAGTTTTCCTCTTTATAATATTAGTGTAGATAAATCACTACTAACAATTTGTGGATCGTGCAAAGTGTTGTACTGGATGGGGGATCAAATCCTTTCAGATTTAAGTTTGTATTTGAACCAATTTTCTCATCTGTGTAGTAAATTTATGTATTTATATTTTTAGATTGATGGTATTGAAGTAAATTTACCGAAATTATATCATCTGGTACAAAGATATGGTGGTCTTGAAAATGTAATAAATAAAAATAGATGGGGCAAAGTGGTGGATGACATGAATCTTAACAAGGGCCCGTCAACTGAGAGGAAACTGGATCAAATATATATGACTTTCCTTTTACCATATGATACTTTAACAACCAGTAAGTACAAACAGATAATATAATATTAGATTAAGATAACATTAAGATCAGTTTAAGATAAGCGTGCTATCGAGCGGACTATGCTCGCCATTTGTCGGCGAGATAGAATTCGAAATATGATTATCTGCAGTAGAACGGATGTAACCGACATAGCACGAAGAATTAGCACGCTGAAGTGGCAATGGGCAGGCCACATTGCTCGACGAACCGACAACCGCTGGGGAAGAAAAGTTCTCGAGTGGCGATCACGTATCGGACGACGCAGTCTAGGACGTCCACCCCACTGTTGAAATGATTATGACGAATGATGAAAATAGGATTCATCATAATCACAGCTCATAAACATGGGTCCAGTTGCTAGGCTTAAGCGTCCTCCCCATTGAGCGGGAAAGTGACCTACTATACCATGCTGATCAGATGTATTTCTTCGTCATGTTGTCTTTTATGACACCCACGGCCTAGAAAGGGAGGGGTGATCTGTATTCATACTCGGTCACTACACGGTTAATATAAATTGATAAATATTTTTTTATCAGCACGCTTTCGGATTTCAAACTGTACAGTTATCCCACGAGGCTGATATTTAATGAATGTAAATTACCCACAGCTAGACAATTGTACATACTTTATCTCTTAATTTATTAACATGATCAAATAGATTACATACACAATGAGGATATATGATAAAAAAGACGAAAACAATATTTGACGTATAAAAAATTTACAAATAGGAACTATTTAGGTTACGCGGTTACACGCCGTTCCTTCCGTTGTCGCAGAAGGTTTGTGTGACCATACCATAGGATGTTACCATTACTAGGGATAGTCTAGTTTTTAAAAGAAATAAAAAAAGGGACCTGATGCTCAGGACGCCTGGAAGATATGAAACATCGAAATTATTTTCTACAAGTATATGCATAAAAGGACAGATTACGACAGGAACTAATATGGCATAAAGTACATATTAATAAAATATGTATTACGATTGCTTTCAGTAAATATTTTTTTTTGAGTCCGTGTGGTGACGGAGTAAGAATACAATTCACCACCCCCTATCTTACCCGTGGGTGATCGTACGAGACGACTAAGGGATATAAAACGCATATAACATCTATGCGAGAGAAGGAAAACTCGAAATAAAACCCTATACCAACACGTCTAACCAGCGTGCTATAGTAGGTCAATTACCCTTCCATTATGGAGGAGGCCCGAGCCCAACAGTGAGACGTATATGGGCTGAGATGATGATGATGATGAAATATTTTTTTTTATTCAATAAGCATTTATTTTCATTAGTATACACTAATTAATAATTTATTTTGAGCTCTCTAGATGACATTGTACAAAATTCTAATACAGTTTATGGTTTCGTTACAAAAATATACATATCAAAGCGTGGCGTTAACGCCTCGCCAACGATCAGGTTCAACTTCGCCTATAAATATTTTACATCAAAAACCTTTCTTAACAGCCGAACGTCAGGATTTATTACTGAGAGTAGAGAAAGCCTGGAATAAGAGGAATAATAAAATGTTGGAGCATGCTAATAATCCATTGCACCGCTACAAACGTTTGCTTGGCGAATCTGACACATCCTCTGACGAAAGTGACGATGATCCTACGAAAGATGCTGAAGACTGCGTCGAGCCAGGACAGAACATGGTCTTGGGTAAATTTAAAAGGGTAAGAATTTTTCACATCGACAACTTATTCACGTCCAATCAAGAAAAAAAAGTATGGTACTCGCTTCTAAAACTTTGTAAGTTTTAATTTATTACACTAATTTATTGCTTTATAGGGCGCTAGCAGATGCCCGGGGATTCACCCGCGTAGTTCCCGTCCCCGTGTAATACAGAGATATGAAATATAGCGTATATTTATTACTAGCAAGCCGCTTTCTGGCGCCTTATCCACGGAACGGGAACAACGGTGTTCCCGTTCCCGTGGCAATACCGGGCTAAAATATAGCCTAGTTTACTCCCTGATATTATAGCTTTCCATTGGTGAAAGAATTTTTGAAATCGTTCTAGCCGTTTTGAAGATTACCCGGAACAAACGGACAGACAGACAAAAAATATAAAGTGTATTTTAGGCATATGTATAGTGTAAATAACCGTGTGAGCATGAAAAAAGCCTATTATTTTGACATTACAAACAGACACTCCAATTTTATTTATTGTTATAGATCTTCCGTGTGGTGACGGAGTAAGAATACGATTCACCACCCCCTTTCTTGCTCGTGGGTGTCGTAAAAGACGATTTAGGAATACGATATGTGGATAATATTTATGCAGGAGAAGGAAAATTCGAAACAAAACCCTATGCCATGACGCCTCGCGACGGCGACAGACTTCCCGGGACAGGCACGTCGAAAGGTGAGGGTACCCGAAAGGGTATTCCGTCGGGCCGACCTTTGAGGGCAAGGAACTCGGCACTGGTGGTCGGCCCAACGAGGGTACGGGTGGGTTATGGGCCCGCGCGCCGCCCTTTCGTCGCCCTGGACGGAATGGACGGCGTTTGCGCTTATCATAGCCCACCCATAAAAAAAAATGCCAAGGCTCCTGACCAGCGTGGCATATTAGATCAATTCCCCTCCCATAATGAAAGAGGTCCTCGCCCAACAGTGGGACGTATATGGGCTGAGATAATGATGATGATGATTTATTATCATCATCCTAGCTTATATAAGACTCATTGTTGGGCTCAGGCCTCCTCCACAGTGGGAGGAGAATTGACCTACTATACCACGCCGGTTAGACGTGTTTCTCGCCTAGACTGAGGCATACACAGCCCGCGAGGCCTTGACAAATAGTAATAAATATCCACGTTACCGCCCCCGCCGACGGGGAAGGAAGACGTGTCGCGTTAAAATCATAAACGTCCCACGTTTATGTGCTCACTTTGCCAGCGACCGCCCGAGCCGAGGTCCGTACACCACAGGGGGTGCCCTCGGAATCGGTTGCTTAACTTTAAACGGGTTGAGAGCCCTCAGCGCTCACCCACCAGTCCGGGTAAAGTTGTCACAGCCATCTGAGGCTAACAACTAAGTCAAACACAAAAAAAAAAATAGACGTGTTTATATAATATTTTATATTTAGTTTTCCTTCTCTTGGATAGATGTTACATGCATATATCCCTGAGTCGTTCTTTACAACATCCATGAGCGAGAGAGGGAGTGGTTAATTGTATTCTTACTCCGTAACCATATGGATAATATACATATAGTGTATATTCCTCGCTGATAACGTAACTTTACATAGGTGTAAGAATTTTCAAAAGCCTAACAGTTAAACGTTTATGAATTTTAGTTATGCTTTGTCCTCAGGTTGCGAGGAACGCTCAACATCAGTTCTTTCGCAATAAAGCCGCCCATTCTGCCCAAGTTGAGAATAAATATTGGCACATGGTCATCTTAGGCACTGAGCATATATGCGTGAATACAGCTTCCATTGACACTGGGGAACAAGGCCTTGGATTCTCCACTACCCGTAACGATGGTTACAACCGACATAAATGGAACCTGAAGGTATTTGGCTAATTAATTACAAGAATTTTCATGCGTCTATCCACGAAAATATAGGTCAAAAGGTAGATAGGTAAAGTAAAAAGGAATATGATAAAAAAAATCGGTTGTCTGTAAAGTCGGTTTACTGACGATAGTTGAACGTGACAACGTCATAAGAAAATACTGATGGAATGGTTTCATTTTTCAAAAGAAAATTTTAATTTTATTTGTTTGATAGATATTTTGTATGGATCAAGGCTTAAATGGAACGCCTCAGAGCGAGGTAACGCCGCATACGTCGTGTCTTTTCGTGTGTGCAGCCAGCTCCATCGAATTATAAGACGTTGTCACGTCAAAACAAATATAATGAAAAGATTATGGCTGGACTAGATCCCGCAAGCGGCATCCGATCACGAGTTAACCACTAGCAGCCATCACTCCCCTCAACCATAATGGAAGGAAGGGAATGACCCGTTTCTCGTAACCACCACAAGCAGACCTTTCGGTGAGCATGACCATGATATTACACAGAGATGAAATAAAAAATCATAAACGAAAACCAACCGAACCGACAGCAACACAACCGCAGTCATTTTTCTCAAAAAGAAACGTTATTATTACTTTTTTTTCTTCATGTATACCTTACCATGCTGTAGCATTAAAGCATTGAGACAAGCTTGTCCATTACTCTGGCCGCAAGCTAAAGATCACTGTAGCACACCGCTTTCATTCATCCACATCAGCCATAGCCACTTTTGCAGTTACAGAATATTGTATTGAGTAATTCATCTGAAGCAGGTGGTAAAATAGTCATGATAGGTTCCAGGAGTTCGCTATGCATTGTCCAACCTCATTTCTGGGGTTTTAAATCTAATAATTTAATAATAAAATTTTAATTAAATAATCTAATAATCTAATTTAATAATTTCTACTTCAAATGCTAATTTCTACTTCTAATTCTAATGCTAGTAAATGAAAATATAATTACAATGTAATTAAAGTATGTCCCTTACTAATTTTTCAATTACCAAAAGAGATTGTAAGTGTTATTGAGTTGATAAATTTTAGAATTATTAGAAAGAAAGATTGAATTTAATTTAAAAGTTAATAAAAAATATGATTAAATATATTTAGCAACAAATTATAACCTTAATATTACGAGTTTTTGACCGGGACTACCAGTTGAACTCAGGTAATTCTCTAACCGTGCGCTCTACGCTCTCTATCTCGAAAACAGTTCAAGGTATAAAAAAATGTTAAATTCAAAAGTTGTAGAGAATTTAATTCTCTACAATATTGATAATAAATACAAATAGAGTAAATCCCATAGAAAACGAGATATTTGCACAATATAAAAACAAAATAGAATTTTGTGACATTTGCCCCCTGAATTTAAAAATTGCGATCATCCAATTATATGTGAATTTTGACAATAGGTTTAGGATGCCATAATACAAGTTTTTACGTGATAATATACTAGGTGTGTCGATTGACTTAAGATGACTGGACTATAGTACGCGCTTGTCTTAGTAGGATGTTCACAGTGTCACAAAAATAATGCAATGAATTAGTCATTAGCATATCGCATCGTGACGTCTACAGTGCCGTAATGAGTAGCCAGCGGCAAAGAGTGGGGTCAGTGTACGTTTTCTAGGTATTATATTTACTATTTATTTTTATGGAGAAATCTCAGTAACATCTACTACGGACTAAACAGTGGTCAGATGACTCTAGTGGCGCTTCGACTACTACCTGGTAATGGATACCAGGTAGTAGTCGAAGCTGGTTGTACTGTAGTCAGCAGAAGAGGCAGTAAAGTAGACTCATAGTTCTCAATATCTGGGACACGGATGGGCTGTGTCCCAGTTGTGAGAGACCATAGGCCGAGACCATATTGAAAAGATGTCGACCCTGGCGGTCAGTGGTTTCGGACCACAACCACTCTTTATAATGAGCGTGGAAGTCTTCAATAACAATTACTTTTGCTGATGGACACTTCTCCAATATTTCGTCAATCCACCATTGGACGTTCTCAAATAACTGAATTGACCTCGGATCACGCCCATGGAACCTGTAGAGGTATGCGTGTAACCCTCTATAGTCTACGCGTAGCCACAGGATTGAAAGGTCACCATATTCGAGGCCCGGAGGCGGCGGCAATAGGTATCGCCCCGTAAGAATACGCACACCCCGGCTTTACGATGGAAGGCAGGAGGAGCACACTCCAAATTGTAGCTCCATTTTTTGATCTCATAACGTTCCCATCTTGCGTTCATCCAATTCTTACTTCGCACCTAATTCGCTCGCTGGTCTTATCTCACTCTCATCCTATGACCATTATACATTCGTTAAAAAGTCTTTGGCTCTGTGTGATCCTAATTATTCTCTTACTTCATTTATAGAATAGTAAGTATAAGTTATGTGAAAAAAGCGTAAATACAAAAGTTGTAGATCTCTTTATTACCTACAACTTTGTAATTTAATTTTTTTCTATAGGACTTGTAGTTTTGCCAGAAATCGAGATAAACTGTTTATGCCCTTAAAAACTCATCCCCTTCCACTTCCTAACCTCATATCGCCCGTAAATTATTTTTCCTTTAATTTTTTTTTATATTGTCTTCCTTTTCCAACGGGTTTCATCCTACTATTATTTTTTTTTTTGGTTTCGGAAATTATCGACCCTGGTCTATATCTACCTGAAATTTGATTTTAATAAATACCTACCTGCATTGTTGTTTGATAACTAATCTGATGAAATAAAAAAAAACATTTAATTAAACTTGCTCATGTACCTTCTTCTATTTACTCGAAGAATACACCTTATTAGTCGTGTCTGACACTCGCGACTTACCCTTATGCTAATGCAAAGAAATGTCGCGGAGCAACTGACGGACGCGCGTTCACCTTAGATACTGAGGCGGCACTGATTTTTTCTTTGCGTAGGATTTATGACAAAGCTAATTTCGAGACGCTTTTATTTCATAGTAAAATGTATGGACAGCTGGGAACAATTGCAGCTAAAAAATTGTGTGATATTTATTAAATAGGGTGATTTTTTTTGTGGATTATATTATTATTTTTGTTATAAATGATTAAAAAAATTTAATGGTGAATGTATTATTTTAACTTTCGTCACACGACTCAACCGAAAATATTTTCAAATATAACAACGAAATAGCCTAGATAGTCATAATAGCAAAGGTCGATTTCGGTGTTATTGTGTATTAATATTTAGCATTTTTTCTCGAAAATTAACAATTATTTTAGAATTATAACACGGTGTCTTAATAGACTCATTTGTTAAGCAGTTGAGATATTTTTTTAGTATAATTTAAGGCTGCAAGTTCTTAAATATTTTTAAAACCGTGTCTATTCACGCGTTTCTTAGGCCTCATTTACGGAGACGCGGGGCGTCGCGCGTCGCGTGTGGTGTGGCGTCTCGCGGCGCGTTGGACGTTTTTATTGTTTACGTAGCGGCGGCACGTGAAGCGGCACGTATCATCGCACGCGTAAACACAAACTTATAGCCATATGCGATGTTGTTTATAGAGACGCGAGGCGGGAAGAGTGGCGATGCCCGCTGCTGCGCCCGCGTCGTATTCTCAAGCGTGTAGCCGAGCACGCGGCGGGCACCGCTGCGGCGCACGCGGGATTCTCAGCAGTGTGACCATTTGTGGCAGATTTCTGCCATTTGGGCAGATTTTGCACCAAAATTTTAGTTGTGGCAGATTAAGCTAACGAATTAAAAAAAGTGGCAGAATTTGGCAGATTTCTCGAAAATCATTATTATTTTTGATACGTATACATCCGCATATATTATTATTTCAATTTAGAATACTTATATTTTTGTATGTCTTATACATAAATATTTTTTGCATTTAGACGATAGACAATGGACAGGCCACTATTAACAAGCTTAGATATGACTTTATTGTGTTTAACTAAAATCATGTTACAATTAAATTAATTTCTTTAATTGGCTATTTGTTATGAAGTCATTATTCTTAGAATTGGATGCGGTGTTGTATTTTGTTTACTATGTAATCAAAAGTTGTACTAGACATCCGTGTATAACCATGAAATACATCATAACCTCTTTCTCTTATTGACTTATAAAGAGTTGCATATTCCCCAAACTTCTCATGTTCTGCTGCTGTAAACACTGGGCCACTCCTTATAATAAATAATTCACTTTTTAATATACAATTTTCTTCTAAAAAAAGTCAATCATATCATACTCCATTGCGACGGTGACTACGTCTGTGTTGCACGATTACCAAATGAGACTGGCAGAAGGTTCCGCCACAGGCATCGCTTCATCGAGAATCGCCGCTGCGTGCGCCGCCGCGTGCGCCGCCGCGATAAACGCCGCGTCAGACGTGACGGTGCCATCCGCGGGCTCGGCCGTAAAAAACGCTCCATTTCAAGCAAACGCGTGTAAAATCGCTTCTCCGTAAACACACTCATCCAACGCCCTACATTTGAATTTAGTGCGGGCCGCGCAGCCCATCGCGACGCGCAACGCGCCGCGTCTCCGTAAATGAGGCCTTAGGGACGCGCCTCTTAACTGCAGCAAGTTTAAAAACTAACAATTTTGACAGACATGTCATTGGTGACCACAGTGTCATGCAGGCTCTGCTAAAATTACCAAACATCTCTCATAGATGGTTTGCAAAACATCTTTGTAAAAACATCCTAATACAACATCGATGTTTTGCAATAGTGATGGTAAATATCGATGTTTCTTTTTATTGAAACATCGATGGTTCAAAAACATTGATGTATCGTTCGCATCCCTACAGGTGTGCTGTTTGCTCGTTTGCCACCAACAGCAATAAAAAGTGTCCTAACTTGTAGTTTGTATTGAATTATACTCGTTCCAACCATTTATTTTACTTTTGACACATGCTTTAGGACGTAACTGTTTCATTATACGCAATTATTAACTTTGAAACGAGTGAACAGAGAAATATATAAACTGCCCAATAATATTTATATATCTTAATTATTACCCACTAAATACATTAATATGCCGTAAATAGCTCTATTCATAAAATTTAAGTGATAATTCATTTCCGTTATAAAAAAAGTTACGTTCTATCGCATCTAGTGACAGGATCAAAAGTATTCGGTGCAAACTAATGAATCGCAAATAATCGATTACACTTATTTGCAGTTAAGTCAGCTGACAACTGAGTTTTGAATTGTTGTAATAGACAACACGTTAAAATTGTATCAGGGAGATATAAAAATCTTCTCATCATACCTATAACATGAAATAAAACAACCAAAATATTTTAATATTATTTTATTATAACGAATCGTCGGATTCTTCATACGAACTCGAATCGTCGCTTGAATCATCTGCAGTGTTTATTATTAACTCTTGTGTAGGTATGTTGTCAAATTCAATTTCCCGATCCCAATCAGAGAATATTATATTTTTTGTCTTGTTGACGACACTCGCCCAGTTTTCAGGCGTCACACTAGCACATGCGTTTTTTAAAAGTTCAAGCATTTTATTTGCTGTGAAAGGAGGAGTTGTATTGTTTCTTGCGGCGTGTCCTTTGACTTGTGCCCAGATCATTTCAATTGGATTATATTGACAGTGGTACGGAGGAATTCTGATTACAACATGCCCATATTCTGCTGCCATTTCGTCGATGACATATCGTTTTGGCTGCTTTTTACTTTTTAATATTTTAAGTAATTCTACTTTTAGTAGGGATTCGTCCACATCTTCCCCATTATCACGAAGCCAGTTTATAATCTCGTGTTTTTTGTTGGCCTGTGTTGGCATTTTATTAATTTGGCGAGAGTGATAGGGTGCATTATCAATAAATATTGTTGATGGCTCTTCAAGTGATGTAAGCATTTCTCTGAACCACTTTTCATACACGTCCGCATTCATCTCCTCATGATAGTCTCCTGTTTTTTTTTATTTGAACGCTAACAGAGCGTCTGGTACAAATCCCTTTGTAGTTCCCGCATGGCAAATGATGAGGCGTTCACCTTTCCCCATTGGCACTGCAGAAGTAGAAGCAGCAGTATCGTCAGTCCAACCTTTTGGTATGGAATGATTGGCATTGAGCCAAGTTTCATCTGTGAAAACGACATTCGACCAGTCTTCTATTTTCTTCGCTTGTCTTAAAAATTCACAGCGAGACAAGGCTATATCACGACGTTCCATTAAAATTTTTCTTTTGTCGGATTTCTTATACAAGAACCCGATTTGGTGCAGCACCTTTGACAAAGAAGATTTTTGACCACGAAACAAGCCACAATTTCGTAGAGACGCTACTAATTTTTTCAAAGTAGGAATTTCTTTGCTTGTGTAATAATTGTATATATGACGACGAATAGCATCAGTATCAAAACTGTCAATTGCTGTCACTTTACGGGGCTGACGTTTTTTCTTAGGCGTAGATAGCTTGTTCTGTTCAATACCACTACTACCATAGGCTTCTTTAGTGATTTTCGCCACCGTTGGAGCACTAATACCTAATGCTGCTGCAACACGGTCTCTAACTTGGGTTACTGGTATAAGGAATCCGCCATTGCGGCTTTCCTTTTCAAAAAATTCACGAAGCCGCAGCACTAACTCTCTGGATTGTCCTTTAAGCACCATACCTTTCGGCATTTTGCAAGTAAAATCTTACTGGGAGGAACGATACGCTCAACTCAATCAAAGTAAGAACAATGAAATCAATACGGTGGAATATAAATACTCAACACAGCGTATGAAAAATATGAAAGAGCACTCAGCGAACAGAAATGTGACTAGCACGGGAGTCTTGTTGCGAGTGACAGACAACACAACAAAATGGCGTCGCCGGCGCGCCGTTCGGTGTTGCCAATTCGGCTTAAAAAAAAGGGGTAGGCTGGATGAGAAAATTAGTGATTTACTACCGCAGACGAGGGCGCCATTGTCTCTAAGTAAAGTTTGGAGCAGCGGATCCCGCTTAATGGAAAAATGCTTCATAAAGTAGTTATTTTTTATTTTGCAAAGTACAAAGTAAAATATTTTGGGAGGACTGAATTAGTGGGTATGCAAAAATTAATGTGCCCAAATAACAAATATATTTACAGAAGTGAAGTTTTTAAATAATATGAAATATGTATTTAAGCAAAAATAAAATATCCGTGTACAACACTAATTGATCAGAATTCGACCTGCCAAAAGTAAAATAAATGGTTGGAACGAGTATAGTCGTTATTTTAATACATAACATAAATTAATAGATAAAATAAATAGAATGAAATTATTGTATACTGATAAATAACTTAAAATAAATAATGTGTAATATATGTGTGGATGTGTGAGTGTATGTGTATGTATGTACGTGTATGTATAATTGTAAACTCATAAATAACTTTGAATTATAATTATTGTACCTCATAAATAATTAAATTATCACAAATTCTGAATATGTTGTTTAATGTTACTAAGTGTGAAATAAATGTCATTTTTATTTTATACCTTCGTTTAAGATGCTGAGCGAAAACAAAGCGAATGTGTTGAGAGCGCTCGGTCCTGTACTTGGAGTGACCGTACCAACTTTACATCTTGGCATGATGTTCTCCACCAGCTGTTGGCATCGAGACCCACATGCTGTACCATGGATAGAGTACTCTCACATGGGCCCTGCCAAATTGTGGTAAGTATACTCATTATCATACTATTATTTTTTTAGGTCATTACTCTGCACTAAAAAAATTATCCACAAACTACATATATCTAGACTCAGAACGACAATTTGTGGATAGCACAAAGTGTTGTCCTGTGTGGGATTCGAACCCTGTAGGTCGGTATCTTAATCACTACGCTATCTGCAGCCGCAGTTCACTTTTCACTTTTATAAAGCAAGAAAATAAGAAATAATTTATTGAAAAATATAAATAAAAAAAATCACAAAAATCTAGCTTCATCTTCTCATTATTCCAGAGGTTGTACGTCCTTACTATTAGACTTGGGCCTCCGCAATTGTGAGAGGGAATAGGAGAGAAATTGGCCCACTATAACACGCAGGTTGGACGTGTTCCTATAGGATGACGAATAAATGTCACGCCAGACTAAATTTAGAGCACGCCTTCACAAAATTCAATATGCACTGAAAAACAAATGTTTAATCTAATTTGCAATAAGATAAATCTACTTTAAATTAGGCAAACGACTGAGACATTGCTATTGTAATTAGAGTTTTGTCTTGATAGTACATTATTTCTATATTCCGTGTAGTGACGGAATTGGAATACAATTCACCGTTATCCTATCTTACCCGTGAATTTTGTAAAAGACGACTAAGGGACATAATATTGTCAGATGCTATTTACCAAAGACAGCCAGTTACAAATTGTATGTCAAAAGCAAATTTGATATTACTGCTGAAGTTTTAGACCAGGGTCGATAATTTCTGAAACAAAAAAAAAATAATAGTAGGATGAAACCCGTTGGAAAAGGAAGAGAATATAACAAAAATGAAAGGAAAAATAATTTACGGGCGATCTGAGGTCGGGAAGTGGGTGGGAGTGAGTTTTTAAGGGTATGAAATGGTTTATCTCGATTGTCGGCAAAACTACAAGTCTTATGGAGGAAAAAATTAATAACAAAGTTGTAGGTAATAAAGAGATCTACAACATTTTTATTTACACTTTTTTTCACATAACCTCAAAATTTATGTGAAAAATTTAAATAACCAAGTTATTCCATTTTTATTTTTTATTATCATCATCATCATCATTTCAGCCTATTGCCGTCCACTGCTGGACGTAGGCCTCCCTCATATTGCGCCACAATGTGCGGTCCTGTGCCGCCTGCATCCAACGACGCCCAGCAACTTTCACTAGGTCGTCGGTCCACCTAGTGGGGGGGCGTCCTACACTGCGTCGTCCGATGCGTGGTCGCCACTCGAGAACCTTTCTTCCCCAGCGGTTGTCGGTTCGTCGAGCGATGTGGCCTGCCCATTGCCACTTCAGCGTGCTAATTCTTCGTGCTATGTCGGTTACACCCGTTCTTCTGCGGATTTCTGTATTCCGGATTCTATCTCGCAGAGAAATCCCGAGCATAGCCCGTTCCATAGCACGCTGAGCGACTTTGAGCCTTGATATGAGGCCTACATTTAGGGACCACGTTTCCGTGCCGTAAGTCATCACTGGTAACACACACTGGTCGTAGACCTGTGTTTTCAGACACTGAGGTATGTTGGACGAGAAGATCCTCTTAAGTTTCCCGAACGCTGCCCAACCGAGTTGGATTCGTCGGCTGATCTCTTTCTCGAAATTGGATCTACCTAACTGGACTGTTTGTCCTAGGTAAACATAGTGATTGACAACTTCGAGAATCGCATTGCCAACTAGGACCGGTACAGGAATGACATGGGTATTTGACATGACTTTCGTCTTGTCCATGTTCATTCGTAGACCCACTAGTTGGGATACCCTGCTGAGATCATTGAGCATAGTGCCAAGGTCCTCCATGGATTCTGCCATAACGACGATATCGTCTGCGAATCGAAGGTGAGTGATGTATTCGCCGTTAATGTTGATGCCGAGTCCAGTCCAGTCTAAGAGCTTGAAGACATCTTCCAGTGCAGTGGTGAACAGTTTCGGAGAGATGACATCTCCCTGTCTCACGCCTTTCTGCAACTGGATCGGTTTCGTACTCTTATCCCGGATACGGACTGACATTGTGGCGTTCCTATACAAACACTTCAGCACTTCGATATAGCGATGGTCGATTTGGCACCGCTGAAGGGACTGCAGCACCGCCCAAGTTTCGACTGAATCAAAGGCTTTCTCATAGTCCACAAACGCTAAGCACAGGGGCCGATTATACTCCTCGGTCTTTTGTATAATCTGCCGAAGCGTGAGGATATGGTCTATGGTGCTATAGCCTTTTCGGAAGCCGGCTTGTTCGGGCGGCTGGAAGTCATCGAGCTTGCGCGTGAGTCGATTGGTAATGACCCTCGAAAACAACTTATAAACATGGCTCAGGAGTGAGATGGGTCTGTAGTTCTTTAAAAGAGCTTTGTCACCCTTCTTGAAGAACAGCACCACCACACTCCTGGTCCACGACTCTGGAACGTCGCCCCCGAGGATAACGGAATTAAATAGCTTCTGAAGGGCTATTAATACCGGCTTGCCGCCCGCCTTCAAAAGCTCTGCCGTAATTCCGTCATCTCCCGGTGCCTTACCGTTACGTAGTTGTTTGAGAGCCATTCTGATCTCGTACAAGCTGATGTCCGGGATTTCTTCGGTATAGTGCCGGTATAGTTTTTATTATACAAAAAGAATTTTTCTTTTACGAAATTTGCTGAAAGCTTACCTTTTCATGTTCTAAATACACTGTAATTTTTTTGATTTAAAATGTTTATTTTTTCACCATATTTTGACTTAATATCGAAAAAGCACCCCAATTTTCAATCGAAAATTCTCAGATCAAAATATCCGCTTTTTTAAAAAAGTCGGTGGGTTTTTTGTTTAATTAAATCTCTTCTTTCTGATGATGTAAAAAAAATATGTAAATAAATATGTAAAAATCGGTCTATAGTCCCCTTTTTAATTATTTTGCCACTTTTCGCTTGATTTTTCGATGGGTATGTGCTCCTATTTACAGTATAGCTACCTGAATCTCATTTGTACATTAGAACATGGTTCACGGCAATGACTGTGACTAAACATTAGTGCGCGGTTGGACCACAATTGAATATGTCTTCATCATTCATCATTTCGGCTCATGGAAGTCACACTGCTGGGCTCGAGCCTCTTCCATAATAGGAGGGAAATTGACCTTACTATGGTAGTCAGACAAGTTGGTATAGGGTTTTGTTTCGAGTTTTTCATCTTTTACCTATTTCATATGCGTAATATATCCCTTAGTCGTCTTTTACGATACCCACGGGTATGATAGGGGGTGGTGAATTGTATTCTTACTCCGTCACCACACGGAAATGTCATGAATATGTCTTCACGATTATTGTATTTAACAGGTACAGCGTACCAGAGAAAGAAGATGAAAATTTCCGCGCCGCTTCAAAAACTTTAAATCCGACATCTTGCCAAAATAAAGATTTGTGGCTATCATCTGATATTTCAATGATTCCACCGAATTTCCTGCGCGAACACAATGTGAAAGTGTACCGCGTGGAGCAGAACCCCGGTGAATACGTCCTAGTGATGCCCAGGGCTTACTCGTGCTCCATTAGCACTGGATTCACAGTTTCAGAAAGTGTTTACTTTGCAACTGAGCGTCTATTAAATGGCCTTATTAATGCATTTCAAGTAAGTGTTTTTTGATATTTTTATTGTATTTGTTCATCAGCCGAGCGTGCAGTGCAGTTCACCTTTTCTTCTTCTCTAAACTTTTGTAATACCAGAAGCACGTCCAGGTCCTTGTTTAACGCAAGGTGGCGCTTGTATAATGGGCTCTCTCTTACTCTCGACGAATGATGTGCAATAGCAAATTACTATAACTTATTCTGAGTTAGATACCAGCCCGGTCGCTCCTTTCGTAATTATTCTTTTTCGTGTAAGGGCTTAAAGATACAATATATATCTTGTTTCACGTCACTGCAAGTATAAGAGTATAAGTAAACTGATGTATTTCACGTCACTATAAGTATAAGTAGCATTCTCTCTTTGTTATCGTGTTCATATTATTAGATTACCTAAAGATATCCGAGACCTGCCAACAAAAAAGTTTAAAAAAGCTATCAAGAATAGACTTTGTAAGAAAGCTTATTATAAAATCTCGGATTATGTAGATGATAATACTGATTGGTTGTGAGCAGCTCCTCATTATGCAATTTCCTTGTTATTTTAAATAAACCCTTTTTTAATAACTCTAATATTGTAAAGCGTAGCGTGTTTTGCCTAACGAAATTTTGCATTTTCGTCGTTTGTAACATGTTTGTAACATATGGTCTTGGTCATGCTCACTGAAGGATCTACTTGCGGTAGCTGCGTGGAGCGGGTCTCTCCCTTCCCTCCAGTGGTTGAGGGGAGTGATGGCTGCTCTAGTAGTTAACTCGTGATCGGGTGCCGCTTGTGGGATCTGGTCCAGCCATAATCATTTGAATTATATTAAGTATCTTGCAGTTCGAAGGGCATCACACTGGAGCTAGGTCTTACAAAACATGTATACAAATTTATATCTAGTAAGAAGAAAAAAAATTAAAATAATAGACAAGCCCGCTGAGTTTCTTGCCGGACCTTCTCAGTAGCGGTCGCGTTCCGATCCGGTGGTAGTTTATTTTTATTGGATAATTTAATTTTATTTTGTAAAATTGACAATATGTAAGTGCCCTCTCGGGGTCTATGCATAATAAATTATTTGAATTTGAATATATGATTCGAAAAGTACATATAGTTTTACGAGTTTATTGTGCAGTAGGCAAGTCAGATTCGTTCAGTAACTTTAGTATTAATGTTCTATTAGATTTATGCCAGCTAATAACTATATATTCTGAATATAAAATTTTATATTAATTAGAGATTGCAACCTGGTATGTTTCTCAACCCGGCTGGGCTCGGTTGCAATTTTCGCCAACGTGTGTTCGTGTGTTAGCGATGAAACCTTTAAAGTATTTTATGAAAATTTTCTATATATGAATGGAAAAAGACAATGATTCAAGGTTAATATTTATTTCAAACTGGCTTATGAACAGTTATGACAATAATCAGTCTCACTCAAGTCTCAAAATCACAATACATAATTGATTTCCTTTACTTATGGACAGAAAGTAACATCAGTATTAGTAACTATTCATTTTTATAAGTTTAAACAAGCTGGTCTTTCTCTTTACTCCTTATAGTGTCTATTTGAAAACATAGTATTAAAATAAGAAACTAGTAACACAGCCTAAAGTACTAAACCTATCGTAACGACTTAGATTAGATAGATAGATAAACTTTGGTAGCTTTGGTATAAACAAAACCATTTCTTATTTGCTAAAAGTAAAGTATTATGTTTTTTCTTAATCTTTGGTTATTAAGACTAGTGTGTGTTACTATTACTAATTGAGCAAATAGCGAAATCTTATAGGCTAGGCTTTTTTTTTTTTATTGCAAACGGTGACAAACGAGTAAACAGTACACCTGATGGTAAGTGTTGCTGCCGCTCATGGACCTTTACAAGGCCGTTGCCTACCGCGAAGAAAGCGAAGGGAGTGTGAATGCGTGCATTGAGGCTCGGTGATACCAAGGGTACCACCAAAACCCTCCACACGCAATCACCCTCAGAAAGTTGGGCTTCCGGCTCTCTCGCTCACCGAACGAAGCGCAGTAACAAATTGCTACTACTCAGACGTCGATTTTCTGCGAGAGCATGGTACTGCCCCGGACGGACCGGCCCGCGGCTGTAGACAGATAACTGTCAACAGTGTGGTCCTACCACTCCTGTATTGTAACTGCAAACAACCAAACTTGTATACTCTTAACTTAAAATTGGTTACGTTGCGTAGGCTTTATAAGTATATTATAACAAAACAAAACGTTTATTCTAACTTGCATTAGGCAAAACAATTATTTTTCAGTCTGAAATAATGATCTTAAAAAGCTGGTCACCGGATCCGGTAAGAATAGCCAGGCCCGGCCCGGCCGGACCCGGTTTGCAATCTCTAATATTAATACAACTGGAACTTATGGGTTTTTGGTTACGAAACATGGTTTCGGGAACAAGTGTTATTTATTAGGTTGTAAATGTCCTTAATAGTCTGCATTTCCTTAGGGAATTTTTAATATGTTTGAAACTTTAACATTTATGTCGTTGTTACCGTCCCTTCTTTTCCCGTGGGTGATTGTAATAGATGTCTAAAGAACGTTAGCTGGTAATGGCGAGCTTGGGTAATAAAAAGAAAATAAATAAAAATAATAATTTTATTTCTTAACAGGAGATTCGCAAATCATGCGAGCCTGCAATGTTCGCTCTGGAACAGTTGTTGAAGGCAATCGTCGATGATAAAGTTGATTCCCCCTCACTTATAAAGAAGATACAACCAGTTTTAAGGAAAATAGTTATGGAAGAGTTAGAAAATAGAAGAAAATTGGAACTTGCCGGTATAAAAATAATACCACCGATGCGAGAGGTAAGGCGTTCGTCAGGTGATAAGACACCTTAGAAATACATCCATCGAAATAATGAAAAGAAAAAATAAATAATGAATTGTAACTTAAATATTAGTTTCAGGGTGAAACTGTAACATCAAAGGGAAAGAGAGGCAAAAATGCAACACCCAGACCTCCAGTGTGGAATATTAGAGAACAAGATGAATGCGAAATATGCCGTCGTATTCTCTTCTTATCCAAGGTAAGACGGCAGTCCACTTAAAATTCACTATACACCAAGTAGTGACCTGGTTGTGTCTCTGTATTTTCATAGATCCATGAGCGTCAGTGATCATTAACAATCATTTGGGCTACAGGTCTGGCATCAAATAAAAAAAAATAGAGTATTATATAATTTCTTCCCGTGGCGAATTAAAAATAGAAAGTGTCACTACATCTTTCATAAGGGCTTGACTGGGCGGCCAGTTCAGTAGTAGACCCTGTGGAATGATCCATACTGAGACTATGTATTCTAGTCTGGCTCTTGTATCTGTTATATAAAGATGTTTTAAGACCGTTGACCGTTTTAAGACGCTGCTCGCATCTTGTGGCCAGTGATTTTTTAGTAATTTTAAGTTGCTGTAAATGAATTCTGGCCCCATCCAGGTAACATCATTGCGATAGAAGGCCGAAGACCCTGTGTCATTCTGTCAGGACGGTAGATTCAACTAGTGTGATCTAAAGGAGACAAAAACTTTTCAATAGTGTTTTTGGCGACATATTTTATGAGTGTAGGTATCAGAAACCGTTCCAACAATGTGGCTTAAATTGTCTGTTTAGATTAAATTTTTAACACGCTTTTTAGTTCACCTGAAATTAGTTTCACCTGTATGTATCTAATTATCTATGTATGTAACGGAATCTTTCCATCAAAACAGGGGAATATCCTGATGAGATTCGCCAGGTTTTAGAAATTTCTAATCGTGTCCTTTGCATAAGAGCAGGAGTGATAGAGCTAGTTTGCAAACTACGCATGCGCGGAATTCGAAACTTCTATGATTCGGGCTGTCAGCAGCAAAGACTCTCAAGGTCTGCGTTCAAAACTTGTAAGATGAAAGTAAACTACTAGTAACTACTTATCTTGTAACTTGTAAGCGTGTTTTTCAGTTAGCTTTAAACTATAATTTTCTATTATTCTATATCAATTTAAGTGACCAACCTCAAATATAGTTTCACGCCTACAAAAAAAAACCTAACGCCATTAACTTTCTATTTTATTGTAATTATTACTTGCATACATGTTTCGGATTGAATTGTTTTGTATGTATATGTACATATGTATCTCAAAAAATATTTTTGTTTTAGGTAAAGAATATACGTCAGGGATCAGTCTTATGTCTAGAACACACGCTCAGACTGATGAGGAACAAAAAGATGTTATATCCTGTTGATCTTGAGATGCATTGTATGTTCGATAACGATAATTTGAAGATTCTTATCATTAAGCTCGAACAGAGGGCCGCCGTAGACGGCATTCAGACAATTGGTGAATCTGAAAGTTCTCTATATTTAAATCAATATGACTCCTAAAAGCATTTTATACATATTTTAAGACAATCTTGCCAACTTTTTTGGGCGATTCATATATTTTTATTTAAATTTTCATCGTATTTACGTAAAATTTTGCCAAAGATGTACATTCTGTACTGATATTTCAATGTTACCCAAGTGGTAACATCTAGAAGTCCCAATTACCCAAGTGGTGACATTTAGGACTCCGATAATCATAAAAGTCCTCGTTCTCGAGATAAGTTATTGAACCTTATGGCTTTATTGAATTTGGATCCAAGGGTTGCATCTTTAACATTAGTCATGTACAGAGAAAGAATATATTACGATAAACCTATATGTCTAATACCCGTTTTTTCTAACAACACCTAAATTTTAGGCAATCTATGTGACATAATATCAAACATTTATTAATTCATAAAACATACAATAACATTTAAAAATATCAAAAACTATTTATTTACGTTATGCACACATATCATATATGCTTTATGTTATGCACACATATAATAAATTGTTTATTTATTTTATGCATACATATAATTAATTATATAAAATTAATTATTTATGTTTATTAATTATTGTTTATATCATTACCATATCCTCACGCTTCAGCAGATTATACAAAAGACCGAGGAGTATAATCGGCCCCTGTGCTTTGCTTTTGTGGACTATATGAGAAAGCCTTTGATTCAGTCGAAACTTGGGCGGTGCTGCAGTCCCTTCAGCGGTGCCAAATCGACCATCGCTATATCGAAGTGCTGAAGTGTTTGTATAGGAACGCCACAATGTCAGTCCGTATCCGGGATAAGTACGAAACCGGTCCAGTAGCAGAAAGGCGTGAGACAGGGAGATGTCATCTCTCCGAAACTGTTCACCACTGCACTGGAAGATGTCTTCAAGCTCTTAGACTGGACTCGGCATCAACAACGGCGAATACATCACTCACCTTCGATTTGCAGACGATATCGTCGTTATGGCAGAATCCATGGAGGACCTTGGCACAATGCTCAATGATCTCAGCAGGGTATCCCAACTAGTGGGTTTAAAAATAAACATGGACAAGCCGAAAGTCATGTCATTCCTGTACCGGTCCTAGTTGGCAGTGCAATTCTTGAAGTTGTCGATCACTATGTTTACCTAGGACAAACAGTCCAGTTAGGTAGATCCAATTTCGAGAAAGAGATCAGCAGACGAATCCAACTCGGTTGGGCAGCGTTCGGGAAAATTAAGAGGATCTTCTCGTCCAACATATCTCAGTATCTGAAAACGCAGGTCTACGACCAGTGTGAGTTATGAGTGACGACTTACGGCACGGAAATGTGGTCCCTAACTCTAGGCCTCATAACAAGGCTCAAAGTCGCTCAGCGTGCTATGAAGCGGGCTATGCTCGGGATTTCTCTGCGAGATAGAAGCCAGAATACGGCAATCTGCAGAAGAACAGGTCTAACCGACATAGCACGCTGAAGTGGCAATGGGCAGGCCACATCGCTCGACGAACCGACAACCGCTGGGGAAGAAAGGTTCTCGAGTGGCGACCACGTATCGGATGACGCAGTGTAGGTCCCCCCCCCCCCCACTAGGTGGACCGATGACCTAGTGAAAGTTGCTGGGCGTCGATGGATGCAGGCGGCACAGGACCGCACATTGTGGCGTAACATGAGGGAGGCCTACGTTCAGCAGTGGACGGCAATAGGCTGAAATGATGATGATGATGAATTATTATTTATGTTATGCACTTTTAACATAAATGTTTATTCACGTTAGGTGTTGTTTGTAAGATTCCTGTTTAAATTGCCTTAGATGTTATGTAAAATTTAGGTGATTTTATTGAAAACGGTAATAATATATTTATGCGAGGGCGGCTTATCAATGTTGCGCTAGCCGTGGGATATTTTCAGTTTATTAAATGAAAGTTGCGATTACTTATCTGGGCCTACATGTTAGGTAGTAATCTAAAAATTAACTATAGCCCTTTCAGACCCGAGACAACTCTTAGCAAGTAATTTAAAAAGTGAATTCAGTATTAACGGCAATCTTAGACAAGAGAAGCATCTGTCTCCCTTACACTTTTCTCTATCTGTCACAACAGTGTGGTCTTAGTAACATATTTTAAATGCCAAATCGATTCAAACAGGCATGACAATTGTGTTGATATGGACTGAAGGCGATAAAGACGTGCCATTTTTGTAGTATTTTATATACTAATAAATTTAGTGTATATTTTGGTATAGACGGCTTCAGAAAAGGAGAAGGTTCTCAATTAGACTGTTTTTTGTAATATTATTATCGAGATCATTCCGGCAATTTTGAGTGTATTATTATATTCTTTTTTTTTGTGTGGGAAGACCAATAATTTTGAGTAATCTGTAGTAATACGTCTTTGATTTATTTCGACTAAACTGTTTTGAGGTCAAATTTTTATTTGTATTTTTTTCCATTAATTGATTGTAAAATATGAAACTTACTTATTGCGGCATTATTCAAGTGTTATGGGATAAAAAAGTAATATTATTTATATTTGTATAATATATAAAGCTGAAGTTTGTTTGCTTGAACGTACTAATCTCAGAAACTACTGGTGCGATTTGAATTTTTGCCAATGAAGAATGTTTCAAAATAGTTTACTTTCCTTTTGAGAGCTTCCGCTGCGCGCGCTGCATAAGCGGTTTTGCAAAAATCATGTGTGACAGAATTGTGTTATTTAAAAATATTTTCACCTACATACAAATAAAGTTAGCGTTTGCCCTATTCCACTCGGATCAAGTCGCGCGCAGATATATATATATATATACTAGGGTGGTTCATTTCCGCAAACATTTTTTTTTCGTTGCTCATGCAAAATATTAATCTACATATAGAAAAAATAATTGTCACCAAGTTTGAGCTCTTAATATTAATTTTAAGTACTTACAATTTAAATTTAAAGTTTTACCATTCAAAATGTATGTAAAAAAATCTTTTTTTTTTTCAAATTTCTAATGCTTACCTGGCTTTTACAATATTGCAAATCGGTTTGATGGAACTTGTGGAGATTTTCACGCTCTTGAAAATAGTCTTAGTGTCTTTTTGTGTAACTCGCACTGGAGTTTCAGTAGGAGTCGTCAAAGTACAGTTTTTGAAAAAAATATTTTCTTTTAATTTTTCGAGCAAACCGCCAAAAGTAGGAAGAAAAAAAGAACTGACTCATAAAAAAAAGTTATCCGACCAATATTTAATGAATTTACAACCATTTTTATACCGGAAAATGTAAGAAATTGAGAAAATAATAAAAAATCATACTAATTTTAAAAAAGTTAGTGTAGGGAAATATAATGGTAATAAATAGAAAAATTTATCTAAATAACATTATGAGTTATGTATTAATTATATATTTTGCGGAAATGAACCACCCTAATATATATATATATATATATATATATTATTCGCTATTATAACCCTTAGTCTTGTTTTGCGACATCCTCATCCTCAAGGATATATCTTTGTGCAGTCAGATCGTTAGCCATCCGTGCAGTTTTAATAAGCTAAGCTCAATGTAGGATATAACATAATTTTAATTGATGTAGCAACATAAATTTGATGTGTTAGAAATGTATGTTTGAAATAATAGAAAGATAATCAGAACAGAACAGTAAGATAATAAGGAGAATGTAAATAAATTAAAACTTATTTCAACATACACATACATATGCGCAATATGAGTGTACGTATGATATGGGATTCGGACAAAATCGCAGACGAACGGACGCACTACGTACAACGGAATTCTCATAAGGGAAGCAAATGTATAAAATTTATTTTAAACGCAACAGCATCGGTAACGTATGGGTTTTTGTCAATAAAACGTAAAAACGTTTATTTTTCTAAAGTGCAGTATTTACTGATATTAGTAGTTCAAAATTAAGTATTTATATTTTTAGTGTTTGGTGGAGATGGTAAAGGATTGAGGAGTGATTTCACAAGAAAAACCGATAACGAATATTCCGTCTCTTGCATAACCATTATTAGCACTTTAGGCCATGGTGATTGATATTCTTAATTTGTCAACACAAATAAATAAATACAACGTATTCTTTGAAACAAATATCTTTAGAATTACATTTATATAAGTTATAATAAGTGTTATGGATCATTTAATATTAAGAAGTTTAGTTCTTTAAATTTTTCTTTTCATATTTAATAGGGATGTGCCGTGCCGATTAGCTGATAAGTCGGTTGTAAAGAACCGAACACGGTCTCGGGGATGTTCGGCAATTTCCGTGACGATTCGTTTACCTATAGCTGACTCGCGCACAAGGCGCACTACCTCCACGGACTTCAGTATTAGTGGTCGGCCAAATAATGAAGGGGAAGAAATATAATAAGTTATGGGGCTGTAATATTGTTATTGTTCATTAAGTGATTGAGCTTAATCACAATTTAAACAGATTTAGTCAAAAGAATAGATTTAGACAAAAGAAAATTTTGGGTTATATGATAATTTCTAGTGATGGTTCTTTTCTTCTGGAAAAATTAAAGATAAAAAAATACAAATTTTTGGATGATTCTAAACGTGTTGTAATTTGGAGAGAAATGGTGGCACAGCAACTTTAAAAAAACAAATTGTAGTTCTGAGCGTCTCAAAATTGGATTGTATGTAACGGCAAAACATGTGAATTATACTACCGGCACGCTATGATGGCCGTTTTGACGTTTGTCCACTCATGAAGTTTCGTATTTATAGTAATTACATTTGAAGGAGTAAATTGCTGTTCTTTATTGTCAATAGTGACGTGCAGTTAGTCATAATATTTATCGAATCATTATTTTAGGACTTAACATTTATTTATTACATTGATTTCTAAACTATATATATTAGGGTCCCGCGAACATTTATTTTTATAAGATTATAATTGGTGTACTTATTAATATACTTAACCACATAATTCGGTATTGGTTTTTAGAAATACAAAATTAAAAAAAATGAAATTTAATACGATCGTCATATTGGATCGCTGGCCACACAACTACTACCTCCGGCAAACTCTCGTCAATGCTAATGTACCCCAAAGGCCCCCTAAATCGGTAGATCGATCGGTTCAGCGGTTTCCCTGGACCGATTGATTGAAATTTTGAAAAAATTAAGGGAATAAGATTTTTGTTCCTTAAACTTGACCTAATCTTTTCAAAAATCAATAATTTCATTTTTTTTACATTTTACTCAATTTTGAGTCTTCTAAAGATTGATTAACAAAAAAAATCCAAAAATTTTTTTCAAAAATGTTGAAAATTTCCAAAAACGTTTTGAAAATTTAAAAATAATTTTCGTTTTTAAGAAAATTAAAGTTTATGACAAAAATTTTCATTGATAACTGATTCACCGCCGGTATTAGCGTTATCCAAAGCATACCACGTGGAGGTTGCACGGTCGAATTTACGCTTCTTTTGTGCTTACGCACATGTGTTATGATTCTTCGGAAAAAATGAGACCCTGTGGTTCGTCAGCTGCACAGTATTTAACGACTCCAAACTCATTTTCCGAAGGGTGTGTGTGTGTCAGTGTCGTGTAAGCAATTTTTAGATGAAATGAGACCCCGTGGTTCGTTAGCTCCACAGTATTTTACAACTCCAAACTCATTTTCTAAAGTTTGTAATGTGTGTGTATGTGTGTATCGTGTTCAGTATCGAGTGTGCCCGCCTCTACTCCTAATCACAGCTAGCAATCTTTGTCGCATATTCGAAATGCAATTTCGAATCATTCGTTGAGGAATCTGACGCCAAACTCCTATCAAAGCGTTCTCTAATGCTGCTAAATTATTCAGATTTGGATAATTTTGTCGCAATCGCCGGCCCAGTATGTCCCAGACGTGCTCTATGGGATTCAGATCAGGACTCATTGCAGGATGCCTCAACAATCTAATGTTGTTTCTCTGAAAGAATTGACGGGTGATATTCGCTGTATGAGGCCTAGCATTATCCTGCATGAGGAGGCGGCACGCCTGGCAACTCTCGGCACCGAGGAGATTGTCAGGCGGATCGAAGCGCTGGGGTTGAGGGTAGCCCTGGAAAAGACGGAGGCCCTTTTATTCCATGGCCTCCATACCGCCGGGCCTCCCGCCGGCGCTTCGATCACCGTGAAGTCGGTCACCATCAGCATCCAGGCCCACATGAAGTACTTGGGCCTGGTGCTCGACGGGCATTTTTGGTTCCGGGAGCATCTCCATCGACTTGTTCCCCGGCTTGTCGGCGCGGCGTCCGCCCTTTCGTGGCTGATGCCGAATGTGGGCGGACCCAGCTCTACGTGCCGACAGCTGTACACGGGGGTGATCCGGTCGATGGCTCTGTACGGCGCACCGGTGTGGGCGGGGTCCCTGACCGTCCGGCTGAGGGCCCTCTTGAGGCGACCACAGAGGGTCATGGCGGTCAGGGCCATCCGCGGATACCGCACGGTGGCGACGGAGGCAGCGTGCCTATTGGCCGGATTGACCGGAAAAAGCATTATCCTGCATGAAAATAAATCCTCTCCTGTTTCTTGCTAAAGGTAACACCTGAGGTCGTAAGATTCGGTCGATATAACGCCTAGCATTGGGAGTGTCTCGAACAATCACTAAAGGAGTTCAAGAATCCCGTGAAATTGCAGCCCAAACCATGACCGATCCTTCACCGTAAGCAGCTATGGGACGAATAAAACGTTGTTCATAACGTTGACCTGTACGACGCTAAGCTCGAGGTCTTCGGTCGTTACCATACAGTCAAAACCGCGACTCGTCAGAGAAAAAAACGTTGTTCCAATTTCTCATTGGCCAGTTCACATGGTCGCGAGCGTACTGCAGACGAGCTCTACGATGTGCAACGGTCAACATCGGTCCACGGGCAGCAGTTCTAGCAGAGAGTCCAGATTCGCGAAGACGATTTCTTACCGTCGATCGAGAAATGTTTCGCGGCTGTCGTCGTCGTCGTTGTTGTTGTTGTTGTTGTTGTTGTCGTTGTTGTTGTTGACGGTTTGGGAAATTTCGGGCGATGACGTTTGCTGGAGCTAAAGGGTCTTGGATAGCCTGTCGAATGATTGCCCGGTCATCTCGACGAGTCGTTGCTTGATGGCAGCCTTGTCCAGCACGTCTATCATGTGCATTTGTTTCCAGGAATCGGTTGTACGCACGAGACACGACCGAAGCACTTACACCGAGTTGTTCACCAACCTGCCCATATCTGCACCCCTCCTGAACAAGAGTCACTAGCCGAGCGACTTCTGGGGCGGATAAATGTCGCCTGGGCGGCATTATGACATAAATCGAATTTTAAAAGCTGCTGTCAGTAATTTCTTCTTTGAAAATAACGAAAATAGGTTAGTTTTGAAAAAAACTGTTGGGTGGTTTTTTTTTACCAAGAAAGTTAAAAGTTTTGAAAAAAACTGTTTTGTAACACGTAATGGCTCTGCAGAAAACATAAAAAATTTATCGCTCAGAATTTCGCACGAGTACCGTGGGCACCTTAGGGGTAACTTTAATTTTATTCAATAAAATTTTTTTTAAGGTAAATAAAGGTTTGAATGTGTCCATAGCTTCAGCGAGGTAAGTCAGAAATGGCGTCTTGCTTTTTTATTTTTTTAAATTTCCCAAAAAAAAAAATTTTTTTCGATTTTTTTAAATGGAATAATTTTAATCGTAAAAAAAATATTTTTTCAGTCTTTTTTAAATTTTCAAAAAAAATGTTTTTAGAAATTGTCCAATGGATTTTTTTGGATGGATGTTTTTTTGTTAATCAATCTTTAGAAGACTCAAAATTGAGTAAAATGTAAAAAAAAATGAAATTATTGATTTTTGAAAAGATTAGCTTAAAAGATTAGATTATCAAGTTTAAGGAACAAAAATCTTGTTCCCTTAATTTTTCAAAATTTCAATCAATCGGTCCAGGGAAATCGCTTAACCGATCGATCTACCGATTTAGGCGGGCCTTTGGGGTACATTATAGACAGTAAAATTTTCTTCTAACCTACGCATTTCTCCTAATATTATCGAAAATACAGTCGATTAACCAAAAAAGGGAAAATGGCATTTTTTTGCTCTTTTTTCACGTTAACGTTAAAGGTGGAAAAAAAAAATTTCCAACCAACCATGACAGACTTTTTTATCGGAAATTTTCTGGAGAAAACGAAACCCCCTGTCCGCTCGCTGGGCGACCAGTAGTTTCAGTGATATCGGCAGTTGAGTGAAAAAGGATCCTTTTGCATTTAAAATTCGATATCTCGAAGACAAATGGTCGTATCTGACTCTTGCAAAAAGAAAATTGAAGCTGAATAAACAGGCTATACGACCTATGCATTAGTCTAGGTCGAAAAATTTTTACATGTCCGTAGAGCGATAAAAACAATATAAAAAATTTTGAAAATTTTTCGTTGTGCTTTATCCAAGAATCGCATGATTACCGGTGCTCTTAAAAATTTTTAACCAAAAAATTCGTAAACTAGTCTTCAAGCTTGAAAAGCTATGTTTTTTTATTTTCTGTACGACCATTTTTCATTGAAATACAGCCTGTTGAAAATTGCCAAAAAATTTCGAAAATTTTTTTGTTCCTTTCATTTTTGCGAGAAGATTATTTCAATCGTGAATCTCAAAATGAAGGGGCCTTACTATTGTGAATATAATGCAATTGAGTTAGTGTGGGGGTCAAATTAAGGGATATGCTGCAAGATGCAATACAGAACTCCCATTTACCACAACAAAGATGTTAAAATATTAGAAGAAGCTTGTAAACATGTGACTAAAGGAGACTGGGAAAAGGTTGTGAATAAAACTGTTAAATTAATAAGGGAAAATTATGAAAGAGATGTGAACATAGGTGGTGATAGCCGTGACGACAGTGAAAATAGCAGTATGGACGAATCTGATTAAATATAGCCTTTTGTGACACCGTTTTTTGGTCTCTTTATGTATTAATTTGTTTCTTGTGTGCTATATGCACATACATATGCAGTATGTATATTCATTTTCATTCCAATATTCAGATCGTTCAAATATATTAAGTAAGCATTTATATTTTTCTTTTATTAAATCTTTTTAATCAGGTACTACTTGCAATAAAAACTTGTAGATTTCATTAACTATATTTTTTCGAGAATAAAGCGACATTTCACATCACTATTGTAATATGTCAAAACGGCCATCATAGCGTGCCGCAACTATAGTGAATTTTTATTTGTTGGTTTTCTCATGAATAAGGGAGACCGGGTACAAAAGTAACACTTTGTACTTTTACTTTGATTTCTGGATGGGTGTTACTGTTGCCATTAAAATAATATAATTATATAAAAGTTCAGTTTATGTTTTTTACTGTAGCAACTCGATTTATCACATTAAAATGTGTTTTGTATGAATTACAGAAATTTAAAAAAAAATCGTTCCTTGTTACTTTCGACCACGTAGGCAGGTCGAAAGTAACACGTTGTGGGTCGAAAGTAACAAGACAAAGGGGTTGATAATTAATACAATATTATACATGGTAAATCAACAAATTATTTATTTAAATTCTTTATGCTAATAACACAAATTAACTTTCGTATTTTAAATGTTCAAAAACTATAAATGTTAAGATAATAACAAATCAATAAAATTCTTAGTTTAAGTAATGAGATCAATTTAGTATTATAATCAGACTTTTTTAATTCAGTCATTAATCTTAATCAGAATCGCAATGATGGCATACATAATGCTTGTCATCATGCACACATTCCAAATGGGACCACATTTTACATTCGATACATTCTACCCATTTTTCATTTGGTCGACTGTAATTTTCTAAACAAACAAGACAGTAGGTTACTTCGTCATCAGATTCATTTTCCTTTTCTTTTGGTGCTTTCTTTGTCTTTTTGCCTTTTCCCTTCCCTTTTGCAGACAATTTTTTCTTACTTTCTCTAGTATTGTCTTGCAGTACCGTTTTCTTGACTTTATTTCGTTGTTGGTGTTCTTGTTCAATTAAGTTTTTTTCGGGTGTGTCCGTCAGAATGGCAGTCTTACGTTTTTTACGACCTTTATTTGTTTCAGTTCTCGGACCTGCTTGTGGTAAAGGTCTAAGATCTTTAGGCGAGAAATTAAACGGCTTGGTAAAATTTGCTTCTTGCAGTCCGCTAGGTCCTGGCACTGGTGATTTGGAACTTTGATCAAAAATTGGGTTAGCTAACATAGGATCGGTGTCCGTAGAGATTGAGTCCGGTATATTTTGAACATCCGATGGTTGGTCATCATTATTGTTTGATTTGTTTGACAAATCATTGCTATCTTTATGATGAACAGTTTGGTCAATTGATGTTGGAAGATCACCAACTGGAGTACTTGGACCAACTTGAACGGATGACGTTGCGTCAGAATTAGTCAACAAATCATTTGGTGGAATTTGTCTGTTGACTTGTAACGGCCGGTCAGTCACAGACGATGGCGCGTAGTCAATAGCAGTAAATATATTCCTATTAAATGGACTTATACCAGTACAACTAAATCCAGCAATTGCATTTCTATCAGTTACAGACAGAGGAAATGCTTCTCTAACAATCCCAGGAATGTAATGAATGGTCATCGTTTGACCAGGATGATTTCGCATCCAGTTGTCTGTAGCGGTGTTTATCATTTTCTTAAATGGCCCAAATACAGCTCTATCCAAAGGCTGAAGTTTGTGTGTGTAATGGGGTGGAAACGACAGCAGCACTATTCCATTTTCTTTACAAAAATCTAGAGCTTGGATAGATATATGCGATGAATGGTTGTCGAGTAGTAACAAGCATTTTTGATCAACTGCGGGCTTGACTTGTCTTTTAAAATGATGTAGAAACATTAAAAATTCAGTTTCCTGCATCCATCCACTAGAATTGCCAGCTCCAGCACATCCAACAGGACCCTCACGTATCATGTGGTCTTGGAATCGTTTTAGTGGGAATACGAAAAAAGGCGGGATGTGTCCGCCTTGAGCATTGATGGCAACAGCAACAGTTACTAATCTTCCTCGCTCTGCCGATGTTACTGCACCTACTTGTTTAATTCCTTTTTTTGCTACAATTTTGCTAGGTTTTTGGACAGTGGTCACCCCGGTCTCATCCATGTTCCAGATATCTTTTGGCTCAAATTGGTACCTATCCATTACATCAGCAAGGTTATCAAAAAATTTACTCACATTATGCTCGTTGAAACTTGTTGCCCGCGACAGACTTGTTGCTTGAGGACATCTTAAAGACAGGCTCGGGTGCCGTTTTAAAAAACCAGTCAACCATTCCTTACCAGCCATTTGAGTATCGTGCCACTTAGGAAATAGTTTTTCATTTTTAAGCGCTAACTCGTATGCCAGTTTACGTACTTCAGTTGGGGATAACCCAAAATAAACTGCAGAGCATTCGATTAAATAGTCGCGTAGATTAATTTCTTCGTTGTTGGTAAAAACACGGTTGACGCAACGGTAGCCCACAACTGCGGTAGTATTTCCTGCTTTAAATTTTTTTATAAATCTGCATAATGTTACATGGCAAACATTATATTTTTTTGCCAGGCCTCTAATTGTTGCAGCATCTTTAAAATGCTCTTCAGCCGCTTTTTTATACACTTCCGTGTCGGTAGTTCCTCGTTCAGTTGTTCTTATGCGTTGTCGAGGCATTCTGTTAAAAAAAATATGAAATATATGATAAATAATTAAATCACCACGAGGACAAAAGTAACATGTTACTTTTGTACCCATTGGGTTATGTTACTTTTGTACCCATCCACATTTTTGTCAAAACGTGCAACATAACCTTAAATGGGAACGTACTACACAAAAATGAATTTACGCAATGTACAATCACTTTAATACAGTATAGACATGCAAACATTCAGATTACTATCATGCTTTTAAGACTATCAAAACATTGAATAAGAAAACGTAAAAAAACTTACTTTTGGTTTGTAAATTCACGTAGCGTTCTGTCACACAACCAAACAGCGCGTAGCGTACGCGACGAGTAAATGCAATTGAGGGGGGCGCTCCCGGCTATCTCGCCCATTAGATAAATCTAGAGAGCATTTGTTACTTTCGACCCGCCGTTACTTTTGTATCCGGTCTCCCTTACTCCGACACCGCATCTGCGGCTGCAAATACCAAATAATACGACGCGATTTCGACGTTCGAGTTAAAAATTGAAATAGATTAGACAGATCCCTCCAAATTACAGCCTGTTGAAAATCACCCAAAAAATTGTTTTTTTTATTCATTAATTGTTCTAGTGGTGTACTACATGTATGGGGAACCGTATTAAATGTAATTCCTTTTAAATACATTTTATTGAGAAATACATACAAAGTAAGAAGCCGGATAGTCGCCGCTCTTGGCCGAATAGTCGCTGACTACGATAGCAGGCGTATAATCGGCTTTACCGACTAGTCGGCACATCTCTAATATTTAATAAACAAACTCTCAATATTTATTAGGTATTATTATTATTAGCCCCGCATAAGAGTACTTATATACTGTCAATTTAGTTTTAAGTTAATCTAATTACTACCACCGGATCAGATTGCGGCCGATGAAATTCGACAATAAACGCGATGAGTTCGCTATTAAGTTACTTTTTTAATGTAATTGATTGTATTTAATAAGTATTAGCTCCAGTATGATGTCCCTCGAACAAGAATACATTTGTAAAGTTATACTTCTTTTGGGTTTTTTAGAGCAAAAATGATGAGACTAAATTTGCCACCGTCACGAAAAGCCCACACTGAAGTTGCTAGTCAACATTTTTTTATGTTAAGATGCGTTGTAATAACACTTTCAGTGTATTAAATACCTTTTTTCTATTTTGTTGTTTTTTTTTCTACGTAGGATAATGCGAAGGATAAAATATTTGGAAAGATATTTATCTTGTTACGCCAAACACTGCACAGATGGCGTAGTGGTTAAGATACCAATCTATGACACGAATCCCACGCAGGACAGCACAGCGCGATCCACATGGTTGTTCCGAGTCTGAATGTAATTTGTGTCCGTTACTTATGTGCTTGTGAAGTCCCCCGTAACTCAAGGATTATTTCCTTAGTGCAAGATGTTGTCATTAAAAAAACAAGAATACTATATTGTGTCATAAAAGAGTAGAAATTAAATATTTGAGAACTAAAATTTTTCATCGCCTGGCAACATCCAAATAGGGTACTTAAATTGTCAAATTGCTTTGAGTGGTTAAATCTTTTTCGAAATAATCGTTTACACTTTTTTATTTTGGCTATTTGAAGAGATAAAATATAAATTATCATGAATAAACTTATTCGCGGTGGAGCCTGAGAGATAATTTATAAAGTGTTTAGCGGCCAGTGGCGTAACTATAGGGTGGCAGAGGTGGCCAAATGCCACGGGCCCCCGACCCAAGAGGGCCCCAGCCCAGCCGTGAGCTCAGAAAGATTTTTTTAAGGTACAACCTTAGTATTTTATTTTACTTGAAATGAATATTTTATGTTTTATTAAGTTCTGCTTAAAATCCATTAAAGTGGACCAATCAAAGACCATAATGCAATTTCAATTTTTGAATGCATCTATTCGTTTACGTACGTTGGCTGCGCCTGCGAATTCCCTGCCGCCTGGCAGGGAATTCCCCGATCGTCAATGCTCACCTCATTTTGTTAACCATGAAAGTACTTTTCTCGTGGCGCTGCCGCCGAGTTGAGCTACACTACACTATGTTAAGGGAATCCTGAATTTGCTATTTTTTTGATGAGGGCTCTACTGACTCTCTATTCGTTGTGTGATTGTTTTGACAATTGGTCATTTGTATCATTGATTGTTCGTATTTATTGTTTTATTGAATCTGCAAATGGTGGCAAATTAAAGTTGACTCTGAAAGTTAGATATTAAAATGTGTAATTCCAGAAAATATTTAAGTGGGAGCGAAAAATGAAAGAGAAAAAAGAGACTGAAGAAAAAATAAAAAGCTACCTAAAATTAGTCAGTACTTGAAGAATGACTCGACTTTAATAATGAAAACTCGAGTGAACAGTACCTACTCTAAAAGTGATGAATTGAGTTTTACTAAAAGTATACCAGAATTACCAAATGCAGTACCCAACACCAGTGTTTATTCAGATCCAGAACAACCACAATAATTTCACAAAATTCTTGATCTCGAACGAACATTGTACACCTAAGGGCCCTTTCTTAAAAGATAGTGACAATATATCTTTTCTAGAAAAACATTTCTATATTGTTTCCAAGTCAGGCGTGAAACTTGAACGTGGCTATCCTATTCTTTAATATTCAGAAGGCGTATTGTGAACCGTGTTGGTTATTCACAAATCGGGCATAAAAAAATACAAAATGTTTGGATTGAGGGCTATGAGGACTGGAAACATATTATAAAGGCCATAGAAAGACACCAGACATCGAAAATTCATCTAGATTCTTGTCTTACGTATCAACAGTGGTGGCTACATGGAACACTCGATGAAGAGCAAGAATCCATGATCAAAAAAGAAAATCTTTTTGGCGCCAAATACTTTCTAAGCTCCTTGATATTACTCTGACACTTTCAACGTGTGTTAGCCTTTCGTGGTCACAGAGAAAACGCAAATAGCAGTGATCCAAGCTCCAAAGGAAACTTTTTGAGTTTTGTTGAGTTATTAGGGATTTTACAAGAATTATTAAGTAAACCAAAAGGCCAAATAAAATACTTAAGTCCAAAGATGCAAAATGAGGTCATTTCTCTCTTGATTCAAAAAGTTAAAAATGCACTTATAAATGAAATAAATGCCGCACCATTTTACTCTATCATATTCGATACAACTCAAGATATTTCAAAAATTGATCAATTGCGTGAACTTTACCGCTATTGTATGATAGAAAAAGATGGTAATGGGATCCCAAAGGCACTTGTCATTAAAGAGACATTTTTAGGATTTCATGAAGTTAAGGATCAAACTGACTTAGCAATGTCTCCTTTAAATAAGTGCTGAGGACAAGGATACGATGGTGCTAACACAACGAAAGGAACTTATGGCGAAGTTCAAAAACTCATAAAAGATGTCGAGCCAAACGCTGTATACGTTCAATGTGCTGCTCATAACTTAAATCTAGTACTCAATGATGCAGTGAGAGAGGTTGTTGTGATCTTTTTTGGCCATAGTATCAAAAGATGAAATATTTTATCAAGTTGCCTTCATCGCCAGGATGCTCGACAGCGTCGGGAATTGGGACGCGGTCGCAGTCTTCTGCGAGGCAGTAGTCTCGCGGAAGGAGGCCGCGGAGCGCGTGCGCGAAGAGCGTCTCCTCGACGACGCGAACCGCCGTCGGTGATTGGGGCAGCGCAGGCGCAGACCGATGGCCTCCCCGAGGGGGGGACGTCAGTCAAGGGTACTCCTCAGGGGGTATTCCGTCGGATCAACCACTGACGTCAAGTCACTCTGCTCCGGTGGTCGGTTCAACGACGAAGGCGACGTGTCACGGGTGGGTTACGAGTGTGCATGCTAACGCCCATCTGTCGCCCCGGACGGAGTGGTGCGAGGAGCGCGCCGACCGTAACCAACCCAAAAAAAAAGTGGTTTATTAAAATTGAACTAAGTACAACGTGACGATTTTTACTGATAGGGCCCCATCAAAAGAACTTGCCACGGGCCCCAGGTGGTGTAGTTACGCCACTGTTAGCGGCGTTTCAAACCGGACAATAGGCAATATACATGATTTTTTTTAAACGTTTCTACTAGTTATTACATTACTAGAAATAAATATAACACATCCAAAACATAAACCATTACGCTAAAAAAAATAATTAAAAATCGCTATCATTTTTGGGCGATGTAAACGCGGCTACTTTGGCGCGCATATTCTGTGACGTCAGAGTACTCGCACAAGTTGCTAGGGCTGTTGATATTTTTAATAATATCGTTTTTCGACATATCGATATTTACAATGTATCAATATTGGGGTTCGATATATCGATATTTTGACGTGACAACGTCTTATAATTCGATGGAGCCGGCTGCACACACGAAAAGACATGACGTGTGCGCCGTTACCTCGCTCTGAGGCGTTCCATTTAAGGCTTCATTCATACAAAATATCTATCAAAGAAATAAAATTAAAATTTTCTTTTGAAAAATGAATCCATTCCATCAGTATTTTCTTATGACGTTGTCACGTTCAACTATCGTCAGTAAACCGACTTTACAGACAATCGATTTTTTTTATTATTATTACGATTGTTAAATATGTTATATCTTATTTACCTTGCAGCTTTTATTCCTCCGAGTTCAACAGACGTTAAATCTGAATTAGACGCTAAATACGTTGTCATCATATACACATCTATTTTAGGAAGATTATCTGACTGTACTTTGACGAAACCGGTTTCAGGCATTGTATTAAGTCTTTTATTCACAAAGATTAATACTTGAGCACAGAAAACTAACAACTTGTTATGAAATAACTGGGAAACAATACAAAATAATCACTAGAAACATACAAACAATAACTTGATATCAGAAGGAGGGCTGTTGATAAAATATTGATACGTCGAATTATCGATATTATTATTTAAAAATGTCGATATTTATAGTCCATAAAATATAGCTTGATCTTTGTGACAGATGTCAATGAAACGAACGAAGTAAGTTTGAACGAGCGAATTGTTTACAATTTCATTTTGTATCAAATATATTTTCATTCTTTTCGTGCCAGTTTTATTGCAGCTGAATTGCAATATCATATGAATATAAAAATATTAATATTTATGCTTAAAATGTACCTCGTAAGTACTGAAATACCTAGTAAACATTTTATACATAAATGACGCTTACTGTTATGAACAAATTATGTTTACCAAAGTTGCCGACTAAGCGTAAACCCCCATCACTTCAATACTCTTCAGAAACATATATAAGGACAATATGAGGGCTCATCAGAGTCCGAGTCAGAGTACAATTTTACAGTGCAGTACAGTTCATAATAATTTGTATCTTTTTATATCCAATATAATTTAGCAGTATAAAATTGTTTTTTAAAAAGGACCTACGGAGTGCCATCCTAAAAATCTGGTGTCAGAAGTGGTATATTCCAGGAATTCGAATACTGGAATAAATAGGTGTAGGCGTCGCGAATTCGTTTCCACTCGTCTGCACCCTAATATACGTTGGCTCCGTATCTAAAGGTCCACAGTGAGCAATAGTCAACCGTAAGTCTTGGGCCCCCTGATTGTCCAAGCCGCGCTACGACCTCACACGTGATCGATGATAAGCCTCCGCTGCTAAGCGCGAGCCCGCATCACCCCGAACAGTTACTGCTACCCTGTGGTCGACGATAAGCCTCCGCTGCTAAGCGCGAGCCCGCATCACCCCGAACAGCTGTTACTACCCTGTGGTCGACGGTAAGCCTCCACTTACACGTGTGAGCCCGCATCACAAGATTATCTGTAGATCATCTACAATAGATCGACTCTCACCCATCATCAAACACGTTGTATAAAATTACAACACATTTAAGAACATAGCCGCAACAGAACGACGAGCGTCCCTGCAATACGATTCCTTGAATCGCCAGGCGTCCGGCGTTGTCCACATCGCGCACCTGCACAATTACGTAAATTTCCAAGTATGTTGGCGAGTACTGTTGCTGTGTCGCTGTTACTGTGAGTTTATGCAAATAATATTCTTTTTTTATTATAAAGTGAAAGTGGATCATACTTATCAAATTTTGTGAAGTGAATATATCCAATCAATTTATACATAACCATAATAATTTATACACATTAATATTTTTATTTACAACTTATACAATTGTCATTTATTTTTCGTGCTATTTTATAATTTTATACTTTTATATGTGCATATTTTCTGATGTTCTGTAGTATTTTACAACAATAATAAAAGGAATTTAATGCCTCTAAAAAAAGAAATTAGCGAAGAAATAGTGTCTTCACATTCTAGCAGTTCGTCTGAGGATAGCCCACTGCCTAAACAAAAACCCAAAATGGCAGATAAAATTACTCTTTCCGTTCTCACCAAATTTATCAAACCTTTCAACGGGTCTCGAGAACTTTTACCGGCATTTTTAACCAATTGCGAAAATGCATTTCTGTATTTCCATTTTTTATTTTCATTTTTGTATTTCCTTAGCGACTACAGAACAACGGAATGTGTTATGTAAATATATCATCTCGCAATTAGAAGGCAAAGCACAATTAGCTTGTTGTTTAAAGCAATTTAATAACTGGACAGAAATTAAGCAATTTTTAAAAGACACATTTGGCGAGAAAAAGCACTCCACTCATTTATTAGTGGATTTACAAAACTGTAAACAATTGCCGTCTGAAGACGTGATGCAATTCTCGTTACGTATAGAATCTTGTTTAACTAGATTACAATCTGACATCCATTATAGCTGTGGTAATGACAAAGAACTTATAGGCCGAATTGCCGCAATGGAAGACTTGGCCCTTAATACCTTCTTATTAGGGTTGAACTCTAATTTCTCACACATAGTGCGTTGTAGGAATCCTAAAACCCTTTCTGAGGCAATAACTCATGCCATTGAGGAAGAAAAATTATTTAAATTAACTAAATTATCCACCAAGTCTATTAAACAATGCAATATTTGTAATAAAAGCGGTCACAACGCTTCCGAGTGCTATAAAAATAAAAACGCGCATTCTTCTCGTAATTTTCAACGAATTAACTCGATAAATAATGAACAAAATTCGTTTAAACAAAATAATTATAATTCTAACTATAATCCTAACAAAATATGCGCTTATTGTAAAAAGCGTGGTCATTTAATAAACGAGTGTCGCACACTTAAGGCTAAAAATTATAATTCGTCGAACATTTCTCGTAAGGTGCACCGGCACCGAACAATGACATTCCAAGCGACAATCGCTCTAATGTCCACCTTATTGACACGCCTTGTAATGACGATAATTTAAACTAAATACGGTTTCGACGCCGTGTCTGTTGAAACCACACAATAATAATTTTAATGACACGAATAATTTTATTAAGCCCTGTGTTCCTAAATTTTCCTCAACACAGGTTAGCGCAAATACAGAGACTACATGTCCTTCAAACTGTGTTCCTAAATTTTCCTCAACACAGGTTAGCGCAAATACAGAGACTACGTGTCCTTCAAACTGTGTTCCTAAATTTTCCTCAACACAGGTTAACGCGAATGAAACTTTTAATAAAAATATGAGTTTAAATTTTAAATACGATTCCTCACCTCGCGAAATGACGAGTTCTTTTTCTAGGAATTGTTCAAATGAAAATACATTTACCATTAATTATATAAATAATAAAGTTTCTTTACCTCATGTTTATTTAAAAACAAATTATAATACCCAGCCATTGTGCTTTTTAATAGATACTGGTTCTACAATTTCAATTGTCAAACATTCCAGTTTACATGATAAACCAGAGCTTGATTCTGAGGTTATAAAACTTAAAGGTCTAAGTGACAACGACTCTTATTGTAAATCTCTTGGGTAAATGATTTTCAAGTTCAATTAACTCCATTAGAGCTTCCTCTCTATTATGAAGATAAAAATTAAACGGAACTCATTTATCATTTAAATTCTACGACTAAAGATCGCTCTCAAATGGTTCTTAACCAAATAAGATGCTCTCACTTAAACCCACAAGAAAACAAAGCCTTAATTAACTGCATCTCTAAATACACTGATATATTTCATCTTGATGGCGAAGATTTGACTTATACAAATGTTATTAAACATTCTATTAATACTGGCAATGCTGCTCTTATTCATGTCAAATCATACCGTTTCCCTGAAATACATAAAAATGAAGTCGAAAATCAAATAAAGAAAATGCTGGACCAGAACATAATTCGCCCTTCTACTTCTCCTTGGAATTCACCAGTCTGGGTGTTCCCTAAAAAGCTAGATGCTTCCGGCAAAACTAAGTGGCGAATAGTTATTGATTATAGACGATTAAATGATGTCACAGTTTCAGAAGTTTATCCTCTTCCTCTCATAACAGATATTTTAGACCAGTTAGGTCATTCAAAGTATTTCAGCACGCTTGACCTTGCGTCAGGATTTCATCAGCTGTTATTAGATCCCAAGGACACAGAAAAAACGGCATTCAGTGTTACTACAAACAGTATCTCAGGTAAGTTCGAATTTACGCGTATGCCCTTCGGATTAAAAAATGCACCTTCGACATTTCAGAGAATGATGAATTTAGTTCTTTCTGGCTTACAAGGGTTACATTGCTACGTATACCTTGATGACTGTATTATATACTCTCATGACCTTGAATCTCATATAAATAAATTAGAAACTGTATTCTCAAAATTTAGAGAAGCAAATCTAAAGTTGCAACCTGACAAATGTGAGTTTTTACGAAAAGAGGTTGTTTACCTAGGGCATATCATTACAGATAACGGTGTATCGCCCAATCCAGATAAGGTCAAGGCTATTTCCCAATTCCCAACACCGAAAACTCCAAAAGATGTTAAATCCTTCTTAGGATTAACAGGTTACTATCGTCGTTTTATACAGAACTTTTCACATATAACAAAGCCTCTTACATCACTATTAAAAAAGGACGTAGATTTTCATTGGCACTCTGAACAAGAGCATGCCTTCAATATGCTTAAAGAAAAGCTTATTTCAGCTCCCTTACTACAGTATCCCGATTTTTCTAGACCGTTTATTGTAACAACAGACTCTTCAAATTATGCCGTAGGCGCAATCTGTCCCAAGGTGAAGTTGGCAAAGATAAGCCAATTGCATATTCCTCACGAACCTTAAATAAACGCGAAGGAAATTATTCAACAACCGAGAAGGAACTTCTTGCTATCATTTTTGCTGTTAATACATTCAGGCCCTATCTTTATGGTTATAAATTTAAGATCGTCACAGACCACAGGCCTCTAACCTGGTTATTTAATGCTAAAGATATGGGTGGACGTCTCTTAAGATGGCGTTTAAAGCTCGAAGAATATAATTACGAGATTATCTATAAACCGGAGAGAGTAAATAGCAATGCTGATGCATTATCCCGTTATCCGGTAAATGCTGTAACTACTAGAAGTTCTAGATTGAATTCAACTACTTATAAACAATACTTTAAAATACAATTTACAAAAAATAACCTTGATTACGATACGAAAATTATAGAGCATAATCAAAGTTTGCATACTTCAAAACAAAAGAGTATTGCTTGTCCAGTTTCCTTAGACTTAGATTATTCAATGCCGCATTGTGAACAATTATTGGCAATGCTTGAAGACTCTGAAGAGTTTCGCGCCAGTGAACGCGAACCAGATACTATACACAAAATGAATTCTAAGAATAACAAAATTATTTATTTTATGTTTACAAAAATTCATCATTTTGATGAAACGAGTTATAAGATAATTTACAATTTATTAATTAAACTAAGAGATGAGATAATTTCTCAAAATGATTATGTTAAGGAACTTGCCTTAGCAGATTTTTCTGAACCTTTTATTAAATTAAGTTATGTTAAAATTTATAATATGATAGCATATGTTTTCCATAGTACTTCCTTTCATACAACACCACTCCTCATTGTACTACAAATTACACACCATTTGAATTATTATTCGGTTTTAAACCTTTTATTCCCAGTAGTGTTTACGAATCAACCGATGACACTACTTATCAAGAATACATTTGTGCACTTCAATATAGAATGAAATATTCACGCGAAAAAGCTATTGAATATATAAATAAGAGCAAAGAATATTCAAAAAATTATTACGACTCTAAATCGAAATCTATAACCTACAAAACTGGTGACTTAGTATACTTAAAACACCATCAAAGGTCTCGAAAGGCACTGTCTCCCGTGTAGAAAGGGCCATACAAAATAATGAAAACCCATAGCAAAAATAATGTCACTCTCTGTGTTAATAGAAAGCACATAAAGTATCACGTTAATGAAATAAAACCAGCGTGAACTATATTTGTTTCAGATGTTTCGTGCATCCAAGCATTTCGGCACCGATAGAACCGATTCTGCATAGTCCAGGAATATATTTTGATCCAACTTCCATCGTCTATTTCTAAAACGATTATTGGAATATCATAACTTCTGTTGAAGTCATACCGATTAAACCTTATATGGAAAAGATTGAAAAATCTATTAAAAATATATCGGATTTTTGCGAAAAAGCTCGAAATTTAGTTAGTGACTTTAATTTAGATTGTAAAGATATTATTAATCCTTTAGAAATATTAATTAACTCTAATAATCTTAAGATTAAATCCTTATCTCATTTAATTTCTCATAATCGAGAAAAACGTGCTCTCGAATTTGGAGGAGAAATCCTTAAGTTCTTCTTTGGAACATTAGATGCCGATGATGCAAGAAAATATGATAAAGCCATTAGCTCATGTGAACAGAATGAAGAGCACATATACTCTTTAATGAAAGACAATATTCACATTGTCAGATCTACAATTAATAATTTTAATTTATCTATACAAAAATTAAATGATAACGAAAATAAACTTAATACTCAAATTGAAAAACTTAATTACATACTCACCTCTAATACTAAAACACACACTAATCTTATTAATTTAGAACGATTCAACTCAATGTTTAATATTATAGAAGGATCATTATTATCCATTTCTAATATCTTAGATACAATTTTAAACTCCATTTTGTTTGCTAAGGCAAATATTCTTCACCCATACGTTATTACTCCTACAACATTATACCGGGAATTATCAAAAAATTACCAATCGATGAGAACCTCCGAGTTCCCAATATCTTTATCTCTGCAAAATATACACACTATAATAGATTTAGCAAAACTAACGGTTTATTTTTATAACAATAAATTAATATTTATTATTCAAATACCTTTAATAAAGCCTGTTAAATTCAATCTTTATAAAAGTTTCCCATTACCAACTCCACGAGATCATTTAACATATTATGTTTTAATACATCCTTCAAAACCTTACATAGCAATAACGGATGATAGATTAAGTTATACTTTATTAGATAGCATTAGTGAATGTCAAGAAGTCAATAAAGACTATATTATTTGTCCTTTAACATCAATTCTGTCAACTATCAGTAACCCTACATGTGAATCTAAACTATTAACAGAAGCAACCTTATCGCTTCCTGATAATTGTGAATCTAGAATTATTTATGGTAATATAGATATATGGCAAAAGTTAAATGATAACAAATATGTTTATGTGCAATCTAAAGCCAATAGGTTAACGTTAAAATGTAAAAATAATATTACTGATTATGTTTTACAAGGAACAGGAATCCTGTCTATCGAATATAACTGTGTAGCTTACTTTGAAACATTGCAATTTTATCCATTTAACAAATATAAATTAACTGTACCAAGTCAAATAAATTTAAGCTTTGATTTGACTTTAGATGATTGTTGCAAATACAATCTAATTAATACAAGCTCTTCTCTTCTTAATCCAATAACCTTATCTCATGTAGATCTAGAATCATTAAAATTAGCGTCACATAAATTAGATCATTTAGAAAATGAAATTGATGATAGTCAAAATCAATCCCATATTCTGAGATATGGAAATTACTATTCAGGACTAACTTATGTAATAATTTCAATAATTTTTATTTATTTAGGATACAAAGTTTATAAGATGTTTTTGCAATAGAAACTCATCATGCTGTATCCAAATTTACAACCAATGTTACAATACAAAAACTAATAGAAACAAAAATGATGTTAGAACCTCAATTGAACTTACTAAAATTGCAGACGACTTAGAAGATGATAAGATATCCATTAAAAGCCTTCCAAATGTAGAAATCGATAAGAATAAAGTTAAATTCAGGCAATTTCATAAATCAAAAAGAAATCTCGGTAATTTCTAGTTTTACTTTAAGATTTATAGTTATTAATCAATATTACTTGTATTTTTCTTTCTATTAATTTACGACTTTATGAAGTTATTTTATTGTATTTTGTAAGCCTTTACATAATGATAATATTTCTTAAATAATGGTTAATATTTAAGTTTGTATTTTATATATCATAAGAAACTGAGTTTTATTTTTCTTTGTCAATTATTCCATTAATATCTTAAATACTACTTAAAATAATTTAACGTTTATTTTTCTTAAATATTATCTTCAATTGCTTCGCTTTATTATTAAATAATTTAAATAAAGCTCAGTCTAAAGGGGGAGATGTTATGAACAAATTATGTTTACTAAAGTTGCCGACTAAGCGTAAACCCCCATCACTTCAATACTCTTCAGAAACATATATAAGGACAATATGAGGGCTCATCAGAGTCAGAGTCAGAGTACAATTTTACAGTGCAGTACAGTTCATAATAATTTGTATCTTTTTATATCCAATATAATTTAGCAGTATAAAAGTGTTTTTTTAAAAAGGACCTACGGAGTGCCATCCTAACATCCTACGCACGTACAAGTTCATACTGGACTGAAAATAAAAAAGAGATGTGACAGTTGATATACGTAAATCGATAACCGATCTTTATTAAATTATTCATAAAAGAAATAAACCCAATACAGTACCTGTATAAAACTTTCAACATATTTTTTACAATTAAAATAAAAGGTAGCTTGATCAGCTATATTTTATGGACTATAGGCATTTTTGATAATTAAAAATAATTATTAAATAATGATAAAATTAAAAAATAATTGTATAGATACGTTTTTAAGCAATAAAGATTACAAATAAAAATAAATATCTGGTTGACTGAGCTTCACTCGGAATATTTTTGTCGAATTTATTTAGATATATATTAATAAAAAATAAATAATGAAAAATATATAAAAATTACAAAAAGAGAATAATAATAACACTGAGATTCGAACCGACGCTGTTTGAATGTCAACAAAATCAAAATTAGAACCTGTCAACTTCCCATCTGAGCTATCGTAACTCATGACGTTGACAACGAAATTTGAATTCATATTCTTTTAAAATCTAATGTCATTGTTTTGCTATAAATACGGACAAAACAACATTATATATAAATAAAACCTAGCTAGATCGATTTTTTGGACCCGAAACCTCTGGTATGCCAAGTTTCACCAAAATCGTTGGAGCCGTTTCCGAGATCCTGAATATATATATATAAGAATTACTCGTTTAAAGATATGAGATAAGATTTGTTCATTTTGGAGTTTCGTGCCTATTCCCCAATAATGACCAACTTGGACTGCGTTTACAAACGTACAGCTGATTATAGTGGTAAGTAATTATAAGTAATCATATAAAACATATTAAAAAGCATTCAATATATCCTAAAAGGTGATATTCCGAATGGTAATTGTAATTATTCTACTTTTAGCTTTCATTTTAAAGTTAGGATTATGTAAACAAAGAAAGTGGTGTGTATAGCGTAACTAAATCATTTTGAGACTTTATCAGTTACAAAATTATATTGGTCGATAACAAATTTGAAACATATTTGTTTATGAAATTTTAAAAGCCTATTGGGCTTTAGCCTATTAGGTTAAGAGACTCATTGGCTATTAAGGGTATGTACCTTTACTTCGTATTGGTGTTACTGCCAATGCAAAATTTGAGACAGCACTCTTAAATTAAAAAAATGTCGCTCTTATAGACTTAATGATCTGTTTAAGAGCCTAGCTTTTTTTCCAAGTTAGTTCTGGAAAATGGTGTGTGGAACGTTCTTGTAGTTTTGTGCGAACCGCGTAAACGCGTTAATCGTCCACCTCGTTCCTCGTACGTTAGCCGGGTGTATGTTTAGCTCTTAGTCGTATTTTACGACACACATGAGCAATGAAATGAATGGATTGGTAGTATTCGCAGCCACCATCGTTTTCGATAGGGTGATGCGGTTAGCGGCAATAGCGAAACAAACTATTTTAGACAATTTTGAAGAGGAATTCTGTACAGAAGAGGGGATTAAGAAAAAAGCACAATAATCAGATAATCTTTCTAAATAAACGTTTATGATGACAACGTATTTTGCGTCTAATTCATGTCTACAGAATTCAGACTTTTTATTAAGTGCAGTTTTAATATTATATTGTTACATAGAAACAATTAAAATATTTATAATAAGCTATTCCATTAAAATAAGTGAATTTTACTCTCCTTTTTTAATTTTCAGTAACTTGTGAACTAAATATCTCCGTTGACCTCGACTCGTACGCTGACGTCACATAAGCGCGCTAAAATAGCCGCGTTTAAATCGCCCAAAAATTATAGTGATTATAATATATTTTTTTAGCTTACTTAATACTTTATATTTTGAATGTGTTATATATATTTATTGTAATGCAATGACTAGTAGAAACGTTTGAAAAAAAAATCCATGCATATTCCCTATTGTCTGCCGATATATGAAAACTGTTTGAAAAAGGTCACCCTAAGTGTTATAAAGCTGCAAAGTCCCATCTTCTGAAAGTTGAAAGAGCTCAAAGAGCTGTTTTGAAGATCAGTCAAAGTCTTCACTTCTACTATTCCACCACGGAACTCTACAAGCAAACGAAAGTACTAACTGTTCGACAACTATTTATTCTACAAACGGTTGCTAAAAAACACTCACAAACAAAATATGAACCTTTAAAGTTTATTTCAATACGTAGAAAAGATAGGATATGCACTATTAGTGTGCTCAATACCAGCTTCTCTCACCGATTCTTTATGTATCAAGGCAGCAGCTTGTACAATAAAGTTAACAAAATATTATCGATTTACTCTATGACAAAGTCAAAATGTGTCAAAGTGCTAAAAGAATGGCTTCAAAAATTAGATTACACAGATACAGAAAACTTACTACACTAACAGGAACACACTTACGCACTCGTTCATCCAATCTCACATTCTTACTCGCTGCCTCTCATAAACTGACACCTCTACAATACTCACACACTCACGCAGCATGCGCTTACGCACGCTCACCCGCCCGATAACTCACACACAACACACTCACACACAACACACTCACACACAACACACACACATAAATATACGCTCGTGCAATTGTACTTGCAAACTATTAATATAATCATGATTTTGTAAATTGAAAACATATATTCTATTATTTTTTAATTATCCTTTTTGTTCATTCTTTGTTACCTTATATAAAAAAAAAATGTAAATTTGGTTTTAGTATCTATTTGGCTACTATTCTACTGCATTAAGTTTTTCGCTGGCCGGGGTGAGGACCTGGTGATCTGTAATACAGGTATATCCCACTTCAGACACCAGTTCCTTACATACAACCAACATGTTCATTAGCATAATTTCTTGTTCTATGTAACACCTGATTTGTAAGGAGTAATAAATAAATATTATTATTATTATTTTAATAATCTTATACCCTATTAATAGTTTCCCAGGAGTTTGCTGTTGTCAATTTTCTCGCTGATCCTTTAGCCGGTTTTGGTAGAATGGTTACACAATATATTCTTAGTCTGTCATCACAAGGTAATCACAATCGAATCACCTCAGCTAATATATACTTCGTTAATGGGCGCAAACCTTTTCCACAATAGAATGGTAAACCTACTAAAAACCACGATAGATCGCTATTACGCAGTTTTGAGTTTATTCTTTTGCATAGATGATACATATATACACTTAAAATATCCCTTGTCCGTCTTTTACAACGACGGAAAAAGCAACAATATGAACTTTAAAATTATTGACATCCAAAGTAAATGTTTTTGTGAATATAATTAAATTTAACAATTTGCTTTAATAATATATTTCTTGAAAGTAGGTTACATAATGAGGCCCAAAGGAGCAGACTGTGCTCGTCGTGAGACAATCCGAAGCACGGAAATCCCTAAAACAGGTGTAACCGATGTAGCACCTTAAAGTGGCAATGGACTGATCGTATTGGAGAAAAAGGTTCTCGTGTTGGACGATGCCGTGTAGAATGCCTTCTCAGCAGTTTAATCGATGACCTGGAAAAAGCTTTGGGAGTCGTTAGATATGGGCGACACAAGACCATACGGTATAACGAAATATGAGGCTGTTCAAGTTTTCATTATTTCAGCTCATATACGTCCCACTAGTGGGCTCGAGCCTCCTCCATACTAGGAGGGAAATTGACCTTACTATACCATGCTGGTCAGACAGTTTGATATATGGTTTAATTTCGAGTTTTCCTTCTCTTGCATTGATGTTATATGCATATTTTATCCCTTAGTCGTCTTTTAAGACATCCATAGGCAAGATATGGAGTGGTGAATTGTATTCTTACTCCATCACCACATGGAAAATTCAAGTTTAATTTGTGCCCAAATATATCCCCCTATATTCCCCTTGTGGGGATGGGATAGAATAGAATCGTTGTCACCCCTTACTTTGGGAAACGTAAGAATCGGCAAAGGATTTCACCAGGATAGTGGGCAGCAGCTATTTTCTTGGAAGCTTATAACGCCTACTGGGACCGCTAATTAGTATTGCCCAAATGCAAGACCAAGACGAGACTTGGACCAGTCTTGGTATTGGTTTTGCAACATCACACCTGGTTTCGTCTTAGTCTTATTCTTGCAGGAAGAGTCTCGCAAAGTCTTGCAGTTAGAATAACTCAACAGTAATTTATCATAGAAGTGAAAAATCTAACCAAATTAATAAAATATCATCCATCTACCAGCCTATCGCCGTATCGAATACCCTAATGCAACCCTTACCACATTACTTTCCTCCTAACGAGACACTTGTGTTACACAAATTGAAGTTTTAGTGTAATTTTAACATTGTTTTCTTCACTATATGTAGTTGGTTATACACAGTTCTAAAGCCTTAAGTGCCGCAATTCAGATGATCTCAAACATAAAGAAAACCCCTTATTTTCGTGATGTTAAGAATTTTTTAAGGTCTAACTGTAGAATCTGTCGTCTGACTCAATCAATTTACTCATCAAGATAAATCAAATGAGCCCAAACTCGATGGGGTTGCGTCGTTTAATTACGGAGTTCATATAGCCACTTTCCAGGTCCATTATCAGATCAGTTCTATGTCACAATAATATTGCATTGTTATCCGATTTATACATGCATGCAAAATTTCAGCTCAATCGGAAACTGGGAAGTGGATCAAATTTAATTTGCAAGATTTGATTACAGACAATGGAACAGGTGAAACTAAATAAAAGCTTGTAAAAATTGGAGAAATGTCTGATTATCATCGTGTTTCCCTTTTGATGAGATTTACGTTGTGGCTGACAGTTTGGTTGAAGTTATTTAATTTTTGAAGTGAAACTTCTTTAGAATCGTTGTGATTTCAAACCCGATGAAACGAAAAAGCGAGTCGATAAAAACACAAACACGTAAATGAGGAAGAATAAAGGATTGAGTCGGCGAGAGAATGAGATAAAGGATGGAGTATGAAGAATGAAGGATTATGGATAAAGGAGTTTCACTTCTGATATGCGTACTTTCACACATTCTTTTTTTTTATCGGTTTCAGTTATCCGATATTTTAGGTTATAGTTACGAAACCTCATAACATCTGTAATTTAAATGATGTAGATATATGTAGGCACTCTAAAGGACTTGTTAGACGATTTGAAATGTAGCTACATGTTAGGAAAGAAAAGGTGACTGAAATTAAACTCGATTATTCGAAACAGTATTTATTGTGGGGTTAAATAATTGTATTACGAAATATTTGAATTACAATATACTTAAAACTAGTAAATTATTGTATAAAAATTAGCTATATAAATCTCACATACGTAATTGAATTCATTGTACTTTTATGAATTTGGGCACAATATTGTAATATCTACAATGGTAGTTATCTGAGTTCATAAAATGTAAGGCGAATTTTAGGTTGAAGACAAATGTTCCACAATAAACCGGGGATGATGAGCTAACCATCGATCTGATAATTGAACTATTGGATTATGTGTCACAATAAACTTGAAGCAAGGTCCAGATACGTTTGAAATTACGCCTTAAAATAGAAAGCCATTAAGTATAAGCAAAATTTTCTAAGTTGATAAAGATGACTAAACGGCCGTTCTTAATAATTGAAGAGATATCTCTCTAGAGAACGTTTTTTTCGATTAGCTGGACGACGGGTACGCTTACAATAGCACATAATTTGACCGATTATACCATGTTGGTCACACGGATTGGGTTTTATTTAAACTTTACCTTCTTTAGTTGTCATACGCATTTTATATCCCTTGGTCGTCATTTTCGACAGCCACGAGCGAGGTGAATAGTATTCACACTCCGTCATCACACGGACTTTGGATACGTCTTAATTAGTTCAATTACTTTTGCCTGATGACGAGAACGTAAAGTTTATTTAATAGTTTTTTTTTTCGTTTGTGTCGTAATTTATCTACATTTATAAATTTATTCAAACCATGCAACTGTTACTAATAGTTTAAGTTTCCTCTCTTGCCCGTACAAGTTATATTAAATATGCAAATATATTATTAAAAACGACCGTCATAGGAAAGAAAATAACATATTTATATCATTTTAGAAGAATAAAATATAAATCTAAACGTTACTGTGGACTATTTGCGTCGGTATTCGTAACGTTATCGAGCACAATTGTAAGAATTTAAAGTACCCCTATCGCCCGATAGAGGCGCTGTTCCAAAACCCGTATAAAAAGTCTCGTCAATGATACGAATACTGTGATATAAAACAACTATTCGCGCTAAGCCCACTGAACGCACGAAACAAAGTTGTTCATGGAATCTATATTTAATGAATAGCAAAAACGATTTAGTATTCTTATTGTTAAAATCTAAACACTAATATAATTGTTAAGATACAATAATAAAAATTATTATTAAAAAGAGATAATTATTGCAAGAGTATGATCGTAAGGCGGTATTACATTTTAATAAAAAGTAAAATTTATAAGGCCGCAGTGATTACAATATTTAGGATATCACTAATTATTAATGGATACAATATAAACAATTCTAAAATAAATGTCAGCATTAAATCAGAGTTATTTAAGAGCGAAAGGTTCTAATGTACCCATATGACGTGACCATTTTACAATTTTCAACAAACACCCCAGTGGCCATACGTAGCTAAGAATTAATATTGCTCAAGCGTGGTATTTTTGAAGAAATAAAACTGTTCACATAATATAGGTACGTTAACTTATCAGTTTTTATTTATGTAAAATAATGACTTGCATCTGAAAATATTCTATTCGACGCTTGCCAAATTGGAAAGTAATATTTTCATAAAGAATGCTCAACGATTATTCTCCAATAAAATTTATCACCAAAAATTTGTTTAAATACTATTACGTCCGTGAATTTCTGAGATATCTTATCTGACTATGGACAGAGCCGGATTAACCTTATCAGGGGCCCCTAGGCAATGCAATTCTCGGGGCCCCTAGGCAATTAAATTCTCGGGGCCCCTTTTCTTTACCCTTTACTTACTTTTTAAAGTATCCTATTACAAAAGTCCAGTCGATCAGATCGACTTCTATATTATTCTGTTACTTCAATCGCTTATGGCAACAACATACCTTATCACCTTGATAATTTGGACTTACTTATAACTTATCACCTTGACTTGATGCTATAGCACCACCGCACGTGCCTGACTCATTTCTTTTTAATTTTATTGAAATTATCTTAATGAATAGGTTATAGTTGTAGTTAAATGATGATCCAGGTCTCATGATGAGAGAAATGAGACTTTAAAAAAAAAGTTCAATGAAATGAATTGAATTTTTCTTGGTGCTTGCTCGGGGCCCCTATTCAATGAGGGACCCCTAGGCAGTTGCCTAATCCGCCTTATGGATAATCCGGCCCTGACTATAGACAAATTTAACAGGAGACAAATATTATTGAACTCGCGTCATCGTCGCCGAACGCTTTCCATGAGCCAGGTCCACATTTGATTTAAGAGCTATTCGATCAACGCGTAGTTAAATAATGGCGCAAAAAATCGGCAAAAATATTAGGCGTCAGAAATTCATGGACGATATTGTTTCGGATTGCGTTATATTATTAATATCGTAAACTATATAATTTTCTTACCCACGGGTGTCGTAAAAGACGATTAAGAAATATAATATCGAGTTAACATCAATGCAAGAAAAGGCAAACTCGAAATGAATCTCTATGTCAACACGTCTGATCAGCTTGATATAGCAGGTACGAGCCCAGTAATGGAACGTTATGAGCCGAGATGATGATGAAAACCAAAAAAAACCCTTAATTAAATCCCTCTTCTTTCGAATTTCAGAGCGATAAAGTAGCAGTGTGGAGTGGTAGTGGATTTAGGAGTGGTAGGACCACGCTGTCGACAGTTATCAGTCTACAGCCACGGGCCGGTCCGTCCGGGGCAGTACCACTCTCGCAGAAAATCGACGTCTGAGTAGTAGCGATTTGTTACTGCGCTTCGTTCGGTGAGCGAGAGAGCCGGAAGCCCAACTTTCTGAAGGTGTTTGCGTGTGGAGGGTTTTGGTGGTGGCCTTGGTATCACCGAGCCTCAATGCACGCATTCACACTGCCTTCACTTTCTTCGCGGTAGGTAGCGGCCTTGTAAAGGTCCATGAGCGGCAGCAACACTTACCATCAGGTGTACTGTTTGCTCATTTGCCACCGTATGCAATAAAAAAAAAGCAGGCAGATATTCTATCTATACTTTTATACTAATACAGTAAAACCCGTTTATGACGATTTCGCAGGGACCCGACCAAAAACGCGTCTTAGGCGGGAAAGAAAAACGTGCCATTTTTATTTATTATAGTCTATTATTATTTTGAATACCTACGTATTGAATTTAATATTTAAAAATTACCTAAAATAAAATGTTGTTTATTATTATTACGTTACTTAAAGTAATGATTTATTTTAGTTTGACAAAAGATTTTGAGGCATTAGTAATTACAAGATTTTCAACGTAATTTAATTTTCGCAGTGCGTGACTTCGCTTTGATTCAAAGAAGTTACATTGCGTCTTAAATCATTAACTGCTGATAATCCCTGGGCGTGTGACAAAATCGGAGTTGACTCATCTTCTTCTTGGTCATTATCACTTAGGGTCGCTTGACAGTCCGCACTTCGTCATCGTCAGTCGCTGGCCGCTGCCGTAAGGGGTAATATGTTTATTTGAGTGGCCACGTGTTGGCGTATTAAACGGGATGACGAATCGTATTAAGCGTTAAGACATGTATGAAAACATGTCTCAAGTGATCGTATTAAACGGGTTCTACTGTATATAAAGTTGCAGTTTGTTTGTTCGAACGCGCTAATCTCAGGAACTACTGATCCGATTTGCAAAATTCTTTCAGTGTTATTATCGAGGAAGCCCATTTATCGAGGAAGGCTATAGATTTTTATCATTACGCTAAGACTAATAGGAGCGGAACACCAATGAAGAGTGTTTCAAAATCAGTTAATTTTTCGTTTAAGAGGTGCGCTGCGTAAACAGTCAAGGTTTTGCAAAAATCATGTGTGATAGAATCGTATTATTTAAAAATATTTTTACCTTCTACTTAAAACAAAGTCGCGGGTTACTACTAACTAAAGTTAGCGTTAGCCCAAAGTAACTATTCCACGCGGACGAAGTCGCGGGTAAAAGCTAGTTATCTGATAACTGGGCAAGTGTTTATATCGTCTTCTTAGGTTATAATTTTTTTTTTACATATAAGATCAAATCCTGTGCTAAGGCAATTATCCTTGTGTTGCGGGGGACTTTACACACATATAACTACCGGACACAAATTACATCCAGACTCGGAACAACAATTTGCGAATCGCACAAATTGTGGTCCTGCATGGGATTCGAACCCACGACACTGGCGTGGTAGGTCCATATCTTAACCACTACGCTATATGTGCAGTTACGTTGGTCAGATGGGAATTCGCAGCAATTTTTTTCGTGCTGTCCTTTTACAATACCCACGGTTAGAAAAGAGGCGACAATGCAACCTTACTCCCTTACCATATCGATAGGTATAATATTCTTCTATAGACATGTGTCCGCTATAGCGAAACATAACTGAAAACGGTTGAAATGCCTCTAATGTCGATACATCGTATCGGTATTGATATAAATAACAACGGCTATCAGTTATCTAGCAACAAACAACTGACGATGACGCGACGTTGTCAACTAACAATATCACAACAATAATCGGTTACGTGCCGTGATTCTTGTTTCGCTACGCTAGTAACCGAATGATCCCTAATAAGTCTAATAACCAAAATAATTATGCTATCTCTCTCTTTCTACGTGACTCCTGACGTACAAAACAGAGAGGGGCAGTTATTGGCTAGCGGATTAATAAACACAACATTTCAAGAAAATTTATATAAGCGAAAGACGCTCTTATTTCTATTAACGTCCGACTTAACTGTTATAATGATTAAACCGTACATTAATAGAAATAAGATCGCGATTATTTTACGCGTATTATACCGATATTCGGCAATGGTTATTCATATCGGCATTGACATCAAATAAACGGTTAGTAGGCGCTGCCAGAAATAGTCGGTAACGCACGTCTATTCTTCTAAGATAACGCAATACGTAAACAATTTAGTCGCCCGATTATAATGGGCGTGGACAACTATTGCGATGAGCGTTTCATTAACCATTGTAAATAAAACTTCATTTTATTTTGGCTTTTATCGCGTTTGCATTTGATTTTTGAAGTGAAACTTCTTTAAAATCATTGTGATTTCAAACCGGATGCAACGGAAAAAACGACAGGTAAGAGACACAAATATAAAAATGTGTAGGATGAAGCCGACAAAGAATGAGACAGAAATATATATACTATTTTATATTATTTTTAAATCCGTCTATAATTGACGGATTAAAGGATAAAGAAGTTTCACTTCTGATATACGTACTTTGCACGCACACTCTTTTTTTATCGGTTTCAGTTATCCGATATCATCGATTATTTTTTTGATTGCCCGTCGTTTTGAATATCAACAACCACAAATCAGGTAAAACCAGTTTTATTTACAACGTGTAATACTCGCGTAAACATCAGAAATAATTATGCTTAATAAACAACTTTGATACTAATACATAATAACATACATTTTCATCTATTCGTTGTAGTTTTATTTATAGATAACACATAGCATTAAGGAATATACAGACTTGGAGTTGTAGATATATAATTCTGTGTGGTCCTTGAACATAACACTGATTCATCTCGGGAAGTATAAGGTTCGTTTGTTTCTATTACGATAAATAGTTTGACCGGGCAAATCACACACTGTTGGTGTATAATGTATTTGCTTCCCTAACGTGCACATAATAATAACAAATAATATTTCTGCTTAAATTAAAATCCAACAATTGTGTTTTTACTAATATTTTGCCTAAAAATCATCAAATATATTAAAAAAAATGTTCTGTAAGTGTTATAGAAGCTATTAGACGTTGCTTCGAGCTGTCAATTCATAAATCGGTTCATATAATGCGTGTATTTAATGGTGTATTTAACAGTAAAATGGTGTGCAAAAGGTGTATAGTGCCATAATGTACAAACATTTCATATAAATAGCAATAAAATATATATTAATTTTTTAAATTTGAAATGTTATTAAAAATGTATAATTAATTAGGCTTACACAAAAACGAATCATATATTTTTACAGCCAATTATTATTTTATTGTATATTGATGTTAATTAATAATTAATATAAATTTGACATAATGGTGTGAAACTCCTATATTATACTTATTTATATACATATATGCGAATGCGCATTGGTAATAAAAGAAGACAACATTCTATTGTCAAATATTTATGTTATAATTAATTTATTTCATTTAATATAAAAATTATACATTTGAACATTTTTATTATATATGTCACATGAAATTAGAATTATAATTTCACAAAACAGCGTTGCTTAATAATTGTACTGTGAATATTTCAACTATAATATAAATTTATCTTATAATAATTTATAATATGTAAAATTTACTAAAAACCTCACTATCATTTGGTGTGTGTGTTCATAAAATACGTATATAGTATTTTATTTATTAAAAGTTGAGCTGAAAGGTAAATGGTCAGTTATCATAACAATTTTGAACTGGCAACGAATAAGTAATACATTTTTTTATCAACTGTCTCCATGGCAACTGAGCATATGGAATATAAAACTGTGTTAATTAATCGATATTTTTAAAGATGCACACCAAAAATCTGAGATTGATATGTCCGTCAATGACCCATGAAAATTGTTTCGACTTTAGAAATGCGGTCGAAATATGTGATAATTATTTTGATATGGACTCACGCCTTTATCCCCAATGAAGGGTAGGTATGGATAAATACCTGCGTTTGATGCCGCCCTAGCCGAGGTCGCGGGTGTCTGGACCGAGGAATAGTCCATCACCCGGAGAGTGGCTGACCGCGCGAGGGGGACCGACGTCCCGGGAGGGGCGTCAGGGAGGGAGAGTAAATGACGGGATAAGGGGCCGCGCACCACAAAAAAATTGATAAAACGTAAAGTTTGACAAAAAGTGTGATCGTTTTCAGGGCCACTTAGGCTGGATTCACACGGCATTGTCCTGCACGTTTTCTTTGTATTCATTATTTTAACGTACAATCACCCGGGTGTTCATACGGTAGATTTTTATTCGTGAAGAAACGGATCGCCGCAGTCTTTACACAATTGTCACAGATTCGTGTGTGACATCCATCATTGGTGGCATATTTTCGAAATTTGGATAAATTACTATGAGGATTGCCTTCAAAGCCGCTTGAGTTGCGATGCGGTTTTTATAAAGTTCCATATAGTATAGGATCCCGCTATACAACGACCTTCACCGAGATGCTTATTTAATGAAACTTATTTTTTATATAATTTAATATGTCAGTAAATATATTGCATATGGGTTGCCTAACAAATTTTAGTCCAGAGTATGATTAATTAATAATTAATAAAAAAAATTTTTTTTGAACATTGCACCGGTTTGATTATTCGACAAATTCTATACCAATCGAGAGTATGAAGCCCATAGAATATGCAAACGTTAGATTACTTATTCTTTTCCGATCACAACTCTCGGGTAGCCAGGTATAAACAGATAAATCTATACTAGCATTTTGCACCGGTCTGATCGACGTTTGCATATTCTATGGGCTTCATACTTTCGATTGGTATAGAATTTGTCTAATAATCAAACCGGTGCAATGTACAAAAAAAAATATTAATGAATCATACTCTGGACTAAAATTGTTTAGGCAACCCATATACAATATATTTATTGACATATTAAATTACATAAAAAATAAGTTTCATCAAATAAGCATCTCGGTGAAGGTTGTTGTATAGCGGGATCTTAGACCAATAGTTTTATTCCACAAAATGGGCTTCTGTTCCACTAAAGAAAATAATAATTCGTTATCTATGAAAGATTCATCAACCAATTTGAAATAACAAACACATGCGATCTCTCCAAATGACGCTGATTTACTAATCGCTTCGCTTGTTCGGTTGCTATTCGATTAAAAAGGTATGATCATCGTGCCATGTGAACGAGACAGAGTTATACTATGCGCCACTGTAAGCCGAATACGTTAAAGTTCATTCGATTTGTTTGACAAGTCCGTTGAGTATTCGTTTAAACGCATAAGCGGTGTACGATTTTTTGCAGTACAAACGACATGTGAATGGTTCTATGTAGGTACAATGTATGTGCCACTATTCATTCGTTAAGACGTATATTGCAAATAAACGTGTAGGACAATACCGTGTGAACCCAACCTTACAGATTTAAGTATCAAATATAACATAAAAATCTCATTATTATGATTAAAAGTAGTTTGATAAAACACATTTAAGATAAAATTGTTAATTTTTAAAGTTAAAATGTCGACCATTTTAAAAAATGCGTAAATGCGAGGGTTCAGAATAGTTTAAATTTAGATTTTCGTATCATCATTTATATGCTATTTCGTTGCCAATTCAATGATCTAAATTATCAATTAATTCAATTCACTCGACAAAAAAGCTAATCTAATCTTACAGTATACAATGCACTAAAGGAATTTCTATTAAAAAATGTTGGTTAGTTTATCTTAAGTACTAATCTTAATTAAGTCTCACTACTTTTCAGTAATATACTTATACCATAACATTATTCGTGAAATCGCTGACGAAGGTTAAAAAGAGAAAGAGATACAGAGGGCAACGAAAGAAAACTAAATGTTAGGTTTTTAAAACGAATTGTTTTAAAAACCTAACATTTTTACATGAATCAATTTAATTTTTACATTTTTATTATTTAATTATATTATTATATTATTATTTTATTATATTATTTGTACATAACTTTTGAGGTTTCGATTTGAATCGAGTGGTTTTTCTTTACAGTATAGCTGTTTACTGGTACACCCATGAGCAAATGCCACTTTCAAGTTTTGCGGCAAACAAAACTAAATCACATTATTATTGCTATGAGATATCTCGATCGCAAGTCATTACACTAGAGATATTTATTAAAATTATTGCTTATTTTACCAACACATTCATTGTTACTGAAATAAGTAATTTAAAAAGAAGTAAGGCTGGATTTCTTGGAGGCCGGCGGAGCCAAATGTATGACACGATGACGATGATACGTTTTGATATCATCATAAGGGCATATTTACAGGAATCATTATTATGTCCGAACAAGTCCGAATAAGGACTCAGAATTCCCAAACTTTCGAGGCACAATCATCAGTGGGCTTAGCACGAATATTTGCATTAAAGTATTCGTATCGTTATCGAGATGGATTTGTATGGGATTTGAAGCAGCGCCTCTATCGGACGATATGGGTACTATTCCAAAACCATGCGATTTGTTCTTGATAACGATACGAATACGTGAACGAAAATATTCGTTCTAAGCTCACTGTATATAATACCGATATGCATTCACGCGTAGCCCATCCAAGTCTGCCATTACCACCATTAATTAACAAAATGGTTGTATAAATTGTGAATCATCATCGCCCAACTCTTTCCCCAATTATTAGAGGTCGACGCACATTGCAAAAGTTGTCGTGGTAGTTTTATGAACAGCCGCCTGCCTGACTTGGGAATGTAACAACTGTTAATCAGGCGGCTTCATATAGCCGTTAGCCGGGTGTAGGTAAAGCTCTTAGTCGTATTTTACGACACACATAAGCAATGGGAATGGATTGGTAGTATTCGCAGCTATCATCGTTTGAAGTCAAACAGCAGGTGGTTCATTCCAGAGCTTAAACTTGTGGGGGAGAAATGAACGCTGATGACGTACAATCGAAGACAATACCATTTCCAGGTGGATATTTTGGGCAGGCTATGGCGCGATCCCATAATCCGACCTATTCCCTCCCCTTCGGCTTGGACCGATCACTGATACCGAATCCTTGACGTCCGTGGCCAGCCTGGCCGGCCAATGGGTAAAGCATATTGTGGTGTCGCGTGCTACAATGATAGAATGGAGAGTCGTACAACTCCTCAGAGCACAGAGAGATATGAAGACTCTCCCCTGCTTCCTCAACTCCAATCAACCCATAAGACTGGCATCATGGCTAATTCAAACAGCACGTCTTTGCAGCGAAGTCGAGTGTAGAGAGTGAGTGAGTGAGATGTGCGAGTTGATCTACATTCAACGTCATAATTATTATAACGTAACCCGTAAGTAGAATCTTTAAAAAACAAATTACGAAGTTAAAATTAGAGCTAATTATTTTTTTATTCGTTTGTCTCTGAACGCGTAGAAAGCCTTATCAAACTTTTAATTATTCAATGAACAGTATTCTTAATAACTACATTAATATAAGGATAGAAAATTTAAGAAATTGGAAAATACTTATCTAATTTTAAAATATCTATAGATCTTACTAAGAAAAATGTTCAATAATTGCAAAGTTTTGTTGATAGGAATACTAAAAGATATAGAGTATATTCGATATTTTGACAATTCTAGTAATAACTAGCACTAATTATTACTTTTTACGCAAACATAGCTAAGAAAAATATATATTTTTGAATATTCGAAGTAGCTCTAAGATAATTTCTGGTTAATTATTTTTAATTATTGCTTAAAAACTTGATTAAATTTTATATAATTCTCTTATTATTTATATAAATACACAGTAATTTATTGCTCGTGAGTAAATTTCGTTAGCAAATATGATAATATTTCGTACTTTTTTATGTACCAATAAGTTTAATATGATATAAAATATTGATATTTATTTAGCAGTGCGCAATATTGTTAATACGTAATATGATAATAACAATATACTTTATTGAAACTATATTACAGTGAATAACAAAGTTTAATATGATATAAAATATTGATATTTAGTAGTGCGCAATATTGTTAATGCGTAATATGATAATAACAATATATTTTATTGAAACTATATTACAGTGAATGCTAACAAATGTAATTGATCTTAATTTTATTGCTGTTCGAGATATAAATATACATAGATGGGCAATCAATGTATGATGAAATTATAGTTGCCAATACAAATAACATCGTTGAACGTATTTGGTCACTGATATTAAAAAGTAATGCACCATTGACTACATTCTTTTGTTAAATTGATATAATAATAGAAAGGTACAGAATTACGAATGAGAACCTATCCGAACAAAGGGCCGAATACTTTGGCATGTGTTAAATTATTACAATTTTTCATAATATCTATTAGAGATGTTATGAAGCTGTCGGATAACCGAAACCCTAACCAATTTAAAAATATCGACTACCGACTAACTTCCACACACATACACGCACACGCGCACGCGCACGCACACACACACACACACACACACACACACACACACACACACACACACACACATTAATTTCTACAAACTCACGCACGCGCGTACACACAAAATTAATATACGCGTTCCGTCAATAACATTGTAAGTACGTACTCGTTCAATTGTAATTATAATTATTCAGTGAACGCTTCAATATTAAAACGACTTTTTCTCCAATCAGAATCGATATCCGCAACACTTTGCTTTATAAAATCCATAAAAAATCGTAACCGGAAACAGAAACTATCGGTTAATCCGAAATCATTTTATATTCATAACATCCCTAATTTTACTAATTTGAAAAAATTGCGTTTACGTATAGAAAAAATGTATTAAGAATATATATTAAAATATACGTTAATTCAAAAGTATATCAATATAAAACACATTGGAAGAACACTCACAACAAGAAACTAACTAGTTCATTATCATAAATCTATTATCATAGGGACGGGTATTTATTTATGAGCTAAGCGTTTAAGTTTCACTAGTAACAATCTAGTTAATAGTATTAATAAGAATCTCTCACGCATGCTAGACTATTGCATGCGATAAGGTAGAATGAAAGCTATAAAGATATTTAGAAATTATTGCTCAGCTTGATAAAATCTTAGATTAACACGAGTGCGCCTAAGTTGTAAAACAGCAAGATAAAAGAGCTAAAATTCTCTTCAAAGTGCTTTCTTATTTAACGAAACGCCAATTAATGAAAGTCGTAAGTCAAAAGTTATTTTATTTTTAAAGTGATATCGTTTACAATTAAAGTTCGATAATATATATCAATGTGTATAGACGTTGAATCATATTATGGGCAAGTTCCGCGCTAATGTGCTTATCAATTTTCTAACTCTTAGAACAAGTGTATTTACTCATTCTCATGCAAAAACTAGGTCAAATGCGCCTAGGACTGATCTCAGAGGACCCGAATTTAAAGATAAATACCATCCGCTTTCGATATATGTATTAGAAATCGAATAACACAGTGTGTTATCGAGCAACAAAGTAAACACACTGCGTTAATATACATGCACATAATGTATTTATATACATGACATTATAACACAATGTGTTCACTGTGTTATTAAGTGCAGAAAGTTTAAAAGCATAGGTATAATATAGTTAATATTTCATCTATTTAATTTTCAGATTGTTTTCTAATTGACAGGACTTCATGATTAGCCATAATTTATTATTTTTTTATTATATACGAAGAATGCCCACTATTTCATAATTAAACTAACAAAATTGTTAATATATTAAAATAAATAAAATAAGCATCGTTAAGTCAGTTTTTTAAAATATGAGACATTATCAATATAAAAAAGTTAATATGTTTTAAACATTTTCGTCTTGTAGTTCAAAACACATAGATAGGAATTGCAAGCATCCAAAATGTTCTAAGACTCGCCTTATTAACCGGTGAGTATATAAAAGCCGGGCTCAAATCTTCAAATTGTAATGTAAATTGCGATGTACGTTGTCAGTGGTGTCTTGGGCCTGACTATCTGCAACCAGCGATGCTACAAAAACTTCCTGTTCCCGCAAACGCTTCCCCAATTCCTCCCAGGAGCCATAATTCAGATCCATTAATTGAACTGTCTTCTTAATTATTTTATACGCTTCTAGGCACCAGTCTCTGAAAAATTACATATATTAATATATTTTTTTCAATAATTTATTATAAAAAACTGATTTAATTATATAAGTTTTCTGGTACAATTTGTTAGAATAAAACCCCTTTTAGCGCTTTCGTATTTGATTGACAATTCACCACCAAGATATATTTTCCTTCGATTATGGAGGAGACTCCAGTTCGTATATGAGCTGTGATGATGATGTGGACATAAAATATTTTTGATGTGATGCATCTATAGGCGATGGTGGACCTGATCGTTGGCGTGGCGTAAACATCTCGTGGCGTTACGACGTCACGCTATATGACGGAATATGCGTGGGTAACCCTGATTGTTGTAGCGATATATGTACATACGTAGTCTATACTTAGTAGTGTATGAGTGAGACGGGGCGACGCGTATTATGCGCAAGCGCATGTGCGCTATCTCTCTCGCCGCTCTAAGCTTGTATACCTATAGTGTACTAATTAAAATAAATGTTTATTGAATGAAAAATCATCATTTTATGGAAAAGAACGTAATATTTTATGAATACTTTATGTCATATTAGTTCCTGTCGTAAACTATTCTTTTATTCATATATACTTGTACAAAAGAATTTCGATGTTTCACATCTGTCAGGCGTCCTGCGCGTCAGTTCCCTTTTTTATTTGATTGGGTCACATCTATATTGATTTCGTGAATATTTTTATTATAAAAGAAAGCTAACATAGCTTATTTTTATAATATTTCGGATCATGGCATCTATTCCTTCAGTGGAATACGTTGTTGCGTTATCAATCTAAATATCTTCTTTAAATCTTGTAAAATATTCTTCATTAAGTTATAAACAATAAGGGAAATGCAATTTCTACATAACAAGTAGATTGTTTATAATAACAGTAAGTCATGTCGTTATTATTAATTGGGCGCTGACAATCAAATTAGCAATTTGTCTGGGAATTTAGGCGAAACATGAAAATAAACCACTATTATATAATATTGCCTACACTTATTTATTTATTTATTTATTACATGAAAAATATAATAAGCTTACAGTATACACCAAATCGCTTACATGCTATACTATTGACTACACAATTTATGAAAGAAACAATTATATCAATTTATAATAAATATTGATTCTTAAAATAAACTAAATATACACAACATTATATATACAATTTAAGATGACTGATAATTTAAAAAGTAATTATTTAAGTACAGTGATAGATTTGGCATCATTTGATCTACCCCATCAAAGAACATGTCTGCATCTCTATTTGTTTGGAGGAAATCATTGATGAGGTCTAAGGCTCTTCCTGTAGGAGTACTAGCGGCTTGCGCCTGGCGCCATGATGGTGGACAACTAAAAAGCCGATGCTGCCGTCGCCCAGCCGCACGCATATATTGATCTGGTACATAAAAGTAGATGCATTCCTGTACCAATGGATTATCCACCTTGTTGTTAAGCAACAAGTAGTAGTGCATTAAGTGGGCAGATATTCTTCTGATCTCAAGAGTGTCTAGTCCAACCATCCCAGAAACAAACAAGGAAGGATAAAGTAACGGATAGGACCCATACATACGCTTATAGAGATATCGGGCAAACTTTCGCTGAATTCTTTCGATCATTACTGTATATAACTTTTCTTTTGGACTCCATATCACAGAATTATACTCGAGCCTACTACGGACATAGGCATTATAGAGTAGCTTTACTACGTCAACATTACAAAATTGTGAAGATGTTCTAATAATGAATCCTAAGGATTTATTTGCGGCTTTACACACAGTGGTAATATGATCATGAAAATTTAATTTTGAGTCTAATAATAAACCAAGATCGCGTATTGTGCAGACGCGTACAAGCGACTCTCCAGCCAACGTATAAGTATTTGTGATGGGAGAACGGGAGCGACTGAAAGTTATTATTTTACATTTAGATAAATTTAATGCCAATTTATTTACTTCACTCCATTCGACGACTGCATTTATATCATTTTGCAGTGCCTCACAATCACTAGTATTATTGATAGGAGTAAATAGCTTCAGGTCGTCAGCGAACATAAGGCATTCTGCCCTTGACAGGATGCTCGGTAAATCATTTATCATGGCGAGAAATAGGGTTGGCCCAAGGGTACTGCCTTGACTTACACCAGAACGCGTATAATAATCCTGTGATTCATAGTTTCCTACTCTAACGTACTGTCTACGGTCCCTGAGATAGTCTGCCACGAATCTGAGAAGCATGGCATCGAAACCTAGTGTCAAGAGTTTACTTAGAAGTACATCATTATCCACCAGATCAAATGCTTTCGCAAAGTCAAAGTATGCCGCGTCAATTTGACAACCCGCCGACATTTTCGACCTTACGCAATCAACAAATCTAACATGGTTGGTTAAAGTTGAACGCGCAGGTCGAAATCCATGCTGTGAGTCATTGAGATGCTTATTAATTTGCACAAAGATTTTTCGATTTAGGATACATTCAAATATTTTGGCGAAAACTGACAAGACTGCTATGGGTCGAAAGTTTGTAACGTCCGTAGATGATCCAGATTTTGGCACTGGTGTTACTCGTGACAACTTCCACTTGGAAGGGTAGGAGCAACATTGAAGGGAGAGATTGTACAAATATAAAAGAGGCTTCCCTAGAATAGACAGACAATCCTTTACCAAAAAAGTTGGTATATTATCTGGTCCACAGGCTGATGACGCTTTAAAATGACGGACTGCTCGTCTCAATGCGGCAAAGTTGATGTGCTGTATACTAACTGAGGACGCATATCCTGACTCTTTTGCTGTACTCTCAGTGATCTCTGGATCTAACTTTGGAATACTGTTATGGAAAACTGAACTGAAATAACAGGCAAATGCATCAGCAGCTTCTTGTCCCTCGATTGTTTTGTTGTTATAGATGAAATCTTTACTTTGTTGCCTACTTTTCTGTTTGTCCTTTACATATCGCCAAAATGTGGAAGGATCGCTAGGTATTTTATTTCCTATCATCTCTAGATAGTTCTTGTTAGCAACAGTTATAAGATCCTTAACTTTAGTTCGATAATATTTGAAAATTTCTCTATTAAATTGAAGTCCGTGGACTTTAAACATTGTTAAATTATAGTATTTTAACTTGATATAGTGTATTATTTCTCCAGTATACCAAGAAGGATATACATATTTGCTGATTTTTTGAAGTTTTTTTAGTGGAACATGAGAATTAATAACATTGCTTAATTTAGCATAAAATATATCTACAGCTACGTTAACATCCCGCTGTTGTTCTAGGTCTGTCCAGTCTAATCCCGCCATAGCCGCATACATACCATGAAAATCGGCCTTACGAAAATTCCACTGTAAATTTAAACGGTTAGAGTGATTACCTTTTATAGAGTTCAGAAGATACTTGCCCACCATTGCGCCTTTGGGTAAAGTAAGAATTATCTCTAGGGGAGGATGATAGGCATCCGGAGGTACAAGAGCCTCAGAATCAGACATTAGTATGATATCATTAGTGTTAAGAGTCGTTAGAACTAAATCTAGGATGCAACCATACTTATTAGATATGTTATTGCATTGACGCAGTTTACAAAATTCCATGAACATATCAAACTGAACTTTAACAGAGTTACTACACGACCTTAAATTAAAATCACCTACAATAATACACTGGTAATTTGTATATGTACTAATGCCGTTTTCTAAGCAAGTAAATACATCGAGATATTGTTTGTTATTATAGTTAGGTGGTATGTATACCACACTCACAAATAAGTTAACATTTTTCCATGACACAACTGCAAATAATATTTCTTTATCATGGGATAGACCATCAACATGTGTAATTGTTTTGATTGTATAACAATCTCTTACTGCTAATAGTACACCGCCCCAACCAACGTCACCAGATCGATCTTTTCGTAGTACCACATAGTTAGATGGAAATAATTCGCCATCTTTCACAGAACTGTTCAAGAATGTTTCTGTGAGTGCAATTATATCACAAGAAGTTGACATGACATTATTATAAAAAGTAAAAGTTTTAGAACGAAGCCCTCTAACGTTCTGATAATACATAATAAACTTCCTCGTATTCAACTTGAATTCGCGCTTCTTATTGTGACTAATTTTAGATAATGTTTTACTAGTATGTGATTTAGAGCTATCATTGGATAAGAAAAAACTGAGAACGTTCATTATATACCATTTTATTGTTAGATATGGCTTGAGAAGCAGAATTGTTATATAAATCTATTTTTATATTGTCCATTATGCATTGGTACACATATTTTATTCCATGATTGTTCAGTATTCCTGTTTTATATGAAAACATATTAAAATTAAGATAACAATTTGTATCAAAGAAGTATGCATAATTAAACTTTTGAAGATCACGATATAGTAGGTTATTAAAAAGCTCCACTTTATAATTATATATGGGAGCTCCACAAATATACGTTGGTGTACATATGACAATATTTGTAAAGTTTATATGTTTAAGAGAAATTCTAATAGATTCTATCAATGCCATATAGTCTCTAGTAGCTTTTAATTCATGGCCGCCTAAAATAATCACACAATAATCATTCATATTAAAATTTTGCAACTTTTTATTAATATTATGTAGAAGTTGTTTTGTATTATAGTTAGTTAAAATATAGCGACAGCAATTAAAATAATCACCGAAAGTATTTTCAATTACTTTTTGCGTACCATGAGAATTAATGTTAGTCAAAATACATAGCTTATTTCGCTCAAGTTTTGATTGGTTTATACAAGTAGAGTCCTTCGAGATAGATAGATTGCTTGGCAAGCTTGCGATATAAGTAGTATTTCCTAGTTGGTTTAATTTTTGCAAGCTACAAATTTGTTCGTTAAGAGAACGAATTTCTTTTTCAGACTCTTTTATCTTATACTCTAGGTTGGTGAGATTAGTTTGCATCGATAATAAAATCTCACTGATGTCGGTCATTCTTTCATAGTGAATAGATGACTTAGCTACTTTTTCAGATAGCTGTAAGCCAGATTTTCTTTTTTGTTTTATTAGATGCCCACAAGGCGATTGCGTTAATAAGTTTTTTAGTGTAATGTTATCTTTCGTCAATTTAGATATCTGTTCACGAAGGTCATTGTTTTCGAGTATGATAGCCTCGAGTTCACTTTGTGAACTGCCAAGCTCTAACTTCAATTGTTCAATAGAAGCCTTCATATCCTGAACGAATATTGAGTCGGCTATTGTATAGTCTACGCTTCGTGATAATGGTGGATCCAAGTTACAAGAATAATCGTCCATTGCGCTATAATTTTTAGTGAGAACGAAGCTGTCGTGCAGTTCAGTTCCTATATTTGTTGGTGTAGACCAGGCCGCAGCCTCCTCAGGTTCCGTTGTTGGTGAGGTAATATATTCAAGAGCTTTTGGTGAAATTGGTTTCTTCCTCTTTGTAATATGCGTTTTCTTAGCAACCGATGTAGTCTGCGCGTTCAATTTGTGCGTACACGCATCGCAGTGCCACTTCTCCGTTTGACAAACATTTATTCGATTGTCACCTCCTTCAATACAATTAATATCATAATAGTTTTTACATGAGAAGCATTGTAATGTTTGTTTACGGTCGATCTGCATCTTACATTTATGGCAAGTTACATGTGCTGCCATCTTACGGCTTTTGGTATTGGACGTTTTTGTTTTTGAAGACATCTTGGTTTGTTAATTGATAACTTAGATTAAATGTTGATGTAGTACTATTACTCTATGCTAGATGTCGCTGATTTCGTATAGCTGAGTATAAAATATGACGAGTTGACTGAAGGATCTACCGTTCAAATACGAGAAAATTAACGGTAACAACTTCTAACAATAATTGATTTGTAAGATTTTTTATTGTATTTTATTAATATTTCTGTGACATATATTTCAAAATTGACTTACATAAGCGACTATCGTCAATATTTCTTCTTTAATATGGATTAACATGCACAATAACTTGCTTAGCCTATATCACCAGTGTTCACCCAATTTATGTTAAGATAACATTGTACAGTCAACTTTGTCACTCAATGCACAGAATTATCGCGTAATTGAGAATAATTAATCACATTTACTATTTATTTACACTGCAATAATACGGACGTAATGTTATACGTGCGCTAGGTGGCGCTGCTTTTTTTGCACTTAAGCACTGTTTGTATTACATTACATAAATTTTATAGCGCATGACATTTTTATGCCAAAACTACAACACGACTTGATATTTTAATGTACTAAGTCCACGATTCTACTAACATCACTGAATCTACGTCTAGTTTTCAGCATGGCCCTCACTATAAGATTACTACGTACTATAGTCTTATGCCGCTTGCATCCATTGGTTTTCGATAACTATTGCAATGTCGCCAGTACACCTGGTGTATAGTCGTTTTGAAACGCGTCACGCGTATCGTGGTCATCTACTTTTGGTGTTTCGTCGAGCGGTCCGACTATTATCACCACTTCAGCGTATTATTTTACTTATATTACGATGACCGAGCTAAAATCGATATTGGTTTTTTTTTTTTAGAAAATATATAACATTCTTATCTTATAAAAGGACAATTCTCAAAAAAAGATAGGAACGAATTATGGCTGTTTGGATTCAACGACTGCTCCATTTTCCCACTGATCTGTGTGCTTACTCTTGAATCTCGATTCCAATCCTAAATCCAATCGCAGCTCGATTTGAGCAATTTGGTACTCTTGAAAGCGACACTAGAGCACGATTGGAATCAAATTCAGTGGATTTTTTTGAACTAAAAGAATTCGACTCTAGTCGATTAAGTCAAATATTTGCTACTCCCGACGTGATTTTGACGTATACATTCGAGTTTAAAATCGTGAATGTTTCACGATATCCAGAAAGCGTCTTTGTGAAGCGAGTTCGGTAACGTTATTAATTTAAAGTAAGAATATACGGCACATATTGGTGAAAATAACAACGGAAAACGAGAAGAATTCATTCTCGATTTTGTTTAAGAGTATCAAATATAAGTCCGGTGAGATTGGAATTGAATCGCATTAGAATTGATTTCAAGAGTAAGCCCACTGTTCCTATTCTTCCAATGGCTAAATTTATTTTCATATATTCCAATACTTTTTTTTTGTCTAAAACACTGAGTAAAGCAAGATTTTCTATAAATAAATCCTAGCTAGAGCGATTTATCGCTGCCGAAATCGGCATACCAAACGTGAAATATTTTTTTTATTGCAAGGGGTGGCAAATTAGCAAATATTATGCCTGATGGTAAGTGTTGCTGCCGCTCATGGAGATTTGCAAAGCCGCTGCCTACTGCGAAGAAAGTGTCAATGCGTGCAATGAGGTTCGGTGATACTAAAGGCATCACTGCTGAACTTTCTGAGAGTGTTTGCGTTTTAGCAAACACTCTCAGAAAGTTGGCTTCGGGCTCTCTCGCTCACCGAACGAAGCGCAGTAACAAATTGTTACTGCTCGGACGTCGATTTTCTGCGAGAGTGTGGTACTACCCCGGACAGATCGAAAAAAATATATAGAAATTGCTCATTTAAAGATATTAGCTGCAATGTTACATGTATTACTTACCTATAATCAGGGCTCTGCGGTGATCTTAAGATCCTTTCAAGCATCACATCTGATAGTTTACGTAGTTCGTGAGCGACCTGCAAATAAACAAAGAATTATGATAATATTTCAGCACACATCCATACTAATATTATAAATGCGAAAGTAAGGATGTTTGTTTGTTTGTTTGTAACGCTTTCACGCTTAAACCACGAACCGATTTCAAAAATTCTTTCACCAATGAAAAGCTATAATATCAGGGAGTAACATAGGCTATATTTTATCCCGGTATTCCCACAGGAACGGGAACTACGCCGCGGGTAAAGCGACTGAAACCGAAGCGAAGCGAGGGCGGGTTGCTAGTAATTTATAATTCATCTCGTTTCACATACGTCCCACTGTTGGGCTTGAGCCTCCTTCACAATAGGAGGGAAATTGACCCAATATGCTGGTCAGACAGTTTGCTATAAGGTTTTGTTTCGAGTTTTCCTTATCTTCCATAGATGTTATATGCACGTATCCCTTAGTCGTCTTTTACGACATCCATGGGTAAGTGGTGAATTATATTCTTACTTTGTCAACACACGGCAAACTTCCCTTAGTTATATTATGATCCCTAGCCGAGGCCGCGGGTGACTGGACCGGGGAATTAGTCCGTCACCCGCCGAGATGCCGAATGCGTGAGGAAAGACCGATGTCCTCCCCTTACGTCGGTGGAGAAGAGGATACTCCTCAAGGGGTATTCTGTCGGGCCAAGCACTGACGACAAGGCACCCTGCTCCGGTGGTCGGTCCAACGACGAAGGCGACGTGTCACGGGTGAGCTACGGGTGTACGTGCTTACGCCCCTCTGTCGCCCCGGATGGAGTGGAGCGACGAGTGCACCGACCGTATCCAGCCACCAAAAAAAAAAAGTTATATTATGATATCCATGTGCAAAAATAGAGTGGTGAATTGTAATTTTTTTATTGCTGTTAGTGGCAAACGAGCAAGCAGCACACCTGATGGTAAGCGATACTGGCACCTGGACCCTTGCAATACTAAGAGAACTGCTATGCCGCTGCCTACTGTGAAAAAAGTACTTTTCTTAAACCTCGTTTAAATAAGGACATGTCGTAGCCCTCGGTATTCCTACTAGTAATAATATAAGTTACCTCGACACTAAATGAGCCGAACTGATATTCCAAGCTCTGAACGTTCTGTTTTATTAACTCCACACTCTTGCTGAATTCACCTGTGTAATAGAATAAAACTATTAGAAATGTTTTTTAAAGATAACACCCTGCACTAAGGAAATAATCCTTGTATTGCGGGGGACTTTACAATTATATAATTAACAGGCACAAATTACATATAAACTCAGAACAACAATATGTGGATCGCACAAATTATTGTCCTGCATGGGATTCGTATCCGCGACACTGGGATGGTACGTCGGTATCTTAACCACTACGCCATCTGTGCAGTCAAATTAAATATGCATATAACATCTATGCAAGAGAAGGAATACATGAAATGAAACCCTATACCAACTAGAGATTGCAACCCGGTATGTTTCGCAACCCGGCCGGGCCCGGTTGCATTCGTCGCCAACCCGACCAGGTTTTGTATTAGCGATGAAATCTTTAAAGAGTTTTATGAAAATTTTCTATATGGAATAAGGAAATGATTGAAGGTTAATATTTTTCAAACTGGCTTATGAACAGACAATAATCAGTCTCACTCAAGTCTCAAAATCACGCTTAATACATAATTGATTACTCTCATTTATGGACGGAAAAGTAACATGAGTGTTAGCAATTATTCAATTTTATAGGTTTAAACAAGCAGGTCATTCTCTTTACTCCTTATAGTGTCTATTTGAAAACATAGTATTAAAATAAGAAACTAATAACGCAGCTTAAAGTACTAAACGTGTCATAACAACTTAAATTAGATAGATAAACTTTGGTAGCTTTGGTATAAACAAAACGAATTGTTATCTGCTAAAAGTTAAGTATTATGTTTTTTCTTAATCGTCGGTTATTAAAACTAGTGAGTGTTGCTATTAGTAATTGAGCAAATAGCGAAATCTTATAGACTACGCTGTATTGTAAGATTGTAACTGTAAACAACCAAACTTGTACAGGTAGTCTTAACTAACAAAATGTAACGTAAAATTGGTTACGTTACGTAGGCTTTATAAGTATACATACTAATATTATAAATGCGAAAGTAAGGATGTTTGTTTGTTTGTTTGTTTGTTTGTAACGCTTTCACGCTTAAACCACCGAACCGATTTCAAAAATTCTTTCACCAATGGAAAGCTATAATATCAGGGAGTAACATAGGCTATATTTTATCCCGGTATTCCCACAGGAACGGGAACTACGCGGGTTTAAGCGACTGAAACCGAAGCGAAGCGAGGGCGGGTTGCTAGTATAAAATATATATAACACAATTTAACAATTCGAGTTCGCGATACTCTTTTTTGCAGTCAGCTTTGACCTGCGCTGCGCGTAACGCATTCGAATGAAACTAAAATAATGTAAACAAACAAAATTTCAATTTGTAACCCAATACTTTTTTTTATAATAAATGCACCACTAAATAATATATTTACACTAATCAAAATAGAGTCTATTTTGATCTAGCAATAAGCTCAGTGCAAGTATTAAAACTAATAATGTTTCATTGTACAATGTACATTGATGCTTCAATATGTAATGATAGTCCCATCACATGATAGCAGAGTTCAATGAATTGCAATTCAATCTATCTATGCGTTATGATTTCGGCGGGTAAAGAGCGTAGCGAGACGTGCGAGCGCGCGCGCATCGCGTCGTCGAAGTTCGGGCCGATTCGGGCGCTTTCGAACACTCGGAAGTCGTAGTTGCGTTCGTGTCATTCGTTGATGCGACGACCGATTCACGAAGCCGTTCATAGTTCATACATAAACATGTTTATCAGTCAACTATAAACTAGTTTATTAGTTCACGGCAAAGAAACAGTCGAAAAAAAACTGTTCGTTTATTCAACGACCACCACTAGTATATTGTACTGTGTAAGTATTGAATCCACAACCCTTGTTGGAATCTTAAATACAACGCCATCTATGTATTCAATACGTAAACAACGGTCCAACAGAATATATTTACCACAAAAAAATGAGTAAAATAGAACGGCCTTGTGGGTGGGGCAAGCGTGCCACAATTGCGATCAATCATTGTTAATATTGACGAAATTCGTTTTACCGACTAATAGTCGCACTCATATGACCTTGAACAAAGCTCTCACAAAAAGAAAAATATGACGTGTTGTGCTGTTATAAAGTTTCGAAAAAGGATAGAGTTGTGTAGTGTCGTCCAAGAAGGAATTTCTTTTCATCGGTAAGTCCATAAACTTATTAATTCAGTAATATTTGTTAATTTTGTAATATTATTATGTCATTTATAGACAACAACGATAAGATTGCAAACAGACCCAAACATTATTACATCGCTTGCTATACATAGATGTTATCTTTTATTATTTCAGCAACCGCGCAATGTACCGTGTTCAATGCGATATCACCGAAAAACACGATAACACCGTGGTAGCACTAAAGTCCACGTGCTTTTGTCATGTGTGAGTGTATATTGGCTACAGAAGTTAGTTATAGTGTGTGTGTACAAACTACAGCTTCGTGATTGATGTGTGCGTGTAATGTTAATGTGTGAAATTGTTGTAATTATAGACCTTGCGTATGTGTTAACATTATGTAGAGGGAGAAATGCGGCGACACTTGTTCTAGTAGAGATTGCGAGCGAGGGCCTTTCTAAAAGTATTAATATTTCTGTGATGTGTACTTTTGTGGGTATCACAGTTATACTCACCAGCTTCAGCGTAGAGTTGGGCGAGCCTGTCTGCAGCTATCCTCAATGACGTATGATGCCGATGCAGTACTTTCTGTTTCAAACGGTAAGAAGCGAAGGTTTTCTCACAACGTTCTTCCAACGATGATAATTCATCAGCTAAAATTAAAACACATGATATCAATGTTCTGTTGAATTTAATGCAATTTTGCCGCTTTTGCCTCTAACATGGATGGACGAAAAGCAGGATATGCTGTATAAAATATTGAGTATTGCCTGCCTGACTTAACAATTTTTGGACTCAGGCTTTCTTGAGAATATAATCGTAGAAATAAGGTAAGACCATACGGATAAAAACAATGAAATGCTTGGGGAATTAAAAAAAAATCACAATTTCTATGTTTCCCAAAAAAATTTATGAATTTACTAGATACAAATGGGTATTGATTAAATTTAACAGAGGATGAACTGCATAATTGAACCATTTTCAGACTTAAATGACCATGGCATCGACAAGCAATAATAGAAACAATATTTGGTATCCATAGAATATACGGGGTTGTTAACACATAATACAGCGCCATCTATGTAATCTAGTACGCAACAATAAAGCGATTTATATATAATTATTTTGTACGTGTGTATGCGACTGAACTCCTAAATGGCTTGACAAATTTGGATGTTTTGTTGTGTGGTAAGTAGATTCTAGGATGTTTTAGCTAGATTAGTCTCGATAGGTGGCGCTGGCGATAGATTTTAAGGCATTATATTTTTATTTGTTTTCAATTTAAACAGATTTTTGGTTCAGCTACTTTAAATATAAATATCGGAACGGAAGATATGTTTTTTTACAAAAAAGCCAGGAGTGAATCTGTCGCCTATGCAATTAGTTTAAACATAACGCTCCTAGAATTGATTAACATTTATCGACAACATATGCGTTACACAACATTTAGGTGACATTCATCTTGCATATACCTAGTTTTAAGGTTTCAACCCTGTGCTGCGTGGACAAAAGTTTTATTCAGGGCTGATTTTCGGCGTACCACATTCCTTCGACGAGGTGGATCGTCCAGAAAAAATAATGTAAGAAAAAAGAAAATAGAAGATTTAAAAAATCAGATCATCTGTATTTAATTAGAAAAATCCCACTATTGGCCTCCTCCATATTGAGAGAAAAATGGATCTACTATATGAAGCCAGTCAGACGGGTCGGTATATTTTATTTGGTCGGCCAAGGTCACACACGCCGACCGCTTCGTCCGGGGTGGCAAAAGGGTGGAGCGCGGCCCTATAACCCAGCGTATTCCCCATTGCTATCGGGCTGGTCATCGATACCGAGATCCTTGTCGTCCGTGGCCAGCCCGGCAGGATACCCTTTTGGGTACCGTCCCTCCCTAATGCCTCATTCAAGACGTCGGTCGCCTTCTCTAAGAACAATAGAAAAAATATACTTAAAAATACTATTTAAATCGCAATTTAAAAAATACCATTAAAAATATAAATATTAGCAACAACTGATAATTTTTTTAACTGAGATTGAAAAGACCAGCTGAGAACTCGAAGCTCAAGTCAAGTGTAACATATTCTCATCAGTAACTGACAAAGCAATTAATCATCATCATCATCACAGCTCATATACGTCCCACTGTTGGGCTAGAGCCTCCTGCAAACTGGGAAGGAAATTGACCTACTATACCACGCCGGTCAGTCTTGTTAGTATAGAGTTTTATTTCGAGTTTTCCTTCTCTTAAGCAATTATTACCAAACTTTAAAGTAAGAGCAAGCAAGAAACCCAACCCAAACTTTAAAATAGGAAAAACTCAAACCCTACCCTCATTTCATTTCCTCTCCAACTTAATTGGAGCAAAGGAATAGTAATGGGGGGTGTTGTCTGTTTTTTTAAAGGAGCAATTCGTACGACGTTTCTTACGTTTTTTTTATTGTCTGACTTAGTTGTAAGCCGCAGATGTGTGTGACAACTTTACTCGGACTGGTGGGGCTCTCAATCCGATTTCTTTTGGTAAAGGCAATGTGCTTTTCATCTCTTTATACTAACAAAATTCAATGATACAATTAAGAAAAGATCTACAGTCTATTATACCTTGATGGAGTAGTTCATCGGCTCTATCGATGGCGGCCAGGGCTTTTTGCACACAGAATTCAGTGTGACACTGTTGACATTGGGCCCTTCGACCTGTCCTCAGGACTGGACCTTTGCACGATCGGCAGGCGTATGCGCTAAACAACAGCTGCAAATATATATACCGTGACGTGAAGAGACTAACGTGAAGAAAGTGAAGGGAGTGTGAATGTATGCAATAAGATTCGGTGATACTAAGGTCGGATTCACACGACATTGTCCTGCACGTTTTCTTTGTATTCGTTATTTTAACGTACAATCACCCGGGTGTTCATACGGTACATTTTCAATCGTGAAAAACGCATCGCCGCAGAGTTCATACAGTTGTCACAGTGAGTAGACGTCAGTGATGGTTCCACGCTTGGCTGTACTTTTATATTGGTGTAATCGAAGGCGCCAACGGTTTCGTTATGATGATTTTCTTCCAAGCCGCTTGAGTTGCGACGCTATTTTTATAAATTGCCATAGTTTTAACCACGGAGCATATACAAAGAGGAGACGGCCTAAGCAACTTTGCACCGTGACTCAACTAGGTCCTGACGTCATCACGTCAAAATCAGGTAGTGGGCGTGGCCTATTAGTCTGCTGTCGACTCTGCCCGTGTTCGTGCTGTGGACGCAGTTATATTTTTGGTGTATTTTTGCTTTATTACGCAGAAAATCATGAAGTTTTGTGTTTTATTATGTAAATAGTACTCCGATAAATGTTCAGATGCTATGGAAGGAATCACATTTCATTTGTAAGTATATTTATTCATATTTTATTAAAATAATTTCTAGAAAAATCCCTTGACGATTTCATGTTCAAATATAATTCTACTCAACGTTAGATAGCACTACTTTTCGTAATAGGACCTAGAACTATCAAATATAATTCTACTCAACGTTAGATAGCACTACTTTTCGTAATAGGACCTAGAACTATAAAAGTAGATAAAGCTCAGACTATTAAGATTATCGTAATAACTAATAAACATAAGTATTTAAATTAATATCTAAATATTTTGACCTGGATAAAAATGATTTTTACATGTAGTTTCACAAATATTTTGTAAATAATGCGCCATCTGTCGTCACCTATGAAGAGCCATAAAAGTGTCAAAATACCAGGGTCGTGGTTAGAACACAATTATTATATTCGGATTTTTATCAAATAAAATAACTTTTACACTACTTTAAATAAACCTATTATAATTAAACTGTAATTTTTTTTTTGTTTTAGAATATCGGCCAATGATAATCTTAAGAAGCAATGGATTTCAAAAATCAATAGAAAACTGGAAACCTACGAAATATACAAAGATTTGTTCTTCCTATTTTAACGATGAAGATTTTATAATAACTAGCAAAGGCTTTAGGAAATTAAAGGATGTTTGTGCGTTTTTTTTGCAACGATTGCAGTTCGGCAAAGTGATAATACTTAGATTGATGTAAATAAATTAAATTTGCCATTTTCTATGAATTTTTAATTTTAATCTAAAAATATTAATGCTTCCGTGTGGTGACGGATTAAGAATACAATTCACCACTCCCTATGTTGGCCGTGGATGTCGTAAAAGATGACTAAGGGATATAATATGCACATAAGATCTGTGCAAGAGAAGGAAAACTCGAAATAAAACCCTATGCTAACATGTCTTACCAGCACGGTATAGTAGGTTAAATTCCCTCCCATTGTGGAGGAGGCCTGAGCCCAACAGTGGGACGTATGTGGGCTGCGATGTATATGATGCATTTAATGAGTTTTCAATCTAATAATGTATATAATTCAAGAAATATATGATGCAAAAGAGTATTTAATTTTTACTATTGGAACCAATGTCTCTCTTTCTCCTTCATTTATTAATGATGCAATTGCACTCGATGTAATTTCTTGATAAAATTAACGAGGTTGAGCGCGTCACAAAAATGTTTAAACTGGTGGTGGCGTCAAAGACCGTTTTTGTATAAGAAAAGACAAAAAGAAATAAATAATACTAAGTAACTTTAACTAACTAGTAATATACACTGATAATCTAACTAGGGTTTACATTTGACAATCCGTTAGAAACCCAAATAAATAATTGTATTATTTGGTCGTATGAAAAGACAAATATGAAAAAAATAGACTTCTGAGTTAATTACATACATAGAATGCATTTCTAGTGAATTGTCGAACGATGACAGTAAAGAAAATGTATTTTCTTAAAATATTAATGTTATAAATAATGCTGACAAGCCTTATAAGGAAATTTGTGGTTAAAAATAGTAGTCAATCACGTATTCGCTATGCAAAATTATATTTAAATAGAGCAAACGGGTAATAAGATTGTTTGTATATATCTTACAAATAAAAAAAAAATAACTCTCCCTGATATAGGTAAATTCTGAGTACGTCCCTATTGAGCCACATACTTACTAACATCTAGTGTCAGATAGCTCAACTAATTAAAAATACGAAACTAGTAGTTATGCTAATAGCCGGTAGATGGACATAAAGGAGGGAGTGAGACAGGTAATAACACCTCACCCCCTGTAACTGCCACACATTGTTTCATAGAAAATATTAACTCCAACAGCTCCTCTTTGTACTTACTCCGTGGTCTTAACCTATAAAGTGGGCTTTTGTTCCACTAAAGGAATTAATAATTCGTTATCTATAGAAGATTCATCAACCATTTTAAAATAACAAACACATAACCTTAACAAACACAAACCTTTCCAAAAGACGCTCAGGTACTAAAAACGCTTCGCTTGTCAGTACGGCACGATGTTCATACCTTTTTATGCAACTGTATGAAGACTGCGGCGATTCGTTTTTACAAGAATGATAATCTACCGTATGAACACCCAGGTGATTGTACGTTAAAATAACGAATACAAAGAACACGTGCAGGACAATGCCGTGTGAACCCAATGTTAAGGTAGAATCCTACTATAAATTCGTTCAAACTCTTACCCGTTTTTTAGAAGTGTCACATGAAAATTAATGGCGGTGACGCCATTTTCTATCATCCATCCATCAGCCTATAGGTGCTCACTGTTGGACATAGGTCACGAGAACGTCATTGAGAACGGTCCTGTGCCACTTGCATCCAACGGTTAATAAATATTGTGGTGTATAATTAAGAGCGTGTCTCGCCATTAAATAATTACGTATGGCGAGAATAAAGTGTAGTAGTCAAAAAAGGGAGCCGTCGCTCAGGACGCCTGGCAGATGTGATATATCGAAATTATTTTGCACAAGTATATATGCATAAAAGAACAGATTACGACTGGCACTAATAATGCATAAAATATTAATAAAAATATTACGTTTTTTTCCATGATATTTATTCAATATACGGTTATTTTTAGTAGACACGTACGTGCATTAGCGTGGCGTTTTGTCGCCACGACAATAATCATGTTTACCCACGCATATTCTGTCATATAGCGTGACGTCGTAACGCCACGAGCTGTTTACGCCAGGTTAACGATTAGGTTTACCCTCGCCTATAGATGATTCACATCAATAAATCCCTATTCCTACACGTTTCACAACCGTGCTTTAGTAGGTCATTCAATCTCTCATTGTGGTGTAGACTCAGGCCCAACAATGGCACGTATATAAATGAGCTAAAATTATATATTTTAATAGTCTTTTACAACGGGTAAGATAGAGGGTGGTGAATTGTATTCCTACTCTGTTACCGCACGGCAAATTCTAAAAGGTTGGTTTATGTTTTATGTTGTAGCCAGGTAATACTTACAACGAAATCACCCCTGTCGTGATCACTGCAAGCTGTACAATTACATGTGAACATATACTGGGCTCTCAATTGTGATCGACGATGTTGTGTCGGCTCCCGTGCACGCTGCGGACCGTAACAGTTGAACAGCTCGGCACCAGCGTCCATCTCGCGCGAACAACGTACTATCAGACGATTGTTATAAAACCTGTTTAAAATACACAAATTATAAACATACTAGCTGACCCAACAAACGTTGTTCTGTTCAAATAAAAAAAAGGAATTCTCCTTGATATCAACAGCAGCGCCACCTACCGGGTCCAATTGTGAATCTAAACTATTCTTGAATCCCCTCGAACACACACAAAAAATTTCGTCAATATCGGTCCAACCGTTTAGGAGTTCAGTGACATGATTATTTACTTTTATTTATTTATTTAAGACAACACCTGCACTAAGAAAATAATCCTTGTATTGCGGAGGACTTTACAAAAATAATTAACGGACACAAATTACATCCAGACTCAGAACAACAATTTGTGGATCGCACAAAGTGTTGTCCTCGCGTGGGATTCGAACCCCGACACTGGCGCTGTAGGTCGCTATCTTAACCATTACGCCGTCTGTGCAGTCATACACACACAAGAAATATATATCTTATTTTTATTTATAGAAAATGTTGTTTTGTCGGTGTTTTTAGCTAATCCATCAATACAACGACATAAAATGTTATTAACATTCTCTAAATAGGAATTCGAATTTCGTCGAGGTTGTCACCAGTGACAATAGATCAGTTGGGAAGTTGTCCAGTTTTCATTTTGTTTTGTTTTGGCATTCAAACGGCATGGGATCGAATCTCGGTGTTATTATTATTCTCTTTTTGTAATTTTTGATATTTTTTTCATTATTTAATTTTTATTTTTTATTAATATATATCATTCTATGTATCATTCATATCATCTATATATCATTTTATTAATATGTATCAGGTTATGGGGCAACTGTTCGAGTATGTTGTAGTTTAACGGTCATAGATCGTCATTAGAATGTACATTACACAAAAAACAATACAACATAAAAGTTATACTGGGAAACTTAAGAGGATCTTCTCGTCCAACATACCTCAGTGTCTGAAAACACAGGTCTTTGACCAGTGTGTGTTACCAGTGATGACTTACGGCACGAAAACGTGGTCCCTAAATGTAGGCCTCATATCAAGGCTCAAAGTCGCTCAGCGTGCTATGGAGCGGGCTATGCTCGGGATTTCTCTGCGAGATAGAATCCGGAATACGAAAATCCGCAGAAGAACGGGTGTAACCGACATAGCACGAAGAATTAGCACGCTGAAGTGGCAATGGGCAGGCCACATCGCTCGACGAACCGACAACCGCTGGGGAAGAAAGGTTCTCGAGTGGCGACCACGTATCGGACGACGCAGTGTAGGACGCCCCCCACTAGGTGGACCGATGACCTAGTGAAAGTAGCTGGGCGTCGTTGGATGCAGGCGGCACAGGACCGCTCATTGTGGCGCAACATGAGGGAGGCCTACGTCCAGCAGTGGACGGCGATAGGCTGAAATGATGATGATGATGACTTTACGGATTTTATCGCGATTGTATTTGATTTTTGATTGCCCGACGTTTCGAACACTTTGCAGCGTTCATGGTCACGGGCGGACTAGTTTTATTTAAAATGTGTAATACTCGCGTGAACATCAGAAATCATTATATATATCTAAATAAATTCGACAAAATACAACAAAAATATACCGAGCGAAGCATACACCTCCAACTATTGGATCGACCTACTCTCACGCTGGTAAGACGTGTTAATATAGGTTTTTGTTTCGAGTTTTCCTTCTCTTGCACAGATATAATATGCATATTATATCCCTTAGTCGTCTTTTACGACACCCACGAGTGGTGAGTTGTAGTCTAGCTCTTTAATATACCGCCTTTTCTTATCGATTCCAAAAGCTTTTTTAATCTAGATCTACATGTAAATGCCAAAAGTGCCGAACCGACGGGACGAACGTCAAATGTTTGATGGGTAAGAACAGTTTGAATGGGTAAATAAAATTGTTCTTTTTAGTTTTTTCCTCGCAATTTTTCCATATTTTCTCACCGTATAAACCTTCCCTGGACTTCCACAAATAATTCAAGACCAAAATTAGCCAAATCGGTCTAGCCGTTTTCGAGTTTTAGCGAGACTAACGAACAGTAATTCATATTTATATATATATATATAGATTTTGACACCCTCGGCGTTCAACGTGTTATCACTTTTGTCGGGCGTCCCAAGACACACGCTTTACTTTTTATACACGACGATTATTATTTTGTGACCATGAAAATATAAAAGAAACTTGGAAATACCAACCGTATATATCCGTTAGTCGCCTTTTATGACATCCACTGTTAGGATAGAGGGTAATAAATTGTATTCTTACTCCATCACCACACGGTGAATGATGATGATATATTAACAATAATACTTACGTATTAATAATATTCGGTTCGCACGAGTGATTCATCATGGCGGCCGATGGATATATTGCTGTGGCCCGTCTAGTCTCTCGTTCAGTGCAAATACGACCTGGTAATTAGTAAAAGAAATAGTAAATTTAAAAAAAAAAGGAATTAATACAGGTTAGTGGGGCAGGTGGTCAGCAGGTAATAGGGTCGAGTCCGCCACTCGTAGAGACGCCCCAACAACTCTGTTTTGTTGGCGGCGTTTCGAAGGGGACTTTACCCCCGGGCCCGTCACGGGTATCAAGTAATCGGTACCAGTGGTTGGCCCAATCAGCATACGGTAGGTTATGGGGCCGCACATCGCACGCACACATATTAGGCGGGCGGTCTCCAAAAAATAGGTAATGAAATCGCAAGACGCTCTTCTGTCGCAATGGACTGTTCTAGGGTGAGTCTAATAGTCTAGAGCAGGGATTCCTAAAGTGTATTCCGCGGAACCTAGGGGTTCCGTAGAATAGTCATCAGGGTTCAGCCAAAATTGAATAGCTTTACATTTAAATAATTTGGCTGGTACAAATATTATTTTAAAGTAGCGTGAAATTAGTGACGGGATGAACTTATTACTATTATGTAAGTAGATAGTTAGCAAGAGTTATGTTCAGTTTAAGCACAGCAGCGCACTTAAGGATGCAAACGATACATCGATGTTTCAATAAAAAAACATCGATGCTTGACATCGATGTTCACTATTGTAAAACATCGATGTTATTTTATACGATGTTTTGATGTATGGTACTTTTAGCAGAGCCTGCGTAACAGTTTAGGTACTCTGTTTCTAAATAAATAAAAAAAGCTCATCACATCACGCAAATGTTGGTGCTTCATGCAAAAAAAATGGTTGCATGAAATTGGTTATAAATTATTACTCTTGTAAATAAACTAAAAAAAAAGCTTATCGCAATCCCGCAAGGAAAGTAAAAAAAAACATCGATGTTTCGATACATCGATGTTTTCAGAGCGATGTTTTTGAACAAAGATGTTTGTTCTGAAATATCGATGTTCTTGGTTTCAATATTTGCATCCCTAATGCCTTGATCACACCTAAGGAGTACAGTGGCGAGTCAGTCAGTCAGCTCTTGGCCGAGAGAGTCGCCGAACCGAGAGGGTGGTCACACGTATTTATTAAAGTGGCGAGTCAGTTCAGTTTTGATCACGCTTAAAAGTAAAGGGCGTCTGCAATGGATCGCAAAAAAAAGGAATTTAAACGAGTTTTCAACCGGCTGTTACCAGGCATTATTAACGAATTGTGGGATTTATTAGAAGAAGAAGACCAAAGAATTTGGCAATTTTATTATTGTTTCCAAGTTCCATTTGTTAGCGGACATTTTAATTATTAAATTAATTTAATTAGATTAGGATAATTTGAAAACAAAAACAACACTGCTTGGTGACGAATGAACGAGTGGCGAGTGGCCGAGTGACAAGCGAGTGCGTGTTCATTCCTGCCGAGCGGGATATCGCGTCGCTGCGGGGGCAGAATAATGAAGCGGGGAGGTGGGTACTCGACCTAGTAAACAGATTGGGATTCTAGTGACTCTCTCGCCTCTCTGCTCGACCTAGCACTCGGCCGAGCACTCGTTAAAAGTGTTTATACCAACCGAGCGCTCGGCCGAGGGCACTGTCTCGCCACTCTACTCGTTAGGTGTGATCAAGGCATAAGCGCACTTAGACAGAGACAATGCGAGACGTTGCGCGACAGTCTTCGTTCTCCGTTCGAATTTATTATTATTTGATATGGGGTTCTCAAAATGAAAAAAGGTATGCGGTTGGTGTTCCGTTAGATTTAAAGTTTAGGAACGCCTCGTCTAGATTACTAGACTCATCTTAGAACACTAATCTAGTGATTCATCATTATCATTATTATTATCATAAACATCGCGAGCCTCCTCCACGATGGGAGGAGGGAATTTAACCTATTATACCATGCTGGTCAGACGTGTTGATATAAAGTTTTATTTCTAATTTTCTTTCTCTTGCATAGATGTTATATACTTATATATTCTTTAGTCAGATTTTGCGACACCCACGGCCAATATGTATAGTGAGTCGTATTCTTATTCCGCCAGCACATGGAAATGTACGAATATTTAAGTAATTAATTTTTACAGCCAATTGGTGAATAAATAACTTTTATTATTATTTAAAGTATCGCTGCTATAGAAGTTTCACATAAACTTTTTTAAAACTACAAACTTTTTTAAAAATAATATATTTTTTTATTAACCGGCTCTTGTCTTATTTATTTAGGATCGAATCCAGATGTACACTTTTTTCATCATGCATATTGCAGTGTTATTACCGGTCGAGTGCTTGACGTCAAACCTCATTGGGAACTCGTTGTCAGTTGTGACCAACCTACGAAGAAACCATGTATTACCTTTTTCTTCTATTGTTGAAAGGCTGAGTGTTGCGTGGCCATTGCATACGAGTTGTCCAAGACTCCTCAGTATAACCGCACCGGCGAATAAGCGCAACTGAGCCGCTGGCAACGAGTATGGGACTCTGCCCGGCAGGTAATTGAAAAACGTCGTAAAATTCTCTAAATATATGGTCAACATTGTCGCCGTCTGAAAATACAAGATTTTATCCATTTTACTACAAAGCTATTACATACAAAATTGCAGTGGTAGAAAGAGATTACGAAGGTATAATTATCGCATAAAAACTACATGCAGGTTCCATACAAACCCCTAACAGAGCCAGAATAACATAACACCAAAGACGACCCTGATTAGATAATTAAAAACAGACGTCATCGGCCTCTTTGTCTAGTGTTTGTAGACTATGAGAAAAGCTTCGCTTCTGTTGAAACTTGGGCAGTGCTGCAGTCCCTTCAGCAGTGTCAAATCGACTATCGATATATGGAATGAAAACGAAATGAAAAGTGTTTGTATAGAAACTAGTGGTAGGAGCACATTTCTACAGCCGTGGGCCGGTCCGTCCGGGCAGTACCACACTCGTGCAGAAATTCGACGTTCGAGTAGTAGCAATTTGTTACTGCGCTTCGTTCGGAGAGCGTTTAAATGTCATCGTTAGCGCCAAATATGAGAACAATGGCTATTTAGTTAAGTACTGGCCTGAGATAACAAAAAAGTATGATTTATGTTATACGAATACCATTAATGTTGATATTATATATATACTAAAACGACGTAATTTTACAAGAATAAAGAAACAAATATATATACTAGCTGACCCAACGGACGTTGTTCTGTTCAAATAAAATAAAAGCAGCGCCACCTACCGGGTCCAATTGTGAATCTAAACCATTCTCGAATCCCCTTGAACACACAAAAAATTTCGCCAACATCTCTCCAGCCGTTTAGGAGGAGTTCAGTGACATACACACGTACACAAGAAATATATATATAAGGTATATATATGTATATATATACCTATATATATACCTATATATATATACCTATATATATATCTATAAACTATATAAATAAATAATCTATACAAGTAAATAAAATTGAAGCGTCTGTTTGTAATGTCAAAATACTGGGCCTTCCTCATGCTCATGCGGTTTTTTGCACGACACCTACATATGTCTAATAAACCGTTTAAAAAAAAAAATTCTATCTGTTTGTTTGAGGTAATCTTCAAAACGGCTGGATCGATTTTGATAATATTTTACTACCAGGTAACTGTCTATATACGGAGTAACATAGGCTATTACATTTCATCCCGGTATTCATTCATTTATTCTGTTGAAATAAAAAAGGATTTTTTTTTTGAAATCGATCGCAGCGCCACCTACCCGGTCCAAATATTAATCTAAATCATTCACGAACACACAATAAATTTCATCCAAATCGTCCAGCCGTTTAGAAGGAGATCAATTACAAACACGTACAGAAGATTTATATATATAAAGATTATACCCCTCATTGTTAGTCATATCTTACGACATCCAAGATAAGTGTCACCACTTGTCCGTGATTGTATTTTTATTTCTTCACTACACGGAATTAATAATACGAAGTAGGTTTTAAAAGATCGTTAGGTATGTAAATTTAACCACTGAAGTCAAGGAACTTTGCACCGGTGGTCGGACAAACGACGAAGGCGACGTCCAAGAGTGGGTCATGGTGCCTCATGATGCCCCTCTGTCGCCACAGACGGAGCCGGGCGGGAAGAGAGCTGGCTATGGCCCACCCCCAACAAAAAAACGTATGTAATTTCTCCGTGTGGTGATGGAGTAAGAATACAATTCACCACCCTTTTCTTGCCCGTGGGTGTCGTAAAAGACGACTAAGGGATATCTAACATCTAGGCAAGAGAAGGAAAACTCGAAATAAAACCGTATATCAACATGTATAAAAAAAAAAGATATCAACACGTATGACCAGTTTGGTATAGTAGGTCAATTTCCCTCCCATTATGGAGGGATCTCCAGCCCAACAATGGATGCAAACGAAGCAGTTGGTATAGTTAGTATATATAGATATAATTACCACAGCATACTGTATATAGTCGGTGTTGTTCATCTTATCGAAATTTGTTATTAAATTGAACATCCTGTAGAATGGCGGTGTGTCCTGTTTATATATATGAATATCGTCGACTTTTGTGTAACTCATGAACAGGGCAGACGCCGTCAATGGGTTCGATTCTCGATCAGGCACCTTCGGAAACCCTTTATGAGCACTTATCAATAATACTCTGAAAATTTTAATATATTAAATAAGTAAAAAAAAAGATATGCTATAAATTACACTATATAAATAAATAAAATTGAAGCGTCTGTTTGTAATGTCAAAATAATGGGCGTTTTTTCACACGGTTATACCACCTATGCCAAAACAAAGTTTAATTTTTTTTTTTGGATTTCTGTTTGTTTGAGGTAATCTTCAAAACGGCTGGAGCGATTTTGATAATATTTTACTACCAAGTCCAGCTGTCTATATAAGGAATAACTTAGGCTATATTTAATCCCGATATTCCCACGGGAACGAGAACTAAGCGGGTAAGGCGACTAAAACCGAAGCAAAGCAAGGGTTGCTAGTATTCGAAATAAAATCCTATACCAACCGGTCTGACGTGATATATTTATTAGATAAATAGATCAATTTCACTCACAAGGAGAAAGTTAGAGCTTTGATATTTACCTTCCCAACGTTTAGAACACTTTTAGAACCAAATACAAACGCGATAAAATCCTTTCAAATAGTTTTGTAATTTGTAATACTCGCGTACATTATCATCATCAGCTCGTATACATCCCACTATTGGACTCGAGCCTCCTCCACATTAGGAGGCAAATTGACCTTACTATACCATGCTGGTCAGATAGGTTGGAATAGGGCGTCGCGTACATCAGATATTAATAATTTTGACGTGCGGTGACGAAGTAAGAATACAATTCATCACTCCCTATCTTGCCTGTGGATGTCGTAAAAGACGACTACGATACATGTATGCAGGAGAAGGAATTCTCAACATAAAACCCTATACCAGTCTGTCTGACCAGAATGATATAGTAAGGTCAATTTTTGCTCCTATTGTGGAGGAGGCTCGAGTCCTGCAGTGGGATGTATGAGCCGATGATGATAATTTTGAAGGTCAATATTTGTGAGTTTCGGTAAAAAATGTTACCTTAAGGCTAGATGCGCGATGCCGATGGTGGGGAAGAGATCAGCTCTTGCTCCAATGCACTCCCACCGATGGAAGGCGTCGTAGGACTTCGAGCGACACTCCTCGCCACAATACCCGCTGCGCGAACACTCGCTACAACTGTCATAGACAAATTCATTCTATATTTCGTATAAGATTTAGCTTGATGACATTTCTATTTACATGTTTTTAGTTTTTTTCATTGCATACGGTGGCAAACGAGCAAACAGTGCACCTGAAGGTAAGTGTTGCTGCCGCTCATGGACATTGCCAAGGCCGCTGTCGACTACGAAGAAATTGAAGGGAGTGTGAATGCCTGCAATGAGGTTCACTGATACTTGAGGCATCACCAAAACCCACCAGACGCAAACACTCTCAGAAAGTTGGACTGCCGGTTCTTTCGCTCACCGAACGAAGCGCAGTAACAAATTGCTACTACTCAGACGTCGATTTTCTGCTCAGTGTGGTACTATCCCGGATGGACCGGCCCGCGGCTGTAGACAGACAACTGTCAATAGTGTGTTTTTTAAACAGCTGTAGTTCTTTAAACCAGCTATTTTCTAAAGATTCGCAGTTGGTGTTCTGTTTCCCAGAAATGCCGATCGGCAGTCCACTGAAATGTAGGAATTGGTACAAGTGGTCAGCCCGGAGAATATATCATCATCATCTCAGCCCATATAAGACTCACTGTGTTGGGCTCGGGACTTCTGTCCTATGGGAGGAAAATTGACCTGTTATACCGCGCTGGTCAGACATGTTGGCATAGGGTTTTGATCGAATTTTCCTTCGTTTGCATACATGTTATTATGCATACTATATACTACATACCTAAGTTGTCTTCTACAATACCCACGGGGAAGAAAGGGGGTGGTCAATTGTATTCTTAATCTGTCACCACACATGAAAAATATATATTCCCGAGGAATCACATAATTCTTTCGGTATCACTTGTAAAATGGACATCACCACTCCCCCTTTTTTTCACCCTGGGAGACAGAAGAGTAGCGTGCGGGTTCATAACCTCCTAGATCTTGGAGGAATAATCTTCAGCGTTTCTGGGAAATATTACACCAACTGCGATCGACAAGCTGAGTGTAAAGCGTGGCGATTATGCGATTATCCCCACTAATGAAAGCTTATCTCAATGAACTATGCAAGTCTGATGTATGTAATAGCAGTAATAGTAATACTCACGGCACTGCATTAATATGACCGCGGCAGCATCCCTCGCAGGCAGGTTCCTCATTGGGCAATATAACCCATGCATAAGGCTCCTCAGAGAACATCACGTCCCCGCGTCGTGTCGGCTCCTTCACGGCCACGTAGCGACCGACCGTGTCACTCCGTCTTGTAACAATAAAATAGAGAATACAGCAATTAATAAAATAGAACTCGCAAATGTGACATTTGAAATAAAAAAAGCCGGCTAAGTGCGAGACGGAGTCGCGCACGAAGGGTTCCGTACCATTGTCTATAAAAAGGGCAAAGGCAAAATCGCGTTTGTTGTATGGGCGCCCCCCTTAAATATTCATCATTTTGTTTTTAGTATTTGTTGTTATAGCGGCAACAGAAATACATAATTTGTGAAAATTTTAACTGTCTAGCTATCGCGGTTGTTGAGATACAGCCTGGTGACAGTCAGACGGACGGACGGACAGACAGCGAAATGTTAGTAATAGGGTCCCGTTTTTACTCTTTGGGTATGGGACCCTCAAAATAGGCTGAAAAGCGAAAATCCTATAAAAAGCCGTCGAGACAGCGTGATGTATAATCTCCCTCATCATTATCCCTGGAGGAAGTTGAATTGTGCCTTTTTTCGTCGTTGGGCCGACCACCGCTGCAGAGTACCTTGACTTCCGTGGTCGACTCGATGGAATACCCCGGGCGCGGGGTGCCCTCTCCACTCTCCCCTGTCGCTCGCCGTCGCGCGGTCAGCCTCTCTGCGAGTGACGGACTAAATCCCCGGTCCAGTCACCCGCGGCTTCGGCTAAGACGGCATCAGTCACAGGTAAGCTGAACTGTGCCTAACAGTGGGACGAATATGGGTTGAGAAAAATCCTTATTACACTAAACGATGTGACGTTCTACACGATAATAATATTCTTATGCTTTGCTATTGTAAGAATACAATAATTCACTGCATATCATATCCGCGGTTGTAATTCACCACCCCATTTGTGGGTATCGTATAAGGCGACTTAGGATTATAATATACAGACAACATTTGTGCAAGGAACTCTCGAAATTATACCCTATACCAACACGTCTGACCATCATGGTATAGTAGGTTATTGTGGTAGGCTCGAGCCCAGCATTGGGGCGTAAATGAGTTGTGATCAAGTATTATAAAATGATGACTAAGGGTTTATAACATGCAATTAAAATCAACGCAGAAATATAATCGCATTTTTTTTTATGGTTGGGCTACGGTCATCGCAACTGCCGCTCGGTAACATCTGGGGCGACAGAGGACCTATAACACGTCGCCTTCGTCATTGGGCCGACCAACAGAGCCGAGTTCCTTGTCTTCAGTGGTGGACCCGACGGAATACCCCGAAAGAGTAATCTATCCTCACGACGTCCTCTCTTGGGGACGTTGCCGTCGCATCAGCCTCTCTACTGGTGACAGACTAAATCCTTGCTAACAAATATGATCCGATACCTACTCGTCTGACGAGTCGGAGTCGGAGGATCAGGCTCGGCAATGGCACATATATAATTTGAGATAAAGGTAGTAAAATAAAATATGTAATGTCACCTTATTTCAAGAACATTCGATGCTGCATTGAAATCCTCGTTTAGGCCCTTATAGCATTCAGGTATAACATCTTTATCACGTTTAGGCCTCGCAATTATTGTATCCAGTTTCTGTTGTAATATCTTTAGATTCCTTTCAAACTCATCTGAAAATTAATTTATTTATTATATTTGATTCTTTGCCGTGTAGGGACAGAGTAAGAATACAATTCACCACTCTATTTTACCCGTAAAAATCGATCAAGTGTATACAGGGTGTATCAGGTTATGGGACAACTGTTGGAGTATGTTGTAGTTTAACGGTCATAGATCATAATTAGAATGTACATTACACAAATAACAATATAACATAAAAGTTATAGTGATTTCAAAAAAATGTGTCTAAAAGTTTATGCCTTAAATGTTACGTATTATGTAGGCATGTACAGACAGAATACATGTAGACATGTAAAGCTTCGACAGTATAATTTCATTCATTTATACCTAGAATTGCGCAAAAGCTTCAATGACATGTAGGTCATTGTAGGTACAACGGCAAGCGGTCAACGCTCATAGGCCGATCAGCTGTTTTAAAGCGAAGTTTATTTTGCTTATGTGAACGTAATCATTGATTTCTTCAATTTCTAATGAATATTTAACAAAGTATGAATATGTTGCGTATTAAGTATCATTGACTTTATACATTTCAATCAGATTTACACGAAAAAGCGATGACAAAATTGAAAACTTTACATGTCTCTAATTTCTAAACGAATCAATATTTTTCGTTCAAATTTTTTTTATGGGTTCCTACCACCATTGCCTAGCCCCCTTTTGACCAGTTGCCCAATAACCTGATACACCCTGTATATACATATAACATCTATGCAAGTTAAGGAAAACTCGAAATAAAGCCCTATACGAACAGGTCTCGCTAGTATGGTAGGTTTCACCAACATGTTATATTAGCTCTCAATTGCCGACCTATTGGCGAGGAGGTTCGAACCCAACAATGGAACATGTATGAGCTGAGACTGATTCTTTTCGTCCATTCGTCTATCAGTTTATTGATAAACTAGCAATCCGCCCTCGCTTCGCTTCGGTTATAGGTTATAGTCGTTTTACCCGTGTAGTTCCCGTTCCTGTGGGAATACCGGGATAAAATATAGCCTAGTTTACGCCCTGATATTATAGCTTTCCATTGGTGAAAGAATTTTTGAAATCGGTCCAGCCGTTTTGAAGATTACCCGAAACAAACAGACAGACAGACAAACATTTTTTAATTGCTATTTTAGGCATAGGTGTCGTGCAAATAACCGTGTGAGCATGAAAAAAGCATATTATTTTGACATTACAAACAGACACTCCAATTTTATTTATTGGTATAGATTACGACAACTCGAAAAGAATATACATAAATTATAGTTTAATATCATTTCAGTTAATGTTATCTATTTGGTGTGGTGACGACCACCACTTCATATCTTACCCATGGGTGTCGTAAAAGACGACTAAGGAATTATAATATACAGATAAAGAAACATTTATTCTGTTCTCGTTAAAACTATTAAAAGAACATAAACAACTAAACTAAAAGAGCTTCTTATATAAAGTAATTCAATTTTAACGAGGAACAAAAAAGGCTATTGGCTCAGCTCGTACTACTTCTACTTAAAGAGATAGCTTATATAAATCTTTAAATGTATCATAAACAGCTGGACAGATGTTGATGAAGTGTGTGTTCAAGGGGATTCGAGAATGGTTTAGATTCAAAATTGGATCCGGTAGGTGGCGCTGCTGTGGATTCCAAGGAGAATTTCTTTTATTTTATTTGAACAGAACAACGTGGCCAACCTGTCTGATTGTTGTGATATAGTAGGTCAATTTGCCTTCTATTGTGAAGGAGGCCTGAGCCTAATGATTATTTTAATACTCACTACAATGTGCAGACGACAGTCTAAGTGTGGCGGCGTGTTCTTTGGCAACAGATATCGCTTCGTTTGCCTCTAATTTATCACCCAGCTCGATATGACAATCAGCTCTACGTAGCAATAGCTTGTGCTGTTGTTCCACTGGATATCCTTGTTCAATAGCCAACTTAATATCCGCCATACATTCCTGCGTGATTAAATTGTAATTTTGGTAACAATATATTCATAATTAATATAACAAATATTTTATTATACACTAAGAAAATTTTATTTAAGCGCTAAGGTAATACATCGTAAAAGACGACTAAGGGATATAATATGCATATAACATCTATGCAAGAGAAGGAAAACTCGAAACAAACCCTATACCAATCTGTCTGACCAGCATGATGTAGTAAGGTCAATTTTCCTCCCATTGCGGAGAAGGCTCGATCCCGAAAATGAGTATGAGTCGAAATGGTGGTGAGATGATGAAGGAAATACATATCTATGGTGCTTTCCGGCATGTTCAAATAGTTCTATTAACCATGGCGGTAACTGCACGTAATGTATTTTTAAACACGCCTTTTTTGCTATTGGTGGCAAACGAGCAAACAGCACATCTAATGGTAAGTCATATTACCTCATTCTTGCTCATGGACCTTTGCAAGGCCGCTGCCTACCATGAAAAGTGAAGGGAATGTGAAATGTGATTCAGTGATACAAAATACATCACCAAAACCCATCACACGCAAACTCAACCTGAAAATTGGGCTTCAGGCTCTCTTGCTCAGCGAACAAAGTGCAATAACAAATTGCTACTACTCAGATGTCGATTTTCCGCTCAGTGTGGTACTACCCCGGACAGACCAGCCTGCGATTGTAGACAAAGAATGGCAACAATCCACTAAAAGTGTTACTTAATCAAGTATTAAAGCCTTCAATTAATATTTATAGAAACTCATTTGAGAGACATAAAATTAAGTAGGTTTCAAATCTACATATATTAGAAAGCCATACCAATTGCTTTACCAACTAGCAAGGAAACCCTCAGACGTGTGGGTCGGAGATTTCCATGATTTTTGGTGGGGTGGTAAAGGGGGCCCGAGGGTATCACAATTACCAGATATTAGGGTCAACTGGGCCCTCGTTAAAAAGATTTTAAGCGTCAAAGTTGGATGTAATTTACTCGTAGGTACTAGAGAAATTCCCATATGAATCGTAAGCTAATGGTAGCCTCGTGGTAATGCGCTCGCCTGCGGAGTCTATGGTCTCGGATTCGAGACCTGACAATTTGTTTTTTTTTAAATTATCACAATATTGTGTAAAACTAGTTTATTTTTTTCATAATTTTACGCAGGATTATAAATTATTTTCCTTTTTTCACGATCTAGTTTTTCCGTTCTTTCTCGGAGGGGACTCGCGCAGCGATAAAATGTAGCCGGTGCAGACAATGTCTGTGTTTTGTGTGCTTTTACGAGGAATTCTATCCAAAAATTTGTAAGGATGATAAGAATGTATGAAAAATATACCTACATTTATACGATAAATATAAATATTGATTTTTCACAATTTTATAATTATTTATTTTTGTTCCATAACACCTCAATTTTCATATTGAAGAGTTGATACATGGGAGAGAGAGAGAGAAAAGGAGGAGATTGTGAAAAAAGCAAAATAATTTATAATTCTGCGTATAATTATGAAAAAAAAAGCAAATTTTACACAATATTGTGAAAATTAAAAAAAAAAATAAGGCGTCGGGTCTTGAACCCGAGACCATAGATCCCACAGGCGAGCGTATTACCACGAAGCTACCATTAGCTTACGATTCGTATGCGAATTTCTCTAGTATATAAATTACCCATTCAACTTTGACTTTTAATATCTTTTTAATGAGGGCCCAGTTGACCCTAATATCTAGTAGTTGTAATACCCTCGGGTCCCTCTACCACCCCACCCAAAAATGATGGAAATCCCCGACCCACACATCTGAGGGTCTCCTTGTAAGCCAATGTAATAATGGTAATGCGTGTAGCAAATAATTTTATTGTTTACGTTCTAATACGGACTAAACTCTGGTCTATACATCCGCAACCTCAGGTGCTGTTGAGGTCTAGCCATCACCACAATGGGAGGAAAATTTTCTATAACAGACAAGTAGGTATAGGGTTTCCTGTTTGCCATCTCTTACATAGATATTAAATGCATATTATATCCCACAGTCATCTTTTACATGATCTACAAGCGAGAAAGGGGTGAAGAATTGTATTCTTAGTCTGTCACCACATGAAGATTTACATAAATTTAATAATAAATAAAAGGCTCACCTCAAATCGTTTCAATTTCAGCAATGCAGCAGATCTATTTGCTAATGCAAGAGGATACATAGCGCCACCCTGATGAGCAAACATAACACTTCGAGAGTAGCATCTGTAGCTTTCTTCAAATAAATTGACACGGAACTTGTCATTGCCTAGTTGCCTCCAAAGTAGTGATACATCATCGCACTTGAGGGCTGTGTCGGATTCACTTGTTTTTCTTGCATATGTTAATTTCATTTGATTCAGCCATTGTAGTAGTATTCGACTGGAAATATTTGGATTATTAATAAAGTGTATGTTAATGTCTATGGTACTAGAATAAGATATCATCATCGTTATGACATCTTATGTCCCACTGCTGAGCTCGAGCCTTCTCCATGATGGAAGGAAAATTGACTTACTATACACAGCATCCTGTTCTGATAGCATTCTGTTAGAGGTATTAGTGTGTGGATTTATTTCGGGATTTCCTTCTCTTGCATGGATGTTATATGCATGTCCCTTAGTCATCTTTTATAACACCTACGGTTAAGAAAGGTGGTGGTCACGAATCCTTCTCTTTCAATAGACAACACAAAAGACCATCAAGGACAGTAAGTAGACAACTTATTTTTGGTGTGAATGTGAAAACATAATTTGGTGGTCGTCTATTATATTTAACATTTTAGTGTTTTGTCTATATACAATAATTTGCGGGTGACGTGACCGGGGATTAGTCCGTCACCCGCCGAGAGGCCGACCGCTTGAGGAAAGACCGACGTCCTCCCCGAGGGGGGGACGTCGGTCGATGGGAGGGTACCCCAATGGGGGGTATTCCGTCGGGCCGACCACTGACGACAAGTTAACGCTGCTCCAGTGGTCGGCCCAACGACGAAGGCGACGTGGTTTTTGGGTGGGTCGCGGGAGTTGCGTGCTTAAGCCTCTCTGTCGCCCTGGACGGAGTGGTGCAGAGGCGGGCCGACCACGACCCACCCACAAAAAAAAAATATACAATAATTTAGATGGAATTTTATGTAATGTGATGCAGAGGGACTGCTAGGGAGTAGTAAATATGATATAAAAGTGGTTAAATATTTTCAATTTCCATTGAAATTTAAGGAAGATGTCATTAGCAGTGTCATACATACCACTATTGAAGGCGACAATTTGACTTACTGACTTACAATGACTAATATGAAGAAACTAAATAAGTGAAAATCTAAAGGGACTGATATTTTGTGAGTTTGGTTCATTAACAATACACAGGTGGTAGGACCACACTGTTGACAACTGTCTATCTACAGCCACAGGCTGGTCCATCCTGGGTAGTACCACACTGAGCAGAAAATCAACGTCTGATTAGTAGCAATTTGTTACTGTGCTTTATTCGGTGAACGAAAGCGCCGGAAGCCCAACACTGAGCGTGTCTGTGTGGTGGATTTAGTATCACTGAACCTCATTAAACACCTTCACACTTCCTTCACTATCTTCACGGTAGACAGTGGCCTAGCAATGGTCCATGAGCAGCAGTATCACATACGATCAGGTGTAATGTATGCTAGTTTGCCACCATTTGCAATAAAAAACAAAGTAAAAAGAAGAAGGATATAAAATTACAGCAAGAGATGGAAAAAATCTAATTTAATTTCTCTGGCCAGAATAAGCTTGTCTATTTTTACTCTTATTGCAGTGTTCATATATAATAGGATAATGTACCTATATGTAGTTTTTATTTGTGTTTATACTGTGTTTTCTTTAAATACAGCCAATCACCTCATCATCTTGGCTCACGGGCCACTGCTAGGCTCGTGCCTCCTCCATCATAGGAGGGAAATTGATCTTACTATACCATTCTGGTCAGACAGGTTGGAATATAGGGTTCTGTTTCGCATTTTCCTTCTCTTGCATAGATGTTATATGCATATTATATCCCTCAAACATCTTATGGCATCCATAGGCAAAAGTGATTGTGTTCACTTTAAATACAATCATAACTAATTTCTTCATATTCAACATGAAGAAATTATCCATTTCATACATCATAATGCATACTCTTCTTCCACAATTGGAGGGCAGATAATCTACTATACAATGTTAGCCAGAGAAGTTGAAATAGGGTTTTGTCAAGTTTGCCATCTCTTACATCAATGTTAAGGGTGCTACTTATCCCTTAATGGTCTTTAATGACAGCCATGCCCAAGAAAATAAAATTTGTGAATAATTCACTTGTTATTTCATTACGACATATAGATAAAATCAATAATAACTTGTTTGCCTCTTAAATCTCTAATTCAATCTTCCAATTTCAAAATCAAGTTTGAAATATTCTCTTAAGAGAGAGTACAGAGAGAATGAGCGGCTATTATCTCTATTTGATTGTAATTCCGATCAAGATAATTCCACTCATAGAAAAGCACCAACAGTTGCTTCAAGTAGAGGTCTAAAAATTATTTTACAACTATCAATTCTGTAGGAGCATGCAGATAGTTTTTTTGTGATATATCAGCAAAGGTGGGCTATCTTAATAATGTAATATTTTCAAGTAGGAACTTACTTGACGCCTTCGTTATTAAAAAAATAAGACATCGTATCTATCTCAGTTTCGCTTGTCCTATCTATTTTCTTTTCCTCCGAGGATATAAGGAGTAATAATATCTCCCATTGCTTAGCGCAGTCTTCTGGCAAATCTATACTATTCATTTTAACTTATACTAATATCCGCCAATGAACACTTAAAATTAGGTTATTGCAAATTTACTTATTTAGTTACGAAATAAATCACACATAAATATAAATAAAATTTGAAACATTCCAAAATAATTAAAATTATATCATTTAAATTAAGAGAGCTATTATTTAAAACTGTTTGAAAATAACTAGAACCTACAAAAACAACAAACAATAACAACTGTCAAATCATTGTGACAGTTTGCTATTGATTCCCTTTTGACGTTCCAATTTATGCATCGGAGTATAGCTATACTGCGTGCATCCATGCATCAGCCTACAGACGTCTACTGCTGGATATGGGCCTCCCCACGAGAATGCCACTCGGAACGGTTCTGCGCCATTTGCATGCAACGGTTCCCTGCGACATTTACGGCTAGAATAGTTTATTTCTCTTATTTTCACAGCCTTATGTCATATGGCATACTACTTTGGGGATGCTCCGCGGATTTGAATACCATCTTTGTTCTCCAAAAACGGGCTGTCCGCGCTATTTATAATCTAGGCCCAAGAGCTTCACTTCGGGAAAAGTTCAGAGAGATAAACATTCTAACTGTTGTATCACAATTCATATTCGGAAATCTTATGTATGTAAAAAAGAATTTTGAAAAATTTGAAAAGTACAGTAACATTCATCATGTAAACACTAGGAATAAGGATAATCTAGTAATTCATACTACTCGTCTACAAAGAATTAGTAGGTCTTTCATGGGGCAATGTATACGTTTTTACAATAAACTACCTAAAAATGTCCGAGGCATGCCAATTAACATGTTTAAAAAAGCTATTAAAATTTTGAAATTTTGTAATAGCCTTTGCTACAAAGTCTACTCGACTTTGTAGCAAAGGCTATTACAAAATTTCGGATTATTTAGATGATAATACAGAGTGGTTATGAGCAGCTCCTCATTCAGCAATTCATGTTATTGTAATTTTTTTAAGGTAATAGCTTTAAGGTATTCCTAACTTGTAATATTTATAACTTATTTTATTTTTATTTTTTTTTCTTTCTCTTACTCTTGTGATTGTACAGCGTAGCGTGTTTTGCCTGTCGAATTTTGGTTTTGATCTCTTTGCATACCTGCTATAGTTCATAGTTTATTTTATAGTACTAGTTTTTTTATATAGCAGTAGTTGTAGTTCGTTTTGTATTTTTATTTATGGTTTGGTCATGCTCACTGAATAAGGTTCTGCTTGCGGTAGCTATGTGGGGTGGGTCGCTCCCTTCCCTCTAATATGGTTGAGGAGAGTGATGGCTGCTCTAGTAGTTAACTCGTGATCGGGTGCTGCTTGTGGGCTTTGGTCCAGCCATATTTTCTTCCTTTCTTTATGCTTTAATTATTTTTTTGTCTTGTACTAAATCTTGAAAATTTATACATATATACAATTTCGAAGGGCATCACACTGGAGCTAATACCAGATATGTTGTACGAAGCATAATATTATGTATATTTAAAGGATTAAGAAAAAAATGACTGCCCGCTGAGTTTCTTGCCCGATCTTCTCAGTTTGTGGCCGCGTTCCGATCCGGTGGTAGATTGTTGTATTGTATTCAAACGTGTAATTTGACAATATGTAAGTGCCCTTAAGGGGCCTATGCAGAATAAATGATTTGATTTGATTTGATTAAGAATGTAGTCAGTCAACCTAGTGTTGTTGTCGTCCTACGCTGCGTCGCACAGTGGGCTGAAAATCGCGTTTCATAGACATAGAAACTTAAGTTATTACATATGTTTTTTTTTGTGTAGTAATGGGTTTTCCTGATCATTACTACATTATAAAATATCATATGAGATAATTTGGTCAACAATTGAACGAATAATGTTTTTTTTTTGAAAAAAATGTATGGAGCGAACATGAAAAATGAGGATATCTCTGAAATCGCAAGGTTGGCCGTTATATCCTCGCAGTCGTATGTAGTAATAATTATTTATAATTTTTTAACGTACTTCGTATTACGGCATCGTTTGCGATATTTTTTTTAAAAATCGTCAAAGTTTTAAATTTTTATTTTCGTTGATAACTACTTTTACTTGTATGTACAAGTTATTTAATAATAACATTTAAATTTTTCAAATATGCATGTATGTAGCTTACATACAAAGAAGGGTAAGAAATCACGTTAGTCCCTTGTTTTATTTATCGTTTATGTCCTTTGAACGTAAGTTAGTAATCTCTAATTCTTAGGTACTATACTATTACTTAATGACTTCGCAGTAACTAATCATTTCAAATGTCATTAAGAACCTTCATTATACTTACGGCATTGTTTAGTAAAACATAAAAGCGTCTATTGTTGTAATTAGTTGGATCGTATGATAAAAACAGTTATAATATTACGCATTTTAATAAAAAAGGGCTAAAAATATAAATTATAATGTTATCATAAAAATAGTTTTAAATATAGTATTTATTTTTATTTAATCAAAGAAACTAAAACTACATTACCAAAAACTTAATAAAAAGAAAAGAAAATATACATTTTATAAATAAAAAAATGCCTCAGATCACTAGACACAAATAAATGTTACATAAAGTATACGATATCTAATCTTATATATATAAATCTCCTGTCACGATGTTTGTCCCCGATGGATTCCTAAACTACTTAACCGATTTTAATCAAATTTGCACATAGTGTGCAGTTTGCTCCAACTTGAAACATAGGATAACTAACATCTTAATTTATAGTCGCAATATTATTTTATTGCAAATTATTTGTCTATAATTAATTGACAGTCACAATTATCTGTTAACTCCAAAAGATTCTAACAGATGGCGATATCTGTTGACTGGATTTAAGTAATTTAAGTAATTTGTGTGTGTTCAATGAGATTCGAGAATGGTTTAGATTCACAATTGGACTCGGTATGTGGCGCTTTATTTGAACAGAACAACGTCTGTTGGGTCAGCTAGTATATTATATTTATTTAAATTAATATGCTATTTAGATATAAATAAATCTTAACCTAAAGTAACAAAAATAAACTGCAATAATTAAGTAAACTAAATAAAAAAGAATCTAATATTCTTCATCAGCATCCGAATCCACTTCAGAATCGGACTCTATGTTTTCCATTACACCCAAAAACTCTATCGGAGGTTCCTGGAGTTTAAGCAGGTCTAATGTTTTACTAAAATATGCTTGTTTCTTATAAGCGTCCAGCTTTGGTCTTATTGCTGTAATATGGGGATCAGATGAGAGGATAAGCATATTGAGAATATCCTCATTAGAGGTTTGCCTACTTGTTTTCCTAGAATGGTGTTCTCTAAACCTTCTGAAGTCTTTGTTGCGCGCCTCTGAAGCTTCTTCTAAAAGACTACCAATTGGTACAATAGCATTTTCTGCGATTATGTCACCTCCATGGATTAACAAATTGTGGACTGTCGACGACATGTAATACCAATTATATAGTTCTACACATTTCTCAGCTGTTATTTTGGCATATTCTTTAAATTTCGGTACATCTATAATCTCACCAGAAGTGATTGTCTGCAGAATCACAGCAAACCTGCGAATTAGGATTTCGTTTAGTCCAGTGATTGCAGCAGTTTTGTCAGGAAACTCAAAAAACCTTCTCGCGGTATTACCGTCATTACTTGTGCCAGATCCTTGCTTAACGATGTCGACTAAAAGATTTAGTTCATTGTTAAATTTATCTTGGATAAGTTTTTTTCTTGACTTTAACATCTGTTTGTGACATTCTTCTCTCGCAGACCACTTTTTAAAATCGAGACGATAGACTATATGTAGAAGACATTCCATCACATTAATGCGGGCATGTAATGATGATAATCCAAATTCATATACACCAGAAGCTACTGTCTTTGACGTAACGCTATTTAGATTATTCATTTCTGTAGGTTTAGCCAAACACAGGTAGCAAGCAGCACTTGATTTGGCATCAGATAAATATGTACAAATTTTACCGTCTATCATTGTCATCAATAATTAGTGACTGATCTCATTTGCTTTGTATTTTGTGGGGAGCAGTGCTTCGATTTCGTTATCCATCCTAGTTTTTTCATTCATGACAACGTCTTTACCCTCCTTTATGAAAGTAAACTGCACTTGACGACAATATGTAGATGAGGAGGGTTTTGGATTCGTCCATTTTGTTTCATATCCAGCTGTCAATTTTAGTGGAACCAAAGAGGTCATGAATATGCTGGAATCATCTTGCTCACTGTCCATTTTCTGTTTATATCATTTATTTTATAATAATAATAAGTCTTTATTGGATCAATAAAACAAAAAACATTACAATCCATGCACTACTACTAAAAAAGTACATTAGGTAAATATTGTTAACTTAATATGTTGTTATACTGTAAATTAAAAATTAGTCTGTGACATATTTAGACTGTGGCTCTGGAAAAATAGGATGATGCAATAATATATAAAAAAGATGGCGTTTAGGCTTAGAAACAATGTTTGTGTTTTACATTAATAAATTAGTTTAAATAATAATATACAGTTTCTCTTCCTTCCACGGACCCCTCATCAAATATAACTATTATTACTTACATAGAAAAAAAAATAATAGAATCAAATAAAAACAGCATAAGATTCGTGTAGGTACATGGATAAGCTCTAACTCCTAACTAGGTCACCCAGTGTAAAAAAAAAAAAAAAAAAAACCCTGTGTTTAGAATATCAGACTCCCCTTGACCTTACTGAAATACGTTTATCTACGAAACGGTATGGTGAGATTAAAATTAGGCATACTTTATATATAGTAATTTTTGGATCTCTATTTCCAACACTAAGGAAAAAAAAAGAAAAAAATTAGTATGGTAAGTAAAGTTAAAACCGACAACCGTTGGGAAAAAAAGGCTCGGTGTGGCGACCACGAATTGGCCGATGCAGCCTAGGACGACCCTCTAATAAGTGGAATGACGACATCTTGAAAGTCGCAGGGAACTGTTGGACGCAAGTGGTAGAAAAAGCACTGACAAAGGTCTCGGGTCCGATTCTTATGGCGTACACTTGTAATTTTAAAATTATAGATGTATTACATCTTATATTATTATAGTCCATAAAATATAGCTTGATCTCTGTGACAGATGTCAACCAAACCAACGAAGTAAGTTTGAATGAGCGACATGTTTACAATTTCATTTTGTATCAAATATATTTTCATTTTTTTCGTGTCAGTTTTATTGCAACTGAATTGCAATATATTATAAATATAAAAATATTAATATTCATGCCTAAAATGTACCTCGTAAGTACTAAAATACCTAGTAAACATTTTATACATAAATGACGCTTTCACACGTACAAAGTCATACTGGACTGAAAATAAAAAAGAAATGGGACAGTCGATATACTTAAATCGATAACCGATCTTTATTAAATTATTCGTAAAACAAATAAACCCAATACAGTACCTATATAAAACTTTCAACATATTTTTCACAATTAAAACAGACAGTTACATTATAAAATACATAAATTGAATTAATTAAATATTAAAAAAAGTGAGCCGTCGCTCAGGACGCCTGACAGATGTGAAACATCGAAACTATTTTGTACGAGTAGAGACACGGTATCGAATATAAAGTATCGATACTGAACTCATGAATTGTATCGAAAGATAAGTAACGTACTGTTTAAAGTATCGAGTACTTTTATTTACTTTATCTTTAGGTATCGAGTACTTTTCTTTCGATACAGATACTTTTGTATTGGATATTTTAGTCAATAAGTACTTTTTGGTAGGTATCGGTATCGAATAAATTATCCATTTTAAAATTGACTTTACGATTCATATTTATGGTAACGTCATTTAGTACAAACGAAATGAACCTTCTAAAACGTAACTTGAAATAATTTGCGATTTATAAACCAGAAATAGCGACATCTATCGAGCAAAGGACCAACTCTAAGCTACAATATATTTTATAAAGAACTCTCTAATCCTGTAATGATAATAAGACAAGCTGTTTAAAGTGAGTCAAAATCCAATTCTTAAGGAGTTGGTGACATACAAACAAATAAATACACAGCTGAAACTAATAAAAGCCTATAAAAAATGAAATGCTTTCATCCGTTCACAGACATTCTTTCCGCACGAAGAGTGTGATTTAGGAAACAGAAATGGCGGCATTTATCGAGCTAACGACCAACTCTCAGCTTCAATATATTTAATAAAGAAATTTTTAATCCTGTAATGATAATAAGACAAGCTATCTAAATAATTTTAACGTCATTGGTTCTCCTTAAATTTCAACTTTTAAATGAAATTTGACTGTTTAAAGTGAGTCAAAATCCAATTCCTATGAAGTTGGTAATATACAAAGAAATAAATATATATACACCTGAAACTAATAAAAGCCTATAAAAAAACGGTTCTCCAGTTTTCGTAACTGAAAGTAAACTAAATACCATACCTACTGGTATATTTATATTACTAAGTTAGAGAATTTTACATTAATTTATAAAACAAGTATATATGCATAAAAGAACATTAGATTACGATAGAAACTAATACGATAAAACTAAGGCATAAAGTATTAATAAAATATCGCGATTTTTTTCTAAAAAATGATGATTTTTATTCAATAAACATTTATTTTTATTAATATACATTATAAGTAACAATTTACTTTGAGTTCACTAGATGGCGTTGTACAAAATTTTAAATCGCACCATGGTTTCGTTACAAAAATGTTGATATATGCATCCAAATATTTATTTAATATTTAATTAATTATTAGGGGACCGCGAAGCGTGGCGTTAAACGCCACGCGACGATCACGGTCACCCTCGCCTATAGATGTTTCACATCAAAAACTGCTTTTCATCTCAGAGTAGATGATAACATTATGTACGCATTATTGTGAAAAAACCAGACATATTTATTTATAAAACAGTCTTAATTGATTGATTGATCTAACGACTGTCCCTATTTGGCAAAAAATGATAAATGTTCTAGCAGGAACGCTCCAGTGATGACGATAATAGTGACCTAGACCTTGATTGTACTCCTTTTGAATAATTAAAAGAGTCAAAAAACACTTTTGTTTGAAATAAATTCAAAAAGATTTTCATCGATTGTGTTTTAATTATGACAGAAAATCACAATTATAAAAATAAAGATTTTTATCGATAAAAAACTACGGACTTTATCGTACGCGTTACAGCACTAGGGACAACTGTCACAGAGATCATCCTATATTTTATGGACTATAATTAGGTAACTTTTGACTGCACAGATAGCATAGTGGTTAAGATACCTACCTTACAGGCCCAGTGTCGTGATCTCGAATCCCACCCAGGACAATACTTTGTGCGAACAATAAATTGTTGTTCTGAGACTGGAAGTGATTTGTGTCCGTTAATTATATGTTTGCAAAGTCCACCGCAATACAAGGATCATTACCTTAGAGCAGGGTGTTGCATACTTTCGCATAACTCGACGTTTGCGTTGCAGGAAAATGCTACGTTACGGCATTTAATTCAGTGAGTGAGAAGGTCGGCGATGTAAACTCTTACGGTAGGCAGCGCCTTAGCTATGCATCTGGTATTGCAGAGGTTCATATACGGCGATTACCAATTACCATTAAGCTGCCTCCTCATCTGCCATCACAACTAACAAAAAATGTAAAAGCCTACATAATATTTAAAAGCCTATTCTCTCATCATTATCATCTCGCCTTTAAACGTTTCACTGGTAGGATCGAGCCTCTTCTACAAAGGGAGTTCCGTCATTGATCTACTTTACCACGCTGGTCGGACGTTTTCGTATAGGGATTTATTTCGAATTTTACTTCTCTTGCACAAGTGTTATCTGCATATTATGTTATACCCCTTAGTCGTATTTTAGGACACCAATGGTCAAGATACAGAGTGAATTGTACTCTCTGTGATTTCATAGATTTCTAACTGCCTACTAATTCCTTCTACAGGTAACGAAAATCTAAGATGTGCTGTCACATGAATAATGGAAAGTGTTTAGTGCATTCCCCTACCAAATGATAAGATACTATTAAATCGACAACTAAATTTTTAATGTCAACCTTGTTACATTTAAATAAGGGCTCGCTTATTCGCAATAAATTCATTGGTTTTTAAGCGATTCAAACCTTTTCAAACATAGTTATTCTATATAGCTGTATTTTTAATTGGGACTAATCCCACCATTTTCTCTCCTGTAAGCCAGGGTCCACAATGGTCTCCATTGATAACACCGAGATTTGCCCCTCAGGAAGTCCAGGGAAGTGATTTTAATGCTCTTGAAAATATTTGATTGATTTTTCTAAGCCGCCACTGGTCTTAGCTGTATCTGTAGTTTTCCTCGTTTATACTACGTAAATTTATTAGCTATATTTCTTCTCAATCTGGTGAGGTCCGATCACCTAGTGCATGCGTGACTTGTGAAGCATAACAATCAGGGTTGTAATATCCGAAGCCAGATGTTTTGGAAGATTAACCCGAGACCATAGCATGCCCAATATAAAAGAATTGATGCCATCCAGCCCAGATAAACTAATAATCAAAATACAATCAAATAGTTCTCGTTGGACCAGACTATAAATTGTTCCAGATTATTAATTTAACTAATAGGGTAGCCATTATTTAATTCAATAACTTGAAGATGAGGAAATGGGTGCCCGAAATCCAGGAATCTGTACCTGTGCTCAGCCCAATGATGATGAGATGATCATATGTCACAAATATATTACGTTCTGACCATAACTTGTCGAAAAAAAGGAGAAAGGAAGGACTCACCCCACGTAACTGCTCGTCTCCCTACTTGGATACGTCGCGTATTTTTGAAGTCGAAACTTGTTTAGACACGTTGAGCACACTTTGTAGGAACAAAAATCATGGAATTCGCGTTATCGTTGGGTGAACCAAAACCATGAAACTCGCGTCATCGTCACCGAACGCTTCTATGCATACTCTGTTTACATGTACATAGAAATACCTCCATGCGTATTTTTTGTGATCACAACTTGCCAGAGAAACACTTCGTGCATCTTTGTGAGCACATGACTTAAGGAAGCCAGACATTTGATTGCTTGATTGATCGAAAATTTTAATTGAAGATCCAAATATAGCAACTGTATGTTCATAGTTAGTTTTCTCTTCCGTCATTAGTCCTCTTCATTGTTTTTTTGTTTTCTTTTGGAGGGCAGGCTGTAATCATCATCCGTACGACCTATACGGGGCGCATTAGGGGCGGCGAACGGCTTAAACGGGCAAACCCCTAACCCACCGGGTACCTTTCTCTAGCGCCATAATTATGTGTTATATGAAATAATTTCGATTTTATTCTATTTAATGTAATACAGAGGATTTGGTGGGGTGTAATAAATATGATATGAAAATGCTCAACAATGTTTTCGTTTCCTTCAAAATTCCTATTAGATACAACTAACAGTATGGTGATAACAAACTTTAAGACGACAATTTCGGTTACTGGCGAACATTGATTAATATGAAGAAACTAGCCATGAATAATGATAATTTTAGACTGGCTGTAAGAGCCCTGTATTGGCTGTATATAAGTACATAATTGACAATAAATAAAGTTAAAGAACATCAGACTTGAAAAGAAACTAAAAGTGTTTTAAATTAAAATTCTAGTTTTAGTACATTATTTAGATAAATTTTTGAATTTGTAAAGTCTTGCATCCATCTAGTAACCCATTGAAATCCATAATTGGATTTTCCGTGTGGTGACGGAGTAAGAATACAATTCACCACCCTCTCTCTTACTACGGATAATCATCACACATCCACGGTAGCCCCTTAAATATTTATTTTATATTGTTTTTAGTTTTTGTTGTTATAGCGGCAACAGAAATACATAATTTGTAAAAATTTAAACTCTCTAGCTATCGCGGTTCTTGAGATACAGCCTGGTGACGGACGGACAGACACCATAGTCTTAGTAATATGGTCCCGTTTTTACTCTTTGGGTACGGAACATTAAAAACGAGCAAGATAGGGGATGATAAAGTGTATACCTAGTTACCCCTTCACCACACAGGCGAAATATTTACTTGATATATGCAAATAAATCAAAATAAGATTGAGCTGAAAACGGATACTAAATAAATATACCTACGTACTTCAAAAATTACACGTGTCGCTCGAATTGATCCAGACAGGTACTTTTCGCAATCCCATTGGGAGGTGGGTTGCGTTGCCATGGACGTCACACCCCACCTATCCACGTGTACCAGCCAAGTCACCCCAGCCACCCCTGTTTGTTCTCAATTTACGCAATTACAATGTACCTATAATTTGACTTCAGTTTGTATCAGTTCCACTTGATTTAGTAATCATTATATTTGTTTTCTGTTACAAATCTCTTGTCATAGAATATGTATTTGTAGAAGACTATAATCTTATAGTAATATTTCGATGTGAAACATCTATAAACGAGGGCAAACTGATCGTCGGCGTGGCGTTAACAGACCGCGGCGACGCAACGCCACGATATATGACGGAATGTACTATACCTAGTCTATACATAGTAGTATGTGAGTAAGACGGAGTGACGCGATTTTGTGCGTAAGTGACTGTGCGGTGAATAAACTATTATTGTTGTGTAATATTTTAAATAATAATATAAATATAAAGCGTAATATTTTATTTATACATTATGTCATATTAATTCCTGTCGTAATCTGTTCTTTTATACATACTATATACTACATTTTCCGTGTGGTGAAGGAGTAAGAATGCAATTCACCACTCCCTATCTTACCCGTGGATGTCGTAAAAGACGACTAAGGGATATAATACGCATATAAAACCTATGCAATAGAAGGAAAACTCGAAATTAAACCCTATACCAACCTGTCTATCCGGTCGATGGCCCTGTATGGCGCACCGGTGTGGGCGGGGTCCGTGACCGTCCGTCTTAGGGCCCTCCTGTGGCGACCACAGAGGGTCATGGCGATCAGGGCCATACGGGGCTACCGCACGGTGGCAACGGAGGTAGCGTGCCTCCTGGCCGGAAGCCCCCGTGGGACCTAGAGGCGGAGATGCTCGCTGACATCTATCGGCGGGTGTCGGAGACGCGCGCCCGCGGCGGTATGGTCTCCATCAAAGAGATCACCGCTTGGCGGGTCGATGCCCGCCGAGAAGTCATTGCCCGTTGGGCAGTCCGGCTGGAGAGTCCTCGGTACGGTGTCAGGACCGTCGAGGCCCTCCGGCCGGTGCTGATGGAGTGGTTGGAGCGGACGCACGGGGTGCTTTCCTTCCGACTGGTGCAGGTGCTGACGGGGCACGGTTGCTTCGGGAAGTACCTGCACAAGATTGTCAGGAGGGAGAGCACACCGTCCTGCCACCACTGCAGTTGCGACGAGGACACGGCGCAGCACACGTTCGAGGAGTGTGCTGCATGGGAGGGGGAGCGCCGTGAACTCGTCGCAATTATCGGTGCCGACCTGGCGCTGCCGACCATCGCCAGGGAGATGCTCGTCAGCGTCAGGAACTGGGACGCGGTCGCCGCCTTCTGTGAGACCGTAATCTCACGGAAGGAAGCGGCGGATCGTGTGCGAGTAGAGCTCCTATTCGGCGACACGTTCCGCCACCGGCGACTCGGGCGGCGCAGGCGCGAGTATCTGCGCCTAATGCCGCCCTAGCCGAGGCCGCGGGTGATCGGACCGGGGAATTGTCCGTCACCCGCAGAGAGGCTGACCGCGCGATGGCGGCCGACGTCCCAGTACGTCGAGAGGTGAGAGGTTACCTGAAAGGGTATTCCGTCGGGCCGACCACTGATGACAAGTCACATCTGCTCCGGTGGTCGGCCCAACAACGAGGTGACGTGGGTACGGGTGGGTTATGGGCCCGCGCGCCGTCCTTTCATCGCCCCCGACGGACTGGACCACCCATAAAAAAAAAAAAAACCAACCAATAAGGTCAATTTCTCTCCTATTGTGGAGGAGGCTCGAGCCCAACAGTGGGACGTATGTGGGCTGAAATGATGATGATGATGATGTACTACTCCGTTAAGAAAGTACCGCGAAAATATCAATAATACACAAAATTTTTGTCATTCATCCAAATTTATTTTATCACCTTCAAAGTATGCTCCTTTAGAAACGATAGACTTACGCCAAAGAATAATCCAATCATCAAAATATTTTTTAAACGCTGTTGGCGGAATAGAGTTCATGTCTTGCCGCGAATTCTCCTTTATGTGTTCTACCGATTGAAAACGGATGCCACGAAGTGGTAATTTGAGCTTAGGAAAAAGAAAGAAGTCGGCTGGAGCTATATCTGGTGAACTTGGTGGTTGCTCGATGATATTTGTTGAGTGTTTGGACAAAAAATCGTTCACAATGATGGCCTTGTGCGAAGGCGCATTATCGTGGTGCAAAATCCAAGAATTTTCTTACCACAAATCTGGTCTTTTTCGTCGAATTTGCCCTCTTAAACGCCGCATAACGCTCAAATAATATGCTTTATTTACCGTTTGACCTTCTGGCAAGAATTCCGAGTGCTCAAAACTATGTAAATGTAAAAACCATGTAAGAGATGAAAAACTGAAAACAATCCCTATTCTAACCCGCCTGATCAGTGTCGTATAGCAGGTCAATTTCTCTTCCAAGACGAGGAGCCTCGAGAGCAGTAGTGGGGCGTTTATAAGCTGTGATAATATATGAAACAGTCCTCCGGAGCATTTACTCCTATTAAAGAAAATGTGTGTGATTATGTTAACCTTGGATAAACAGTCCAGTTAGGTACATTCAATTTCGAGAAAGAGGTCAGCTGACGAATCCAACTCGGTTGGGCAGCGTTCGGGCAACTTAAGAGGATCTTCTCGTCCAACATACCTTAATGTCTGAAAACACAGGTCTATGACCAGTGTGTGTTACCAGTGATGACTTACGGCACGGAAACGTGGTCCTTAAATGTAGGCCTCATAACGAAGCTTAAAGTCGCTCAGCGTGCTATGGAACGGGCTATGCTCGGGTATTTCTCTGCGAGATAGTATCCGCAGGAGAACGGGTATAACCGACATAGCACGAAGAATTAGCACTTTGAAGTGGCAATGGGAAGGTCACGTCACTCGACGAACCGACAACTGCTGGGGAAGAAAGGTTCTCTAGTGACTCATCGACAACCTGGTGAAAATTGCTGGGCGTCGTTGGATGCAGGCGGCTGAAATGATGAAATGCTGATGAAAGACAAAGTACTTAAAAAATTAGTAAATCTTTTTGTTCAAAGTTCGAGTTTGTATCTATCGATCGTTTCATATATTCGCATAGTCTTTGGTCACCATATCAACAAGGTACTAGCTACTTCTATCCATAAATAAACCTTACACGTGCCAAATGAAATCAGTCGTTCTTACGTAGGTAGCGTTGCTATGACAAACAGGGAGGCACCTTCACCTACCCGGCGCCACCGTCCATTATAATCTTATATCTTTAAACGAGCAATTCTTGTTGTTGTTTTGTCAATGTTTTTAGCAAAACAATATTATGACATTAAATTTTAAAAGAATATGAATTCAAATTTTGCCGTCAACGTCATGAGTTACGATAGCTCAGTTGGGAAGTAGTGCAGTTTCCTTTTAGTATTGTTTTGGCATTCAAACGGCGTCGGATCGAATCTCGGTGTTAATATTATTCTCTTTTTGTATTTTTTTATATTTTTTTCATTATTTAATTTTTATTTTATATTAATATATATCTAAATAAATTTAACAAAAATACAACAAAAATATTCCGAGCGAAGCTCGGTCAACCAGATATTCTTGTTTATTCATCTCGGCTATTTTTGTTATTACATAGAAAACATCACGACCTCATTTATTTCAATGGAAGCCTCCTCAATTCTGCTCAACTTCTGTTATAAAACAATTTGAATTAGTGTTGCCCAAATGCAAGACCAAGACGAGACTTGGACCGGTCTTGGTCTTGGTCTTGCAACATCACACCTGGTCTCGTCTTGGTCTTGGTCTTGCGCACCCGAGTCTTGGTCTTGGTCTTGGTCTTGCGCACCTGAGTCTTGGTATTGCAGCAAGAGTCTTGCAAAGTTTTGCAGTTAGAATAACGTAACAGTAATTTATCATGGCAATGAAAAATCCAACTAAATTAATCAAATATCCTATCCTATCTATCCATCTGCTAGCCCATAGTTCACTATTGAATACAATACTTACCACTGGAGAAAATTACTCTTCTATTCCCCTGGTATTGTATTTCCAGTTTAGTTACTGATACTCTGGATACTTGAAAAAACCTGTTGCTCTATTGCCTATATAAATACTTTGGCCGCTGGATCCATGTAGCTCTTAATATACTATTTATTCAAGAACATATAAAACTGATTTAAAATTTTATGGTTTTAATACTTGTAAAATGTATGATATTCGTCGTCATCGTCACAGCTCATAAAAGTGCCACTGCTGGGCTTAAGCTTCCTTCCAGTAAGAGGAAAATTGATCTACTATACCACGCTGGTCAGACATGTTGGTACAGGGTTTTCTTTCTAGTTTCACTTCTCTTGCACATATGTTATATACACAGGGTGTATCAGGTTATGGGACAACTGTTCATGTATGTTGTAGTTCAACAGTCATAGATCATAATTAGAATGTATATTACACAAAAACAATATAACGTAAAAGTTATAGTGATTACAAAAATGTGTGTCTAAGAGTTTATGCCTTAAATTTTATGCATTATGTAGGTATGTACAGACAGGATATATGTAAGCATGTAAAATTTCGACAGTATAAATAGGTATTAGATTTGCGCGAACCTTTCAATGGTTACGCAGGTACAAAGGCGACTCATCAACGGTCATCGGCCGATCAGCTGATTTATGTTAAAGCAAAGTTTGTCTTGCTTATGCAAACGTAATCATTGATTTATTCAAATTCTAATGAACATTTAGCAAAATACGAATATGTTGTAGATTAAGTATCATTCCTTTATACATTTTAATCAATTTACACGAAAAAACGATGACAAAATTGAGAACTTACATGTCTCTCAATTCATTAACGAATCGATATTTTTATTTCAATTTTTCTTCATGGGTTCCTAACACCATTGCCCGATCCGATTTGATACGACATCCACGGGTAAGAGAGTGGTGAATTATATTCGTACTCTGTCTTTTTTTTTTGTGTGTGTGTAGCTGTTGATCGCAGATGACCTTGACAGCTTAACGCGGTCAATGGGTGAGCGCTGATGGCTCTCAACCCGGTAAGTAAGTTAAGCGAACATCGCCTGAGGGCTCCCCCCTGTGGGGAACGGACCTCGGCTCGGGGCGTCGCTGAGAGTAAAGTGGGCGTGGTCAAGTTTAGGTTAATGACTTTTACGCGGCACGGTTTTCGACCTCGACGGCGAGGCCGATACCGTGGAGTTTTATCTGTTATCGCTGCGCGAGCTGTGTAGGTCCTTTCTTGGGCGATCATAATAGCGTCATCTTCTTCTTCAAGAAGATGACGAGGACGTTGGACCGCGGATATTTTTGAGGGGACGTAGTTTACCGCCCCAACCACTAGTGGATTGGGGTGAGTCGTGGCAGAGGCAAAATAGCGCTGGGAGCAACGCTTCATGTACTGCCTGATGGTGATCGTACTCTGTCCCTACACATGGACATTTATATAGATTCTTTGTAGGCATATTTCTATGTCCAACAGTGAACGTCGTTGGGCTAATGAATAAACGGATATATCTATAAATATGTATAATGGGCAAGAGCACTCTCGTGATTACGGTATTTTTGTCCTTAAGCCTTTCCGAAGAGTAATTCTGAAAAGCCAACACCAACATTGGGAATCGATTGACCAATAGATGGATATCTCAAGACTGATTTGACTTGCCGTGTAGTGACGGAGTAAGAATATAATTCATCACCCCCTATTTTACCCGTGACTGCGAACCCACGACTAAGGGCTATAATATATAACATCGGTGCAAGAGAAGGAAAACTTGATATGTATGACCTGTAACAACACGGCCGATCACCGTGGCGATTCCCCTCCGGCCACGGCCGATTCTCCTCCTGTTATGTAGAAGACACGAGCTCAACCGTATATAAGCTGAAATGGTGATTTGAATTAAATGCAAGACCGCGAGACTCTTGCAGGCCCAGTCTTGGTCTTGCTCAAGTCTTGCAGGGCCAGTCTTGGTCTTGGTCTTGCAAAAATTAAGCGGTCTTGGTCTTGGTCTCGGTCTCGCATTTCTCGCAAGACCAAGACCAAGACCGCAAGACCAAGACTTTTTTGGGCAACACTAATTTGAATAAAGTTTTATATTTAGCTGTTGCTCTCTGAGCTCATCAATAGAAATAAATAATTTATTTCTCATATACAGAGATGTTTTCTTGGCACTTCTCGAAGGTCAAAATTCGGTGTCATGTATAAAGACCGTGGTGAGAATGTATGGATGAAATTATGGTAACTCACCATCATCATCTCAGCATATGTAAGTTGTTGGTCATTGTTGGACCTCCAGAAGCCAGGGAAACTAGTAGGTATACTAAACCACGCTGTTCATTCGTATTGGCATAGGGTTTTATGTCGAGTTTGCCTTCTCTTCCATAGATATTAACCGCATATCATATCCCTTACTCATCTTTTACGATACCCACGGGCAAGAGAGGAGGTGGTGATTTGTATTCTTGCTCCGTCACCACACGGAGTGGTGTATGGTGACTAATAGTCACAAACATCAAAAGTAACAAAGGATTAAATATCCTCAAATGTAGGCTTCATAAGTAAGCTCAAAATCGCTCAGCGTGCTATGGAGCGGGCTATGCTCGGGATTTCTCTGTGAGATAGAATCCAAAATACGGAAATCTGCAGAATAACGGGTGTAACCGACATAGCAAGAAGATTTAGCACGCTGAAGTGGCAATGGGTAGGCCACATCGCTCGACGTACCGACCACCGCTGGGGAAGAATGGGTCTCGAGTGGCGACCACGTATCGGACGACGCAGTGTAGGACTCCGTGTCCCCCACCAGGTGGACCAACGACCTAGTGAAAGTTGCAGGGGTCGTTGGATTCAGGCGGCACAGGACCGCACTTTGTGGCGCAACATGAGGAAGGCCTACGTCCAGCAGTGGACGGCGATAGGCTGAAATGATGATGATTTACTCTATTTCAACTTTGCATTTCACGTCAAGCGGACAATCAAAAAAAGTGAGATCGTGAAATTTGTTTATACTCTGGTCAGTTATAGTAGGCGGGCGATGGCCAACGCCAACGTGTGTACACCCGATTTGTTTTAGCTGGCCAACGCTTGCCGTCGCTCGCCTAGTTGGCCGAGTGAATATAAGCGCCAACGTGTGGACAGCTGATTTGTCTTCACTCGCTGTCACTCGCCGTCGCTCGTGATCACTTGCCTCACTTCGCCTCGGTGTCGGTTTTTGTGCACAAATCAAAGGCGCTTGTCTCCACTCGGCAAATGCCGTCCACACGTTGGCCGAGTCGTCATTACACGGGAGACATCCTTCGCTGTTACACGCGTTTAATGTGATAATGTCGCTCAACACAAATTATTATGTTTTCAAATTTGAACCACTACTTCTAGATATGCGACGTAAATAATTAGATCCAAGTCACCCTATATGTTACCTGTAGTATCTAAAAGTATCTTCATCATTCATCATAATTTCAGCTTATATACGTCCTACTGTTGGGCTCGAGCTTCCTCCACAATTGGAGGAAAACTGACCTTACTATTCCATGCTAGTCAGACAGGTTGGTATAGGGCTTTATTTCGAGTTTTCCTTTTCTTGTGTTATGATTTCTAAAATGTTGGACATAATTGTATCATTAGGGTATTAATAATAGGGTACTTTGTATTTTTATATTTTTCAAGTGGCGGTATTCCAATATTTTTCAGCGCGACGGTGAACCTATGAAATAGGATTGCGGTCGCGCTTGGGCAGTCGTTCAATAGCCAAGCTGGTGAGCGGTTATCGCTGAATTGTGGAGCTGTACGCTGTAGTTTTGGAGTATTGTGTTATCTGAAGACGACTATGGGATATAATTTGCACATAACACCTGTGCAAGAAAGGGAAAACTCGAAATGAAACCCTATAACTGCCAACATGTCTGACCAGCATGGTATAGTAGGTCAAATTCCCTCTCATTGTGGAGGCGGCCTGAGCCCAACAGTGGGAAGTATGTGGGCTGCGATAATTATGATGATCATTGCCTTATGCTCTTATAAACATAATTAATTGGTTTAATAGAAACAATCTTATTATTAATTTAAATAAAACAAAAATTATGCATTTCTATCAAAGGAAAGTAGCACCTAACGTAGTTATAAATTGTAATACCACCAAAAACAAGACTTGTAAAAAAAAGCCAAGCCATGCTACTGAGTTCTTCTACCATAAAAAATTGTGAGATCCATGTTATACCAAGTCGGTTAACTCATTCAGTCCCTGCTTAAGGGACTTATCTTCTTAATTTATTATGTAAATAGCTAACCTAACAACTTCTTATAGTGACTATATCAATATTAAAGATTTTTTATGTTTTAAATAAACAGAATGACTTGGCAATCGCATAAAAATACACCTCACAAGTAATACCTACATATTATTTTAAATTGTACTAAACATAGTGCTTACTAAACATAGACTTGGTATAACATGGATCTCACAATTTTTTATGGTAGAAGAACTCGGTTGCGAGGCTTGACTTTTTTTTTACAAGTCTTGTTTTTGGTGGTATCTTATTTCTTTTTGTAGATAGACCTACTTATTTGCCTTTCCGGTACCTTCTACTTCTTGAATACGAACAAAGGATTTTCTTAGAACCCACTCTCTGAAAAATGAGACATCTCTCCTTTCCGCATGAGTCAAATCTACCTAAACTAAGCGGAGAGATGTGGAAATAAAGAAATTTGATTGGTTTTTCGAAACACATCTCTTCTAGTCTCCTCTCCGCTTTGATGGCAATCGAGCCTAATGATGGCGTTTTTTCTTTCAGATAAATTTGAGGCAATTTAGTTTGCTTAATACTTTAGGAGATTTTGGTAGAATTTCATAAAACACGACACGTCCCACTCTTGCTTTTTAATTAAGTTGATTGACCATTTTACAAGTTATCTTTGATAATAATTATATCTAGATATCTGTCTACAACTATTATGCCAATCATCATTCAGCCTATTGCCGTCCACTGTAGAACATAGACCTCCCTCATGCTTTACCATAAAGTGCGGTACTGTGGCACCTGCACCCAACGACGCTCAAGGGTAACAGAGTTGCCATGACTAGAGCTCATTTTTCTTCGCCTTATGAGGAATAATAACGTAGTCGCCACGTTTGGTAGGCGGATTGGTTTCGCAGTGAGATATCATACATTTCCCCGGCGAGAGCTGCTGCCCACTCTCTTCCCTGTTGAATCTTTTTTTTAAATGACAACGCCTTGCACTAAGGGAATAATAATCCTTACATTGTTGGGGACTTTACAAACATATAATTCAACATCGCATCATCATCGCAGCCCTCATATATCCCACTGTTGGGCTCGAGCCTCCTCCACAATGGGAAGGAATTTAACCGGCTATACTATGCTGGTCAGACATGTTGATATAGGGTTTCATTTCGAGTTTTCCTTCTCTTGCACAGATGGTATGTGCATATTATCTCCCATAGTCGTCTTATACGATATCCACGGGCAAGTGGGGAATTGTATTCTTACTTCGTCACCATACGGAAAGAACATATAATTAACCGACACAAATTACATTCAGACTCAGAACAACAATTTGTGGATCGTACAAGGTGTTGTCTTGCATGGGATTCGAACCCGCGACACTAGCACGGTACGTTGGTATCTTAACCACTACGTCATCTGCGCAGTCTTTAACCGGTTGTTACGATGCCCATAAAGAAGCAATGATGGCGACAAATGTATTCTTCTTTTTACAAAGTTCTGATTCATTAACTGCAAATGTAACTTTGTAATCCTATATATTTATATGAGTTTACAAAATTATTTATGCAGTTAGTGTATCTCAGCAACTGGATGAAAATTATAATGTTTCATATTTTTCCTTCATTTATACACTAAACACTAATTATATTCTAAATTGACAAAATTACGAAAGTTTGACTAGTTATAATTCTTAAACTATAGGTTCAAATTGAATGAAATTTGAAATACACAATGTGTATACAATGCCTGATAGGTGACTAAAAATTCAGGTTCCTAGCTTTATTAACAAGTAAGTTATAGGGGGTCGAAAATGGCCTGAATGGCTTCGAGAAAAGTATGTTACGGCAGTGTTGCGTTTTGCCCGACTTTATTTTTGCTCGACTTGGCGGATAACTGTGCCTTGGAGCCATTGACAACCATCTAGATTGGAAGAGTCATATAGAACAATTAAGCAAAAAATTAAATAGAGCAGCGTATGCACTCTTAAAAATATCAAGGAAAGTTAATGAAGAGGCCTTATTAATTGCTTATTATGGCTTAGTGGATTCCATATTGCGCTACGGTATAATCTTTTGGGGTAATTCCACAAACCAAGTTATCGTATTTAAAGCACAATAAAAAAAGGAAAAAAAAAATTTTAATTTAAACGGTTTTATTGTAAAGAAACAGTAAAAATAAAATCGTGGGACACTACAAAACAAACATTTTAATTGACGATTGTAGATATTTGACGTGCCCCACGATGTATTTAAAAAATTAAGTATATTAATACTACCGTCTCTCTATATATTTGAAGTAGATATGCGTATTTGTGATAAATAACCTGGGTATGTTTGCTGAATACACTACTTCAAGAAATTTTCAATTACGTAGTCAGTATAAAAACCTGCTAAGTACTTTTAAAATCAAAACAGCCTTAGCAAGGTAAAGGATCTTAGGTATGGCTCCGCGAGTTTATACCAAGTTACCAGAAGAAACGAAGTCCCTCGATATCATGCATTTAAAAAAAAAACTAAAATTATTATTGACTAAGAAATGTTATTATAGTAGTGACAAATATTAAAATGGTGAATTTATATGACACGAGCTCACCCGGCGAACTTCGTACCGCCTTTTTTCCTAATTATTTTATTTTAGTATTTATCAGTTTGGTTTTAGTATTATCCGGGCGGTGACGGAGTATGAATACAATTCACCAGCCATGTGTGTCGTAAAAGACGACTAAGGGATATAATATGCATATAATATCTATGCAAGATAAGGAAAACCCTGAACAAAACCAACACGTCTCATCAACGTGGTATAGTAGATCGATTTCCCTCCCATAGTGGAGGAGGTCCGAGCCAATAGTGAGACATGTATGGGTTGAGACGATGAAGATGATTTATCAGCCTCCTACAAATGGCGTAAAGTTTCCGATGCTGGGGCGGTCTCGGGTCTCGGCCTCCAACGTATCATTATCATGGAATTATTGATAATCCAACTGAATTGATTTTTCGGAGAGTGTCATATTTCCTTAGTCCGCAACTTTACACTATTTGTAGGATGCTGATAAATTATCATCATATTTTCTCACAGTTTAAACCTTCCCTGGACTTCGACAAATAATTCAAGACCAAAATTAGCCAAATCGATACAGCCGTTCTCGAGTTTTAGCGAGACTAACGAACAGCAATTCATTTTTATTTAGATAGATTATAAAAATATACTTTCAATTGTGACATTAATTATGCATGTGAGTCTAATTTAAAATTTGTCTAATTTCATTTATTTTTATTATTTGAATTTTAATGTATAAATACTAAGTAAATATTTATAGAATAAATATTAACAAATTTGTACGCCTATCGGCATGACATAGTGAAACCCTTAATATAATTGTATCACCTGAAATGTTAATAATATCACCTATGTTATACAAATTAATAAATGATTTGATTTGACTTAAAAACGTGGGCTTTTAGCACATATAAAGTCTGATTCATACCACATCTGACATATAACATCTCGTTTTTAGTAATTATAAATAATTTACTTCATCTGTTTCCACTTAATGTGTTACCAACACCGTTAAATAGTTATATAAGTACGCATAATGAGTGTTTTGTTTTACGCATCACAGTAAAGGTTGGGTAATAAAGTATTTTCACATACTTTATTGGTATACAAAATATAATTACCAAAAATAAAGTAGGATACTTTATCATAAAGTAGGGTTGGCAACCCTACTTATAAGCCTGTGGGATTTTTTGAGGCAAATGATGTTTTCTTATTCTGTCACCACACGTCATCCACGGATAGGCATACAATTATCGCATTGTTGAACTAAAACATGTATAGGCAGGTCTCGGTGGGGGTAAATTCATGTATGTCGTCATAGACAGTCACGTGATGTGTTAAAACTAACATTATGTCTGTAGTTATATCAATGTCACTATATATGTCGCAATAGGTGTCAAAATCAGAGAAATGTAAAATTTTAAATTTAAGTTTAAACAATTTGAATATCTAAAAATAACAGTTGTTAGTTTTGAGTTTCACTTTTGTCATAATGTCTTCGTGGTAACTCTCTCTGGAATCTCTAAAATCATTTAACTTACAGGCACATGTAACATTCGTATCGAGTATTAGAAGCAGCCAGGTTGACAACTCCAGGGCTTCGTACTAATCATCTTGTGTCGCACTTTAGACGGGCATGGTGGCTTGATCCTCTACGCCGCAGAGAAGGAGCCCGCGCAATACCTCGCTTTCTTAATGGAAAACGCTAAAGCAATCAATATATTAAGTGCGTGTTATATCATAATTGATTTTAAAATTTGAACAAGAGTGCTAAAGCCATATCAATGGCCTTATTAATGCAAAAAAAATGCTCGTCAAGCAATAAATATGAGATAATTAAAATCACAATCAACTTTAATTGCTGTTATAATCATAGAAAAATGAATAAGATAGAATGGCTATGTGGGCGGGGCAAGCGTGCCATAATTACGATCAAACGGTCTTAATATTGACGAAATTCGTTTTACCGGCTCTTAGTTGCGCTCATATAGTGACCTTGAACGAAGCTCCGACAATAAAGAGAAATATGCCGTCTTGCGCTGTTACAAGGTGTCGAAAACAAAGTCAGTTGCGTAGTTATAGTCTAAGAAGGCATTTCTTTTCATCATTAAGTCCATAAACTTATTAATTCAGTGATATTTCGTAATTTTATGAAAGTATTATGTCGTTTACAACAATCAATTATTAAATCGCAAAAAGAGCCAAACATTATGCATCGTCTGCCATACATGGATGGATGGACCTTTTATTAGTCCAGCAACCGCGCAATGTACTACGTTCAATGCGATGTCACAGAGAACCGCCTTACCATCGTGGTAGTATACGTTTTCATTCAAAACATAGACGTTGATCCACGCGTATCGATAGTGTTGTCTAACATATTATAAGTTATCGATTTCAATAATTACCTATGTGTTAATTTTATCATATAAATAAATATCTTAACACTTTTAATTTAGTAATCGTTTTATTTAGTTATATTAACAATATTTAAATAGGTATTTAAAAATCAATTATTGTGATATACATTACCTACTTAATTTATCTTGTATATATCTATAGTACATTCTTATATATTTTCACACGGAAAATGGAGAAGGAGTAAGAATATAATTCACACGGAAAATGGTGAAGGAGTAAGAATATAATTCACCACTCCCTATCTTGCCCGTGGATGTCGTAAAAGACGACTATGGGATATAATATGCGCATAACATCTGTGCAAGAGAGGGTAAACTTGAAATAAAACCCTATACCAACATGTCTGACCAGCATGGTATAGTAGGTCAAATTTCCTCTCATTGTGGAGGAGGCCCGAGCTCAACAGTGGGACGTATGTGGGCTGCGATGATGATGATGATCTATTGTACAAACTTCATAGTGCTCATTAGCACTCTTTAGCATTTAATAAAATAGAAATAACAAAATAATAGTAATAAAATATCTATGTTCGGGACCAATCACTAAATATATATATATACTAGCAATCCGCCCTCGCTTCGCTTCGGTTATGGGTTATAGTCATTTTACCCGCGTAGTTCTCGTTCCCGTGGGTATACCGGGATAAAATATAGCCTAGTTTACGCTCTGATATAATAGCTTTCCATTGGTGAAAGAATTTTTGAAATCGGTCCAGCCGTCTTGAAGATTACCCAGAACAAACAGACAGACAGACAGACAAAAATTTATAATTGCTATTTTAGGCATAGGTGTCGTGCAAATAATCGTGTGAGCATGAAAAAAGCCTATTATTTTGACATTACAAACAGACACTCCAATTTTATTTATTGGTATAGATATATATATATACGTATATATATATATATATATATATATATATATATATATATATATAAACGTATATATATATATATATATATACGTTTCGAATACTTTACAGCATTCAGGGTCACGGGCGGTCTAAGATGTCTGACGTCCAAACAAGTCAACGTTATTACAAACGTCCATGCCCCCGTCGCAGAGACCGTGTGAAAGCGCCCACAGTTGGGGCGCGTCCCTGCAGTACTACCTTATGTGAAAGGAGTCACTGACGAGATTGGCTTCATCCTGAAACGGGCTTCCATAAAAACTTATTTTAAGCCACTCAAGAGGATTAGTCAATTCGTACCACCTGTCAAGTGCCAGATCCCTCTACAAGATGCAGGAGTTATAAATTTGACTGTGGTCTCTTATTAATATGTTTAATTGTATCTTGTGTACCGGTGTGTACCATATATGGGAACAATATAATACACAAATCGCTACTCGCTTACGTAATTTATTATAGCACTTAAATTTTCTGTCACATATACAGAGTGTAGTGAGGAGTATTTCATTTGCATGGTTTACTGTTAAATTACTGACTTGCATTACAAATAACTTCAACCCATCACACAAGTAAGTGCTTAATTTAAAGGCATTAATATTTTTGTTTCGATAAAACAGGCTAAATAAATATCGTGTAGTATATCGACCATGGCAAGCACTAGCGTACATGTGCTTTTTTATATGTGGGTATACGTTGCCTACAGAACTTAGTTATAGTTTGTGTACCAACTGCAACTTCGAAATTGATGTGTGTGTGTTATGTTAGTGTGTGAAATTATTGTAAGCATAGACCTTGCATATGTGTTAACATCAACGGGAGGGAGTAATTATGCCACACTGGTTTTCGAACAAAATCAGCAGAATGGCCTTTCTAAAGTATTAATATTTCTGTGGTTATAATTCAAAATTAATATTTGATAGAGGTTGTAAATTGATAAATTGATTATTATCAATCCTCTTTATTTTGCTTCGTGAAACATCTATAGGCGAGGGCGAACCTGATCTGTGGCGTAAACAGCTCCTGGTGTTACGACGTCACACTATATGATGGATAATGCGAGGGTAAACCTGATTGTTGTACCGTGGCGTTATTAACGCCACGATATATATATATGTACATACATAGTTCATACGTAGTAGTGTTTGAGTGAGACGGAGCGACGCGATGTGTGCAAGCGCCTGTGTGCTATCTCTTTCACCGCACTGACCTTGGACACCTATTGTATACTAGCAACTCGACTTCGCTTCGCTTCGGTTTCAGTCGCCTTACCCGCTTAGTTCCCGTTCCCGTGGGAATACCGGGATAAAATATAGCCTATGTTACTCCCTGATATTATAGCTTTCCATTGGTGAAGGACTTTTTGAAATCGGTTTGGTGGTTTAAGTGTGAATGCGTAACAAACAAACAAACTTACTTTCGCATTTATAATATTAGTAAGGATAATGAAGAAAATATATGTTTATTGAATAATAATCATCATTTTCTAGAAAAAAAAATCGTAATGTTTTATTAATACTTTGTGCCATATTAGTTCCTGTCGTAGTCTGTTCTTTTATGCATATATACTTGTACAATAATTTCGATGTTTAACATCTGCCAGGCGTCCTGACCTCCCTTTTTTAATTATAAAATTTCTAGAAAACATAAAATCTCTTATGTAGTTATTAGAAAGTTATATTTGGTAGTAACTTAAAAAAAAATCAAGTTTGGCTTAAAGAAAATCTATCAGGAATGTTATTTATTTGTTAGCCACTAATGAAACTATGACAAACGTGCGACTTCACTGTGATTTATATATTACTGTTAGATGGACAAAGACAAAATCATTTTCATTTAGCCACCGGTGTATGTTAAAGATACTGTAAATTCATAAATCCTTCCCTTACATCCTTATCCTTATTAATATTATAAATGCGAAAGTAACTTTGTTTGTTTGTTACGCTTACACGCATAAACCAATGAAACGATTTCGAAAAATTCTTTCACCAATGGAAAGCTATAATACCAGGGAGTAACATAGGCTCTATTTAATCCCGGTATGCCCACGGGAACGGGAACTACGCGGGTAAGGCGACTGAAACTGAAGCGAAGCGAGAGCGGGTTGCTAGTAAATTATATTTTCGAAATTCTTCTATAGTTTTTGTTAAGACTTCTAATGGAATAAATACCGTTAAATAATCATACTTTTTGGGTGAAAGATAGCTTGTCACCTCCGCATCAATATACGCACCATAACAGCAGTAACCATCTCGTTAAATTACGAAAAGTTTAATATTTTCTATACATGTACGCAATCTGAAATAATTTTTGTTATTAATATAATTATTCAGCCACCCTAAATACTAATGAACATACACCACTCTCAATAACATTCATTAAACAAGCTACACAAATCAGAAATTAAGTGATACATGAAGCCAGCCTAGGGGTTGTACCAAACTGGACGGTGGCGAGCAGCGGGCGAGTTGACCGTAGCCCACCAAAGGGGGTTGTATCAAATGCTAACAACGCGTTCCATAATTTGGTCTAGTTATTAAATTTGCAATCATTCTATATAAAGATCTTAATTTATATATAACTAGATTACCCAACAGACGTTGTTCTGATCAAATAAAATAAAAGGAATTCTCCTTGTAATCGATAACTACCTACCGGGTTCGATTGTGAATCTAAACCCCTCTCGAATCCCCTTGAACACACACAAACAATTTTATCAACATCGGTCCAGCCGTTTAGGAGGAGTTCAGTGACATACACACGTACAGAAGAAAATATATAAAGAAGAAGATAATATTACCTAATTCAATATTATTAAATATATTAATTTCAATGCTCATTAAAGCGAGATCATATATACATAATTATATGTTTTATCATATTATAAGCCTTTGCTGAATTTAAATGGATTTTTCTAAATATATTTTGCTACAGATACGAAACCGCTTAAATTTAGCAATTCAGTGCGAGTACTTTAAGACACAAACATAAATTAATAATATAGAATGGTCCTGTGGGCGGGACAGGCGTGTCGCAATTATGAGCAAATGCTCATAATATTGACGAAATTTTAGCGTCTAATCGTCGCGCTCATATAATGATCGAAGCGCTGTCAATGAAAAACAGAAAGATGAGCCGTCTTGTGTTGTTAGAATGTATCGAAAAGTGTCTGTCTGTCTGTCCAAGAAGGAATTTCTTTTCATCGGAAAGTCCATAAACTTATTAATTCAGTGATATTTGTTAATTTTATATTAGTACTAGCAACCCGCCCTCGCTTCGCTTCGGTTTCAGTCGCTTAAACCGGCGTAGTTCCCGTTCCCGTGGGAATACCGGGACAAAATATAGCCTATGTTACTCTCTGATATTATAGCTTTCCATTGGTGAAAGAACATTTGAAATCGGTTCGGTGGTTTAAGCGTGAAAGTGTAACAAACAAACTTACTTTCGCATTTATTATATTAGTAAGGACTATGTCGATTATAGACAACAACTAGCAAACCGCCCTCGCTTCCCTTCGGTTTTAGTCGTTTTACCTGTGTAGTTCCCGTTTCCGTGGGAATACCGGGATAAAATATAGCCTAGTTTACGCCCTGATATTATAGTTTTCCATTGGTGAAAGAATTTTTGAAATGGGTCCAGCCGCTTTGAAGATTACCCGAAACAAACAGACAGACAGACAGACAGACAGACAGACAATTTTTTTTTTATCACTATTTTAGGCATAGGTGTCGTGCAAATAGCCGTGTGAGCATGAAAAAAGCCTATTATTTTGACATTACAAACAGACACTCCAATTTTATTTATTGGTATAGATATAGACTAGAAAGTATTAAAATATATAAATCTAAAGATGCGGTCACGTTCCTCTCGCTCTCTTTCTTATTCTTTTCCAGTGATTGGTCTCCTTTACTCACAGAGCAAGAGTAGCTAATCTTTATGCAACTGCGCCTCAAAAACGTTGACGATCACGTCCCATCCAGTACCACAGCTTCTCTCGTACCAAAATTCTTGTAGTGATCTGAGAGACCTTACTGAATCTGTTTTGTTAAAATTAGTATTATAACATATATTAAACTTTGAAGTAAGTATTATCCTCCGTGTACAATGACTATGGTTAGCAGTGAATGGAAATAATCATAAAGCCGAAAAAAGAAAATAATAGACGGGATGGGAATAAAGGGCGGGATGCTGGTGGAAAATTAAAAGTGCTTAGAATCACGAGTGCATATATTAAATACTAGCAATCCGCCCTCGCTTCACTTCAGTTATAGGTTATAGTCGTTTTACCCGCGTAGTTCCCGTTCCCGTGGGAATACCGGGATAAAATATAGCCTAGTTTACGCCCTGATATTATAGCTTTCCATTGGTGAAAGAATTTTTGAAATCGGTCCAGCCGTTTTGAAGATTACCCGGAACAAACAGACAGACAGACAGACAGACAAAAATTTTTTAATTGCTATTTTAGGCATAGGTGTCGTGCAAATAACCGTGTGAGCATGAAAAAAGCCTATTATTTTGACATTACAAACAGACACTCCAATTTTATTTATTGGTATAGATATGTTGAATGCGATCTCTTTACTAAAACTACCTGTGATACGAACACACTTTTATTTTAACACTAGCAATCCGCCCTCGCTTCGCTTCGGTATCAGTCGCTTTACCCGCGGCGTAGTTCCCATTCCTGTGGGAATACCGAGCTAAAATATAGCCTATGTTACTCCCTGATATTATAGCTTTCCAGTGGTGAAAGAATTTTTGAAATCGGTTCGGTGGTTTAAGCGTGAAAGCGTTACAAACAAACAAACAAACAAACATCCTTACTTTCGCATTTATAATATTAGTATGGACAAGTATGTACACATTAAGTTTGTTATGAAAGTTTACCAAAACTAAACCTAATGTAACACAAGTCCAGATGCAATTCTACTTATCTTATAAACGCTTTCTCTGACAACGAAGTACCAAAATATACTCTGTATGGATAATAAATATTATAATCCGAAAACTAGGTACCTACAGTTATACCCTGGACTTACGTGATAGGTGGGATCAAGCGATATTCGCTTAAGTCGAATTCGCGTCAGTCGGGGTAAAATTTGGTTATACTAAATGGACAATAAAAATGGTTATCTGGAACTAGTCTAAAGAAGACAATTTTCAAAGAATATGGTTCAAATTTTAGATAAAAAAAAAAGAAAATTATGAATAAAAAAAAGTAAAACGTAAGGCCTGAGCGGTCGAAGAGAAAACCGCGTATCATTAAATTCGCGTAAAACGTGGCAGCGTAAGACGGGGTATTACTATATTTTGTTTAAATGATAACGTGACTAAATCTGACGTTAGCTTATGTTTGGAGTGATTCATTACAGCGATATTATTAAGTTTCGTCAACTATTTAAAAATTTATCGCAACTTTGTATTAATCTTTGCCATGATATAATAATCACTAATTATCATAGTATTAAACAAAGTCGCTTTCTCTGTCCCCATGTCCCTATGTATGCTTAAATCTTCAAAACTACGCAACAGATTTTGATGCGGTTTTTTTTAATAGATAGAGTGATTGAAGAGGAAGGTTTATATGTATAATAACATCCATTAAATAGTGGAGAAATACTGTTATTTTTGAGGTTTCTAATGTGATGTCGTAAATAATTACATTTTTTTCAGCTTACATTGTAAACGCAGGCTGAACCCTACGAGATTTATCAAAATAATGTACTAAGTATTGTACACATTGAAAAAGTCTACAGAAAACTCCGCGATGGTATATGTCTATCTCTTATGGATATCCCACAATAACATTTTTCGACATTTACTTTTTACGACAAATAATGGCTAATTTTCGAAGCGATTTTAACCAATATAGTATTAATCCTTATCCAATTAAATACCTTAAATATATTGTAGATTTAATATAGATCTATATGGCCCTTTACAGCATATGATTTAAATGAATATTTAATGATATTACAGATTTAAAAATTGCGGGATGTAGAGTTGGTGTGGCACTCGGCTCGGCACAACAGAGCCAGAGACTTTTTCAAAGTAGCTGCGTTCTCAAAATCTAATAAACCAAACTAAAAAGTAAAAAATAATTATAGTTGATAAAACTAAAAAAAAACACTTTTAAAATTTTTTGAATTAAAAAATTAAAAATAAAACTGTAGTAAAATCAATTGAAAAATTGATGTTATTGTACAAAAAGCGTGGGGGCTTAAATAACTGTTGTTAATATTTTATCAATAGTTTATTATATCTGTAGTTATTATCACAAGCACCCCACGTGTTTTGTTCAATAATATCAATTTTTCAATTGATTACTACAGTTTCATTTTTAATTTTTTAATTCTATCAATTTTAATATCAGCATTGCACCCGTGCGACGCCGGGGCGGGTCGCTAGTTCAAGCATATAACAATTTGTACTCATTTCCACACCACCTTCGGAGGTAGAATACGTGGCGCATTTTTTTTAACGTGGTCTCCCCAATAGGTCTAATCCACGATCAACATCATCATAGCTCATATACGTCTCACTGGGCTCGAGTCGCTTCCATATTGAGATGGAAATTATAGGTTAATTTCCACGCTGGTTAGGTGGGTTGGTTTTATTTCGAGTTTTTCTTCTCTTACATAGTTGTTATATACACATAATATCCCTTAGTCGTCTTTTACAACAGCCATAGGAAAGAGAGGGAGTGGTGAATTGTATTCTTACTCTATCACCACATGGATAATCCACGATTTTTTTTTTTTGTTTTTTTGGGTGGGTCGCGGTCGGCGCGCCTCCGCACCACTCCGTCCGGGGCGACAGAGGGGCTTAAGCACGCAACTCCCGCAACCCACCCGAAAACCACCTCGCCTTCGTCATTGGGCCGACCACTGGAGCAGGTTTACTTGTCGTCAGTGGTCGGCCCGACGGAATACCCCCTACGCGGGGTACCCTCCCATCGACCGACGTCCCCCCCTCGAGGAGGACGTCGGTCTTTCCTCACGCGGTCGGCCTCGCGGCGGGTGACCGACTAATCCCCGGTCAAATCACCCGCGGCCTCGGCTAGGGCGGCATGAGGCGCAGATAGTTGCGCCTGCGCCGCCCCAGTCGCCGGCGGCGATGGATAATCCACGATACAGGTACTCAACAATAAAGCATGTGTTTGTATTTATATACTAGTAACCCGCCCTGTCGGATCTGTTTCATTCTCCTTACCCGCGTAGTTCCTGTTCCCGTGGGAATACCGGGATAAAATGTAGCCTATGTTACTCCCTGATATTGCAGCTTGCCACTGGTGAAAGAATTTTTGAAATCGGTTCTTTAGTTTAAGCGTGAAAGCGTAACAAACAAACAAACTTACTTTCGCATTTATAATATTAATATGGATATTTAATTTTGTCTTTCCTATTCCATAAGTTGGGCTTCTCATAATCAAATCATTAATACCCAAGACTATTTCCTCTCTCCTGTTTATGCTACTGCCTGTGTTTCTTCATGTTTTACGACTCGGACACATTTCAGTAAGGAAAATAAGTGCGCATAGAAATTATACGTAACTCTCATTAAATAGAATTTTCTTTATTTGTTGTAGGACGACAAACTGCTGGACGTATCCAGCAGTGAACAGCGATAGACTGAAATGATGATCTTGATGATTTAATCCTTAATATTATTTTCCGTGTGGTGACGGAGTAAGAATACAATTCACCACTCCCTATCTAGCCCATGGATGTTGTACAAGACGACTAAGGAATAAAATATTGCACAGATGCAAGAGAAGGAAAACTCGAAATGAAACCCTATACCAACATGTCTGACCAGCATGATATAGTAGGTCAAATTCCCTTCCATTGTGTCGGTAGTCCGATCCTAACCTAACAGTGGGACGTATGTGGCCTGCGATGATGAATGATGAATCCTTCATATTGTACACTCTTATGTGATGAAGATTGACAGATTGATGCTGAATACAACAGGTGTTTTTTTATTTTTAATTAAACAGTACTTTTTTGCTAGTTTATGGTAGAAGAGCAAGCAGCTCACCGAATGATAAATAGTAACTGCCACTCATAGACCTCAGCAATGTTAGGGATCAAATCAAATCAAATCGCTGCTTAAAGTAAGAGAAGAACTCTTCTTAAAGCTCATTTATAAATGGACTGGGAAACACCACAACAGGCGCTTCATTTAAGAGCCTACAGGCTGAAAACGTACAGCCGAAAACGATATTGTTTAAAGGTGATATATGTGAATTGTACTTCTGTGTCTGGTGATACTATGATAGAAAGTAGACGTTGATACCATGGCAAACAGCTCTTCAGAGCACTCCCCATTAAAGAATCGATAGAGCACACCGAGATACCAAAGTTTATCCTGCGCTTCAATGACTCCAATCTGTTAGTAAGGATCGAATCATCGACAATTGGAATAGTACGTCTTTGCAGAGAGTCAAGTGGGTTGAGCTAGTATTTGAATATAATAGATAAAGTTTGAATTTCTTCCATGCCAACTGCCCACCGCATTTTATACCATTTGGAGATGAATTTCTTAAAATATTTTTTTAGTCCTACGTCATAGAAAGACTACACTGAAAATTTCATATATGCAGTTTCAAAATTTCAAAAATACCAAAAAAATATGGTAAATTATAAATAGATTATCTAGCAAAATTATGGAATGTATAGAGGACATCCTTTTAAAAAATTTAAAATGCACCCTTTAATTTTGGCTAATAAATTTGCGACTGAATTTGACAATAACACAAAAATATGCCGCAGCATCTGTAATACACTTATTCTTGACCGTTTCACTTACGAAATTATACCCGATCGAGCTATTAGAATCAAACGAGCTGATAATCTGTCTATTAAAAAAAATATTAATCAAATAAATTCAAAAAAAGTCCTGGTTATGATGGTATACGTGCCAAAGATGTTAAGTTTGCATCGGAAAAAATTGGACCTACCCGTTATAACCCACTTAATAAATTGTTGTTTGAAGACTGCCACTTACCCTGACATCTTGAAAATTGGAATTATAAGGCCAATATATAAGAAAGGACAGCATGATTACTATAACAATTATCATCCCATCACTATATTGTCCTGTATAGATAAAATTATGGAAAGATATTTAGGCAATGAAATCAATTACTTTCTTAGAAAAATAATATAACCGAAAATCAATTTGGTTTTTAAAAAAAATAAAAGTACGACGCAACCTTTGTGTAAATTTACAAATGAAATAACTCATATCTCGATTCTAAAATGCATGTAATAGCACTTTTATTGATTTCAGCAAGGCGTTCGATATGCTTAATTATGATATACTATATGATAAGTTATCGAGAAGTAGAATACAGGGCCCTCCTCTTCTTGAACTTCTTAAAAATTACCATAAAGATCGCTATACTACAGTAAAAATAAAAGATCTATATAGAACAGTCATAATGACCTCTAAGGGTCAAAGGGGTCCATAACTGGCCCTAGCGAGTACTTAATGTACGTCAATAATCTTAGTAATATGCTATCATCGGCCTCCGTATACCAGTTCGCAGACGACACGTGTCTGGTAGCTGCTCATAGAAATATCAGTATAGGTCAGAAATCAATACAATACAATTATGACCAGTTATGTAAATGGGCCCATGAAATTGGACTAGTGATAAACGGATCTAAGACAAAAGTTGTTTATATTCACTCATCACATAATAAATGCACCACTAGTCCTGTAGTCGTGGCCCATGAGCATCACTGTTTGCATGGACGAGTTACTGACTGCCAATGTCCAACTTTAGAAGTAGTTGATCAACATATGTATATTGGCATTCATTGTTACTCGATTTTGTTGAAGCCCACACAAAGATTATGTCTGTAACAAACTAAGATCCATTATTGGGAGATTTAGTATTTTAAAATATAAATTACCATATAAGACACTGAGATTGCTTTATATGGCCTTAGCAGATTCGATTGTTGGGTATGATCTCAGTAGCTATGGCAGAACGTATAAAACATACTTAAAGGAAATATATCACTTGCAATTCAGAATACTAAAAATGATTGTAGGTACCTATACATATTAAAGAATTATTATTTTTTTTTTTTTCAAAAGACAACACCCTACACTAAGGAAATAATCCTTGTATTGCGGGGGACTTTACAAACATATAATTAACGGACACAAATTACATCCAGACTCAGAACAACAATTTGTGGATCGCACAAAGTGTTGTCCCGCGTGGGATTCGAACCCCCGACACTGGCGCTGTAGGTCGCTCTCTTAACCATTACGCCATCTGTGCAGTCAATTACATAGGTGTATTAGGTTATGGGGTAACTGTTTGAGTATGTTGTAGTTTAACGGTTATAGATCGTAATTAGAATGTACATTACACAAAAAACAATATAACATAAAAGTTATAGTGATTCAAAAAAAATGTGTCTAAGAGAGTCCATGCCTTAAATGTTACGTATTATGTAGGCATGTACAGACAGAATACATGTAGGCATGTAAAGCTTCGACAGTATAAATTCATTCATTCATACCTAGAATTGCGCAAACGTTTCAATGACAGTGTAGGTTTGTACCTACGAGCGGCGAGCGGTCAACGGTCATAGGCCGATCAGCTGTTTTAAAGCGAAGTTTGTTTTGTTTATGTGAATGTAATTATTGATTTATTCAATTTCTAATGAACATTTAACAAAGTATGAATATGTTGCGTATTAAGTATCATTGACTTTATACATTTCAATCAGATTTACACGAAAAAGCGATGACAAAATTGAAAACTTTATATGTAATTCCTTAACGAATCGATATTTTTCGTTCAAATTTTTTTCATGGGTTCCTACCACCATTGCCTAGCTCCCTTTTGACCAGTTGCCCCATAACCTGATACACCCTGTATAAAGACAGCGAAAATGAACTATTTAAATATTGTAAAGTGATGAATGTATTTAATAAAATAAAATTTAGCATTCTCACTGAAATCAGTAAACCAGAGTTATTGGATAAAAAAATTTGACTAAATTACCTGGGATTAATTTCATATAAAAATAAGTACACTCTGCCAAAACGAATAATTGTTATGGAGAAAGAGTAGAAAAATATTTGTTATTAGTATTTTTAAATGAGCTTAACGAGAGCTTAATGAGCTTTAATGAGAATAACAAACGTAATAACATTTGTTGTAAGTTGTCGGGAACAAATTGTAAACTATTTAAAAACAAACTTAACAAATTTTATGTAACCAGTAGCATTGATTAGTATGATGAGTAACAAATAACATATTTATGTAAAATGTATATAACGATTCACCGTAACCCAGACAAATCCCTCGCGGTTTACGTGGTACGGATCACGTCATTGTATTAATGTATTTAATGAGCATTTTGGAAATAAATGAATAATAATAATAATTTTCGTTATTGTTGATTCAATCAGCAAGTTCCTATATATATTTATCGCATATTCCATTGGTTTTTTTTTTATTGTCAACGGTGGCAAACGAGCAAGCAGCACACCTGATGGTAAGTGAAACTGCTGCACATGGACCTTTGCAATACCAGGGGCACAGCCAGGCCGTGAAGGAAATACTCTTCTTAAACCTCGTTTAAAGAAGGACATGTCATAGCGGTCAGGAAACAGCTGCAGGTAGTTCATTCCAGAGCTTGCACGTACGTGGGAGAAATGATCGCTGGAAACGTACAGTTGAAGACCATAACGTTTCCAGGTGAAATGGATGAACCCTGCTACGATGTCGAGTGGTACGTTGGTATTTATATACGTACATTACAACATTAATGACTGAGGTAGTTTGTCAAGTGATATTTAAAAATGGTAGGACCACACTGTTGACTGTTATCTGTCTAAAGCCGCAGGCCGGTCTGTCTGGGGTAGTAGCATACTCACGCAGAATGTCGACGTCTGAGTAGTACCTACCAATTTGTTACAGCGCTTCATTCGATGAGCGAGAGACCTGCAAGCCCAACTTTTTAAGGGTGTTTGCATATGGTGGATTTTGATGATGTCTTTTGTATCACCGAACCTCATTGCATGCATTCACACTCCCTTTTTTTATTCACGGTAGGCAGCGGCCTTGCATAGCTCCGTGAGCGGCAGCAACACTTACCATTAGGTGTACTGTTTGTTCGTTTGCCACCATTTACAATATAAAAAAAAACACTAAAGTTCACAAAAATATTCTTGATAATGCTGATAAAAAATAAGGACTTGACCATTGTAAGACTTGAGTTATGAAATTGATTTTGAATAGTTTCACTAAATATGATCTAGTGCCTAGGCACTCCTACACTCCTATCTATATAGGACTCATCATTATTCTATTGCAGAGCTCAATTGAAATACGTTTTATTTAAATCAAAATCATCAGGCAGCTTGTCGTAAAAATGGATTTCATTGTAGGCAAAATAGTTAAGAATTAAAACAGCAGGTGAATAGTCAGTTATATATTTATTGACAACATCAATATCAGTAATAATGTTACAAGTTACATTGACAAGATAAAGTGCAATATTAATTCAAATTCAAATTATTTTATTATGCATAAACCCTGAGACTTGGCACTTACATATTGTCAGGTTTACAATTTCCAAAAAAAATATACTACCACCGGATCGGAACGCGACCGCTACTGAGAAGATCCGGCAAGAAACTCAGCGGGCTTGTCATTATTTTTAATTTTTTTTTTCTTCTTACTAGTTATACAATTGTGTACATGTTTTGTAAGAACAAGCTCCAGTGTGATGCCCTTCGAACCGCAAGACACTTAATATAATTTAAACGATTATGGCTGGACCAGATCCCACAAGCGGCACCCGATCACGAGTTAACTACTAGAGCAGCCATCACTCCCCTCAACCACTATGGAGGGAAGGGAGAGACCCGCTCCACGCAGCTACCGCAAGTAGATCCTTATGTGAGCATGACCAACACCACAATATGTTACAAACGCTGAAAATACAAAAATTCGTTAGGCAAAACACGCTACACTTTACAATAAAAGTTAAAAGTACATTTACAAACAGTATATTTAAAATAACAAGGAAATTGCTGAATGAGGAGCTGCTCACAACCAATCTGTATTATCATCTACATAATCCGAGATTTTATAATAAGCTTTTTTACAAAGTCTATTCTTGATGGCTTTTTTAAACTTTTTCATAGGCAGGTCTCGGATATCTTTAGGTAATCTATTGTAAAAGCGTATACATTGCCCCATGAATGATTTGTTAACTTTTTGGAGACGAGTAGTGTGTACAACTAATCTATCCTTATTACGAGTATTCATTTCATGAATGTCACAATATCTCTTAAAGTTAGCGATATTTTTTTTGACATATAATATATTTTCGTATATATATTGTGATACAGCAGTTAGAATATTTATTTCTTTGAATTTCTCGCGAAGTGAGATTCTTGGGCCTAGATTATAAATTGCACGGACAGCCCTTTTTTGGAGAACAAAGATTCTATTAAAGTCCGCGGAGCATCCCCACAGTAATATACCGTAAGACATAAGACTATGGAAATAAGCGAAATAAACCATTCTAGCTGTTTCAGTATCTGTTAACATTCTTATTTTTTTTACTGCATAAGCCGCTGAGCTAAGCCTACTCGACAACTTTTCAATATGAGGTCCCCACTGAAGTTTAGCATCTATGGTGATACCTAAAAAGACTGTTGACTCCACAAGGTCTAGAGCCACACCATTCATTTGGACATTGGTTTCCACTTGCCTCACATTAGGAGTAGTAAATTTGATACATTTAGTTTTTTTCTCATTGAGAACCAAATTATTAGTGTTAAACCAATGAACAACGTTAGACAGTGCATTGTTCACATCGTCATAATTCAACATTTGTCTTTTAATTTTAAATAACAAAGAAGTGTCATCTGCGAACAACACAATGTCCAGATTGTCCCCTATATGGTAGGGTAGGTCATTAATATATACAAGAAACAGAAATGGCCCCAGAATGGACCCTTGTGGAACGCCCATTTTTATAATAGAACCAGATGATCGTGCACCATTAACATCAACCCTCTGGATTCTGTTGCTTAAATAAGAAGTTACAAGTTCAAGAGCGTTATTCCTGATCCCATAGTGGTATAGTTTTCTGATGAGTGTTTCATGTTGTACACAATCAAATGCCTTGGATAATTCACAGAAAACACCTAAGGCCTCATGTGATTCCTCCCAGGCTGCAAAAATATTTTTCAATAACTCTACGCCCGCATCAGTAGTAGAGCAATTCTTAGTAAAGCCAAATTGATTTTTGTGAAAAATACCATGTCTCTTAAAATGAATCAACATCTGATTAAGCATAATTTTTTCGAATACTTTACTGAGTGTTGGTAGTATGGAAATAGGACGAAAATTATTAATATCTGACATACTACCAGATTTAAATAAAGGAATTACTCTACTAATTTTCATGAGATCAGGAAACACACCCTGAGCAACACAACCATTAAATACAAATGCCAGGTGGGGAGCAATAACAGGTATTATAAAATCAATAGTCTTTACTGATAAACCCCATAAATCTGCTGTTTTCTTAATATTAAGATTTTTAAAAGACTTTAAAATATCATCCACACCTACATCTGAAAATTCAAAGGAAGTGTCACATTTTACAATGCTTTGTTTAAGGAGCGATTCAGCCAAAATAGGGCACGACGCTAAGGATTTTGTTGTTAATACAGGCACATTTGTAAAATAGTTTTCAAATTCATGTGCCACTTCTTTATTTACTGTCACATTTTTATCACCAATCTTTAAATTAAAGTCCTTCTTCCGCACAGTGTTCCTACCGGTTTCACTATTAATCACTGTCCAAGTCATTTTAATTATATCACTAGATCCTTTAATTTTCCTCCTTAAATAAATGGATTTAGCACTAGAACAGGCACGTTTGAAAATTTTTGAATAATTTTTAACATACTCTAAAAATACTGGGTTATGGTTATAAGATTTTTCACTGTAAAGATCATATAACCTTCTTCTACTCTTGTAGATACCACAAGTAGCCCATTCACTAAAACCAGCAGGCACTCCAAATGTTAATGTTTTTGGTTTAAAAATTTTACTAAATTCGGTATTAATTGTGTGAAATAAAGATGTATATAGCTCATTAGGACTGTCATGAATAGGCAACAGCGGTACCTTCATACTCAGTTCATCTTTAAACTGCTCTAAGCGGCTAGCAGTCATGGGAACAAAGCTAATACTTTCTCGTTGAACCCTACTAGTTCTAGGAAATACAACAAATTGACCACAATGATCCGATTCTAGAGCACTCAGAATAGAGTGAGCAATGGGTTTAACAGTTGTAAATACATTATCAATACAAGTTGCACTCCCAGACGTTATCCTAGTAGGCTCCAAGAAGACATTATATAAATCATATGATTTCATAAGAGTTATAAATTTTTGTGTGATGTTGTTGTGGTCTAATAAATTAATATTAAAATCGCCACAGATAATAACTGTTTTATTAGAGGTAGAGATTTTGAACAAAATATCCTCCATATATCTTTCAAAATTATCATATGGTGAACATGGAGGTCTGTATACGCATACAATTATGAACTGCTCCGACTCAATACAAGCAATTTCTATAACACGTTCAATAGAGAGTCTCACAATATCATTTCTTTCTTTAAATTTATCATCTTATTTAAAATTATCAATGAGCCGCCTCGTATCCTATTGACTCTATTGAACGAGCTAACAACCTGGTGATTAGGAAAATTGAACATTAGTTGATTACCTTTGAGCCAGTGTTCAGTAATACATAAAATGTCTATTTGATAATCAATCAAAAATAATTCAATTTCCAAATCTTTACCTAACATACCCTGAATATTTTGATGTACCAGGTTGATTGATTTATTATTATTCTTAGTGCTTAAAATGCTAAGGCAAGAGGGGTTCTCTATTGTCTTAATAGCTAATTTAAATTAGTTTTTGAATTAATATCACTATTTACAATAGTGGATATGTTATTACATTGCTCAATAAAAGCAGTTTTGGTAGCCAAGTTCTTGGCTGATGTAAATAAATAATAAGATAGCGAATCAGCTATCAATTTTTTGTAAAATTTTGAAAGATAAGAACTATCTTTTGTCAAAAACATTTTTTTTTTAACAAAATTGTTAATGTCAATTACATGCATTTTGTTGTCAGTACAATAATTAGTAGTATTATGTAATGTCAAATTTAAATTATAGATGGATTCATTTTCCATCTGTGTCAAACACGTGCGATAAGGAAATGTGAACAACACAATTTTATCTACATTTAATCTATAAAGTTTGTCATTATATTTTAAGATGGAAGTCGAACATGTACACATGTTCACTCAAGCTATAACTATATTAAATTAATTAATATTCATATAGCACATTGATTTCTATCATATTAATAGTATTCAAAAGACAGGTATTTTACGGATAAAAAATATTGTATGGGGTACATTCATAAATTTTATAGATCAATATTTCAAATTCAAATATTTCGACTATTGACACTTATATAGTGAAAATACCTACTATATATAACGCTCTTAGAATAATAACGTATAGACGGTAAGTTCACGCTCAAAAAGTGAGGCATTTCAATTAGAGCCTAATGGAGCTTACGCTGGAACCGTTCCGTAATGTACAAGTCATTGTACTGCACGTACGTACGCAACTCTTAAAAAATAAATTGATAATTATGACGGTTTGTGCATTCAAATGGTGTCACAACACATTTGAAAAACTTAAACAGGTTTTTAACATTACTCTTAAAAGTATTTCGACGATTTATGTTATTAAAAACAAAATTTGATTTCATAATTTGTAGGTAGGTAATTACTAGGTATCTAGTGGTTTGCGTGTGTACGTGTGTAATCATTTGCGCGCCGTTAGTATTTTTAGATTCAAATTTTGAAAGTTCGAAGTATTGACACTATCCTTCTATACGTTATTATTCTAAGATAACGCTATTAATAATGTGTAGTGAGTACATAGGAAGGTAAATACTTACTGTCAGTATCTACTTACTAATGTACAATAACATTATAAACAAGAGTACGATCGAGTACCTAACCTAAGTGACGTGTTAGATAGGTTTTTATTTCAAAGAACCAACCCCAGTCACTCTTATCTTCTATCTAATTTTATGGCTCATACGTAGGACATACATTTCTGGTTTTTGTCCGCTTTGCAGCGAAATAATTTTACTTATACTTTCTTCCAGAACGTGACTCGTAAAATAGATTTTTATTTTTACATTCTTCTTTTTTGTTTGTACATAACTATACGTCGTATTGATCTTCTCTCATTAATTCTTCATTATCATTTAAATATATCAACATATCATCATCATCAGGCCACATAAATCACTCTTGAGTTCAGGTCTCCTCCAAGGGAAATTGATGTACTGCACCACCTACCAACTACACCACCTACCAACTACACCACCTACCTACTACACCACCTACCTACTACACCACCTACCTGCTACACCACCTACCTGCTACACTACCTACCTGCTACATCGCCTAACTACTAGTCTACTACATGCTGGTCAAACGTGTTGGTATAAGTTTTTATTTCGAGTTTTCTTTTTGCATCGATGTTATCTGCATAAAATTTGCCTTAAGCGTCTTCTCCAACGCCCATGGTTAAGAGAGGGGGTGGTAAATTGTATTTTTACTCTGTCATCACACGGATTACCTTAATACAGTCGTAGCCACACAATTTCTTCCAAAAATTGACGATCAATATATTGTGAATAGCAATTAACTGTAACAATATTTTGCCTAAATTCTATTGTAATTTCTTAACATACTGATTTATCAGACTGTTCTTAACATAATCTCAATATATCACGTATAATCAAACCAAAGTGTAGTGACGGTGTAAGAATACAATTTACTACTTTCTTCCTTGCCCGTTGGTGTTGTGAAAGACGAATAAAATCCTATAAGTACCAACCCATTTGATCAGCATATGTAGGTCAATTACCCTCCTATTATGAAGGAGGCTCGAGCAATGGAACATGTATGAGCTGTGATGATGAGCATGATGACAAATCGAACCTTACCTTACTTAAGACATTGTTTAAAAGTTATGCTTTTAGATTGTAATGTTTATATAATTTATGAATGAACATCATAAATATTATTATGAGATTACATTTACTGTTTTATTATAAATACTGAAAGCTTATAGATATACCGATAGCATAGACATTTAAAATATAACTTATTAAGATAAGTCCTCAGAAGTGTTTTAATATATTCCCTTACAAATACACTAGTTACTCATAAACATCGAAAAATGAATAGATACGAGATGCCTCTCGTATGTATTTAGGTAGGTATCATTTATCAGATTTAAACTTCGATAGAAAAAATTGGCCAACTTTGGAATACGATTCTTAGTTAATTCTATTATAAACTGTGTGATATTTAACTATTGTAATACAAAATTATATTACAATTATATGCCTATCTCAAATATGTAGCTAAACATAGAATTTTCATAAATTTGTGTATTATTTATAATTAAAACCCATATCATGGTAACATTTAATATCTAATAATATCCATTAGGTACCTTCCCTCTAAATGGTGGCATGTAAAATAAGTTTATATTAAAAAAAGCCACTTCAGTCATCGATTTCACATGTAAAAGCGACACAATTCCAATTTTATTATTAAATGTTATTATTAAATATGTATTATTAATTCTAACCCGTGCCAATAAGGATACGAATCAAAATTGGCGGCGCTAATCATTCCCTCTCCCTGGAACATAGTGTCCGTTTTTACTGACACACATTGCTGTAATACATAAATTTATCCACACGTCCATCCATCTATTCGTGGTTGCCACTCCAGAACCTTTCTTTCCCAACCCATCCATTTCAACGTGCTAATTCTTTGGCATATGTCGGTTACACTCGTTCTGCTATGGATTTCAGTATTTCAGATTGCATCATGTATACTTAAATCAATAATACAATTAATCAGGCCGGATCTGCTCTTTCTAAATTCGTTTTTAAATTATGATTTATGATTGCTCTTAATTTTTTGTTAAGCTTTACTTTGTTATTGGCGTGATTAATTGTTTATTATTAATATATCTGTTGTTGCTTTTTTCTGGGACTAATGCCACCACATATTCCCTCCATTGTATCCCCTTTAAGAGGCTTGACCCTCAAGCAGTCCCCGTAAATTATTTTAATAGTCTTGGGACCCGCAACAAATTGAATTACATAAGTTAAATAGGACGAATTGAACGAAATTGATTCCACTTTCCACACACAAAATTGATTAGTTAGCCAATAAAAAAGCGATTGTGTAGCTACGATAAGCGCAGCCACACAGTACTGAAGTTAGTAGCTTGCCAGTACTCACGTTAATCTGGTTGTCTTAGAGATTCAGAGACGAGCGTCAATGCATTACACATCAGGAAACTATGAGCACAGATTCCCTTCTACCGCGTGAACGTAATAAAATTGTCTACGAAGAACTTGTGACCGAATGGCAGAAGTGACGGGTTTTATAACCAAAAGGCCGTCATCTATATCTATTTGCCGATGTATCCGCAAGCACATGGCGAAATATTGTGTGGCCCAATTCCTAATTGGCCATGGCAATTTCAAAAGTAAATTATTCTGTTTTAATCTCGTATCCTCACCATTATGTTAATGTTCCACGTTTGACCACAAGTATGAACAATCAGCAGACCATATTCTCTGAAAGTGGGAGTGGGGTGTAAGGAGCGCGATCATATGTTAAACAGTTTGCATGTCACCTCTGAAGTAGTATCCTATACTGACCTTGTAGCAACTAGATGAAATTGCCGTGCGTTCATACGTTTCTGCCATATCTACTATAGTAATCAATCTTAAGGCTTACATATAGGCCCCATCAAGATCTCCCATATCTCTGGTGCTATGCGGCTGCGTTTACCGTAGCTACACAACCTCTTATTTATTGGACAACAACACACCAATATGTGTAGTGCAATCACTACGAACATCCTCTTTTATTTATTGTTTTTAATATAGTTAATTTATTGTTTTATTTATAAAAAATATGTATAATAATAAAATATTTTAAATAATATAAGTACTAAGCACCGATGAAATGTCAATGGGATTCGCCCAAATAGATTAAATAATTATTTAATTTATTATAAGTATTATAATTAAGTACATAAAATTAGGTTTTATCCGTTCTAGAAAAGTACTGAATCCGTCCTTCTTCGTGACTTCCATTAGCAATTAGCACTTCATTTTTAAGATCTTGTTGACTATTTGTTATTAAACAACAAAGATCTATTTAAAAATAAATACTAACAATCTGGTAGTACTGTTTTGCTGACGGTCCAACCTGTCATTACAAGTAGTAACCGCCATTTTAGATTCGTTTGTTTATTAGTGCGGGTTAAAGTAACGTATTACTGTTCTAATATTATTGTATTGTACACCAACAGTAATTACATCTTAGACATCGACCTGTTAATAATTGTTTTATTAAAAAAAACTTAGCAGTTATTGTTTCATTAATGTCTCATAAATATTGAATATTCTGTCTGTGACAATATCGTTTAATGCATTTTGCCGTTAATACTCGAAACGAAGTCGTCGAGCAATAAGTCCGTATTAGCCCTTAGCATTATTATTATTTTATTATTATTATAGTGTATCTCCTTGTTCACGTGATCTTCCTAGGGAAGATACCCGGTCCTTTGAAAGGCTTATATGGGGGATATGTATCCAACACGCAGAGGCCTTTGGAGAAATTTAATTTAAAAATGTGATGGGAGGTCTACCGATGACATCCCACGTCTGCACATAACATTTGTGTACTACCATCGGTAGGTGTAAAACTATTGTGTGATGATGGTATCTAAAACCTGATTATGGGGTTGGAGGTTATGGACTGGTTAACTTAAGACTATTGATTTAAAAACTGTCGTCTGCCTTTAATACTATCATGTCTTGTTCTTTGGCAGACGGTGACTCGCTAACTCACTGAATGGGCCCCCCTAAATGGTCGCCACAGACACACAGGCCATACGGGCAACAGGGGGCAACATTGGTGCAAGTGGCTTGGGGTGTCGAGTGCCGGTTTCACCATCGCAAATCCTCGATAAACGGAGGCCTGCAGTGCTTTGCCTGTAGTTATGACGTTACAAATGACACTTCCACAGTTCCACCCACTGTTTCCACTCCAGCCAGCCAATAAAGGCGAGCTGGATGCGACGCTCTGGCCGATTCTCTGGGGCACTCAGGACCGCAGTGTCGCCACTCACATTCATCACGCAATAACAAGCTGTCCTGCGGTTATTGGCTTTCCTATAAATCTTGTGATACATTTTTTCTTTTATATCAAAAGAACTTAGAAAGCCATATAATGTTCCTCCGAGGATTACGTTAGTCTCATAGTGAGATAACGACTGGCTCAGAGGATTATTACTATTATTATTGAAACATTGGTTATAACGTTTCACATACACAGGTCTTTTTGACCTATTCCAATGTTCTCCAAACTCGTCCAACTTTGTTATTTCTTTTTTATCGAAGTTTCGAATGATGTTAGTGACTTAGCCACGAGACATAGTGCAAAGATGTCATGTTTATCGCATACATGATCACGTGCGCCGTATACATTTATCAGCAACAGTAACATACACGCGACGTGATTTCTTCTTCCGAACATTGTCTTTGGCGCTCCTTACATTTTATTATTAAATGGCTTGATACACCATTCAACATGAATTATTTTTTTATAATCTCATGTACTTTAGCTCAAATATTAAAGAGGGTTGTTAATTAAATACATTATATCATGTGATTGAACTACGTTCAATGCTAAACGGGCGAACACAGTTATAGATTTAGAGTTTATTGAAAGATGTATGAATAAATTTATAAACGTTTGTCGTAAATTTCCTAAGCGCTACGATTCATTGTCAGGTCTTGAAAATATCGTTATTTAGTAAACCAAAAATCGTTAGGAAATTATCTCACACCAGTACTTAGTGATTACAATTTCCTTTAAAACGATGTTTGAAATTTAGACATTCTGTTTTCGAGTCGCCGTACTACGCATATTCGTAATTTACTAAATTCACGTTTAACTTTAGTCATAGAATTTGTCTTAATAATGAAGTCAAAAATCTTACACCTTCAAAATTTCACAATGTCTTAACTCCAAATTAGTTTCACGATGTACAATTTTAAGTGAAGTAACATTACATCAATGTCCGAAAAGTCTTATTTTTGTAAGTGTCGTTCCATATTAATTTCAAATTGTAATATGTTGTAGCTGTATTATTTCATCATCATCATCATCATCTCAGCCCATATACGTCCCACTGTTGGGCTCGGGCCTCCTCCATAATGGAAGGGTAATTGACCTACTATACTACGCTGGTCAGACGTGTTGGTATAGGGTTTTATTTCGAGTTTTCCTTCTCTCGCATAGATGTTATATGCGTTTTATATCCCTTAGTCGTCTCGTACGATCACCCACGGGTAAGTTAGGGGGTGGTGAATTGTATTCTTACTCCGTTACCACACGGACGATGTATTATTTACATTCATATTAATATGTGATGTAATATATTAAGCCACAACATATTCACAAGACGTTAATAATCACAATGATGACATTTTGAAGACTTTCTCGGATAAAAGCAATTGTTTTCTTATTTATAATGCAGCGAGTACTGCACATAAAGTTGCCTAGTCTGTGAGACAAGTCATCATCATCATAGGATGATTCAATAATGTCAATCATCACTCACAAAGAGGTAGCCAACTCCAGTAGCAAAAATTCATAAGTGTCTATACCAGGCCCGCCGTAAGCGAGCGTGCAACGCGTGCACCGCACGCGGGCGGCACGTCCGGGGCGGCAGCGAGCGATTCATAACGTAATTCATGTCATAATCCTACCTTAAATATAAGAAATGTCATCGTATGGAAAAAATGGATCGATTGACGTTAACACCGCCATCAATCGCCCTCCGTTAAAACTAGGATGCAATACGACAAACGTTCGTCTGTCAGCAGGCAGCACTTACGGACGCCCAGTTCGATTTCAGAAAGGGGCGTTCGACGATTGCAGCCTTTTTTTTTGTTAACATTGTGGAAATGCCTCTACGCACCATCTCCCGCCAGTGATAGGCATGGAGGGTGTGTGGGACTCGCTGCTACACTTGCAACCGGAATACCTACTAAAACCAACAGCGGTCCCTTCCGCGGTTTTACGGAGCGCCGGAGAGATCGTCTGTTGACATTCGATCCCCGACACCCCAACGCAAGGCTGTCTGGCCACGTCCTGTCGTCTTTCAAGGCGGTGGGAGGAGATGCGCATATCGGAGCCTCCCCCTCCCTGGTCGCCGCGTGCGGAGCGATTCAGCAGAGGAAAGTGCCTCGCGTGCCCGCTCCGCGGCCTCCTTCCTATAGATGACCTTCTCGCAGAAAGAGGCCATCGACGACCTGTACCTGTCACTGTCGAGCATCTTTGATGTGATAGTCAACAACGACAGGTCTGTTCCTATCACAGCCGACAGGTCGTGGCGCTGAGGCCCCCAGGCGGAACATACCTCCAGGGTGTGACACGCATCATCATTTGCCGCGCCACACTCATGGCATCCAGGGGCCTTTTCACGTCTAATTTGGTGCAGGTACTTACCGAAGACTCCGTGGCCGGTAAGTACCTGCGTCATCCTGAAAGTTGCCCCGGCCGGCAGCACTGCAATGTTGCCGTGGCGTCAAAGGGAACGGTATCCAAAAGAGTGCGATGGATGTCAAGGAATTGATACCAGTGGTTGGCCCAATGGCAACGAGGAGGGAATACAGTAGGTTATGAGGTCGCACGCCGCTTATCCGTCGCCCCGAACCGATTGGGCGCGGTGTGCCTTCCAAAAAAAGGCGGCATAATCAGTATTGCACGCGGGCGATGAAACAACTAGCGGCGGGCTTGGTCTATACTATTTATTTCAATTGAATAGAAGTGTCAATGAGATATTGTTATATTCTCATACTCAATTGTCACGTTTTATACAATAAAAGGAGTGTTGAATTATATAATTGAATACTTCAATTATCTATATCTTGCAAATCATGGTCGCAAGGAAATCATAGATAAAAGATTCACAAAAGAAAGAAAGAAAGAAAGAAAATAAGATTTATTGGACACTATAGTTATATGTCTGACATAGAAATTCATGAATCATCATTATTTCATTAATTACATAAACTAGATAATCAGTCATTTGAAATATAATTACAGAAATAATATAAAAACGAAGACGAAAAAGTATTGAAGATTAAAATAATCATAGTATATACAAATTAAATACCAAGGTGTCCAAAAGGCAACAGCTCAGCATATGCTACATAAACTTGCAGCGCTGATTTTCAGCTGCAGCCTAAATCAAAGCACATCAAAATTATGTCACATCAATATGATTATAATTATGATTTATAATAATATTACTGCTACAATATATTTATGGTTGATGAGTAATATAATAGCAATGAAATGATCTTATAACAAATGTGTCTATAAATTTATCAGAGCAATAATTCTAAGAAAGCTTGATCAAGTTTTCGTAGAAATTTGCTATTCGGTTATGTGTTATACCATCAAACGGATAATTTTTTGATTACTGTTAGTGGCTAACGAGTGAACAGTACACCTGATGGTAAGTGATAATGTCGCTCATGGACCTTTACTAAATCACTGTCTACCTTGAAAAAGTGAAAGGAATGTGAATGCGTGTAATGAGGTCCGGTGATACTAATGGCTCAAAATTCACCACACGCAAACACCCTCAGAAAGTTGAGCTTCCGGCGCTCTCACTCACTGAACGAAGTGCAAGCAAATTGCTACTATTCAGACGTCGATTTTCTGCGAAAGTGTGGGACTACTCCGGACGGACTGGCTCGCGGCTGTAGACAGAAGACTGTCCACAGTGTGGTCCTACCACTATTGCAGAATCTGTTCGAGGTAACGCTCATATACCGAATCGAATTGACAATACAATACAAGTTTTAAATAAATAAGTATTATATATAAATAATAATAATAATAGTATTAATAGGTAATGTCTAATAATAATAATAATAGTATTAATAAACAAACTTGTGAGCGTAGAGGTGCCGTACTACAAATACGTACCAGAGCCGGTTCTCGAAAATGGTCGTGTCACATTGTACTGGGACCGATCTATTATCACTGATAGGACTATTGTAGCCAATAAGCCAGACATCGTGGTGATAGATCGGCTGCAGCGCCGTGCAATGATTGTCGATATCACTGTTCCACATGACGGGAATCTCGTGAAGGCTGAGAAAGATAAACAAATAAAATATCAAGACTTAGCTCACGAGATTGTCGACATGTGGGATGTGGACTCGGCAATCGTTGTACCGATAGTCATTTCGACCAATGGGTTAATAGCCAAGAGCCTCAATCAACATCTAAAGAGGCTCGCGTTAGGTAGTTGGATTGCGGGTCTGATGCAGAAGGCGGTATTACTGAACACAGCGCGCATCGTGAGGAAGTTCCTCTCTTTGTAGCCCTAACCACTGGCGGCTTAGTCCTTGTATTCGCTGCCGGTGGGTAAATACGCTTTTTATATTTTTAAATATTTTATTTTTTATATAATATTTAAAAATGTATTAGGTAGTTTTTAAGTTCAATAAATGTATTAATAATAGTATTAATAGGTAATTATGAGATTAAAACTTTTACTTAGTTAAATACATACTATAATATAAAGTAGAACCCGCTTAATACGATCATTCTTAATACGGTTTCACGTATTCTACGTATCGTACGCCATTTTACGTCCGTCCCTACAACTTGAAAGATGTTTTACTTGAAAGTTTACTTGAAAGATGTTAACTTGAAAGATCTTTTCATACATTTTTCAACGCTTAATACAAATTCTCGTCCTTTTGAATGCGCCAGGTGTCCCCCCTCAGCCTAGTCAGTGAACCAAGTCCATAAGTTGTCATTAATTTATGTGTTCTGTCACGTGGTCTGTAAACGATCTATTATTTGTTACGAAATTACTACAAATAAGCGAAAGGTAATACTTCTCGCTTATTTATGTCTTCGACTTCATTGAAGAGAGAATTCACCTCCAGAAAAATTCAATTGAATCAATTGAGGATTTTATTAAAATGTAAATGGCATGGAAAAAGAGGCAGAGAGAGAAAATGATAATGATGAAGAGGAATATGCGTCAAGGCTTTTTATAAATGTAACATTTACGCTTAAAACGCGATTTTCGTTGGGTCCCTGTGAAATCGTCTTAAACGGGTTTTACAGTATTTGGTTTCAACTAACATACTGCCCATATAATATTATTGTTACTAATTTATATTTCATTTATTATAGCTAAAATATATTTTGAGTATATTTAAGCATCGACTTACCTTAACTACGTTATAATATAATAGTTATTTATATTTATTTAAAGCATGAATATTTAATTTGATTATTTGAGATTTCTAAATGAAAATGTTACAAGTACTACTACAGTAAGAATGTTAAGTTGCTATTTTCATCATTATTAAACTACTGTTTTTGTTTTAATATTTCATAAAAATCAAAACACGTTTTGTATTCGGTAGTTTGCAGATATACATTAGAGTACTTGAGCTTAGTTAAATACGATTTATACATGTTTAAATATTTATTACAGCAATTGAAAAATACAGACAAATGACACCAATTGTATGACTTACTCAGCTGAAATTAAATTGATCTGCGATACACATGATTACGTTAATATCTATTAAAACATGCGCTACACGGTTTCAAACAATGGTTTGAAACAGAAAAAGCAGAAAAGCACTCTGCTGGCTACATGGTTTTTAAGCTAGTTTGAAACCAACAGTGTTCAGAGAACGTGGCGCGGATAGGACGTTAGCCGTTAGCCGCTTGCTTCAAACCAAGCGAACGACAGTCACGCTGCAGAAGTCAGCGCAGACGCACGCGACGACGTTCTGTGCACAAAATGGCGCGTGGGCAGACAGAACGCAATCGCGATGTTATTACTCAACTTCTCGAGTTATACAAATAGTTGCCTGCCTTTGGGACTTAAATTGTGAAGGGTATAAAAATAAAATACAAAGAAGAAATGCGTGGGATATTTTAATTGTTTCCTTCAATTGCACACAAAAGTGCAGAAAGACTTACTCCAACTTTTTGTTGTTTTGATAGGTAAGGCGCCATGACGTCGTTGTAGTGAATATACGGTACACGAGCGTAAAGACGTCATATCCGCGCCACGTTCTTTAAACACTGTTGGTTTCAAACTAGCTTAAAAACCATGTAGCCAGCAAAGTACTTTTCTGCTTTTTTCTGTTTCAAACCATTGTTTGAAACCGTGTGGCGCATGCTTTAAGTTAATTCAACAAGTATTTTGTGTAATACTATGCACTAAATTGAAACATGTCAATACATTTACTATTGTTCATAACACGATGTAATAATGGTTACCTAATAATCGAACATTTAGTTTATTAATATTAAGTTTGTATGCGCCTGCAGCTGAGTTAACATTAGGAAATGTCTCTCTAGCCACGTGGCTAGCACGTGATAGTCAACTTTTTTTTGTAGTCCTGAAAATAAAATCACGTTTTAGATTTTTTGGGAAGTCTGTTTTTCTATTTAGTCGGATGTTGTTTAATTTTTGGCAGAGTACCGTATACTTTTTAAGCAAGATCTAATAAAAGGTGAGTCTATTTTTATCAGTTTCTAGATTCCATTTCGGTTATAGAATTTGCTTAATACAGATTTAATTTTAACTTAACTACAAGATTAAAATCCTATTCCTTCTTTCACTTCTCTTATCTTCTTTTCAACCTATATTCATCCTATTGATGAAAACGGTTATGAATATCATTCCCTAACCGCACGATAAGGCTGGTTTTAGAGTCACGCTGACCGTTCACTGACCGTTGGCGCTGATAGCCAAAATGTATGAACGTCTAGGAAGCGTTTTAGAATAACGCATAGGTATCAGCGCGTACGGTGGTACGCGCTGACAGGTCAGCGGCAGTAAGCGTCGCGCGTCGGCGCCGCGTAGCTCTCGCTGCTGACCGCCGCACACGCGCCTCTGCCTTCAGTGAGCGTTTTTGCGATAATGGAATGTCATGCGCTGAACTTTAACGCTGACAAGCAACGCGCTGAGCTGTCGGCGCCGACAGCGTGATTCTAAAACCAGCCTAAGGCAATTTATCCTATGATATTTCTCGAACTATATGTGAGAAAAGCCAATTTAACTTCCACAAACAAGCTCAACAAATGTGCACCTAAATATTATCAAATTTACATAATATTTTAAATTAATCTAATAATCCACTACTGGATCGGAATGCGGCCACAAGCTGAGAAGACCCGACAAGAAATTCATGAAATTATATGTTTACAATATGCATCAATCAGCACAAATGCGATGTCCAACTAAATAAGATTGTTTTTCAAATAAAATATCTAGAATAAAATATTTGACTAGATCAGATTCTAGGAGCGCCACCCGCTCACGAGTTAATTCCTTGAGATGCCTGCTCTGCTCACTGCTCTTAACAACATTTGTGGGAAGTGAGCGACCCGCACTAAATACGTATGTTAGACTAGATGGTACCAGCGCGAAGAAATACGTCGCACTGGCTGTATAGTTTATAACTCGCACGGACAGTAAAACATCTTTATATATTTATAATAGGTCGGGGAAGTCTTTTCGCGTATAGTCCTTATAATAAACCCAGATCTTAGTTCTCTTTTCTGCCACTGGCTGCACTAGAATTTAGGACGTACCGATGCTATTATTATTTTTACACGTAAACACGCGTTGACTCGCGAATATTAATTAATTTATTTAAAATATGTAGTAATAAAAAGAAATGGGAAGAATATTCTTTTCTAGAGCTGTCAAAGGCAACAAAATTGCCCGCGTAAGGATTTAAACAAGTACTTCTTGAAAACTGGTACGCTCTACCGGAAACGTTTCTGTCCCCTAAATGGAGACCATTCGTTCAACATTACGTTCGGACTCCTTGTATCTATACTTGGTGGTTCCAATTATTAAAAATGGAATAATGGCCACAACCCATCTGAGCCATTAGAGCCATTCTGACATTTTATTCCCTTCTTAATCAAAACCTTTATAAGGCAAAATCATATCTTACTCAAAAAATCATGTTTTTATTTGTTAAACAAAGATTGCACTGTTATTGCCACACCCGATATATGACCTAGAAAGTAAGAACAAGATCTAAATATAATAATAGAAATAAACTCACCTTATTAGTTACGAAGTTGTGTATTAACGGTGAAGATCTTAAGCCCAGGATCAGATCCTTCCACGCGCTATATATTTATGAAGCGCGTAGGGTGCCCATTGATTTGTCATATGATCTTCATATAGATGTCATAGTCACGCTGACTATCAGCCAGTACATCACGGTTGCAGTTCCACCACTAGGATTAACAGTTTAAAAATAAAGAAGGATCTCCAATCAAAATTTTATATCATTTCGGACAAAATATTTGAATGAAAAATACTCAAAGAGACTGTAAAATGAATACGCGTATTGCGCCTTAATTCATTACCATCATCTCAGCCCATATAAGTCCCACTGTTGGGCTCGGGTTGCCATCACAATGGAAGGGAAATTGACCCGCTATACCGCGCTGGTCAGGCGTGTTGGCATAGGGTTTAGGGATATTTTCTGCATATAATATCCCTTAGTCATCTTTTACTACATTCACAGGTAAGAGAAGGCGTGGTCATCACTTGGAGAAAGCCTTAATTAATTACGTCAAATGTTATATGATAAAGGACACTAATGTGGAGACGGTTTAAGAATATAACGTGTCATCACCCTTTACTTCCTTATAAGAATCGTAAAAAGTAACGGATAACTAGGGGAATGGGTAGCAGCACTTATTTTGGTAAACTATATTACAATTGCGACCGTGAAGCTGTTTGCTAAACTTGGTTGTTATAGCACTATCAACTAAGCTGAAATGTTCGTGATTTCAGAGAATAAAGATGACTAAATATCTAAACATTGTGGGCGGGCCACACTGACGGTTTCATCTTAATCCACAGCAATGCTCCTACAGGGAGGTCTAAGGCTATACGGCGACTGGAACTCGTAGAATCTGACAATATAAGTTAGCAGATTGGGATGGACTTCGCGAGTGTTATGCATTCTGCCTATGAAACGACTTAGCTTTTTCTCTAGGGATTTTGGAGTTTACGCGGACTGCGTCACCATATAGTTATCACAGAGTTCTGCCTCAATACCAAGATATTCGTCAGCGATCACAGGCATGTTTGCTCTAATAAAACCTGTAGGACGGAAGCATGTGAACACATACCAAATAGGGCCAATAAATGTTGGGACCCGGACATTTAAAGAAAGGAAACGAAAATTTAGAGCTGCTTCTAAATCCAGTAGGAAGACTGTTACCAGACCCAGGGTGGAACATGCCACTAATGAATCGTACCACGTAATCCCTGTGAGGTTTATTTAGGCTACGATTGTATTATTATAATAGACAGATTTTGAACTGGTCTAGTTTTAGAACTGGTTGACCAGATTATCAAATTGAATAAATCAGAAATATTTTTAATGCGTTCCTCTTTCTGGTTTTTCAGTTTTTAGCTGGGAAATACATATTTCTTAATTTACAATTAATAAGAGAATTTAATTGACTATACTTTAAAGTTCTTTTCTCCTATCTCAATATTTCACAAACATTTTAACATGGTGATTATCTTGACAACACTTGTAATTATTATAGTTTAGTTAATCAATACAAAACATTATCATATTTGAAAAATCACATCCAATTAAAGCTTAAAAATAAGTTTTTGAAATAAGTAAAAATCTATTGCTGCTAGAGGAATTTTAAAAAAGGTCCTGATTATTTTCTCAATTTTTGAACTGTAGAACCAAAAATAAATTATTCAAACATATTAAATATGACAATTAAGGTATAAAAAAATTTAGGATCGTATAGGATAAATAAATCTACAATAATCCGCATTTTTTTTTTTTGGGGATGTGTTGCGGTCGGCGCGCTCCTCGCACCACTCTGTCCGGGGTGACAGAGGGGCGTAAGCACGCACATCCGCAACCCACCCACGTGCACGTCACCTTCGTTGTTGGGCCGACCACCGGAGCAGAGTTACTTGTCATCAGTGGTCGGCCCGACGTCATAGTTTTAGCTCTCTTAGAAAATTATAAATATTAATGCTATAGTTTTGGGTGCTCGAATTTTTTTTAAGTTTGTTTCTTCTTTCAATAGTTTTTTTTTATTTGCCTCTAGCGCCAATAGTGTTTGAGTTATTCCTTAAAACGTAGACCATTTTATTACAATATTTAATTGTGTTTAACTTTTAAAATTGTTTATGTGCATATCTGAAAGATTCGTACATTTTTTTAGACGACACAACGAGTCCAACAAGCTATAATAGTACGAATTTTAATCCACGGTATTAAGAATTATCACTTTTTTAACTTGTTGACTATTCTGAGTTATGTCAAGATTATCAAGTTGTTAAAATATTTGTTAAATATTGAGATATCCGTCAAATAACTTTTTAAAACGGATCAAAAAAAATTTTTATTATAAAATATTTCCAAACTGGAAAACTTTAAACGGAGATCTAATAAAAATATTTTTGATGAATTAAATTTGATATAAATCTAAAGAAACAATTTTAGTGCCTCCATTGTCTATATCGTCACTGTTATTTCAAAATTGAAGATAGGCGATTAGGAATAGCAAACAGAATAGTCAACACCATCAGATAGACTTAGATAGATAATTAAATAATGTAAGTGTTTAAATAAAGCTAAGACTCTTCAGCACTTGATGAAGACCGATGGTACGTAACCTGTCATATAACTCCACTTACCTTTTTGGTTCCTATGCCACACACCTTGGCTCGAACTCCTCTACGCTCAACTTTTCCGAGCACTGCTGGAGCACGTTTAGTCCCTCCAGGATCTGGCCAATGTTGCTGAATGCACCACTCATCTCTAAGAGCCCTAAAACATCAGAAACATTTGTAAATGGTAAAATTAAAAACACACTACCACAATTAAAGCCAGAGACATCTATTATTTTCTAATTAGCAATATTGAGTTTACTTACCGATAATCGGCTTTCACTGTTTTGAAACGCACCATGGTAACAGGATTTATTTTCAAAATAAACTTCTATCTGTTGCCTCACACGCTACTCAAACAGTTGGCGCAAAATAATTATTAAATAAACAAAATGTTTATGAGAAACAGATTTCACAGAATTTTTTTGTAAAATTTTGTTATTAAAAAGTAAACGGGAATGCAATGGAATATTGTTTCACTAAGAATCGATGAGACGACAGTTGCGAGCAACTAAGATGATAAAAATGATACTTTGCATCCCTCGCGGAGGATTTTATAGTCTACCGCAGGCCGGGACTTATTGATTTCATAAATCTAAATTATGAGCATGCGTCCTGGATGTTCTGAACATTCTAACTCCACCTACATCATCCGCACTTTTCATTCACCTGCGAGATTTGTATATATATCTCGCTCGTTTAGTTTCGGAAATGGACGATTAGGTCTCACTAAGTTCTGTAGCGACTCCGCCCCCAAAGCGATTATCATAGTTTACTTTTTAATTTGTGTACTTGTCAAAAGAACTACTTTATTAAGTTTATGGAGTATTATTGAGATGAAAACTTAAAGTTTAAAAGAATATTTAGTTTTCACTATCCATTTTTTGTAATAATAGAAAACAAAGGCAGAGCCTGTTGTATCGCGCCACAAGTACAGCCAGAGCAAGTGCCTACGACGGGTGCTGCAAGTGTCAAGAAAACTGAAAGTCTAAAACAACCTTCTTCGCACAAAACAAAGTCTTCGGCATCTTCAATGACAGCACAGTAAATAAGACTAGAGTTATAGACAGCTAAACAAAAGGCTCGTATACAAATGGAAGTACTAGACAAACGGCTAGCAGCAGATCTAGCAGCCGTCGAAGAAAAATACAGTCCACACTCATTGCAATGTGACAGCCAAAGTGACGGCAAGGACATCGAGGAGTGACTCGAGCGTAGTCAACATGAACTGGAGAAGCAAGGGACTAACGAGAATGGAAATTTACAAGGCCTAGTGCTTCCATGGTCGTATAACGACGGTACTAACGGTTCAGTGCAGCAATTGACGAACGCACTAAGGGAATTAGTCTCCACGCATGCATCTACTAGCCACGACACGAATTTACTCAGTCGCCTCAGCACACCGAGAGAACTGCCCATATTCTCTGGTGACCCAATGGAATGGTTGTCATTCAAACACGGATTCGAAGAGTCAATCAGTATCTGCAGCTATAGTGAGAAAGAAAACCTTTGGTGACTACGAAAGTCTTCGCGGTCCCGCTAAGAAAGCTGTATCAGCCCTCTTGATCAGCACTACATCACCAAATGCCATTATGTCCACGCTGGAATTATTGTTAGACAACCCAGATATAATAATATCAAAATATTAAATGATGTTAAGACGTTACACTCATTGCCGCAGGAATATGGAAGGGTGTGTACATAGTAATGTTCTCAGTTAAAGTTAAGAATTACGTCGAGTGTGTACGTGAACTAAAAAAGCAGGAATACTTGCAGGGTGTCAGCGCAGTTAACATCGTACTTACTAAACTGCCAACAGTATTGGTGTCCAAATGGGTAGATTACAGTTATCCGTTAAGAGCGTTATCGGTAATAAGCGGCCGTAAACCCAAAAATGTGGTTTTTTGAGGACTGGCTACTCGTTCATCATAATAGCTTACTAAAAATTTATATAACCACTACATTAAACACATCTTTATATTGTGCTTGTACAGAATTATAACTCAATATTGTAACTATTTTATTAAAAGGCAAGGGTATTTTGAACTTAAGTTAATGAGATTTTACGAAAACGCTGAGTTTTGAAGTTCAGGTACGAATAAACGATAAGTCGTGGCAGCTCGAAAAAAATTGTAGATGTTAGGAAAATTACTGTTCTTGGGTATGTATAAAATTAAATGGGGGGCGCGGCCGGAGCACCTCCTCGTAGTGCTCCCTGGTAACGTCCATTTGGACGTCATGCGTCCATTTGGACGGCCAAGATTCCGGCAGGGGGGGTCTCCGCGTGCGGCTCTGGTGGCAGAGCGCACGGCGGATCTGACCCGGGGCCAATGGGGCGGATGTGCCTCATGGCACTCCGTCGCCAGGGATGGTTGCGTCACGGCCCGGGGGCGTGACGGGTCGGTCGCTCGCGAGCGGCCAGACCCGGAAGGCCCAAACCGTAATCCTGAGCAGGGGGGTCAGGACCGGGGGTCTTCGGACCGCGGGGAAGAAAACCCCTATAAAAAATTACCTCAATCTTAAGTTTGGCCACTTGGCGAGGAGATGTATGACTGGTGGGTTAAGAAGCGCGTGAGCGTCCAGTCGTTAGAGTGGTAGTCAAGGCAAGACTCAAAAACGTCCAACAACATGGCAGAAGTCAATACGAGTAGTACTTCACCAGAGGGTCCCGGCCAGGCCGGGGAATCCCTTGCTGTGCCGGTGCTTGCGCGCGACGTCCATTTGGAGTCGCGCCCAAGTCCCGGCACAGTCCCCAATCGTATGGGTGGGGGACAACTACTGCCTCAGAAGCCGAGAGCCCGGCTCAACACCAAGTGGCTCAGGGGGGAAGGGGAACGAGGAGGAGGTGCAGGTGCGGAAGAAGACCCGGAGGACGAAGCCGAGGCGTTCCGCCGCTGCACGAGCCCGCATTAGCGCCACTGCATCTAAGGCGTGGCGGGCGCGGATAAAGGCTGAAGCCATTGCCGCACGTGACGAGGGCGGCAGCATTGCTGCTGCAGGGCCGTCGCGGGACGGGGGTGGCGTTGCTGCCCAGCCGTCGGAAGAGGAGAGGGAGAAGATGGAGACCTCTGCAGGGCCGTCGCGTGAGGAGAGCGGCAGCAGCAGCGGGTCCGAGCATGAGGGCGGCATTGCCGCAGAGCCGTGCATAAGGATAGCAGGCGAAAGCTCCGAGCTGTCGAGCGATGAGGGCGGCACTGCCGCAGAGCCATCGCAGGATGAGGGCGGCAGTGCCGCAGGGCCATCCGAGCGTCAGGAGACGGATGCGGCATCGGAGATGGTGCTGACGGACGTGGGCGGAAGTGCCGCAGAGCCGTCCGCCGATGAGAGCAGAACCCCTTGGGTGCAAGTCGGCCGGAGTAGGGACGAGGGCGGTGGATGCGCCGCAGGTAGGCAGATGTTAGGCGCGCCGTTGGTTGAGGGTTCAGTTAGGCCGTCGTCGTTGCCGTCGTCGCCGTCGTCGTCGTCGTCGCCGCGGATGAGGACGGAGAGGGCTGCAAAGGCGCCAGCTCCAGCCCCAAGTGCGAGGAAGAGGTAGGAGGCCCTCCCCCCGAGACCCTGGAAGCGCCCCCTGCAAGAGGGTGGCCGCTCCAACACCGACTCGGAGGGGAGTTCCATCATCATGCCTCCTCCCAAGGTCCCGACCATGCGCCGGGGGCGCAGAGGCCGAGGATCGGTGGTGGCGGCGTGGCCGGGGACACCGGGTCCGGCCGGCCACGGTGGCGAGGTGGCGGCCCTCCAGGCCGCGAACGCCCGCCTTAGTGAGGAGGTCTCCGGCTTGCGGGAACGCAACCGCAAGCTGGAGACGGAGCTATCGGCGGTGCGACGGGAGAACCGCGGGTTGGCCAAGGAGATGGCCAACCTGCGGGCTCAGTTCACGCGCCTGGCGCCGGCCGCGCCGCCTGTGCCAGCCTCGCCACCAAAACGGGCTGCGCCGGGGAGGGCGGGCCCGTCGTCTGCGCCCGTGGCGCCGGCTGCGCCCGTCGCGGCTGCTGCGCCAGCTGCGCCCGTCGCGGCTTCGGCGCTTCCTCCCTTCGTCGTGGTCCCTCCGCCGGCTCGTGGCCGCGGGAGACCTCGGAAGGGGGAGGAGCCGCCGCCCGACGAGGTGCACGGCGTGTCGGAGTCGGCGGTACGCGTCATCCTAGCCCGAGTAGGGGTGATGGTGGATGCGCGTATCGCCGCCGTAGCGGCCAGGCTTCCGCCTGAGCCGCCCCTCCGACCGCCGCTCGCCGCGGACAAGGCGAGGCGGCCGCAAGCGTCAGCTCCCACCCCGCTGCCCTGTCAGGGTGGCCGCGTGGTGAGCTACGCTGCGGCCGCGGCCGGGCCCAAGGGGGCCAAGAAGGCCGGCAAGGTGCCGGCTCCCGCCAAGGCCGGGCCGCGGCCGGCGCCAGCGGCTGCACCGCAGGCGCCAGCGCCAGCGCACCCGCGACCGCTCCTGCTGCGCTCAGCGCTGCTGCCAGGCTCGAACAGGGCTGGCAGGTGGCTGAGCGGAGCAGGAAGGCACGCGGCCAGAAGCGGAGAGCGGCGGCCAAGAGTGCCGCCGTGGCCGCCGCTCCCCAGGCGGGAGCCGGCAGAAAGGGGAAGAAAAGGTCGCGTAGGGGCCTCAAGTTGCCGGGACGGTCTCCCGAGTCGGCCTCGGCCTACAGGCCCATCGTGCTGCTCGATGATGCGGGCAAGCTGCTGGAGAGGGTGTTGGCTGCCCGCATCGAGCGGCACCTTGTCGGGGTTGGGCCCGATCTGTCCGACGCCCAGTTTGGTTTTCGGAGGGGGCGTTCGACGATCGCGGCCCTGCTGCGCCTGAAGGCCGTGGTAGCGGAGGCCGTCACCGGCGGAGGAGTCCTATTGGCGGTGTCCCTGGACATCGCCAACGCCTTCAACAGTCTGCCATTCAGCTGCATCAGGGAGGGGCTAAGGTACCACGGGGTGCCCGTGTACCTCAGGCGGCTGGTGGCAGACTACTTGGAGGGGCGCAGCGTCCTCTACGTTGACCGAGTAGGGGACGTTGTGCGAACGCCCATGACGTGCGGTGTCCCACAGGGGTCGGTTCTGGGTCCGACCCTGTGGAACATCGGCTACGACTGGGCGTTGAGAGGAAGCCTCCCACCCGGGCTGGGCGTAATTTGCTACGCCGACGATACACTCGTCACAGCCCGGGGTGGGACGCTCGAGGAGGCGGCACGCCTGGCAACTCTCGGCACCGAGGAGATTGTCAGGCGGATCGAAGCGCTGGGGTTGAGGGTAGCCCTGGAAAAGACGGAGGCCCTTTTGTTCCATGGCCTCCGTACCGCCGGGCCTCCCGCCGGCGCTTCGATCACCGTGAATTCGGTCACCATCAGCATCCAGGCCCACATGAAGTACTTGGGCCTGGTGCTCGACGGGCATTTTTGGTTCCGGGAGCATCTCCATCGACTTGTTCCTCGGCTTGTCGGCGCGGCGTCCGCCCTTTCGCGGCTGATGCCGAATGTGGGCGGTCCCAGTGCTACGTGCCGACAGCTGTACGTGGGGGTGATCCGGTCGATGGCCCTGTACGGCGCACCGGTGTGGGCGGGGTCCCTGACCGTCCGTCTTAGGGCCCTCCTGTGGCGACCACAGAGGGTCATGGCGATCAGGGCCATACGGGGTTACCGCACGGTGGCGACGGAGGCAGCGTGCCTCCTGGCCGGAACCCCCCCGTGGGACCTGGAGGCGGAGATGCTCGCCGACATTTATCGGCGGGTGTCGAAGACGCGCGCCCGCGGCAGCATGGTCTCCATCAATGAGATCACCGCCTGGCGGGTCGACGCCCGCCGAGAAGTAATTGCCCGTTGGGCAGTCCGGCTGGAGAGTCCTCGGTACGGTGTCAGGACTGTCGAGGCCCTCCGGCCGGTGCTGATGGAGTGGTTGGAGCGGACGCACGGGGTGCTTTCCTTCCGACTGGTGCAGGTGCTGACGGGGCACGGTTGCTTCGGGAAGTACCTGCACAAGATTGTCAGGAGGGAGAGCACACCGTCCTGCCACCACTGCAGTTGCGACGAGGACACGGCGCAGCACACGCTCGAGGAGTGTGCTGCATGGGAGGGGGATCGCCGTGAACTCGTCGCAATTATCGGTGCCGACCTGGCGCTGCCGACCATCGCCAGGGAGATGCTCGTCAGCGTCAGGAACTGGGACGCGGTCGCCGCCTTCTGTGAGGCCGTAATCTCACGGAAGGAGGCGGCGGATCGTGTGCGAGTAGAGCTCCTATTCGGCGACACGTTCCGCCGCCGGCGACTCGGGCGGCGCAGGCGCGAGTATCTGCGCCTAATGCCGCCCTAGCCGAGGCCGCGGGTGATCGGACCGGGGAATTGTCCGTCACCCGCGGAGAGGCTGACCGCGCGACGGCGACCGACGTCCCAGTACGTCGAGAGGTGAGGATACCCGAAAGGGTATTCCGTCGGGCCGACCACTGACGACAAGTCACATCTGCTCCGGTGGTCGGCCCAACAACGAGGTGACGTGGGTACGGGTGGGTTATGGGCCCGCGCGCCGTCCTTTCATCGCCCCGGACGGATTGGACCGCGCGTGCGCTTACCATATCCCACCCATAAAAAAAAAAAAAAAAAAAAAAAAAAAAAAGGGCCCTCAAGTTGCCGAAGACGGCCGCGGTGGTCATCACCGAGGCGGCTGAGAGGGGCCTCAACTATGAGGCCGTCCTAAAACGCGCCCGGCAGGAGCTGGACGTCTCCGATATCGGGGGCGTCGAGGCGAGGACCCGCAAGGCCCGGACAGGGGCTCGAATACTCGAGTTCCCTGGGGCCGAGGGCGCGAAAACGGCCGATAGTTTGGCCACAATGTTGAGGGGGCTGTTCGGGCCGGAGGATGGTGTCCGAATCGCCAGGCCTGTCAAGTGTGCAGAGATGCGCCTGACGGGCTTGGACGATTCCGTGACGGTGAAGGACGTCCGGGAGGCCATTATGGGGCGTACCGGATGTGCCTCGGACACCGTCCGGATTGGCACCATCCGCACTGGTCCGGGCGGCGTCGGTGCTGCCTGGGTGCAGTGTCCGGTGGAGTCGGTCAAGCAATTGGCCGACTCAGGCAGGCTCCTCGTGGGCTGGAGCTCGGCGCGGGTAACCGTGCTAGAGCCCCGGCCCGCGAGGTGTTACAAATGCATGGCGGTCGGGCATACCCGACCGACATGCAAAAACTGCTGTGACTGCAGCGGGCTATGTTTCCGTTGCGGTCAGACCGGACACCAGGCGGCATCGTGCTCTGCGGTGCCCCACTGCCCCGCGTGTGCGGCAGGCAATAGGCCTGCCAAACACCGCATGGGCTCTGGGGACTGCAGACCCCCGGCATCGGCCCCGAAGGGGCGGGACGGCCCATCGACCGGGCTAGTCCCCGCTCCGAGCGCGGCCGGATCGCCCGTCAGCGCGGAGGAGGTGACGATGGATACGGACCGTTAATGGACCCCGTACCCCGACCTACATTCGTCTCCTCCAGGCCAACCTCAACCACACCGCCGGTGCGCAGGACGTGTTCCTGCAAGCCATGGCGGAGTGGTTGATAGGAGTAGCCGTAGCCGCGGAACCGTACGTGGTGCCCGACCGGCGTAACTGGTTGGGTAGCACCGATGGCACCGTGGCAATCGTCGCCTCCACGTCGTGGCCTTCGTCGCCTCTGACCCTTAGGGACAGGGGCGTCGGACACGTCGCGGCGGACTGGGGGGAGATTACGCTCCTCGGAGTCTATCTCTCCCCTAACTGGAGTGTGACCGATTTCGAGGCCTCCCTCACCATCATGGAGGCCTCGTTACGGCGAATGGCATCGCGCCAGGTCTTCGTCTTGGGGGACTTTAACGCCAAGTCCGTGGCGTGGGGGTCTCCCCGGACGAACGACCGAGGACGGGCGATCGAGGAGTGGGCGGCGGCACTGGGCCTCTGTTTGCTGAACAGGGGCTCGGTGCATACGTGCGTGCGACAACGGGGCGGGTCGATAGTGGACCTTTCGTTCGCTAGCCCCGAGGTCGCCGCACGCGTGGGGAGCTGGCGCGTCGTGGAGGAGGTGGATACCTTGTCGGACCACCGGTATATCCGGATGGAGGTCTCCCCGGTAATCCCGACGCCCAGCAGGGGTCACGGGGCGGATGGATGTCCTGCGTTCCCGCGATGGGCTGTGGGTCGCTTAGACCGGGACCAGCTGGCGGAGATAGCCATCGTTTACTCGTGGCTGTCCTCTGCCAATCAGTCGGACGGGGTGGACGCCGAGGCTGGCCGCATCCGCAGTGCGTTGACACAGATCTGCGATGCGGCCATGCCCCGGGTACGGCGTCCGCCCCCGAGGAGGGCGGTCCACTGGTGGTCCCGGGAGCTGGCGGATCTCCGGGCCGCGTGCATTCGCGCCCGGAGGGCCTACAGCCGCAGCCGGCGGCGCCAACGCGACGCGGAGCGGGAGGCCTTGCTGTATGAGGGCTACCGCAATGCGCGGTCGGCCTTCAGGCTGGCCGTCTGCTCCGCCAAGGACGTCAGTCGGCAGGAGATGCTGGACAGTCTCGACCGTGACCCCTGGGGACGCCCCTATCGCGCGGTGCTGAATAAGCTCCGCGCGCGGGGCCTTCCCCTCACTGAGACTCTCCAGCCCAGCCTTCTCACCCGGGTCGTCGAGGACCTGTTCCCGCGGCGGGCGGAACACACGCCCCCGGTCATGGCTCCGCCAGACACTGACCGGGAGGCCGACGACGACAGTGTTCCGCCCATCACGGAACCCGAGATGGGAGTGGCGGTGGCGCGCATGTGCGCAAAGTCCACCGCCCCCGGGCCCGACGGTGTTCCTAACCGCGTGTTGGGCCTGGTCCTCGGCCACCTGGGTCCCCGCCTCAGGGAGCTGTTTGACGCGTGTTTAGCGTCCGGACGGTTCCCTGGGTGCTGGAAGGAGGGAAGGCTGGTGCTCCTGCCGAAGCCAGGACGGTCTCCGGGGTCGCCTTCGGCCTACAGGCCTATCGTGCTGCTCGATGACACGGGCAAGCTACTGGAGAGGGTGGTAGCTGCCCGCATCGAGCGGCACCTCGTCGGCACGGGGCCCGATCTGTCGGACGCCCAGTTTGGGTTTAGGAGGGGTCGTTCGACGATCACGGCTCTGTTGCGCCTAAGGGCCGTGGCGACTGAGGCCGTCACCGGTGGGGGAGTGCTGTTGGCGGTGTCCCTAGACATCGCCAACGCATTCAATAGTCTGCCATTCAGCTGCATCAGGGAGGCGCTCCGGTATCACGGAGTGTAGGCTTACCTGAGGCGGCTAGTGGCAGACTATTTGGTGGGGCGCAGCGTCCTCTGTACCAACCGAGCAGGGGACGTTGTGCGAACGCCCATGACGTGCGGTGTCCCACAGGGATCGGTCCTCGGACCCACCCTGTGGAACATCGGCTACGACTGGGCGTTGCGGGGGAGCCTCCCGCCCGGGCTGGGCGTGATTTGTTACGCCGACGACACGCTCGTCACAGCCCACGGTGGGACGCTAGAAGAGGCGGTAAGCCTGGCGACCTATGGCACCGAAGAGGTCGTCAGGCGGATCGAGGCGCTGGGGTTGAGGGTCGCCCTGGACAAGACGGAGGCCCTCTTGTTCCATGGGCGCCTTATGAGCCCTCCCATCGGCGTCTCGATCACCGTCCGATCGGTTGACATCAGCATCCGGGCCCATATAAGGTACTTGGGCCTGGTGCTCGACGGGCAATGGTGGTTCCGGGAGCATTTCCGCAGGCTCGCTCCGCGGCTCGTGGGCGCGGCGTCCGCCCTATCGTGGCTTATGCCGAACGTGGGCGGACCGAGCGCTACGTGCCGACGGCTGTACACGGGGGTCATCCGGTCGATGGCCCTGTACGGCGCACCCGCGTAGGGGGTATTCCGTCGGGCCGACCACTGACGACAAGTAAACCTGCTCCGGTGGTCGGCCCAATGACGAAGGCGTGGTGGTTTTCGGGTGGGTTGCGGGAGTTGCGTGCTTAAGCCCCTCTGTCACCCCGGACGGAGTGGTGCGGAGGCACGCCGACCGCGACCAACCAAAAAAAAAAAAAAAAAATGTATAAAATTAAATCCAAGATTTCTTCCTTTTAAAACTAAAAAAAAAAATATTTCCTTAAGATTAATTTGACGAAAATGGCTCCTGTAAAACATTTAATTTTGTGAATAATACTAACCTTGGAATAAATAAAAAAATATCCACTATTTGTTCGACTATTGTAGAAGCAGTAAAAAAAACCAAATTGAAATACGAATAGTCACCCTCGTAATTCAATTTTAAATATTACTATAAATTGAACGGCATAATTGTTCATAAGCCAGTCGCGCCTTGGCGCTCAACGGAGTAGGGTTACGTCGCTCGAGCTCGCCGCTCACAGCGTAAAAGACGACAATACGAACTTGAGCGTATACTGCGACTGATCGGTTTTGATTCGTAAGTATTTATTACTACCTAATTCTTTTAATTACTTTCATGCGATCTCTATAAAGAATAATATATAATCTTTTTACGTTTTAGTTGATGGGTCGAAAAAGCAGATTGTATCTTGGAAACAAAATCGGTTACAAGGCAAGGAAAAAGAGAACACACGGCAAAACTGTAAGGTACTTATAGTTTCAAAAGAGTAAACGAAAAGAGAAATGAGCCGTCACTCAGGACGCCTGGCAGATGTGAAACATCAAAATTATTTTGGAAGTCATTACCGCAAAGCGTGGCGTTAACGCCGCTTTTAATACCATGCGACGATCAGGTTCACCCCGCCTATAGATATTTCACATCAAAAATCCAAACGGAACATTTATGCAGCCTCATCTTCTGAAGATTATCAGCTAACTCAAATTTAATGTTTAATAATACTAACCATACACAATATAATTTTTTCATAGAGAATCATTTTCTTCTTGTACTAGCAATAAATATGTAGTAAAATGTGGATCAAAATTTAATAACTAATTTCTGTAGTGGGTAGATTTAAATCTCTGACTGGACTTGTTAGACATCCATGGCCATGGGGACTAGGGCCATACTCGACTACTGCACGGCAGCCACGGAGGCAGAGTGCCTCTTGGCCGGAACTCTCCGGTGAGACCTGCAGGCGGAGGTACTCGCCGAGCTTTACCTGCGAGTATCAGAGACGCGAGCCACATATAGCCTCAATCAAGGTGATTGCCGCCTGGCGGGTCGACGCCCGCCGAGACGCCATTGCTCGTTGGGCAATCGGACTGGAGAAGCCTCAATACGGTATCAGGACCGTCGAGTCCTTTCAGCTGGTGCTGATGGGGTGGTTGGGTCGGCAGCACGGGGTACATTCCTTCCGACTGGTGCAGGTATTGATGGGTCACGATAGCCAAAGTACCTGCGCAAGCTCGTTAGGAGGGAGAGCACACCACCATCCTGCTACCACTGCGATTGCGACGTGAGCACGGCGCAGCACAGGCTCGAGGTGTGTGCCTCGTGGGCAGAGCAGCGCCGTGTACTCGTTGCAATCACCGGTGCCGATCGGACCCTGCCGACCATCACTAGGGAGATGCTCAGCAGTGTCAGGAACTGGATCGCGGTCACCGCCTTCTGTGAGGCTGTCATCTCACGAAAGGAGACGCCGGCTCGTGTGTGATCAATCTTTGGTCACACGTTCCGCCACCGGTGACTCGGGCGGCGCAGATACGAGTATCCGCGCCTCACGCCGCCCTAGGCGAGTCCGCGGGTGACCGGACGGGGACTTTAGTGTGTCACCCGCAGAGAGCCTGACCGTGTGACGGCGACCAACGTCCCGGGATAGGGACGTCGATTGGGGTTTTTTTTTATTTCTTTTTAAATTATTACACAATAATGTGATAATTTAAAAAAAAATAAGTTGTCGAGTCTCGAACCCGAGACCAGAGTTCCCGCCGGCGAGCACGTTACCACGAGATTGCCGCTTGTTGGCAATTCGACATTGAATTTTTCTAGTACATAAATTACCCATCCAACTTTGACCCTTAAAATCTTTTTAACGAGGGCCCAGTTGACCCTAATATTTGGTAGTTGTGTTACCCTCGTGCCCCCTCTACCACCCCACCAAAAATCATGGAAATCCCCGACCCACACGTCTGAGGGTCTCCTTGTAAGTTATACTCTGTGCCTATATTTTACTATTTCCTGTACTTTGCATATTAAAAATACAATTTTAACCGTTTTACTGTTATGAGATTTGGTTTTTAATTAAAAATTTTAAAATTTACATCATGTTGATTTTTGAAAATCTCCTTCTCCGAAGAATATATTAGAGATTCATTATAAGCGCCAAGGCTCAAGACTGGTCATTCTATGAAATCGCGTGTGTGTAGTGCATTAGTGTACGTCGATATCGGACCGTAGCAAAATACCTAAAATGCGAGAAGTGCCGATTACCGATAACGCTCTTAATAACAGACGGAAGAAAATTTAAGCTTTAAATTCTTTCCGATTTTTTTAAGCGAAGAAGCCATCAAAATATTGAAATATTTGTGGAAGTCCAGGGAAGGTTTATATGGTGAGAAAATATGGCAAAATTGCGAATAAAATCTAAAAACAACAATTTTATTTTCCCATACAAACTGTTCTTACCTGTAAAACATTTGATGTTTGTTCCGTCGGTTCCGCATTTTTGGCATAATTACATGCAGATCTAGATTAAAAAAGGTATTGGAATCGATAAAAAAGGCGGTATATTAAATAGCTAGAATGCAATTCACCACCTGTGGGTGTCGTAAAAGACGACTAAGGGATATATTATGCACATAATATCTATCCAAGAGAAACTCGAAACAAAACCCTATATTGACACGACTGACCAGCGTGGTATGGTAGGTCGATTTCCCTTCCATAGTGGAGGAGGTGCGAGCCCAACAGTTGGACGTGTATAGGCTGAGATGATGATGATGATTTATCAGTCTCCCACAAATAGTGTAAAGTTGTGGACTAAGGAAATATATTTTCCGTGTGGTGACGGAGTTAGAATACAATTTACCACTGCCTATCTTGCCCGTGGATGTCGTAAAAGACGACTATGGGATGTCATACACATATAACATCTATGCAAGAGAACGAAAACTCGAAATAAAACCCATACCAACCGGTCTGACCAGCAGTGTATAGTAAGGTCAATTTCTCTCCTACTGTGGAGGAGGCTCGAGCTCCACAGTGGGACATAGGTATATGGGCTGAAAAGATGAATGATGATACTTTTCTTAAAATGAAAACTACTGGGTCAAACTATGTTAAATTTTAATGGGACCAAATGGCAACTATTTCACATCAAATTAAAGAAATATCACTTATCAAATTAAAGAAATATCACTTAAATCGGATCATTAATCTCAGCGTAATGGGTGTGCATACATAAAAAAAATACCAATCGAATTGAAAATTTCTTTTTGAAGTTGTTTAATAAAAAAGAGCTGTTATTATATGGAGACTGATAAGTCAAAACGTGTCAACCCACAAAAAGTCTAAATCAAAGATATTGATATATTTTGATAATACATCAGGTATTTAACATTCTGGAAAAGAGTTTCAACCCATTTGAAAGAGTTAATTAAGTATGAAAAAAATAGATACTTAAATATCATAAAACAAATCGGGATCGTATATAATATTTTTCAATAATCCTTCAAGTTTCTTTATGTGGTCGAAATTCGAAATGTGCCATCTACCGTGACTAGTCGTGTTTTGAGACATGACACTATATTGATAAATCATGTTTGGCAACTGGGGCGGCTTAGGCGCGGCTACTTGTGCCTCATGCTGCCCTAGCCGAGGCCGCGGGTGACATGACCGGGGAATTAGTCCGTCATCCGCCGAGAGGCTGACCGCGTGAGGAAAGACCGACGTCCTCCCCGAGGCGGGACGTCGGTCGATGGGAGTGTACTCCTCAGGGGGTATCCCGTTGGACTGACCACTGACGTCAAGTAACCCTGCTTCGGTGGTCGATCCAATGACGCAGGCGACGTGGTGTTCGGGTGGGTTGCGGGTGTGCGTGCTTACGCCCCTCTGTCGCCCCGGAGGGAGTGGTGGGAGGAGTGCGCGAGTAAATTTAGTTCCAATTTCGTCTCCCCACAAGGGACTATACACCATTCACCTGTATAGTTTAGCATTGATAACCGCTAGATGGCATTGAACGTACTACATCGAACAGTCGCTAACCCTTGATTTCCTCATAATTAAAGTGAAAACTATTTTATTAATAAAGTAAATACAAAATAAAAAATATTAACCTTAACATTTATTATTAAAGCAAACAGGGAGCTTGGTTATTTATTGAAGATTAAATATGCGTAATAATGTATTTCCTAAATTAGTAAATAACATATTAAGATTACTTAATAATTGTCACAACGTCTTAGCTTCCCTTAAGAGTCGTAAAAACCAGCTATGCTCCCTTACGCTTGGTCCTTAGTAGTTTCTCCCACCAGGAGACTGGTCAGCAACGCTGTCCTGGGTAACTTGAGACACGGTCTATGCATGCTAAGCTGCATGCCTAGCGTGAAAATTATAACATTATTTGCCTTTGCCTAACTTTAGAAGATACTTACATTTCAGCGTACTATTTCAATTACACCCGTTTTTCTGTGGATTGCTGTATTCTAGAGTCTATCTTATATTGAAATCCGGAGTATAGCCTGTTTCATATCGCGCACAAGTCCTCACATACACACTGGTCGTCGACTTGTGTTTTTAGACACCGAAGTACGCATAAGAAGATCCTCATTAATTTTCACCCAGCTGAGATGGATTCGTTGGCTGACTTCTTTCTCGAAATTGGATCTACCTAACTGGACTATTTGTCTATATAGTAAACATATTTTTTTGTGTGATAGACGGAGTAAGTATGCACCACCTCCTCTCTTGCCCGTGGATGTCGTAAATGACGACTAAAGGATTAAATATGCATATAATATTTATCTAAGCAAGAGAAGGAAAACTAGAAATGAAACTCCATGCCAATCAGACCAGCGTGGTATGGTAGATCAATTTCCTTCCTATTGTGGAATAAACTCTGCGGGGCTTGGGCAGTGCAGCGCTGTGAGCTCGTCGCAATCATCGGTACGGACCTGACGCTGCCGGCTATCGCTAGGGCGATGGTCGACAGCGTCGGGAATTGGGACGCGGTCGCAGCCTTCTGCGAGACAGTGATCACGCGGAAGGAGGCGGCGAATCGCCTGCACGAGGAGCGCAGCCTCGATGAGGAGATTCGCTGCCGGCGACTGGGGCGGCGTAGGCGCAACTATCTGCGCCTCATGCCGCCCTAGCCGAGGCCGCGGGTGACGTGACTGGGGATTAGACCGTCACCCGCCGACGACCGACGTCCTCCCCGAGGGGGGGACGTCGGTCGATGGGAGGGTACCCCAATAGGGGGTATTCCGTCGGGCCGACCACTAACGACAAGTTAACGCTGCTCCAGTGGTCGGCCCAACGACGAAGGCGACGTGGTTTTTGGGTGGGTCGCGGGAGTTGCGTGCTTAAGCCCCTCTGTCGCCCCGGACGGAGTGGTGCGGAGGCGCGCCGACCGCGACCCAGACAAAAAAAAAAAAAAAATTGTGGAATCAACTGGAGCCCAACAGTGGGACGTATATGAGCTGAAATGAATGAATGCTAATAAGCGACAGCTTCGAGAATCGTATTAACGACTAGGGCCGGTATTGGAATGACATGACCATTTGACGTCACTTTCCTCTTAGTCCATTAAAAAGTTACATTGCGTTTTTTAGAGGACGCAATTTTATTTTTTGATGTGTAGGGGGGGGGTCAGTGTAAAGCTAAAACCAAGTTTGTGGGGTCGCCACCCTTGTCCCACGACCGCCATCTTGAAAATAGGGGTTGAAATGGTTTTTACAATATATCTCTTAAACTATTTATCTGATAAAAAAATTGTTAACATTATTTGTTGCAAATTCTCTACAACTTTGGTCCAGTAACTTTTTGTCGTAGAACTATAAATAAAAAAGTTATAAGAGAAAATGTTCAGAAATTCGAAAATAAAAATGTTTTTCGATATAACTTTTTTTATCATTTTACGAAATAATTATATCAGACCATTATTGTAGATCGTTTTTTTAGGAATAACTTTTATAAGAAACATTTTTTCATTAAGTCAATAGAATATCTGGTTGACCGAGCTTCGGTCGGAATATTTTTGTCGAATTTATTTAGATATATATTAATAAAAAATAAATAATGAAAATTATATAAAAAAACCACAAAAAGAGAATAATAATAACACTGAGATTCGAACCGACGCTGTTTAAATGTCCATAATCCAAAATTAAAACCGCCCGTCTCCTCACCTGAGCTATCGGAACTCACGACGTTGACAACGAAATTTGAATTCATATTCTTTTAAAATTGAATGTCATTGTTTGTTTTGCTATAAACACGGACAAAACAATATTTTCTATAAATAAAACCTAGCTAGATCGATTTTTTGGACCCGAAACCTCTAGTATGCCAAGTTTCAACAAAATCGTTGGAGCCGTTTCCGAGACCCTGAATATATATATATATATATATATATATATATATATATATATATATATATATACATACAAGAATTGCTCGTTTAAAGATATAAATATCAGGTTGACCGAGCTTCGCTCGGAGTATTTTTGCAGCATTTATTAAAGTATATATTAATAAAGAATATAAAAAAATAATAAAAGTATATAAAAAATTACAAAAAGAGAATAATAATAAAACCGAGATTCGATCCGACGCCGTTTGTCGCGGACGTCAAAAATGAAATGAAACCTGACTACTTCGCCACTGAGCTATCGCATCTTATGACATTGATGGCAAAATTTGGATTCATATTCTTTTAAAATTTAATGTCATTATATTGTCTGCCAAAAACACTGATAAAACAATATTTTCTATACATAAAACCCAGCTAGATCGATTTTTTGGGCTCGAATCTTCTAGTATGCCAAGTTTCAACAAAATCGTTGGAGCCGTTTCCGAGATCCTAAATATATATATACAAGAATTGCTCGTTTAAAGATATAAGATAAGATAGATCGATTTTTTGGACCCGAAACCCCTAGTATGCCAAGTTTCAACAAAATCGTTGGAGCCGTTTCCGAGATCCTGAATTTAAATATATACAAGAATTGCTCGTTTAAAGATATAAGATAAGGTTTTACAGCGCTCCGAAGTGAGTACTATTTTTCAGTACTCTTAACTATACATATATTATATGTGTGTACTAATAATGTGTTATCAGTTATTGTTTTTTTTTTATTTTCTTATTATAAAAATTAAAATTGCGTCCTCTAAAAAACGCAAGGTATGGCCTAAAAATGTAACATTTCAATGGACTATCTTGTCCATGTTCATCCGTAAAGCCACTAGTTATGATACTCTCAAAAGGACTTTGGTATGGTATCTAACCAGCGACCCATACCTTTGGTATGGCTCGTTGAGCATCGTGCCAAAGTCCTTCATGGATTCTGCCATAACAATATCTTCTGCAAATCGAAAGTGAGTGATATGCCCTTATAATCGTATCGAATCCGATTTCGATATAATCGTCATTATTCTTAGACCAAAGTGTTTTCACAAAAACAATATAGCTTTCGTTTTCACCATTATTGTATGTTCTCATGGGGTTCCTTAGCCTTGTTTTATGACTCCCATAGGAAGGTAATTCAGTATAGGAATTCAAAGTAAGTGATATAAAGGCAATCTGGTTAAATAAGAAAATTAGTCGTTTTTTAAAACTTCATATTTTGATAGACTTCTGTATGACAGATAGACAAGATCCAGTTCAATCAAAGTAGGTAGTATAGTTCTACATCTTCTCCGTATATTAATAAGAATATAATTCCCCACGCGATTTCTTGCCTCTGAGTATTGTATGAAAAGACAAGGTTAAAAAGATATAGGGGTTACATGTAAGCAGAAGGCGAAATTTAAATAAAACTGTACTAACCCAAATATACGAAGTTATTCAGACGACTAATTTGGTATCATCATCATTATCACGGCTCATACACGTCCCACTGCTGGGATTCAACCTTCTCCCGAATAATATGTTTTACTACAACACAATGGTCAGACATGTTGATTTTAATTTGACATGTTAATTTTATTTAGAGTATTTTTTAATTTGCATATTCGTTACCTCTATGCCTATTTTATATCCCTTAGTCATATTTTTCAACATCTACGAGCAAAATAGAGAGTGATGAATTCAATTCTTACTTTACCACTACACGGAAGATACTTGAAGAAGACTTGGTATAACAACTAACGCAATCGACCTCCCATCTTGGAAGAGGCCCAGTCATGGGCCTTATGTGTATGAGCTGAGATAATGATGATAATGACATGAGAATAAAGGAACTGTAACTTTAGTCACAGCTCGTAACATAAGTCAGAACGATTAGAATTATTTGTAGGATGTGACGTGTTCGTTTAAACAAGGTTTACGGTGAGCAATTCTCTTACGATGTGCATCAACCTGGCTACACCCCTAGTAACTGGTGATTGGGTGCCGTTTGTGAGATCTGGTCCAGCCATAATTGTTTAAATTATATTACATATCGTGTGGTGCGAAGGGCATCACACTGGAGCTACTACTTATAAGACATGTTATATCTACACAATTTTATATCAAATAAGAAAAAAAACTAAAAATAATAGACAAGTCCGCTGAGTTTCTTGCCGGATCTTCTCAGTAGCGGTCACATTCCGATTCGGTATTAGTTTATTTTTTTTTTGAATATTTTGATTTAATTTTGTTGACAATATGGAAGTGCCCTCTCGGAGTTTATGCATAATAAATTATTTCAATTTGAATAATGCTGAAGTACCTACTGCAAGTGAGCTGCTTGTTCATCTGATATCGAAGGGAATAAATACACAAGGTTACAGTTTAGTCATTTATTAATTAGAATAAAAAAAACAATTGATAAATATTATGCGTAGATTCTTCCTCTTATAAATATTTTAGCATGAAGTCTTGGACAGCATTGTCTTTTTTCTAGTAGAATACTTGTCAAGTAAACTGTTGCTCTCTCCCTCTATTGGGTAGGGGCCAGATTTTCTTCGGATTTTCTTTATTTTTTGGATACCCCGACCTCAATATACTCTTACGACATAGTAGAGGCCAACTCACGAGGGGGCCATACATGAGGACAACTCAAGAGTCATCCACACGTCCAAGACTCACTTCACAATGATTATGGGAGAAGGCAATGCGAAACTAGGTACATGAATAGACGATGAACTGAGAGTGGAGCAATATAGATTTGAACAGTGAAACGAAGCAGGCGATTTTTCTTCAAATACCTGGAAGAGTAATATGGATATGAGCAACATGTTCGTGGTAACTGTCCACGTGGTCAAGTCGCAGTTTTTAAGGCCTGTCGTGCAGATAGATCAAGAAATCTTTCACATCAGTCTCTCAAGCTCATAGAGGGGAGAATAGAAATGACGATGCAGTCTTTAGAAAAGAAAAGGGAATAGAACGTAATCAACTAAGTGAAATTTAAAGTGTTGCTTATCGGGTAGAGCCAAATGACCAGCTGAAAATCGATGACAGCGCTATTATTTCATTGTAGGATGAAATCTTGGGAAGCGTCGACATGCTCTACGGGCAGTTGTGGGAATTATCCCAGAAACCTGTTACGGCGTGCTCCAAGATCCCAGATAAAAAACTAAATAGACACTACATTAAAGAAATTCCGGACGTCAGCTTATACGAGATCAGAATGGCTCTGAAGCCGTTTAAGAACGAGAAGGCACCAGTATATCGCAGATTTACCACAGAAATCCTGAAGGCAGGTAAGCCAGTACTAAAATCTCTGCAAAAGTTATTTAACTCTGTCACTCTCGGGAGTAACATTCCTGGGTCGTGTACGAGGAGTGTGGTAGAGTGTTTTTCAAGAAGGGTGATGAAAAACTTCGACCTGACAGTGTGGACAGTTTCCATTAATCTGTTGCTTAAATTGTTCGAGGACTCGCATTCTTCCAGAAATTGAAATCTCCGTAGCGATGGTCGGTAGGGTCAGGTCGGCACCGATGATTGCGACGAGATCACGGCGCTACTCAGCTCACGCGGAACACGCCTCGAGTGTGTGCCGCTCTCCCTCCTCACGACCGTAACAGGTAGTTGCCGAAGCAACCGTGTCCCGTCAAGACTTGCCAGTCGGAAGGAAAGCACCCCGTGTGTCCGCTCCAACCACTCCATCAGCACGGGCCGGAAGGGCTCGATGGTCCTGACACCGTACCGAGGCCACTCCAGCCGGACTGCCCAACGGGCAATGACGCCTCGGCGGGTGTCGACCCGCCAGGCGGAAATCTCCTTCCACGAGACCATGCCGCCGATTCTTAGCATCCCCTGCTTCGCCATCCACAGGCCTGCTACTAAGATGAGGCCGTGGAAAGGAGGAACTACCGTGACTGTGGCCGTTACTTTAAAGGCATCAATTTTATTTTAAGGTTTATAATGCCACATTAGCCACGGACAGACGGGTTGGCGATCGCAGTAGGTGTTATAAGTTTTCCCAGAAGATAGCTGCTGGCCATTCCCCTGGTGGGACCCTTAGCCTATTCTTAGGGCTCCCAGGGGAAAAGTAAGGGCTGACGACAATTGTATTCTATCCCGTTGTCACACGGGTACTTATTCACCACATTGAGAATAATGAGATTAGCGGTTCAGCGGGGGATTAAATAGAATAAATTGCTCATCTAGTTTAGGTCTCAACAACAACACCTTTTTATGACAAGATGTGATCTGATCGAATTCAGACTTTACTGTCTGGGTCGTAGGAACTCTATATTCTGCCTTATTGTATCTCTTTGTTAGCATTTGGGTTGACTATCATTACCGAGTTCTTGCCTTCGGTAACTTTTCTGCGGGTTAATTTTTCGGATACCGTCGCTTGGTATCGTCTTCGCACGATCATCTTCTCCAAGAGAGGTCGACTCATCCAGATATCTACGTATGATGACACTGGAATTAGAATAATAGTAATACATATATAAAATATATCTGAAAATGGTTTGATCCTTTAAATGGCTACTTTTCTTTGGTTTTTCTTTCTTGTTTGTTTGCAAGTCATGCTCTAATCGAGCTCCATTCAGCCGACTTCAGTAATAATAAAACAGATAACAAAATATATAACAAATAATTTCTTTAAGACGGGACTCGGAATTTAGTGAACGGTACTTACTCCAGTTCCATCGCACAAAGATGCAAGTTTGCGCGTTCTCTGCAAAGAACCCGTTTAACAGGGCACCTTGGTGCCAAAGAGGAGGCTCTAAAAGTTTTCCGACAGTATTGGGTAGTATGCTCGACGTCCAAATATCGAGTCAATCATCAACTTTCAGTTTGCTCTCTCTACCGGCTCTTTAATGAAGAAAGCTCCGAGGAACAGTTTGACTTCGTATCACTCGACAGCATAGCAGAGTTCACCTATTTCATCTGGAAACGTTATGGTCTTCAATTGTACTTTGTCAGCGATCATTTCACCCACGCACGTGCCGGACCTGGAATGATAATAAAAATGGAATCAACCAACCAACCAACTTTTATAGTAGTGTTTTATTATTACTAATTAAAACATTTTTGTTACATCTCACTCCAAACTATGGTATGATTAAAATTGTTTGCGAAACTCTCAGCACTAGAATTTGTGTGTAGATTGAGATTCAGGGGGGAGTCATGTGGGTCATTATTGAAGGCTAGATATATACGACCACTGCTTTAAAAAATACAATTTTAATATTTATATTTTTTCATAAAGTTATTTAATTAATTACTAGCTGTTTTGTTCAAATCTAATAAAAATAGTAATAGGAATTCTCCTTGAAATCGATCGCAGCGCCACCTACCAGATCCAATTATTAATTTAAACCATTTATCCATTGGAATATCCACAAAAAACATCAAAATTGGTCCAGCCGTTTAGAAGGAGTTCAATTATAAATGCTCGAACAGAAGATTTATATATATCATCATAACAGCTCATATAAGTCCCACTGCTGGGCTCAAGTCTCCTCCACCATAGGAGGAAAATTGACCTGACTATACCATGCTGGTCAGACAGGCTTTTATTTTGTGTTTTTATATATATAGAGATACATATAACAATAGAGTACTTTATTTTTAATTAAAATTGCTGTAGTAATCGAATTATAGCTTGTCATGATTAGAATAAATTACAATGTGACAAAAGACTTGAAAGCTGAATCACGCCTTAATATATCATACACATAGGTTTGCTGGACAGATGTTTTCGAAAATTTATAATCTAAACGTTCGAATTCCTTTTTATTAACAAATATTTGGTTGGTAATACATAAAAGGAGATTATTAAACAAATTCTAATTGAAAATTTACATGCGAATTGTCGAATGTTTCAATCAAAAACATTTGATCCAGTAGTCACCGCATTGGACAGTATCTTGGAACTATTTAATGCCTTATTAAATTATTCATCATTTCATTATTATCATTTCTGATTATAGATATATTTTAAGCAAAAGCAATGCTCTTTGATGCCACAGTCTATGAAATTATTTATGATTGCATATTTGCAAAGAAGTGCTAATAGGGACCCTCGACGTCTCGATTGAGGTGTGTTGAAGTTTTAATTACAAGGTTACTTCATTAATTGCTTTGTATTGAATTATTCCTTCATCTACTAGGAACCGCTCGACGATGTATGCGAGTTTTTGCTCGTTTAGCACCACCCGGGGGTCACGTGTAGGTCGTGGAAGGTATATAACCTACGGACGCGAGCAAATTCAACCCCCATCTAACTAACATTTCTATGTCTCGTAATTTGATATGATGAAACTCTTAAGTTTCCAAATCAACTATCAAACACAATTTAATCTTTAACCTGTCTATTGAAACACATTCTCTTACAATCATCATTATCATCACTTAATGCGTTGCTAAAATCATTAACTACTTATAAAGGCCGTGAATTTACTAGTAGCAAAGTGAATGAAATCCTTGTACTGATTTGTATGGATTGTAACCTCTCAAATACACAAAGAGTCTCTAAGTATGGTGCTATAACGTGTTTGTGCTATGATAAATCACTAATGGATTACTTAAAAGTATCCATAAAATGTATATGTATTTACATATCCTATACTTACAATCTACAAATGAAGAAAGAACATAACATAAACACTACATCGTTCCCGTATAATAAGACAAAATAATTACTAATTCGTTTTCAAATAAGCCAATATGTTAAATAAAACGCTGATAAAAGATCTAATTAGTACTTGGGTACGCATAACAATATCATGAATTTACTGACGTATTATTTAGTGCATACATACTGATGTATTGGTAAGCTAAGAATTTAAAAGTTCACTCGAGTTGCTGGCCTCGAGTTTTTTCTACATTGTCAGGGGAATATATTATCCCAAGCTGGTCAAACGTGATGGTTTAGGCTTTTATAATGATTTCTTCTTGTCTTGCATATAGCAGTTGTCATTTAATGATGAATTTTCTTCTTGCATAGTTGTGATCTTATGATGAATTTTTCTGTTCTTGCATAGTTGTAGTTTTATGATGAATTGTTCTTCTCTTGCAAAGTTGGAAGATTATTACAGGTGTTTTTAAACACGCTATCTGGTTATAATACATTTACAACTTTGACTACTAAATAAATTACTACATTATGAGATGATATTAAATATTTTCAATAACTGCATTTTACAGTACTAATACAACTGAAATATACATATTTCGTAATACAATGCGATATCAATATGGTCTTAGAATTAGCTGAACAACTTCGGCGCAGGATACGGCAACTCAAGCATTTCTTCGTTAAAACTGTTTAACATCCCCACTAAGAAATAAATCTTTGTGTCTCAAAACAATGAATGTTATGAGCGTGGATGTTATTCGTATCGTTCTTGACCTGTCTGATTCTGGATCGCACAAAGAAGTGATACAAGGAATGTTTTTTCGTTCCTTAGACCACTATGCTGTCTAGGAATTTCAATCAGAATATGAATAGTTTTTGTCAAATATAGGTAAATACAATTTAAGATGTTGTTATATAAAATTAAGTTCGCTATGATTTACCATTTAGTCATACTAAATTCAATATATTACATTATATAATATGTAATGAATGATAAACTAAAGTCAACTGTAACGAATTAGAATAAAAGACTGCATTATTAATTACATTATAAATTACAATTATATCAAATATTATTCAATACAATTTGTCATTCAACAATTCTTCTACTGAATAATCGCATTTCTTGATCCGCATTGTATTGAGAACATTTTTATATTATATAAAAGGCAGGTTTTTGATATTATTAGGTATTTTATTACACATGACTGACGAGACAACAAATAAACTCTTCTACACAGAGAGTTGGTATTTCTATTGAGTATGCTTAGGGTTTATTATTGTTTTCGGTATTATTCTTTTTCTTATTCCCTAAAGTTCTTCGACATTAAATTAGCTCACGGAATACGTAATATATACATAATTTGAACTTCAAATATTTACCACTTTTCATAACGCCTACTAGGAATGGAATCCTACGTCTTCATAGTCCCCGTGCTACTTGTACTCATTTCCACACCACCCTCAGGGGTAGAGTACGAGGCGCATTTTTTTAACGTGGTCTCCCCAATAGGCCTAGTCCACGATCATACTTGACTAAATTTCTATAACATTATAGACGATAGTATAATAATCCCAACAAAGCTGATATCTGATTATATATTTCTAACAAAGTGACGCTCTTTGGTGCCCTAGTTTGTGAAATTATATATGAGTGCTTATTTAAAAAAGTTACACTGATACTCATGCCTTCTGTAAGTGGTTATGAACGTACCGCACAGTATAACAGTTATGGTACTGCCTCACTTGTGGGGACTTACAGAACAGTGGCTCGATACTTCGCAACGACGCATACATGTTGTTACCAAGCAGCTGTTCACGCCCTCTCAGTGTTTGTCTCAGTCTTCGTGGAAGGTATAGACCCCACAGACGCGAGCAAATTCAACCCCCATCTAACTAACATTGCTATGACTCGAAGTACGATAACACACGTCTTAAGAATATCGAGAATGTCGAGAAAATGTATTTAAAAGTTAATAAGTATACAATTGATAGTACGATATATGTACCACCAATATTAATGCCACTGTTACCATTGGTATTGAGAGTTATTACTAAAACTCTTTAAGTGGTTACGACACACATAAAATTTGTGGGAAATTAAACCACCCACAATGAATGTATATTTATTTGTATTTAAATATTATTACATAACATCAATATTTCTGTTGGTATTGTACGACACCCCATCAGGTCATTACGCCAGCCTTAAATAAAATTAGAGTGAAGATTGAAGCTCTAACAATTAACGAAAGATAATACTTTCTCTTATGTTAGTGTACACCATCAATATCAATACCTCTGTTGGTATTGTAGGTTATTACGACACCCTTTGAAGGTATTACGACACTCTTTTAAGTCCTTACGACACCCTTTGTTGTCATTACGACACCCTTTGAAGGTATTACGACACTCTTTTAAGTCCTTACGACACCCTTTGTTGTCATTACGACACCCTTTGTTGTCATTACGACACCCTTTGAAGTCATAACGACACTTTATTAAGTTTTTACGACAGTTATTTTAAGTCTTTACGACACCCCTTGATATCTTTACGACACCCCTCGAAGTCTTTACCACACCCCTTGAAGTAATAACGACACCGTTTGAAGTTGTACAAACACTATTTTAAGTCTTTACGCCACCCTTTGATGTCTTTACGACACCTCTTGTAGTCTTTACGACACCCTTTGAAGTAATAACGACACCCTTTGAAGTCATTACGACACCCCGTGAAGCTGTTACGACACTCTTTTAAGTCTTTACGACACCCCTTGAAGTAATAACGACAGCCTTTTATGTCATTACGGCACACCTTTGAGTTATTACGACACCGAAAAATTTTTTGAAAAGATTGAACCACTCAATGCACGTTTACAATTTCTAATATCAAATGATTTCATGCCGTATAATTCCTGTTATGTTTGTAATATCAGTTACAATAACTCTCATGCCGTGTTGGAATCGAACCAACATTCAGCACGATAATGCTCACTCTAACTACGACCAAACTGCCCGTGCAACTTGTACTCTTTTCCACACCACCCTGGAGGCAGAGTATGAGGCGCATTTTTTTTAACGTGATTTCCCCAATAGGTCTAATCCACGATCATATTTTATTAAAATTTATGAAATTCATACAAAATTACTCTATTTTATTATAGACGAAAATATTATAGTCGTCGAGACAGATTATATAATTTAAACGATTGTGATACTCTTTAATGGCACAGTCTATTAAATAATTTACGAGAGCATATTTACAAAAAGTGTTAACAGGGGCCTTTGACGTCACCGTCTATTGAAACATGTACTTCACACTGCCACTGCTTTGCATCGAATTATCAGTTCACCAGCTAAATTTCTGGTATACCAAATTCGATATAGACAGATATAGAAAATCACTAATTCAAGACAAGCACAAGTAGTTGCCAGTCGACCGATATGGAATTCATCAGATAAAGAGAAGAAATATCACAATACTTAACTAAAGATCTAAGTGAGAGCAAAGCTATCAGTTCGTGTAGGAACGACCAACTAAAACTAATCATTGAAATTTATGCCGTCAACCCTCAGTTCATTTGTGGTGACTTAAGAGACATCTACTAGGAATCGCTCAACGATGTATGCTAGTTTTTGCTCGTTTAGCACCACCCGGGGGTCACGTGTAGGTCGTGGAAGGTATAGAACCTACGGACGCGAGCAAATTCAACCCCCATCTAACTAACATTTCTATGTCTCGTAATTTGATATGATGAAACTCTTAAGTTTCCAAATCAACTATCAAACACAATTTAATCTTTAACCTGTCTATTGAAACACATTATCTTACAATCATCATTATCATCACTTAATGCGTTGCTAAAATCATTAACTACTTATAAAGGCCGTGAATTTACTAGTAGCAAAGTGAATGAAATCCTTGTACTGATTTGTATGGATTGTAACCTCTCAAATACCCAAAGAGTCTCTAAGTATGGTGCTATAACGTGTTTGTGCTATGATAAATCACTAATGGATTACTTAAAAGTATCCATAAAATGTATATGTATTTACATATCCTATACTTACAATCTACAAATGAAGAAAGAACATAACATAAACACTACATCGTTCCCGTATAATAAGACAAAATAATTACTAATTCGTTTTCAAATAAGCCAATATGTTAAATAAAACGCTGATAAAAGATCTAATTAGTACTTGGGTACGCATAACAATATCATGAATTTACTGACGTATTATTTAGTGCATACATACTGATGTATTGGTAAGCTAAGAATTTAAAAGTTCACTCGAGTTGCTGGCCTCGAGTTTTTTCTACATTGTGAGGGAAATATACTATCCCACGCTGGTCAAACGTGATGGTTTAGGTTTTTATAATGATTTCTTCTTGTCTTGCATGTAGCAGTTGTCATTTAATGATGAATTTTCTTCTTGCATAGTTGTGATCTTATGATGAATTTTTCTGTTCTTGCATAGTTGTAGTTTTATGATGAATTGTTCTTCTCTTGCAAAGTTGGAAGATTATTACAGGTGTTTTTAAACACGCTATCTGGTTATAATACATTTACAACTTTGACTACTAAATAAATTACTACATTATGAGATGATATTAAATATTTTCAATAACTGCATTTTACAGTACTAATACAACTGAAATATACATATTTCGTAATACAATGCGATATCAATATGGTCTTAGAATAAGCTGAACAACTTCGGCGCAGGATACGGCAGCTCAAGCATTTCTTCGTTAAAACTGTTTAACATCCCCACTAAGAAATAAATCTTTGTGTCTCAAAACAATGAATGTTATGAGCGTGGATGTTATTCGTATCGTTCTTGGCCTATGCCTGATTCTGGATCGCACAAAGAAGTGATACAAGGAATGTTTTTTCGTTCCTTAGACCACTATGCTGTCTAGGAATTTCAATCAGAATATGAATAGTTTTTGTCAAATATAGGTAAATACAATTTAAGATGTTGTTATATAAAATTAAGTTCGCTATGATTTACCATTTAGTCATACTAAATTTAATATATTACATTATATAATATGTAATGAATAATAAACTAAAGTCAACTGTAACGAATTAGAATAAAAGACTGCATTATTAATTACATTATAAATTACAATTATATCTAATATTATTCAATACAATTTGTCATTCAACAATTCTTCTACTGAATAATCGCATTTCTTGATCCGCATTGTATTGAGAACATTTTTATATTATATAAAAGGCAGGTTTTTGATATTATTAGGTATTTTATTACACATGACTGACGAGACAACAAATAAACTCTTCTACACAGAGAGTTGGTATTTCTATTGAGTATGCTTAGGGTTTATTATTGTTTTCGGTATTATTCTTTTTCTTATCCCCTAAAGTTTTTTGACATTAAATTAGCTCACGGAATACGTAATATATACATAATTTGAACTTCAAATATTTACCACTTTTCATAACGCCTACTAGGAATGGAATCCTACGTCTTCATAGTCCCCGTGCTAATTGTACTCATTTCCACACCACCCTCAGGGGTAGAGTACGAGGCGCATTTTTTTTAACGTGGTCTCCCCAATAGGCCTAGTCCACGATCATACTTGACTAAATTTGTATAACGTTATAGACGATAGTATAATAGACCCAACCACGGAGTAAGTACAAAGAGGAGCTGTTGTAATGAATATTTTCTATGAAACAATGTGTGGCAGGGGGTGAAGGGTTGTCATCTGTCTCACTTCCTCCTTTATGCTGTCTCACTTCCTCCTTTATGTCCATCTACCGGCTATTAGCATAACTACTAGTTTCGTATTTTTAAGTATATGCTATGTCACATTGTTCATCTTCATATGACCACAGATGGCGCATTATTCACAAAATATTTGTGAAACTATATGTACAAATCATTTTTGTCCGGGTAAAAGTATTTAGATATTAATTGCAATACTTATGTTCATTAGTTATTACGATAATCTTAATAGTCTGAGCTTTATCTACTTTTATAGTTCTAGGTCCCATTACGAAAAGTAGTGCCATCTAACGTTGAGTAAAATTATATTTGAACATGAAATCGTCAAAGGATTGTTCTAGAAAATATTTTAATAAAGTATGAATAAATATACTTACAAATGAAATGTGATTCCTTTTATAGCATCTGAACGTTTATCGAAGTACTATTTACATGATAAAACACAAAACTTAATGATTTTCTGCGTTATAAAGCATAAATATAACTGTGTCCATAGTACGAACACGGGAAGAGTCGACAGCAGACTAATAGGTCACGCCCACTACCCGATGTTTACGTGATGACGTCAGGACCTAGTTAAGTCACGGTGCACAGTTGCTTAGGCTATTTCCTCTTTCTAAATGCTCCGTGGTCCCAACAAAGCTGATATCTGATTATATATTTCAAACAAAGTGACGCTCTTTGATGCCCCAGTTTGTGAAATTATATATGAGTGCTTATTTAAAAAAGTTACACTGATACTCATACCTTCTGTTAGTGGTTATGAACGTACCACACAGTATAACAGTTATGGTACTGTCTCACTTGTGGGGACTAACAGAACAGTGGCTCGATACTTCGCAACGACGCATACATGTTGTTACCAAGCAGCTGTTCACGCCCTCTCAGTGTTTGCTCGTTTAGCACCACCCGGGGGTCACGTGTAGGTCGTGGAAGGTATAAAACCTACGGACGCGAGCAAATTCAACCCCCATCTAACTAACTACTTTCTCTTATGTTAGTGTACACCATCAATATCAATACCTCTGTTGGTATTGTAGGTTATTACGACACCCTTTGAAGGTATTACCACACTCTTTTAAGTCCTTACGACACCCTTTGTTGTCATTACGACACCCTTTGAAGTCATCACGACACTTTCTTAAGTTTTTACGACAGTTATTTTAAGTCTTTACGACACCCCTTGATATCTTTACGACATCCTTCGAAGTCTTTACCACACCCATTGAAGTAATAACGGCACCCTTTGAAGTTGTACATACACTATTTTAAGTCTTTACGACACCCCTTGATGTCTTTACGACACCCCTTGTAGTCTTTACGACACCACTTGAGGTAATAACGACACGCTTTGAAGTCATTACGACACCCTTTTAAGTTATTACGACAGTCCTTTAAGGCTTTACGACAACCCTTGAAATCATTACGACATTCTTTTAAGTCTTTACGACACCCCTTGATGTCTTTACGACACCTCTTGTAGTCTTTACGACACCCCTTGAAGTAATAACGACATCCCGTTAAGCTGTTACGATACTTTTTTAAGCCTTTACGACACCCCTTGAAGTAATAACGACACCCTTTTATGTCATTACGGCACACCTTTGAGTTATTACGACACCGAAAATTTTTTTGAAAATATTGAACCACTCAATGCACGTTTACAATTTCTAATATCAAATGATTTCATGGCGTATAATTCCAGTTATGTTTGTAATATCAGTTACTATAACTCTCATGCCGTGTTGGAATCGAACCAACATTCAGCACGATAATGCTCACTCTAACTACGACCAAACTGCCCGTGCAACTTGTACTCTTTTCCACACCACCCTGGAGGCAGAGTATGAGGCGCATTTTTTTTAACGTGGTTTCCCCAATAGTTCTAATCCACGATCATATTTTATTAAAATTTATGAAATTCATACAAAATTACCCTATTTTATTATAGATGAAAATATTATAGTCGTCGAGACAGATTATATAATTTAAACGATTGTGATACTCTTTAATGGCACGGTCTATTAAATAATTTACGAGAGCATATTCACAAAAAGTGTTAACAGGGGCCTTTGACGTCACCGTCTATTGAAACATGTACTTCACACTGCCACTGCTTTGCATCGAATTATCAGTTCATCAGCTAAATTTCTGGTATACCAAATTCGATATAGACAGATATAGAAAATCACTAATTCAAGACAAGCACAAGTAGTTGCCAGTCGACCGATATGGAATTCATCAGATAAAGAGAAGAAATATCACAATACTTAACTAAAGATCTAAGTGAGAGCAAAGCTATCAGTTCGTGTAGGAACGACCAACTAAAACTAATCATTGAAATTTATGCCGTCAACCCTCAGTTCATTTGTGGTGACTTAAGAGACATCTATTAGGAACCGCTCAACGATGTATGCTAGTTTTTGCTCGTTTAGCACCACCCGGGGGTCACGTGTAGGTCGTGGAAGGTATATAACCTACGGACGCGAGCAAATTCAACCCCCATCTAACTAACATTTCTATGTCTCGTAATTTGATATGATGAAACTCTTAAGTTTCCAAATCAACTATCAAACACAATTTAATCTTTAACCTGTCTATTGAAACACATTATCTTACAATCATCATTATCATCACTTAATGCGTTGCTAAAATCATTAACTACTTATAAAGGCCGTGAATTTACTAGTAGCAAAGTGAATGAAATCCTTGTACTGATTTGTATGGATTGTAACCTCTCAAATACACAAAGAGTCTCTAAGTATGGTGCTATAACGTGTTTGTGCTATGATAAATCACTAATGGATTACTTAAAAGTATCCATAAAATGTATATGTATTTACATATCCTATACTTACAATCTACAAATGAAGAAAGAACATAACATAAACACTACATCGTTCCCGTATAATAAGACAAAATAATTACTAATTCGTTTTCAAATAAGCCAATATGTTAAATAAAACGCTGATAAAAGATCTAATTAGTACTTGGGTACGCATAACAATATCATGAATTTACTGTCGTATTATTTAGTGCATACATACTGATGTATTGGTAAGCTAAGAATTTAAAAGTTCACTCGAGTTGCTGGCCTCGAGTTTTTTCTACATTGTCAGGGGAATATATTATCCCAAGCTGGTCAAACGTGATGGTTTAGGCTTTTATAATGATTTCTTCTTGTCTTGCATATAGCAGTTGTCATTTAATGATGAATTTTCTTCTTGCATAGTTGTGATCTTATGATGAATTTTTCTGTTCTTGCATAGTTGTAGTTTTATGATGAATTGTTCTTCTCTTGCAAAGTTGGAAGATTATTACAGGTGTTTTTAAACACGCTATCTGGTTATAATACATTTACAACTTTGACTACTAAATAAATTACTACATTATGAGATGATATTAAATATTTTCAATAACTGCATTTTACAGTACTAATACAACAGAAATATACATATTTCGTAATACAATGCGATATCAATATGGTCTTAGAATTAGCTGAACAACTTCGGCGCAGGATACGGCAACTCAAGCATTTCTTCGTTAAAACTGTTTAACATCCCCACTAAGAAATAAATCTTTGTGTCTCAAAACAATGAATGTTATGAGCGTGGATGTTATTCGTATCGTTCTTGACCTGTCTTATTCTGGATCGCACAAAGAAGTTATACAAGGAATGTTTTTTCGTTTCTTAGACCACTATGCTGTCTAGGAATTTCAATCAGAATATGAATCGTTTTTGTCAAATATAGGTAAATACAATTTAAGATGTTATTATATAAAATTAAGTTCGCTATGATTTACCATTTAGTCATACTAAATTTAATATATTACATTTGATAATATGTAATGAATAATAAACTAAAGTCAACTGTAACGAATTAGAATAAAAGACTGCATTATTAATTACATTATAAATTACAATTATATCAATATTATTCAATACAATTTGTCATTCAACAATTCTTCTACTTAATAATCGTATTTCTTGATCCGCAATGTATTAAGAACATTTTTAAATTATATAAAAGGCAGGTTTTTGATATTATTAGGTATTTTATTACACATGACTGACGAGATAACAAATAAATTTTTCTACACAGAGAGTTGGTATTTCTATTGAGTATGCTTAAGGTTTATCATTGTTCGGTATTATTCTTTTTCTTATCCCCTAAAGTGCCTTGAGATTAAATTAGCTCACGGAATACGTAATATATACATAATTTGAACTTCAAATATTTACCACTTTTCATAACGCCTACTAGGAATGGAATCCTACGTCTTCATAGTCCCCGTGCTAATTGTACTCATTTCCACACCACCCTCAGGGGTAGAGTACGAGGCGCATTTTTTTTAACGTGGTCTCCCCAATAGGCCTAGTCCACGATCATACTTGACTAAATTTGTATAACGTTATAGACGATAGTATAATAGACCCAACCACGGAGTAAGTACAAAGAGGAGCTGTTGTAATGAATATTTTCTATGAAACAATGTGTGGCAGGGGGTGAAGGGTTGTCATCTGTCTCACTTCCTCCTTTATGCTGTCTCACTTCCTCCTTTATGTCCATCTACCGGCTATTAGCATAACTACTAGTTTCGTATTTTTAAGTATATGCTATGTCACATTGTTCATCTTCATATGACCACAGATGGCGCATTATTCACAAAATATTTGTGAAACTATATGTACAAATCATTTTTGTCCGGGTAAAAGTATTTAGATATTAATTGAAATACTTATGTTCATTAGTTATTACGATAATCTTAATAGTCTGAGCTTTATCTACTTTTATAGTTCTAGGTCCCATTACGAAAAGTAGTGCCATCTAACGTTGAGTAAAATTATATTTGAACATGAAATCGTCAAAGGATTGTTCTAGAAAATATTTTAATAAAGTATGAATAAATATACTTACAAATGAAATGTGATTCCTTTTATAGCATCTGAACGTTTATCAAAGTACTATTTACATGATAAAACACAAAACTTAATGATTTTCTGCGTTATAAAGCAAAAATATAACTGTGTCCATAGTACGAACACGGGAAGAGTCGACAGCAGACTAATAGGCCACGCCCACTACCCGATGTTTACGTGATGACGTCAGGACCTAGTTGAGTCACGGTGCACAGTTGCTTAGGCCATTTCCTCTTTGTAAATGCTCCGTGGTCCCAACAAAGCTGATATCTGATTATATATTTCAAACAAAGTGACGCTCTTTGATGCCCCAGTTTGTGAAATTATATATGAGTGCTTATTTAAAAAAGTTACACTGATACTCATGCCTTCTGTTAGTGGTTATGAACGTACCGCACAGTATAACAGTTATGGTACTGCCTCACTTGTGGGGACTTACAGAACAGTGGCTCGATACTTCGCAACGACGCATACATGTTGTTACCAAGCAGCTGTTCACGCCCTCTCAGTGTTTGCTCGTTTAGCACCACCCGGGGGTCACGTGTAGGTCGTGGAAGGTATAAAACCTACGGACGCGAGCAAATTCAACCCCCATCTAACTAACATTCCTATGACTCGAAGTACGATAACACATGTCTTAAGGATATCGAGAATATGCATTTAAAAGTTAATAAATATACAATTGATAGTACGATATACCACCAATATTAATGCCACTGCTACCATTGGTATTGAGAGTTATTACAACAACTCTTTAAGTGGTTACGACACACATAAAATTTGTGGCAAATTAAACCACCCACAGTGAATGTATATTTATTTGTATTTAAATATTATTACATAACATCAATATTTATGTTGGTATTGTACGACACCCCATCAGGTCATTACGCCAGCCTTAAATAAAATTAGAGTGAAGATTGAAGCTCTAACAATTAACGAAAGATAATACTTTCTCTTATGTTAGTGTACACCATCAATATCAATACCTCTGTTGGTATTGTAGGTTATTACGACACCCTTTGAAGGTATTAGGACACTCTTTTAAGTCCTTACGACACCCTTTGTTGTCATTACGACACCCTTTGAAGTCATCACGACACTTTCTTAAGTTTTTACGACAGTTATTTTAAGTCTTTACGACACCCCTTGATATCTTTACGACATCCTTCGAAGTCTTTACCACACCCATTGAAGTAATAACGGCACCCTTTGAAGTTGTACAAACACTATTTTAAGTCTTTACGACACCCCTTGATATCTTTACGACACCCCTTTTAGTCTTTACGACACCACTTGAGGTAATAACGACACGCTTTGAAGTCATTACGACACCCTTTTAAGTTATTACGACAGTCCTTTAAGGCTTTACGACACCCCTTGAAATCATTACGACATTCTTTTAAGTCTTTACGACACCCCTTGATATCTTTACGACACCCCTTTTAGTCTTTACGACACCACTTGAGGTAATAACGACACGCTTTGAAGTCATTACGACACCCTCTTAAGTTATTACGACAGTCCTTTAAGGCTTTACGACACCCCTTGAAATCATTACGACACGCTTTGAAGTCATTACGACACCCTTTTAAGTTATTACGACAGTCCTTTAAGGCTTTACGACACCCTTTGAAGTTGTTACGACACTCTTTTAAGTCTTTACGACACCCCTTGAAGTAATAACGACACCCTTTTATGTCATTACGCACACCTTTAAGTTATTACGACACCGAAATTTTTTTTGAAAAGATTGATCCACTCAATGCACGTTTACAATTTCTAATATCAAATGACTTCATGGCGTATAATTACAGTTATGTTTGCAATATCAGTTACTATAACTCTCATGCCGTGTTGGAATCGAACCAACATTCAGCACGATAATGCTCACTCTAACTACGACCAAACTGCCCGTGCAACTTGTACTCTTTTCCACACCACCCTGGAGGTAGAGTATGAGGCGCATTTTTTTAACGTGGTTTCCCCAATAGGTCTAATCCACGATCATATTTTATTAAAATTTATGAAATTCATACAAAATTTATCCTATTTTATTATAGACGAAAATATTATAGTCGTCGAGACAGATTATATAATTTAAACGATTGTGATACTCTTTAATGGCACGGTCTATTAAATAATTTACGAGAGCATATTTACAAAAAAGTGTTAACAGGGGCCTTTGACGTCACAGTCTGTTGAAACATGTACGTTAGTCACTGCTTTGCATCGAATTATCAGTTCATCAGCTAAATTTCTGGGATGACATCTACTAGGAACCGCTCAACGATGTATGCTAGTTTTTGCTCGTTTAGCACCACCCGGGGGTCACGTGTAGGTCGTGGAAGGTATACAACCTACGGACGCGAGCAAATTCAACCCCCATCTAACTAACATTTCTATGTCTCGTAATTTGATATGATGAAACTCTTAAGTTTCCAAATCAACTATCAAACACAATTTAATCTTTAACCTGTCTATTGAAACACATTATCTTACAATCATCATTATCATCACTTAATGCGTTGCTAAAATCATTAACTACTTATAAAGGCCGTGAATTTACTAGTAGCAAAGTGAATGAAATCCTTGTACAGATTTGTATGGATTGTAACCTCTCAAATACACAAAGAGTCTCTAAGTATGGTGCTATAACGTGTTTGTGCTATGATAAATCACTAATGGATTACTTAAAAGTATCCATAAAATGTATATGTATTTACATATCCTATACTTACAATCTACAAATGAAGAAAGAACATAACATAAACACTACATCGTTCCCGTATAATAAGACAAAATAATTACTAATTCGTTTTCAAATAAGCCAATATGTTAAATAAAACGCTGATAAAAGATCTAATTAGTACTTGGGTACGCATAACAATATCATGAATTTACTGACGTATTATTTAGTGCATACATACTGATGTATTGGTAAGCTAAGAATTTAAAAGTTCACTCGGGTTTTTGGCCTCGAGTTTTTTCTACATTGTGAGGGAAATATATTATCCCACGCTGGCCAAACGTGATGGTTTAGGTTTTTATAATGATTACTTCTTGTCTTGCATATAGCAGTTGTGATTTAATGATGAATTCTCTTCTCTTGCAAAGTTGGAAGATTATTACAGGTGTTTTTAAACACGCTACCCGGTAATATATAATACATTTACAACTTTGACTACTAAATAAATTACTACATTACGAGATGATATCAAATATTTTCAATAACTGCATTTTACAGTACTAATACAACTGAAATATACATATTTCGTAATACAATGCGATATCAATATGGTCTTAGAATTAGCTGAACATCTTCGACGCAGGATACGGCAACTCAAGCATTTCTTCGTTAAAACTGTTTAACATCCCCACTAAGAAATAAATCTTTGTGTCTCAAAACAATGAATGTTATGAGCGTGGATGTTATTCGTATCGTTCTTGGCCTGTGTCTGATTCTGGATCGCATGAAGAAGTGATACATACAAGTTATGTTTTTTCGTTCCTTAGACCAAATGACGTCTATAAATTTCAATCAGAATGAGTCGTTATTTTTTTGGGAAATGTAGGTAAATACAATTTAAGATGTTATATAAAATTAAGTTCGCTATGATTTACCATCTAGACATACAAAATTTAATATATGTATTACATTATATAATATGCAATGAACAAGAAACTAAAGTCAACTGTAACAAATTAGTATAAAAAGACTGTATTATTAATTACATTATGAATTAATGCATTGTTAATAATTACAATTATATCAAATATTATTCAATACAATTTATCAATCAACAATTCTTCTACTGAATAATCGCATTTCCTGATTAGCAAAGTATTCAGAACATTTTTACAGTTTATAAAAGATTTTGATATTATTAGGTATAGGGTATTTTATTACATATGCCTGAGGAGACAACAAATAAACTCTTCTGCACAGGGACTTGGTATTTCTATTGAGTATGCGTAGGATTTATTTTTGTTTTAGGTATTATTCTTGTTTTATCCCCTAAAGTTCCTTGAGATTAAATTAGCTCATTAGTAATATATACATAATTTGAAATTCAAATATTTACCACTTTTCATAACGCCTACTAGGAATGGAATCCAACATCTTCATAGTCCCCGTGCTACTTGTACTCATTTCCACACCACCCTCAGGGGTAGAGTACGCGGCGCATTTTTTTTAACGTGGTTTCCCCAATAGGCCTAGTCCACGATCATACTTGACTAAATTTATATAACATTATAGACGATAGTATAATATAATAGTCCCAACAAAGCTGATATCTGATTATATATTTCAAACTAAGTGACGCTGTGTGATACCACAGTTTGTAAAATTATTTACGAGTGCTTATTTACAAAATTTAACAGGGCCCTTTACAAAATTTAACGTTCTAACGGGGCCCTTTGAAGTTACAGTCTATTGAGGTGAAGGTTATGGTGAAGTTTTAGTTACACCTACTTACTTCATTATACCTACTACATATAATAATTGCTTTGTATTGAATTATTACTTCATCAGCTGAATATCTGCTATCTCAAATTAAATAATCCACAGATAAAGAAATTTACTAAACTTTTTCCCTTTTTCAAAAAAGAAAGAAAATAATATGACTTCACTTAGTAGATGTAAGTAAGAGCAAAGCTACAGTTGTTATAGAAAGGAGGAGCTAAAAATTACAGTGAAACTCATGTCCTCCATTAATGATTATGAACATACTGCACAGTATATCAGTTATGGTACTGCCTCACTTGTGGGGACTTACAGAACAGTGGCTCGGAACCTCCCAACGACGCATACATGTTGTTACCAAGCAGCTGTTCACACCCTCTCAGTATTTGCTCGTTTAGCACCACCCGGGGGTCACGTGTAGGTCGTGGAAGGTATAGAACCTACGGACGCGAGCAAATTCAACCCCCATCTAACCTAAACATCCCAAGATTCAAAATAGGATAACACATATGTTAAGGTTGTTTTGCCTAATGGCTTTTATAACAATCGATACTACTATACACCACCTATATCAATATCAGCTATTCTTAAGTCCTTACGACACACCTATAATATTTGTGAAAAATTAAACCACCCACAGTGAATGTATATTTATTTGTATTTAAATATTATTACATAACATCAATATTTCTGTTGGTATTGTACGACACCCCATCAGGTCATTACGCCAGCCATAAAATTAAGAGAAGCAAGAGAGATTTTTGATCTTTCTCTTATATATTACTGTATACTAACAATATCAATACCTCTGTTGGTATTGTAGGTTATTACGACACTCCTTTAAGTCATTAAGACACCCGTTTATGTCAGTACGACACCCCTTTATGTCATTACGACAGCCATTGAAGGCATTACACTAGTCCTTGAAGTAATTACGACATCTTTTATGTCATTAGGACTCCCCTTTATGTCAGTACGACACCCCTTTTTGCCATTACGATACCCCTTTTATATTATTACGACACCCCTTTACCTTCATTATGACAACCCTTTAAATAATTACGACATCCATTTAAGTCATTACGACACCTCTCTGATTCTTTACAACACCCATAAATTTTGTGGCAAGATTGAAGCATCCAGACTTAATGTATATTTGCAATACTAGAAAGTATTGAATATTCTATATAATTCCAGGACAGTTAGCTTTATTCTCAAAACCGCTTACTACTATTGTAATGCTGTATTGGAATCGAACCAACATTCGTCACGATAATGCCCACTCTACGACCAAACTGTCCGTGCAACTTGTACTCTTTTCCACACCACCCTAGGGGTAGAGTATGCGGCGCATTTTTTTTTAACGTGGTCTCCCCAATAGGTCTAATCCACGATCATATAAGAAAAAAAAAACATTGTTAAGAAATACATTTGTATCATCAAGCATCTATAGCCACAAATGTGCAAAAAATGTCTGCGCCGAAAATTTCACATTTTAGTTATTGCCGTGAAAAGCCATACTGTTCAGTTACAAATTGTCGGAGTAACAGCCGACACGTGTAATAAGGATGGTCTATCGTACATACTATGCTGGTCAGACTCAGGCTTTGTTTCGAGTTTTCCATCTCTTGCATAGATGTTGGTTACGCTAGATTATCAATTATAATACAAAACATATGATCGCGTTAGAACATTAATTATGTGTAGGTACATATTGTGTTTCGTGGCCGCTGTGCAGACTTATGTTGCTGGCCGCCTGCGAACGGGAAGAAATCGTCGAAAGTTGTGAGTATTCCTTGCAATTCCCTTTCCTGTCACATTTGTCGCACCAGATTAATCGTAAACATATAATACAGTCCACTCATCGATCCTAGGGCCATTTCGCCCTACATAAAATCTGGCGCCATCATCTCAAGTGGTCCTTCAAGCCGGAACATATTTGTGGCCTTTCGGCTGGACGCTCATTGTGATCGTCTACCACGGGTTTGCTGCCACCCTCCCTTATTAGAATACTCTCATGACTCTAATAAGTGAAATATATTCATTGCGAATGTAATTATATTACATACAAATAGCGTAACATTGTGTCGCCTATTTTTCTTGCCTAAAATATGAGTGTTTATTGTCCGTAGCATTGAGTTACTTACCACCCAGTTAGGTATAGTATTTATATACGCATATTATCAATAAATACTATCATATTTAAGTATATTTAATAATAATATTTTATTTATTATATTGTTACCCACCTAATATTGCAACATCTAGTTTTCAGAGCCTAAAATATTGGCAAATGGGTGATTCTCAGATAGCTGTGATTTTTAGTGTCTAGTACTATAATTATTATTCAACATGATTTTATCGATCAAAAAACTATAAATATAATAAACTAGCTTTTGCCCGCGGCTTCGCCCGCGTAAAAGTTGGTTTTCATAATTCTTAATTTAAGAAATACTCTGTGTCAATTTTCGTCCAAATCCGGTCAACAGTTTACGCGTGATTGAGTAACAAACGTCCAAATATCTACACAAATTTTTATATTTGAATATTACTTCCACCCTTGTAGTTTAAATTCAAGTGGAAAGACGATGAGAAATATGGCCATCCTTAGTCGCTGATAATACATTATCCATGATAGGTTTCCATTGGGGAAAAAAATAATATCGATCAAACTCCCGCAGTTTCACCCACGTAGACCCCATTTCCATGCAAACGCCGAGATAAAAATTGCCTATGTTACTCGCTGATATTATAAGTTTATATGGGTGAAAATAAAAATAATAATTATCAAATCCCATACAAATATCCGACATAAAAATTGCTTATCTTACTCGCTGATAACGTAGCTTCCTATTAGTGAAATAATTTAAAAATTAGTCAACATCCACCGGTTTCACTCGCGGAGTTCTCGTTCCCAGGCAAACACCAGGATGAAAATAGCCTTTATTTGTTATTCACTGATAATGTAGATTTTCATTCGTAAATTAATTTTCATATCCATTTAGTTCCCACAATTTCACCGGCATTGTGCCCGGTCCCGTAGGAATATCGGGATAAAAAAATTGCCTAAATATGTTACTCGCTCAAAAATAGCTTTGCGTTAGTGAAATAATTTTAAAATCGACTAAATTCTCACAGTTGTTCCAGCCACACCGGGATAAAATATAGCCTTGGATAAAATATAGCCTAAGTTATTCCTTATGTAAGGCTTGGTAGACCTGTTAGTAAAATATTATCAGTATGGGTCCAGCCGTTTTGAAGGTTACCCCGTAACGAATATAAGTCAAAAAAAAATTGTCCGTCCGTCTGTCTGTCACCAAGCCATATCTCAAGGACCGCGATAGCTAGACAGTTGAATTTTTTACAAATTATGCATTTCTGTTGCCGTTATAACAATAAATATAAAAAACAAAATAAAATAAATATTTAAGGTGGCTCCTATACAACAAACGCAATTTTCCCCCTTTTTATAGATAATGGTACGGAACCCTTCGTGCGCGACCCCGACTCGCACTTGGCCGGTTTTTTAGACATAGGTATCGTGCAAATAATTGTGTTACCATAAATAAATCCTATTATTTTGACAGACAAATAGACGCTTCAAATTTGTTTATTTCTAGACATAGAAAATTGGATTAATATCTTGATTTTAACTTACTGTCTGGTAGCGGCTAGGAATATTATAACGCTTTCATTGTTTGTGAGTGTCGCAAAATACTACTAAGACAAAGATTTACATCGACCTGGACCAATTGGTGATGCCATCTAGCCAGCAATGTCGTTTGGCAGGCAGCTGGTCATAAAATGTTGCTAGAAGAACCTTTGCAATATCTATGATGGCAGAGCAGTGCCTACATATTGCGTCGATCCAAAGCTATCTTGATAAGCGAGCATTAAGAAAAAATAATGGGGTAACCCAAGAAAGCCGACCGTATACTATGATCATCATCATCATCTTGCTCTTATCCCAATTACTTGGGGTCGACGCAATATGTCATCTGTTTTGACATATTGCAATAAGTTTCGGCAATGACTTTTATGACCGGCCGCCTGCCTGACGTCAACCCTCCTTGGGAATTTAATCGTTGACCCAAATGGTACCAGATGGAGTTGGTCCGGGTCAATCTAGGGCTCTTAGTCGTCTTTTACGACACCCACGAGCAAAGCAAGGGTTGGTAGTATTCGAAGCCGCTACCACCGTATACTATGATGATTATATGAATTTCAAAAACTAATTTCTTAGAGCTCATTTACAACAAAAGAAAGAGAATCGAACAATATACAGAAATACACAGTTTCACGTTCCTAGCCCCAATAGTTTCGGCTATACGCTTTTCATTCCCTTAAGGGGGTGATTTGCCGAAAATACTTTGCTAGTGCTCGTGTACCCCCAAAATACGCCGGAGTAAAAAAAAATACGTTTCTAGGCCCAGTGGTTTCGGCTGAATGCTTTTTGGTATTTTAGGGGTTGACTTTCATCCCTATGTAAGTGAAACTACCAAAACGCTAGAACGAATATTTATTTATTTATTATCAGGTGCCTTCATACAAAGATTCATGGTTTTATCATCGAAAATGTCGAATTTCCATACAAAATGGCAGCCCCTATTTCAACCCCTTATAACTATTTTTTCGCGATTTCTTTACTATAGCTCGTGAACCCCAAGGAATACTACGGTGTAAAAAAATTACGGTTCTAGGCCCAGTGGTTTCAGATATATGCTTTTTTGTCTTTTAGGGGTTGAATTTCATCCCCATATAAATGAAATTTCCAAAACGCTAGAACGAATATTAATTTATTTATTATAAACTGCCTCAATACAAAGATTCATGGTTTTATCATCGAAAATGACGAATTTCCATACAAAAGGTCAGCCCCTATTTCAACCCCTTATAACCATTTTTTCGCGATTTCTTTGCTAGAGTTCGTGTACCCAAATGACGAATTTCCATACAAAAGGTCAGCCCCTATTTCAACCCCTTATAACCATTTTTTCGCGATTTCTTTGCTAGAGTTCGTGTACCCCAAGAAATACTACGGTGTCAAAAAAATTTCGTTTCTAGGCCCAGTAGTTTCGGCTGTATGCTTTTTTGTCTTTTAGGGGTTGAATTTCATCCCCATATAAATGAAATTTCCAAAACGCTAGAACGAATATTAATTTATTTATTATAAAGTGCCTTAATACAAAGATTCATGGTTTTATCATCGAAAATGACGAATTTCCATACAAAATGTCATCCCCTATTTCAACCCCTTATACCCATTTTTTCGCGATTTCTTTGCTAGAGCTCGTGTACCCCAAGAAATACTACGGTGTAAAAAAATTACGTTTCTAGGCCCAGTGGTTTCGGCTGTATGCTTTTTTGTCTTTTAGGGGTTGAATTTCATCCCCATATAAATGAAATTTCCAAAACGCTAGAACGAATATTAATTTATTTATTATAAAGTGCCTTAATACAAAGATTCATGGTTTTATCATCGAAAATGACGAATTTCCATACAAAATGTCATCCCCTATTTCAACCCCTTATACCCATTTTTTCGCGATTTCTTTGCTAGAGCTCGTGTACCCCAAGAAATACTACGGTGTAAAAAAATTACGTTTCTAGGCCCAGTGGTTTCGGCTGTATACTTTTTGGTTTTTAGGGGTTGAATTTCATCCCCATGTAAGTAAAATTTTCAAAATGCTAGAACGAATACTTATTTATTTATTATCAAATACCTTAATACAAAGATTCATGGTTTTATCATCGAAAATGTCGAATTTCCATACAAAATGGCAGCCCCTATTTCAACCCCTTATAACTATTTTTTCGCGATTTCTTTACTATAGCTCGTGAACCCCAAGGAATACTACGGTGTAAAAAAATTACGGTTCTAGACCCAGTGGTTTCAGATATATGCTTTTTTGTCTTTTAGGGGTTGAATTTCATCCCCATATAAATGAAATTTCCAAAACGCTAGAACGAATATTAATTTATTTATTATAAACTGTCTCAATACAAAGATTCATGGTTTTATCATCGAAAATGACGAATTTCCATACAAAAGGTCAGCCCCTATTTCAACCCCTTATAACCATTTTTTCGCGATTTCTTTGCTAGAGTTCGTGTACCCCAAGAAATACTACGGTGTCAAAAAAATTTCGTTTCTAGGCCCAGTAGTTTCGGCTGTATGCTTTTTTGTCTTTTAGGGGTTGAATTTCATCCCCATATAAATGAAATTTCCAAAACGCTAGAACGAATATTAATTTATTTATTATAAACTGCCTCAATACAAAGATTCATGGTTTTATCATCGAAAATGACGAATTTCCATACAAAAGGTCAGCCCCTATTTCAACCCCTTATAACCATTTTTTCGCGATTTCTTTGCTAGAGTTCGTGTACCCCAAGAAATACTACGGTGTCAAAAAAATTTCGTTTCTAGGCCCAGTAGTTTCGGCTGTATGCTTTTTTGTCTTTTAGGGGTTGAATTTCATCCCCATATAAATGAAATTTCCAAAACGCTAGAACGAATATTAATTTATTTATTATAAAGTGCCTTAATACAAAGATTCATGGTTTTATCATCGAAAATGACGAATTTCCATACAAAATGTCATCCCCTATTTCAACCCCTTATACCCATTTTTTCGCGATAAAAAGTAGCCTATGTCCTTTCTCAAGCTTTAGTCCATCTCTGTACCAAATTTCATCAAAATCGGTTCAGTGGTTTAGACGTGAAAGCGTAGCAGACAGACAGACAGACAGACAGACAGACAGAGTTACTTTCGCATTTATAATATTAGTAAGGATTTAATAGTATTTTACCTCTGACATTGTATATTGAAGCATAGGTATTCATGGACTATGAATAACTTACAGAAATATACCCAAAATGTCAGTACCGTGGCATGTCTGATTTTCGTTTTTCAAACTAAATGTATAAATTTCTATAAAACCTCATCTTATAATCTAAAGTTGAGCTTTTCTAACTAAAATCTATTGTATATTTCATCAAATTATACTGCAATCATACCCCAATATTGATTGGTAGAAAGGAATAATAGTTATTGATTTATGTCCTGGAATTATATTCAATTTTTAAATTCAAAATATTTGCCGCCTAATCGCCATCTTTTATTAAGTTTCGTTCGCTCGCTCTGGTGGCATTTTAAAGAAGCACTATTTGTGTACTATTCACAGCTGTGTATTTATTTTTTAGTCCCAATGTTATGACAGAAATAATTTGTTTTATTTTTAAAAAGGTAAGTCATAAAATTACATGTCAGTACCATGGTATTGAAGTTTACGCATATTAATACAATGTTTGGGTTAATTATACTAAATATTTATTTAATTTCTCGTGTGAAATCGAAATTATTTAGAACAGTGGTTCTCAAACTTTTTAAATGACGGAACCCTTTTGGGAAGCAAAATACTTGATGGAACCCTACAATAAAACAATTATTTTTATAAGTGTATTCTATATTAATCAGCATAATAAAAGTACAATGTATCAGTTACTAATTATTATTTACTTCACCACTTGGTAAGGACAATAATAGAAAACATTAAAAAAGAAAAAATCTAACTAGTGGGAGGTATGAAACTGTTTTTTTATTTTTCATCAATTGCTTGATATCAGGTTTGATGGAAGAAAGTTGGAGTCTCATATCAGCTTCGGCGTCCAGTCTATTGCGATATTTTGTTTTCGTGGCTGCGTAGGTAGAGAATCCTGTTTCGCACAAATATGTAGTTGGGAACGGGAGAAGAATATCCAGAGCCATTTGGCCAAGCATTGCATATTCATCTTGGATTCTGCACCAAAAATCATTAAGAGGCGTCGTTTTGAACAATGACTCCATACTTGTGTCTGATGACATTTCTAAAAGAGATTCATATATCTCATTTGACATGTTTTCAGGCTTTTCCAAGTTGGGTAAAAAAAGGATTATGAATCCAGGAGTTCACTTTAATTTTTGTATTGTGTTCTTCGGGAAAATACTTTTCAAAAGATGCGCGCATCGAACTGAGATATTGGACCAATTCTTCAAACACATTATCTTCAAACATTTCTGAGTCGTTTTCGCTAACAAACTCACTGAGTAACGTAAAACTTTCTATTTCTTTCTTACCAATGCAAATGATCCAAAAATCTAATTTTCTTTTAAAAGCAGTTATTTTATTATAGGCCTGAAACACTGTTGTCTGTTTACCTTGCAACGATAAATTTAATTCGTTAAGTTTTTGAAAGATATCCGCCATAAAAGACAATCGAAACAACCAAGTTTTATCATACAAACGGTCCTTCAAATTAAAAGAAGTATCTGCTGAAAGAAACATTTGTAACTCGGCTCTAAGTTCAAATAGCCTTGTTAAAGTTTTTCCCCGAGACAGCCATCGCACTTCTGTATGGAGCAGCAGTGTTTTATGTTTGCTGCCATAATCTTCACACAATAATGAGAACAATCGGGATTGTAGTGGTCGTGATTTGATAAAATTAATTATTTTTACCGCTTCATCCATAACTAATTTTAGATTAGACGGCATTTGCTTCATCGCAAGTGCTTGTCTATGCAGAATACAATGACTGGAACTACAATTAGGCGCTTTATTTTTCATTCGTGACACTGCTCCTGCTGTTTTACCTGTCATCGCCTTGGCCCCATCTGTACAAATGTCAATGCAATTGTTCCAACTGAGATTATGTTCTTCAAAAAATATATTTATTTTATTAAAAATTTCTTCCCCGGTAGTGTTTGTAAGCAGCGATGAACACATAAGCATGTCTTCTTCAAAAGAACTTTTATATGGATATCTCACAATAACCAGCAGGATAGCCAAACCAGCGACATCAGTCGACTCGTCCATTTGCAAAGCGAATCGTGTATTTTGTAGACGTGTAACTAGTTCTTGTTTGACGTAGCTTGCCAGGTCATGGATTCGTCGTGAAACAGTATCGTTTGATAGCGGAACAGTAGAAAGATGCTTTGCAGATTTTTCATCAAGCATACATTTTGTTATGTCTAATACACATGGTTTTATTAATTTCTCAGCGATAGTGTGCGCTTCACCTGCTTGTGCAATGCGATAGCTAACTAAGTATGATGCCTCCGTGGCCTTTTCGTTGGTAGTTTGTGTTACATGCATCATATTTTTTTGACTTTCTAATAACTGATCTTTTTTGCGAACAAAAAATTCTTTATTCTTGTCTTTAGTCTCGGGGTGTACGGTTTCTAAATGTCGACGCAATTTGGCAGGTGCCATGGAACTATTAGGAAGCAGTTTACTACAGAGCATGCAGAGTGATGAGCCGTTGGAATCAACAAATCCGAAACTGATATAAGATTCATCATACTTCCTTTTTTTCGTCTTTGAAACCGTCGAGCTTGACGTCGTGGCACTCGTGGCATCATCTTCTGGATCGGTGATTGCTAAATTCTCCGCGCGCATTGCTTTTGAACATTCAGCGTCATTAGAAGATGTTGTTGGAACACGTTTAACACCTTTAAGCCAACGTTCCATTCTTCTTTATTTATAATGTTACAAGTCAGGATAGTGGGGTTTAAATAATGCACAATCGTTACTGCGTATAAGAGACTAAATTTAGAACCTACAGGGAAGAAATGTATAAAACTGAGACAACAGAATACAGCAGGCAGTAAAACAATGAACACTAGTTTCTCGCTAGCGAGCTTGTAAGTAGGTAGTAACTTATCGCTCCGAACGCTAATCATCAACTGACGACGCCAACGCGCGATCGCCGCTTTTATACTTAGTCCTAGACTCGATCTCAAATATTCTCGAAAATACTCGAGTCGGCACCTTTGAGAAACAAAAAGCAAAAATAAAAACAGAAATTTAAAAATAGCGTTGTAAACAATATCGACTTTATCCTTTGAAGTTAGAGACGAAAGTCGCTAGTTGACAACTATAGCGTCTAATTCAGAGGCGGCTTTTATCAAAGAGACTGAGCGCTTACAAGTATACTACCCGCTCGTTTTAAGTTTGCCGCTGGCGATAGGTATGAGTGTATGACGTTCGAAATTTTTTATTTAATTGTAACAATAAAAATTGTGTACGTTAGATATTTGGGTAAAACTATGACACATTATAAGTTTTGTTGTCACGTGGGGGAGGGTACGCGCATTCCACAGACCGGCAAACTTAGAGCGAACGCGTTGTACAAGTATAAAATTGTTGAGACCAAACTTATGAGATATTGTACCAGCTAATGTAACACAAGCTTATACAAATACAAATAAATAAATAAATAACATTCATAGCGTTTTGTCTCCGCGCGGCCGCGGAGTCCGCACAGCCGCGGAGCGACCAGAGAGAGGTGTTTTGATTTTTTTATTTCTAAATTCTTGCGGAACCCCGACAGAGGTATCACGGAACCCTAGGGTTCCGCGGAACACACTTAGAGTATAGCTGATTTAGAAAATTATTTTAGTTATGTGTAAGTAATTAGTTTAGGTTAATTAAACATTTAAATGTCAGTACCGTGGATGTCAGTACCATGGTAAAAATAATAAATTAGATATAAATTCATATTTTCTTAATATTTTAATTTATTATCATTTAAAAATGTTCTAGTATTATGAAAAATGGCCCCAGTACTCCGGACAAGATTGAAAAATACACCCGGGCTTCAAAATTTAGGTCAAAATAAGCTGGCTACAAATAAGAAAGGTACATTAAAACAGAATAAAAAAATTACTAAAACTCAACAGAATGAAAAATTAGAAAAAAAAGAGAGGTTACGTCGACAGAAGATTAGAGAAGACCCAAAGGCTCATGAAGAATACTGTAAAAAAGAACGGGAGAGAAATGAGAAGCGGAAACACGATAATAAACTAATTATTCTAATTCTAATAGTAAAAATCCCAAAGATTTACTAAGTATTTTGATTAAAAACTCTGTAATAGATTAATATTTAACTATATAAAAATTGTATTATTGTTTTTTAAGTTTAAAATTGTTAAAAATTTTAATTAGTATTATTAATTAACTCATGTTAAACTTGATTTTATTCTAAGACTACTATAAAAATTGTTACTCTAATTCTAATAGAAATAAATTGCCAAGATTGTTAAAATAAAGAAAGAAAATACCAAAAATATCTCTGAATAATTATTAAAGTCTTATAATTTATCATTTGTTTTATTAGTTTAAGATTTTTGACAGATTTAGGCAAGTACTTTGAATATTTCATTTAGATGTCAGAACCGTGGCGTTAGAATTTCGAATTTTCGTTCTAATTTCTTGCCCGTTAAAGTTGTAGTAGAACTACGTTAGAGGCTTAATTCTGAGCATAATCAGAGACCCTTAGTACCCAGAAAAAATTTTTTTAAAGCATTTTTAATTTTTAAAAATTTTGAATTGTAAAAATCACAGTTATCTAAGAATCACCCAAATATCGATATTAGCATTGAGCTAATTATTTAAATAGTTAGACAAACTAGTTGTCCACGCATATTAATATTTATAATAAACAAATATTACTGTATTTAAGTACAATTAGCAAAAATAAAAAATATTACATTGTAATCTGTTAGTACCCTCGTACGTAATAAAATAAAACGGCCTACGTGTTCGATTCCTTAATTATTTACATAAATAAAAGTTTTTATTTTTGTTTACGATAATTGTATCGACGTGCCATCATAATGCCACCAAAAAAAAAGATAGTAAATCTGATGCAAGCTCAGATTATGATGATGCATTTCAAGATACTACTTTATCTATTTTACTTGCTAAGCGCAAGGCAATATTTGGTATTGTTCAGAATATCTTCGACTTATCTTCTGAGTCCGATATTAGTACAGACGTCGTAAAGAAGGAACGTTTTCTCGATGAATCCTCACAGATGGATTTGTTGCGTAACAAAATTAAGGAAATTTTAGATGAATATAATTCTCATTTATTAAAAATAAATACAAGTACAAAACCAGATTATAAAAGTCTGTATGCGTTTGAGACTTTATGTAGCAGGATTAAGCGACTTCAATCGCTATACTCACAGTGTGTATTACCGAGTAAGTAGCTCGAAATTGCTGCATTGCTACAGGCTAAGCCTAAACTACCTCCCATACTGATTTCTGAATTCGATGGTGATATAAAATCATGGCAGATGTTCTACACAACTTACAAGTCTGTAGTACACGAAATTCCTTTTCTCACGGATGCCGAAAAACTATTTTACCTTATATCTAAGTTGACAGGTAAGGCTAGAGTGGTGATCGCGGGTATTTCTCCGTGTGCAGAAAATTACGAGTTAATTTTACAAACGTTAATAAATAAATATGATGATAAGCGAATGTTAATTTCTGCCTATTTAAATGACATGTTTAATTTTAAATCTTTTCAAATCGCTTCCGCTGAGAACTTTGAATCTCTTAGTGATCATTTTGTTAGCGCAGTTAGTGCATTGACAAACCTAAAGTTAGATCACTTAGCTGATCTCATCATATTTCATATTGCATTAAAGAAGATAGACTCGGAGTCTGTCCGCGCATTTGAAATAAAATATGGTAATAAAATGCCTAATTTCGACGTGTTTGTTGATTTTATCACAACTCGTGGTAAAGTATTTGAACGTAGTAGTACTACATCTAGCTCAAATCTAGTTCATAAAATTAAAAATAATAAAAGTTCACATTGTAGCCCTTCTGGCACTACGCCGAAGTACGAAACCCATATCAGCACAGTTGATAAACCTACTCATAAGTGTTTATGTAAAAACATAACACATACCCATCTGTTTAAGTGTAGTGATTTTAATAAATTAAATTCTCACGAGCGTTTTAAATGCGTTAAGGAGAGTAATGCATGTGTGAACGGCTTAGCTCTCAATCATAAAGTTTCTAGCTGTCCCAGCACCTCTAGTTGTAGGGTCTGTGCTCAAAAGCATCATTCTGTTTTGTATTTTGAGCGCCCGGGACGTGCTTTATGCAATGTACCTCAAACGACAGCGACTGCGCTCGCGTCGAGTACAAACGTTGAAACGTGTCATCTCCGCTGCAGTTGCACACTAATGAGTCGCCCGCCACCAGCGCACCTGCGAGCACGGCACGGGTACCTAGCGAACGCTCAGACGTTGCATTGTGCAAAACGAGAATAGATAATAATATCTCTGGCTTCTCACTACATAATATGACCGTAAATAATCATCATCATCATCATCTCAGCCCACGTACGTCCCACTGTTGGGCTCGGGCCTCCTCCATAATAGAAGGGTAATTAACTTACTATACCACGCTGGTCAGACGTGTTGGTATAGCGTTTTATTTCGAGTTTTCCTTCTCTCGCATAGATGTTATATGCGTTTTATATCCCTTAGTCGTCTCGTACGATCACCCACGGGTAAGATAGGGGGTGGTGAATTGTATTCTTACTCCGTCACCACACCATAAATAATAAACAAACAATAATTTCATTGTCAACTATGTAGGTTGCCGTTTACGATGCTATTGGCAATCGTCATATTATTCGTGCTTTATTAGATTACGCATCACAAAGTCATTTCATTATGAAGGAGTGTTGTAATCGGTTAGGTCTAACGTTAAAAAAATACTGAACGTACTATAGTGAAGGGGTTCGATGGGACCGAGAAAGTTATTCAAACTAATACGATTGATTAAAAAATTTATTCTCGTTTCCACGATAACATTAATTTCAACATCAATGTTATTACGAAATTAATGTTATTACTGTCACAGTGTGTGTACCTTATCAACAACAAGTGACAGACGTGTTACCAACAGATGTGATTGACATGTCGGTTCTGTCACATCTTAAAGGTATTCCACTTGCTGACGAGAGCTTCGGTATGCCTAATAAAATTGATGCTTTAAAAGGAGCCTCCCTATTTCCTGATTTATTACTCCCTGACGATGTTCACACACCCTTGACCCGTCAGCGCCTGCTGCATTGCGCACAGTCCTTGGTTTCGTACTAATGGGTCCCGCACCCACGATTCTACTATAAATACTCATACGCCTCTGACATGTTGCCTCACTCAGGAGTCGAACCCTATTGATTCTCTAGTCAGGCGTTTCTGGGAACTTGAAGAGCTCCCTACTGCTTCCGTTCAGCACCCAGCTAATGCTGAATGTGAAGATTTATATATTTCCTCCACTATCCGTGATCCTACTAGTGGTAGGTATATCGTTGGCCTGCCTTTTAAGGACGACGTTTATTCCCTAGGGAATTCTTTAGATACAGTTCGTAAACGGTTCATATGTCTCGAGAGAAAGCTCGAAGCTTCACCTAAATTGAGGTTGGCATATGATGATGTCATTAGAGATTATCTTGCGAAGGATTATATATCCATAGCACCTCCGTATGACCCTAAGGACCCTGCTCCAATTTATGTGATTCCTCATCACGCAGTTATACGCGAGGATAAATTGTCTAAGCTCCGCATAGTGCTGGACGCCAGTAGCCGCTCCACGGTCGGCCGGTCATTAAATAATATCCTTCACTCAGGTCCGAATTTGCAAGGCGATCTATTTACAATTATTTTGAACTTTCGTCTGCAATCTGTCGCAATGACTGCAGATTGTCGCAACAATTCTTGCAAATCATTATGCGCGAAGCGGATCATCGCTATCAGCGCTTCTTACATGGTTTTAAACCGCAAGACCCACTCGTGTTACACCAATTCAATCGTGTATGTTTCGGTTTCTCTTCAAGTCCATACCATGCATTGCGCACCGTGAGGCAACTCATCGACGATGATGGTGCGATGTATCCACATGCGAGTAGTATTGTACTACCTTCGCTATATATGAATGACATTGCCTTTTCACTCCCAAGCGAGCTCGAAGCTCTCTCTGTATCGAAGGAGATGATTGATTTAGTCAAGTGGAATAGTAATTCTCACACAGTGCTAGATTATTTCCCTGACTCACATAAACTACCCACCGAGGTAGAGTTTGCCGAAACCATGCAACATACTTGGCTTGCATTGGTCTACAGAACGCGATGAGTTTTATTTTAAAATTACTCCTCCAGACAATATGGTGTGCACTAAGCGCTTCATCTTGTCGACTGTGGCTCGTCTGTGGGACTTAATGGGCTTCGTTGCTCCTACGATCGTATACGCCAAGATATTAATTAAAATGCTCTGGCAGCTTAACTTAGATTGGGATACTGTGACTTCACCCCACATCATTAAGAGGTACCGACATTAAATAACCTTCGTATACCACGTCACGTGGGTGCATTTCAAGAGTGCGAGTTCACCCTCTTGGGCTTTGCCGATGCTAGTTTCGCTACTTATGGTGCTGTAGTATATCTACATGTTAGTTCTTCTACTGGCAACATCATACGCCTTGTTTGTGCTAAAAGTAAGGTTGCACCGACGAAGCCATACTCCATTGCTCGCCTTGAGTTATTAGGTGACGTTTTACTGTCGAAACTTCTTCGTACAGTTAAAGATAATTACGTCTAGAAACTAGTCACACACCCTTTGTGGCTCCATGGTTCACCACCATGAACCTTGTTAGATGCTTCTCAATGGCTTTTTAAGAGTCTAGAAAGCAAGTCTATTACAGACATACCTAAAAAGAAAGTCGTGATACACACTTTGTGACGCCTTCAAAGCAGTGCGCTTTATATGATTTTGCCCTACGCATTTCTTCGTGGAACAAGCTTCTTGGTATAGCCGTTTATATGCGCATAAGTTTATAAAATTGTTTCCCACTGTTTCTATCGCTTTGGAAACTGTTGTAGCAGTGATTCAAGGTATTGTAACTTGTCTACCTCTTTTAACTTGGCCTTTCGCAGTTGTAGACAAGGTACATCCTTCGAAAGACGGTGTCATACGCATAGCAATTGTGTGGATCGCAGAGAGAACTTACCTTCGTCCAGTTGTTCGCTTATGCCCTCTTCCGACATAATAAGTGCTAAATATTGCTTCGTAGTTTAACATTAAGTTATTACACAAGTTATAAATCTATATTATATTTCTTATACATCTTTATATGTTTATTTAAATTATTTTCTTATGCTTACTATGGCTCTATTTCTATATTCTTAACCACACGCATTGGGCGTCACGCTTAGGGCCCACATATAATTTTCTTTTCCTCTTATGAGAGTTGTCTTATAGGTGACCCTTTTTGTCGGTTGTGGATAGTTACGCCAGATTATCAATTATAATAATAAGAACTACTTTCTGGTGCATATTCTTATATCCCACAACCTACACTGCATACTTACATACGAATACCCGCGTTGTCAATGTACGGCGGCGTAATACTGAACGGACAGTGAGTCGAAACGGATGTGCTCCGTCATATGATGTTCATCTCAATACATTGTGTGCTGCATAAACTATAACATATTCACCGGTATTCAATGCGGATAACGTGTGAACTCTTCTACAAAACATATAATCGCGTCAGAACATTAATTAGGTGTAGGTACATATCGTGTTTCATGGCCGCTGTGCAGACTTATAGTGCTGGCCGCCTGCGAATGGGAAGAGATCGTCAAAAGGTGTGAGTATTCCTTGCAATTTCCTTTCCTGTCACATTTGTCGCACCAGATTAATCGTAAACATATAATACAGTCCACTCATCAATCCTAGGGCCATTTCGCCCTACATATAATCTGGCGGCATCAGATGTCATATGCGTAATATATCCCATAGTCCTCTTTTACGACACCCACGGGTATGAAAGGGGTGGTGAGTTGTATTCTTACTTTGTCATCACATGGAAAAATATAACATATAATTAATGGACACAAATTACATCCAGACTCGGAATAAGAATTTGTGGACCGCACAAAGGGTTGGCCTGCGTGGGATTCAAACCCTAGTAGGTTAGTATTTTAACCACTACGCCATCTATGTAGTTAATTGGTAGCAGTTTCTTTACTGGTAAAGTATAATCGGCTTTGCTCCCGTTTTACATCGCAATACACGAAGCCTCTTTTAAAGCAAGTACAGGACTTAAGTCACGAATCTGTCCAAAACCAGTTTATGGTTTTACAGGAGTATATCTTTGTTTTCTTTATGGTGACCGGGTAAGAATTCAAATCATTTATTATGCATAGTTTCCGTGTGGTGACGGAGTAAGAATACAATTCACCACCCCCTATCTTACCCGTGGGTGATCGTACGAGACGACTAAGGGATATAAAACGCATATATCATCTATGCGAGAGAAGGAAAACTTGAAATAAAACCCTATACCAACACGTCTGACCAGCGTGGTATAGTAGGTCAAGTACCCTTCCATTATGGAGGAGGCCCGAGCCCAACAGTGGGACATATATGGGCTGAGATGATGATGATGATGATTATGCATAGACCCCGAGAGGGCAAGTGCCCTCTGGGGCTAATATGTAAGTACATATTGTCAATTTTACAAAATAAAATTAAATTATCCAATAAAAATAAACTACCACCGGATCATACAATTCACCACTCCCTTTTTTATTATTTTTTTTTTTTGGCTTAGGCTGCGGTCGGCGCGCCTCCGCACCACTCCGTCCGGGGCGACAGAGGGGCTTAAGCACGCAACACCCGCAACCCACCCGAACACCACGTCGCCTTCGTCATTGGGCCAACCACTGGAGCAGGGTTACTTGTCATCAGTGGTCGGCCCGACGGAATACCCCCTACCCGGGGCACCCTCCCATCGACAGACGTCCCCCCCTAGGGGAGGACGTCGGTCTTTCCTCACGCGGTCGGCCTCTCAGAGGGTGACGGACTAATCCCCGGTCACCCGCGGCCGCGGCTAGGGCGGCATGACACGCAGGTAATCCCGCCTGCGCCGCCCCAGTCGCATCATCGAGGCTGTGCTCCTCGCGCTCGCGACCCGCCGCCTCCTTCTGCGAGATAACTGCCTCGCAGAAGGCTGCGACCGCGTCCCAATTCCTGATGCTGCCGAGCATCTCCCTAGCGATGGTCGGCAGCGTCAGGTCTGCACCGATGATTGCGACGAGTTCACGACGCGGCTCTGCCCAAGCGGCACAGACCTCGAGCGTATGCTGCGCCGTGTCCTCGTCGCAATCGCAGTGGTGGCAGGACGGAGTTCTCTCCCTCCTAGCGACCCTGTACAGGTACTTGCCGAAGCATCCATGCCCCGCCAAGACCTGTACGAGTCGGAAGGAGAGCACCCCGTGCCGCCTTTCCAACCACTGCATCAGCACCGGCCGGAAGGCCTCCACGGTCCAAACACCGTATCGAGGCCTCTCCAGCCGGTCTGCCCAACGGGCGATGACGTCTCGGCGGGCGTCGACGCGCCAGGCGGTGAGCTCTCTCAGGGAAACAACACCGCAAGCGCACCCCCGATACAAGTCGGCGAGCATTTCCGCCTTCAGGTCCCACGGGGGCGCCCCGGCCAACAGGCACGCCGCCTCCGTCGCCACCGTGCGGTACCCGCGGATGATCCTGATCGCCATGACCTTCTGTGGACGCCACAGAAGGGCCCTAAGTCGGGCGGTCATGGATCCCGCCCACACCGGTGCGCCGTAGAGGGCCATCGACCGGATGACCCCCGCGTACAGCTGTCGACATGCCGCGCTCGGTCCGCCCACATTCGGCATCAGCCATTGTAGAGCGGACGCCACGCCGACGAGCCGCGGGACGAGCCTGCGGAAATGCTCCCGAAACCACCATCGCCCGTCGTGCACCAGGCCCAAGTACTTCATATGGGCCTGGATGCTGATCCCAACCGAATTGACGGTGATCGAGACGCCGATGGGAGGGTCCATACGGGGCCCATGGAACAAGAGGGCCTCCGTCTTGTCCAGGGCCACCCTCAACCCCAGCGGCTCGATCCGCCTGACGACCTCTTCGGTGCCTGAGGTCGCCAGGCTTACTGCCTCTGTAGCGTCCCACCGCGGCCTGTAACGAGGGTGTCGTCGGCGTAACAAATCACCCCCAGCCCGGGTGGGAGGCTCCCCCGCAACGCCCAGTCGTAGCCGATATTCCACAGGGTGGGTCCGAGGACCGACCCCTGTGGAACATCGCACGTCATGGGCGTTCGCACAACGTCCCCTACTCGGTTGGCGTAGAGGATGCTGCGCCCCTCCAAATAGTCTGCCACCAGCCGCCTCAGGTAAGCTGGCACTCCGTGGCAACGGAGCGCCTCCCTGACACAGCTGAATGGCAGACTATTGAATGCGTTGGCGATGTCTAGGGACACCACCAACAGCACTCCCCCGCCGGTGACGGCCTCAGTCACCACGGCCCTCAGACGCAACAGGGCTTCGATCGTCGAACGACCCCTCCTAAACCCAAACTGGGCGTCCAACAGATCGGGCCCCGTGCCGACGAGGTGCCGCTCGATGCGGGCAGCTACCACCCTCTCCAGTAGCTTGCCTATATCATCGAGCAGCACGATAGTCCTGTAGGCCGATGGCGACTCCGGAGGCCGTCCCGGCTTCGGCAAGAGAACCAGCCTCCCCTCCTTCCAGCACCCAGGGAACCGCCCGGACGCTAAACACGCGTCGAACAGCTCCCTGAGGCGGGAACCCAGATGGTCGAGGACCAGGGCCAGCACACGGTTTGGAATACCGTCGGGCCCGGGGGCGGTAGATTTGCCGCGCATGCGCGCCACCGCCGCCCCCATCTCCGGTTCCGTGATGGGCGGAACACTGCCACCATCGCCCTCCCGGTCGTTGTCTGGCGGCGCCATGACCGGGGGCGCGTGGGAACAGGTCCTCGATGACCCGGGTGAGGAAGCTGGGCTGGAGAGTCTCGGTGAGGGGAGGGCCCCGTGCGCGGAGCTTACTCAGCGCCGCGCCATAGGGGCGACCCCAGGGGTCACGGTTGAGACTTGCCAGCATCTTCCGCCGACTGGCGTCCTTGGCGGAACGGACGGCCAGCCTGAAGGCCGACCGCGCATTGCGGTAGCCCTCGTAAAGCTGGCCCTCCAGCTTCCCCAGAGCCCATGCGGTGTTTGGCAGGCCTATTGCCTGCCGCACACGCGGGGCAGTGAGGTACCGCAGAGCACGATGCCGTCTGGTGTCCAGTTTGACCGCAACGAAAACATAGCCCGCTGCAGTCAAAGCAGTTTTTGCATGTCGGTCGGGTATGCCCGACCGCCATGCATTTGTAACACCTCGCGGGCCGGGGCTCCAGCACGGTTACCCGCGCTGAACTCCAGCCCACGAGGAGCCTGCCTGAGTCGGCCAATTGCTTGACCGACTCCACTGGGCACTGCACCCAGACAGCACCGACGCCGCCCGGACCAGGGCGGATGGTTTCAATCCGGACGGCGTCCGAGGAACATCCGGTACGCGCCATAATGGCCTCCCGGACGTCCTCCACCGTCACGGAATCGTCCAAGCCCATCAGGCGCATCTCTGCGCACTTGACAGGCCTGGCGATTCGGACACCATCCTCTGGCCCGAACAGCCCCCACAGCTTCGAAGCCACACTATCGGCCGTCTTCGCGCCCTCGGCCCCAGGGAACTCGAGAATTCGAGCCCCTGTCCGGGCCTTGCGGGTCCTAGCCTCGACGCCTCCGATGTCGGAGACGTCCAGCTCCCGCCGGGCGCGTTTTAGGACGGCCTCATAGTTGAGGCCCCTCTCAGCCACCTCAGGCAGCACGGTGATGACCACCGCGGCCGTCTTCGGCAACTTGAGGCCCCTGCGCGACCTTTTCCCCTTTCTGCCGACTCCCGCCTGGGGAGCGGCGGCCACGGCGGCACTCTTGGCCGCCGCTCTCCGCTTCTGGCCACGTGCCTTCCTGCTCCGCTCAGCCACCTGCCAGCCCTGTTCGAGCCTGGCAGCAGCGCTGAGCGCAGCAGGAGCGGTCACGGGAGCGCTGGCCGGCGCCTGCTGTGCAGCCGCTGGCGCCGGCCGCGGCTTCAATTCACCACTCCCTATCGTGCCCGTGGATGTCGTAAAAGACAACTTTGGGATATAATATGCACATAACATCTGTGCAAGAGAAGGAAAACTCGAAATGAAAGAAACCCTATACCAACATGTCAGACCAGCATGGTATAGTAGGTCAAATTCCCTCCCATTGTGGAGGAGGCCCAAGCCCAACAGTGCGATGTATATGGGCTGCGATGATGATGATGTCTTTGTTTTCTGTATGGTGATAGAGTAATAATATAATTTACCATGCCCTATCTTGCCCGTGGATGTCGTAAAAGACGACTAAAGGATATAATAGCCATATAACATCTGTGCAAAAGAAGAAAAACTGAAAATAAAATCCTATACTAACATTTCTGACCAGCATGGTATAGTAAGGTCAATTTCCCTCGTATTAGGAAGCTCGTGCCCAGCAGTGGGACGTTTATGAGCTGAGACTAACTATAGCTTCGTACATTTAGATAGGTGCAATTGATTCTGGAGCCACGATGTAAGTATAAAACATTGCCGTTCTAGAAAACCCACCAATCTGAAGGTTTGTAGTGAACGGCTACTTCTGATGTGAATAGACATTCATTTCATTGTATTGCATTGAATTATACAATTAAAAATATTAAATTTTCAAACCTTTTTTTATAAGTCTCAATAGTTATTATTTATCCAAAATTATAAATCGTTGACATTTACTTTGGACCCAATCGTTTACTGCCATACAATTAGATTAGATAATGGATGGATTGATTTGGATAATAGATTTTGAGACCACAAAACATCTCCTTTCTTACCAAAATTGTAAAATAAGTGTTAGCCACAATATCACCTAGAATCACTACTACAGACTACTTAATCACAGATATCGATTATCATCATCGACCTTGAACGACAAGATATTCCCCGAACGGCCATGCATTTGTCATCATCATCTTAGCCCACGTAGGTCGCACTGTTGGGCTCGGGCCTCCACCGCAATGGAAGAGAAATTGACCTACTACATGCTGGTCAAAAGTGTTAGGGTAGAGTTTCCCTCTCTTGCTATCTGCATATGTATTCCTAAATCGACTTTTACGATACCCACGGGTAAGAAGAGGGTCAGTGAATTGTATTCTTACTCCGTCACCACAACGCTGCGTCCATTGGGGTGATAAAAAAATAAAAAACATGTACATAAACGCCTACTACTTTTTGTATCGCAACACATTGCTTTCTTGTATTAGTTTTTTAACACGCTTTTTTTAACTTCACCTGTATGTATATAACAGAATCTTTGAATGTCATTTTGTCCCACTCTGAAGGAACAGATTTTATTTAAACTTTGCACACTCTTGGAAGGCGCATAACAATGCAATAATTCGATTAAAATAGGCAAATATCCTGATTAGATTCGCCAGGATTTAGAAATTTCTAGTCGTATCCTTTGCATAGGAGCAAGAGAGATAGAGCTAGTGTGCAAACTACGCATGCGCGAAATTTGAAACTTCTATGATTTGGGCTGTCAGTTTGCGTGTTTTATAGTTTTTTAAACTATTATTTTATTCTTGTTTAGTTATACCTGCCATTACCAGGCAAGTGATAAATACGAAAACAGTCATCTCCACACTCTGTCTTGTATGTGAATATTTAAAACTAGAGGGGTCTCTAGACTGTAGAGCATGGTTCTTGAAACGGTCAATCCATCTTCGTATAAAGATTTATTTCGAGTTTGCCTTCCCTCATAATGATATCACCTGCGTATAACTTTTAGTCGTCTTTTACGATCCTCCCGGGTAAGTAAGATGTTATGATTGTATTCTTATTATGTGACAATCATTTCAGCTCCTACACGTCCCAATGTTAGGCTCGAGCTTCCTCTACAATAGAAGGGAAATTGATCTTACTACACCATGCTGGTCACACTGGTTGGTATAGGGTTTTATTTCGAGTTTTTCTTCTCTTGCCTAGATATTATATGCGTATTATATCCCTTAGTCGTCTTTTACGACATCCACGGGCAAGATAGGGATATTTTCAACTTACTTGATTAATCATTTCAGTTTCAGTTGTAATGTGTACTTTCAAAGCAAAACATAATAAAAGATTTCAAAATATTTTTTTATGATCGTCACCAGTAAATAAGGGTGCCGATTTATATCCTTAATAGTAGTTGAGCCATATTGCTGACAGTCAACAGTGTTCAACGAGAGAAACAGTCGACGGTGGTCTTATGCTCCAATACGTTCTACAGCTGGGCTCCTGATTTCTTTACAGCAGAAGGGCAATTGATCTACTATACCATGCGGGTAAACCAGATCGGTATGGGGGTTTTTTACTTAGTTTTCCTTTTCATCGTGTCCTTAATGGACGGTATCTAAAAAGTGCTGTGAAGTCCCCGCAATACATTCTTCCTAACTGTATTGTGTTGTATTTAAAAAAAAAATAGTTATGTTAGCCTCTAAAGGACAGGATAATTTGAAACATCATCATTTCGGCTCATATACGTCCCACTGCTGGGCTCGAGTCTCCTCTATAATAGAAGGGAAATTGACCTTACTTTACCATGCTGGTCAGACACGTTGGCATTGGGTTTTGTTTCGAGTTTTCCTTCTCTTGCATAGATGTCATATGAGTATTATTTTAGGAGACCCACGGATAAGTGATTGAGTGAATTGTAATCTTACTCTATCACGACACGAAAAGAAAATTTTTTTTAGAGGGACAGGCCTGAAAACGCCCTTGTACATTTTTATGTAAATGCCCTTCTACACTCGTGTTCGCAGTATCTCACTATGTATTTTTGAGGCACAGTCAAAAGGAATAAATGCAATGGATTGTCTTAGACTTTCATCAATATCATCTCAGCTCTTGTATGTCTGTACTGTTGGGCTCGAGCCTCCTCCACAATGGGAGGGAAATTGACCTACTATAGCATGCTGCTCAGACGTGTCGGTATAGGGTTTTATTTAGAGTTTTCCTTTTCTTACATAGTTGTTATATGCAAAATATATAACATTTTTTTTAAAGGTGGGCTATGGTAACACGCGGTCCATTTTTTTTTTTTTTTTTTTTTGTGTGTGTACAGCTGTTGGCCGCAGATGGCCTTGACAGCTTGACGCGGACTATGGGTGAGCGCTGAGGGCTCTCAACCCGGAGAAAAGTATGCTAAGCGACATCGCCCAAGGGCTCCCCCTGTGGGGAACGGACCTCGGCTTGGGGCGTCGCTGAAGGCAAAGTGGGCGTGCCCACGTTTTTAGTAGTGACTTTTGCGCGGCGCGGTTTCGCACCTCGACGGCGAGGGCGGAACCGCGGATATTTATTTGTTAAGGCCTCGCGGGCCGTGTAGGCTCTTTGTTGAGCGAGTGTGATATTGTCGTCCTCTTCGTCGAGGACGTGACGAGGACGTCGGATGGAGGAGATTTTGGAGGGTCTATAGGAAGCCGCCCCAACCACTAGTTGGTTAGGGTGTGTCATGGCAGAGTCAAAGTAGCTCTGAGAGCACCGTTTCATAAACTGCTTGATGGTCGGCAGTTCGAGGTCGATGTGGAGATCGACGTTTCGTATGAACCACGGTGCTCCCGTAGCTCGGCGCATGAAACGATTTTGAAGTGTCTGTAGCCTGTGGATCCTGTGTGGCTTAACATGCGCGAACACCACGCTGGCATAGGTCATGATAGGCCGTATGCAGGTGGTGTATAGTCGGATTTTACGCGGTCCATTCCGTCCTCCGGACGATAGGACTGCGCGCGGGCCCATAGCTCACCCGCACCCACATCGCCTTCGTTGTTGGGCCGACCGAAAATATATAACTTGGTCGTCTTTTACTGCACCCACGGGTAAGACAGGGGGTGGTGAATGGTATTCTTACTCCGTCACTACACGGAAAGCTTATACAATTGTATACGATTATAACAACACAAGCATTATTTCCTTAGGGCAGGGTTTGTCTTTAAAAGAAATCTGTATGATGATCGAATCCAAGATATTTAGTGTGAGAAGTCTCGATTCAGGGAAACTTGTAATTTGTCAACGTCATTACTTAAATGAAGAGAATTTTGTTCTTCAGTTCCTCAGGTTAAATAGGTACCTGACCATGTTCCAATGGGGATGAGTTCCCTATTACTTATACGGGCAACGATAATGTTTCAAGATTACCTATCTGTACTCCTAGTGATACAATCTGCGTACGTATTCAGTATCACACAACATGAATGAATACCGGAATAGATTTTTTTTTTGTGTGTGTACAGCTGTTGGCCGCAGATGGCCTTGACAGCTTGACTCGGACTGTGGGTGAGCGCTGAGGGCTCTCAACCTGAAGAAAAGTAAGCTAAGCGACATCGCCCAAGGGCTCCTCCTGTGGGGAACGGACCTCGGCTTGGGGCGTCGCTAGAGGCAAAGTGGGCGTGCCCACGTTTTTAGTCGTGACTTTTGCGCGGCGCGGTTTCGTACCTCGACGGCGAGGGCGGAACCGCGGATATTTATTTGTTATGGCCTCGCGGGCCGTGTAGGCACTTTGTTGAGCGAGTGTGATATTGTCGTCCTCTTCGTCGAGGACGTGACGAGGACGTCGGATGGAGGCCGGAATAGAAATGGTGATGATGTATATATAGCCTCAAGAATTTATTTAGTTAGTCGCAAACGAGCAAACAACTCACTTGATAGCAAGTGATACTGTGGCTCATCGACCTTTGTTAGGCCGCTGTCTACCGTGAATAATGTGAAAGCAGAGAGAATGTGTGCAATGAGGTGCGGTACACTAAAACCCACTACACGTAAGTCGCAAACGCCTTCAGAAAGTTCAACTGCCGACACTCATGGTCACCGAAGTTCATTATTACTCGGATGTCGATTTACTGCGAGAATGTGGTACTACCCCGGACGGAACGGCCCGCGGCTGTTGATAGAGGACTGTCGATAGCGGGCTCCTACCCAATAATTTTATTACTTAAAAATTCATGAAAAACTGTCATTGCCAGTCCACCCCTGACTGTATTGTTATAAGTAAAAAACACAATAAACTATAAAGTCTTTTGTCCCGTGGGTGTTGCAAAATCTCACAACTGCATTCTCCACATCACCTAGCATTGCGATTATGGCTATGGATTATTGTTTCAGGTTGGGTACACTTACCGGGGTGACTACAATAGATGTAGACGGGCAATATATAATAAAAACTGACGCCGTATAACGCTACATAATGGCGATTAAGAATACCTATTAACAGCTCCAAATGCTCGTGTCATCATCGCAGCCCTCATAGCCCCATAGGTGTTGGGCTCGGGCCCCCACCATTGTGGGACGCAATTTGACCTACTATACCATGCTGGTAAGACATGTTGGTATAGGGTTTCATTTCGAGTTTTCCTTCTTCCTTCCTTCTTACACAGATGTTATGTGCATATGATATCCCATAGTCGTCTTTTACGACGTCCACGGGCAAGATAGGGAGTTGTGAATTGTATCCTTACTCCGTCACCACACGGAAAATGTTCGTGTATATTGTTAAAAAAGACTAAGAGCACTCCTTCAACCTGAACCAATTCTTAGTCATCGCAACACGTAGCCAACGATAGCACTCCCAAAGAGAATTTAATAATGCAGACCGTTTTTAAGAGTTAGCAAGTGTTAGTAAATGTCCTAACCAACATGTTTCCTCTTCTACATATCTAGTAAGTCACTAGCAACCCGCCCTCGCTTCGCTTCGGTTTCAGTCGCTTTACCCACGTAGTATTTACCCGTGGGTATCATTTATCATCATTTCGGCTCATATATCCACTGCTGAGCTCGAGCCTCCTCCACAATAGGAGAGACTTGGACCTTACTATACAATGCTAGTCAGAGTTTTCTTTCTCTTGCATATATATTACATACCTTAGTCGTATTTTACGCCATCCACGGGTAAGAGGGAGTGGTGAATGGTATTCTTAATCCGTCACCACACGAAAACCTGTGCATATACCGAGGTAAAATACAAGTTACTTCTTATATAGACAGCTACTTGCTAGTAAAATATTATCAAAATCGGTCCAGCCGTTTTGAAGATTACCCACTTCAAACAGACAGATAATTTTTTTAAACCTGTTTTTGGCATAGATAAAGAATAATGTTCCTTTTCTTCTTTTTTTTCTCACCTATGGTAGCAATCGAGCAAGCAGCATACCTGATGGTAAATGATACTACCCCATATGAACCTTTGTAATACCAGGGGCACAGCTAGGCGTGAAGAAACCGCCGAACATATGAGGATAATGATGAAGATAGAAGTTTTGAAAGCAGTTGCTCCAAATATGTAAGCAACCTGTATGTGGGCCAATATTTAAGAACAAATTTTCCGTATCGGGTAGATAATTATACATTTTCTGTAATAACGATGACTTGTTGGACATGAGACATCTTGGTCCGCCTGTGACCATGAACGCTGCAAAGTGTTCGAAATGTCGGCCAATCAAAAATCAAATACAGACACTATAAAATCCGTAAAGTAGTTTTATTTACAATATTTATCATATTATTACATTATTATAATACCTAGAAATTCTAAGGAAGAAAGAAAATAAAAATAAAACCAAAAATATAATTACAAGAAATAATATATTATGATTCTTTATAATACAACGCCCTATATGAATTTTGCCGCGGCGGTTACACAATTGAAGACGAATAAGTTCACATTATAACAACAGGCAAATATGTACTTATAAATCTAATATAAATATAGCTATCATTTAACATAATTATTACACTGAACACACCGACATTAAATAATGTCAAAATATATATATATATACATTATATTTATATATATATGGGTCAATGTGCTAGAGGAATTGTCCAGATCGGTAATCAATTAAAATGTTTTCTATCGTATTTGTATGAAAAATTTATTGCATTGTACTCATAATCTTTATATATATATATATATATATATATATATATATATTCCTTGTGTACGTTTATATGTTACTGAACTCCTCCTAAATAGCTGGACCGGTGTTGACGAAATTTTTTGTGTGTGTTCAAGGGGATTCGAGGATGGTTTAGATTCACAATTGAACCCGAGAGGTGGCGCTTATTTGAACAGAACAACGTCTGTTGGGTCAGCTAGTATTACCATATATTGATAAATTATATTTAACGCGGCTATAAATTTACAGCTATTTCTTTTAAATTAATAAATATTCTCAATAGAGCAGTTTCGCTTGTTTTAATTTTTTTTTAGAATGCACCTAGTAATTATTTTATTTATAAGATATATTCCCATCTATATATATAAAAATGAATTTCTGTTCGTTAGTCTCGCTAAAACTCGAGAACGGCTGGATTGATTTGGTCTTAGTCTAATTTTGGTCTTGAATTATTTGTGGAAATCCAGGGAAGGTTTATACGGTGAGAAAATATGGAAAATTGCTAGTAAAATACTAACAATAATTTTATTTTATCATACAAACTGTCCTTACCTGTCAAACAGTTAATGTTCGTTCCGTCGGTTCTGAATTTTTGGCATAATTACATGTAGATCTATGTTAAAAAAGGTTTTGGATTCGATAAGAAAAGGCGATATAACCCTTAGTCGGCTTTTACGACACACGCGGGTGGTGAATTGTATTCTTACTCCGTCACCGCACGGATAATACTAAAACCAAACTGATAAATACTAAAACAAAATAATTACGAAAAAAGGCGGTACGAATTTCGCTGGGTCAGCTAGTAAACAATAAAATTGTAAAATGAGTTGTAAATTCCTTTAAACGCGATGTTTATTTATTAGTACGTCGGCAGCTAGCAGACGTTTCAGTTGTCGGTGAAGGAAATTTTTAATCTAGCACTTTCACCCTATATATAATATTGTGTACTTAGTCGCGTAATATATTCTAATGATTTATATTGCTTTTATACGTTGTTCTGTTTACTTTATTGAGATAAACCTATAAAGATCTACTAGAGGCACAGATATTATATATACCTACCTAGATATAAAGTATATATAATAAAAATAAAGTCTTTCGATTATATTAGTAAAATTTTGCACATTACCTACAACATATTAATTTTTATCGAAAAATTAGATTACTACTAATATATATTTATAATATTGACATAAAATGTACAATAATAATTAATAAGCTATTACAATCGTCATAAAAATGTTTGTTTGAGACAAACGCAGATTATTACGTATTGCAATGTCGACGTCACAGAGTGTGTATCGCTCGCTCTTTCTAATGATTATAATCATCGTAACAGGTAAATAAACAAGTGCAATATAACAAGCAAATTCAATGTAGAGTAATAGAACAATCAATTATACTACTTATAATAAAAATACATTAGCGGGATATCACTTAGTACAAGGCAATATACCGCCACGGCAAAAATAACAGTTGACGTAACGTAAGGCATAACATTTGCTATTAAAAAAATACTAAATATTTACAATGACTGCAATGATACATTAATATTTGGTAACAAAGTAGGTAACCTAATTTAAAATAACTCTATCATATATAACATTAACATAAACGTCCCAATGATCAAATATACAGAACAACAAAACTATATTTTGTCTAGTATATTTATAGTAACACAATATCTAAATGCATCGTCACTTCCATCTAACTTAGAATTGTCGTTAATATTATAATTAAATTTAACATTGATTTTATAACCGATATAAAAAGGATATACATATATATCTCAGAGAATGGAACAGCTGATCAAACGGTTAGGCGTTGGTGGTAGGAACACATTAAAAAAATTAAGTAAAAATATCGATTCGTTAATGAATTAGAGACGTGCAAATTGTTCAATTTTGTCATCGCTTTTTCGTATGGATCTTATTCAAATGTATAAAGTCAGTAATACTTTATTTGCAACATATTCGTACTCTGTTAAATGTTCACAGAAATTAAATACATCACTGAATATCACCTTAATATAGCCATATCAGCTTATCGGCCAATGAGTGTATGTTGACAGCGGATTTTGGAAGAAATGCCGACTTAGAGGGATGTGCTAAGGAAAAAGAAACAAACTAAATGATTACGTACATGATGCAGGCAAAATAAAAAAATAAAATCTAAACTGTACCTTTCTATCGAAAATGAAATTCGTCTCTTTTTACATATATCGATATATCGGTCAAATCTATATATATATATATAAAAGAAAGTCATGTTAGTTACACTATTTATAGCTCAAGAACGGCTGTACGGATTTGGCTGAAAATTGGTGGGGACGTAGCTTAGAACCAGGAGACGGACATAGGATATGTTTTATCCCGTTCTTCATCTTCTTCTTCTTAATGGCAATGAGCTACTTTTTTATATATATCATGGCGTTTACAAGTTTTTGCCAATATCTCAATTTAGATTGACAGTTATACGAATTATGAAGCTAATATCTAAGAAATTTACGAGATAAAGGGGAATGCCCAAGTGACTAAGGAAAATAGTATCGGTATAAGTATTACAGTGACAAGACGAAAACCACTGTCTAAGATTCTTATTAGTACGTAGTTTAAGTAAAAATAAACATCATATGCGTAGTTTGCCGGGTTTCTGAGAAATCGATGGATGAGCTTTGTAGTTAAAATGTATGAAACATATTACTTATCTTTTAAGAACACGAAAATACACGTAAACCACAATTATACCATATTCACTACACTTCAGTACTTTAACTCTATCATATTCCATAAAATACCAGCAACATTATTCAATATAACACTACGAATCACTAAAGAAATGAATATAATACAAGAGCATGACATTTCCATATTCGCGCCAATCTGTTTAGCTGCGAACAACAAACATGATAAGATTGACAAGTAAGGTGTTACTAAAATAAAAAATACATCTAAAATCGTTAACGATTATTTATTTTATTTCGATTTTTCTTACCGATGTAAAAACACAAGGATTCACTCACAATAAGACAGAAGGCGAAATACTTTTTAAGTTTTTCTGTTTATGATAATACGATCTCATATCTCACCTAGTTTTTAGTGTTTCAAAGCTAATGTTTTGTTACATTGGCTAACTAAAAGCTGTGTTTAGTTTCGTACAGTTGTTTGTCAACTGTACGAAACTAAACTAAAATTGTGTTTTAATAAACACATTTTTTTTCGTTGAATATAAATATTATGGTTGTTTTGAACTGTTAATAATCACAAATAATTACGTTTAATCGATATTTTATTATATCAGTAGAAATCGATTAATCATAATTATCTGTGTAATAATGTTGCTACAACAAATCTATTCAACGGAAAACTACGATCCAAAAAAAGACTATTACTACACGTACATAAACCCGGCAAATGTGAGACTCCACAATACGTGAAAAAATTATTTTAATAATAAACTAAGATTATCCATGTCATGAACTCGTGTCACAGTTAAAAATTAGATGCATCAAGCGATAATGAAAATGGGCATTCCCCTTTAGTTATTGGCTTTCGAATTTTCGATATGTTGCTTAGTTGAATTATTCTAAAAAACTAATATATGACATGAATTATTTTTTTTAAATTATTATAACATTTGACTACAATCACGTGGATGACAATCAAATGCAACTAAGTACAAGAATGAAAAAAAGTTAAAAACAGAAAATGTGAATTAAGTATCCTTTAATCTGTGATGCTAATTAATCTAACTATAATTTAATGTTATTTTCAATGAGCTACTTTTTATCACGTTCGATCGCGTTCCCCTCTTCTTCTTGCTTTAATGGCCGTGTGACGCGACATAAAATGTCAAATAGATTTTTTTTGCTTCTGTTTGTCCATTCGGACAGGCAAAGGGTTCAAAGCCCATACAGCCTAGTCTTATACAATTTTCTTCACATTATTTAACCTTTCTTTATATAGAATAGCTTATTTATAGTCGACATGAGGTCACTAAGTCAAGTCGTTATCATTAATTAGGCGCTGCAAACCTAATTAAATGTTTTTTCGAGGCATTTCGGTACAATATGAAAATACTACGGGTATTTTAACCACTCTTATATCACATTCACCACACTTCAGTACCTTAACTGTATATTACATAAAATATGAGCAAAATTATTCAATATAACACTATAAAACACTAAAAAATGAATATAATACAAGGACATCAATAATCAGTAATTTGTATTTTCTTTGAATTATCATTAACAATGCCGCGACCAAGACGATCGAACCTTTCCCGACAAAGCCGTAAAGGTTCCTCCATTAGAGACTAAATATTCGGCAATTTAAAAAATATATTTACGAAAAATATTATGGCGATACGAAGTTCGCCGGGTCAGCTAGTTAAAAAATAAAAATTCGTTTATGAAATGACAAAGTATTTAGTTCAGCCTGTCATTAATGACAATAGTAATGTTTGTACATATCATCATCTTGCTCTTATCCCAATGACTTGGGGTCGACGCAATATGTCATCTGTTTTGACATATTGCAGAAAGTTTCAGCAATGACTTTTATGACCGGCCGCCTGCCTGACGTCAACCCTCCTTGGGAATGTAATCGTTGACCCAAATGGTACCAGATGGAGTTGGTCCGGGTCAATCAAGGGCTCTTAGTCGTCTTTTACGACACCCACGACCACACAATGAGGATTATTTTAATTTATAAAAATGTTAACAAAATTAAGGTATGTATTTGCCTAATTAAAAAAGTATATTAAAAATACACATTAAAAAAGTATATTAAAAATACACATTATAAAAATATCAATAAACTTAAGAGCTATCTTTTAGCTAATATTTTACGCATATTTCTTATCTATAGAAAAAAATAAAATGGAACTGTTTGTTATGTCAATATAATAGATTTTTATCTGTTGCTCTCAGGGTTATATATATATATATATATATATATATTTACCTATGCCAAAATGGAGTTAAAAATTTTCTGCCTGCCTATTCCTGGTATTCTTTAAAACAGCTGAACCAATTTTGATAATATTTTATTACCTGCTGTCTGTAACAAGAGTAACTTGGCTATATTTTATCCCAGTATTCCCAAAGAAACGGGAATAGGAACTACGCGGGTGAAACCGCAGAAATACATCGTACACGTCTTTAAATGTGATATGTAAACGCAACTCAATCACAATATACTAGTCACAGACAATACAGTACCTAATTGTTTTATTTTTGGTTTCCTATTTTTTATGGTTCTGGATTCTAGTGACTTCATTTACATAATTAAAAAATATATCGGTTAAAATATCGATTCGAACTCGATCGATATATCGATATTTTTTCAACAGGCTTACTTAAGCCTATATTAGCGTATGGAATGGACTCGTAGTGATCAAATAAAACCGATGCGTTTGTATTTTTACCAACTGTTAATGGCATAGCTGTTCCATAACCTGAGACATCCTATGTATATATATACATAATATTCAAATAGTTACTGAAAATTATCCAGTGCAAGAGTGCATTGAATAGTTTTCTTTTGATAATTGTATAATATCGAAGTATTGTAGATTGTGTTAAAACAGCAAAGAAACTCGTTATATTTAAGAAAGTCTTTTACAAATTCAAATTATAATAAGCTAAATGCTAATTTAGTAATCACTGAAGATTACTTAAGGGGCTTCTTACGTAGACCCTTGAAGATTAGGTAAACAGTAATAAATAGTTAAAATTAACCCAACATTATACTACTTTACAATTAGTTAACTAACAATTTATACTGAATTATAATAAGCAAGGCTAATATTTGATCAATTTTAAATATCTAAAGAGGACAAATTAAGGCTAAATTTGTAACTTGTATATTATTGCTGTCATTTTATTGCTATTGTATAGATATATCAACATTATTACAGCGAGAGTCGATTAATTATACTAGAAAAATATGTATGTTATATACCTATATATAGTACTTATAGATTTAGAAGACCACAATTACGCGTATTAAATTTATATCACTGGATGGACTGTGTCTTCATAAACATTCCTGTTTGACTTTATAGCAATTACAGGTATAATTATTTGAACATTATTTAGGAGTTATACATTAGTAGCATTTTCCTCTCATAAAAAGTAGTTGCTTATAACATATGATCTGTATAAGTTCCCATTAATCTTAAGACATAATTTCATAGCACACTTTGCTTGTAAATTATTTTTAATCCAATTATTCGTTGATTGACGCACTGAATATGTCATTTCATTCACAGCCTTCCCAATTAACTGTATTCTTAGGTATTTATTCTTTTGACATATTATGATATCTATTTTATTAAATTATTTATATTAATTCCTCATATATGTCATAAATTTATTGTATAACAAATTAAATACGGGTCATATTTCAGTATGAGAGGAATTTGTCGAGAGAATATCTTCAAATTCATCTAGTTCTCGAACTTAGCATAATACTAACAGAATCTTAAAAAAAGTGGGCATAATCAGCAAGTAAATATAATCATAATTTACTCGATTTATTAAAAAAAAAACCAGTTTGTCATAAACAGAAGCTCCTGTTTAGACAAAGAGCAAAACCAAAAGATTATCGTTTTTAAAAAAAAAAAATCTAACATGATGAAATATTTCCTATACTTAGTGAAATGAATGCGGATGAAAATATTAAATTACCAGTAATAATCAAACGAAATTGTTAATATTATAGTGGTATAACGCTATTAAATAACAATTTCTTATTAATATTATGGCAGTACAGTTTCTGTCACAGACTCGCAAGTTTCGTAAAGGATTTTCTTTTTTATATCTAAAATATAATTGTTAAATCAAGAATTTACGAAAGCACACAAGTTTTTAAGACAAAAGTATTAATCTAATCTTAAGACATACAACTAGCGAATATATATCTACAAAAAATATGATATCTATTTGTCTTACAGACATCACTAATTAATGACATACAGTTTTGTTTTAGAGAAAATTTTATATACAACTCTTAATTATAACAAATGTTTTGAATGTATAACAAATGTTTTGAATGTATAACAAAACTGTTTTAACCTTTGTATGAAATTATTAAACCAACACTAAAAACTAACAAAAAATACAAAATAAAAACATAACATACATCACAGGATTGTGGAGCAGTCAAATCGACTTGAACATCGCGCATGAAAAGAACACATTGAACTTTTAGAGTAATGGGTATTGTCCATTAATTTCTTGTCATTAATAAATACATATAATAATATACTCATTATTAAACATTACTATATAATTTCTTTACTTACGATAGAGAATTATTATTTAATAAATTTGATATATTTACATACATAAATAACATTGTAAATTATAATTGTTATTATATGAATATGAAGCATAGAAAACTATATTGTTCATTTTTACTATATGTCAAATCACTAACCGTATATACAATTTAATAGCCCCCCTATTTAATTACTTTATTGCTTTTAATATAGCATCTTTCATGCTAGTTACCCGATGTCATGTATGGGAGGGCAAAAAATTTTCAATTAAGTATACTAAAACGTATACTAAAAATTAGTCTGTTTTCAATTACAAACGGTGGGCACTAGTTAGTAAGCGTATTTCAATTAATATAATTTACAAAAATGGACAATAACCATTATCTTGAAATATTGCCAGAACAAAATTTTAAATTTAAATTGTCAACAAAGTTTAATCTATTGCAATATAATTTTCACACATTGTAAACAAAATATAATTTTAGAAAATAATAAAGTAATTTATGGTTGATTTTAAAGATCGAATCGGTCATTTTATTTTACGCGTATAGTTTTTCTTAGTCAATATGTACAAATATACAAATATCTTTATTGCAAAAAATAAAATCGTTACACAATGACAATTTGAAACACTGTCTTTTGTGTTAACTAATACTGTGTTACAAAAAATCTTCCCAATGATGTGAGAAATGTTGATTGACGATTTTACGGAAAAAAGTGATAACGATTACGTGGAGTTATTTTAAATTTCTACTATAACTGTATCGTTACAAGTTTTCTGATACAGAGTAAATGTCAATGATTTAAAAGCACGAGAAGCGTATGTGCACGTGTTTTAGAAATTATCGTATAAAATATGTTGATATTTGTTTTGCTTTGAATGCAGAAAAAGGTGGAAAATTGATATAAATGTTGGTAACATTGAAAAGTCTTGTACACCTTATAGTTTTTTGGCGCGAATGTCAAAATGTCATGTAGCTCTCTTATAGTTTAATCATTATTTTAGTGTTTGACGGTATGAATAATTTTGCTAATATTTCATCTAATATAATGCAGGAAAAGTTCTGAAGTATAGTGAATATGATATAATAGTGAAATACGTGCATTTTCGTGTTCTTCCAAAATGCCATTTTGATTTGGTTGTCAGCACCAAATCGTGGTAACGACTTAACTTACTGACAGACTATGTGAATTGTTAAACTACAGTGTATTCGACATTCGACTGAAGGACGTTGTATTCATGGTCATGAATCAATTTGAACAACAACATTTTGTACACCTTATTTTGACTGGAAAGGAATAAATTATTGTAATTCTCAAAAATGCATATTTAACATACAATTCACTATTAAACTCACATTTGTTCACATAGAATAAAAATTATACTGTAACAATAATTGTAAATATTAACATTTCTCTAATAATAATATTGCTATGGAGGTATTTTGTGATGCAAATAAGGCGATATAGGACATGTAGCAATATCCTTTAACAATGTTCAATTTACCCGTCTGAAAATAAATAATGACTTATTGTAATTTCATTAAACAACTTTCATCATCATTATCATTCAGCCCTTTGCCGTACACTACCAGACGTAAGCCTCTCTCATTTTTCGCCATTACCCATTGCTACTTCAAAGTGCTAATTCTTGGTACACATTTTCTTCTGCGGATATCCGTATTTTGTATTCTATCGCGCAGAGATATATCTAGCATATCCCACTCCATAGCACGCTGAGCGACTTTGAGCTTAGTTATGAGGCCTTTTAGGGACCACCTTTCCGTGCCGCATGTCATCACTGATAACACACTCTGGTATAACCAATGTGTGTTATCAGTGATGAAAGTGTAAATGAAATACAGCAGAGTATTTCTTAGGCGATGATATAATGAGTGATAAACCAAATATTTATCTATCTATTACGTATTATACAGTAGAAACTCGATTAACCGGACTAAATGTTGCCGTTAGGCATTCGGATAATCGAAAATCCGAATAATCGAATGTATGAAAAACCTTCTTTGATTTTGTGCATATTATGTAGTATGTATCTAATTTTATGTCTTTATTAAAAGATGAATACATATCCCGCGGGTCACGCACATCAAAGCGGAGTAAGAATTACTAACTACAAGAATAACGAAACGCGTGGGACAGCGATTCCGCAGGGCATGCCATTTCAGACACGTTTATACTTGTATAAATTTGATTTGTAGGAACAATATATAGGTCACGGTTGGTAGTCCGGATAATCGAGAATCCGTATAACCGAGGTCCGGATAATCGAGTTTCTACTGTACGTAATATCAACTATACGTATTTTGATAAAGTTGAACTTGACTCAGTACTAACATACAAAGAACTTTAATATATTTTTCTTAAGATCTCCAAATACCACTGTTGGGCACAGATTTCATATAAATGAGGGAAATTAACTTACTGCACCACGCTAGCCAGACGATTAGCATTTAAGATTTCTTCTAGTATACCTCTCGCATTGGTGAATTTTGCTCACTATTCTTAATCGATTCATAATATACCCGGACGAAAGTAAAGCCCTGACCACTGCATTCTAGGTCTTCACCGGTTGGTGTAGAAATGAATTAATACTAAATAATTATAATACTAACCCTGCTATTGATGTTGACTTTCAACTATTAACATTATGGACTGATGCTGTTGTGGCTCCGCGTGAATAGCCGGCACGGAGCGTAGGCACTCTATCTGATGAGCCGCCCAATCCTTCTTCTGACAATACGTGGAACAATACGGAGTACGTCGGCAAAGGGAGCACTCGGCAGATGCTTCACGGTTGCAATTTGCACACTATGATCAATTATCTTAGTGTAAACATTGGCAAGTATACCCACTGTTTACCATAACCAAACCAAAATTTTGTATTGGCAAATACGACTTTAGTTATTCTACAAATTTGATATTTATAAAATGTCTTAAAAACTGATATGTACGATAATAATGTCCGCGAGTCGTAATTTCACTTGATTTAATAATTTAACTTATATACCGTCGCATAAAAAATCATAACGATTATGGTATCACAATTTTAAGTCACCTATTTAAAAATCCAGATATCTAAATCGATTGTGTCAATTTTTAAGCCCCGAAGAAAAAGAGGGTTGTTATAAGGTTTTTTTCATTTAAAAGCCTGTTTCCTGGCGGTGGTTCTTAGGTATATTTGGTTAAGAACCATCGAGGAGTGTAAGAGTATCAGCTCTTTTCTAAAATTATATAATGGCATATGATTACTCGATTAATGCTTCACGCGTGCCAGTATAATCGTTAAATGACAATTAATTTATAATTCCTGTTGAAGGGAGCGTCATATATATTTTTTTAATTATTTTAATTAGTCGGGGGTTATTCAAAATTTTCAATTTTACATATTAGACGAATTATCCTGTGTGGCGTCAGAATAAGAATATGATTGTCGATACCCTTTGCTTGGTTGAACAAGAGATAGGGCGATCGTCAATCCGCCTACTAAGCGTGCCGATTACGGTATTATCACCTGCTTCGTCGGACAAAAACAAATGGCCCCTCTTTATGGCAGTTCCGCTATCCTACTAGCGTATTGTATCTGTTGGTCGGACGGGTTGTAATGGGGTTTTATTTCGAGTGTACCTCCTCTTGCACATCATATATATATTACCAGCATATTATATCCCTTAGTCGACTTATATACAACATCCTCAGGCAAGAGAGGGGGCGGCGAAAAGTATTCTTACACCGTTATCATCGTACCCCGCTGGTTAGCCGGGTTGGTATTAGGTTTTGTTTTAGAGATTTCTTTCTCTTGAACAGATGTTACATGTATATTATATGCATTTGTTGTGTTTAACGACACCAGAGCGTGGTAAATTGTATTCTAACTCCATCGCCACACCGAAAACTTTAGAACGTGAAATCATTTATTAAAACAACTTTTTTGAGGAAATTACATTTATCATTGTACGTAATACGAAAGTCTTTTCATATTATTTCTATGTGAAGCTTAAGAATAGGTCATGATTTCATAATCTGCGTGTTACCGCCCTAGGCGAGGTCGCGGGTGACCGGACCTGGGATTTTAGTCCGTCACCCGCAGAAAAATAGACCGCACGAAAAGGAACTCGGTACCGGTGGTCAGCCCAACGACGAAGGCGACGTGTTGCAAGTGGACTATGGGACCGCGCGTCGCCCCTGTCGCCCCGGACGGAGCCGGATGCAATGACCATAGCCCACCTCAAAAAAAAAATGATATCGTAATTTATTAGTAGTATTATTGTTATTGTATTTCGTGAACATTAGCGATTTCACGCAAACGAAGTCGTCTAAATCTAGTATGATAATATTTGCCAATACAAAATTTTTCTTTAACCGTGAAAATTTTGGTAAAGTTACTTATGTTTGATGTCAAATACATTACAAAATTTATGATCCAATATTAAAAACGGTGCTATACTTAAAAATAACATCTTTTATTTCATTCTTCATCTTCTCAGCTCATATACATTCCACAATTGGGTACGTACTTTAGGTACTTTAGATCAGAAAAAAATACCGCTGTTTCGAGAAAGTAAACAATAGCAGGAAGCCTCTAATGATAATATAGATTAAAAATAGGCCCGACAGGTGCCGCTGCAATCGATTTCAAGGAGAAATCATTTTATTTATTTTAGATTTAAACAAGGGCGGCGAACAGGAGGACGTGTATATGTACATATAAATATATTATATACTGTCATAGCATATGTCTTCAATCCGTGGACTTGACGTTGAAGTCGTGTATGTAAGGGATCAATATATCGAAGTTCTAAAGCTGTCAAGGAAGACCTCGACATTAAGCCCTCCAGCTGAACATTCATCGTCGTTAAGCATGTTTTTTTTTTATTGCCGATGGCAATATGGTGGCAAACGAGCAAGCTGCATACCTGATGTAAGTAATGCTGCCGGACATGGACCTTTGCAATACCAGCGCATAGCTAGGCCGTTGTTTACCGTCAAGAAAATGCTCTTCTTAAATCTTATTTAAAGAAGGACATGTCATAGCGCTCGGGAAACACAGCAGCAGGTAGTTCATTCTAGAGCTAGCACGTACGTGAGAGAAATTATCGCTGAACAGTACGTTACAGTAGAAGACCATAACGTTTCCAGGTGGAATGAATGAACCCTGCTGCGGTGTCAGTGGTACATTGGTAAAACGGTGACGGTGGTACCAAGTCAAACAGTTCCTCGGAGCACTCGGAGAAAGAGCCAATAGAGTACACCGAGTGACCCAAAGTCTCTCCGCCGCTCTAGTGACTCCAATCTGTCTGTAAGATTGGGATCCCCGACGGCGACGATTCGAATAGCACGCCATTGCAGGGAGTCAAGTGGGTATAGCTGATATTTGGGCGCGCCTGCCCAGAGATGTGAGCAGTTTTCCGCATGATGACGAAGTTGTGATTTGTATAACACAAGACGTTGTCTCGGTGTGAAGTACCGCCTGGCTCTGTTCAGGATGCCCAACTTTTTGCTTGCCAATTTGGCTTTGTTCTCCAAATGACTCCCAAACTGGACTTTGCCAGATAGTTTGACTCCGAGGATTCCAATACTATCAAAAATTTGGAGAATTACTTCTTGGAACTGAGGCGTCAAGACTAATGAGTCCTTCTTCGCAATGGGCGCGCAAACTTGTGTCTTCGTGGGAATGAACTGGACTAAGTTCCGTTCACCCCATTCCAAGGCCCGCCCCCGAGAGCGCTCGACGTCGGACACGATTTGAACTTTTCTTTCCTGTGTACTGCGAGGGACATTCCGTTGCTCGGTATATCGCTGCTCACCCGTGCTCTCATCCGCATAACACATATTCTATATGGAGAGCATATCGTTGATATGCAGGATGAACAACAACGGGGAGGGCACTAAACCCTGTGGAACACCAGCGTTGATAGTCATGGTATTGGAGCAGGAGCCATCTACGACGACTTAAATGCTCCGACCATCCGGAAAGCTGGCTATCCAATCACAGAGTCCTTCGGGTACGCCGTATGATGGTAGCTTCGATAGAAGTGCCCTGTACCAGATCCTATCGAACACCTTTGCGATGTCTAGGCTGAACGCTAGTGCCTCACTCTCTCGAACGCTTTTGCGATATCTAGGCTGAACGCTAGTGAATCACCCTTGCCCTCCAAGGCCTCTGCCCAACGGTGCGTGAGGAGAAGATTACCAGCCAACCGGCCACGATTGGCCGGTTTGGCCGGTGCCGGCACGTATTGGCGATCAGTGATCAGCTGGTGATCCTCAAGGTCCTGCAGAAGCTAGCGGTTTATAATTTTCTAATCTTGGAGAGCAAGGAAATGCAATTGGCCTGTAATTCGATGGGTCAGACCGGTTGTCTCTTTTAGGGATCGGGTGGACATAGGTTACCTACCACAAAGACGGGACCCTATTAGTATCGTAGGCAAGTCAGTTTAGGCGCGTGAGAATGGGAGTCAAGTCAGTGGCGCACATCTTTAAAATCACTGCAGAGATGCCATCCAACCCACTCGACTTATGGACGTCTAAAAGCCGCAGCTCCCGGCTAATCACTCGCTGCGTGATGCGGATTTCAGGAAGTGAGCTTTCACACCACGGAATTATATGTGGTGTGGCAGTTCCGGCGCCCAAAGTCGAGTTACAGACAAAGAATTGACCTAAAAGATGTACCTTTTCCCTTGCGCTTTGGGCCAGACTGCCATCGTGTTTCTGTAGTGGTGGGAGATTAGGCTGACAGAAGTTGCCTTGGGGAGCCTTGGCAAGCGACCAAAATGCACGACACGAAGTTTTGCAATCGCTCGCACATTCTGGCAACATGTTCCGCCTTGGCTCTGGCAATAGCTTTCTTACTAGATTTAGAAGCGGCATTAAATTTCTGCTTCACCTCTTTGGCGTTCGGTTTCTGACATTTTTTCGTGCTATTCGAGGCCTGATATGCAGACTGCTTCTGACGTGCAGCCTTTCTGCAGGTTTTATTAAACCAGGGTCAGCTGCGACCACCGACGGGTATTTTAGTATTGGGGATGAATAATTCCATCCCCGTAATAACCGTTTCGACAACACAGTCCGCACAGAGGCCAGGATCCCCAGAGGTAAAGCAAAGCCGCCTCCATGGGTAGGATGCGTAAAATTCAAGAAGTCCATCCCAATCTGCTGACTTATTGACTACTGACCAGACTCTGCAAGTCCCAGTTGCCGTAGAGTGACTAGGTCTCGCAACAGGGACTCTGATAATAGTCAGTAGAAGATCCAGTTAAGAAGACTCATAGCTCTCAATATCTGGGACATGAGTGGACTGTGTCACCAGTTGTGAGAGACCATACGCTGAGGCCATATTGAAGAGATGTCGACCATGGTGGTCAGTAGTTCGGGACTCCAATCACTTATGATGAGCGTTTAAGTCTCCAAGAACCATCACTTCCGCTGATTGACACTGCTCCAATATTTCGTTATACTCCCCATTGGACGTTCTCAAATAACTCAATTGACCCCTCACTGCCATAGGACCTGTAGAGGCACGCGTAAATGCGGGTAAACCCTCCATAGTCTACGCGTGAAATCCCCCGAGTGCTCAATTTCACCCGATACAAATAAGATTTTAGATTTACGGTCGGCCATATTGGATCGGATTTTCCGTGTGGTGACGGAGTAAGAATACAATTCACCACTCCCTATCCTGCCCGTGGATGTCGTACAAGACGACTAAGGGATATAATATGCACATAAGATCTGTGCAAGAGACGGAAAACTCGAAATAAAACTCTATATCAACATGTCTGACCAGCATGGTATAGTAGGTCAAATTCCCTCCCATTGTGGAGGAAGCCGGCGCCCAACAGTGGGACGTATCTGGGCTGCGATGATGATGATGATGATGATATTGGATCAGCCATCTTGAATTTTCAGATTTTGAGCGCAGTATCGTAATCAGCGACCTCGGAAATCCCCAAGTGCTTAATGGCACCCGATTAAAATAAGTTTTTGTATTTTCGGTCGGCCATATTGGAGCCGCCATCTTGAATTTTCAAATTTTGACGGCAGAGTCGTAATCAGCGACCTAAAAAACCCCGGGATACCAATTTTCGTGGTGATCCGATGTTTTCTATTTTACGCGAAACGTGAAATTTCGCTCACCACTCAAGGGGTGAAAATCGCCATTTTGGGGGAAAAAGTTTATTTTTATAAATTTACAAATTTGTCGTTCAACTACAACTATTTAGTGCACTCATGGTTTAAAAAAAGAGGGATCAGCGTTTTGCATGAGAAAAAAAATTATGAAACAAAATATCTTCGATTTTTCGTATTTTTATTTTATTGGCAAAATCGCAATTTCAAACCCAGATTCTGAAAGAGCACGCTGCAAAGTACGTGTAAATCATATTGTGAATTTAAAAATTCTCGCTTTTTAATGATGAGAATTTGCCTTAAAAAATTATGAAAAAATAATACGATTTTCGGTCGTTAATGGGTTAATAAAGAGAGGGGCAGGCCGCGCCATCTCGAGATGGTGCTGCATGGTGTCGAGGTTACTTTTTCCACAACAATTGTGGATGCGGTGGGGGACCGCCGTATAAAGCCATATCGTTTTTATTTTTCTTGTTAATAGATATTTTTAAGAAAAATAAGGGAGTGTGAATCGGTGCAATGAAGTTCGGTGATGCCAAAAAAAGGGGCGTTATGAAGGGCTGCCATAAGGGTCGGAGGGGGATCCGATACACAAGCCGCATGTAGCTGCGTGACGGTGGTACTACGCCAGACGTACCGGCCGGCGACTGTAGACAGAACACTGGCAACAGTATGTACCCTACCACAACATGTCATGGAAAGTTCGAAAAAAATCGAATCAACAATCTTTATTCACATTGATGATTTCTGAACACGCAGTATTTCTTATGAAATAATCTCTTTACAGATTTGAACTGGTCATAATTCTATTTTTATAAAACGAATATTTCGGTTACTTTTCAATATTCATGGTCATTGCTGAACGCAGATGTTACCGAGAAAATGCTGTGGTCATTATATTTTTTTTTAACTACATCCTACATAAATCAATGAAAGTAAGGTTGCTGACAACTAAAAATTTACGGCCTTCGCATTTTTTTTTTATCTGTACTATAAGACGTTGCTTCGTACCAAACTTTAAGGTTATGAGTTCAGGGGAAGTACCCTGTAGAATTTGATTCCTTTGCGAATGTCGAAAACTTGCAGAAATTTGCCACAAAAACGGCTGTATCTGTTGATTGCGTTGGCTTAAAAGTTTGATATTTTCACATCTTTAAAGGACAGTAGACTTCGCGTGCCTGAGAAAAAGAGTCTTGGCAGACAGACGGACGGACGGACAACAAAGTGATCCCTATAAGGGTTTCGTTTTTTCTTTTCGAGGTACGGAACCTTAAAAATACTTTAGTATTTTAATAACCATGAATACTGAACATTTTCCATAACATCGGGTTAACAAAAATAAAATTAAAACTCCATAAAAGACCGTAAAGTTTTATTTCATATGACTAGATAACTAGAGCTCATTTAGTTCTAGTACGCTATGAAGAATTCATCATCATCATCATCGCAGCTCATATCCATCTCACTGTTGAGCTCGAACCTCCTCCACGAAAGGAGGGAAATTGACCTACTATACTACGGTGGTTCGATAGATTGGTATAGTTTTACTTTGAATTTTCCTTCTCCTGCATAGATGTCATATGCATATTATATCTCTCAGTCGTCTTTCACGGCACCCACAGGTAAAATAGTAGGGGTGGTGTATTATATTCTTACACTTGCACCACACGGAGATGAATATGAAGAATTAATATTGTGTCAAACTATGTATAAGACATCAAACTACATACACAGGTCTGCTTCAGTTAGATAAAATACCTAATATACCACGCTGGTCATCATCATCGTTTCAACTTACTACTATACTCGAACTTCACTCATAGGGGGAAGGAAACTGACCTACTATGTCACGCTGGTCAGACACATTGGCATAAGCATTGATTTCGAATTTTCACTCTCCTGTGGTGACCTTGTCTGCTTACCTCCGTGAGTCATCTCTTAGATTCACACACAGAAAGGGAAGATGTGTTGACACATATTTTACTCTGTCAACAGATGGGAAATTCTGGGCATACGAGTTGGCATCATCATCATCATCTCAGCCTATATATGTATGTCCCACTGTTGGGCTCAAGCCTCCTCCATAATGGGAGGGTTATTGACCTACTATTCCACGCTGGTCAGACTGGATGGTACAGGGTTTTATTTCAAGTTTTCATTCTCTTGCACAGGTGTTATATGCTTATTATATCCCTTTGTCGTCTTTTACGACATCCACGGGCAAGACAGAGAGTGGTGAATTGGTTTCTTACTCCGTCACCATACAGAAGGTGACATTTACATCGAGTTTTCCTTCTCATGCTGTTATTCCGTCATCAACATCATCATCGTGTTCCACTGTTGGGCGCGAGCCTATTCCTAAGCAAATAGTCCTTGTATATTGTGGGTGATGTTTGTAAAGCCCCTTTACAAATATATAATTAGTGGACACAGATTACATCCAGTCTCAGAACAAGAATTTGCGCATCGCACTAAACGTTGTCCTGCGTGGGATTCGAGCCCGTAACACTAGCACGGTAGGTCGGTATCTTACCCACTACGCCATCTGTGCAGCTAATTATTGTATTCCTACTCTGTCACCGCACGGCAAACTGTATAGTCGGCTGTTAGTATATTACTAATTTATAAAGCAGTAAGCATATTAGTAATTTATAGGGCAATATACCCAATGTAGTTAGTAAATGCGCAAAAACGTATGAATTAAGTTAATGGTTTTAAATGTAAGTAATTAAACAAAAAGCAATATGAAATTAGTGGTTTTAAATGTAACTGAACAAAAATCATATGAAATTAGTGGTTTAAATGTAACTACTCAAAAAGCCTATGAAATTAGTGGCTTTAAATGTAACTAAACAAAAAGCATATGAAATTAGTGGTTTTAAATATAACTAAACAAAAAGCAGATGAAATTAATGGTTTTAAATGTAAGTAAATAAACTGTTACTTATCGAGTTAAATTAGTACCTCGTATAAATTAAATAAACCTTTCTCATACATTTGTTATAATCTTCAAAAACTAATCGACACGTGCGGAATTCCGCAGTATGCACAAAAAAAGCATCTTACATTTTTATAAATCTCAATTTTAAAAACACGGTATATTTACAAGCCGTGGGTCAATTTTTCGTAATTAACCGAGACAATAACCTTTATTATAAGGGGTTTAAATAATTGAATAAAAGAATAAGGAAGACCTCGCAGACCGATAGAAAAAATGTGAAATAATATACGTTATAATTTATTCCTCAATATATTCCCCTACCTACGTCCGCTGTTGTATGCTGTATAGATAGATCTTATCAAGGGGGATTTAATGCTATTTGATGTTGAAAGTTACCCGTCACCCGATTGTTACATTTCCCTCGTAAGAAGGGTGGTGATTCCATACGAGGACAACAACATGCGTACTTGTATATTATTCTGTACGTGTGTTTGTCATCTAACTTCAGCTGTTTAAGCTTGATGGATTTGAATGAAATTTTGTGTATAAATTTGAATGGACTCTGCGTGGTTTGAAAATACAAATGGACATATGGCGACGTTGCTATCATCTTCAATTTTGATTTGTTTTAGGATTAACTGTTACAATATAATTATAGTGGCCACGCTTTTTTTTTATTTTTCGTGTAATAAATAATAGACAGTGAGATATCGATAAATTATGACTCGACCGTAAAAACGTCAAAAGCGGCTAATTAAACGCCAAATTCATCATAATTTCAGAGTGTAGACGCGCTACTGCTGGACTCAAGCCTCCTTGATAGCTGGAGGGAAATTGACCTACTATACCACACTGGTCAAACGGGTTGGTATTAGGTCTTATTTTGAATTTTTTTAAGCATATTTTATCCCTTAATCATCTTTTACGACGCCTACCGTAAGAGGTTGGTGAATTATATTCGTATCTAACAGATACCGAATATAATTCACCGAACGTCAATTTTAGATATTTAATTAAAATTATCATATTTAATGTGGCGTTGCTATTTCGGGCAAAACGAAGTTTGAAGATAACGCTAGTATAATTAATTATCTGGTTTAGAGATCAAATTCGACTCTAACTTCCGATGTTTACGCTTGTTTGTTTGCATTTGAATGATTTTATCGCCCTCCTCTGATCATAAACCCTGTAGTGTTCGAAACGGGAGGAAATAAAAAATCAAATACAAACACGATAAATTCCGTAAAAGAGGTTTCATTTCAAACGTCAAGGATAAATAGGAGGGAACCGTTGCTATCACCTTATTCGTGGAATCAAATGTTCTATTAATAATTAATGGAAAACCATATTGAGCCGACCGGATAGGAAAATAAAAACAACCGTCCTATAAGTAAGTTATCAAATACCGTGTGACGCTGGTTAATTTTCAATATATTTGTCGTTAATCTTCAGACAAGAAAGACGATCAAATATTTAAAAGTGGTGTAACAGTTGAATTTGATGAACTTTTTTTTATAATACAAAGGGTGTATCAGTTTATGAGGCAACTGTTCGAGTATGTTGTAGTTAACGGTTATAGATAGTAATTAGAATGTATATTACACAAAAAACAATATAACATAAAACTTATAGTGTTTAGAAAAATGTGTGTCTAAGAGTCTATGCCTTAAATGTTACGTATTATGTAGACATGTACGGACAGGATACATGTAGGCACGTAAAGCTTCGCCAGTATAATTTCATTCATTCATACCTAGAATTGCGCAAACGCTTCAATGATAGCGTAGGTACAAACGCGGCTCGACAGCGGTCATCGGCCGACAGCTGATTTAAAGCGAAGTTTCTCTTGCTTATGCGAACGTAATGATTGATTTATTCAATTTCTAACGAACATTTAACAAGGTACGAATATGTCGCAGATTAAGTATCACTGACTTTATACATTTCAATCAGATTTACACGAAAAAGCGATGACAAGATTGAAAACTTTACATGTCTTTAATTCATTAACTAATCAATATTTTTCCTTCAATTTTTTTTTCATGGGTTCTTACCATCATTGCCTAACACCCGTTTGACCAGTTGCTCCATAACCTGATACATCCTGTATATATATCGTTAATTGCATATACGTTAGTGATAAAAGCCGATGAAACCAAGCCGAAGAAAGTCGATGAAAACCGCAACCAATATGCTGTTAGTAAAAATATGTATGATTTAATTCTGCTGAAAGAAAGCGACAGAAACCGCATATATTTGAATTCCAAAGCGACATCTCTTAATATAGGTATATATACACTGACCTTTTTAGCTTCTGTGTCGTCGACATTGTGCAATGAAACCTGCTCAGCATCGACGTGGTCCTCAACACTAGTAGCTAACAAAGCCGTCGTGCGCTCCTGCTCAAGCCGTTCCAACTGCCGCGCGCTGACTACTCTCACGTCTTCTACGCACTGCTTGAGCTCGCCCGCCAATCGCAACAGTGTCTGGCCAATATCGTCGAGACGCTTCAGCACGCCACTCATCTCTGGTAGTCCTAAAACAACATAAATATTTCATTAATATAAAATGTATACTTATACAATTCTTCGTGTGGTGACGAAGTAAGAATACGATTCACCACCCCCTATCATACCCGTCGGTATTGTAAAAGACAACTTAGGTATTAAATATGCATATAATATCTATGCAAGAGAAGGAAACCTCAAAATAAAACCCTACATCAACATATCTGACCAGTGTGGTATAGTAGGTCAATGTTCCGCCTGTTATGAAGCCTCGGGACCAGCAATGGGAGATACGGGAGCTGAAATAATGGTGATAAATATAAAATATTAAAAAGACAATGATTTCATTTGATATACTTACTGATGAGAAGCGCGCGCAGCTTTCACGAGAGTCATTACGAACGTTTATAATCAACCGAGCTTAGTTCACTCTCTATGCGACTACGTATTAAAATCAAAAACACAGGGGAAGATAATATGTATATTAAAAAATTTAACTCTATTTATTATAACTTAAGAAATTATATATATGTTAATATATAATTTTATATTGAAACACACTTGTAAAACAGTTTATTATGGGAGAAGAGTCTAAGAGTCTGTTGGCTAAACGAAGTAACCTCGCGCAATAAACCCGACTGAAGCTCTCTCTCTTTATGTGGAGTGTATAGCTCTTAGCCATAGATGCCTTAGCTTGACGCGGCCTATAGGTGAGCGCTGAGGGCTCTCCCGGTAACTGAATAAAGCCCGGTCGCTCTGCACGCTCCTTTTATAGATAATATGGTGGATGATTGACACCCACGGGGGTTATATGGGCGGTGCCAGACATGCGTACTAGACAATCTAAAACGTTCCAGCTCCACCCACTTTCAACTTTTATGCTCTTCACTCACGTAGAATTCAATATTCGTCTCGCTTTTATGGGCGTCACAAAGATATGTGGGCTGGTCTTAATAAATTGCTGTATCGATTTACACCTCCCACACGAGTTATGTATTTTGGGAACAAAGAAAATTAATATACTCATATAAAAGCGAATGCATATGTTCATTAACGACACCTGAATTTTAAGTAATACTTAAAGGCAATGCATATAACAAACAACATCAACTGATGTTGTGACATTCAAAATGTAAGTGTTATATAAATTGTCTTAGGTGTTACCTAAAGCTTAGATCATCGATGAAAATAGGTACAAGTCTTTCTAATTTTAATAATTTTAAACTGAAACAGTATGAGCTAGTCATCAGTAGTAATTTATACTAAATTGTGACTTTATAGACACCATATCATAAGCATTGCATTATCAAAAATCGCAAATAATATATTACATTTACATTGTCATAAGTGGAATACTTTTGTTTAGTATGGGGGTATAAAACACAGATAAACATGTCTAACCGAATAGTAATTGACAATGAAAGTAAAACACTACCACCATGCTCATGCCTAAGATATTTAGCAATACGTGAAACCATCTCAATAAAGCAATCAAACGTGAAATAAAACCTCATTTGATGGTAAAATATGATAGCACAATATGCTCTTGGGCCATCACTTAGCAAAAATATTTCTTCTTTGTTCGAGCGACTGAGTTCATTCATCATTCACGTACACGATTTAATCCTCACCCTTTGTAATGACAGGTTAAAAATATAACATCATCCCTCGCTTTTTTGTAACACACAACCATAGAAACTGTTTCGGGGGATACTTACAATACTAATTGCTATTACTAATCCACCAGTCAGACATACCAATTAGGGTTCCATTCCCCTTTGGCGAGGTATGCATCCAACGATAAGCTATTAGATAATTTAAGAATAAAACCTATTAATTATAAATATACCTTTTTTTCAAACTGAAGGCTTGAAATTTGATTATGAATCGAAATTCAGATCTCTACAAGTCCAACATTCTGAGGGTGTTTGCGTGTGGTGGGTTTTAGTGATGCCGTTACTATCATCGAAGCTCATTGTACGCATTCACACTTCCTTCACTTTCTTCCCGGTAGGCAGCGGCCTCGCAAAGGTCCATGAGCGACAGCAACACTTACCATCAGGTGTAGTCAGCTCGTTTGCCACCGTTCGCAATAGAAAAAAAATCTAGTATCGGTTTTGTTTTTTAATTATAAAACAATGTATGGTTACGGTTATGGTTATTTTAAAATAGAATAAAATGTATATAAACTGATGGGCATGTACATAAAAGCAATAATTCAAAATGGCGACGCTTTCAATGCGCAGAGTCGAGCCCCCTATCCCCCTGCAATGGGATGAGTTGATAGATGCAATTTATTGATTATTCCCTTGCTCTCCAGGTACCCTAGCCAACGCCTAGTCTCATACAACCATTCATAATTAAATGCATAACGTTATGATTCAATACAATATAATATTTTACAAAATAAGAGGGGCAATAAAATACATGGTGGGCACAGCCACCTAGAGAGAGAATTGTTCACTAAGAGTTATAGATATGTTTGTGCTGTGTGGTAGCGGCTTCGAATACTACCAACCCTTGCTTCGCTCGTGGGTGTCGTAAAAGACGACTAAGAGCCCTAGATTGACCCGGACCAACTCCATCTGGTACCATTTGGGTCAATGATTACATTCCCAAGAAGGGTTGACGTCAGGCAGGCGGCCGGTCATGAAAGTCATTGCCGAAACTTTTTGCAATATGTCAAAACAGATGACATATTGCATCGACCCCAAGTAATTGGGATAAGAGTAAGATGATGATGAGTTATAGATATGTTTATTACCGTGTGGTGACAGAATAAGAGTTCATCACTCCCTACCTTGCCCGTGGATTTCGTAAAAGACGTCTAATGGATGTAATAAGCATATAACATCTATGCAAGAGAAGGAAAACTCGAAACAAAACTTTATATCCATAATTATACTAATAATATATAACTTTATGTATGTACTATATATGTATAACTTTATACCTTTATAGACGGGTTTGTCTGATCAGCATGGTACAGTAAGGGCTCGAGCCCAGCAGTGGGACTTATATGAGCCGTACATGAGAAAAGGACGTATATGAGAGAAAAATGGTTTATATAAACGACATTATTAACTGTATTGATAATTTAAATGATTTATACTTCTAATTAATAGTGGCCTTTCTTTACCACTAATGTCATTCAAAGCGACTAAGTGATATCGTTCGAATTTTAAACTAATCATCCATCCATTCATTGGGCTTAAGACGTCCATTGCTGCGCATAGGCTTTCCTAATTGTGACAATTCCTTAATTACTATTTTGCTTTTGCGATAGTAGACAATCGGTGAACAGTTTGTTCATTTAATTGTCGATTGGGCATTGGTTAAGAATAATACGAAAGATAAAAGTTAATATATGCAGTATGGATATTCTAGAATAATACAGAAAAACAACTAAAAATATTATTTAAAACGGTCGGCATTATAGATTGGGGTTGAAAAACATAGGCAAAATAATATCTATAGTGAAGAATATGCTAGCAAAATATAAATGTAAAGAAATGAAAATCTAAGTTTCCCTAGTAACAAAGATCGAATATGGGGATGATTTTTACATCGAATAAGAAAGTACTCTTAGAAAATCAATCTGATTACACGCTTACAAAGAAGGTTCAATCAAGCTCTATTGTATGAAACAAAGCTAAGTTATTCGACGGTGCAGTCCCCCCTCTCTTCAGTTGCTCTGGAAAAGTGCGCAGTTGCTATAAAATTATAGGCATCGATTTTATTAATTTTATATCTGCACCGTATCAGACAAAGAAATCTTTAAATAGAATGAAAACTCAGCAACAAGTGATTTCTAGGAAAATAACAATACTCGATACTAATGAGCAATTAAAATGTAATATACTGACGCCAGACGGGAGAAATTTAAAAGAAGGGAGGGGATATGGTGGGGTATGGAGCCACCCACCGCGCTTTCGTTATCCCGGATGGGACAGACGGCATGCATATAGACCATAGTTCGTTTTAAAAAATGTATCTATACTTAATTTGTAAAAGTAAGTTTTATAATCAGTACTAAAGTAACTATGGAAACGTTAAAACTAACATTTAATGATGGAACTGATTCTACTACGAATACAAAATTTTTTGCTGTTACAATTATTGCAAGCCGCTAAGTTTTATACCTTATAAATTTTCAAATTATAAAAATGAATTGTTATTGGATTTTTCCTTTGTATACACACAACCTAGCTGAATGCTAAATTTGAACTTTCTCGGTGATCTGAAAGTGGTCTAGGTTTTTCATCTATAATGCGAATAATCTACATACATAAAAATGACGATTTTTGCACTTTAATATGCTAATAACCGTTTAAGCTGTCTTCATAAACATTGGAATACTATTGGTCTCAATATATTTACCTAATTTGGTGGCTTTATGTTAAATAGCGTTTAAATTATAAACGGGTCAAAAGTAGCGCTAAATAGTTCATGTAAATATACACAACTACACTATTGAATAAATTAAAAACAATATGATTATTCCTGATGCTTTTTTTTGTTTACGGTCGGCGCACTCCTCGCACCACTCCGTCCAGGGCGACAGAGGGGCGTAAACACGCACACCCGTAACCCACCCGTGACACGTCGCCTTTAATAAACATATACATATAGCTCGTTGGACTCATCATGGTGAAGTCTAGAAAGATAAGCGAAAACTTCAAGCCCGCACATAAAGAACTTTAAAAGATATAAACAATTAAATATAACAATAAAGAGGCACTACGTTTTTGGAAATAACTCAAAAACTATTGGAGCTAGAATAATTTGTGATCTCTTTTTTTTTTTGGAATATTTAACTGTTTATAACTTTGGATGGTTTATGTGTGGATTTAAAATGATTGCAAATTGTTTAGACGTCACGACAAGTGCAATAAGCTATCGTACGTATTTTAATTCGAAGTATCAAGAATTAACAACTTCTTTTACTAGTTGAACGGTGCGACTCGCCGACTCTCTTTGTTTGAACTTGACACGCTATCGTGTGTCTACATAAATTTCACGAATATATGAATTGAACACCGCCAAATTTTATAAAGAAACGAAGCAACGAATTAATAATTTGAATGGCCAAAAATGCTACGTGTATCCTCATGACAACCGACGGTCTGAATTATTGGAGAAATGAAATTCTCCAACATCGCCGCTTTTAATTACATAATATTTTACTTCTAACAAGGAAGAAAGTGTGGTAAAAAAAATATCAACAACCCCCCTGCAATTATGTTAACTTTTTTTTTTAAATTTTGAATAACTTCAGAGTCGAACTAAAATAGTAAAAAAAAAGTATTACGTTCTCTTCAACAGGAATTATCAATTAATTGCTATTTAACAACTATACTGGCAGGCGTGAAGGACTTAATACTCGAATATCGTCATACACGATTACATCATTATGGAAAAAAGCTGATACTCTTACACTGCTGGACCGATATTAACCAAACATAGCTAAGAACCACCACAAGGAATCTGGCTTTCAAATGAAAAAAAAAGCCACGTCGCTCCTTCCATTTGAGAGCTACGATTCTACGGACAGGTAGAGAGACAGCATACATACACACACAGACAGACATACATCAATGTAAACTTACAACACCCCTATATTTGCGTCGGGGGTTAATAAAATGGAACACGGTTGAAACGCAGATACAGACATAACTGTGCACAGTATGAATAAATGAATAAACAAACCGTTAAGAGGGTCAAGTTCAACATGTCAATATCAACCCCTCGAGTTGGAATGGAGCCAAGTTTGCATGTTACAAGGGGAAGGTTTGTTTTGCTAACTTTGAACCTGAATTTGAATGAATTCTAAAACTATATAAGCACCGCGGATAATCTACCGAATATTGAGGAATAAAAATTGATCGATCACGGTTTTCAGAACTTAGTTGTCGTCGAAGTAATTATAATGATAGCTCATACAGACAAAGTCAACGATAGTACACAGCATTAGATATTCATGAAATCATCTATCAGTTTTAAAAGCTTTTATCGATTTAAATTGTAATTTTTTCATGAGAAATTACCTATTGATTGGCTTTGAAACTATATCCATCATCGTCTTTCATTAAAATATAATTTATCTTACGACCTAGCCCTGGTTTGATAGAATATATATCGTCATTCATTATTTTGGCTCATATACGTCCCACTGTTGGGCTTGATCCTCCTCCACAATAGGAGGGAAATTGATCTTACTATACCATGCTGGTCAGACACGTTGGTATAGGGTTTTGTTTCGAGTTTTCTTGCATAGATGTTATACGCCTATTATATTCCTTAGTCGTCTTTTATGACATCCACGGGCGAGATAGGGAGCGGTGAATTGTATTCTAAATCCGTCATCACATGGAAGACTTATCCATACTTTATGATAATATGTCCAAATACCGATTTATCAAATCGCTATAATTATAAGTTTGCCGAAGTTTCGAAAACTTTACAGTGTTCAATGTTCATGGTCACGGGAGGTGTGGAATGGTGTGTGTAAAAACGTGTTAAGTATTTATTAGGCATATATATATATATATATATATATATATATATATAGGGTATGTAGATAAGGCGAGATTTACGTCCACACACGTTACACACCACAGTATTATATCTGAATCAATATTTTAATGCAAAAACTCCCATTGTAGAGAAAGCTCGAGCTTAGCAGTGGGACGTATATGAGCCGTAAGAATCTCTATAATTCCCTACAATATATTTAATCGAAATTTGCTCTCCAGAAAATCTTCAAATTGAAGTGACTCAATCTGTTGCTAAGCGATTTTATATAGTAACATTAACTCTCTTAACTTTATGGGCACATAAGAATAGTGCCTATTTTCTTTTTTATATTAGTGACATGAGCATATACTGATACTTAGCCGCAACTTGCACATACTATAAAACATATACGATCATCTCAGCCCATATAAGTCCCACTGTTGGGCTCGAGCTTCCACAACGAGAGGGAAATTCACCTACTACACCGCGCTTCATATATGTTGGTACAGTTTCATTTCTATACACACAACCTAGCTGAATGCTAAATTTGAACTTTCTCGGTGATCTGAAAGTGGTTTAGGTTTTTCATCTATAATGCGAATAATCTACATACATAAAAATGACGATTTTTGCACTTTAATATGCTAATAACCGTTTAAGCTGTCTTCATAAACATTGGAATACTATTGGTCTCAATATATTTACCTAATTTGGTGGCTTTATGTTAAATAGCGTTTAAATTATAAACGGGTCAAAAGTAGCGCTAAATAGTTCATGTAAATATACACAACTACACTATTGAATAAATTAAAAACAATATGATTATTCCTGATGCTTTTTTTTGTTTACGGTCGGCGCACTCCTCGCACCACTCCGTCCAGGGCGACAGAGGGGCGTAAACACGCACACCCGTAACCCACCCGTGACACGTCGCCTTTAATAAACATATACATATAGCTCGTTGGACTCATCATGGTGAAGTCTAGAAAGATAAGCGAAAACTTCAAGCCCGCACATAAAGAACTTTAAAAGATATAAACAATTAAATATAACAATAAAGAGGCACTACGTTTTTGGAAATAACTCAAAAACTATTGGAGCTAGAATAATTTGTGATCTCTTTTTTTTTTTGGAATATTTAACTGTTTATAACTTTGGATGGTTTATGTGTGGATTTAAAATGATTGCAAATTGTTTAGACGTCACGACAAGTGCAATAAGCTATCGTACGTATTTTAATTCGAAGTATCAAGAATTAACAACTTCTTTTACTAGTTGAACGGTGCGACTCGCCGACTCTCTTTGTTTGAACTTGACACGCTATCGTGTGTCTACATAAATTTCACGAATATATGAATTGAACACCGCCAAATTTTATAAAGAAACGAAGCAACGAATTAATAATTTGAATGGCCAAAAATGCTACGTGTATCCTCATGACAACCGACGGTCTGAATTATTGGAGAAATGAAATTCTCCAACATCGCCGCTTTTAATTACATAATATTTTACTTCTAACAAGGAAGAAAGTGTGGTAAAAAAAATATCAACAACCCCCCTGCAATTATGTTAACTTTTTTTTTTAAATTTTGAATAACTTCAGAGTCGAACTAAAATAGTAAAAAAAAAGTATTACGTTCTCTTCAACAGGAATTATCAATTAATTGCTATTTAACAACTATACTGGCAGGCGTGAAGGACTTAATACTCGAATATCGTCATACACGATTACATCATTATGGAAAAAAGCTGATACTCTTACACTGCTGGACCGATATTAACCAAACATAGCTAAGAACCACCACAAGGAATCTGGCTTTCAAATGAAAAAAAAAGCCACGTCGCTCCTTCCATTTGAGAGCTACGATTCTACGGACAGGTAGAGAGACAGCATACATACACACACAGACAGACATACATCAATGTAAACTTACAACACCCCTATATTTGCGTCGGGGGTTAATAAAATGGAACACGGTTGAAACGCAGATACAGACATAACTGTGCACAGTATGAATAAATGAATAAACAAACCGTTAAGAGGGTCAAGTTCAACATGTCAATATCAACCCCTCGAGTTGGAATGGAGCCAAGTTTGCATGTTACAAGGGGAAGGTTTGTTTTGCTAACTTTGAACCTGAATTTGAATGAATTCTAAAACTATATAAGCACCGCGGATAATCTACCGAATATTGAGGAATAAAAATTGATCGATCACGGTTTTCAGAACTTAGTTGTCGTCGAAGTAATTATAATGATAGCTCATACAGACAAAGTCAACGATAGTACACAGCATTAGATATTCATGAAATCATCTATCAGTTTTAAAAGCTTTTATCGATTTAAATTGTAATTTTTTCATGAGAAATTACCTATTGATTGGCTTTGAAACTATATCCATCATCGTCTTTCATTAAAATATAATTTATCTTACGACCTAGCCCTGGTTTGATAGAATATATATCGTCATTCATTATTTTGGCTCATATACGTCCCACTGTTGGGCTTGATCCTCCTCCACAATAGGAGGGAAATTGATCTTACTATACCATGCTGGTCAGACACGTTGGTATAGGGTTTTGTTTCGAGTTTTCTTGCATAGATGTTATACGCCTATTATATTCCTTAGTCGTCTTTTATGACATCCACGGGCGAGATAGGGAGCGGTGAATTGTATTCTAAATCCGTCATCACATGGAAGACTTATCCATACTTTATGATAATATGTCCAAATACCGATTTATCAAATCGCTATAATTATAAGTTTGCCGAAGTTTCGAAAACTTTACAGTGTTCAATGTTCATGGTCACGGGAGGTGTGGAATGGTGTGTGTAAAAACGTGTTAAGTATTTATTAGGCATATATATATATATATATATATATATATATATATATATATAGGGTATGTAGATAAGGCGAGATTTACGTCCACACACGTTACACACCACAGTATTATATCTGAATCAATATTTTAATGCAAAAACTCCCATTGTAGAGAAAGCTCGAGCTTAGCAGTGGGACGTATATGAGCCGTAAGAATCTCTATAATTCCCTACAATATATTTAATCGAAATTTGCTCTCCAGAAAATCTTCAAATTGAAGTGACTCAATCTGTTGCTAAGCGATTTTATATAGTAACATTAACTCTCTTAACTTTATGGGCACATAAGAATAGTGCCTATTTTCTTTTTTATATTAGTGACATGAGCATATACTGATACTTAGCCGCAACTTGCACATACTATAAAACATATACGATCATCTCAGCCCATATAAGTCCCACTGTTGGGCTCGAGCTTCCACAACGAGAGGGAAATTCACCTACTACACCGCGCTTCATATATGTTGGTACAGTTTCATTTCCAATTTTTCCTTCTCTTGCGATTAAGAGATATACTATGAAAGAAAGAAAGAAAATTCATTTATTTTGCTCTCAGCCATTTCATAAATAACAAAAAACAATTTAGCATAATATATGCTGAGAGACAAAACAGGATCTTAGCTCAGCTAGTGTTACTTCGTTGTGTAGAAGCAACGCTGATATTCTGCTAAGACCTAGAGTGGAATCACGGACAGTCACAATCAAATACTTTTAATTACTTAAATCTAGATAACTGCGTGCATATTATTACAAGAATGCGTGGAAACGTACGTATTTAATTACCCTGTACATAAGTCTATATAACATAAGACTGTGTACAGACATACATACATATATATACATTTATATATATATATATATATATATATATATAAAAGTATAACGGTGTTATTACAAATAAAATCCTTATCTCTAAAATAAATTTTGAATCTGAATTTGAGCGTTAAGCAAATGCTGTTTAAATTTTTTCCTGAAAACCGCTGATAATTTTAGGGCTCGCAAGGGTGGGGGCAAATCATTCCAACAGTGGGTAGCAGAGAATTTGAAACTACCGCGAAAGGCAGCAGTGCGATGTCTGGGGATATTTAAAAGATATAAAGATGCTCGAGTTTTATATTTATTAAAATCGGTAGACCAAGAAAGTTTCTCATAAAGATAATTATGTTAGTCTTTGGGATAAAATAACGTCAAATAATAAGTTCGCTAGATGAAGCTTTCACCGGGATGTCATTTTCAACATCTGTCCTGTATTTAAAAATGGCATGACGTGGGAACGCGGTGGAATTACAAAACAGAATCGAGCACAAGCGTTTTGTACCCGTTGAATGAGCCTGTCAGTTCTACTTAGGAGACAAGGTCCATAAACAACGTCCCCATAGTTAAGCTTGGACAACACAAGAGATTCACACAGTAAGATACGTAATTCTAAATTAATGTATGGTCGAATTCGGTATAGAAGCTTGAGACGTTAGAAACAATTGCGTACGGCTTCAGTTATGTGAGTTTCAAATCGTAATAAACCGTCAACAATTATTCCAAGATTACGAATTTCAGGTACCTGATTGATTGATTGTTCATTGATTTCGATGCGTTATTATGCGTACATCTATGTTGTATGCATATCATATCCCTTAGTCATATTTACGAAACCCAGTGGCAATTAGGGGGTGGTGTAGTATATTATTACCCTTACTACTACAATTACTACTTACAATTTTTGTGTATTATTTTTTGTAGCATACTGGGTTAATCATAAAAATAAATTAACTCGTTAAATTTAAAATGTTAAGACGTTGGTTACAATATAGATAAAATTTATATTTTCGTTCTTCACTCTTAAATACGTTAATTGATTAAATCTCAATGAATATAATAAATAGTTGCATTGATTAAATCTCAATGAAACATTACAATTATTTTAGTTTCAAATTGTCCTTAATTTTACACCACAAAAATATATTCTATTCAAAAAGATAAAAATTTATGTTCGCGAAATATAAAAAAACATAACCTGCGAGCCACACTTAGAATAGAGATTAGTAGACTACAAAAAAAAATTATAAACCGCGTAGGCACCGAAGTGTTTTGATATATTTCGTCGGACTAATATACTCCCAGCGCAGTTATTCTAAAAACTTTATGATAATATAACTTGAAGTATCCCATAAGTTTTCACATATTTTCCTATCAGGAAAGATGTCATATGGAAGAATATCAATTAGTTACACATAAAAGATTATTTTAAATTACATATGACAACGAAGTAAGAATAAAATTCATCGCCGCCTTTCTTACCCGTGGATATCATAAAAAGCGGTTAATGGATTATAATAGGCATCTATGCAAGAGAAGTAAAACACGAAATAAAACCACCGTAGCCAACCGTCTGACCAACGTAGTACGTCATTTCACTCCTGTTGTTGAGGAGGCTCGAGCCCAGAAATGGAAAGTTGTTGATGAAATTATTTTATTACTAATTTATTATTAACTATTCGCTTTTTTTTTTGTGTGACTTAGTTGTTAGCCTCAGATGGCTGTGACAACTTTACCCGGACTGGTGGGTGAGCGCTGAGGTCTCTCAACCCGCTTAAAGTTAAGCGACCCATCCCGAGGGCACCCCCTGTGGGGTACGGACCTCGGCTCGGGCGGTCGCTGGCAAAGTGGGCACTCCCACGTTTAAGATTTTAACGCAACACGTCTTCCTTCCCCGTCGGCGGGGGCGGTAACGTGGATATTTACTACTATTTGTCAAGGCCGCGCGGGCTGTGTATGCCTCAGTCTGGGCGAGCGTTATAGTGTCGTCGGGTTCGTCGAGTATTAGTCGCGGTTGTTTAATCGCGGACATTTTAGAGGGGATGTAAGAAGCCGCCCTTACCACTAATGGGTTCGGGTGTGTCGCGGCAGAGTCGAAGTAGCGGCGGGAGCACTGTTTCATGAATTGCCTGATGGTCGGCAAGCCAAGATCTATGTGAAGATCCACATTGCGCATGTACCACGGTGCTCCCGTCGCTCGGCGCATGAACCTATTCTGTAATGCCTGTAGCCGATGTAGCCTGCGTGGCTTCGCTTGTGTAAACACTACTCTTGCATACGTCATGATAGGACGTATACAAGCGGTGTATAATCTAACTTTATTACGGAGAGATATCTTAGACTTTGCGTGTACTAAGCTGTGTAACCATCCTAGCGCTAGGGCTGCACGCGCGCGGACTCGCCCTATGTGAGGACCGAAAGGTCAGTCGTCTGTCCAAGGTCACACCCAGATATTTGACCTCCCTTGTCCAGGGGATGGGTTGGTCGAACATCTTTATCTGTGGATATTCAGCCATTGGGTAGCGGCGGTCTATCCCCTTATGAAATATGATCGCCTGGCTTTTGGTGGGGTTTATACCGATTCTCCATTTCCTAGTCCATTTGGCTAGGGCGGTAGCCGCAGTTTGGAGAACGGTTGTCGCTGTTGAGGGAGATTGACCTGCATAGAAGATGGCAGTGTCGTCAGCGAATAATGCTGTTTGTATTCTACTATGTTGGGGTATGTCGCTGGTGAACAGCGAGAAGAGAATTGGAGAGAGCACCGATCCCTGGGGGACGCCGGCTTCTAGTTTGTGCGGTGCTGATAGAGTACCTTCCACTTTGTAGCGAAAGCTACGCTCGAGTAGGAAGTCTCTAACTATCATAACTAAATAGTGGGGGATTTTGAGCTTTAACTATTCGCTTTGATTGTCGTTTAGATTTATAGATGAAAGATCGACAAAGCAAGTATGACCCGATTACAATGGGAAGACCTCATACACCTTTGAATCATTAAATATGTTCGGTACAAAGGCTATAAAAAAGCTACTCATAAACTAGACCAAGCGAAAGTAGTATGAAAGCATTGTGGAAATTCATATTCATAAATTATCGCTTTGGAACATGGCCGCGAGTTTATGTATGGAAGTGTATGTATGAGTCGTTTTGCGTTGCACCATGAGGTAAATTCGTTACAAGATACTGCACATGCGTACTGCATAATTTTGTGATGCGCTTCGAATCGATAAAGCCTAGAACTGCCCCTGATGTCCCGACCTAGATTTATATAACAGAACAGGTTGGCTCTTAATTTATGAATATATTTCATAGCGAATATGATTTAGGTGATGTTCGAGTTAAGAGTCTTATTTTAAGCTTTTGCGATACGTATTGATAAAACTGGTTGCTATTAATGTAAGAATGGTTTCAATTAGCTCGATACCAACTATTTACAAAATTATAAGTGGTTTTAGGAGATTGGTTCTAGATTTTTTATTTTCATTTTTGCATTGTATGAGAGAAGACCAGTAGAAATGGTAAAGAAGCAGCAATTATATTATTTAATATCAACTTTTTATTGTACATTGTTACTAGAATCAAGTGAAAAACAGGACAATTTATGTTAAGCTCCAGAAAAATGCCTCCTGTTATCTCTTCTTTTGTATTTTTTTGGAACATTCTCTTTTCAAAGACCAGCAGTAGTCTGCCATTATGTGACGGATCCATTTACCCTGATATCGTTCTTCTATCACTTTTAGATCTTTGTGGAAACACTAAAATCACAGTATTTCTCGCTATAATTTCTTAGATGTTCATAAAGTGTATCCAGATAACTCTATGGAGGAAATATAGTGTTACGCTTGTAGGCACCCCAAAAATTTTCTTCTGTTACTAATAAGCAGCAGCTTTCTGATATCATATGCATAATTTAACGGTCAAGGTGCTTTATAATTAATTGCAGTTTATTACTAAATAATAACTAATGTATTATTTAGTAATACAATAACTAATGTATTATTTAATAATATAATAATAACTAATGTATTATTTAGTAATATAATAATAACTGATGTTGTCCGTGTGGTGACGGAGTAAGAATACAATTCACCACTCAGTATCTTGCCCGTGGATGTCGTAAAAGACGTCTATGCGATATAATATGTACATAACATCTGTGCAACAGAAGGCAAACTCGAAATAAAACCCTATAACAACATGTCTGACCAGCGTAGTATAGTAAGTCAAATTCCCTCTCATTGTGGAGGAGGCCCGCGCCCAACAGTGGGACGTATGTGGGCTGGGATGATGATGAATAACTGATGTTGCTAGCCTTAACGGTAGCCATCAACATCAGTTAGCCAAAGTTTCGCCTTTTTCATGGCCAGCATAGGAAATGTTTTACAGATACATCTAAAGTATTTTCCTTCCTTGTTCAATGCTTTTACAAATTATTTTAACATATCTAATTTGATATATAGTGGCAGCAATGTGATCTTTTCTATAATTAACAATTGCTCACATAAAACGGTAATTTTATCATGATCCTCAAGAAGGTCATACTTGTTTCCAGTGAACTTACAAATAAAGCAAGGGTATTTTGTGTATCCAATTTACTGACCAAATAAAAAGTTCAGTAATCGCGTTATTTTATCATTAGTGTCACACGATACGTCGACGCGCCATATCAGAGCGCAGAAACCGAATTTTAACCATATAACTAAGGAATAAAGTGTCATCAACATTATTCCTGCTAATGTGTATAAATGGTTCGAGCCTGCTCTACAATAGTTTTGTTTCCAGTTTTCCTTGTCTTGCTTGCTACGTTTTAATAGTCTTTCACCATAACAACAGGTTTATATATAAGGGTGATAAATTATATTCTAACTCCGTCACCATATGGAAATTTTAAATTAAGTTATATCAATCAAGTTAGTGTGTAAATTATTAAAAATATAACAGGTGGGCTGAAAAGTTCGTAGGCTGACACATAGATGGTGCTACTAGTATCAGATCCAACCATTTTTAGTTAGCCCTAACCTCCAAAAGACGCGGGTATAAATTTGACAGCTGTTGCACAATTAGTATCTAAGCTATAGCATTTATAGTGAAAGAGCTTTTGTTACCTTGAAAAATGGATAAAAAGGATTTTCTTGTGTTAATAAAGCATTGTTTTTTGGCGAAAAAAAAATACTGGTGAAATCAATGCTTGGCTTGATAAACATTATTCGGACTCTCTCAGAAGTGGTTTGCGAAATTTAAACGAGGCGAAATGAGTACCGAGGACGATGCACACAGTGGACGCCTCAATGAGGCTGTTACCGACGAAACCTTGATGGTTTCGCTTGGATATGCTATGCTATGATATGCTAAAGACATCAAAGGAACGTGTTGGTCATATCGTGCATGAATATTTGGATATGCGAAAGCTCAGTTTAAAGTGGGTGCCGCGCGAGCTCACAAAAAATAAACAACCAACAACAACAACGAATCGATGATTCTAAGGAGTGTTTGAAGCTGTTAAATTAAATGTTAAATCCGAATTTTTGCGTCGATATGTGATGATGGATGAAACATGGCTCCATCATTACACACCGGAGTCCAATCGACAGTCAGCCGAGTGGACTGCACGTGATGAACCGACTCCAAGGTGTGATAAGACGCAAAAGTCGGCTGGCAAGGTTCTGGCATCAGCATTCTGAGACACTCATGGTATAATACTTATTGACTATATTAAAAAGAGAAAACCATAAACAGCAACTATTACATAGCGTTATTAGAGCGTTTGAAAGACGAAATCACGAAAAAGCAGCCTCATTTGAAAAAGAAGAAACTGCTGTTTCATCAAGACAATGCACCGTGTCACAATTCAATGAAATCGATGACGAAATTGAAAGAATTAGGCTTCAAATTGCTTTCGCATCCACCTTATTCTCCAGATCTGGCCCCCAGCGACCTTTTTCTGTTCTCAGACTTCAAGAGTATGTTCGCTGGATGGAAATTTTGCTCGGATGAAGAGGTAATCGCTGAAACTAAAGCCTATTTTGAGACTAAAGACAAATCGTTATATAAAAATGGTATCAAAAAGTTGTATGACCGCCTATAATCGTTGTAGCGATACAAGGGCGACCTTGAAGGGAAACATATGGAATAATAAAATCAAATTCTATAAAAAAAGATTTTCTTTCTAGGCTAGCCTACGAACTTTTCAGCCCACCTAATAGAGTTCACAAAAACCAGAGCCGATTCAAATCTTTCATTAATATGTTTTGAAACTGGAAACTTAAAAGCATATAAATCTGGAGAGATATTATCCACGGCAACAAAAAAAAACTTTTTTTGGAGATCATTGTAATGAACTAGAAATTAGAGATACTCTACTGTTAAATTTAATCAGCAGTATGTTTAGTAGGAGTCGTTTTGTGATGAGCTGTAAATATATATGTATAATGTCATTCATACTTTTATGTAAATTTTGCTCATCACAATAAATAATTTCATTTAAAATTTATATTCTAACTATTGAGCAAAAATTTAGTTCCATATTTGCATTATATGCGAATAAATTAAATTTGTAATCATGTTTGTCAATGTGTACAATATGCGCTCATCATTATCCGAGTCCTGAAAGTGTACCAGATAGGACATGCATCAGCTTCCAAGTGAGTAGAATAAATATGATTTATATTGAGAGACTGCGTTTTTATTCATAACATATAAAATAAAATTCCTACGTCCACATCATAGTTGAAACAATATAATTAAAAAATAAACAATCCTTATGAATAAATAATATGAAATACAGGTAAATTAATTTTAAATAAAAAAGATCCGCTAATTAATCTACTATACTTCGTCACTACGTGAGTAGTTATAGGGTTCTATTTTCAGTAATAGTTTTTTTAAAGCTATATTTTCTGCTTACATTTATTAATTATATTTTACGTAAACCACTGTCACGGAAAGGATGATGAATTGTATTTCTATTCTGTCAGTACATCCTTACTAATATTATAAATGCGAAAGTAAGTTTGTTTATTTGTTTGTCTGTTTGTTTGTTACGCTTTTACGCTTCAACCACCGAACCGATTTCAAAAATTCTTTCACCAATGTAAAGCTATAAAATCAGGGAGTAACATAGGCTATGTTTTGTCCCGGTATTCCCTCGGGAACGGGAACTGCTGAAAGCAAAGCGAAGACCGGTTGCAAGTAGATAATATACTGCACATCAATACCAGATTTAAAAATAAATTAAGCAGCCCCTCTCAATCAATTCCTAATTGAAAAATAACCAGAGTAACTCCTACGGATGCCATACTATTTTCAACTGCAAAAGTGGAGTTATGGATAGTCAGTAGGTGGTAAATTTATTGATTAAAACGCCCAGTCGAAATTTTAATAGAAATCATGTTTCAATATACTAATTTTACTGGAAAAATCTTATAATATTAGAAGTTATAATGTGCATAATACTGAAAACGTGGATACAAGCGTATGGTGTGTTAAGAATACAATGTGATCTTTTCTTATAGTGACAGTAAATCTATACCAATAAATAAAATTGGAGTGTCTGTTTGTAATGCCAAAATAATAGTCCCTTTTCATGCTCACACGGTTATTTGCACTATACATATGCCTAAAAATAACTTTATATTTTTTTTATCTGTCTGCCTGTCTGTCTGTTTGTTCCGGGTAATCTTCAAAACGGATGGACCGATTTAAAAAATTCTTTCACCAATGGAAAGCTATAATATCAGCGCGTAAACTAGGCTATATTTTATCCTGGTATTCCCACGGGAACGGGAACTACGCGGGTAAAACGACTAAAACCGAAGCGAAGCGAGGGCGGGTTGCTAGTATTTAATACAATTCACCAGGCCCTATTGTGAACGTGGATATCGTAAGACTACTAATTGATATAATAAGCATATAAGTGCAAAAGCAGGCAAACTCTAAATAAAACCCTATATCACCCTATATCTATGCGCAAACTATTCGTTCTTTTTTTTGGGTTGGGTTGCGGTCGGCGCGCTCCTCACACCACTCCGACCGGGGCGACAGAGGGGCGTAAGCACGCACACCCGCAACCCACCCCACGATGCACGTCGCCTTCGTCGTTGGGCCGACCACCGGAACAGGGTGACTTGACGTCAGTGGTCGGCCCAAACTATTCGTCCTTGGACGAACATAGACATGTGCCACTTTAGGCTATTTTAGTTATCTATCCCTTCCGTATTGTAAAGGAGTGAGAATACAATTCGGCACCCCCTCTTTTGCCCGTGGACGTCGTAGAAGACAACTAAGGGATATTGATATGTAGATAACACCTATGCAAGAAAAGGAAAACTCGAAATACAACCCTAACTCAACTGTCCTGAAGAATGTGGTGTTGTAGGCCAACATCTCTCTTTTTGTGGAGGAGGCTCAAGCCGCAGCCCTTCCGTCGGACCGCACTGGATCGTTCAGTAGTGTGACGAGATCTGTACGGGCTGCTGCTTCGTACAACCTTTTGATATGATAAGAATAAAACGATAAGTTGTTACATTTACCATATATTCGCCATAATAAACTAATGATCTAATGCTAATATGATTGCTATGAGTCGATAGTACGAACTGTTTGTAAATAAATGTAAATTAATATAGTGCAGTATTGATGACGGCGCAAATATACAATGTTCGGTTGCACCGTACAAGACTATAACGAACAAAAACAGGCAGCTATCGCAAAATCATATTTCGCATTATCGCCATGCTAGAGCAGCAAGTAGGTATACATCTGTATACACAAGAGCGTGGTTAGAAATTACAGAGTAAATTTGATATTTTTCATTATTTCATCATTTTTCTTTTATTAATATATAATACCTGGTTGACTGAGCTCTGCTCAGTATTATTATTCTTTTCGTAAATTGTATTTTTGACGAACTTATTTAGATATACATATATTAATAAAAAATAAATATTTTTTAAATAATGGAAAATATCAAAAACTACAAAAAAAATATCAAAAAATACAAGAATTGCTCGTTTAGAGATATAAGATCTAATACCTACTATACCATGATGGTCAGACGTGTTGGTGTAGGACACCCACGGGCATGAGGGGGGGTTAGGTGTGAATTGTATATGTACTCTGTCACCACACGAGAAATGCGATTCTATTATATGCATTAAATTAAATAATTACTGTAATTCAGAATTTATCATCATTTTTACAACGAATACAAGATGGCGTAATTTTATTCAAATTACATAAGTATCTTAATAATGATTGAAATAATGTGTCTGTAAACAATGATGACTTAAGGCACGGGAGCGTAGTCCCTAAATGTGAGCACTATAATCAAGCTCAAAGTCGCTCAGCATGCTATGGAGCGGGCTGTGCTTGGGATTCCTCGGTGCAACCGATATAGCACGAAGAATTAGCACACTGAAATGATTAGGCGACATCGCTCAACAAACCAACGGAAAAGAAAGGTTCTCAACTGACGACGATGTATCGGATGACGTAGTGTAGGAAGCCACCCCACACTAGGTGGAGCAATGGCCTGGCCAAAGGGGCTGGACATCATTGGAAGCAGATGGCATATGACCGCAATTTGCAGCGAAACATGAGAGAGGCCTATGTCAAAATATCACACGATTAAAACTTATAATTCGCCGGCAATTTAAATTGTTAGGATTTTGTAGATAATAAAAATGGCAGCTCGCTAGTACATACATAACACGTAACATTTTTTACGCCAACATACATAAAACAAGTCTATCATATAAATAGGATTTGTTCTTGTGTGCGGAAATTTGAAAGCTAACATAAGTACTGCTTCTATCCATACTGGCTGTGACTAAAGACCTGAGAGTTGAACCGAAAAGCGTGTACATAGATATGCCATAAACGTTGCTATTAAAAAATACGCTCTAACATATGAATATTCGAAATATCTATGTCCACACCAAAAGGTGTAATTATAAAAAAGCCAAAATGTTAATTATAACAGATAGCGCGAATTTCAGTATCCATAAAGTTACGAATATACATGCGAAAATATTTTCATTTTGAAATAAACTTAGCACGATATTATTGAATCATTTTGAATAAGGTAAGCACAGCTTATTTACATGTATGACGCTTCCACAGGCTTTTGCCGTCTACACGTAGACCTCTCTCATACTTCGCCACAAAGTGTGGTATTGTGCCGCCCGCATCCAACGGCTACCAGCAACTTTCGTTCGTTCAACCACCACGCCGTCGTTCACCGTATTAATTATTTGCGCAACGTCGATTACACCCGTTCTTTTGCGAATTTCTGTAGTCCATACAAAAATTTATAAATGTCGGTTATAGACTTTGTAACTATCTAATCGATGTGACAAAAATCAGTTACCAGAAATGCATATAATAACTGCCTATTTTTTATTGGACGACCCATCATCACCATCATTTCAGCCTATCACCATCCACTGTTGAATATAGGCCTCCCTCATGTTATGTTACAAAGTGCGGTCCTGTGCCGCCTTCATCCAACGACGCCCAGCAACTTTCACCAGGTCGTCGGTCCACCTAGTAAGGGGGCGTCCTACACTGCGTCGTCCGATACGTGGACGCCACTCGAGAACCTTTCTTCCCCAGCGGTTGTCGGTTCGTCGAGCGATGTGGCCTGCCCATTGATACTTTAGCGTGCTAATTCCTCGTGCTATGTCGGTTACACCCGTTCTCCAGGAGATTACCGTAATTCGGATTCTATCTCGCAGAGAAATCCCGAGCATAGCCCGCTCCATAGCACGTTGAGCGACTTTGAGCCTTGTTATGAGGCCTACATTTAGGGACCACGTTTCCGTGCCGTAATCATCACGATGATTGGACTACCCTAACCATTATCCGGCAATGCGGCCACCGGAGCGAAGAAATGTCAACATGGGTGCCCAAAAAGACCCATCTTTCCTCTTTCCATCTACTGAGCGGTGCACCCGAACCGATTCCCTGATCCATCGCATTCTAACCATTTATTTCTATAGAGATATAGAAATCTTGTAACGACCACTTCCACAATAAAGATTAATTCGACATCAGGAATATAAAGAGACCAAGTAATATCATCACCCGCAGCCCACAGACGTCCGATTGTTGGGCTCGGGCCTCCTTCATAATGGGAGGGAAATAGACCTACTATACCATGCTGGTCAATCATGTTGATATAGGGTTTCATTTCGAGTTTTCCTTCTCTTGCACATGTTACGTACATATTATAACACTCAATCGTCTTTTACTACATCCACGGGAATGATAGGGTGTGGTGAATTGTATTCTTACTCCATCACCACCACTAAAATAGTGAATGTTGAAATAAATCTCGCATTATCACTCTAGGTAGGCAAATAGTACTATCAACCAAATTATAGTATTGATATTGCCTAAAGAGACCGCAGCGAATTAACGAAAGCAAATATTTTGCTGGGTCAGCTAGTATTGTAAATTTGTAATAAATTAAGACCCATACATTAACCTACGCAATACTTTAATCAAAAATGGTTATATTTGTTACATGGTGGTGACTACGAGTACTACTAAAAACCTTACGTTGTTCGTAAGTGTCGTATAAAACAGCTAAGAGATTAACATTGACTTGGACTAACAATATCTGATGTCGTCAGGTCAATAATTGCATTCCCAAGGAGGATTAACGTTAGGTAGGTGGCCGCTTTTATCAAATCAAATCATTTATTCTGCATAAGTCCCTTAAGGCCACTTACATGTTGTCAAATTTATATATCATTAAAAACAATCTAACAATCTACCACCGGATAGGAATGCGTCTACACGCTGAGAAGATCCCGCAAGAAATTAGCGGGCTGTCATTTTTAATTTAAATTTTTTAAATATATATTATTGTATACTTCCCTTCGAAATTGTATATGTATAGATTTTCAAAATTTAGTACAAAGAAAAAACAAAGAATGAAAATCAACAACATACGGTATTAGCTCCCGTGTGATGTCTTTCGAAATTGTATATGTATAAATTTTTAAAATTTAATACAAAGAAAAATCAAAGGAAGAAAATATGGTTGGACTAGATTCCACAAGCAGCACCCGATTACGAGTTAACTACTAGAGCAGCCATTTTAAAAACTATGTTTTGCCAAAACTTGTACAATACGTACAATGGAAATATACTTTTTCATTTAGAAAATAAAATATTCCCAGCACTTCTAGGCTCTTGGTTGTAATAGTTATGAAGTAAATTTGATCATGTAGGTACAAGTGTATCCGTAACGGTTATAAAAAAAAGTGAGCCGTCGCTCAGGACGCCTGGCAGATGTGAAACTTCGAAATTATTTTGTACAAGTATATATTAGGCTTGTTGAAAAATATCGATATATGGATAATTTTGTTAGAAATATCGATATTTTTAACCGATATATATTGAGCTGATATATCGATATTAAATATCCAATATCGAAATCGAATCAAAAACGGCTATAAACGAGTTTCGACAAAACGAATGGGACGCCACCTTAAGCGAACTGGAGCCTTCGCACCAGGCTTACTGGCGGCTAGCCCGTTCTTTCAAAAAGGATACGGTGTCCACCATGCCACCCTTAAACCGCCCCAATCAACCGCTGGCGTTCGATGACGATGAAAAGTCTGAATGTCTGGCGGCCGACCTTGAGCAGCAATGTACGTCGAGTACACAACACACAGACGCGCGACACACCGACACCGTTAACAGCGAAGTGGAACGATGTACATCGCGTACGCGTACCGCAGACGCTGAGCCACAAGAGCCTATACCAACAGCGACAGTGGAGGAGGTTCAGTCGATTGTTAGAGGTCTCCACCCTAGGAAATCCCCCGGTTCGGACGGTATTTCTAACAGAGTTATTAAACTCTTCCCTCATTCATTATTATTAATATTAACCGCAATTATTAACGCCGTATTATTAATTAATTACATATTTCCTAAACAATGGAAAAAAGCCGTGGTAATAGGTATACCTAAATCCGGCAAGCGACGTACCGAACCGTCATCATATCGCCCGATTAGTTTATTAAATAGTTTAGGTAAAATTTATGAGCGCGTACTACTTAGTAGGCTAAGAAAGTGCGCTGAGGATAACAACCTCATCCCGCCGATTCAGTTCGGCTTTCGCACGCAACACTCTTGGGTTCAGCAAGTAGGTACATCGAATAGTCGAGTATACAAGTTATAAACTGCAACGCGGTTTATATACGGGTATGCTTCTATTTGATGTAGAAAAAGCGTTTGACAAAGTCTGGCATAACGGCCTTATTTTCAAGTTAATAAAGCTTAAAATCCCCCACTACTTAGTTATGATAGTTAGGGACTTCCTACTCGAGCGTAGCTTTCGCTACAGAGTGGAAGGTACTATATCAGCACCGCACAAACTAGAAGCCGGCGTCCCCCAGGGATCGGTGCTCTCTCAAATTCTCTTCTCGCTGTTCACCAGCGACATACCCCAACATAGTAAAATACAAACAGCATTATTCGCTGACGACACTGCCATCTTCTATGCAGATCTATCTCCCACAACAGTGATAACCGCTCTCCAAACCGCGGCTACCGCCCTAGCGAAATGGACTAGGAAATGGAGAATCGGTATAAACCCCACCAAAAGCCAGGCGATCATATTCCATAAGGGAATAGATCGCCGCTACCCAATGGCTGAATACCCACAGATAAAGATGTTCGACCAACCCATCCCCTGGACAAGGGAGGTCAAATATCTGGGTGTGACCTTGGACAGACGACTGACCTTCGGTCCTCACATAGAGCGAGTCCGCGCGCGCGCAGCCCTAGTGCTAGGATGGTTACACAGCTTAGTACACGCAAAGTCTAAGCTATCTCTCCGCAATAAAGTTAGATTATACACCGCTTGTATACGTCCTATCATGACGTATGCAAGTGTACTGTTCACACAAGCGAAGCCACGCAGGCTACATCGGCTACAAACATTACAGAATAGGTTCATGCGCCGAGCGACGGGAGCACCGTGGTACATGCGCAATGTGGATCTTCACATAGATCTTGGCTTGCCGACCATCAGGCAATTCATGAAACAGTGCTCCCGCCGCTACTTCGACTCTGCCGCGACACACCCTAACCCATTAGTGGCAAGGGCGGCTTCTTACATCCCCTCTAAAATGTCCGCGATTAAACAACCGCGACTAATACTCGACGAACCCAACGACATTATTACGCTCGCCCAGACTGAGGCATACACAGCCCGCGCGGCCTTGACAAATAGTAATAAATACCCACGTTACCGCCCCCGCCGACGGGGAAGGAAGACGTGTCGCGTTAAAATCATAAACGTGGGAGTGCCCACTTTGCCAGCGACCGCCCGAGCCGAGGTCCGTACCCCACAGGGGGTGCCCTCGGGATGGGTCGCTTAACTTTAAACGGGTTGAGAGCCCTCAGCGCTCACCCACCAGTCCGGGTAAAGTTGTCACAGCCATCTGAGGCTAACAACTAAGTCCAACAAAAAAAAAATTTTTTTCGTTAATTAAAAGGGTGCCGTGAAGCGTGGCGTTAACGCCACGCGATGATCGAGTTCACCCTCGCCTATAGATGTTTCACATCAAAAATATCAAGTCTCAGTATGTACGTAAGCTTTTTTTGGCGACAAGTTATGGTATAATCGTGCACTGCTCGGTCCATCCTATCCAACAGATGGCATAGCGTGCGACCCTATTACTTGACATATGGGCGGGCTACCGTTACTCAGTTTTGGACATTGGGACCCGTCCAGGTGGATTACCATTTCGGATTCTTTCACGAGTCGGCGCTTTTATGTCATCGGCCACTCTGTGGATGATGGACTAATCCGATCCGATCAGCCGCTACCACAGCCAGGGATGCATCAGGCGTAAGTACTCGCGCTAGCGGCGTCGGAGTGTTTCCTCGTAGAAGAGTTCCTACCGGAGCGCTCCATCATCTCCTTTCGCCAGACGACTGCCTCACAGAAGATAGCGATCGCATCCCAATTCCTGACACTGTCGACCAACGCTTTCACGACGGCCGACAGCGTCAGGTCGGCACCGATGGTTGCGACTAGTCTGTACAACGCCATTAAACGGATCACCCCGTGTACATCCGTTGATACTCAACGCTGGGTCCGCCCACATTTGGCAGCATGAGCTGTGTCAAGGCGGATGCATCGCCGCAGACCCGAGGAGTAAGTCGAAGAAAATGCTAATACCCAAATACTTCAAATGGGCCTGAATACTGATCGAGATGGAGCTGACCACAATCGAGGCGCCGACGTGGTGTTGGTGACCTGGCCCATGTAACTAAAGGTCGTCCGTCGTATTGAGGGCCACCCCAAGTCCAAGCGCGTCGATCTGCCTGATCACCTCGATGCCGAGAGTGGCCAAACGCATCGCCTCCTCTCTATAGTGACTTGCGCCGGGCTGGGACAACAGCATAGCAAATTAAGTCCAAGCTGGAAGGCAGATTCCCTCCCAACGCCCAGAGATGGTCCACAGAGCCGGCCCTAATACCTCTGAGGGCACCACAGGACATGGGCGTACAGGTATAAGACATAAGTAATATTTAATTTATAAATAACCAGCTTAAGTGCCTATGCCGTTCTCTGATCACAGTACTATAGTAAGTGTGAAGGAAGATAGAATCCAGCTATGAATATGTATAATTTAACAATAACGATGCATAAAGATTAGGATGATAAATCAATTTAAAAAAAATCTGGAGTCTCAGAAATCTCCAGAGTTAATGATCGTCAAAGTTCAAAAGTACTTTTTTGCTTTGGTCAAGGATAACACCGCGCCAAATCATCGTACAGAGCTTTTGTGGTGGTCAAATTAACCGGTATTGAATTCTTTACAGGAGTGTTATGGTCGAGTTTAAAAAAAAACAATTAAGTCCATAGACCGTTTTAAAGACGGCCAAAAATTTGGAAAAATCCTGTGCTTTTCTTATGACTACTCAAAAACTGCTGTCTATAAAAACTATTGAAGTTCATATTGAAAAACTAGACCCTTTTTTTTTTGGAGTGGGCTGCGGTCGGCGCGCTCCTCGCACCTCTCCGTCTGGGGCGACAGAGGGGCGTAAGCATGCAATTCCCGAAATCCACCCACGATGCTCGTCGCCTTCGTCGTTGGGCCGACCACCGGAGCAGGGTTACTTGTTATCAGTGGTCGGTCCGAAGGAATACCCCCTACGTGGGGTACCCTCCCATTGACCGAAACACAACATACATAAGAAATTTATATATACAGATTTTATAAGTTAATAAAAATGTATTAACAAAAAATTTATAAAAATCAATAATTATACGTATATGCTTTGATTGAAATTTATGTATATACAACGTTAATGTAGATTTTATGCATAACCACTAAACCGCAAACAGAGTTAGCTGAAGATGAGCTAATTTAATAATAACTTTATGCAATTATATATTTACTAGGGCGGCATGAGGCGTAGGTACTCGCGCCTACGCCGCCCTAGTCACCAGCGGCGGATCGCCTCATCGAGGCTGAGCTTCTCACGCAGGCGATCCGCCGCCTCCTTCCGCGAGATCACTGTCTCGCAGAAAGCTGCGACCGCGTCCCAATTCCCGACGCTGTCGACCATCGCCCTAGCAATAGCCGGCAGCGTCAGGTCGGCACCGATGACTGGGACGAGTTCACAGCCCTGCACTGCCCAAGCCACGCAGGCCTCGAGCGTATGGCGCGCCGTGTCCTCGTCGCAATCGCAGTGGTGGCAGGACGGTGTACTCTCCCTCCTTACGACCTTGTGCAGGTATTTGGCGAAACACCCATGCCCCGTCAAAAAAGTAGACATTTGGAGATACAATTTCCTTTTTTTTTTTAAATGTTGTACGATCATTTCCATCTGAGTTACAGGTTGTTGAAAATCACCCCAAAATTTGCAATTTTTTTCTATCTCTTAATTTTTGTGACATATATACAGAACATACGTGTAAATACAAAAAAAAAATTCAAAACTTACAGTTAATCTAATCTAACCGCATACACAAACAATTAAACTTACTAAATATAATATATCAAAATATATAACGATTGCGAATGTACTTTACATATTCAATCATTTGTAGCTACCATGATCTGGGCATGAAGCTAGCCGCGTAAAAATATTAGAATGTTAGAATCGCATAAATACTATAATTGATACGCTTGACGATGTGCAAATATCGTAAAAGTACGAAAAGTTACAGTAATTCGCATTTGATAAAATAGAAAGAAAATTATTTATATTCGTAAAAAATTAATAAAAACACAACTTTTGTTATACGTTAGTAATTAGTAATAAGTTAATGTTAAAAAAATACATACATATATAATTTTAACAAGCAAACCGGCCTATTGTTTCAGTTCGATAAAATGTAAGCATTATTAAACAATAAAGTCCATCATACACATACATATATCTCAATGAAAAGCTAACACATCATCACAACAGAGATATTAAATAATAAAACAAACAAACAACAGCAACAAACTAAACTACCATTGAAACGGTTCGAAATTTGCTATTGTAATAAGTATTAATAAGGAAACTAAATATATTTACACATATAAAGAGCTGTCAAAGTCGGATAGCTTAGAAAAGTATGCTATTAACTTTGTTTGTATGATGATATTTCCGTGTGGTGACGGAGTAAGAATACAATTCACCACTCCCTGTCTCGCCCGTGGATGTCGTATAAGACGACTATGGGATATAATATGCACATAACATCTGTGCAAGAGAAGGAAAACTCGTAATGAAACCCTATACCAACATGTCTGACCAGCATGGTATAGTAGGTCAAATTCTCTCCCATTGTGGAGGAGGCCCGAGCCCAACAGTGGGATGTATGTGGGCTGCCATGATGATATATGATGATAACTTCGTCACTAAAACATATTTATAAAATTTAAAAGAAATCCCTCCATGTGGTGATGGATTAAGAATACAATTTATCACTCTCTAGCCCGTGATTGTAATAAATGACTATTAGAGGATATCTGCATATAAAATCCTATACCCACCAGTCTCAAAAGACCGATATAGGAGATCAATTTTTCTCTTAATGTAGAGAAGAGCCAAGCAATGTTATGATTCGAAAAGAAAGAAGGTAAATAAAGATACTGTGAAAACTAAACAGAATGTTCCGTTTTGTTTTTAAACGGAGACATAGCCCCAAGACACTCTTTTTTTTTTTCATTTTATAAAAAGATAACACACTGCACTGAGGAAACAATCCTTGTGTTGCGGAGATTTCATAACCATAATTAACGGATACAAATTACATCCAGACTCGGAACAACAATTTTTCGATCTCACAAAGTGCTGTCCTGAGTGGGATTCGAACCCACGGTACTAGCACGGTAGGTCGGTGTCTTATCATCTACGCAGTCAAAGTCAAAATAGTACCATTGAATGTTGTCTACACGGACTACCGATTTTCAGGGTTGTGATGCGTTACAGTTAGCCATTGCTATTTGTATTACTTGTTACCCAGAACAATGCCTCTCATTTCCGTTGTGCTTTAATAGCCGGTAAGATTTACAGTGAAAGTTATGAAGAGTAAAGCTACCATGGATAACAATCACAATTACAAGAGAATGGAAACTCATTAATACCCTCTCACCAGTGTGGTATAGTAGGCCAATTTTTCTCCTATTATTTAGAAGGCTCCTGATCAGCAATCAGATATGAGATTTTAAATTATTTATTTGGTAATATGACAGCAAACATATTAAGTACGCGCGGCGCATTAAGCTATTCAAACAATTGCAATTAGCAATACTGAAATTTGTGGCTTTGTCGCAAACGCGAAATTTGGCTAAGTAGATATAATATTGCATAAGTTGAAATAATATTCAATAAACTATGTTAATGTGCAATCTTAATACTAATTTGATTAAATAACTTATCAATGAACAATTAATTACTTAGTAGGGAGGAGGCCTATGTCCATTACTGGATGTCTAACAGGCTAATGATAAGGATTAGACCAGATGTGAAGATATTTAAAGCTACTAACTTCTCATATCGAATGTCGTATGGTCATGGTAGCCAGGATTTACGACTTAACATAACCTTCAAAGTACTTAAAATATTTTCATAGAATGTATTAACAGTTTACAATGCTCTATGGTGTCTACGAATAACTGTTCTCTAAAATGTAATTAAAGCTACAAAATAATAATGTCATGTCTAGAGCAAGGCATCACCTGAACCGGATAAAACCGAACAGTTAGGTTTTTTAATCACGTGTCTGGCCAAAATAAACGGTGACCAGCTTATCCGACTTTTATTAGGCTCCTAGGGTGTCCAGCGTTTTTAACCAAACTGGTTGGTCTGTCCAACTATTAGGTTTGACGACCTGGCAACCCTAATTGTAGCCCACGAAGTCCTACTGTTGAGTTCGAGCCTACTCCACAATAGAAGGGAAATGAACCTATTGTACCGCGCTGTTTTTGTTAGTAACGTGTTTTATTTACGTTTAAATAAAACTTAATTATATTGATGATAACAATTACATAATCCGAGCAATTTTGCCATTGGCGACCGCTTCAGCTTCCCTGTGATTTTCGATCGTACGCTCGCATGTAGCTATGAAAGCCAATCCTATCATGTAACGTTCTCGAACATTGTGGACATGTAGGAACATTGTATATTAATAATTGAACACCGCAAGTGGTTGGGCTCTCAATTCATCTCGCTTGGTACCTAGTTCAGAACGTCGTTTCTATTGGAAATTGTGAAATTTAATTTTCATTAAAGTCCACCCTCCATTCCTGTCGTTGAGTCAGTGCCTTGCTGTTTGTATTGAGAGGTTTGAATAACGCACTTTTTAAGTAGCGTGTTAGAACGTCCTTGTACCAGAGTTGTCCGTCTTGCTTAGACTTGTCTTTCTCGAGTTTAGAAAAAAGGACGCGCTTTGTCATACATTAGTCTGTCATACGCAGGAAGTGTCCGGCTCCATCGAAGTTGTCGTTGCATAATACTCAATATCATCCACACTTGCTCTTCGGAGCACATCAATGTTCCGAGGACGATCTCACCATTGGATTCTTAGTAAGATACTACACTCCGGGGTGGAATCTAATACTACACTACCTCACACATCCGAGGTGTAATCCCTCCAGCATGCGTATATGATACCGATATATAGTCCAAGTCTCTGAATTCAACATGTTCAGTAGAGCAATAGCCATCTAAACCGACACTTTTTTTTGAAAGACAACTCCCTGCGTTAAGGCAACAATCCTTGTATTTCAGGGGACTTTTCCATATAATTAACGTACATAATACAGGCTAATAACAATTTGAGGATCGCACAGTCTTGTCCAGCATGGGATTCGAATCACAAAACTGGCACGGTAAGTCAGTGCCATAAGCATTAATTACGCTATCGATGCAGTCGGTGGCAAGTATTAAGACATGCGAACCGAAAACTGCTGCTTAGCCGACCGCAGCACAGTGTGGCAACACCAATCGTGTCCGTAGTCCACCATACACTCACAAGTAACTTTTTCTGAGTCAATTTTCATTTAGGGCAGGATTTGGCTGGGTCTCCAGGGTTCAGCCATTGCGAAGAGTGCTTCAGATTATTGTACAGTATCCACTTTTCATCACAAGTAATGGTTCGATTTAAAATCCCTTCATTATTGTGTCGGTTGAGCAAAGTAACACAGCAGTCGACGCGTGTTTGCAAGTTCGATTGACTCAATTCATCGTTCAAGATTTTTTACTTTCCCGATTTGCTTCAAGTAGATTAATACAGTTTTGTCTCTTACCCCGAAGCCTGCAGCTATCTCTGAAGTGCTTTGTGATGCATCCGCTTCCACAATAGCCTTTAATTCTTCATTTTCAACTTTGGCCTCCGGCCGCCCACGTGGTTGGTTCTGAAGGTTGAAATTTGCAAAACGAAAACGTTGAAACAAGAAACGAACAGTGCTTTCTTTCGCGACACCAGCGCCGTACACATCATTAATCCTTCGAGCTGTTTCTGCAGCACTTGTGCCATGGTAAAACTCGTACTCATAAATATACCGATATTTCATGTTTTCCATTGTGCGGTAATAAGCGACGCCAAAGAAAAAAATTATGAGGAAAAAACAAATGAATGACTGTTTTCAAAACTCAAATGTACCAGCTAAATGAATTTATAAATTTGAATTTGTAGTTCTTAACAAAAGAGGAGATATTTCAGATCAAAATGGTCAGTACGACAAAACGTTAATTTCAAATGCAAGGACCTAATATTTGAAAATTTTCCATACAGCAACTCACGACCGCTGTTTTCAAGCAGCTCATTATCCAATTATCTCAGCTAATATGTGTTTCACTCTTGGGCTCAAGCCAATAGGAGGGTAATTGACCTACTATACCACGTTGGTCAGATGGATTGGTATACGATTTTATTTCGAGTTTTCCTTCTCTTGCATAGATGTTATATGCATATTTAATCCCTTAGTCGTCTTATATGACACCTAACGTTTCTGTTCAACGTTTCACTACTTCACCCTTAGCTACTTTAATCCAAGGGATGACTTAAGTGGTACTTTTGGGAGAGAGCTAGTGCCTATCAATTTGGGAATCCCGCTGAAAAATTACCAGAACTGATTTGTACCTTCAAGTTATTTTATGCGACGAACTTTTTCGCGTCTCCATCTATCCTAGGTTTCCCGGATTCATCTGCGTAGGCCAAGATCACTTTGTTTAATAGCCATTAGACTTTGTAAGTTTGTCACTCAGTTTTATCGAAGATATGGATGTTGATCAATGACTTCTTTAAACACTATTACTATCATCAAACTAATCCTCATTATTACGGGTTTTTATACCGAGAGTGGCTGTGGCAACATCTAAATTATAAGTAGAGTCCCCTAATTGTTGGCGATGTTCCCAGTTTTCTTATTCCCAGATCAGAGAGCCATAACCAAAGGCTATTTTATTTTTACTCCTCACATGTCTTATTATTAAGCACGCCCATATTTAAACTCACTCGTTTGCTCCTACCGTATCTACAAGGTCGTCGGTCGGTCGTCGGCAGTCACTTTTGGCCTAAACTCCCACTCTAAGTCTACATTGCTACTTATCAGAGTATACTTGTTTGCCAAGTTAGACTTTATTTGTGATGCAGGAAGTAACCGTTTAGAGACTTAACCGCATAAATGTTCAAGATGCTACTGACCAACTAAAATGATTTTTTTTGCACCCGTGTCAGTTAGGAGCCGAGCAATGATTAATTATATTAAAAATAATAACATACAAATAAAAGCACAACAACATGATCAAAGGACACATGCCCATTCGCTTAGAAAATAAAAAAAAAGGTTCGTTAAGTAATCATACATATAATAAGCACATAGGTGGTAAGAATGGAATTTCGAACGTCTAAAGAATCCATAGCCCTACGATATTTCCATCGCAACTAGCTTACCAAAACACTCCGTATATTATTACATAGAGAGTCCCTTATGGAGAGGACTAGTGCCATCCCCACGATGCCATAAACGAGCATAATAGGATAGTGTAGCTGACCACACAATAAGAATACAATTTACCACTTCTATCATGCCCGTGAGTGATCCTAAAACGCTATAGCGATAGCATCCATGTGATAAAAGGAAAATTCAAAATAAAACCCTATGCCAACCCGTCTGCACCAGCGTCTATCAATTTCTGAGGGAGGTCGAGCCCAGCAGAGTGTCATGCATGAGCTGAAATGACGAAGTGCTTATGTCATTCTGGTAAAGATAGCGACCTATTATTGAGCCAAGTGTCGCAGGATCGATCTTTAACCATATCTTTTCTTTTTATTCGAGTCTGCTTGAAAGTTATATTCGTTACTTGTATATTTGCGAAGCACTACAAGGAGTGTTTTCTTGATGACAAGTGTCGTCTTTTTAATCAAAACAAAATCGTCACCACGTGGAAGAACTGATCGCAAAGGGATTTTTATAGCACGTATATGTAAAAATTTACGCTTCAAAATTCCACCTTAAAAGCACACAATTATTTCGCATATAATCACAATCAAAGCAACATCAAATTATCAACTACGCATAATCAACACAGAGCAATAGATACTATTATAAAATAAACTACAACGAACGCACCGACGAACCATATGGTAAGTGGTAACTGCCGCTTACATATACAAAAATATAAATAAACTAAATGTATATCTTTTTTTTACGGGATCTTTCAAGGGAAGATACCTTTCCTTCCGTACCCGTCCTTTGAAAGGCTTACATGGGGATAATGATCCAACACGCAGAGGCCTTTGGAGAAATGTAATCTAAAAATGGGATGAGACGTCTACCGATGACACTCCACGTTTGTATATAACACTCGTGAAATGCCCACGGTAGGTGTACAACTATTGTGTAATAATGATATCTAAAACCTGGTTATGGGGTTATGCGGTCTGATGGGACTCATGACTGGATATTACTTAAAACTATTGATTTTTAACCTGTCGTCTGCAAATGTATATCATTATTATTATACTTTTTTTTTTTTTTTTTTTTCAGTGGGCCGCGGTCGGCGCGCCTCCGCACCACTCCGTCCGGGGCGACAGAGGGGCTTAAGCACGCAACTCCCGCAACCCACCCGAACACCACGTCGCCTTCGTCGTTGGGCCGACCACTGGAGCAGGGTTACTTGTCATCAGTGGCCGGCCCGACGGAATACCCCCCACCCGGGGTACCCTCCCATCGACCGACGTCCCCCCTCGGGGAGGACATCGGTCTTTCCTCACGCGGTCAGCCTCGGCGGGTGACGGACTAATCCCCGGTCACGTCACCCCGGCAGATTATTAAAATATAACAATCAATATTTATAGCTCGGGATCAAAAAAATAAAATATATTTTATGGACTGAATTTCAATAAAATACCAAACACGTTTTCATCAATTCCGTTTTGTTTATGTAAAATTTGATGTAGATTGGACCAAGGGATCACGTTGTCCCTTACAAATTTTGTCCCTCTTTTTCACCCCTTAGGGGCAGAATTGTAACAAATCCTTTCTTATCATATGCCTACGTCATGCAAAGAATACAACTCTCCAAGTGTCAGGTCTCTACGATTAGCAGTTTAGTATGTGATTGATCCGTCTGTCAGACAATCAGATCTGAATTTATATGTATAGCTGTATAATAAGGTTATGTTACTAACATGTAATTATGATGAATGAATTTATTAACGTATAACGAAATTATTAATATTTCATCAATGATGAATAAATAATGAGCGTATAACGAAATGAAATGTATTTCACTAGTTTAGTGTTTCACTTATAAAAAAATAAACCCTACGCTCAGCGTCAGCCACTACGAATAAATTTTAGATCAAAGTTAACCTGAAATTACGTGAATATCAGAAGTAACACTATTTTTACGGATTTTACAGCGAAACGTTGTTCGAAACGTCGGGAAATAAATATGAACGCGATAAAAATTAGATTCATTTCAAACCTGAAATAAATGTCAACGTGGACAAACCTTAAAATTAACTTACAAAAAATAGCAGTTACAAATATTGACATATACACAGTGTCTCAGGTTATGGAACTACTGTTCCAGAATGTTGTGGTTGTAGTTTAACGGTCATAGATCGATAGATAATTAGAATGTATATTACACAAAAACAATACAACAACAGTTATAGTGATTTTAAAAATGTGTGTCTAAGAGTCTATACCTCAGATGTTATGAACAGTACATATAGGTATTGTAAATCGCGTCGACCGCCTTAACTTTAAACGGGTTGAGAGCCCTCAGCGCTCACCCACCAGTCCGGGTAAAGTTGTCACAGCCATCTGAGGCTAACAACTAAGTCACACCAAAAAAAAAAAATTAAAAAAAAGCGTCGACCGTAGTAGGTACAAAACGTTGGCGACTAACGGTCGATAAACTATCAGCTGATGTTAAAGCAGAGTTTGTCTTACTTATGCGAACGTAATCATTGATTTATTCAATTTCTAATGAACATTTGACAAAGTACAAATATGTTGTAGATTAAATATCACTGACTTTATACATTTCAATCAGATCTACACGAAAAAGCGTTGATAAAATTGATAAGTTTACATGTTTCACATTCAATCGATATTTACTTAAAATTTTTTTCATAGGTTCCTATCACATTGCCTAACTTCCGTTTGACCAGTCGATCCATAAACTGAGAAACCTGTATATAAATTCTTATTCAAATAATAATATAAATGTAACTAATTTGACTGATGTATAATGCCTATATCATCAGATGCACACATCTTTTAATAGATACTGTAGTTATTGTATAAAATTAAATTAGTTCATGCGAATGTGAAAGTATTTATTCTTAATAATCGGCAACAGTCACCTTAAAAAGCTTGAATATATTATTTTGATAATCTTAACAGACGGGGACTATTAAAGACATTTGGAACAAAGATATAAACCCTGAATACTGTGATCGCTGAAAATAGACACGGGACGGAATAAGCTTATTAAAAGATAACCTATGTAAAATATTTATGTACCACCGATTGGTTCCGTGCAGTTTCCTTGAGTGTTAAATAAAAGAGTAGCTAGGTATGAACTCAGCGACCTCTGTGTTTTAAAAGGCATATTTTATATGCACATGTGAGACTGAAATAATTACTATTTGTATATTAAAACACATTATTCTGATTCATCATTTAAAAAAAGTGTATAGAAGTTACTAATTAAACTTTCTTTTCAAGGTAATTCTTTATTTTACTCAAAAAAACAACGTCTTAAAATACACCAATAATCCTTGTATTGCGGGGGACTTGCGGAGGACTACAAACATATAATTAATGGACACAAATTGCATCCAGACTCAGAGCAATAATTTGTGAATCGCACAAAATGTTGTCCTGCGTGGGATTCGAAGACCAGGCGCAGTGCCAGACTGTAGGTTGTTATATTAACCACTAGGCCACCTATGCAGTCAACTATTTTTTGTTGTTTATGTAACTTAATAGTAATAAAATAGTAGTTAAAATATAAAGAAGATACTTTTTCATGGAAGTTGTAAGAGCCGGCTGAGGAATGATTTGAAAAATGGGCAGAAGATCTCTCCTGGGGAACTTATGAGGGAGATTATAGCATTACGGCACTCGTAAACAGGCACATGTCGAAGAGTAGACGCCAAGACTGATTTATAGATAGAAGAATAGAATTACTGTCACATCAGCTAGTCTTTTAGCACTGAACTAGGCAATTAAACAAATAATCTTTCAAATCAGTGAAATTAGATCCATTTATTGAAATTCAAATAAAATACTTACCAGTTAAGGCATCCGGATTGGATTCTGTACTCTCCAGTAAATGATAGTCGGAGTTTGTTTCTAAACCTTCTGCTATAGTTTGCCATGCTTCTTTAGAATTACTATTATTGCTATTTTGGTGTATATTATCTACTTCACTTTCTCCAACACTATTCTCAGTTTTTATTTTAGATCTCTTCTCATCTGCCTCGTGGTATGTTCGTCTTCTTCTTTTGTAAGGCGTGAAAAAACGAACTGGTCCCATTGCTGTCAAAAGTACAAGATAATATAAATTTCGTTACTCATTCAGTATCGGCCGGCGATAGGATAGGCGGTCTACTAATATAAAAGAAAATGATGTTTAATCATTTTTTTAATGTCCAATTCATCATTTTGACTCATATACGTCCCACTGCAGGGCTCGAGCCGCCTTTACAATAGAAGGGATATTGACCTTAATATACCATGCTGGTCAGGCAGGTAGGTAGTGGGTTCTATTTTGGGTTTCCTTCTCTTGCATAGAAGTTATATGCGTATATCCCTTAGTCGTCGTTTACGACATCCACGGGTAAGATAGGGAGTGGTGAATTGCATTCTTACTCCGTCACCACACGGAAAAATTTTTATTTAATTAATTTTTAAAAACGAACTATCCTGCTTACTCATAAATTGCTATTCGCAATTGTCCACTCTTATATGTGTATCTATCCAACGACAAGACGCCTCACGCTACCGTTCCACTAGCATTTTCATTCAAACCTAAGAGTATTCTGCGATCACGCTTCTAAACGCTTCTCTTCTTCTCGAAAGATTTTCTCAAGTTTGAAAGCGTAGATTGTGTCTTTTAATTCAATCTCAAATAAGGTAATGGACATTCTAGATATTGCTATATTAGAAACTTCTCATTGAAGTGGGGGAACTTAATGAGTTGTGAACATGTTTCCAACCTAGACTTCAAATTGAAAGGTATCATTATTATATTGGACTAGTCTTACGAACACTTGAACCACTACCTAGAGTCAATGTGCTTAGTTGACGTTCAATTAGGACATTTGTCAAGTTCGAAAAGCAATAGGAATATTTTTTCCGAAAAATTGAGCCATTCTCTATTTTACTTTACGGATTTTAACTCGTTTGTATTTGATTTTTGATTGCCCGACGTTTCGAACACTTTACTTTTATGTCTCACGTCCAACAAGTCATGATTATCACAGACATTTAAAATGGGGAATTTTCCCACGGGAACTACGCGGGTGATGCGACTGAAACCGAAGCGAAGCGAGGGCGGGTTGCTAGTTAATCATAATTTAACATCATGCCCTTTAAGTTTTCTTGCCGGCTCTTTCTCAGTGCGGCCGCGTTCCGATCCTGTGGTAGTATATTAGACTGTCAAAATAGCAGATTCCGCTAGTTCTCGTCGAGAAATTTAAATCCATGAGTTAGCTAATTCTTGACCACTAATTATAGTAAGGAATATAAAAGGAAAATATCATACATTTATAGAAAGGCTGTGACAATCATTTATTTCATAACCAGAAAGTTTTGAAATCGTTTTTGTAGCGGTCGAAAATCTTGCAAATTATTTTTAAAGGCTGCAGAATTCATCGGAATATTAGTACCTATGCAAAGAACGCTGCCGTTCTCATAGACGCTTTAGTGAGAATATGACTTGTAGTTCTGCCTTGCCAAACCACACTTCACTACTAGCTGTGGAACGTAGGATATACCTACATTTACATTATTTTAAAATAGTAACAACAATGGTTGTTGAGCAATGGCTCAAGTTAATATAATCATTTATATTATAAATGCGAAAATAAGTTTGTTTGTTTGTTACGCCTTGACGCTAAAACCAACCAACCGATTTAAAAAATTCTTTCATCAATGGAAAGCTATATCAGGGAGTAACATAGGCTATATTTTAACCCGTTATGCCCACGGGAACGGGAACTACGCGAGTAAGGCGGCTGAAACCGAAGCGAAATGAGGGAGGATTGCTAGTATTTAAATAAAACATGTTCGGATTTGTATTTGATTTTGATTGCCCGATTTTTCGAACACTTTGCAGCGCACATGGTAGTATTGAGTAGGACATAAAAGAGGCAGTACATTTGTCCCGTACATGACGTCAAAATGTAAGAGCGGCTCAGCATTTCACAATGTACTACTTCAAATTTTCTGTCGCGGTAGACGCTTTAGTCGCGAGTGAGAGAGAACGTGTCGAGTCTCATAGCTGTACGCTTCACTTCATTAGGTACTGCGTCTACTCTTTCACCTGATTTATATGTGCCAGAATGAGATGGCACTACTAAACTTATACTAAAACGTGAAATTGAGCTTTAAACATGATACGAATAGTTTCAAATGGCATGGTGTGATTACTGTGATTATATTTTAGCATCGCCTCATTTGAAGTAGGATAGTACAATGTACTGGCTCATCACAATGTACTGACTCAGTACAAAAAGAGGCTACTCTTACAATGGAGTATACCTAACTCTATGATCTGCAATCCTCACGAGGTCAAATATAGAATGTGTGCAACGTACATTTTGTAGATACTTGTAAAAATAAGTGCCAGTTGAAGTCGCGCACGAAAGGTTCCGTACCATTATCTATACCAATAAATAAAATTGGAGAGTCTGTTTGTAATGTCAAAATAATAGGCTTTTTTCATGCTCACACGGTTATTTGCACGACACCTATGCCTAAAAAACAAATTAAAAATTTTTTGTCTGTCTGTCTGTTTGTTCTGGATAATCTTCAAAACGGCTGGACCGATTTCAAAAATTCTTCGGCATAGCAATTCACCCGTCGGCATAGCAATCACCGTTGATTCGGTTCCACTCGGCCGAGGACCAGATAACATATTTGAGTTAAGTACTCGATGGCCGAGGTTATTTCAGGAGCATTTTTATCAAATTACCCCCGTACATACATACATCTGTATGAGCGAGTTCTGACCACTTGAATTAAAACTTTCTTATGACACTCGCAGAAAGCCATGGAGTTTAGAGCTACACGCGGATACCGCGCCATGTCGACAGAGTTAGCGTATGCTTTAGCCAGAACACTCCCGTAGGACTTAAAGTTGGAAATACATGAAGCCCTCCCACAATTGTGATTCCAGTTAGGACACAGCAGACATACTTATGAGGTCTGTGTAACCTGGGTAGAGCAGCGCCGTTAATTCATCGCAAGCATTACTGCCGAAGCTGCCGACCATCACTGAGATCATAATCGACAAGTTAGGAACTGGTATGAAGTCGCACTTTTCTGCTTGGCAGTTATCTCGTGTAAGAACTCTGCGGAGTGAGTCAGGAAGAAAATCTTACAAGCTGACTCGTTCTACAGCTGTGGCGTCAGGTGATGGCTAGCCAGAGTGCTTGCGCTTTACTATCTTTACGTGATATAATCATACTTTCGACAATCGTCCATCTAATGTCGCGGGCCGGTCCATCCAAAGCGAAAGCGCTGGAAGCCCAACTTTCTAAGGGCGGTTGCCTGTGGTGGGTTTTGGTGATGCCTTTAGTATAACCAAACCTCATTGCACGCATTCACACGGCCTTCATTTTGTTCACGATAGGCAGTGACCTAGTAAAAGGCCATGTGTAGTATTACTTACCAATTGATGTACTGTTTGCTCGTTTGCCAACAACAGCAATAAAAAAAAAACTAACCTACTCAAACACACGGATGGCTTAAACGGGGATTAGTCCTCCACCCGTAGAGAGACGGAACGCGCGAGGTCGATACCACGACAACATAGGTTGCTCTGTCTGGGGTCAAAAAAAGGGTGTTCGAGTAACCCTGCACGACCTTCTTTTTCTATTCATTCTACAAACTATGAATTTTGCGCTACACCCTTCACTAAGGAACTTCACAAACATAGAAGTGACGGACACAAATTACATCCAGTCTCAGAGCAACAATTTGTCGATCACACAAAAGATTGTCCGGCGTTGGAATTGAACCCGTGACACTGGCATGGTAGGTTGGTATCTTAACCATTATGTTATCAGTGCAGTTAATTAATCATTAGCGTTGTATGAATTTATTACTTGTGTATTAAAGTGAAAAATATCAAAGCAGAATTCATTCCCTTACACACTTAGAAAAGAATACATCCTTTGAGGGTTGATTTTCAAAATATTTTTCTTTTATAATGAGCCTTTTTGTATCGATTCTCATTGAAGTAAGATGTGCACTAAGCTGTATAAGCTACTATCGTTTTTAACTATCCCACGGGAGCTCATTAATTTGCCGTGATTAAAAGTATCCTAAATGTTGATCGGGGCTGTAAGGACCACCACGCAAAATTTTATTTAAATCGGTCGAATAGCATCGAAACCCGTTTAATTAGCACGTACAAACCGATAAACAGACAAACAGACAGAGAAACAAAAAAAATATTAAAGATGTTATCTAAACACACGAAAGAATAAAGAAATATAATTCCATAATCGGAGCGATATTTTTAATAATCGAAACGACGTCTGCCTGCCTTCGGGTTGCCCACATGTCGACTACGTACGTCCCACCTCCCTACTTTAAACTCTTGAGCAGGGTATCGCCAATAATAATTATTAGGTACTAATAACATAAATACAAAATTTCATTGAAATATAGTTAAATATGAAAAACTTTTATACCTAATAAATTTGCACACCTCTTTTACCCCCTTGGGTATTGAATTCACAAAAAGGGATATCGGCAATAATCATTATTACGAACTTGCAACCCAAATACTACATTTCATTGAAATAACTTTAAAAATCAGAGAACTTTCATACTAAATTTGGACCTTCCTTTTATTCCCTTAAGGGATGATTTTCGAAAAAATATTTTACTCGTGTTTCATGATTTTCAATGAATAACTTCCGTACTAAATTTCATTTGAATAGCTTCAAAAACGCCACAAAGTGTCATAGTAATTTTGCACCCCCGTTTAACCCCCTTAGGAGGTGAATTTTCAAAAATCCTTTCTTAGTGCTCCCCTACGTTATAAAAGGAACCCCTGTGCAAAATTTCAAGTTTCTAACCCTTATAGTTTAGGCCCTGCGTTGATCTGTCAGTCAGCGCTGGTGGTAGGACCACACTGTAGACAGTCTTTTGTCTGCAGTCGCGGGCCGGTCCGTCCGGGGCAGTACCACACTCTCGCAGAAGATCGACGTTTGAGTAGTAGCAATTTGCTGCTACACTTCGTTCGGTGAGCGAGAGAGCCGGAAGCCCAACTTTCTGGGTGTGTTTGTGTATGGCGGCTTTTGGTGAGGCCTGAAACCTGCGGTGGTGAGGTCTTGGTCTGGGTATTGAGCGTGAGGGGCTGGCATGGTGTACAGGGAGACCCGATGGGAATGGTCACCGCCGGCCACCTGCCGGTCAACAGGGGACCCGAACCCAGGATCATCCTCCCTGGGAGGCTGTCCCACCAACCGGCGAAAATCCCGTTGGGTAGTTGTCGTGCCGGTGTGGGAAACCGGAGTGGACCTCGGCGGCTACGCACGGGGGGGCATCGGGGGCCCTTCCGTGCTTCATGTCAGCTCCTCACAAAACTCACTCCTCGACCATGCACTCTGCCCTGCCTTTTTTTTTGATATCACCGAACTCCGTTATACACATTCACACTCCCTTCCTCCTCTTCTTAAATTAAAAATCATGACCAAGAAAGTTAAAAAGAGACGATTTTCTACGGCGGTCCTCTTATCCACATTTGATGTGGATTTTGCAATATCAGGGGTTTACATAGCAATCTCGACGCCGTCCACCATAACCTCGAGACGGCGCGGCCTGCCTTACTCTTTTTAACGGAGACGCAGATAGGTGCTCCGGATGACATTTCGTACCTAAATTACCCCGGCTACGAGTTGGAGCATATCTTCCGTCGTAAAGCCGGGGTGTGCGTATTCATCCGAGGTAATATCTGCTGTCGCCGCCTTCGGGCCCTCGAACATGGTGACTTGTCAATCCTGTGGCTACGCGTAGACTATGAAGGGCTTACCCGCATCTACGCATGCCTCTACAGGTCCCATGGCAGAGATCCGGGGTCAATTCAATCATTTGAGAACGTCCAATGAGGGATTGACGAAATATTGGAGCAGTGTCCATCAGTGGAGGTGGTGGTTCTTGGAGACTTCAACGCTCATCATAAAGAGTGGCTGAGGTCCCGAACCACTGACCTCCAGGGTCAACATCTCTTCAATATGGTCTCGGCCTATGGTCTCTCACAACTGGTGACACAGCCCACCCGTATCCCAGATATTGAGAGCCATGAGTGTTCTTTACTGGATCTTCTGCTGACACACCAGCACGGATATCAGGTAGTGGTTGAAGCCCCTCTTGGGTCTTCTGACCACTGCTTGGTTCGTAGCAGTGCCCCTGTTGTAAGGCCTAGTCGTTCTAAGGCGACTGGGACTCTCACAGTCTGGCAATATAAGTCAGCAGATTGGGATGGACTGCGGGAGTTTTACGCATCCTACCCATGGAAGCGGCTTTGCTTCGCCTCTAGGGACCCTGGCGTCTGTGCCGACTGCGTTACCGAAACGGTTATTACGGGGATGGAATTATTCATCCCCAACACCAAAATACCCGTCGGTGGCCGCAGCCGACCCTGGTTTAACAAAACCTGCAGGACGGCTTCATGCCAGAAACAGTCCGCATATCAGGCCTGGAATAGGGCCAAAAAATGCCAGGACCCGAACGCCAAAGAGGCGAAGCGGAAATTTAACGCCGCTTCCAGATCTAGTAAGAAAGCTGTTGCCAGAATTGGCGAGCGATTGCAAAGCTATCCCGCTGGGAGTCGAGCATTCTGGTCGCTCGCCAAGGCTGCCCAAGGCAACTTCTGCCAGCCTAATCTCCCACCACTGCAGAAACATGATGGTAGTCTGGCCCACAGCACAAAGGAAAAGGCCGATCTTCTAGGTCAATTCTTTGCCTGTAACTCGACTTTGGATGCCGGCGCTGCCACACCACCTACCATCCCACGGTGTGAAAGCTCACTGCCCGAAATCCGCATCACGCAGCGAGCGGTTAGGTGGGAGCTGCGGCTTTTAGACGTCCATAAGTCGAGTGGGCCGGATGGCATCCCTGCAGTGGTACTAAAGACGTGCGCCCCTGAATTGACTCCCATCCTCAGGCGCCTATACCGACTTTCCTACGCTACTAATAGGGTTCCGTCTTCGTGGAAGGTAGCCCATGTCCACCCGATCCCTAAAAAGGGAGACCGGTCTGACCCATCGAATTACAGGCCAATTGCGATAACATCCTTGCTCTCCAAGATAATGGAGAAGGTTATAAACCGCCAGCTTCTGCAGTACCTTGAGGATCGCCAGCTTATCAGTGATCACCAATACGGCTTTCGTCATGGTCGGTCGGCCGGTGATCTTCTTGTGTACCTCACACACCGTTGGGCAGAGGCCTTGGAGGGCAAGGGTGAGGCGCTGGCGTTCAGCCTAGATATCGCAAAGGCGTTCGATAGGGTCTGGCACAGGGCACTTCTATCGAAGCTACCATCATACGGAATCCGCGAGGGACTCTGTAATTGGATCGCCAGCTTTTTGGATGGTCGGAGTATAAAAGTCGTCGTAGATGGCTCCTGCTCCGATACCATGACCATTAATGCTAGTGTACCACAAGGCTCGGTGCTCTCCCCGACGTTGTTTATCCTGCATATCAATGATAATGCTCTCTATCGAGAGTATGCATTGCTATGCGGATGACAGTACGGGTGATGAGCGGTGCACTGAGCAACGGAATATCCCTCGGAGTACTCAGGAAAGAAGGGTTCAACTTGTGTCTGAAGTCGAGCGCTCTCTGGCGCGGGCCTTGGAATGGGGTGAACGGAACCTAGTCCAGTTCAACCCCACAAAGACACAAGTTTGCGCGTTCACTGCAAAGAAGGACCCGTTTGTCATGGCGCCACAGTTCCAAGGAGTAACTCTCCCAATTTCTGAGAGTATTGGGATTCTCGGCGTCAAAATATCGAGCAAAGTCCAGTTTGGGAGTCATTAGGAGGACAAAGCCAAATTGGCAAGCAAAAAGTTGGGCGTCCTGAACAGAGCCAGACGATACATCACACCGAGACAGCGTCTTGTGCTATACAAAGCACAAGTTCGTCCTCATGTGGAGTACTGCTCACATCTCTGGGCAGGTGCGCCCAAATATTAGCTAGACCCACTTGACTCCCTGCAAAGACGGGCTGTTCGAATCGTCGGGGATCCCAATCTTACGGGCAGATTGGAGTCGCTGGAGCAGCGGAGAGACTTTGGGTCACTCTATGTACTCTACCGACTCTTTCACGGGGAGTGCTCCGAGGAACTGTTTGACTTGGTATCGTCACCATTCTACCAACGTACCACTCGACATCGTAGCAGGGTTCATCCATTTCAACTGGAAACGTTATGGTCTTCAACTGTACGTTTCCAGCGATCGTTTCTCCCACGTACATGCAAGCTCTGGAATGAACTACCTGCTGCTGTATTTCCCGAGCGCTATGACATGTCCTTTTTTAAACGAGGTTTAAGAAGAGTATTTCCTTCACGGTAGGCAGCGGCCTGGCTGTGCCCCTGGTATTGCAAAGGTCCATGTGCAGCAGTTTCACTTACCATCAAGTGTGCTGCTTGCTCGTTTGCCACCGTTGGCAATAAAAAAAAAATTATATATGTGTACTAACAAACCCGGCCACGCGTTGCTATGGCTAATGTTTTTGTTATATTACATTTTATTAAACTATTTAAGTGGAACTGTAGGAGAACATCTGTCATGGAGGTCGTCATATCTTTTTACAAATGGCATTTCTGTAAAAAAGCAAGTTAAAATCATATATGACACGTTTGTAGGTTTGACTTAGCAGCGCCATCTATTAATTAATTACTCAATCCAATCAACAGATATCGCCATCTGTCAAAATCGTTTGGAGTCAACAGATAATTGTAAATGTCAAATAATAGGTATAGATAGGTAATGCAAATAATTTGCAATAAAATAATATTGCAACTATAAATTATTATTTGACATTCACAATTATCTGTTAACTCCAAACAATTTTAACAGATGGTGATATCTTTTGACTGGATTGAGTAATTAATTAATAGATGGCGCTGCTATGTCAAACCTACAAACGTGTCATATACGATTTTAACTTGCTTTTTTACATAGATGCCATTTGTAAAAAAATATGACAACCTCCATGACAGATGTTCTCCAACAGTTCCACTTAAATAGTTCAATAAAATGTAATATAACAAAAACATTAGCCACAGCATCGCGTGGCCAGGTTTGCTAGTATCCTATATATATACATATATTTAAAATATATCCTGACCATATTTTTTTTGCTATTTATTGATATGCAATATTTCTATCCTATCTAAATATCTAAAAGCCAATAAGTTAATTTATTTTTATAAGGCTAACTTCAAATGGCAATTATTTTGTTAACTATCTTTTTTTGTATTGTATTCATCTAGTCCTTCCTTAAATACTTCTTTATATCGTCTCATCACATCTGCAAAAGGTTCTTTATTGTTTTCTTTAATTGAATTTATTCCTGCTACCGATATCCCTAATGGCTTAAATCATTTTCTAGCTAGCAGATTTCCTTTCCCTTGTCCTATCAACAGAGGTAGATATCCTTTAAAGTTTTTGTATTCTACAAAAACTTAGATACTACCATGTAAATGTACCTTATTGTGAGTCCAGGTCTGCAAGTTCAACTCATTTCTCTAAATTTTAGGTAACTTTCTTTTTTAAATAATTGTCATGACTCATAAATGACTTTATGCTACAACTTATGTCATTATTGTAATTTTATTCTTTCATCAACAACCTGCCTAATCCTCACAATCATTTCCCGGTGTAATAGACAGAGTTTACAGATAACTAAAAGCCATGATCTGGGGATACCACTATTACTTCATCCATACCTATCATAATCACCATACACTCTATGGTTATGCATACTCTTAATATAACCCCTTTGCCAACACTCTCCAACTTGATTCAGAAGCATATTATACACTGTTCCCCTTGTAATTATCCCATTCACAATTGTTTTGCATCTCTTTTCACTCATTCTTTTCATCATAACTCGCCTTTTTATTGAATGTGAAGATTTAGATCTTAGATACTATCCTTGTGATGGAGTCACAATACAATTCACCACCCCCTCTCTTGCTTGTGGGTGTAGTTAAAAGCAACTAAGAGATACAACATGCATATAACATCTATGCAAGAGAACAAAAACTCTAAATAAAACCCTATGCCAACACGTCTGAACAGAATAGCATAGTAAATCAATTTCTCTCCTATTGTCGAAAAGGCTGGAGCCCAGAAGTGGGACGTATATAAGCCGATGTGAATGAAGATTTAGATCTCAATATATTGAAATGAAACATATTTTTCCTTTTAAAGCTTTTTACAATGTTCGTGAAGTCTCTGACCTTATGCTAAGTGGAGAAACCTGTGTTGCAAAAGTCAGCACTCTCCTATTTGATGTGGGGTACAAAAATATTATCATCATCAGCATTTCAGCTCATATACCTCCTACTGCTGGGCTCAAGCCTCCTTCACAGGAGGTAAATTGACCTTAATATACCAACCAGAAAGGTCGGAATAGGGTTTTATTTCGAGTTTTCTTTCTTTTGCATTGATGTTCTATGCGTATTATATCCCTTAGTCATCTTTTACTAAAATATATTAAGACTAAAATTATATATATACATCTTTGTAGGTAGTAAATGTTCTCCTTAGGTTAGTTTTTGGGTCGTAGTTAATGTGCACCTTTATACTATAGTATAAATATATTCATCAACATCATCATCAGAGCTTAAATACATCCCATTGCTGATCTTGATCCTCCTCTAAAATTGGAGGGAAATCGATCTACCATAATATGCTGGTCAGATGGGTTGGTGGAGGGTTGCATTTTGAATTTTTCTTCTCTTACATAGTTGCTATATGCACATTATATTCCTTAGCTATCTTTTACAACACCCACAGGCAAGATAGGGTGTGGTGAATTATATTCTATTTTGTCATCACATAGAAACTTAATATTTTTTAATATTATCTTTAGTGGGGAGGTGAGTGAGTGGTGCAAGCAAGCCCATGACAATAAATGATAACAGACACTCGTGGATTTCAGTCATACAAAAAATTACAACTGTGTTTCTGCCTACATAATACAACAAATGAGACCTACTATATCTTATTATAATTATGTCATACAAAACCAGCTGTTTTTATTTGCCTATATTATAGAATGTGGTAATATTATTAAAAAAATTAATAAAGTTTGTAAGATTTTTAGATTTTTGGTCACCGAAACCATACCAGAAGTTAAAGTTTAGATGTTTTACGTTGCAATTTTATAATTTTCAAGTGAAATACTGTGTGTGTATGTACAAAATCATCAATAAAATATTTTTAAATGACCGTTAATTAAATTTTAGAAGATTATTATGTATTTATAAATCCTCCATCTTATGCTTTCATAAGTACATATAATAGTGGTTTATGAAAGTGTGTATTTGTTAACAGCAATGATATGCCAAACTAAATATTCAGTCTAAGTAATTTATGAGTAACTTTTCAAATTATCATAGCGAAATAATTTAATTTAGGAGAAATAAAGTAATTAGAATTAAATTACAGTAAGATATACTTATGGAGATCACAAAGTACTGACATGTAATTCAATATGTGAAAGGTTATGTTGATGTTATTTTTAATTATCTCATCAATAATATTAATGATTATTACCTGTTTGGTCATCACAACATGCGCCACAGGTACAGCTTGTGGCGTGAGGAGTCAGGATCCCTTCATCAATCAACGCCTGAATACTCCTACCACCAAACCTTATTGATCTCTTCCAATCTTTGCTAGACGCTCTGCCACACATAGCCTCGAATTCACTGGGCGTGTACCAATCCGTACCATATTTGATGCACCGGCCTCGACCGCCCGAGCCAAATCTTAGCTTATGCAACTCAGCAGAGGTATTTTTACATCTAATAGGCAATATGGCCATATTTGCTGTCTCCGCCCATGACCGGGTGCTGGATGTTCGCGTAGCAGGCGTACTCGAGCCGTTGTCTTCATGTCCAGCTCTCGACGGAGGCGTTGGGTTGTTTCGTATGAGTAAATGTGTTGGTTTTATGTCATCCGACACTGGTCCACCGGATATAAAACCGTTATCGACACATATCATAGGCTTGAAATGCGGCAGTTGTTCTGAAGTGATCACGTTAAAAGTCGTACCAGTGATGAGCGTACCGACCGGCAATGACACTGGTACAGTTACCACACCATTTGAATCACTAGATAAACGAGTACTTTTAATTCCGCTTGCCAAAACAGCTCCGCCATCAGATCGTTCGGCATCGTGATCGGCTCCTGCCGACAGAGGATCGGCTTCAGATACTTCGGTAATGTCCGGCATAACGACGTTGTCCGAACCCCTATTCTCCGCCATGTCTTGTTTCTTCCCGCCTTGCTTATAAACACCCTTTAGGTGCATAAAATATTAAATCAATCACATACACATATTACGTTAACGAACAACATATATAAACAACTAGCTACTATAGTATATTTGTACATTGGCGGCCTGCCGTCCGCCATAAATACATCAAAAAATAATTAGATATCACTTCATCCACTATTGAGGTTATAGCGGGAAATTTGAAATTTATTCAAACTCTTTTAATCAATAAATAGTTACCCGACAAGTTTAGAGGGAACATTAAAAATATTAAAGCTATAATGTAGGTTAAATCTTCATAGAGTAACATAATACACTGGTGTAACACTCGAACAATATTATTAAATTAGATAGATGGCGCTAGGGTTTAATTTTATAAACTTATTACTTGTGGGTACATTAGCTAAATCAATTCCAGTAACATGCGAATTTAGCATTTACTACTTAGGTAGACATCAGCCGATATTTTAACAATAGTAGATATTTTGTATTTCAAACTTGTTCAAGTTAGAGAAGTTGAAGGTATCTATATTGTACACTTAGAATTTACCTCGTTTCTCCAAGGATATAAGTATGCGACTACATAATATAAGGCGACCGCCTGCACAGAAAACGGTTGACTGCACAAATGACGTAGGCCACTGGCATAGTCAAGTTTTATTTTCGGAAGGTGTTCAAATTAATAAAAAAAAACTTGAGAGGTGTCAAGGGACACCCGGATGGAACGAAGTTCCTTTCGATTAATTAGTAAAGGAATTGTAATAAAATTTTATTTTAAAGCATTAATAAAATCATTTACGTAATTGTACATTATTAGTATATAGATTATATTTTATATATTCATATATTAAATAATAAAAAATAATATAATTTTAATATTATATTATTTTATTATATTACTAGCAACCCGCCCTCGCTTCGCTTCGGTTCAGTCACCTTACCCGCCTAGTTCCCTTAGAAGGTAAAAATTGACAAATGCTCTTTATTCATTGTAATGGATGTAATTTGTGTCTGTTAATTATATGTTTGTAAAGTTCCCAGCAATACAAGGATTATTTCTTTAGTGCATGGTGTTGTCTTAAAATTATTAAAATTATTAATTTTTACTGAAGAATATTTTCTGTGTGATGACGTAATAAGAATACAATTCACCACCCCTTCTCCTACCCGTGGCTGTCGTAGGAGACGACTAAGGGATTATAATACGCATAAGTACTACATCTATGCAAGAGAAGAAAAGTTCGAAACTAAAACCTATGGCAACACTTCTGACCAGCGTGGTATAGTAGGTCATTTTCGCTCTCATAATGTAGGAGGCTCGAGCCGAACAGTGGGATGTATAAGGGTTGAAATGATGAACGAAGAGTATTTAAGCAAAAAGTAAAGAAAATCGATGACGAATTTTGTCTCCTCATACAAACTTTGCTACTGCGGTTCACCTCTTAGGGGTTGAATTCCAAAATATCCTTTCTTAATGGGTCCCTACATCACAAAATAAAATTACAGTCAAAACTGCATGTTTCTAGCTTCAGTAGTTTCAGCTCGGCGTTAATGAGTTAGTCGACCAACTTTTTCATACCTATTTACACCCTTAGAGGGTGAAAATTAAGAAATGCTGAAGCTCGTGTTCATTTATTTTTATTAAATAGTATTTGTGGCGAATTGGAAGAAAATCGATGTAGATTTTTTTTCTCCTTATACAAACTTTGTTACTGGGGTTTACCCCCTAGGTGTTGAATTTCAAAAAAATTCTTTCTTAATGGGTTTCTACGGCACGCAAAGAAACTAATGTCAATAGTTCATGTTTCTGGTTTCAGTAGTTCCGGCTCTGTTATGTCAGTAAACTGACATCTTTCTACCTATTTTACACCCTTCGAGGATGAAAATGGACAAACGCTGAAACACGTGTTTATTTATTTTTATTAAAGAGTATTTGTGCTTAATTTGAAGACAGAAGCTAAAGTTTTTTTTTCTTTCCATACAGACTTTATCGTTGCGTTTCACCACCTTAGGGGTGGAATTTAAAAAAATCTTTTCTTAGTGGATGCCTATGTCACGAAATGAAACTAGGGTCCAAATTTCATTTTTCTAGCTTCAGTAGCTTCGGCTCACCCTGTTCCTTTATGTGTATATAATTGTTATAAGCCCCCGCAACACCCCTTGCAGGTGGAATTTCATAAAATCCGTTCTTAGCTGACCTCTACTCGACGAAAGGAATATTTCTGCCAAATTTCAAGTCTGCCTTATAGTTCCAGAGATATGGTGATGAGTCAATATATCGCTCGCAAAACCCGCCTCTCCTATATATATATATATATATATATATAGATTTAATAAATTATGTATTTATTCAATAACATTATAATTATTTTATTTGTATAATATAATTTATTACATACTAGCAACCCGCCCTCGCTTCGCTTTGGTTTCAGTCATCTTTCCTGCGTAGTTCCCGTGGGAATACCGGGATAAAATATAGCCTAGTTTACGCGCTGATATTATAGCTTTCCATTGGTGAAAGAATTTTTGAAATCAGTCTAGCCGTTTTGAAGATTACCCGGAACAAACAGACAGACAAAAAATATAAAATGATTTTTAGGCATATGTATAGTGCACTAACCGTTTTTAATCGCTATTTTACGCATAGGTGTCGTGCAAATAACCGTGTGAGCATGAAAAAAGTCTATTATTTTTGACATTACAAACAGACACTCCAATTTTATGTATTGATATAGACTATATATATATTATTAAATAATTTATATGTAATAACATAATATATATTATCATAATATATTATATGTAAGAAACAGGAATACTCAAAACAATCAGGTTTTAATAGGTAGAGAGAGAGAGACAGAGAAACACGCGCACGCCGCCGCGCCGCACGTCTTACAACTATAGCAAAAAGTGTCGTTACAACTTTTGGTCTTAATTTTTTCCCTCTAGCCCCCTTTGGCAACGCACGATAAGGAACTTCGTTCCAAAAATATGAATGAAATGCATGAATCTGAAATGAATGCGAAACGCTAATATGTATTCATGTTATAAACTTTGTTCTTGATTTTGAACATTCGTTTTGAACCCTGCGAAGGCTGAACAAAGCACTGCACTGTGCCTTCTCGTTGCAAAGAGTACGTCTCTAGCTCACACAGCATTCTGGCAGTGCTAAAAGACACGAAATGTCTGAGCACTAGACGCATCTGCATGCCGCAGTCGCAAAATGTATCGTACTTTAGCGGGGACTATATTATTTATATTCCGTACGTTGTGTTAAGTATATTATTTTAATTTTCTTTATACATATTTTCTTCTATTTTTACTAATACTAGTTACATAAGTTTTTGTCTTTTTGTTTTGCTAACATTTATAAATCAATGTGGCCTGCACTAAATAAACAATAATGTTTAGGATTAGTATATTATTAAAGTATTAACGACAACCCAAAGATCGAAAACTTATACAAATAGAAATAAGTAAATAGGTAGTTACGTTTGAAAACTTGTATAACAATTTACTGAATTAAAGTTTTTGAAATCCTACTAATATTATAAACGCAAAAGTTCGTGAGTATGTGAGGATGTTTATTGCTCTTTCACGCAAAAATTACAGAATGGATTTTGATGAAACTTGACAATAATATAGCTTACATATCAGAATAATACATAGGCTGTAATTTATCTCGATATTCCCACGGGAAGGGAAACTATACGAGTGAAACCGCAAGGCCCTGGTAGTATTCAGTAAAGAATATTTCAGCTACCTTAAGCGCTTATTACACTACACGATATTCAGGGCCCTGAATCACTAGGGGTGCTGTACAACAGCTAAATAGTGAATCCTCTTCCACCTGTATCAGTTTTAGCGAAATAACAGGTTCAGAAATCTGTTCCATACTGTTCCATATACAGTATGACTGGTAAAAGATTTTACATATTCAAGGAAACGATAGATAATGGCCACATGTAACTAATAAAAGTGTAAAAAGAAAATAATATTAATTAACTACATAGTAAACATCAACAATATTAGTGTTACAAGACTTCCAAAAATATTGTCACCCTACTGGCGATACACCGATACCGATATCAGTTTTGTTAGCACTGTTGTCAAGATTTTGGATATTTATTACTAGAATTATTTAAACTAGGTGTAAGAATAATGTCATAAAACACTACAGTTATTTGCAGATTCATAGCTCTTACCAATCCCGAGATAAAGTGATTTGTTTCTAATCACAACAATAGGTTTGCCAGCGTACGTTGACCTCTGTCTGCGGCTCGCGACGAAAACAGATACCTACTGGGTCGAGTCGCATAGGTAGATTATTTACCTAAAATGTAACTAGTTCAATGCGCGAACTGTTTAGTACCTACAATTGCTGACGTACGTTGACCTATCCCATGTGTCCATAACTAAATATTTTTATAAGATAATTAGTTCAAAATTTAAGTACCAATTTTTTTTTAATATTCGGTATCAGAATCGAGTACTGAATACCCTCCTTCAATATGTACAATCTTTTACCAGTCACCCTGAATATATATATATATATATATATATATATATGTATATATATACATAAAATAAATACATGCTTAAATATATTAGACGTGGGTCGTTACGTTATTTTTAAGAAACGTAACGAAACTAGTGACTTGGTCGACGTCACGTGTTTCAAAACTAGTGATTTTTGTAACGACTGATTTGTATACAGCTACTTTGATTGTTTGCATATTGTATGAATAGCTGCACTAACTAGTTACACGCGAAACGAAAATAAATTTGTAGCTATACAGTTCAATCAATAAATTAACTTCCTTTCATACTTTTTTCAGGCTGAGGACTGACTGCATTATATGTATTTACGATTGATTAGAGGTTATAATTAAACTATTATTTTAATTAAATTTTTTATGAATGCAGACGTATTTAAAAGTAAATTGATTGTATATACAATGATTATATTTACAGTTTATTTACACTTTTGATATATTTACAGTTTTTTTCACTGTTATATGCACTTTATAATATACTAGCAACCCGCCCTCGCTTCGTTTCGGTTTCAGTCGCTTTACCCGCGGCGTAGTTCCCATTCCTGTACGAATACCGGAATAAAATATAGCCTATGTTACTCCCTGATATTATAGCTTGCCATTGGTGAAAGAATTTTTGAAATCGGTTCGGTGGTTTAAGCGTGAAAGCGTTACAAACAAACAAACAAACATCCTTACTTTCGCACTTATAATATTAGTATGGATGATGTTTTTATTATAAAACAACAATCTAAAACAATAAATAAATTAAATTCTTTACTTTAAATTCAAATTTCAAAGTAACACTCGCTTCGTTTCCCGCAACGTCAAGCCGTTGAAATTACTTATAAACAAAAACTATTTTATTATCAATAAATTCAATTTTACGTATGAAAATTAAAGGTATAAAATGTATTGTTACGCTGTTGGTCTTTGTTGCATACCACGGCACGTGAGTGTTCGGTATTTGGTCGGATTACTTCGAATAATTTCGTGTCATTCGATTATCCATCTCGCTCGCTCGCTCGCTCGACCGCGATGCGAAAGAAATGTACTTAGCGTAATCAACGTTGTGCGGTCGGCTCTTTCTTGCTCGCTCGAATATAATACTGTTATCCCATATCTGTGAGTCGTGTTAAGTATAACGTAGTTACAAAAATCACCTTTTACTTGTCGACTCGTAAATAGTGATTGTTACATGTCGCGTAATGGGTTATTGTAACTAAGGACGTCAAATAACGCTCATGTCTAAAATATATACATAAATCAGTCCTAAGCATGTAAAGCAGGAAGGATCGTTTTCATTTTAGGAACAAACATTGAAACCACTTCTAAACATTATTCCTAAAGAATGGTTATTTTCCCCTTTTTCTCATATTACAGCACAACAAGCTGTTATTTTGGAACAGTTTTCTGAAACTGTTATTTCGCTAAAACTGAAACAGATGAAACAGGTCTCACTATTTAGCTGTTGTACAGCACCCCTAGTGATTCAGGGCCCTGAATATCGTGTAGTGTAATAAGCGCTTTAGTTGAAATATTTTCTAAGAAGATTTTTTGAAGAGGTTTTATGTTCCACTATATGTATTTTTTTATGTATCTTTACCTACCGATATCTCTGTCAATCGTAGACCGATTTTCAAATTTCTTTTTTCATTCCAAACAGTAAACTCCTGGTGGTCCCATAGTCACCAAATAAGACTGATGATATGAATCCATTGAAATCTAGAACAACTCTCAAAATTTTATAAGCAGACATTACGTTTTCCTTATATTTTCTGAAGCAATCCGAGTATTGCGATGATCGTCTCAAGTTAGCTGCTGCTGGAAGGTATAGCTCCTTAGCGGTTAGCAATCGGAAGTAATTCTTTAAATATCATGTCCACGTCGTACCGTCGTGACGGTACTTCGGACTGCCGTGTGGTGACGGAGTAAGAATACAGTTCACCACTCCCTATCTTACCTGTGGATGTCGTAAAAGCCGACTAAGGGATATAATATGCTCATAACATTTGTGCACAATGAAACCCAATACCAATATGTTTGACCAGCATCGTATAGTAGATCAAATTCCCTCCCATTGTGGAGGAGGCCCGAGCTCAGCAGTGTATGTGGCCTACAATGATGATGATGTATAAATGTCTGTCTATATTACCTTCTCTTTATGTATGTTACCGGTAATGCATGTAATCCGTCATTGTATACAATTCTTAGGCAATGTGTGTAATTCCTAAAATAGCACAGAAATGTGTAAAATAAATTATATTAGACACATTTCCTAGGAAATCTATACATTTCCTAAGTAGCAATCGGAAATGTAAAACATTTGAGATATCAATGGGTACTCGGGGATTGCGAGGCGAAGGGAGGGTATTGCTTCGTCTGATCAGGGATAGGTTAGGTTAGCTTTAATTAGTAAGATAATATGAAGATTATTACATTTTACGATATGATCGTTATTTGAACGTTGTCGTCTCAACGAGTGCTTAAATAAAAATTATTATTCTCATTTTAACAACGTGTTTTATTACAGAAAGCATTATTTTTATACATTTCCTTACACGATATTGGTATTATATACAATTCCTAGGTATTGTACACATTACCTGGGAAATTCATGAATTAAATAGTTTTTGAAACAATATTTTATACATTTCCCAAATAGCTTCGGAATTGTATAAATTTCTTAGGACTTGTATACAATTCCTAGATTTCATACATTTCCGGTAACATATTTATCTATGGAGACTTTTAGCTACCATACCCGTTGATCTTATTGGTATAATTTCTGTGTGTCGAAAGTCGGGTTATTTATATTCTTAAAAGATGGTATTTAGGTACTCAGTTTTTCTATTTCTTTTGGTCCTATGTTATAATCCGATGGTATTGATATGTCCTAGTGTATAGCCTAGTTTACGCCCTGATATTAGAGCTTTTCGGTTCGGTGGTTTAAGCGTGAAAGCGTTACAAACAAACAAACATCCTTACTTTCGCATTTATAATATTAGTATGGACTAGCAACCCGCCCTCGCTTCGCTTCGGTTTCAGTCGCCTTATCCGCATAGTTCTCGTTCCCGTGGGAATACCGGGATAAAATATAGCCTACTAGTAACCGCCCTCGCTTCGCTTCGGTTTCAGCCTTACTCGCGTAGTACCCGTTCCCGTGGGAATATCGGGATAAAATATAGCCTATGTTACTCCCTGATATTATAGCTTTCCATTGGTGAAAGAATGTTTGAAATCGATTCGGTGGTTTAAGCGTGAAAGCGTAACAAACAAACAAACATCCTTACTTTCGCATTTATAATATTAGTATGGATGTCAGGGAGTACCTGATATTATAGCTTTCCATTGGTAAAAGAATTTTAGAAATCGGATCGATGATTTAAGCGTGAAAGCGTAACAAACATACTTACTTTAGCATTTATAATATTAGTAAGGATTAGCAAATAGCAGTCCCGGAATGATGCAACGAAAATGTATGTTTTGATTCATATTTTTTTTATTGCAATATTGAATGCGTGCATTGAGGCCCGGTAATACCAAAGGCACCACCAAAGCCCTCCACACGCAAACACCCTCAGAAAGTTGGGCTTCCGGCCTACTCGCTCACCGAACGAAGCGCAGTAACAAATTGCTACTACTCAGACGTCGATTTTCTGCGAGAGCGTGGAATATAATTCTTCAGAAATATAATTCAAACGATTACGGCTGAATCAGGTCCCACAAGTGGCAAGCGATCACGAATTAATTTCTAGAGTACCCACCACTGCCCTCGACCCTTATAGAGGGAAGAGAGAGATCCCCTCCGCGCAGCTATCTTAAGCAAATCGTTCAGTGAGCATGACTAAATATATGCTGCAAACGCAAACCACAATCCAAAAAGCAAAAAGCCGTTTGGCGCCACGCCTTACCATAATTATTTCATAATCATTTCGACTCATATACGTCCCACTGCTGGGCTCCTTTTCCACAATGGGAGGGAAATTGATCCTACTGTACCATGCTGGTCAGACAGGTTAGTATAGGGTTTTGTTTCGAGTTTTCCTTCTCTTGCATAGATGTTATATGCATATTTAATCCCTTAGTCGTGTTTTACGACACGCACGGGATTATAGGGGGTGGTCAATTGTATTATTACTTCGTCACCAGACGGAGAATAAAATTACAGTAAGAGAAATATATAAATAAAATTACAACTTTAGTTGTATAATTAAGAATGTAAACTTGTAACAATTTATTTAAAATGACGATAAAATTTCTGATAGAGGCGCTGTTGATAACCAACGGTGCTGGTGTCGGAAAAGCAAGCATGGTACGTTTTTGGTTTCAACGTTTTCGTTCTGGAAATTTCAACCTTCAGAACCAACCCCGTAGACGGCCGGAGACCAAAGTGGAAAATGAAGAATTAAAGGCTATTGTGGAAGTGGATCCCTCACAAAGCACTTCAAAGATAGCTGCAGGCTTCGGGGTATGTGGGGTGCTACGCCAGAAACCTCCGCGTGGTGTACCCTGGGCACGAGCGACAATTCCTTGGACTGCTCTCTGGAATTGTCGCTTGTGGCAAATATCTGGCCCGAGGGGGGGCCCAGTTTGTGGGATGCCCCAAATTCGCTCCATGCCCTCTAATTGTAGAGGGTATTGGACGCGAAAATTCGACGGGCCCAGTCACTCATTCGTTTGAGGACTGGGCAGGCATTTGCCAACCGCGACAAATCGTAGACCTGATTCTTGCTTCGGGACATTTGTCTTGAGGCCTAGATTCAGGAGCGAGGGTCTTGGCTTAACCGCCTGGACCGCGAGGAAGAAAACCTCTATAAAACAATCACCCAGAATCCTAAGTTCTGGCGCGCGGCGAGAGAATGCATGGCTGATGGGTTGTTCAGTCGTTAGCACGCCCCCAGCCAGGGTACCTGCGGACCCCCTGTGTTGGGAAACAAATGTACGCTTGCCCGGGTATCGGGATCTCTGCCCGGGTCGACATTTATTTCTCCCATACTCGTGGGAACTCGATGGATCATTGTTCACACACACCTGATGTAGATAGGAGGGGGCGAGACGCCCAAAATTACCACCACAGAGGATCTAATTAGTTCCCACCCAAAAGCCCTGTCAAGCTACAGGAAAACTGGCACAGAGGAAGGAGAGGCCTCGTCCGACTGCAGCTCTGCTGCTAGTCTGACACTTGAGGCCCCAAGGTCAGCCGAGGGCCCGGCAAAAATAGTGGCCCCTAAGAAGAGAAAAAAGAGAAAGCACATGGGGACGGGGAAGGCCACGAGCGTCAAAAGGCGCGAGTTGGCCAAGCAGGAGCGGCTGGCTAGAGAGGCCGCGGCAGCCGCTCCGACTGCTGACGAGGGCGGCAGTACTGTCGCAGAGCCGTCGGACACCGACATGTCGGCAGTGGAGACCGCCGGTAGGTCATCCCGGTCGCCGGCATCGGTCTTGGCGGCAGCACTAGAGGTTGGGGAGGAGGCCCTCCCCTCGTAGGTGCGGAAGCGCCCCCTAAATATGGGTGGCAGCTCAGAGTCCGCCTCCGAGGGGAGTGGCGCTATCATGCCTCCTCCCAAAGTTCCAGCCTCTCGTAGAGGACGAGGGGCTGCAGTGGTGGCGGCGAGGTCGACGGCTCCAGCGTCGATTGGTCATGTGCGGGGGACCGATGCCCAAAAGCGGGCGAATGAGGCGGCTGCCGCGAGGATGATGAGGGTGTTAGCGGACATCCCTCCCACCAGCGCGGCAGCTGCAGAGCCCGCTGTAGGTGTAGACCCCCCACCTACCGATGTGGCAACCCTGCAGGCCGAAAATGCCCGCCTTAGTGGTGAGGTCTCAGGCCTGCAGGAGAAGAATAAGGCCCTACAAAAGGAGTTGTCGGCGGTGCAGAAGGCGAACCGCGAGTTGGCCAAGCAAATGGCCGACTTGCGGCGCCAGGTCGCGCAACTGGCGAGGACCACGCCGCTGACAAGCGCCGGCCCTACCGCCGCCCCCACCGTCCCCATTGCGCCAACTCGCGCTGCGGCGAGTCCCCAGAGGGCCCAGCCGGCCGAAGCGGTCCCGCTGCCCGCAGTGGACGGCGTGCCGGACCAGACCATGCGCGCCATGGTGGACGTCTTCGGCAAAATGCTAGACGCGCGCATGGCGGCTCTGGAGTCAAGACTGCCTCCGGAGCCCCGTCTTCGGCCGCCGCTGGCTGCGGACAGGCCTAAGGCCGCGGTGTCAGCCCCTGATGCGCTACCCTGTCAGGGCGGGTGCGTAGGGAGCTACGCTGCGGCCGTTGCTGGACCGAAGTCCAAAGGGCCCGCCGCGAGGAAGAAGGTGGCACCGGCTCCTGCTCAGGCCGGACCTCAGCCGCTGCCGGAAAATGCTCCGCCGGTAGCAGCCAACGCAGCCGCGGCCGTGACTGCTGTGCCCGGCCCCTCCGCTGCACCTGAAGAAGGTTGGCAGACAGCCGAGCGCAGCCGAAAAAGTCGCGGCCAGAAGAGGAGAGCGGAGGCCAAAAGTGCCGCCAAAGCCTCCGCTCCCAAAGCAGGAGCCGCAAATAAGAGGTCGCGCAGGAGGCTCCGGCCGCCAAAGTCAGCCGCGGTGGTGATCACCGTGCTGCCTGAGGCGGCCGACAACGGCCTCAGCTATGAGGCCGTCTTACGTCGCGCCCGGCGGGAGCTTGACGTCTCCGATTTAGGAGGCGTCGAAGCCAGGACCCGCAAGGCCCGGACAGGGGCATGGATTCTAGAGTTCCCTGGGGCCGAGGGCGCCAAGACGGCCGATAGCATGGCGGCTAAGTTGAGGGGTCTGTTCGCAGAGGAGGATGGCGTCAAAATCGCCAGACCCGTAAAGTGCGCAGAACTACGCGTCGCGGGTCTGGACGACTCCGTGACAGTGGATGACATCCGGAAGGCCATCGTCTCGAAAACCGGGTGTCCCGTGGACACCGTCCGAATTGGCGCCATCCGCCCTGGTCCGGGCGGCGTCGGTGCTGCCTGGGTGCAGTGCCCGGTGGAGTCGGCCAAGCAATTGGCCGACTCAGGCAGGCTCCTCGTGGGCTGGGGCTCGGCGCGGGTGACCGTGCTGGAGTCCCGGCCTGCGAGGTGCTACAAGTGCATGGCGGTCGGACACACTCGGCCGACATGCACCAATTGCTTTGACTGCAGCGATCTCTGCTTCCGCTACGGTCAACCTGGGCACAAGGCGGCATCCTGCGCCGTCACTCCCCACTGCCCCGCGTGTGCGGCGGGCAATAGGCCCGCCAAGCACCGCATGGGGGGCAGGGAGTGCAGACCCCCGGCTTCGGCTCCAAAGGGGCGGAGCGGCCCGACGACCCCGGCCGCTCCCGCCCCTAGCGCGACCCGATCGCCCACCAGCGTGGAGGAGGTGATGGATACGGCCCAGTAATGGCGACCGAATCCTACCACCTCCTGCAGGCCAACCTCAACCACGCCGCCGAGGCACAGGACGTTTTCCTGCAAGCCATGGCGGAGTGGTTGATCGGTGCAGCCATAGCCGCGGAGCCGTACGTGGTGCCTGACCGGCCCAATTGGCTGGGCAGCAGTGACGGCTCTGTGGCAATCGTCGCCTCCACGTCGTGGCATTCCCCGCCTTTGTTGCTCAAGGACAGGGGCGACGGGTATGTTGCGGCGGAATGGGGAGAGGTTACGCTATTTGGTGTTTACTTCTCCCCTAACAGGAGCACGACGGATTTCGGGGCCTTCCTCACCATCCTGGGGGCCTCGATACGGCGACTGGCACCGCGCCAAATCTTCGTTCTGGGGACTACAACGCCAAGTCCACGGCGTGGGGGTCCCCCAGGACGAATGACCGTGGGTAGGCGGTCGAAGAGTGGGCGGCGGCACTGGGCCTCTGTTTGCTGAACAGGGGCTCGGTGCAAACGTGCGTGCGGCAGCAGGGCGGGTCGATAGTGGACTTGTAGTTTGCTAGCCCTAATGTCGCAGCACGTGTGAGGAGCTGGTGCATCCAGGAGGAGGTTGAGACCCTATCCGACCATCGATACATCCGGATAGAGGTCTCCCGGACCCTCCTGCAGCCCAGCAGGGGTCACACGGCGGACGGAGCTCCCGCGTTTCCGCGGTGGCCTGTGGGTCGATTGGATCGGGACCTGTTGGCGGAGGCAGCCATCGTTCAGTCGTGGCTGTCCTCACCGCCCCAGGCGGACGGGGTGGATGCCGAGGCTAGCCGCATCCGCTGTGCATTAACGCAGATCTGCGATGCGGCCATGCACCGTGTGCGGCGTCTGCCCCCGAAGAGTGCGGTCCCCTGGTGGTCCCGAGAATTGGCGGACCTTCGGGCCGCGTGCATACGTGCCCGGAGGGCCTACACCCGCAGCCGAGCGCGTCACCGCGTCGCTGAGCGGGAGGGCCAGCTGTACGAGGCTTACCGCAGTGCGTGGTCTGCCTTCAGGCTGGCCGTCCGTACCGCCAAGGACGTTAGTCGGCGGGAGATGCTGGACAGTCTTGAGCGTGACCCCTGGGGTCGCCCCTACCTCGCGGCGCTGAACAAGCTCCGCGGGCGGGGCCCCCCCCTCACCGAGACTGTCCAGCCCAGCCTCCTCACCAGAGTTGTCGAGGAAATCTTTCCACGGCGGGCGGAGCACACGCCCCCAGTCATGGCTTCGCCGGACAGCGACCGGGAGGCCGAAGATGGAAGTGCTCCGCCCATCACGGAGCCGGAAATGGGAGCGGCGGTGGCGCGTATGCGAGTCAAATCCACCGCCCCCGGGCCCGACGGTATTCCGAACCGTGTGCTGACCCTGGTCCTCGAGCACCTGGGACCACGCCTCAGGGGACTGTTCGACGCTTGTTTGACGTCCGGGCAGTTCCCTGGGTGCTGGAAAGAGGGGAGGCTGGTTCTCCTGCCGAAGCCGGGACGGTCTCCCGAGTCGGCCTCGGCCTACAGGCCCATCGTGCTGCTCGATGATGCGGGTAAGCTGCTAGAGAGGGTGTTGGCTGCCCGCATCGAGCGGCACCTCGTCGGGGTCGGGCCTGATCTGTCGGACGCCCAGTTTGGTTTTCGGAGAGGGCGTTCGACGATCGCGGCCTTACTGCGCCTGAAGGCCGTGGTAGCGGAGGCCGTCACCGGCGGAGGAGTCCTGTTGGCGGTGTCCCTGGACATCGCCAACGCCTTCAACAGTCTGCCATTCAGCTGCATCAGGGAGGGACTGAAGTATCACGGGGTGCCCGTGTACCTCAGGCGGCTGGTGGCAGACTACTTGGAGGGGCGCAGCGTCCTCTACGTTGACCGAGTAGGGGACGTTGTGCGAACGCCCATGACGTGCGGTGTCCCACAGGGGTCGGTTCTGGGTCCGACCCTGTGGAACATCGGCTACGACTGGGCGTTGAGAGGAAGTCTCCCACCCGGGCTGGGCGTAATTTGCTACGCCGACGATACACTCGTCACAGCGCGGGGTGGGACACTAGAGGAGGCGGCACGCCTGGCAACTCTCGACACCGAGGAGATTGTCAGGCGGATCGAAGCGCTGGGGTTGAGTGTAGCCCTGGAAAAGACGGAGGCCCTTTTGTTCCATGGCCTCCGTACCGCCGGGCCTCCCGCCGGCGCTTCGATCACCGTGAAGTCGGTCACCATCAGCATCCAGGCCCACATGAAGTACTTGGGCCTGGTGCTCGACGGGCATTTTTGGTTCCGGGAGCATCTACATCAACTTGTCCCCCGGCTTGTCGGCGCGGCGTCCGCCCTTTCGCGGCTGATGCCGAATGTGGGTGGACCCAGCGCTACGTGCCGACAGCTGTACACGGGGGTGATCCGGTCGATGGCCCTGTATGGCGCACCGGTGTGGGCGGGGTCCCTGACCGTCCGTCTTAGGGCCCTCCTGTGGCGACCACAGAGGGTCATGGCGATCAGGGCCATACGGGGTTACCGCACCGTGGCGACGGAGGCAGCGTGCCTCCTGGCCGGAACTCCCCCGTGGGACCTGGAGGCGGAGATGCTCGCCGACATTTATCGGCGGGTGTCGGTGACGCGCGCTCGCGGCGGTATGGTCTCCTTGCAGGAGATCACCGCCTGGCGGGTCGACGCCCGCCGAGGAGTCATTGCCCGTTGGGCAGTCCGGCTGGAGAGTCCTCGGTACGGTGTCAGGACCGTCGAGGCCTTCCGGCCAGTGCTGATGGAGTGGTTGGAGCGGACGCACGGGGTGCTTTCCTTCCGACTTGTGCAGGTGCTGACGGGGCACGGGTGTTTTGGGAAGTACCTGCATAAGATTGTCAGGAGGACACGGCGCAGCACACGCTCGAGGAGTGTGCTGCGTGGGAAAGGGAGCGCCGTGAACTCGTCGCGATTATCGGTGCCGACCTGGCGCTGCCGACCATCGCCAGGGAGATGCTCGACAGCGTCAGGAACTAAGACGCGGTCGCCGCCTTCTGTGAGGCCGTAATCTCACGGAAGGAGTCGGCGGATCGTGTGCGAATAGAGCTCCTATTCGGCGACACGTTCCGCCGCCGGCGACTGGGGCGGCGCAGGCGCGAGTATCTGCGCCTAATGCCGCCCTAGCCGAGGCCGCGGGTGATCGGACCGGGGAATTGTCCGTCACCCGCAGAGAGGCTGACCGCGCGATGGCGACCGACGTCCCAGTACGTCGAGACGTGAGGTTACCCGAAAGGGTATTCCGTCGGATGATGATGACAAGTCACATCTGCTCCGGTGGTCGGCCCAACAAATAACGAGGTGACGTGGGTACGGGTGGGTTATGGGCCCGCGCGCCGTCCTTTCATCACCCCGGACGGACAGGACCGCGCGTGCGCTTACCATAGCCCACCCAAAAAAAAAAAAAAAATAGGCTTCGGGGTATGTGACAAAACTATATTAATCCACTTGAAGCAAATCGGGACAATAAATTCCTGATGCTGGAATTCCTGGTCGGCAGCGTCAGGTTGGCGCCGATGATTGCGACGAGTACACGACGCGGCTCTGCCCAAGCGGCACAGACCTCGAGCGTATGCTGCGCCGTGTCCTCGTCGCAATCGCAGTGGTGGCAGGACGGAGTTCTCTCCCTCCTAGCGACCCTGTACAGGTACTTGCCGAAGCATCCATGCCCCGCCAAGACCTGTACGAGTCGAAAGGAGAGCATCCTGTGCCGCCTTTCCAACCACTGCATCAGCACCGGCCGGAAGGCCTCCACGGTCCAATCACCGTACCGAGGCCTCTCCAGCCGGTCTGCCCAACGGACGATGACGTCTCAACGGGCGTCGACGCGCCAGGCGGTGTGCTCCCTCAGGGAAACAACACCGCCCCCCCGCGCACCCCCGACACCCGCCGATACAAGTCGGCGAGCTTTTCCGCCTCCAGGTCCCACGGGGGAGTCCAGGCCAACAGGCACGAGAGGCCATCGACCGGATGACTCTCGCGTACAGCTGTCGACATGCCACGCTCGGTCCGCCCACATTCGGCATCAGCCATTGTAGGGCGGACGCCACGCCGACGAGCCGCGGGACGAGCCTGCGGAAATGCTCCCGAAACCACCATCGCCCGTCGAGCACCAGGCCCAAGTACTTCATATGGGCCTGGATGCTGATCCCAACCGAATTGACAGTGATCGAGACGGGAGAACTAGCTGCTAAACAACCGAGATTGGTCAATCGCTCTAGGCCACTGCTGTTTCACGAAAACGCAAGACCACACACTGCGCAACAAACACCCACTAAGTTAGATGAGCTACAATTGGAATGTCTGCGACATCCACCGTACTCCCTGGACCTTGATCCAACAGATTACCATTTTTTCGGGAATTTGGACAACTTCTTACAGCGAAAAAATTTCAACTCCGATGCGGCAGTGCAAACCGCCTTCAAAGAGTTTATTGATTCTCGCCCCCACGTTTTTTTTAGTAAAGGGATCAATGAGATGGCAAAAAGCATAGATAACAACGGTGCATACATTTTACAAAAAAGAAATTGACTTTATATTCCTCCCGTACAAAACGCCAATTTCATACGTAAGGACTTAATATATATTATATATATAAAAGATAGTCGTGTTAATTACACTACTTATAACTCAAGAACGGCTGTACCGATTTGGCTGAAAATTGGTGAGAAGGTAGCTTAGGACCAGGAGACGGATATAGGATACTTTTTATCCCGTTCGATCACGTTCTCGTGTGACGTGACATAAAATGTCAAAGAAACGTAGTATAACAAAAATGCATTTGATATGTAATAACAAAATGCAAATGACAGCTAAACGTAATTTTGTCTATAGTTAAGTATGGTTGAAAATTTGATAATTATAATTTTATCAGAAATCATTAATCAGTGATTTGTATTCTCTTTGAATCATCATTGACAATGCCGCGACCTAGACAATCGAATTTTCCCGACAAAGCTGTAATGGTTCTTCCAGAGACTATATTTTCGGAAATTTAGAAAATATTCTACGAAAAAAATTATGGCGGTATGAAGTTCGCCGGGTCAGCCAATTTTTTTTTTTTTTTGTGTATTTAGCTGTTGGTCGCAGATGACCTTGACAGCTTAACGCGGGCAAGGGGCGAGCGGAAGGCTCTCAACCCGGTGCCGGGTCAGCTAGTCTATATACGAGTATATATAGGAGAGGAGGGTTTTGCGAGCGATGTATTGACTCATCACCATATCTCTGGAACCATAAGGTTAATACATACTTGAAATTTGCCAGAAATATTCCTTTCGTCGTGTAGAGGTCAGTTAAGAACGGATTTTACGAAATTCCACCTGCAAGGGGTGTTGCGGGGTTGTTAACAATATATACATATAAAGGATAGGGTGAGCCGAAGCTACTGAAGCTAGAAAAAAGAAATTTGGACCGTAGTTTAATTTCGTGACGTAGGCACCCACTAAGAAAAGATTTTTTGAAATTCCACCCCTAAGGGGGTGAAACGCAACGGTAAAGTCTCTATGGAAAGAAAAACATCTTTAGCTAATGTCTTTAAATTAAGCACAAATACTCTTTAATAAAAATAAATAAACACGTATTTCAGCGTTTGTCCATTTTTATCCTCTAAGGATGTAAAATGGGTAGAAAGATGTCAGTTTACTGATTGTGAAACCACCGTAACAAATGTGTATAAGGAAAAAAAAAATCTACATCGATGTGACGACAAACACGTGTTTCAGCATTTTTTTATTTTCACTCTCCAAGGGTGTAATCTACACTAATATTATAAAGAGGAAACGTTCCTTACGAATAGACTCAAAAACTCCTGGACGGGTTTCGATAATTCTTTCACCCTTCGAATGTTACAGTATCTCTGAGTAACATAGGCTATACTTTATCCCAGTATACAGTAAGGCGACTGAAACCGAAGCGAAGCGTTGCCGGGTTGCTAGTCTATACTAATATTATAAAGCTGAAGAGTTTGTTTGTTTGTTTGAACACGCTAATCCCAGGCACCGCTGGTCCGATTTGAAAAAATCTTTCAGTGTTGGATAGTGCATTTATCGAGGAAGTCTATATAATATTTCCAAAAAAAATAGGGATCCGTACTAAAAGTCCAATAATGTAACCCAAGATGTAACAAAAATCCTTACATCGCGTGTGCTGCGAAAACTATTTATTATAGAACGAAACAATGTAGTACAACTTTGCAGAGCATATAATTATCTACAAATATATCGCGACACCATATGTCTAAATATTGTAGTTATCTCACAATAAGTATTTTTTTGCATTTTTCTAAATAATTTAAATGCCGTCACTTAAAAACTCATTATTTTGTACCTTGATATTAATCCTTATCAAAATAAATTACTTCATATTCAAGACGGATCAAGACGGATCAAGACGGACCTTTCTATAACTATTTAAATCATTAAATTTGGACATTTCATTCAAAAGATATCGCGATATTAAAAATGTAAGTGTTGTAGCCAAATATGTAAGTATTAAGTATAGCGTGCTGTGGACCCGCCACAGGTCATCAGGGACGAGGAGGCGGTAGCCTCTGCGAGATACCACATACCGGGCGGCTCATTCTAGGAATAGGCGATCTTGCTGAATAAGATTATTTTTAAGAAATCTGAAAGTGTTATTGATCTTATAATTTTACTAGCAACCCGCCCTCGCTTTGCTTCGGTTTCAGTGATTTTACCCGCATAGTTGCCGTTGCCGTGGGAATACCGGGATAAAATATAGTCTAGGTTACTCCCTGATATTATAGCTTTCCATTGGTGAAAGAATTTTTGAAATCGGTTCAGCCGTTTTGAAGATTACTCGGAACAAGCAGACAGACAAAAATTTTGTAATCTGTATTTTAGAAATAAATGTCGTGCTAATAACCGTGTGAGCATCAAAAAAGCCTATTATTTTGACATTACAAACAGACACTCCAATTTTATTTATTGGTATAGATGAATCTGAGAAATGTATGTACGCGCATAACTTCAGAACGGCTGGACCGATTTCGCTAATTCAAGACTAGTGCGTTTTTAGTTTACAGTTTGAAGTCGTTTTTTTTTTTGTTATAATACAAAAATAAATTTTGTGTGGTGATGGAGTAAGAATACAAATAACGACTACCTCTTTTGTCCGTAGGTGTCGTAAAAGATGACTTAGGAACATAATATACAAATAACACCTCAAGAGAAGGTGTTGTTCAATGCACATTGAACATGCAACGCAGCAAACTCAAAAGTAGAGCATGTCAACATACAAGTAAAGCATGTCAACATACAAATGTGCAAAATTAGCACTGACATGATTTAAAGACACTGCGTTATACTTTACACTTACGACACACTAACACAAAATGGTATATGTGTGTATTAGCAATAAGTAGTATATAAGGTGTACATTGTGTAAAATAAATCAGATTTGAATTTATTCATCTCTCAGTTACATCCCTCTCACTGCGGCCAAGACACCCTTAGCCGTCAGTTCTGATTAGTCGAGTGAGTCTGCTTGACTAGCAGTGAGAGTTACCAATCCTCCACCCAAAGCTCCATCTCACTGTGGCCAAGACACCCTTAGCCGTCAGTTCTGATTAGTCGAGTGAGTCTGCTTGACTGGCAGTGAGAATAACCAATCCTCCACCCAACATCCATCTCACATCCACCTGTCACCTTAGGTAGCACGGTGCAGGTATCCCATCATATAGGCTAGGAACTTAAGGGCTTTAGGTACTTCAAACTATAACCTTAGGTTCTTCTGTCAAACACGGCGTTAGTCCACTAGCCCAGACTACGCCTGTACATTTGGTCCTTCGAGTAAAGTAAAGATTTTCCTCCCTCTAACCCCCCGTAGGTTTGACATAACAGACATACGAATCAGTTAAGGACGGGCTGGTGTACTCAACAAAGCATCAGTTTCGGAATTGACTGAAGGACTTTTACTTACGTACTCTGTCAGAAAGCCTCTCGTTGCGGTTCGGTCACTGGCCTCCCACAAGCGGGACTCACCAGCTGATTGAGAAGTCGCACCTTCAGGGACGTGTTATAGCGAGAGCGCAGGTACGATAAGTATTGACTTAAAACATTAGTAGTAGGAAAGTTAGGGTAGGGCTATTAGGGAAGAAGACAAAAGAAGCACTATGGACATACAAGAAATAAACACAGCAATCAGGAGCCAGGAGGAAGATTATAACGAGATCAGGAGGATAATTACAAACATTAAAAAGGACTCCGTGAGCCGAAGAACACAAAAATACATTGACGAAAAAAGACAAACACTAACTACTATTTTCCAACGGGTGCAAGAGAATCACTCGAAACTGGAAAAACAAGAGATGTTATCATCTCACAAATATATCACTACAAATTACTTTGGAAATATCCAAAAACAATACAACGAGGGCTTAGCCCACCTACAAAACTATGAAGCAAGACTTCAACTTGTTCAGGCGATATATGAACCTGAAGAACAAAACACAAACGAAGAAGAAGGGAGAGGGAATCCCAAGACGTTTATACAAATGTTCAGGATATCCCAGATGTCAAAAAGGCTAATTCAGGCGAAAGAATCAGTCACTGAAAACAAACCTATATGGCATTTACAAACTACAATAAACAACTTACAAAAACGATGGCAGGATATTGAAGAAACACACATTGAATTATTATTGGAGGAGGATACATCGGGACACCTTTACTTCAAAAATAAATATTTTGAAAACACCCAAATTGAGTTCGATACTACAATGGAGATGCTGGAAGAAAAAATCCATGACAGTTCCAGCGAAAAAATAACCTTAACACAGTCGTCAGGAAAACTACCCCGTATCTCTATTCCAACTTTTACTGGGAGTTATGACTCATGGTATACTTTTCATGATTTATTCAAAAAAATTATTCATGAAGATAAAAATATTTCATTGGTAGAAAAGATGCAATATTTAAAGACAAATGTAAAAGGTGACGCAGCAAAAATTATACGTCATCTAACGATAAGTGAATCGAACTATGAAACCGCGTGGAAATTGCTTACGCAACGTTATGAAGACGAACGAATGATATCAATTAAATTCATCGATAAATTATTAGATTTACCCAAGCTAAATGTTGCGAATGCAGCGGGTTTAAGAGACATGCACGACACCATAAAAGAATGTTTGGAATCTTTAAAACATCAAGGAATTGACATTTCAACATGGGACCCTATTTTGGCTAGACTTTTGGCCAGGAAATGGGACCAACAAACTGATTCAAAATACGAGGATCAGTTACAACACCCAAACAAATTGGAATCGTTTGAAGAAATGTTACAGTTTTTAGAAAAAAGATTTAAAAGTTTAAAGTCCTACGATCAGCAAAAAATTACGTATAATCACCTGAGTAATAACTCGGTGAATCATACAATAAATAAATACCGGGGAACACTCGTACCAATAGCAGAATCATCAAAAAGTAAACATTGCTGGTACTGCAAAAGCACAGAACATAATATAAATAAATGCCCTAGTTTTAAAACCTTGAACGTGACGCAACGATATAAGGAAGTCTCAGACAAAGAAATGTGCAAACGCTGCTTAAATCATGATAAACAAATAAAATGCACGAGCGAGTTTTATACAAAATGTGAAATATGTCAACATAAAGGTCATAACACACTATTACACCGAACATTCGATTCAATTAAAAGACAACCAGAGTCTTCTGAGTATACGAAAAAGTTCACTCCTAAACCAACTATGAGTGATAAAAAACAAAACACAACGTTATCGAACTTATCAGCTACCAATTTAGAGGCAAAAAATACGGTCTTATTAGCCACAGCGCTATTACAAACCACGTCGTATGATGGAACACCACAATTATTAAGAGTATTGTGTGACCAAGGTTCAGAAGCGTCATTTTGCACGGAAGAAGTAGCACAACTGCTGTCGTATCCAAGACAAAAGGTTCGAGCCGAAATAAAAGGCATTGGAGACAACGAACCTAAGACATCGAAATATACAATTAACATAAAACTACAACCAAGGTACTCTAGTGAGTACAGACTACCTGTAACACTTATAGTACTACCAAAGCTTACAAACTCGTTACCAAGAAGTAACTTACAACAATTACAAGAGTTGGACAATGTTCTATTGGCAGACCCAACGTACAACAAAAAGGGACCTATAGACATAATTTTAGGTGCCCAAGAATATAGTAAAATACTATTACAAGGTTTTAAACGACTACAAGGCGGTATAATCGCTCAAGAAACAGAATTGGGTTGGATTTTATCCGGGTTATATCCGCAAGACACAAACGGTGGCATCAAAGTATTAAGCATGATGACTCGCACCGACGACATACAACAATTAACAAAATTTTGGGAATTAGAAGAAATTCCACGACACTATGCACTCACCAAAGATGATGAGTTGTGTGAAAATTACTATACAAATACTACAATACGAAGTTTCGACGGCACTTATACGGTACGACTGCCGTTTAAGGACGCGAACATAAAATATGGCGAGTCAAGGAAAAAAGCCGTGGCTCGACTATTACAACTAGAACGTCAGTTCGAAAAAAATGAAAATTTACGCCAACAATACAAGGAATTTATGTACGAGTACCTAAATATGGGTCATATGAGAAAAGTACCTAAACCAGAATATTACACAGGAGAGTATTATATTCCCCACCAAGCGGTAATAAAAAAAGACTCTCTTACAACAAAACTACGAGTGGTATTTGACGCTAGTAGTAAAACAAGTAGTAAAATAAGCCTTAATGAAAATTTACATAAAGGACCACGACTTCAACAAGACTTATCAAACATATTATTACGCTGGAGAACGCATAAGATTGCTTTCATGGCCGACATTATGAAAATGTACCGGTTCATAAAAATAAACCAAGAAGACTATAAATATCAAAGAATTTTATGGAGATTTTCTCCAAAAAAGGCCATTAGTGAATACGAACTAACAACGGTCACGTATGGCACAACAAGCGCGCCTTATCTGGCCGTGAGAACATTACAACAACTAGCATTAGACGAACAAGACAATTACCCTATCGCCAGTAGAGTAACGTTACAGGATTTCTATGTTGACGATATTTTGTCAGGAGAATCCCAGGAAAGCTCCGTCAAGGAATTACAAGAACAATTAATAGCAATGTTAAACAAAGGTGGTTTCCAACTACGAAAATGGTCTTCAAATAGTTCGGAATTGTTGAACAATTTAACATGCGATAAAGAAGAAAGTCGGATGCTGAAACTTCCCTTAGACGAAACAAGAAAGTCGTTGGGAATTATATGGTCTCCAGGCGAAGATAAATTCTGTTTTCAAATAACTATAACAGAAAACACAAAACCCACCAAACGGTTCATTATGTCAGAGGTGGCGAAAATATTTGATCCGTTGGGCTGGTTGGCCCCCATCATCATAACACTAAAATTACTAGTACAACAACTGTGGACGTCTGGGATGGAATGGGACCAACCAGTAAATGACATAATACGAAATAAATGGACAGAAATACAAAAACAGTTAAAAAACATAGAAAATATACAAGTACCACGATGGTGTCACACGATAGACAGGACAAAGTTTGAGCTGTATGGATTCTGCGACGCCTCAGAAAAAGCATACGGGGCTGTCGTCTATAGCAGAGTAATGGTGAATAACAGTTACTACATAACATTGCTCCAAGCTAAGTCAAAAGTTGCACCGAAAAAACAAAAAACAACATTACCGCGTCTTGAGCTATGCGCCGCAGTATTATTGGCTAATTTAATAGAAAAAATAAAAAAAGCTCTAAACGGTGATAACAATACCGTGATTTCATGCTGGACGGATTCTATGATCACGTTGGGATGGATAAAAGGAGATCCTGGGCGATGGCATACGTTCGTGGCCAACAGAGTGTCAGAAATTAACAGCATAATACCTAACGCTCAATGGAATCATGTCATATCGTCTGAAAACCCAGCGGACATTATATCAAGAGGATTGGAGCCAGAAAAATTAATAAACTGTTCCTTATGGTGGAACGGCCCACCATGGTTACAGACGAGTGATATACCTATTACAACAACAGCACCACAGCCAAATGAAGAAGCCAAGTACTGTTTATCAACAACAATTAATACTACGAATGAAAAGTATGACATCTGGAGTCGATTTTCTAACTACAATAAAATGATAAGAACATTAGCGTATTGCTACAGATTTATCAGCAAGCGCAAAAAGCACGAACCATTATCCTGTACGGAACTAGAAGAAACAGAGAAACGAATTCTATGCATATTGCAACAAGAAGAATTTTACGATGAAAAAGAAATTATTCGAAAGAAAAAATCACTGCAGAAAAACAGTAAATTATCCACACTAGATCCATTTATTGATAACGATGGATTATTACGAGTTGGAGGTCGAATAGAAAACGCTGACTTGCCATATAATCAAAAACATCCTATACTATTACCACGCCGACATCATATAACGTCATTAATAATACAAAACGCACACATGAAAACATTACATGGAGGAAATAAACTAACTACAGCTGTCCTACGACAAAAATACTGGATTATAGGTGGAAAACAAGTTGTCAAAGGTACACTAAAAAAGTGCGTCAAATGCGCGAGATACAGGTCCGAAACGAAAGTACAGAAAATGGGGATACTTCCAAAAGCAAGAGTCACGCAATCATATCCATTTAGTCACACTGGAGTGGATTATGCGGGACCAATACAAACAAGAACAATGAAAGGAAGAGGTCACAAGTCCTACAAATCATATATTGCTGTATTTGTATGCTTAGCAACAAAAGCAATTCATCTAGAATTAGTGGGAGATTTGACAACTGAAACATTTATTGCGGCACTGCGGAGGTTCATGGCCAGACGAGGACACGTGTCACATATGTATAGTGACAATGGCACGAACTTCGTAGGCGCAGCGAAATTTTTGGAACAAGAATTATTGCAAATAACACAGTCACCTGGATTCCAAAATACGATGACCAGTATAGGTACTCAGTGGCATTTTAATCCGCCAGCAACCCCCCATTTTGGTGGGATTTGGGAGAGCAGCGTAAAATCAGTAAAGTACCATTTACGTCGAGTAATTGGAGAATCGACATTAACGTACGAAGAAATGATAACATTTTTACATCAAATTGAAGCTTGCCTAAACTCGAGGCCGTTATGTGCACAAAGCGAAGACATCAATGATAATACAATACTAACGCCTAGTCACTTTTTAATTGGTCGGGAAGCAGTTGGAATCCCAGATCCGTTATCAAACATAAATACTGATTTAATAAATAGATGGAAACAAATTCAAAGAATGAAGAAAGATTTCTGGAAAGCCTGGTCATCTGATTATTTACATCAACTTCAACAAAGATACAAGTGGAAAGAAACTCAAGAAAATATCAAAATTGGAACCATAGTACTAATAAAAGATGAAAACATAAGTCCAAGTAAGTGGCCCTTGGCAAAAGTGGAAAGCGTTCACCCAGGAAGCGACGGGGTGATAAGAGTAGTGACACTCAAAAAATCGACAGGTTTATGTCAAAAACGATCAATACATACATTAATTCCTTTACCCGTATATCAGGAAGAATTAATGACTAACACGAATACGTTAAGAAAAAATACCGAAACGCCTGTGAATAGTAACATAGCAAATAACATAAATAAAAAGTCTAAGACACTTAAGTCAGGCGTGTTACTCTATACTACATTATTATTGTGTATCGGACAAGTAACAAGTACATCAATGTTTACTATGAAACATTTAAATCCAGGCCTATATGTAGAACAAATAGGTACTTCAACAATAAACAGAGGGAGTTTTAGAATAGAAACTAATTACGAAAGGAGTGATTTGGAACTGAATTTAAATAATACGATAAAAATAACTAATCAGTTTCAAAAGTTATGCACTGACACACAACAGTATACAAAAGACACCCATTGTGCAGAATTTTATTATCATTTGAACGAAGAGAAAGCACGATTTGAGAAGATAAAGGATTACCTTACTGGGATAAAGATTTCTAGAAGGAGACGTGGATTATTAGGACAAATGTTAACATACGTGTTCGGAGTTAACGATGAAGTATACAGAAGTATTGACTCATTGAGTAGCAATCAACAAGAACTTATAAACGCCGCCAATCATCAAACAAACATAATGATATCTACAGTATCCGCTGTAAACCAAACCGAGGAGCGGATTAAGAAAAAGTTAGAGAATTTTGAAAAGAAGTTAAATGAAGCTATAGCATTCATGTACGATAACGACGTATGGTATAAGATGGTAGACGCTAACAATGTGAAAATACAAGTAATACAAACGTATCAATTAGCGAGCAATTACATAACAGAGATTATTCACTATTACAACGGGTTACTTGAGATATACCTAAATAACGCATCGATATACACGATTTTGAGTCCTAAATACGCTAATGATATAATACAAACAACCAATCAAAAGTTACCTGGAAACTTAAGAATAATTCAGGATCAATTAATACAGACTAACATGGAAATAAATGCAACACATATAAACGTATTTGCGTACTATCCTATTCATGACATAAGAAAATATACGCTAATACACATAACGGCGATTCCTCAAAAGTTGACCGGGAGTTCTTTTGAATGCTTGTCAATCCCAAGAGCATTCATAGGCTTCGACTATAACAATGAACGATACTTTGAGTTAAGTAAAGACGAGTTCAAAGATTGTTTACACAAAAAATCGGAGTTTGTTTGCTATCCCGTGGCTGTTAAGAACATGCAATTGAACAAGAATTGCATTGTTGACCAGCTATTCAGCAACAATAATAACACTAAATCACAATGCACATCAAGAAGATACAACATTCAATCTACAATTCTATGGAAACAACTTTACATGCAGAATACGTGGATATTTATCACTACAAAAACACAATCAGCTTCGATAATATGTGATGGACAAAGACAAGAAATTAACCTAGAGGATATAGGAGTACTACACATTTCAGAAAGCTGTGTAGTAAAGACGTTGAACAACATTCTTGCAGCTAAACGAATAACAACAACAACTGTGCAAGCATCATATTTTAAAAGGAGTAATTTTACTCTAGACACACAAGTAGTCCAATCAGAGATACCAGACATACCGAAGGAGGAAGTATTAGATAGCTCCACCAGTATATTTGACCACTTAGCCGCTTCAGAAGCAAAGCTAAAAACAAGATTAGATAACACAATATGGAGGCGAATAGAGTCTCATTCCTATGTGGTTAGCACCGTGATATCTCTTTCTTTAATAGTATTAGCTTGTCTTTTAATTTATTTCAGACCACTCAAACAATGTCGAGATAGACTTACGAGAAGACAAAACAAGGAGACAACTACAACACAAGCCACAGAGACAGACAAACAGCGGGCAGCTCCACCACAACCACGGCCACGGTATGGGAAACCTCGTCCCCAGACTACAGTCCAAACACTACAAGCGACGGAAGGACACATTGGACCATATGAGGTTATCGAATTATACGACTTGCAGTCGTGTTCCTGAGAGACGCCAGAATGTTCAATGCACATTGAACATGCAACGCAGCAAACTCAAAAGTAGAGCATGTCAACATACAAGTAAAGCATGTCAACATACAAATGTGCAAAATTAGCACTGACATGATTTAAAGACACTGCGTTATACTTTACACTTACGACACACTAACACAAAATGGTATATGTGTGTATTAGCAATAAGTAGTATATAAGGTGTACATTGTGTAAAATAAATCAGATTTGAATTTATTCATCTCTCAGTTACATCCCTCTCACTGCGGCCAAGACACCCTTAGCCGTCAGTTCTGATTAGTCGAGTGAGTCTGCTTGACTAGCAGTGAGAGTTACCAATCCTCCACCCAAAGCTCCATCTCACTGTGGCCAAGACACCCTTAGCCGTCAGTTCTGATTAGTCGAGTGAGTCTGCTTGACTGGCAGTGAGAATAACCAATCCTCCACCCAACATCCATCTCACATCCACCTGTCACCTTAGGTAGCACGGTGCAGGTATCCCATCATATAGGCTAGGAACTTAAGGGCTTTAGGTACTTCAAACTATAACCTTAGGTTCTTCTGTCAAACACGGCGTTAGTCCACTAGCCCAGACTACGCCTGTACAGTGTTAAGTAGAGTATATAAGAAAAGCAACAGATATACTGAATAACAGCTTTAAGGTATAATAGCAAAATACTATATTTAAGTACAAGGCGCCTGATTAAAATGTACGTATTCTCGCCGCGGTGGTAAGCTCGTAAGCGCTTGGCGCTCCGGTGTCTCTGGCGTCGAACTGTGGAAATGCATTTACGCACACTCCCCCACCGGTGACAGACGGAAGAGTGTGCGGGACTCACCAGGCCATTGCGTGACCGGAATACCCACTAAAACCACAGCAGCCCCTTCCGCGCTTTTACGGGGCGCCAGAGAGATCGTCTGATGACACTCGATCCCGACACCCCTACGCGTGGCCACGTCCTATCGTCATTCAAGGCGGTGGAAGGAGTTGCGCATATCGGCGTCTCCTCCTCCCTAGCCGCCGCCGACGGAGCGAGTCAGTGGACGCAAGCGCCTCGCGTTCTCGCTCCGCAGCCTCCTTCCTTGTAATGACGGTCTCACAAAATGAGGCCATCGACGACCAACACCTGTCGCTGTCGCGCATCTGTGAAACAACGGTCGACAACGACAGGTCTATTCCGAGTTCCATCGATAGTACGTGGCGCTGGGACCCCCAGGCGGGGCAAACTTCCAATGTGTGGCGCGAATCGTCGATTGCTGCGCCACATTCATGGCATCCTGGGGTCCCTTCTCTTCCAATTTTATGCAGGTACTTACCAAAGACCCCGTGTCCGGTAAGCACCTGCACCATCCTAAAGGTTAAGTTGCCGTGCCTCCTCGTGAGCCAGCGGTAGCGATTCGGCGCAACCGCCTCCACAGTCCCCTGCCCTGCTATCGGGGACTCCAGGTCTTCCCTCCACCGCCGGATGACTTCCCTTCGGGCTACTTCTTGTGCTCTGCCCAGTCTCCTTGCGGAGACTTGCTCGCCGTTGGCCCGCACTGTGGCGCGGAACCAGTAAACCTCTGCCAACCCCTCAGCCACAAGCGGCCAAGGTGGGTCGCCTGCCAGTAGCGTCGCCGCAGTCCAGGACACTGTACGGTAACCCCTAATAGCCCTCACCGCCATGACCCTCTGCGGTCGTCGCAGGAGGGCCCTATTGCGGGTAAGAGATTCCGACCATATAGGGCCACCATACAGCACCATAGCCCGCACGATTCCGATGTAGAGCCGTCGACAAGACGACCCAGGGCCACCGGTGTTTGGCAGAAGCCTTCCCAGTGCCGCAGCTGACTTGGTGAGCCTCGGAACGAACTGGGCAAAGTGTAGCCCGAAGTTCCAATTTCTATCGAGGTGCAGGCCCAGATATCTCATCTGAGCCCGCACAGGCACGACAACTCCAGACACACTGATGTGTGCTCCTCGGGGGGGACCCCGACGCGGGCCATGGCATAAGAGGGCCTCAGTTTTGTCCAACGAGACTCTCAGACCCAGCATTCCAATCCGGTCAACGACGAGCGCTATTCCTTCCTGTGCCAATCGGGAGGCTCCCTGGAAGTCAGCCCTCTTCACCGTGATGAGGGTGTCATCCGCGTAGCAAATAACTCCCATTCCAGGAAGGAGCCGACCTCTCAGAAGGCAGTCGAATCCGATGTTTCACAGGATCGGCCCGAGGACCGAACCCTGTGGAACGCCGCACCCCACCCAATGGCGATGAATGCGCCCGTCGCCCCCCTCCCAGAGCACATGTCTTCCCTCAAGGTACGCTTCCAGCAGCCTCCGGAGATACGGAGGCACTCCATGGTACCGAAGCGCCTCCCTCAATGTCTCGTGTGGGAGACTGTTGAAAGCGTTCTTTATGTCGAGCGAAACTGCCAGGAGTACTTCCTTCTTGGCTACTGTTTCGGTGGCCAAGGACTTTAGGGCGGCCGCCTCTAAATCCATATTGATTCTCTGACAGTCCCGGCCCAACTTCCTCGGGGTGCTGGATGAGACGATCCGCAAGCACTTTCTCGAACAATTTAGCCGTCTCATCCAGCAGCACCAGTGGTCTGTACGCGGAAGGGGAGTCGACTGAGCGACCTTCCTTCCGCAGCAAGCATTATTTACCGCGCTTCCATTGCTCCGAAAACTGCCCGGACCCCAAACATGCGTTGAGCAGTTCCCGGAGCCCATCCTTAAGGTATTTCGCGGCGATACCGAGTACGAACCCCGGGACGCCGTCGGGACCGGGCGCCTTTATCTTTCCGGAAAGGCGGGAGAGAGCCGTTTCCATTTCAACATTGGTGAAGGGTGTGATTGGAGACTCCACTTCCATCACCGACCGAGAAGCCATTTTGGGGGGAACGTGTCCCACAGACTGCGGGAACAGCTCCCCCATTAACACCGACAGGAAACCCGGATCCATCAATTCGATATCTGCCTACGTCCTTTTATACGGTAGCGTCGGTAGCTAATGGTATGCCATTAGCTACCGTATTAAGTAATAACTCTAAATTATAGTTTCCTTTTTTTCAGTTCATATAAATCCAACTGCTTGGCATGCCAAGCCCTAAGTCCCGTGGGTCTTGTACAGATAAGGAAACTTAGTCGAACCACGATGATCTGACGGATACCTTAATCTATTTTAAGGTACCCGCGGGAAAGAAAAGAATATATTCTGGAACACCATATTTATTTACTCTTTTTTTTATGCCGATGGTGGCAAATGAGCAAGCAGCACACCTGATGGTAAATGATACTGCCGCACATAAACCTTTGCAATACCAGGGGCACAGAAAATGCTCTTCTTAAACCTCGTTTAAAGAAGGACATGGGAAGGACACAAGGAAAACACAGCAGCAGGCAGCTCACTCCAGAGCTTGCACGTACGTGGGAAAAATGATACCTGGAAACGTACAGTTGAGAAATTGTATTCTTACTCCGACGCCATACGAATCAATCTATACCAATAAATAAAATTGGAGTGTCTGTTAGTAATGTCAAAATAATAGGCTTTTTTCATGCTCATACGGTTATTTGCACGACACCTATGCCTAAAATAGCAATTAAAAGTTTTTGTCTGTCTGTCTGTTTGTTCCGGGTAATCTTCAAAACAGCTGGACCGATTTCAAAAATTCTTTCACCAATGGAAAGCTATAATATCAGGGCGTAAACTAGGATATATTTTATCCCGGTATTCCCACGGGAACGGGAACTACGCGGGTAAAACGACTATAACCTATAACCGAAGCGAAGCGAGGGCAGATTGCTAGTATTATCTATAATTCATTATTATTAGTCGTTCCAATAAGAATAGCGTCTTAATTTCTTCTAAGACCCCCCTGCGCTTGCGTTTTACTACTCACGATTAGTGTTGCCCAAATGCAAGACCAAGACGAGACTTGGACCGGTCTTGGTCTTGGTCTTGCAACATCACACCTGGTCTCGTCTTGGTCTTGGTCTTGCGCACCTGAGTCTTGGTCTTGGTCTTGGTCTTGCGCACCCGAGTCTTGGTATTGCAGCAAGAGTCTCGCAAAGTTTTGCAGTTAGAATAACGTAACAGTAATTTATCATGGCAATGAAAAATCCAACTAAATTAATCAAATATCCTATCCTATCTATCCATCTGCTAGCCTATAGTTCACTATTGAATACAATACTTACCACTGGAGAAAATTACTCTTCTATTCCCCTGGTGTTCCATTAGACAGCGTTACTACTCTTATGACAGGACTTTCGACCCTATTTTCTTAAGACGTCACCACACGAGGCAGTTGATACAATAAATTTTATGTCATTTTATAATCAATGCGAAATTTTACAATTAATGCGATTGTTTATATTCCCCTTCAAGTTAAGTGGTATGTATCTATTGTATTTCCAGTTTAGTTACTGATACTCTGGATACTTGAAAAAACCTGTTGCTCTATTGCCTATATAAATACTTTGGCCGCTGGATCCATGTAGCTCTTAATATACTATTTATTCAAGAACATATAAAACTGATTTAAAATTTTATGGTTTTAATACTTGTAAAATGTATGATCTTCGTCGTCATCGTCACAGCTCATAAAAGTGCCACTGCTGGACTTAAGCTTCCTTCCAGTAAGAGGAAAATTGATCTACTATACCACGCTGGTCGGACATGTTGGTACAGGGTTTTCTTTCTAGTTTCACTTTTCTTGCACATATGTTATATACACAGGGTGTATCAGGTTATGGGACAACTGTTCATGTATGTTGTAGTTCAACAGTCATAGATCATAATTAGAATGTATATTACACAAAAACAATATAACGTAAAAGTTATAGTGATTACAAAAATGTGTCTATTTTTTTTTTTTGGGTGGGTCGCGGTCGGCGCGCCTCCGCACCACTCCATCCGGGGCGACAGAGGGGCTTAAGCACGCAACTCCCGCAACCCACCCGAAAACCACCTCGCCTTCGTCATTGGGCCGACCACCGGAGCAGGTTTACTTGTCGTCAGTGGTCGGCCCGACGGAATACCCCCTACGCGGGGTACCCTCCCATCGACCGACGTCCCCCCCTCGAGGAGGACGTCGGTCTTTCCTCACGCGGTCGGCCTCTCGGCGGGTGGCGGACTAATCCCCGGTCACGTCACCTGCGGCCTCGGCTAGGGCGGCATGAGGCGCAGATAGTTGCGCCTGCGCCGCCCCAGTCGCCGGCGGCGGATCTCCTCATCGAGGTTGCGCTCCACGCGCAAACGATCCGCCGCCTCCTTCTGCGAGATCACTGTCTCGCAGAAGGCTGCGACCGCGTCCCAGTTCCCGACGCTGTCGACCATCGCCCTAGCGATGGCCGGCAGCGTCAGGTCGGCACCGATGATTGCGACGAGTTCACGGCGATGCACTGCCCAAGCCGCGCAGGCCTCGAGCGTGTGTCGTGCCGTGTCCTCGTCGCAATCGCAGTGGTGGCAGGATGGTGTACTCTCCCTAAAAAAATGTGTGTCTAAGAGTTTATGCCTTAAATTTTATGCATTATGTAGGTATGTACAGACAGGATATATGTAAGTATGTAAAATTTCGACAGTATAAATAGGTATTAGATTTACGCGAACCTTTCAATGGTTACCTAGGTACAAAGGCGACTCATCAACGGTCATCGGCCGATCAGTTGATTTATGTTAAAGCGAAGTTTGTCTTGCTTATGCAAACGTAATCATTGATTTATTCAAATTCTAATGAACATTTAACAAAATACGAATATGTTGTAAATTAAGTACCATTCCTTTATACATTTTAATCAATTTACACGAAAAAACGATGACAAAATTGAGAACTTACATGTCTCTCAATTCATTAACGAATCGATATTTTTATTTCAATTTTTTTTCATGGGTTCCTAACACCATTGCCCGATCCGATTTGATACGACATCCACGGGTAAGAGAGTGGTGAATTATATTCGTACTCTGTCTTTTTTTTTGTGTGTGTGTGTAGCTGTTGATCGCAGATGACCTTGACAGCTTAACGCGGTCAATGGGTGAGCGCTGATGGCTCTCAACCCGGTGAGTAAGTTAAGCGAACATCGCCCGAGGGCTCCCCCCTGTGGGGAACGGACCTCGGCTCGGGGCGTCGCTGAGAGCAAAGTGGGCGTGTCCAAGTTTAGGTTAATGACTTTTACGTGGCGCGGTTTTCGACCTCGACGGCGAGGCCGATACCGCGGAGTTTTATCTGTTATCGCTGCGCGAGCTGTGTAGGTCCTTTCTTGGGCGATCATAATAGCGTCATCTTCTTCTTCAAGAAGATGACGAGGACGTCGGACCGCGGATATTTTTGAGGGGACGTAGTTTACCGCCCCAACCACTAGTGGATTGGGGTGAGTCGTGGCAGAGGCAAAATAGCGCTGGGAGCAACGCTTCATGTACTGCCTGATGGTGATCGTACTCTGTCCCTACATGGACATTTATATAGATTAATTGTTGGCATATTTCTATGTCCAACAGTGAACGTCGTTGGGCTAATGAATAAATGGATATATAAATATGTATAATGGGCACGAGCACTCTCGTGATTACGGTATTTTTGTCCTTAAGCCTTTCCGAAGAGTAATTCTGAAAAGCCAACACCAACATTGGGAATCGATTGGCCAATAGATGGATATCTCAAGACTGATTTGACTTGCCGTGTAGTGACGGAGTAAGAATATAATTCATCACCCCCTATTTTACCCGTGACTGCGAACCCGACTAAGGGCTATAATATATAACATTGGTGCAAGAGAAGGAAAACTTGACATGTATGACCTGTAACAACACGGCCGATCACCGTGGCGATTCCCCTCCGGCCACGGCCGATTCTCCTCCTGTTATGTAGAAGACACGTGCTCAACCGTATATAAGCTGAAATGGTGATTTGAATTAAATGCAAGACCGCGAGACTCTTGCAGGCCCAGTCTTGGTCTTGCTCAAGTCTTGCAGGGCCAGTCTTGGTCTTGCAAAAATTAAGCGGTCTTGGTCTTGGTCTCGGTCTCGCATTTCTCGCAAGACCAAGACCAAGACTGCAAGACCAAGACTTTTTTGGGCAACACTACTCACGATACTGACACGGCATACCGGTATTTTAAACAGTACGCCATCTGAGCGTCGACAAAAATTGGGTAGCCTGCAAAACGAGATGTTAACCCTTATTGGGGTTGCCAACTAGTCTGCCAACCGTATCAGTTACGGCACTAGCTCCTCATTTGGAAGACTGAATGATGATCAGTTGTTGACTAAGCACGACATATAGACAATAAGGAAACATACCCATACTACGTGACCTATTTTTTGTAGATTTTTCGACCCCTCACTACCCTCAGTGACCACGTAGTATATGCCAAGACTCCCCTGTCCCCTTTTAGTTTTCACGTAGTAATTCGTAATTATGATATCTAATCAATTCACAGGCAAAAAGTGAAAAAAAAATAATTTGGCTCAAACTCGTCTTTATTGCATAAGACTGCATGCATACTTAAATTACTAGTAAATTAAATATTATGCGGATACAGGAAAAAAAATACGAGATTTTTCTCTGTAACATCGGCTACGTGATAAAAACCTGAGCGGCCCCTCGCTCCTGTGACTTTCCGTAGTATTTTATGGACCACGCTCCCCCCCCTAAACGGGTCACGTAGTATGGGTACATTCCCTAATATCTACTCGGACAGATCTTGAACCCAAGAAATGTCTAAGGACTATAAACCAATTTCGTTGGCAATCAGACACCATTCTATTTCAATCATACAATATACGTAAGGTGAATAAATTATAACAGGTTAAATAAATAATACAAGCATACATTGAAAGCATTTATTTATATTATATATTTCATGCGCATTATAAATTAAAAAATTTATATAACAATTGAACATCTACTACATTTTGTGACAACATGTATCATTAATATTTATTTATTAAAACTAGTAAGCAAATAGCAACTTCAAGCGAGGCTCTAACAGTCTCCTGTAAATGGTAAATAGGGTTGTGTATGGAGCATTTACAATAACGAGCGCGTATTATGGTAATTTGAAACTCTGCATCATTGCCGGTCTAAGAAAAGAACACAGCGATAGAGATTCGAACTGTTCGCATAAAAGGCTCGAATTAAATGTTGTAATAATCCTTAATAACCAATTATTTTAAGCCTAGGTGTCCATATATATTTCTGGTAGATTTTTTTATAGCTGTTAGCTGGTAGCAAACAGATTTTATCAGGTCGCTGTCTACTGTGAAGAAAGTGTAAAAGCGTGCAATGTAGATAGATGATACTAAAGGCATCACCATAACCCATCACACTCCAGCTTTCTAGCTCACCGTAAGAGCAGTAACGAATTGCTATTATCAGATGTTACTTTTCTGTGAGAGTGTGGAACGGACGGACCAGCCCTCGGCTGTAGACAGACGACCGTTAATAGTGTGCTCCTAACACTATAATCTACATTTTTACTACATCTTTACAATATGCGGTGACAGAATTGACAATTAACATCTGCTATTGAATATAATAATAACGAGCTAAATTGAGTAGCTAAGTACAGTGCGTCCTAATTCCCTTACACGAGATATATATCGTATACATTCATTGTTACTAAACCTATTTCCTATCTTTAAATGCAGACCACCCTTTCTTCTTATACACCCTGACTTAGGCCAGCACCAATTTAGCATATGGACGTCATGTATTTTTTTTTACATACGGAAAGCATGCACCTATTATTAAATTATAGTATGACATTAATATTACATAATTGCACATTAATTATAATTAAACATTAATTGTAATTACACATTAAATGTAATTAATATATTCATTATACAATAAATAGAACTAGTGAAGTGATAGGCTGACTATGTAGCGTAGAGGTATTTTAGTATAGAACGTTTAATTGTAAGGTTTTGGTTGATTTGAAATGCGACGTGGTTCAGGTGGTATGTCACGTAACCACCCAATAGCATCGGTTAACCTCAGATACGATTCTCTTCGGACGATTCCGCTGGAGACGCTCAAGAAGCAAACACCGGCTCTCCTAGTAGCTGCCCGCAGTACATGACGGTGCCTCGCGAACGCCACTGCGTACTCGTCCTGATGATGAGCATCGGATATGCTCGAAGCCCGAGTCGAGATATCGATCTCGACACTTGAATGTATTGCCGTTGTAGATATTTTAATAGATATAGGTAGATAAAGTTTTTGTTGTGGCGTTTTTTTTTTATTTCTCCATTAGAAGAATCCGCAGCAAGAGTCTCTTTAAAACTTTTATTAAACACTGAAATCGCCAACTACACTACCAATCGTGCTGGATATTCACCTTTAGAAGTGTCCTTGACCTTTATCAAACAGATATTATTGTCTATCAAATATTTAGTTTAAATAACATTGTCAAATACAAACGGGTGTATTGACACACAAGACGTCGTAACGACCAGGCAATATTACCTTGGTATTAAACATTAAAAAATATGAGATATACATATCTTAGCTACTAATTTTAAAAGACCCTTCTTTCCATGAAAAAACACATCCAAATCTAGACGAATGATTAAATAGTGTCTGTAACGACTTTAATAACAATTAGAAATAGAAACTACAAAGACATAATGGACCTACAAAAAATCTATAAATTTCTACACATTAAAGCTTCACAATTTTTTATACAATGTAATTTTCCTTGTAAACATTCAAAGTCTTAATTAATACTTTGGCTAATGTATATGTTAAATATAACATCTAATTGTATATTTATAACATATAACACAGATAAAACTAATGAAGTCTCAAGCTCGTTAATATACATTAATTGATCATTTAAAACCATTGTATGTGTAACTTTAATATAACGAACCTCAATATTACGAATATCGAATAAACCGACTTAGTATTACATGAATCTTACAAATTTTTATGATAGAAGAACTTGGTTTTTTTATATGTTTTTTGAAGACATATTTTTGTCAGAAACCTCTATATAGTGGATTTTCAATCATTGCACAATCTAAATAGAGGGTTTAATTTAGATCAATTTAACGATTTCTGTCAACTATAATATTTATATACGGCATTCTACCACGACGACTGCATGTAGCGGAGATGCGAATGTTGAGATGGATGTGTGGTGTGACAAGAATGGATAAAGTGAGGAATGAACACATTAGAGGAAGTTTAAAAGTTGCGCCAGTGACGAAAAAGTTAAAGAGTGAACGGCTGACATGGTATGGACATGTGATGAGGCGGGATGAAAGTAATGTTGTGAGGAAAGTTTTAGGTATGAATGTTGAAGGCTTTAGGGGGAAAGGAAGACCGAGGAAAAGATGAATGGATTGCGTGAGGCATGACATGGATAGCCTGGGAGTGACTGCAGAGATGACGTCTGATAGGACCGTATGGAAGATGACATATTGCGTCGACTCCAAGTAATTGGGATAAGAGCAAGATGATGATGATACGGCATTCTACCAATCAATCATCCTTACTAATATTATAAAAGCGAAAGTAAGTTTTAAATAAAACTACTTTACGGATTTTATCGCGTTTGTATTTGATTTTTGATTACCCGACGTTTCGAACACTTTACAGCGTTCATGGTCACGGGTGGACTAAGATGTGTCACGTCCAACAAGTCATCGAAAGTAAGTTTGTTCGTTTGTTACACTTTCACGCTTAAACCAATAAACCGATTTCAAAAATTCTTTCACTAATGGAAAGCTACAATATCAGGGAGTAACATAGGCTATATTTTATCCCGATATGCCCACGGGTACGAGTACCACGCGGGTAAGGAGACTGAAACCGGAGCAAAGCGAGGGCGGGTTGCTCGTACACAATAAAGGTTTATTTAGGTGCATCGCAGCCGATCACGGCGACGTGCGATTAATCTCTTACGACAGTCGTAAGCGCCATACATTTTCGTATTTTGACTATTGTCGCATCAGCCGCGCGCGCGCGGCCGCGATACACAGAAATGAACCTTTAATATATCAAATAAACGCGGACTAGGCCGAGATAAATACATCGTACGAGCAAGCAACGTAAGCCTACCGTATTACAAGTAGGTGTATGTTTGGGTCACGTTTTACCTTGTTAAAACGAATCTGAGACCTGCCTAACTCCTATATAACAGAAATCAATGTAACGAATTACTTGATATAAAGAATATATTCTAATACCTTTGAGGTTCGTTATAATAAGATTACATTATTTTATGTTTAACACATTAAATAACACAGATTCATCTACTACAGTTTACTAATACGACAATATTAAAAGTTCATAAATTCTGAATAATGATCGGACACAAAAACATTTAATAGAAACATCAATATTGTTTGTAATTTTCAGTTAACTGATGAATTAATACTTGTATCGGTCATCACAACCGTTAACCTTGTACACAAAGTTCATTTCACACCTGAAATATAAAAAAGAAAATATTTTACTAAATATTTTAGTGACGGAGAAAGAATACAATTCACCAACCTCTCTCTTGCCGGTGTTTGTGGTGAAAGACGATAAAGGTAATACCTTTGCATATAACATCTATGCAAGAGAAGAAATACTCGAAATAAAACTCTAGACCAACCCGCATAACCACCGTGAACAATTCGCCGCCCAATATGGAGGAGGCTAGAGCCCAATAGGGACGTACATACATGGAGTTGTGATGATGAATCGAGCGATTTTCCATGTAGTGACGGAGTAAGAATATATATTCACCACCACCTCTAGAAATAAAACACTATAGCACCACGTCTGACCAGCATAGTATAGTAGATCAATTTTCCTCCTATTGCGGAGGAGGCTCGAACCCAACAGTGGAACGTATATGAGCTGAAATGATGATGATGAATGAATGACCAATCTTATAAAATCTAAAATTTCTATATTTAATATATAGAAATTTTAAATTGAATATCATATTTAAGCATCGACATAAAAAAAAACGGCTAAGTGTGAGTCGGAGTCGCGCACGAAGGGTTCCGTACCACGTCTATAAAAATACGCAAAAATGGCGTTTTTTGTATGAGAACCCCTCTCAAATATTTATTATATTCTAATTTTATCATTTATTATTAAAATAAAAATACAACTGAGTATTTTGTAAATATTTCAAGTGCCTACCTGTTGCTAATATCGATATTGAGCAAAAAAAAAGCAAATAAAATCGCGTTTATTGTATGTATTGTATGTAGATATTTGTTGTTATAGCGGCAATAGAAATACATAATTTGTAAAAAATTCAACTGTCTAGCTATTGCGGTTCTTGAGATACAGCCCGGTGAAAGATAGACGAACGGACAGACAGCGAAGTCTTAGTAATTGGATCGGGATTTTTACCCTTCGAGTACGGAACCCTAAAAATGAGCGTTATAAGTTTGACGTGTCTGTCTATATATCCGTATATATCCTATAGCATCTGTAGCTCCGAAATTGGACCGTTTGTTGGAGAGCTGACGTGATCGAGATGATTCTTAGTTAAAATATTTGAATATCTGTTCAGAGGTCCCAAGGTCATCAGCTATATTGCTAGCCGCCGTAAGGATTTTAGACGTATTATGGGTATTTACTTTAATTTCAAACATATGAATTATTGTTGTGATACTGTCAGTCGACATCGACAGCGTCGCGTCATCGTCCGTGGTTTGTACCTAGATAATGGATAGCTATTACTATTGTATAAATACGATGCGATACGTTAGAGGCATGTCCATCGTTTTCGGTTACGTTTTGCTATAGTGGATACATATCTAAAGGAATGAGATATGTAGAAATCATTCTTCATCAAAAAACAGACGCTATAGAAGCGAAACTGTTATATTAAAGTATAACATTTTAATTATATGTACATCAAACATTTTTGTATATCATAAATTGTATGTAGTATTAATTTATTTACATAAAATTATGAAGGCGAGGAGACCGTGTTTCGAATCTTGTTCAAGTTTCCAAGAAAGACTTTTCACGTGTAGCAAATACCCATAAGTACAGAATCTTAAGCACCCTCTTAAGCTACTGTTTTCGCGAAATTTTCTTTACAAAAAAGAAAATAAAATTTCAAAGCTTTACCACGAAAAGTTTCACTTCAAATATACTTTTTACTGTGTTATATTCCTCAACAATTTACGAGAATTTTCTTTATAAAAAGAAATAATCGAGACAAATAAATTCGATACTTATAAAAAGTGTTTCTACGCAATTATTTTAAAATCCTTAATATTATAAATGCGAAAGTAAGGATGTTTGTTTGTTTGTTACGCTTTCACGCTTAAACCATGGAACCGATTTCAAAAATGGAAAGCTATAATATCAGGGGGTACCATAGGCTATATTTTATCCCGGTATTCTCACGGGAACGGGAACTACGCGGGTAAGACGACTGAAACCGGCGCGAAACGTGGGCAGGTTACTATCATAAATAAGAATATCTGGTTCACCGAGCTTCGCTTGGTATATTTTTGTTGTATTTTGTCGAATTTAATAATAACATCGAGATTCGATCCCACGCTGTTTGAATGCCAAAAGAAACCAATAAGCTGGACAACTTACTAACTGAGCTATCGTCACCCACGATGTCAACAGCGAAATTTGAATCCATATTCTATTGACATTTTATGTCATTATATAGATTAGCTAAAAACGCCGACAAAATTACATTTTCTATAAACAAAACATAGCTATAGTCCATAAAATATAGCTTGATCTCTGTGACAGATGTCAACGAAATAAGTTTGAACGAGCGACAGGTTTACAATTTCATTTTGTATCAACTATATTTTCATTCTTTTCGTGCCAGTTTTATTGCAAATGAATTGCAATACATTATAAATATTAAAATATTAATATTCATGCCTAAAATGTACCTCGTAAGTACTGAAATACCTAGTAAACATTTTATACATAAATGACGCTTACGCACGTACAAGGTCTTACTGGACTGAAAATAAAAAAGAGATGGGACAGTCGATATACGTAAATCGATAACCGATCTTTATTACATTATTTATAAAAGAAATAAACCCAATAAAGTACAACTTTCAACATATTTTTTAAAATTAAAACCTACTGTTATATTATAAAATACATAAATTGAATTAATAAAACATAAAAAACTACTTTTCATCGCAGAGTAAATGATAATATTATGTACGCGTTACTGTCAATAAACTAGACATATTTATTTATAAAACAGTCGTAAGTGCTTGATTGATCTAATGATATTTTGGCAAAAAATTATAAATGTTTTAGCAGGAACGTTCCAGTGATGACAATAATAGTGACCTAGACCTTGATAGTATTCCTTTTGAATAATTAAAACGGTCAAAAACAGTTTTTGTTTGAAATAAATTTAAAAAGACTTTCATTGATTGTATTTTAATTATAATAGAATATCACAAGTATATAAATAAAGAGTTTTATCGATAAAAAACTACGTACTTCATCGTAAGCGTGACAGCACTGGGGACAGCTGTCACAGAGATCATCCTATATTTTATGGACTATAGATCGATTTTTTTGGCCCCGAAACCGCTAGTATGCCAAGTTTTTAAAGATATAAGATACAGATTGAACTACGCCGCGGATAAGGCGACTGAAACCGAAGTGAAGCGAGGGCGGGTTGCTAGTATTAAATATTTACAAGTGTTTAATTGTAAATATTTGTGTGTTGTCGGAATAGAAATACAATTTCCTACCTACCACCTTTACCGTGGATGTAGGGGCTTACAAAATGAAGATAACATATGCAAGAAAAGGAGAACTCTAAACAAAACCTTATACGAACACGTCTGACCAGTATATATGGTAGGTCAATTTTCGTTCCATTGTGGAGGAGACTCAAGGACAGCAGTGGGACGCATATGAGCTGTGATGATGATGTTGGTGAAGATGATGAATAATCTGAAATACTATAAATTTAATTACATAATATTTGCATATCTTAAAAACCTGGATAGGTTGCTGGAGGTAAGTACTATATATATACACTGACGGACTCATAAACTGCATCAAAGTAAAAAACGACTTTGAAATAAATATTTTAACCAAGTATGCGAACTTTCTACACAGATTTAAATTGAAACGTCTAGATTGGTTCGTTAACTTTAAAACATCGTAGGGTCATATCCTTAAGTTTAAGTTTGTGTACTGGAACCTTAAAACTTTTTTGAAGAAAAAACAGAAATTTAAAGAAAATTGGTTTAATTAAAAAATTGGTTTTAACAATAGACACAAACTTTATGCGAGGGTTTTTTTATGTTTTAATAAGGTGTATTACCTCCACGTGCCCTTATTACGGATTCTAATCGGTTCTGCATAGATTTGATTAGGGTTATTAAAAGATCTTGCCGAATATTGTCCTATTCTTCTGAAAGTGCTGTTCTTAGTTGTGCCACTGTCGTAGGCACAAGATTTCTCGCATATACAGCTCTTTTTAAATTGTCCCAAAGATGCTCAATGGGATTAAGATCCGGGCTGCGTGCTGGCCAATTCATAGTACGTATCCCAGCCTCTTCGCAATATTGTCGAACTTGTGCAGCAGCGTGCGGCCGGGCATTATCCTGCATTAAAGTAAAATTTTCGCCTATAAATCCCATGTAAGGCACCACGTGATCTTCTAAGATCTCTGCTATGTAGCGATGTGCAGTCAAACCCCCTCTACTACCGTTTTGACGGACCATGTCTACGAACACAAGTTCTGTTCGCCCGTTCATCGATGTGACACCCCAGACCATGCACGAACCGCCTCCAAAAGGAACACGCTCCTCAATGCAACTTTGAGCATATCGCTCCCCACGTCGACGATAGACCCTTCTGCAACCATCTGCACTATATAAACATGTCCTACACTCGTCTGTGAACAATACGGAGGCCCATTGCTCATCTGTCCAATTTAGGTGATCACGCGCAAATCTTAAGCGAGCTTGTCTGTGAGCTACAGACAACTTTGGACCATTTGCTGGTCTAAAAGGGGTGATATCTGCTTCCTTTAACCTTCTTCTTATTGTTCGTGCACTAAAGTTTACTCCACGCACTTCATTAAGCTCTGTTTTGATGTTAACTGACGTGAGGAAACGATTTCGCAGGGAAGTTGTAACAATAAATCGGTCATCACGACCGGTGGTTGCTCGAGTTCTGCCTGTATCCCGTCTCCTTTTATAAGAACCTGTCTCCACAGACCTTTTGTATATTCTAGAAACCGTAGACTAGTTTAAATTTAAATTTCTACCAATCGTTCGTTGATCCAAGCCCTCCCGCACCAATGCTACAATTTGAGCAGCTTGTTCGGACGAAGTATCCATATTATGGTTCAGAAACTTTCGATGAGTTAAAGAGCTAACCCAACAATTCTGCTGGTAACAATAATTCAATTGACAAAAGAATAAAAAATCAATAAGAATCAATTTTAAAACTTTGCTATAAATAACACGCAAATCTGATACTACGAGTAAATTTTCTTTTCCCGGCTATATTCATTTGTTTTACTGCAGTTCTATTTTTAAATATTGCTTTTTTTTAAGATTAAGGGCCAGTGTCTCCATATTTATATAATTCAATCTAAAAAGTTTGCATACTTATTAAAAAAATCATTTCAAAGTAATCCTGAAGTTTGATGCAGTTTATGAGTCCGTCAGTATATATACTATATATATATATATATATATATATCTATACCAATAAATAAAATTGGAGTGTCTGTTTGTAATGTCAAAATAATACGCTTTTTTCATGCTCACACGGTTATTTGCACGACACCTATGCCTAAAATAGCAATTAAAAAATTTTTGTCTGTCTGTCTGTTTGTTCCGGGTAATCTTCAAAACGGCTGGACCGATTTCAAAAATTCTTTCACCAATGGAAAGCTATAATATCAGGGCGTAAACTAGGTTATATTTTATTCCGGTATTCCCACGGGAACGGGAACTACGCGGGTAAAACGATTATAACCTATAACCGAAGCGAAGCGAGGGCGGATTGCTAGTATATATATATATAATTACTCTTCTTAATTATTATTCCTGAATAAATAAAGAAATATCTGTCATGGAATACGTCGTATACGTTTCATCTATACCAATAAATAAAATTGAAGTGTCCGTTTGTAATGTCAAAATAATAGGCTTTTTTCATGCTCACACGGTTATTTGCACGACACCTATGCCTAAAATACAGATTAAAAAATGTTTGTCTGTCTGTCTGTTTGTTCCGGGTAATCTTCAAGACGGCTGGACCGATTTCAAAAATGTTTTCACCAATGGAAAGCTATAATATCAGGGCGTAAACTAGGCTATATTTTATCCTGGTATTCCCACGGGAACGGGAGCTACGCGGGTAAAACGACTAAAACCGAAGCGAAGCAAGGGCGGGTTGCTAATAGTAAATATACGATCATAGTTACCTGCAATACTGCAATGGTCCCGTTTAAATGTAATGTTCGTCAAGTAAGAGCGACAATAGTTGTAGAGAACACCAGTGGGCTAACACCCGCAGTGGGACACGGTGCGTTCGGGATGCTATAACACAGCAACATTACTTAAACACATACATAAATTATAGGGCATAGATGGCCTTGATGGATGGTGAGGATCAGACATTCTTCCAGACACCATACCTTACGATTTGTTTTTGTTTTCGAACCCCTAACTAAAAAGTCCCAAAATTCTAGTTGAGTTTATACAATTTATAAATAAAACTATATTTACGAATTGTATCGCATTTGTATTTCTTTTTTAGGACAGCACCCTGCACTAAGGAAGTAAATCATTGTGTTGTGGGTGACTTTATATACATCATTAACGAACACAAATTACATCCAGACTCAGAACAACAATTCGCCGTAAGGGCTATTGCCATCTTATTGTGGAGAAGACTCGAGTCCAGCGGTGGGACGTGTATGAGCCGAGATGATGATGATATGAATATATATGGTGATATAGAAATAATCCAATATCATCATCCTCTCCTTTTCGTAAGGATTATTCACGTCCTAAAGTGTTCAAAACGTCGTGTAATTAAAAATCAAATACAAACGTGATAAAATAAAATAAATACATGCTGAGGCGTTCAAAAATTGTAATTTCTAAATAAAAAAATAAAAATATGTTGCGGGTAAATAATTATAAAAAAAAATCTGTAACAACGTTGACTTGCTTGGACGTGAGACATCTTAGTCCGCCCGTGACTATGAATGCTGTAAAGTGTTCGAAACATCGGGCAATCATAAATCAAATACAAACGCTATAAAATGTACGCGTTAAAGTAGTTTTTTTATTTTCAATGTGTAGTGCTCGCGTAAACATCACAAATCGTTCTGTAATTTCTACTTAATCCTTTAGAAAATGTACTATGTAGTAACGGCTACAAGTGTTGCCAACCCTGACATTGCTGGTGGGTGTCGTGAAAAACGACTGAGAGATCTACATCGATCTGTGTCAACTAATATCATCTGGTAGATTACATTTCCTAGGAAGGATTGCTGCCAAAAACTACAATCATCATCAACATTCCAGCTCATATACATCCCACTGTTGAGCTCGAGCCTCCTCCACAATAGGAGGGCAATTGATCTTACTATACCATGCTGATCGGGCAGATTGGTATAGGGTATCATTTCGAGTTTTCCTTTTTCTTGCATAGATGTTGTATGCGTATTATAGCCCATAGTCGTCTTTTAAAACATCCACGGGCAAAATAGGGAGTGGCGATTTGTATTCTTACTCTATCACCACACGGAACGAAAATAAAACTATAATACTAGTCATGCCTTTTAAGTTCTGTCGTTTCCATATTTCGCGGCAATTTTGAATTTGGAACTGTTCTATATTCGAACGTGTTAAAATTTTGAATCTCAAAACAGTTGAAAGTATTAGGATTAATGTTATTGTTTAGTCACAGCGTCGATTGGAATCTGTCAGGTTACGTACGAAAATGAATCTTTCTAAGGAAAATGTTCGTGCAATAATTTTCTACAACTTTAGAAGAGGGCCGACACGGCTTCAGTGTTTCGAAGAGCTAACATCTGTGTTCAGTGAGGAAGCCCCATGTCTGCGCTGGTATTTAGAATTCCAGCGTTGACATACTAGTGTTAGTGACAAATTTCGCGAAGGACGCCCAAAATCCGCCTTCACTGAAGATAACATCATTGCTGTGGGACAACTAATTCTCGAAGATCGTCATGTGACGTATCGAGAGATAGGATTTATTAGGCATCTCAGGGACAACCATTCAGAAGATCTTGCATGAAGCGCTTGGTGAGAGAAAGTTAGTTTGCCGTTGGATACCGCATCTGTTTTTCGACGATCACAAGGCGGCCCGCGTCAGATGGTGTAAGAAAACTCTGCAAAGGTTCAACCGAAGAGAGTCAAATCACGTCTACGACCTCATCAATGGTGACGAATCTTGGATCTATGCCTATGATCCTGATTCCAAACAACAATCTACAATCTGGGTCTTTCAAGCTGAGCCAAAGCTGACTAAAGTTGTTCATTCTCGAAGCACTTCAAAGAAGATGGTGACCACGTTCATTGGAAAAACCGGCCATGCTGCGACTATTGCACTTGAAGATCGTAGAACGGTTAACGCAGAGTGGTATACCACAGTTTGTTTACCACAAGTCATCGCCGAACTTCGAAAATCTAACTCAAAGCGACGCATCATTCTGCACCACGACAACGCAAGCTCACACAGCGCTCTTCAAACGATTGAGTATTTGAAGCAGGAAAAAGTAAAAATTCTTGACCATCCTCCATACAGTCCTGACCTAAACCCTAACGATTTCTTTACATTTCCTAAAATTAAGAAAAGTCTTCGTGGTCAAAGGTTCAGTCCGGTAAAAAAGCAGTCGAAGCTTTCAAGTCAGTCATTTTGAACACCCCCACTTTAGAGTGGAATAAATGTTATAATAACTGGTTTGAGCGAATGGAAAATTGTATTAAGCTACGTGGTGAATACTTTGAAAAACAATAAAAAGTACTATAAGGTTCTAGTTGTGTTTTTTTCTTCAAACGACAAAACTTAAAAGGTATGCTTCGTACGTACTATGAAAGAAGATTACATCACTATGCCCTTGTCAAAATTTTTTTGGGGTCTACTTACTAGCAGACCCCAACAAAATTTGAACTACTACTAAAAATTTTTTTAGGCACCACTCACTAGTAGACCCCAAAAAAATTTCTTTGGGGTCTACTCACCAGTAGACCCCAAAAAAAATGGCAATTTGGACAAGGGCAGGAAAATGATGACATCTAGAAAACACACAAGATTCTCGCATATTTATATAATACAAATATCCTGATCGATACATTATCTTTAACGCGAAACTAGGCAAAGGGAGTGATGATGAGTTGAGAGAGGGGAAACATGGATATGGACAGAGAAACCAGAGGGGCCAGAAACTGGTTGATTTTCTGGAGAAGGAAAGCTTCTTTATGATGAATTCCTTCTTCAGGAAGCAGCCACAAAGGAAATTGACCTGGATTAGGCCCGATGGTTCAACAAAAAACGAGATAGACTTCATCTTATCAGACAAACGACAGATATTCAATGATGTCTCAGTGATCAGCAGGATTAAAACTGGGAGCGATTACCGGATGATACGAGGCACATTGAATATCCATACAAAAGTCGAGCGGTCACGCTTGATGAAGTCTACACTCCGACCTACATCTGTCCAATACCAGAACCTCGAAAGCTTTCAACTCGAACTACACAATCGCTTCCAATGTCTGGACGAGTGCGAATCTCCGAACGATATGAACAACAGGTTCGTGGAAACTGTCCACGCGGTTGGGTCGAAATTTTTCAAGGCGTCAATAGACCTAAAAAACTTTCTGACCAAACTCTCGAGCTCATGGAGTGCAGAAAAGAGATGACGGTGCAGTCTTCAGCCGATTGGTCCAAACATAGGCAGCTAAATAGGCAGATCTCCAGGTCTGTGCGTCGCGATATTCGCCGATTTAATACGCTCCGTATTAAAGAAGCGATAGAGCGGAATCGTGGCTCAAAAGTGTTCGCACAAGATCTGCCTATTGGGCAAAGCCAAATGACTAAGCTGAAGACCGACGATGGCACTGTCATTTCATCCCAAAGTGAGATCTTGGGAGAGGTCGAAAGGTTCTATGGACAGTTATACAAATCATCCCGAAATCCTGTTGTCGGCTTGGTCCAAGATCCCAGATCCAAGCTAACTCGGCACTATACCGAAGAAATCCCGGACATCAGCTTGTACTAGATCAGAATGGCTCTCAAACAACTACGTAACGGTAAGGCACCGGGAGATGACGGAATTACGGCAGAGCTTCTGAAGGCGGGCGGCAAGCCAGTCTTAATTGCCCTTCAGAAGCTATTTAATTCCGTTATCCTCGGGGGCGACGTTCCAGAGTCGTGGACCAGGAGTGTGGTGGTGCTGTTCTTCAAGAAGGGTGACAAAGCTCTTCTAAAGAACTACAGACCCATCTCACTCCTGAGCCATGTTTATAAGTTGTTCTCGAGGGTCATTACCAATCGTCTCTCGCGCAAGCTCGATGACTTCCAGCCGCCCGAACAAGCCGGCTTCCGAAAAGGCTATAGCACCATAGACCATATCCTCACGCTTCGGCAGATTATACAAAAGACCGAGGAGTATAATCGGCCCCTGTGCTTAGCGTTTGTGGACTATGAGAAAGCCTTTGATTCAGTCGAAACTTGGGCGGTGCTGCAGTCCCTTCAGCGGTGCCAAATCGACTATCGCTATATCGAAGTGCTGAAGTGTTTGTATAGGAACGCCACAATGTCAGTCCGTATCCGGGATAGGAGTACGAAACCGATCCAGTTGCAGAAAGGCGTGAGACAGGGAGATGTCATCTCTCCGACACTGTTCACCACTGCACTGGAAGATGTCTTCAAGCTCTTAGACTGGACTAGACTCGGCATCAACATTAACGGCGAATACATCACTCACCTTCGATTTGCGGACGATATAGTCGTTATGGCAGAATCCATGGAGGACCTTGGCACAATGCTCAATGATCTCAGCAGGGTATCCCAACTAGTGGGTTTACGAATGAACATGGACAAGACGAAAGTCATGTCAAATGCCCATGTCATTCCTGTACCGGTCTTAGTTGGCAATGCGATTCTCGAAGTTGTCGATCACTATGTTTACCTCGGACAAACAGTCCAGTTAGGTAGATCCAATTTCGAGAAAGAGATCAGCCGACGATTCCAACTCGGTTGGGCAGCGTTCGAGAAACTTAAGAGGATCTTCTCGTCCAACATACCTCAGTGTCTGAAAACACAGGTCTACGACCAGTGTGTGTTACCAGTGATGACTTACGGCACGGAAACGTGGTCCCTAAATGTAGGCCTTATATCAAGGCTCAAAGTCGCTCAGCGTGCTATGGACCGGGCTATGCTCGGGATTTCTCTGCGAGATAGAATTCGGAATACGGAAATCCGCAGGAGAACTGGTGTAACCGACATAGCACGAAGAATTAGCACGCTGAAGTGGCAATGGGCAAGCCACATCGCTCGACGAACCGACAACCGCTGGGGAAGAAAGGTTCTCGAGTGGCGACCAACGTATCGGACGACGCAGTGTAGGACGCCCCCCCACTAGGTGGACCGATGACCTAGTGAAAGTTGCTAGGCGTCGTTGAATGCAGGCGGCACAGGACCGCACATTGTGGCGCAACATGAGGGAGGCCTACGTCCAGCAGTGGACGGCTGTAGGCTGAGATGATGATGATGATGATACATTATCTTACCCTGATGTTAATCGGGTTGCCCGTGAACATCACTGCGCCGGTCCTCGACTGTCCTACGCATCCTCACTGCCATATTGCTACTGCCACCACCTGTTCCATCTGATGCAAACGCTCGTTGACTCAACACATTTGCTTCAGTGGTCCTAATATGGTTCTGTATGGTGGCCACTTGACGAAATGTAACTTCAACCATCTCTTGGACTATACATTCCAATGACACACTCTGCGATGGCTGTGGTGTAGATACGCCAGCTTGTGGCGGGGATACGCCAACTTGTGGCGGGGATACGCCAGCTTGTGGCGGGGATACGACAGCTTGTGGCGTGGATACGCCAGCTTGTAGTGCGGATATGCCACCTTCTGACGTCGATGGACGATCGTGGTTATCAGATGTAATTGGCTGCGACGATGGTCTAGCAATATTGCCGTGCACGCAATTAATGTCATGAACGAGCACATCGTCTCTACGACAGTACTCAAGACAAAAGCTAGTTGCTTCACATAGGTGGCACGATGGCTTGTTATTCTGCAAGTATTTCTCATATAAATACGACAATGTTTATTTACAATATTTGTTTCTTATAATCTTTCCGTATGGTGACGGAATAAGCATACACATTCACCACTCCATATCTTGCCTGTGGATGTCGTAAAAGACAACTAAAGGATATAATAAGCATGTAACATCTATGCAAGAGGATCAACCTGTCTGACCAGCACGGTATAGTAAGGTCAACTTCACTCCTATTATGGCGAAGAGAGCCCAGCAATAGGACGTAAATGAGCCAAGATGATAGCTACGTCTAAAAGGCTTTTACTAACGAGCTCCACATATGGTTTTCGAAAAGTTTAAGAATACAATGTAACCAGCCCATGAATTGACATGAGGGTCATTGAAATCGGCAATCATCTGGAGAATTGCCATTTGCATTCTCCAAAGAATCTTATAATACTCCTGTTGAGTTACCATTCATAAGAATACAACACATGAAATCAATTTAAATAGGGCGCCATTATACATTTATGAAGTACCCACAAGATCGACTCACGTGTATTAAGTATATTAACTTTAAGTACCTTCACGGCTTTCTGTAATCAGTAATTGAACGAAATACATCATTTATATATGTAAGCGATTATTTAATTTTGAAGCCTAATAATCCCCACCAACTCCAATCAACAAATCCACCTTCCAAAGTTAATTATGACACGAATTAATTTCATCGGTACGAAATTCTTGAAATTCGATATTAATTTGTACTCTGCAGTACATTATTTTTTTTTTTTTAATTACAATAATTAATATTATTTATAACAGACGGAGCCCTTATGTTACGCGTGGGAGAAAAATTCTTGTCCTACGTACAGATTAAGAAATAACGAGAACCGTCCTACAGGTATCTTATAAATGAGTTCGAAGAAAAAAGTCAATTGAGCGGGCGGAATAAAAAAATACGATACTCAATATGCTTCTATTTTTTAATAAAAAGAAAACATTGGAAAATAACAAAATTACATTATGATTACATTACTTACTGGATTGAATCGATCATTTTTAGAGTTTGCAAGACGGCTTTGGTCCATTAAACCACTCAAGGACCTCCCATTTAAATCTTGGGGCGAATACATAAGATCTATTTTTTCAGATCCTCTCAAAGAATGCACCTCGATTTCCGTGGGTTGTAGATTAGGTATACCTACAGAAGTTAACATATAATTTTACTAATATATATTTTCGGTCTGTTTTTAATAAGATTAATGAACAAACAAAAAACTTGAACCGTTTTCTCATAGATAACACTGTCAAAACTGTACCAAATTGAACCAGTAAAAAATTCTAAGGTAAAATTAAACCCCAATGAAAAGTTATAATATCAGGGAGTAACATAGGCTATATTTTATGGCGGTATTCGCATGAGAACGGGAACTGCGCGGGTAAGGCGACTGAAACCGAAACGAAGCGAGAGTGAATTGCCAGTGACTTGATAAAATAACTCGAGTACAAGTCGGATAACTTCATAGAATAGTTATAATACAAATCGAGTAACGAAATAAAATAACTCGAGAACAAGTCGAGTCATTTATGAAAAAACTCGAGTACAAGTTGGGGCACCTCATGAAAAAACTGGAGTAGGTACAAATCAAGTGACCAAATAGAATAACTTGAGCACGAATCGTATGTATATAAGCAAGTAGGTAACTACGCTGCGTGAGATAGAAAATTCAAAAGAATAAAACCAAGCATTATACTCAACTTGGTATAATGAGCATATAATAAAAAAAAATTTAGTTCTTAATATTAATATTATACACACGCATATGTATCAATTGATTTATTGATCAAAACATTACTTTTAAATCAGTTGTTTTTGTATCATTAAAGATGAAACTAATATTCAAGATGGCGTAACAAATATTGATATTGACGCAGTATTGTGGTGTGACAGATAGGAAATAATAAATATTGATTACAGAACGTCAGCATCTAACTGTAATATATTAGCATATACAAAAGTAACAACATCAAATGAAAACATTTGTTTTATATAAAAGCAAGTGAACTACATATATGGTGATTTACAAGGGGAACCTACGAAGGGACTAGATACCTTGTGGCCGAATTAATCAAAATCAGCAAATAAGAAATTTGAACCTTTTAATGATATTTATTATAGCAAATTTATGAGAAAGATTTGTGGCGGTGGGACTTATGCGAGCTGAAATAAATATGGCTTCTATATGAAGAAAGAATAGGTTCCCATAATAATTATATTTAATTATAGATTTTGTGATACAAATTATAAAACAAAAGTTAATTGTTAATTGGATATTTGTCAGAGTACAAAAGGAATAAAAATTAAAAACATAATAAAATAATATAATATATACTATTAAGTAATACTATCATCATCATCATCATCATCATCTTGCTCTTATCCCAATTACTTGGGGTCGACGCAATATGTCATCTGTTTTAACATATTGCAAAAAGTTTCGGCAATGACTTTTATGACCGGCCGCCTGCCTGACGTCAACCCTCCTTGGGAATGTAATCGTTGACCCAAATGATACCAGATGGAGTTGGTCCGGGTCAATCTAGGGCTCTTAGTCGTCTTTTACGACACCCACGAGCAAAGCAAGGGTTGATAGTATTCGAAGCCGCTACCACACAGCTACTATTAAGTAATACTATATCTATATGAAAATCGATATTCGTATACATATTTTGAAAATCATTATCTGAAGCATCAATGGCCTTCTTTAATAAAAATGTATTTAAACAATCAAATATTACCAAAACATTTTCTGTTATTACAATAAAAAAACATACCTGTTGCCGTTGGCCCATTCGTAAGCCTATCCTCGTGGTTTTCATGATTTGAGATGTATATAGGTTCATTAAAACGTTGTTTTTTTGGTGGTACCTCTTCTAAAATAGAGGATGGACGCTTATATCCAGAAAAGGTAGGTTGAGGCTCCCCACCTAAGAGTACGATCAAACAATTACTTCAAACGACCTCAAAAGACTTTCCTAAATAAATAAATTCACGCATGCCGTAATTACAATGACAAATGTAAATTTATTTTCCAGCTTTTGTCAATGTAATTCATGTAAATATATAATTTGTAATTAAACAAACACCGTGACACGAGAATTTTACTTACTCCTCCGAAATGGCTTGACCGATTCTCGTGAAATTTCTTGTGCATATCGGGTAAGGGGGCGTTCATAAAATACGTGAAATGTATAAGGGGGGGAGGGGGTCAAGTCAAATCTCATCTAATCTTACGTTGGAAAGAGGGGGGGGGTCTCGGCAAATATCACGCAATTTTTTTTCTGATTGAAACAAAAAAGAAAATTACTATTTTGGTCCATTTAATCCAGATTGTACAATGTACATGCTTAAGATTTAATCTTAAGCGTAATCGTAATACGATTAAGATCATTCACTAATTCGTTCGAAAGAAAATATTATTTAACATTTTGAAAAATCTCACGTAAGATTGGGGAAGGGGGTTGAATAAAATCTCACGACATCTCACCGGAGGGGGAGGGAGGGACAGATAATTAAAAAAAAACACCTCACGTAATTTATGGACGCCCCTAAGTCTGCGAATCGGTCAATATCTATTTTGCATCCCCCTAAATGTTAAGGGTGGTCCACCCCTTAATCCCTTTTTTATCATAAACAACATTTTTTAATTTATTTTTTTATGATTCATCATTCAAAATACATACAACTCTAAATTTTCACCCTTCTACGATCAACGCCTATTGTTCATTTGTTAATTTAATTACAAACTTTTTTTTTATTTCAATGAGAATTCCTTTTATTTTATTTGAACAGAACAACGTCTATTGGGTCAGCTAGTATTAATATGTAGAGTACATTAAATACTGTGATCTCATAATCATTACTAATATTATAAATGCGAAAGTAAGTTTGTTTGCTACGCTTTCACGCTTAAACCACAGAACCGATTTCAAAAATTCTTTCACCAGTGGAAAGCTATAATATCAGGGAGTAACATAGGCTATATTTTATCCCGGTATGCCCACGGGACCGGGAACTACGGGGATAAGGCGACAGAAACCGAAGCGAAGCAAGGGCGGGTTGCTAGTATTAAAATAAATTGAAAATCGTCGCCATATTAATCATTTCAGCTCATACACGTCCGATGTTGGGCTGTCTCCTTTACAATAGAAGTTAAATTGACCTACTATACCACGCAGGTCACTGGTTGGTATACAGTTTAATTTCAAGTTTTACTTCTCTTGTTATATGCAATGATTAGTCGTCTTTTACGACCCCAACGGGCAAGAGAGAAAGTTGTAAATTGTATTCTTCACCACACGGTAATGTTATTTTAATATCCATATTCAAGTGACGGAGTAAGAATACAATTCACCACTCTCTATCGTGCCCGTGGATATTGTAAAAGATGACTAAGGGATATATTTCGCATATAACATCTATGGAAGAGAAGGAAAACTCAAAATAAAACCCTATTTTCGCTCCTATTGTGGAGGAGGCTCGAGCCTAACAGTGGGACGTATATGAGCTGAAATGACGATCATGATGAATGAAATAAATATATAATAATATATTCCATAAATGATATACATGTTATGGGTATCTATACTAATATATAAAGCTGAAGATTTTGTTTGTTTGAACGCGCTAATCTCAGAAACTACTGGTCTGATTTGAAAAATTCTTGCAGTGTTGTTAGATAGCCCATTTAACGAGGAAGACTATAGGCTATATATCATCACGCTAAGACCAACAGGAGCGGAGCACCAATGAACAATGTTTCAAAATCGTTTATTTTCCCTTTTGAGCGCTTCCGCTGCGTAAACGGCGAAATTTTCGCAAAAATCATGTGTATTTTTTTTTTTTTTGGGTCGCGGTCGGCGCGCCTCCGCACCACTCCGTCCGGGGCGACAGAGGGGCTTAAGCACGCAACTCCTGCAACCCACCCGAAAACCACCTCGCCTTCGTCATTGGGCCGACCACCGGAGCAGGTTTACTTGTCGTCAGTGGTCGGCCCGACGGAATACCCCCTACGCGGGGTACCCTCCCATCGACCGACGTCCCCCCCTCGAGGAGGACGTCGGTCTTTCCTCACGCGGTCGGCCTCGCGGCGGGTGACGGACTAATCCCCGGTCACGTCACCCGCGGCCTCGGCTAGGGCGGCATGAGGCGCAGATAGTTGCGCCTGCGCCGCCCCAGTCGCCGGCGGCGGATCTCCTCATCGAGGCTGCGCTCCACGCGCAGACGATCCGCCGCCTCCTTCTGCGAGATCACTGTCTCGCAGAAGGCTGCGACCGCGTCCCAGTTCCCGACGCTGTCAACCATCGCCCTAGCGATGGCCGGCAGCGTCAGGTCGGCACCGATGATTGCGACGAGTTCACGGCGCTGCACTGCCCAAGCCGCGCAGGCCTCGAGCGTGTGGCGCGCCGTGTCCTCGTCGCAATCGCAGTGGTGGCAGGACGGTGTACTCTCCCTCCTTGCGACCCTGTGCAGGTATTTGGCGAAGCTCCCATGCCCCGTCAACACCTGCACTAGTCGGAAGGAGAGCACCCCGTGCCGCCTTTCCAACCACTGCATCAGGACCGGCCGGAAGGCCTCCACGGTTCGCACCCCGAACCGACGCGCCAGGCGGTGAGATCCCTTAACGAGATCACACCACCCTCCCCGCGCACCCCCGACACCCGCCGATACAACTCGGCGAGCATTTCCGCCTCCAGGTCCCACGGGGGAGTCCCGGCCAATAGGCACGCTGCCTCCGTCGCCACCGTGCGGTATCCGCGGATGGCCCTGACCGCCATGACCCTCTGTGGTCGCCACAGAAGGGCCCTAAGTCGGACGGTCAAGGACCCCGCCCACACCGGTGCGCCGTACAGGGCCATCGACCGGATGACCCCCGTGTACAGCCGTCGGCACGTAGCGCTCGGTCCGCCCACGTTCGGCATAAGCCACGATAGGGCGGACGCCGCGCCGACGAGCCGCGGAGCGAGCCTGCGGAAATGCTCCCGGAACCACCATTGCCCGTCGAGCACCAGGCCCAAGTACCTCATATGGGCCCGGATGCTGATGTCAACCGATCGGACGGTGATCGAGACGCCGATGGGAGGGCTCATAAGGCGCCCATGGAACAAGAGGGCCTCCGTCTTGTCCAGGGCGACCCTCAACCCCAGCGCCTCGATCCGCCTGACGACCTCTTCGGTGCCATAGGTCGCCAGGCTTACCGCCTCTTCTAGCGTCCCACCGCGGGCTGTGACGAGCGTGTCGTCGGCGTAACAAATCACGCCCAGCCCGGGCGGGAGGCTCCCCCGCAACGCCCAGTCGTAGCCGATGTTCCACAGGGTGGGTCCGAGGACCGACCCCTGTGGGAACCGCACGTCATGGGCGTTCGCACAACGTCCCCTGCTCGGTTGGTACAGAGGACGCTGCGCCCCACCAAATAGTCTGCCACTAGCCGCCTCAGGTAAGCTGGCACTCCGTGATACCGGAGCGCCTCCCTGATGCAGCTGAATGGCAGACTATTGAATGCGTTGGCGATGTCTAGGGACACCGCCAACAGCACTTCCCCACCGGTGACGGCCTCAGTCGCCACGGCCCTCAGGCGCAACAGAGCCGCGATCGTCGAACGACCCCTCCTAAACCCAAACTGGGCGTCCGACAGATCGGGCCCCGTGCCGACGAGGTGCCGCTCGATGCGGGCAGCTACCACCCTCTCCAGTAGCTTGCCCGTGTCATCGAGCAGCACGATAGGCCTGTAGGCCGAAAGCGACCCCGGAGACCGTCCCGGCTTCGGCAGGAGCACCAGCCTTCCCTCCTTCCAGCACCCAGGGAACCGTCCGGACGCTAAACACGCGTCGAACAGCTCCCTGAGGCGGGGACCCAGGTGGTCGAGGACCAGGCCCAACACGCGGTTAGGAACACCGTCGGGCCCGGGGACGGTGGACTTGACACATGCGCGCCACCGCCACTCCCATCTCGGGTTCCGTGATGGGCGGAACACTGTAGTCGTCGGCCTCCCGGTCAGTGTCTGGCGGAGCCATGACCGGGGGCGTGTGTTCCGCCCGCCGCGGGAACAGGTCCTCGACGACCCGGGTGAGAAGGCTGGGCTGGAGAGTCTCGGTGAGGGGAAGGCCCCGCGCGCGGAGCTTATTCAGCACCGCGCGATAGGGGCGTCCCCAGGGGTCACGGTCGAGACCGTCCAGCATCTCCTGCCGACTGACGTCCTTGGCGGAGCGGACGGCCAGCCTGAAGGCCGACCGCGCATTGCGGTAGCCCTCATACAGCAAGGCCTCCCGCTCCGCGTCGCGTTGGCGCCGCCGGCTGCGGGTGTAGGCCCTCCGGGCGCGAATGCATGCGGCCCGGAGATCCACCAGCTCCCGGGTCCACCAGTGGACCGCCCTCCTCGGGGGCGGACGCCGTACCCGGGGCATGGCCGCATCGCAGATCTGCGTCAACGCACTGCGGATGCGGCCAGCCTCGGTGTCCACCCCGTCTGACTGGTTGGCAGAGGACAGCCACGAGTAAACGATGGCTGTCTTCGCCAGCTGGTCCCGGTCTAAGCGACCCACAGCCCATCGCGGGAACGCAGGACGTCCATCCGCCCCGTGACCCCTGCTGGGCGTCGGGATTGCCGAGGAGACCTCCATCCGGATATACCGGTGGTCCGACAAGGTCTCCACCTCCTCCACGATGCGCCAGCTCCCCACGCGTGCGGGGACCGCGGGGCTAGCGAACGAAAGATCCACTATCGACCCGCCCTGTTGTCGCACGCACGTATGCACCGAGCCCCTGTTCAGCAAACAGAGGCCCAGTGCCGCCGCCCACTCCTCGATCGCCCGTCCTCGGTCGTTCGTCCGGGGAGACCCCCACGCCACGGACTTGTCGTTGAAGTCCCCCAAGACGAAGACCTGGCGCGATGCCATTCGCCGTAAAGAGGCCTCCATGATGGTGAGGGAGGCCTCGTTACGGCGTGTGACAGAACCTTATTATTAAAAAATATTTTCACCTTCTACGTAAACAAAGTCTTAGGTTAAAGTCAGCGTTAGCCCAAAGTATCTATACCACGCGGACGAATTCGCGAGCAGAAGCTAGTCATTAATAAACTTGAGATCGAATTATTATTGAAATCATTCATTGCAAAATTATAATTCCGATAGTTTAGTTACATCAATTCGAAGTATGTAAACGTTAATTATTTTAGGGGTAACGATTTTTAGATACAGGTCACATCAACCTTAATCATTTCAGACATATGTCACACACAGAAACATGGCTCCGTCGATGTGGCGACGGCGAGGTTAAGTCCGTGGGCGTTGCTTACTTTCAGGATAATAATATTATATATTCCCGCTCCATTCACATAAAGCCCGAACCATTATCTATTGATTTCATCTTCGTTAATATACTTATTATAGTCTTATAGTTCTACTTAAATCATGCTCATCTTAGCAATTTAAAATGAACGTGAATCACGTCTTTAGTTCTAGGACAAGAATGACGAGCAAATAATAGGACAGGAGTAGGTAATTATTGAAACCATTACATTTGAAAAGAAATGGATTCAGTGATCAGGTCAGCTCGATATTGATGTAAACTAAAATTATATCTTATATATAAATTTCTAGCGTACATACATGTCACTGAACTCCTCCTAAACGGTTGGACCGATGTTGACGAAATTATTTGTGTGTGTTCAAGGGGATTCGAGGATGGTTTAGATTCACAATTGGACCCAGTAGGTGGCGCTGTTCGGGCAGGACAATAACATTACTTGAGAACGACTTTACCGATTTCGTTCATCTTTTTTTTTTAAGTATTAGTAATATTTTGAAAAAGGTTTTACGGAAAAAAAAATTAAGACAGTGGTGCAGAAAATTAGAAAATTTGAGAAAACTTTACTACTATATAAATACAGGACAACGTATGTCGGATCAGCTAGTGTATACCAATAAATAAAATTGAAGTGTCTGTTTGTAATGTCAAAATAATAGCCTATTTTCATGCTCACGCGGTTATTTGCACGACACCTATGCCTAAAATAGCAATTAAAAAATTGTCTGTCTGTCTGTCTGTTTGTTCCGGGTAATCTTCAAAACGGCTGGACCGATTTCAAGTATTCTTTCACCAATGGAAAGCTATAATATCAGGGCGTAAACTAGGCTATATTTTATCCCGGTATTCCCACAGGAACGGGAACTACGCGGGTAAAACAACTATAACCTATAACCGAAGCGAAGCGAGGGCGGGTTGCTAGTTAATTATATGTTTATTTGTGTAGTGACGGAGTAAGAATACAATTCACCACTCCCTTCCATGCCCGTAGTTGTCGTGAAAGATGACTAAGGACTTAAATATGTTAAGCAAGAGAAGTTAAATTCGAAATAAAACCCTATAACCAACACGTCCGACCAGCGCGGTTATAGTAAATCGATTTCCCTACTGGAGAGGAGGCTCGCACCCAACAGTGGGACGTATATGAGATTTTCGATTCGTTGTTCTATTTCTTCTATCAATCTCTGTAGAAATTAGTTGCGATGTTCCAGATGTTTGGTCTGTGGGACGCGGTCGCAGCCTCCTGCGAGGCAGTAATCTCGCAGAAGGAGGCGGCGGGTCGCGCGCGCGAGGAGCACAGCCTCGACGAAGCGACCCACCGCCAGCGACTGAGGCGGCGCAGGCGGGACTACCTGCGTGCCATGCCGCCCTAGCCGAGGCCGCGGGTGACGTGACCGGGGATTAGTCTGTCACCCGCCGAGAGGCCGACCGCGTGAGGAAAGACCAACGTCCTCTCCGAGTGGGGGGGGGGGGGGTTTACGGTCGATGGGAGGGTACCCCAAGTAGGGGGTATTCCGTCGGGCCGACCACTGATGACAAGTAACCCTGCTCCGGTGGTCGGCCCAACGACGAAGGCGACGTGGTATTCCGGTGGGTTGCGGGTGTTGCGTGCTTACGCCCCTCTGTCGCCCCAGACGGAGTGGTGCGAGGAGCGCGCCGACCGCAGCCCATCTCAAAAAAAAAGATGTTTGATCTATAAAATTTTATTGACTTGAATGTTTAAAACAATTATTTAATAATAGTTACCTATATCCAGAGGGGTAGTTTCATTATTATTGTTCTTGACACGTAGAATTCCTACCGGAATAAGCTGATACTGCCTCATCGGTGGATTTTTCACCAAAACAGATGACCGCCCGTACCCAGAGCAGGAAGGTCCAGGCATCGCGTCTAAAAACGCAATTTTTTGTCAATTTTGTCAAGCTATCACTAAGGCTATTTTATAAATGGATGAATTGTCATGAATATATAAATAAGGGAAAATCTCGGTAAAAAAATAAATGTAAAACCGGCTAAGTGTGAATCGCAGTCGCGCACGAATGGTTCCGTACTATTATATCTATAAAAATAGCATTTGTTTTATGGGAGCCCAACCTAAAACATTTATTTTGTTTTTACTATTTGTTGTTTTAGCGGCAACAGAAATACATAATCTGTAAAAATTTTAACTGTACAGCTATGGTGGTTCTTGAGATACAGTACGGTGACAGACAGACAGACGGACGGACGGACAGTGAAGTCTTAGTAAGAGGATCTCGCTTTTACCCTCTGAGTACGGTACCCTAAAAATAGTAGCCAAGTTCAACATTATGATAATTAAGATGTGATTGTCGACTTCATCGACCAAAAGTCTTGAGATATAAAAGGGTGCCAAGTTCTGTAGATCATTCTCAAATTTATTTCTTACAAAAACTTTCAATAATCGTAAGCAAATTTAAAACATAATTTGTTGTGCTTCAGCTTGATTGCTATAAATGGTAACCTATCAAAATATTTACATAAAGGAAATTATTTCTAATCTATTGAACACCTACATTTACATTTGTTAGTCTTCAAATTTCAGTTATTTATATTTAATTAATCAACTTATATTCATTATGTTATCATACAAGTTATTGTTTTTGTATTGTACATTTAAATATTTGATTTACAGGTAAAAGTTGTGTTTGGATTTTTTCCTTTGTGCATACAAAGGAAAAAATCCCCCGCCAAATCAAGCAAAAAAAAAGTCGGACGAAACGCAACACTGCCGTAACATACTTTACTCGAAGCAATTCAGGCCATTTTCGACCCCCTATAACTTCGTTGTGAATAAAACTAGAAGCCTGAATTTTTAGTGACCCAGCAGGCATTGTATACACATTGTGTATTTCAAATTTCATTCAATTTGAACCAATAGTTTAAGAATTATAACTAGTCAAAATTTCGTAATTTTGTCACTCACTGACTGAGAGGCACTTCTAGCAGACATAGAAGCTTCAAATTTAGAATACAATTAGTGTTTAGTGTATAAATGAAGGAAAAATTATGAAACATTGTAATTTTCGTCCAGTTTCCGAGATACACTAACTGCATAAATAATTTTGTAAACCCATATAAATATATAGGATTACAAAGTTACATTTGCAGTTAATGAAATGTAAATTTGTAGAAAATAAGAATACATTTGTCGCCATCATTGCTTCCCTATGGGAATCGTAAAAACCGACTAAAGACTGCGCAGATGGTGTAGTGGTTACGATACCAGCGTACCGTGCCAGTGTTGTGGGTTCGAATCTCATGCAAGACAACACCTTATACAATCCACAAATTGTTGTTCTGAGTCTGAATGTAATTTGTGTCGGATGTTCTTTTCGTGTGGTGACGAAGTAAGAAAACAATTCACCATTCTCTATCTTGCCCGTGGATGTCGTATAAGACGACTATGGGATATAATATGCACATACCATCTGTGCAAGAGAAGGAAAACTCGAAACGTAACCTTACATCAACATGTCTGACCAGCATGGTATAGTGGGTCAAATGGCCTCTCATTGTGGAGGAGGCCCGAGCCCAACAGTAGGACGTATGAGGGCTGCGATGATGAATTATATGTTTGTAAAGTTCCCCACAATATAAGGATTATTATTCCCTTAGTGCAAGGCTTTGAAAAAAAAAGATTCAACAGGAGAGTTCGCTGCCCAGCAGCTCTTGCCGGGGAAATGTATGATATCTCACTGCGAAACCAACCCGCCTACCAAACGTGGCGATTACGACATTATTCCTCATATGGCGAAGAAAAATGAGCCCTAGTCATGGCAATTCTGTTACCCTTGAGCTTCGTTGGATGCAGGTGCCACAGTACCGCACTTTATGGTGAAGCATGAGGGGTTATATGTTCTGCAGTGGACAGCGATAGGCTGAATGATGATTGGCATAATAGGTGTAGATAGATACCTAGATATAATTATGTTCAAAGATAACTTGTAAAATGGTCAATCAACGGAATAAAAAAGCAAGAGTGGGACATGTCTTATGAAATACCTGATGTACCAAAATCACCCAAAGTGTTAAGCAAACTAAATTACCTGAAATTTACCTGAAAGAAAGAACGCCATCATTAGGTTCGATTGTCATCAAAGCGAAGAGGAGACTAGAGGAGATGTGTTTCAAAACCAATCAAATTTCTTTATTTCCACATCTCTCCGTTTAGTTTAGGTAGAAATGACTCAAGCGAAAAGGAGAGATGTCACATTTTTCAGAGAGTGGACTCTAAAAAAATCCATTGTTAGTATTCAAGAAGTAGAAGGTACCGGAAAGGAAAATAAGTAGGTCTATCTACAAAAAGAAATGAGATACCGCGGTAATTGGCGATCGCGCTATCATCATCATCATCATTTCAGCCTATCGCCGTCCACTGCTGGACGTAGGCCTCCCTCATGTTGCGCCACAATGAGCGGTCCTGTGCTGCCTGCATCCAACGACGCCCAGCTACTTTCACTAGGTCATCGGTCCACCTAGTGGGGGGGCGTCCTACACTGCGTCGTCCGATACGTGGTCGCCACTCGAGAACCTTTCTTCCCCAGCGGTTGTCGGTTCGTCGAGCGATGTGGCCTGCCCATTGCCACTTCAGCGTGCTAATTCTTCGTGCTATGTCGGTTACACACGTTCTTCTGCGGATTTCCGTATTCCGGATTCTATCTCGCAGAGAAATCCCGAGCATAGCCCGCTCCATAGCACGCTGAGCGACTTTGAGCCTTGATATGAGGCCTACATTTAGGGACCACGTTTCCGTGCCGTAAGTCATCACTGGTAACACACACTGGTCAAAGACCTGTGTTTTCAGACACTGAGGTATGTTGGACGAAAAGATCCTCTTAAGTTTCTCGAACGCTGCCCAACCGAGTTGGATTCGTCGGCTGATCTCTTTCTCGAAATTGGATCTACTTAACTGGACTGTTTGTCCTAGGTAAACATAGTGATCGACAACTTCAAGAATCGCATTGCCAACTAGGACCGGTACAGGAATGACATGGGCATTTGACATGACTTTCGTCTTGTCCATGTTCATTCGTAAACCCACTAGTTGGGATACCCTGCTGAGATCATTGAGCATTGTGCCAAGGTCCTCCATGGATTCTGCCATAACGACTATATCGTCCGTAAATCGAAGGTGAGTGATGTATTCGCCGTTAATGTTGATGCCGAGTCCAGTCCAGTCTAAGAGCCTGAAGACATCTTCCAGTGCAGTGGTGAACAGTTTCGGAGAGATAACATCTCCCTGTCTCACGCCTTTCCGCAACTGGATCGGTTTCGTACTCTTATCCCGGATACGGACTGACATTGTGGCGTTCCTATACAAACACTTCAGCACTTCGATATAGCGATAGTCGATTTGGCACCGCTGAAGGGACTGCAGCACCGCCCAAGTTTCGACTGAATCAAAGGCTTTCTCATAGTCCACAAACGCTAAGCACAGGGGCCGATTATACTCCTCGGTCTTTTGTATAATCTGCCGAAGCGTGAGGATATGGTCTATGGTGCTATAGCCTTTTCGGAAGCCGGTTTGTTCGGGCGGCTGGAAGTCATCGAGCTTGCGCGAGAGTCGATTGGTAATGACCCTCGAGAACAACTTATAAACATGGCTCAGGAGTGAGATGGGTCTGTAGTTCTTTAGAAGAGCTTTGTCACCCTTCTTGAAGAACAGTACCACCACACTCCTGGTCCACGACTCTGGAACGTCGCCCCCGAGGATAACGGAATTAAATAGCTTTTGAAGGGCTATTAAGACTGGCTTGCCGCCCGCCTTCAGAAGCTCTGACGTAATTCCGTCATCTCCCGGTGCCTTACCGTTACGTAGTTGTTTGAGAGCCATTCTGATCTCGTACAAGCTAATGTCCGGGGTTTCTTCGGATCGCACTATATTTAGTATAATTTAGCGATGAGACGAATTGCTTTTTTTCAATTCGAATCAATCGAATTAAAATTACTATTGATTCGAATCGCAATTCGAATTGATTCGAATCGTCACATTCGTCACGTCAGCATTATAGTCAAATTCGTACTCGTATGTCGAGTCATCCGCCTGTGAAGCCGAGTTGGCGAGTTATAATTCGTTTACATTACTATTCGAGCGAGAATTTTTTTTGGCGGATCAGTTTGCATTACGCATGACTTTTAAACACGTAGATAATGACAATACGTTTTTATTATTACGATTAAAATCATCATTTCATCATCCCAGCTCACATATGTCCCACTGTTGGGCTCGGGCCTCCTCCACAATGGGAGGGAATTTGACCTACTATACCATGCTGGTCAGACATGTTGGTATAGGCTTTTATATCGAGTTTTCCTTCTCTTGCACAGATGTGCATATTATATCCCATAGTCGTCTTTTACGACATCCACGGGCAAGATAGGGAGTGGTGAATTGTATTCTTACTCCGTCACCACACGGAAAAATCAATTATCATATCATAATAACAAAAAGTAATAATAAAATCATATATAAAAAATACATTTTTTTTTAAACAAAATCTGATTCTAATAAGTTATTACTCGATAAATCAACTTTAAAAAAGATAAATACGTTTTTATACGTCTCAGGTTTACTCATAATTAATAGCTATTATTATTAATTACGTAAACGAACAGTCAACAAAAGCAAGAAAACTAAATCGCGCGAGGAACGAATTGTAAATGTAATACCTCAAACGAATCGAATTGCATCCAACCAACTCGTGATAATTAGAACATTTCGTGTATTTTCATATTTTTTCACTCGTACAATTCATTCATACGATTCTTCGACTCCGTATTAGAGAGCGAATCAACGAATAGAAAACGAATCAACGAATGTCCTATCAAACCGAGTCGACTGATCGCCGCGCCGCCACGGCCGCCCGCGCTACGAGTACCACACGAGTTAACGAATTGATTCGGTCAACCGCGATTCGAATGAACGAGTCAATAGTCTTATTCGAGTTATTCGAATTAAATGATTCAAATTACGCAACGCTAGTATAATTTAATATAATATGTATTACTTGTGAGGTACATTGTGTTTTCATGCGATTGCCATGTCATTCTGTTTATTTAAGACATAAAAGATCTTTAATATTGATATAGTCACTATAAGAAGTTGTTAGGTTAGCTATTTACGTAATAACTTAGAAGAAAGGTCCCTTAAGCAGGGACTGAATGAGTTAACCGACTTGGTATACCATGGATCTCACAACTTTTATGGTAGAAGAAGTCAGATGCGAGGCTTGGCTTTTTTTTACAAGTTTTGTTTTTGATGGTATTGCGTTTTCTCATCATTACACGATACTGGCATAGGTTGCTGATGGCTGCTATCGGCAGATTGCCATAAAAAAAAGTGTTTTCTCATTTTGGCGCCAATACATTGTACAATGTTTTGCGATATTAAAATGGAGTAGGGTGATAAAGAGAACCAAATAGCTGTGATTGCATTACACAAAGTAGGTGTAGGGTTAATGCAATTTTTAAAACTCTCCATACGCTTGGTATTAGTAAAATGTTCGTGTACCGGGCTATTAATAGGTACAATGAGACCTCTATTTGTGATATTATATATCGTAGGTATATTTTCTAGTGGGTCTCAATATTTATAACAAAATTGGTGCGTTTATGTTGAATAGTTTTTGAGTTATGAAGGGGTGAAAAGTGGCTTAAAATGTTGCCTGAAAATATACATGAGCGCGTTGTTTGAATTTAGCTAGATCTTATATTGAAAAACATTATGTATAATGAAAAAGAAATATTAATAATACATCGAAGGTCATCATCATCTCGGCTCATACACGTCCCACTGCTGGACTCGAGCCTCCTCCACAATAGGAGGACTTAACCTTACCATACTGGTCAGACAGGTTGGTATAGGGTTTTGTTTCGAGTTTTCAGTCTCTTGTACATATGTTATATGTTTATTCTATCCCTTAGTCGTCTTTTACGACATCGACAGACAAGATAGGGAGTGGTGAAATGTATTTCTATTCTGTCACCATACGGACATCGAAGGTCAAAGTAACATAATATTATTAGTGTAAACGCCTATGTTTTGTCAACATTTACCAATTAAATTAATGATACAGTATATCGTAAATGGGATGTCAGACTATTTTCGTAAATGTATTAATATATTTTGTCCTGATAGTTTTTTTTTATATTCTCGCTTTGACTTTAATTCGCCGGTTCCTCTACAAAATGTCAATATATCTACACTAATATTCGAGGAAAAATTTTATATGTGTGTATGTTTTTAATGAATAAACTCAAAAACAACTATGCCAATTTCAAAAATTCTCTCACCATTGGAAAGCTACATTATCCCTGAGTAACATAGGCTATATTTTATCCCGATATTCCCACGAGAACGGGAACTACGCGGGTAAGGCGACTGTAATCGAAGCGAGGGCGGGTTGGTAGTAGATAAATAAAAGACAATAAAACTTACCACTAGATTGCATGCTTCACCTACCAGTAAAAAAGTAGGTAGTTTGCATAAAAGTATCGTGCTATTGCCTACTTCTGATAATTCTGTCTCTTCTAATAATATTTGATAGCATCGATGACGTAATGGTTAACATATCGACCTACTATGCCAGTGATATGGGTGCGATTCCCACGCTGAACAATACTCTGTGCGATCCTGAATTTATTAGTCTAGGTATGATTTGTGTCCGTTAAATTATATGTTTGTAAAGAAACTTTCCGTGTGGTGACGGAATAAGAATACGAATCACCACCCCCTCTCTTATCTACACAGGTATACACCCCCTCTTCTACCTGCATACACATGTATCCAAGAGAAAGAAAACTCGATATAAAACCCTATACCAACTCGTCTGACCAGCGTGGTGTTGTTGGTCAATATCCCTTCCACAGCGGAGGAAGCCCGAGCCTAACAGTGGGACGTATATGTGCTGTGACGATAAAGGACCCTCGTAAATCAGTCAGGATTTAGTCCGTCACCCGCGGAGAGGCTGACCTCGCGACGGCGACCGGCGTCCCGGGAAGGGGACGTCGTTGGGAGAGGTTACTCTCTCGGGGTATTCCGTCGGGCCGACCATATAAGTCAAGAAACTCTGCACCGGTGGTTAGCCCAACGACGAAGGCGACGTGCTATAGGGTGGGTTACGGGACCGCGTGCTGCCCTTCTGTCGCCCCGGTCAGAGCCGGGCTACGGACGCGCTGTCCGTAGCCCACCCCAAAAAAAAGTCTATAATAATACATGCCATTTTAAAATAATAAATACTTACTGGATTCCATTGGCATAATTGCAGGCCCGTCTTCATTAGTATTGTAATTTGAAATTTCCATAGGAACTTCACGGCGCTGCCTCTTCGCTGGATTCTCTATTACTATAGACGCTGTACGCTTATTCGCAGAACACGAAGGTTGAGGCGCCACATCTAAGAGTGTGAAAAGGAATAGATATAATATTTCAAACGATCTCCAAGCTATCTTTCTAATTGTTTAACTTATACCCACTCATATAGTGATTTAAATTTGTAACCCTTTTCCAACTTTAGCGTGTCAATTTCATAGTAGTGAATACCAACATAGGATTCCTATTCAAGATATTATTATTCCTATTCATACTTTCTTATCATATATATCGAAATATAATTTCTATTCATCTTTATAAGGGTTAGTTCAAAAGTACTCTTATACTGCAGCTCTGCGCCTGGGTTGCCAACCATACCTTATAATAAAGTATTCTACTTTATTTTTGGTAATTATACTTTATACTTTTGCATACCAATAAACTATGTGTAAATACTTTATTTTTCGACCCTTACTATAATGTGTAAAACAAAATAATTATTATGGGTACTTAGCTATTTGACAGGACACATTAGTAAAACGGACGGTGAAAACTATTTATAATTACTGAACGAAATATTAGATGTCAGATGTAGTGTGAATCAGACTTTATATGTGCTAAAATCACACAAAAAATACGTTTATAAGGTATAAGACATAAAAATCGAAAAATAGTTTTTCTTCCAAATACTTTATTTTTATCCTATCCTAATTAATCATTTAATACTTTTTTTGGTCAAAATAAGTTGACAACCCTTGTTCCACCCAATCTTTTAACTTCTATATATTTTGCAAAATGGTTTGTAAATACCTGGATTCGATATCACGATACTCGAAATTACAGATCGCTACTTAGACTACGACACTATTTATGACATTAATCAAATAGATCACCAATAAATGAAATAGATAAGTTAAAAGTTCAGTATACAATTGTAGTACCCAACAAGCCATGGCAAAAAATCTCCATTCCTTTCTATTGGTTAGAGTAAATACGAATAAGAATACGAATCACCACCCCCTCTCTTATCTACACACCCCCTCTTCTTCCTGCATACAAATGTATGCAATAGAAAGAAAACTCGATATAAAACCCTATACCAACTCGTCTGACCAGCGTGGTGTTGTTGGTCAATATCCTTTCCACAGCGGAGGAAGCCCCAACCTAACAGTGGGTCGTATATGTGCTGTGACGATAAAGGACCCTCGTAAATCAGTCAGGATTCAGTCCGTCACCCGCGGAGAGGCTGACCTCGCGACGGCGACCGGCGTCCCGGGAAGGGGACGCCGTTGGGAGAGGTTACTCCCTCAAGGTATTCCGTCGGGCCGACCATATAAGTCAAGAAACTCTGCACCGGTGGTCAGCCCAACGACGAAGGCGACGTGCTATAGGGTGGATTACGGGACCGCGTGCTGCCGCCTTCTGTCGCCCCGGACAGAGCCGGGCTACGGACGCGCTGTCCGTAGCCCACCCCAAAAAAAAATCTATAATAATACATGCCATTTTAAAATAATAAATACTTACTGGATTCCATTGGCATAATTGCAGGCCCGTCTTCATTATTATTATAATTTGAAATTTCCATAGGGACTTCACGGCGCTGCCTCTTCGCTGGATTCTCTATTACTATAGACGCTGTACGCTTATTCGCAGAACACGAAGGTTGAGGCTCCACATCTAAGAGTGTGAAAAGGAATAGATATAATATTTCAAACGATCTCCAAACTACCTTTCTAATTGTTTGACTTGTACCCACTCATATAGTGATTTAAATTTGTAACCCTTTTCCAACTTTAGTGTGTCAAATTCATAGTAATGAATACCAACATAGGATTCCTATTCAAGATATTATTATTCCTATTCATACTTTCTTATCATATATATCAAAATACAGGGTGTATCAGGTTATGGGGGCAACTGTTCGAGTATGTTGTAGTTTAACGGTCATAGATCGTAGTTAGAATGTACATTACACAAAAAACAATATAACATAAAAGTTATAGTGATTTCAAAAAAATGTGTCTAAGAGTCTATGCCTTAAATGTAAAGCTTCGACAGTATAAATTCATTCATAATACCTAGAATTGTGCAAACGTTTCAATGATATACTCAGTGCCAGATAACGTGGCAAAAGACGACCTTCACCTACCTTCACCGCGATATCTTAAAATGCAAAAAAATTAATCGCTTACCATACAAATCTATCGAAAAGTTGTATCGCAAAATTCTCTTGGTAGATGCCTACCAGGAAGCAACATTACAAACAGCACAACCCAAAATTTTACGAAATCTAGTAAAATTGCCATAGAAAATATATGTTTTTAATATCCTATAATCATGTATTTCATTGTTTTAAAATACCAGATTATCCTGTAACTGGTGACATTTCATCCATATTAATATTATAAATGCGAAAGTAAGGATGTTTGTTTGTTTGTAACGCTTTCACGCTTAAACCACCGAACCGATTTCAAAAATTCTTTCACCAATGGAAAGCTATAATATCAGGGAGTAACATAGGCTATATTTTATCCCGGTATTCCAACAGGAACGGGAACTACGCCGCGGGTAAAGCGACTGAAACCGAAGCGAAGCGAGGGCGGGTTGCTAGTTATTTTATAAATAATATCATTGATAACAAAATTACTTTCAAATGTCTGAATATCAAAAGTTTTTTAGTAACATTAAAATTAAAGTACCGAGAATATTTATATAAATTTAATATAATATAGATCCTATAATTAAATACGTAATTAGCTTCGAAGAGTTATGTAACGGCCAAAAAATGCCAAGTTTTAAGTTATGACACCTTTCTTTCAACTCATTTTACCGTCAGGTGTAATAACCCTAAAGGATCGCACAAGTAGATGCAAGATTTTAGGTTATGTGTATCAAACATAAAATCTTTTCTTAACTGATTTTAGCGTCAGGTGTACGAGATCAGTGGCGTCGTGTGGCCCAGTCGCCATTTTGTTTGACGTTCCGTGTGGAGCACGTAAAAGATACCTATTGAAAAAAAAATGATGGGCCTCGATGACAGTATATACCGAAAGATTGATGCATTCATAATTCATGTATCAGACAGCAGTGATAGTAACAGTAGTGGGAGTGACAGTCCAGAAATATAGATTTTTGTAAAGTCATAAATAAATTATTTTAGTATATTATTTTACCTCACCTTACGTATTTAACAAAAAGTTAGCCTTAAGATAGGTTAGCTATCAGTTTCATGCTAGGTCAGTGGTAAGGTAGGTAACGTGTACGTATGCTTTATTATTGCACGTGTAGGTGTTTAATAATTTCTTAATTAAAATTTTAAACAAATTACACGCAGACAAATGTTTGTAACCTCTGTACAGTCTAGACACCTTCACCACGATATTACAACGATAAGACGGTTTGTATGGAAAGCGATAGAATTAGCGATAAATTACTTGGATTTGATGATATCGTGGTGAAGGTCACCAAATCACCTCTTTTGCCATGCTATTTGGCAAACACTATAGTGTAGGTTTGTACCTACGAGCGACGAGCGGTCAACGGTCCAAGGCCGATCAGCTGTTTTAAAGCGAAGTTTGTTTTGTTTATGTGAATGTAATCATTGATTTATTCTTGTTCTAATGAACATTTAACAAAGTATGAATATGTTGCGTATTAAGTATCATTGACTTCATACATTTCAATCAGATTTACACGAAAAAGCGATGACAAAATTGAAAACTTTACATGTCTCCAATTCCTTAACGAATCGATATTTTTCGTTCAAATTTTTTTCATGGGTTCCTACCACCATTGCCTAGCTCCCTTTTAACCAGTTACCCCATAACCTGATACACCCTGTATAATTTCTATTCATAATATCTTTATAAGGGTTAGTTCAAAAGTACTCTTATACTGCAGCTCTGCGCCTGGGTTGCCAACCATACCTTATAATAAAGTATTCTACTTTATTTTTGGTAATTATACTTTATACTTTTGCATACCAATAAACTATGTGAAAATACTTTATTTTTCGACCCTTACTGTGATGCGTAAAACAAAATAATCATTATGGGTACTTAGCTATTTTACAAGACACATTAGTAAAAATGGACGGTGAAAACTATTTATAATTACTGAACGAAATATTAGATGTCAGATGTAGTGTGAATCAGACTTTATATGTGCTAAAATTACACAAAAAATACGTTTTTAAGGTATAAGACATAAAATTTGAAAATAGTTTTACTTCCAAATACTTTATTTTTTTCCTAAACTAATCATTTAATACTTTTTTTTGGTCAAAATAAGTTGGCAACCCTTGTTCCACCCAATCTTTTAACTTCTATATATTTTGCAAAATGGTTTGTAAATACCTGGATTCGATATCACGATACTCGAAATTACAAATCGCTGCTTAGACTACTACACTATTTATGACATTAATCAAATAGATCATCAATAAATGAAATAGATAAGTTAAAAGTTCAAAGGTTATTATTTCAAATGAAAATCGGGCATTACAATAGAATTTCGAATACACTTGTATTACAATTGTAGTATCCAACAAGCCATGGCAAAAAATCTCCATTCCTTTCTATTGGTTAGAGTAAATACAAATTTTATATTACAAAGGAGTCAATCGAGACCTTGCCTGATAGAATGAAATAAGTGGAACAACAACCTATTTTCAAGTAAAATTTTGTATGAGGCAGCTTTTGCTCCCTCTTGTGTGACAAAATAATTCAAAGAGATTAAACAACTGCTATATTGTCTACTTATGGGTATTGGTCTCACACATTTAGACAGGCATAGAATTTTAAATTCACGTTTGCCTTCAGCTATCAAGGATGAATGAGAAACACGCTCTTCCCGCTTGCATAAATTATGGCGAAATGAATTTAAAAACAGAATCAAACTATTCAAAAATGTCTCCCTATATGCAAGTTTCATTATATCGTGTATCTTTACGATGCACTCGATATAGCTTTTTATTAGGAGGAATGATTTATAAGTTACAAGGAATATCTTGGTGTAAATATACATATAGTTAGTATTTAAATGACCTAGGCTATTGACAGCGCTTGTTGCACGTACAGCTACCAAAGTTTAGATATGAAATAATCGCCACACCTAGCAGATAGATTTGTGATCAGGATTGGTGTTGTTTGCCAGTGGACTCAAAAAAGTGCCCACTGCATTCTCAGCATCGAACACACAGGAGATATGAATATTGGCAGCATAATATCGTGAACCATTGTAAGGAATCGAGAAAAGAACTCGATGAGGAATTGAGACTTTTATTGAAGTTTTGATCTTCTAAATATATTGAACTACTACAGCTAAATAACAGAAATGCAGTAAGAATTACTAGCAATATATGATAGGAAAGATATAACATATAATACAACAGCGATTATATAGTAAGTGTTATGATAACTGGTGAAAAGGTTAAATGTGAGCAAATTGTGGGGATGTAGGATAAATATTAATCTATGTATAATTACGGACTAATTTAGAAATAGCTATTATATACAGATATTGTTAAGAAGGTTAATGACAACGTTAGAATAAAGCGAATCACTTTTATTAACGATCATAAGTTTTTCTATGTAATTGATAAGGTAAGCAATAATATTAATAGACATAATTTTTTACTGTATATCTTTCAGCAAAATAGTTTACCTGTCAATTCTGAAAACTTTAGTTGTGCAATCGAATACTTTGACGACTTACCAAAACCAGGAAACCAGAACGTCGCTAACTTAGAAAAAAAAACATGTTAATTATTTGTTGTTGATAAATATTAGTTAATATGTACGACACATTTATAACTTTATTACATTTAAACAATAATTTAAATAGACTTTATTAATAAGATAAGGTAAAACCTAAAACCCAACTACGATAAAAAACGAGTTATTGGATAAATATGGATAGTCACAAGATTTGCTTGTGTCCTAATAATCTATACCAATAAATAAAATTGTAGTGTCTGTTTGTAATGTCAAAATAATAGGACTACGCAAAACATTTACTGAAATTGTTGTTACTGAAATAGCACGCTAATTAATTTTTTTTATATTAAATTATACAAATGATAGTTGCGTCACAAGTCAAACGTTTAGGCCGATCTTGCTTCTCTATCGCTAGTTCCGTGCTCTCGGTGCACGCTCGGCACAGGCGGAACGTGACAATGAGTGATGCTTTTTCGTGCGTGCAGCCAGCGTTCATCGACTTATAAGATGTTATCGCGTCAAAAAGTTTCGTATTTTTGGTCAATGCTAACGTTCTACATAATTATATATGCTACTTATGTATTCGAAATAAGGAAATGTTTATTTTAACACGAAGAAAATTATTCTTTTTGTAGAAACGTTTAGTTTTATACATAAAAGATTACATTAAACTTGTAACATACAAAAATCATCTATACCAATAAATAAAATTGGAGTGTCTGTTTGTAATGTCAAAATAATAGGCTTTTTTCATGCTCACACGTTTATTTGCACGACACCTATGTCTAAAATAGCAATTAAATAATTTTTGTCTGTCTGTTTGTTCCGGGTAATCTTCAAAACGGCTGGACCGATTTCAAAAATTCTTTCACCAATGGAAAGCTATAATATCAGGGCGTAAACTAGGCTATATTTTATCCCGGTATTCCCACGGGAACGGGAACTACGCGGGTAAAACGACTAAAACCGAAGCGAAACGAGGGCGGGTTGCTAGTTTTAAATAAATATATTTTTACGGCTTTTATCGCGTCTGCATTTAATTGCCCGTTTCGAAGACTTAACAGCGTTCATGGTCGCGGGAGGACTAAGTTGTCTCACGTCAAACGATTTATCGTTATTACAAAGATTTATATCTACCCGCTACAGAATGAGTCATTACATTTAGATCCACATTTTCATTCATTTTAGCAATCCGCCCGCTTTGGTTTTAGTCGCCTTACCCGCATAGTTCCCGGTACCGTGGGGGTACCGAGATAAAATATAGCCTAAGTTACCCCTTATACATATATTCCGTGTGGTGATCGAATAAGAATACAATTCACCACTCCCTATCTTGCCCGTGGATGTCGTAAAAGATATAATATGCATGTAACACCAATGCAAGAGAAGGAAAACTCGAAATAAAAATCCAGGTTGGTAAGTTCCATTTCCTCTTATTGAGGAAGCTCAAGCCCAACAGTGGGTCGTATAAGAGCTGAAATAATGATGATGACCACTTATATAGACAACTACCTGATTGTAAAATATAAAACTCGGTCTGGCCGTTTTGAAGGTTGCCTAAAGCATACAGACAGACAGACAAAACATTTTCAATCCGGTTTTTAGGCATAGGTATCTTGCAAATAACCGTATCAGCATGAAAAAAGCCCATTATTATGACATTACAAACAGACACTTCAATTTTATTTATTTGTATAGATGAATAGATGACGAAAATATATTATTTTTGGTCAGTCATTGATAAACATTAAATCTATACCAATAAATAAAATTGGAGTGTCTGTTTGTAATGTCAAAATAATAGGTTTTTTTCATGCTCACACGATTATTTGCACGACACCTATGCCTAAAATAGCAATTAAAAAATTTTTGTCTGTCTGTCTGTCTGTTTGTTCCGGGTAATCTTCAAAATGACTGGACCGATTTCAAAAATTCTTTCACCAATGGTAGGCTATAATATCAGGGCGTAAACTAGGCTATATTTTATCCCGGTATTCCCACGGGAACGGCAACTACGCGGGTAAAACGACTATAACCTATAACCGAAGCGAAGCGAGGGCGGGTTGCTAGTTTAAAATAAACTGACAACTTCATAAGATAGAATTTGGCTTCGTATATTTTTTCACCTTTATAGATATTTTTACATTTTGTAATGCATTGAGATACATAAAACGGCAAGAGAAATAGCAGTCGAGAACAAACCCTCGGACTGTTGTGTGAAATTCAAGGACACATCCTTGAACGACAATGTCAATCTTACTTTCTTATATCCTCCCTCCGGCATCAATTAATCTATACCAATAAATAAAATTGGAGTGTCTGTTTGTAATGTCAAATTAATAGGCTTATTTCATGCTCACACGGTTATTTGCACGACACCTATGCCTAAAACAGCGATTAAAAAATTTTTGTCTGTCTGTTTGTTCTGGGTAATCGTCAAAACGGCTGGACCGATTTCAAAAATTCTTTCACCAATGGAAAGCTATAATATCAGGGCGTAAACTAGGCTATATTTTATCCCGGTATTCCCACGGGAACGGGAACTACGCGGGTAAAACGACTAAAACCGAAGCGAAGCGAGGGCGGGTTGCTAGTATAATATATAAGAGAAGACAAATTCAAAATGGAACCCTATATCAAACTGTTTGACAAGCGTGGTATAGTAGGTTGCCGTAATATTACGGTGGATGCTCTAGCTACTGAGGCCTATTATATTCCATGCTGGTAAGACCATATTGGTAAATTTATTTCGAGTTTTGTATGGATGTTATATGCTCAAGGTATGCCTTAGTCGCTTTACGACACCCACTGACAAGAAAGGGGGGTGGTGAATTGTGTCCTCCGTTACCACAAGGACGTGTATCATACAAAAAATCAAACATTAATCAAGACGACTAAGAGTTTTTTTTTGACCTAGGCATATTTTATCTGGTGGGGTATCGGTGGCTCGTCCACTCGTTCGTCCCGGACGGATCGGGTGAACGACGCATCAAGGTCCGTCGCAAAAAAAAGGCTAACTCCATCTGAGCAGTCAGGTCAACAATTATATGCCTGATGCCTAATGTCATGCAGGCGGCTGGTCATAAAACTAAGGTCAATAAGTTTCGCTAGCTAACCACAAGATTTATATACTATCGGTTTCTTCTTTATACTATTAATGTTTATTTTATTTTATATTCTATATTATGTCTTTATTAAATAATTTGTTTCTTTTACTTAAGCTATTCTATGTGATAATTATGATATAGTATAGTATTAATTTATTTCATTCTTAATTTAATGTTACTATTTCAAATATTACTGTTTAACTTTTTTTAAATATATTTGTTTTGCATATATTGTTGCTTCCGCGACTTGATTGTACGGGCCCATCAGAATATCAGCGGTGTAGTATCATATTTACTGTACCATAAGCTGAGATGGGCACCATATTTTGGCCTCACATATTCGACTCCTTGTTTTTAGTTAGTAGTTCTTATTTCTTTCGTTGGTGTCTATATTGTGTGAGGTTTGCAAAATAAAATTTCTTTCTTTCTTTCTTCTTTCTTTCTTTTACAATATATACCATGAAAGAAGAGTACAGAGAGTTTCGAGAGAACCAGAAGCCCAACTTTCTGAGGATGTTTGCTTGTAGTGGGTTATAGTGACGCCTTTAGTTTCACCGAACCTCATTGCACGCATTCACACTCCCTTTACTTTCTTCGCGGTAGGCAGCGGCCTTGCAAAGGTCCATGAGCGGCAGCAACACTTACCATCAGGTGTACTGTTTGGTCGTTTGCCACCGTTTGCAATAAAAAAAAACATTATGAGTCGATCTCAAGTAATTGTAATAAGAGCAGGATGATGATGATGATTATTAAACATTTAAGGTAATTATAATACTAAGTATAAAGACAAGGAAAACTCGAAATGAAACGCTATACCCACCCGTCCGGCGACTCGGGCGGCGCAGGCGCGTCTATCTGCGCCTAATGCCGCCCTAGTCGAGGCCGCGGGTGATCGAACCGGGGAATTGTCCGTCACCCGCAGTGAGGCTGACCGCGCGACGGCGACCGACGTCCTAGGACGTCGAGAGGTGAGGGTACAAGTCACCCTGCTCTGGTGGTCGCCCAACAACGAGGTGACGTGGGTACGGGTGGGTTATGGGCCCGCGCGCCGTCCTTTCGTCGCCTCGGACGAAGTGGACCGCGTGTGCGCTTACCATAGCCCACCCATAAAAAAAATACCCTATCTGACCAGCGTGGCTGGTGAATTTCACTCTTATTTTGATGGAGGCTTAAGCTCAACAGTGGGACGTATATGAGCTGGGATAAAAATGTATTAATTTAAACATAACAAATCTTAGATGCTAGCCATCGGATCGGAACGCATTCACACTGAGAAAGATCTGGAACTAAAAGTCAGAGCCATGATACTAATTTATTTATCAATGATTTTTAAAAGGGACCTTACCTTATTTTAATTAAAAAAAAAAACATGCTGTTGGATACTTATTAGATCAATTCTCGAAAATATTGAATTAGTACATTTAGTCCAAAAAAGGTACGAAAGATATGATAAAAAGTGATCCACGCTTGTTTCACAATTACTCCACTACAGAACAGTACAGTCCGTACGTGATCATGAACGCTGTATTTCGAAACGTCGGGCAATTAAAAGTCAAATAGAAACGCAACAAAATCCGTAAAAATATTTTATTTATTAATTTTTTTTTCCCTCTGTGTGCATATATACTTCTCACAAAAATTAAGGGAGCAAGAAAAAATCCAAATTTTTGGGGGATTTTCAACAGGCTGTAACTTATACAAAAATGGTCGTACAGCAAAAAAAAATGCAAATTGTAGCAAATCTAAGTGTCTAGTTTTTGGATCTCAGTTTAAATTTTTTTTTGTATTTTTTTTTCGAGTAATCTTAAGAAAACCACCGAAAAGAAATTCAAAATTTTTTTGCTTTTTATTTTTTCTTTTCGGACGTGGAAAAAAATTTTTGTACTTAACCTTTATATGGACCAGATAGCTTGTTTATTCAGCTTTAATTAGGTTTATTAAAAATCTCAATACGACCATTTCTCACTGAGATATCGGTGTTTGAATGGAAAAAGATCATTTTGTCTTTGATAATCAATATCTCTTAGTTTGGATTATATAAGTAAGTATTTACTTAGTTTGAATTATATAAATACGCTAAAAAGAAAAGTAAATTAAGAGTTTTTTTTTTGTGAAGATAATCAAGTTAATTAAATTAACTTCATGTGATTGATTTTAACTATAACAATCTTTCAAACAAGTAAATACGCGGTCTTAAATTTCGCAACAAGCTTTTTTAACATATAAATTGTGTAACAACGTTATCAGTTGAGGGTAAAAGTTTTAAAATTAAAGTTTGTTATTGTTTTTTGTTTATTTTGCATTTAAATAAAAGCCAGCGTTTATTTTTATTTTACTTTTATTTTATTTATGCTCACGTGGTTTTTTACAGGATGAATTAGCCTAAAAACCACTTTAAAATGACGGGAAGTTGTCTATCTGTCTGGCTTTCCGTTTGTTCCGCGTAATTTTCAAAACGGCTGGACCGATTTTAGTAATACTTTACGGTAATAGTTTACTTGTATATCTGTATAAGGAGTGGGGCTATTTCTCTTCTCAATAAATCTTAATTAATTTATTCCCGGTCCGAGAATCGAAACCTAAGCCCTTTTCACTGTAGTGGCATATCGTAATATTTTAGAAGATATTGGAGATTTAAAATTTTCAAGGCGACAGAAAACAAAGCGAGGGTGGTTTGCTATTATAAAATACATACCTGAAGTCTCTGAGCCGTTGCCAGAATCGACAGCTTCATCTATAACAACTGCTGGTATACGATTTTCGTCCTCGTGATCCATGCTGTCTCCTTCCTGATTAGATACAGTAACTTCTTGATCTAAGGAAGAACATCAAATTATTTATATAAATCACAATTATTGCATTATATGAGTCATTATGCTTTTAAATCCCAAAGTAAAAAGAGGGCTGTTATAAGTTGACGACGTCTGTGGTATCGTAGCTCTCAAACGGATGGATCGATTTCAGTGCGATTTTTTTCATTTGAAAACCAGTTCTTAGCTATGGTTGGTCAATATCGGTCCAGCAGTGTGAGTATCAGCATTTGTCCAAAATGGATGTAATGGCGTATAATTACTCGATTAAGTGCTTCACGCGAGCCAATACAATCGTAAATGACAATTAATTGATAATTCCTGTTGAAGAGAGCGTAATACTTCTTTTTACTGTTTTAGTTCGTCTCGTGGGTTATTAAAAATTTTTATTAGAAAAGTTAGGTGAAGAAGGCTTATCTGCCCAAAGCGAAGTATTTTATATAGAACAAATGTTTTTCGGTGGTTAAAAATATATGTGTAAGACAAAAAATATTTAGAATATAGTATTGAGATCAGGGACCACTCGACTACTCATTGAAAGGGTTTTTGAAGGGGTTTTTTAAGCGCTTTAAAAATAAACCCATTGACACGGGTTACACCTCCGAACGGGTGCAGTATAACCTCTTCCGAACAGGTAAGATACCCTTTCATTCTGTAACACTGTAACAGGGTAACCTATTCCAGCCAAAGACATTGAATATGCACCCTTTTTTCAATCATAATTAGTTTGAAAATCGCATAACCGCGACTATAGTGTTTGCCAAATAGCATGGCAGAAGAGGTCATTTGGTGACCTTCACCACGATATCATCAAATCCAAGTAATTTATCGCTAATTCTATTGCTTTCCATACAAACCGTCTTATCGTTGTAATATCGTGGTGAAGGTGTCTAGACCGTACAGAGGTTACAAACATTTGTCTGCGTGTAATTTGTTTAGAATTTTAATTAAGAAATTATTAAACACCTACACGTGCAATAATAAAGCATACGTACACGTTACCTACCTTACCACTGCCCTAGCATGAAACTGATAGCTAACCTATCTTAAGGCTAACTTTTTGTTAAATACGTAAGGTGAGGTAAAATAATATACTAAAATAATTTATTTATGACTTTACAAAAATCTATAGTTCTGGACTGTCACTTCCACTACTGTTACTATCACTACTGTTACTATCACTGCTGTTACTATCACTGCTGTCTGATACATGAATTATGAATGCATCAATCTTTCGGTATATACTGTCATCGAGGTCCATCATTTTTTTTTTCAATATCTTTTACGTGCTCCACACGGAATGTCAAACAAAATGGCGACTGGGCCACACGACGCCACTGATCTCGTACACCTGACGCTAAAATCAGTTAAGAAAAGATTTTATGTTTGATACACATAACCTAAAATCTTGCATCTACTTGTGCGATCCTTTAGGTTTATTACACCTGACGGTAAAATGAGTTGAGTCATAACTTAAAACTTGGCATTTTTTGGGCGTTACATAATTCTTCGAAGCTAATTACGTATTTAATTATAGGATCTATATTATATTGAATTTATATAAATATTCTCGGTACTTTAATTTTAATGTTACTTAAAAACTTTTGATTTTCAGACATTTGAAAGTAATTTGGCATTGTTATCAATGATATTATTTATAAAATAATGAAATGTTACCAGTTACAGGGTAATCTGGTATTTTAAAACAATGAAATACATGATTATAGGATATTAAAAACATATATTTTCTATGGTAATTTTACTAGATTTCGTAAAATTTTGGGTTGCGCTGTTTGTAATGTTGCTTCCTGGTAAGGCATCTACCAAGAGAATTTTTCGATACAACTTTTCGATAGATTTGTATGGTAAGCGATAGATTTTTTTGCATTTTAAGATATCGTGGTGAAGGTAGGCGAAGGTCGTCTTTTGCCACGTTACCTGGCACTGAGTATACACTATACACGTAATATCTTACCTTTTTTTTTTTTTTTTTTTTGGGTGTGTCGCGGTCGGCGCGCCTCCCGCACCACTCCGTCCGGGGCGACAGAGGGGCTTAAGCACGCAACTCCCGCAACCCACCCGAAAACCACCTCGCCTTCGTCATTGGGCCGACCACCGGAGCAGGTTTACTTGTCGTCAGTGGTCGGCCCGACGGAATACCCCCTACGCGGGGTACCCTCCCATCGACCGACGTCCTCCCCGAGGGGGGGACGTCGGTCTTTCCTAACGCGGTCGGCCTCTCGGCGGGTGACGGACTAATCCCCGGTCACGTCACCCGCGGCCTCGGCTAGGGCGGCATGAGGCGCAGATAGTTGCGCCTGCGCCGCCCCAGTCGCCGGCGGCGGATCTCCTCATCGAGGCTGCGCTCCACGCGCAGACGATCCACCGCCTCCTTCTGCGAGATCACTGTCTCGCAGAAGGCTGCGACCGCGTCCCAGTTCCCGACGCTGTCGACCATCGCCCTAGCGATGGCCGGCAGCGTCAGGTCGGCACCGATGATTGCGACGAGTTCACGGCGCTGCACTGCCCAAGCCGCGCAGGCCTCGAGCGTGTGGCGCGCCGTGTCCTCGTCGCAATCGCAGTGGTGGCAGGACGGTGTACTCTCCCTCCTTACGACCCTGTGCAGGTATTTGGCGAAGCTCCCGTGCCCCGTCAACACCTGCACTAGTCGGAAGGAGAGCAACCCGTGCCGCCTTTCCAACCATTGCATCAGCACCGGCCGGAAGGCCTCCACGGTTCGCACCCCGAACCGAGGCCTCTCCAGCCGGACTGCCCAACGGGCAATGACGTCTCGGCGGGCGTCGACGCGCCAGGCGGTGAGATCCCTTAACGAGATCACACCGCCCTCCTCGCGCACCCCCGACACCCGCCGATACAACTCGGCGAGCATTTCCGCCTCCAGGTCCCACGGGGGAGTCCCGGCCAATAGGCACGCTGCCTCCGTCGCCACCGTGCGGTATCCGCGGATGGCCCTGACCGCCATGACCCTCTGTGGTCGCCACAGAATGGCCCTAAGTCGGACGGTCAAGGACCCCGCCCACACCGGTGCGCCGTACAGGGCCATCGACCGGATGACCCCCGTGTACAGCCGTCGGCACGTAGCGCTCGGTACGCCCACGTTCGGCATAAGCCACGATAGGGCGGACGCCGCGCCGACGAGCCGCGGAGCGAGCCTGCGGAAATGCTCCCGGAACCACCATTGCCCGTCGAGCACCAGGCCCAAGTACCTCATATGGGCCCGGATGCTGATGTCAACCGATCGGACGGTGATCGAGACGCCGATGGGAGGGCTCATAAGGCGCCCATGGAACAAGAGGGCCTCCGTCTTGTCCAGGGCGACCCTCAACCCCAGCGCCTCGATCCGCCTGACGACCTCTTCGGTGCCATAGGTCGCCAGGCTTACCGCCTCTTCTAGCGTCCCACCGCGGGCTGTGACGAGCGTGTCATCGGCGTAACAAATCACGCCCAGCCCGGGCGGGAGGCTCCCCCGCAACGCCCAGTCGTAGCCGATGTTCCACAGGGTGGGTCCGAGGACCGACCCCTGTGGGACACCGCACGTCATGGGCGTTCGCACAACGTCCCCTGCTCGGTTGGTACAGAGGACGCTACGCCCCACCAAATAGTCTGCCACTAGCCGCCTCAGGTAAGCTGGCACTCCGTGATACCGGAGCGCCTCTTGATGCAGCTGAATGGCAGACTATTGAATGCGTTGGCGATGTCTAGGGACACCGCCAACAGCACTCCCCCACCGGTGACGGCCTCAGTCGCCACGGCCCTCAGGCGCAACAGAGCCGCGATCGTCGAACGACCCCTCCTAAACCCAAACTGGGCGTCCGACAGATCGGGCCCCGTGCCGACGAGGTGCCGCTCGATGCGGGCAGCTACCACCCTCTCCAGTAGCTTGCCCGTGTCATCGAGCAGCACGATAGGCCTGTAGGCCGAAGGCGACCCCGGAGACCGTCCCGGCTTCGGCAGGAGCACCAGCCTTCCCTCCTTCCCGCACCCAGAGAACCGTCCGGACGCTAAACACGCGTCGAACAGCTCCCTGAGGCGGGGACCCAGGTGGTCGAGGACCAGGCCCAACACGCGGTTAGGAACACCGTCGGGCCCGGGGGCGGTGGACTTTGCGCACATGCGCGCCACCGCCACTCCCATCTCGGGTTCCGTGATGGGCGGAACACTGTCGTGGTCGGCCTCCCGGTCAGTGTCTGGCGGAGCCATGACCGGGGGCGTGTGTTCCGCCCGCCGCGGGAACAGGTCCTTGACGACCCGGGTGAGAAGGCTGGGCTGGAGAGTCTCGGTGAGGGGAAGGCCCCGCGCGCGGAGCTTATTCAGCACCGCGCAATAGGGGCGTCCCCAGGGGTCACGGTCGAGACCGTCCAGCATCTCCTGCCGACTGACGTCCTTGGCGGAGCGGACGGCCAGCCTGAAGGCCGACCGCGCATTGCGGTAGCCCTCATACAGCAAGGCCTCCCGCTCCGCGTCGCGTTGGCGCCGCCGGCTGCGGGTGTAGGCCCTCCGGGCGCGAATGCACGCGGCCCGGAGATCCGCCAGCTCTCGGGACCACCAGTGGACCGCCCTCCTCGGGGGCGGACGCCGTACCCGGGGCATGGCCGCATCGCAGATCTGCATCAACGCACTGCGGATGCGGCCAGCCTCGGCGTCCACCCCGTCCGACTGGTTGGCAGAGGACAGCCACGAGTAAACGATGGCTGTCTCCGCCAGCTGGTCCCGGTCTAAGCGACCCACAGCCCATCGCGGGAACGCAGGACGTCCATCCGCCCCGTGACCCCTGCTGGGCGTCGGGATTACCGGGGAGACCTCCATCCGGATATACCGGTGGTCCGACAAGGTCTCCACCTCCTCCACGACGCGCCAGCTCCCCACGCGTGCGGCGACCTCGGGGCTAGCGAACGAAAGGTCCACTATCGACCCGTCCCGTTGTCGCACGCACGTATGCACCGAGCCCCTGTTCAGCAAACAGAGGCCCAGTGCCGCCGCCCACTCCTCGATCGCCCGTCCTCGGTCATTCGTCCGGGGAGACCCCCACGCCACGGACTTGGCGTTGAAGTCCCCCAAGACGAAGACCTGGCGCGATGCCATTCGCCGTAACGAGGCCTCCATGATGGTGAGGGAGGCCTCGAAATCGGTCACACTCCAGTTAGGGGAGAGATAGACTCCGAGGAGCGTAATCTCCCCCCAGTCCGCCGCGACGTATCCGACGCCCCTGTCCCTAAGGGTCAGAGGCGACGAAGGCCACGACGTGGAGGCGACGATTGCCACGGTGTCATCGGTGCTACCCAACCAGTTAGGCCGGTCGGGCACCACGTACGGCTCCGCGGCTACGGCTACTCCTATCAACCACTCCGCCATGGCTTGCAGGAACACGTCCTGCGCACCGGCGGTGTGGTTGAGGTTGGCCTGGAGGAGACGAATGGATACGGGGTCCATTAACGGTCCGTATCCATCGTCACCTCCTCCGCGCTGACAGGCGATCGGGCCGCGCTCGGAGCGGGGACTGGCCCGGTCGATGGGCCGTCCCGCCCCTTCGGGGCCGATGCCGGGGATCTGCAGTCCCCAGAGCCCATGCGGTGTTTGGCAGGCCTATTGCCTGCCGCACACGCGGGGCAGTGGGGCACCGCAGAGCACGATGCCGTCTGGTGTCCAGTTTGACAGCAACGAAAACATAGCCCGCTGCAGTCAAAGCAGTTTTTGCATGTCGGTCGGGTATGCCCGACCGCCATGCATTTGTAACACCTCGCGGGCCGGGGCTCTAGCACGGTTACCCGCGCCGAGCTCCAGCCCACGAGGAGCCTGCCTGAGTCGGCCAATTGCTTGACCGACTCCACCGGACACTGCACCCAGGCAGCACCGACGCCGCCCGGACCAGTGCGGATGGTGCCAATCCGGACGGTGTCCGAGGCACATCCGGTACGCGCCATAATGGCCTCCCGGACGTCCTCCACCGTCACGGATTCGTCCAAGCCCGTCAGGCGCATCTCTGCGCACTTGACAGGCCTGGCGATTCGGACACCATCCTCCGGCCCGAACAGCCCCCTCAACATCGTGGCCAAACTATCGGCCGTCTTCGCGCCCTCGGCCCCAGGGAACTCGAGTATTCGAGCCCCTGTCCGGGCCTTGCGGGTCCTCGCCTCGACGCCCCCGATATCGAGACGTCCAGCTCCCGCCGGGCGCGTTTTAGGACGGCCTCATAGTTGAGGCCCCTCTCAGCCGCCTCAGGCAGCACGGTGATGACCACCGCGGCCGTCTTCGGCGACTTGAGGCCCCTGCGCGACCTTTTCTTCCCCTTTCTGCCGGCTCCCGCCTGGGGAGCGGCGGCCACGGCGGCACTCTTGGCCGCCGCTCTCCGCTTCTGGCCGCGTGCCTTCCTGCTCCGCTCAGCCACCTGCCAGCCCTGTTCGAGCCTGGCAGCAGCGCTGAGCGCGGCAGGAGCGGTCGCGGGTGCGCTGGCCGGCGCCTGCGGTGCAGCCGCTGGCGCCGACCGCGCCCCGGCCTTGGCGGGAGCCGGCACCTTGCCGGCCTTCTTGGCCCCCTTGGGCCCGGCCGCGGCCGTAGCGTAGCTCACCACGCGGCCACCCTGACAGGGCAGCGGGGTGGGAGCTGACGCTTGCGGCCGCCTCGCCTTGTCCGCGGCGAGTGGCGGTCGGAGGGGCGGCTCAGGCGGGAGCCTGGCCGCTACGGCGGCGATACGCGCATCCACCATCACCCCTACTCGGGCAAGGATGACGCGTACCGCCGACTCCGACACGCCGTGCACCTCGTCGGGCGGCGGCTCCTCCCCCTTCCGAGGTCTCCCGCGGCCACGAGCCGGCGGAGGGACCACGACGAGGGGAGGAAACGCCGAAGCCGCGACGGGTGCAGCCGGCGCAGCAGCCGCGACGGGCGCAGCCGGCGCCACGGGCGCAGACGACGGGCCCGCCCTCCCCGGCGCAGCCCGTTTCGGTGGCGAGGCCGGCACCGGCGGCGCGGCCGGCGCCAGGCGCGCGAACTGGGCCCGCAGGTCGGCCATCTCCTTGGCCAACCCGCGGTTCTCCCGTCGCACCGCCTCCAACTCCGTCTCCAGCTTGCGGTTGCGTTCCCGCAAGCCGGAGACCTCCTTATTAAGGCGGGCGTTCGCGGCCTGTAGGGCCGCCACCTCGCCACTGTGGCCTGCCAGAACCGGAGTCCCCGGCCTCGCCGATCCACGACCTCTGCGCCCACGGGGCATGGTCGGGACTTTGGGAGGAGGCATGATGGTGCTCCCCTCCGAGTCGGTGTTCGAGCTGCGCCCCTTGAGGGGGCGCTTCCGGACGCTCGGGGGGAGGTCCTCCTCCCTCTCCTTCGTACCTACCGTGGTGGCGATGGTCTCCTCCTCGGCAGCCTTCCTCTTCTCCCTACTCGACGACGGCCTACCTACACCCTCAAGTGACGGCCTGCCCATCGTCCCCCTACTCCTACTGGACGGACCTGCGGCGCATCCACCGCCCTCGTCCCTACTCCAGCCGACCTGCGTCCATTCAGCGCCGTCTTCATCGGCAGACGGCTCTGCGGCACTTCCGCCCACGTCCGTTAGGACCATCTCTGAGGCCGTGTCCGACTCCAGACCTTCGGATGGCCCTGCGGCACTGCCGCTCTCATCCTGCGACGGCTCTGCGGCAATGCCGCCCTCGTCCTCGGGTCCGCTGCTGCAGTCGACGCTGACGCTCTCGTCTAGCGACAGCTCTGTGGTCGACCCAGTCTCCTCCTCCGATGGTTGGGCAGCAACGCCACCCCCGCTCCGCAACGGACCTGCAGCAGCAGTGCTGCCACCCTCGTCGCACGTAGCCATACCGGCCGCCTTCTGCCGCTCCCGCCACGTCTTCCACCTTGCGGTCTCGATGCGGGCTCGCGCCTGGGCGGTACGCTTCTGCTTCTTCTCCACCTCTTTCTTCTCCTTCACTTCAACCTCAATCCCCTCCCCCTGTGCGGTGAGCCTCCTGATCTTGTGCCGGGCTCTCGGCAGAAATAGCAGCTGTTGTCCCCCTCCCATACGACTGGGGACTGACTGTGCTGGTGACTGTGCGCCTCTCGCGCTCAGAAACCAGCACAGTGAGGGATTCCCCGGCGTGGCCGGGACCCTCTGGAGTAGGTACGTCGTTTGGAACCTCTGCCATATTTGGTTCATTTTTAAGTCTTGCCTTGACTACCACTCTAACGACTGAACGCTCACGCGCTTCTTAACCCACCAGTCATACATCTCCTCGCCGAGTGGCCAAACTTAAGATTGGGGTAATTTTTTATAGGGGTTTTCTTCCCCGCGGTCCGAAGACCCCCGGTCCTGACCCCCCTGCTCAGGATTACGGTTTGGGCCTTCCGGGTCTGGCCGCTCGCGAGCGACCGACCCGTCACGCCCCCGGGCCGTGACGCAACCGTCCCTGGCGACGGAGTGCCATGAGGCACATCCGCCCCATTGGCCCCGGGTCAGATCCGCCGTGCGCTCTGCCACCAGAGCCGCACGCGGAGACCCCCCCTGCCGGAATCTTGGCCGTCCAAATGGACGCATGACGTCCAAATGGACGTTACCAGGGAGCACCACGAGGAGGTGCTCCGGCCGCGCCCCCCACGTAATATCTTACCTACGAGACGGGGATTGCTTCGTGTATCGCGTGATTTGTAAAAATGAAATAATAGTCATTGATGCTGTAATTTTACAGTTCAATTTTGCTTGTCGCACATGTATCAATAATATATGTATATAGATAAACGTGTATAGACACGAAATAAAATTTTAATGTTTAATTGTACTATTTCTTTTTTTGTGTCTAAACATGTTTAGTCTCATCATTCGTCATTTCATTTCGAACTCGAACGAAATTCAAAAGGGGGCGTTCATAAAATACGTGAGATATTTAAGGGGGGGAGGGGGTCGAGTCAAATCTCATCTAATCTTACGTTGGAGAGAGAGGGGTCTCGGCAAATATCACGCAATTTTTTTTCTGATTGAAACAAAAAAAAATTATGCTATTGGTCCATTTAATCCAGATTGTGCATGATTAAGATTTAATCTTAAGCGTAATAAGATTTAATCTTAATCGTAAACAGGCGAGCAGCCCACATTGCACCAGCTAAGCAAGTGCGTATGTTCCGCAAAGTCCTCATGGATTGTCACAAGACGAGCTAATGAGTTATTGTGCGCTAGCGCCAACGGCTTAGAGTGGCTAGATCAGAATGAAGTTGAAGGAGCAGATGATTTTACTGAAAATCATATGGACATGTTGGTTCCAATAGTCTCTCTTGAGACCGCGCATGATGCTCCATGGACTGAATTAGAATAGATATTCATTTTTTAATCACAGTAGTTATGATTTAAGTATTCTATTGTTAAATTTTTATTACACTTATAATTAAACTCTCAGCAATATTGATTACTAGTCTTAACTAGTCGTAAATAAAAGCACGAATCAAATTTTGTTTTTCTTTTTACAATAACAATCCAACGCTTTTACGTAAGAAACCAACATTTTAAAAAATCTCACGTGCGATTGGGGTACGGGGGAGGGGGTTGAATAAAATCTCACGACATCTCACCAGGGGGGGAGGGAGGCACAGAAAATTTCAAAAAAAAAAAACACCTCACGTAATTTATGGACGCCCCCAAAGAACTAAAATACGTAATTAAGGGAAATTTAACAGTATTTTTGTTTAAGTGTTTGTGTCCTTATGATATTAATAGCGATCCGCCCTCACTTCGCTTCCGTGACCGGCCACCGGCCACTCTGTATCGTATTTTCATTCATTTAATAATTATTATTATTATTAATAATTTGCTGTAAAGTGCAATTTTAATGTACATTAAATGGACTACTTATCTAATGTATTTAATTGGATAAGAACTATTTATTACTGTATTGTTAAAAATAGCTTCATTATTTTTTAGTAATATTTAAAAATAAACATGGATTCTGTGGATTATCCTTAGGAGATAGATATACAAGTATACCTACCGTCGCGAATTTGTTTGTAGTTTTTTTAAGATATAAAATTTCGTAGTATATATTTTTTTGATATGTCTGTAAGGTATATTAAAATAATTAGGAAACTATTTAGCAGCGTTTGGAATGTAAACGGAGAAAAATGTTTTTCACCATACACATATATGTATATGTTACGGCTAATACCCGAAGTGCGGCTACACCTAGTTCTAGCCGGTTAAAACTAGGTGTAGCCGCACTTCAGTGGTTAAACCTGGGTGTAACAAACGTGTTCACGGCTAATATTAGGTGTAGCCGATTTCATTTGGTTAAAACTAGGTATAGCCTTCTTTATGCTGGCTACAACTAGATGTAGCTAATCCTACGTGGTTAAAACTAGATGTAAAGTAACACGAGCGTTGATAAGGGGCTGAGCGGGGTTATCTTGCCGACGATGCTCGGGGTTGATTGCCTGACGATGGATTGTATAAGCTGGGTAATCAGTTTGGCACGATTCCTGAATTGTTTTCTAGAAATAAATTCACTGTATGTAATTCAAAATTTTCGGACGTTAGTTTAGTCTCTCCTGAAAAAAAATCATTATGTCAAATAGCTAATGCTCAATCAACATCAGGAGGACGAGGTTATAAAAGATGCCACTGCATAACTATAAGTACGTGGTAATAAAAAAAAAAAAAAAAAAATTGTTTCTACAAAGCTGTCGGTATATTGGGTAACGGCATTAATGCCATTCAAGTTTATCTTGTTCGAATAAATAAAATAATTGTTTTTGATTGCTGTTCGATGTAAATCGTTCAAAGAGTTACACGCCAAAATACCATTTTGGTTTATCTCATTTGAATAAATAACTAAAGTAATTTAATTGTTGATTCTTGCGTAGAGTGTTTAAGTTTATAAAGATTATTAAAATTTTAATTATGTTATTCTAAAGATTTCGATTACCGATTGTTTACTTTTTCAAATAAATAATAACGTTCTTTGATTGTAGCTTGTTTTATGGGAGGTTGACCCAATACGATGAATAGAACCTAGTTTTAACCACGTAGGATTGGCTACATCTAGTCGTAGCCAGCATAAAGAAGGCTACACCTAATATTAGCCGTGAACAAATCTGTTACACCTAGGTTTAGCCACCGAAGTGCGGCTACACCTAGTTTTGGTCGGCTAGAACTAGGTGTAGCCGCACTTCGGGTATTAGCCGTAACATATACACCATTCCATTACACTACTGAAACTTTAGAAACAGCTCGAACACGAGTTGCGGCATCACGGCAGCCCGCGCGGAACGGTCGAGTCACGGCGACATGAAATTAATTTCGTTGCGCATTTTAATTTTGTTATATTATCTCCTAAGGTATTTATTTAAATAATAAAATAAAATAATTTATATATATAATAATAAAATAAAAATAAATAAAATAATTTTCATGTAATGCTCAAAACAACTAACGTATTTAAAATGACAAGGATTTATAATATATTTCTATAAATAGCTTTTTAATATAGGTTTTATAACTGCCCACTTTTAAAGTATTAAATCGGACATAGTATGTCATCCTTAAGAGACAGACATATGCCATCGTGGACTTTTTTGGATGCATTTTAAGGGGTAGGTATAATACTGTGGTACCTACATTATTTTGATCTATCTCGTAGGGTTCAGCCAGCGTTTTGTTACAAACGCTATAAAGTTACGAGGAGGGAGAGGATACCATCCTGCCACCAATGCAATTGCAATGAGGACACGGCGCAGCATACGCTCGAGGGCTACGTGGCCTGAGCAGGGCAGTGCCGTGAGCACGTCGCAATCATCGGTGCCAACCTGACGCTGCCGACCATCGCTAGAACGATCTTCGACAGTGTCAGAAACTGGGACACGGTTTGCAAGACAGTTATCTGGCAGAAGGAGGCGACGGAGCGGGTCCGGGAGGCATTCCTCTACCATGACACGCTCCGACGCCGGCACGTTGAGTGGCGCAGGCGCGAGTACCTGCGCCTGATGACACGGGTGGACGGGCCGGGGATTAGTCCGGCACCCGTAGAGCGGTCAACCGCGTGAGGACGATGCTCCGGCACCTCTGTCTTGTTGCCGAGGGAGGACACCCGAAAGGGTACCCCGACGGGCCGGCCACGAAAGTCAAGGAATCGGTTCCAGTGGTCGTGCCGATGGCGTTGGGAGGGAACACGGTTGGTCATGGGGTCGCATGCCATTCATCCGACGGATTGGGCGGGGTGTGTCCAGACCATACACTACATAAAAAAAGGTCCAGCCAGCGTTTACAATGCAAGCGCAAAAAATTTTTGATGTGAAATATCTATAGGCGAGGATGAACCTGATCGTTGGCGTGGCGTTAACGCCACGCAGGGATATGTCCATTTTCGTAACGAAGCCATAAACTGTTTTAGAATTTTGTACAAATTTGTCTCGATTTTTCAGGCCCAAAAATCGGTTTAATAAATCGATACGAAGCACTGAACCGATTCGGTGAATCGATTCTTTACCCTAGAAAATCGTTATTCGAATTTTTTTTATGCCCATTCGATACTAGTGTTCAGTATCGAATGTTAGTGTTTTATATAGTGTTTTATTAGATAAATAACACTTTCAAATTTCCTAATAAAAACCCCTCATCACAATCCTGCCAGAAGAAGGTACATTTCCTAAAAAAAGCTCATCGCAATTCCGCCAAAAACATATCTCGTCTTGAATTGGAAGAAAATTCGAAAAAAAAGATCTATGGATCGATTAATCGGAAAGCAATCCATCAGACCTCGATTTTCTTGTGAATCCATTCTTTGAACGTCGATTCAAATCAATTCGTCGTAATATTTTATAGATACTTTGTCATATTAATTCCTGTTGTAATCTGTTCTTTTAAATTCAAATTCAAATCATTTATTATGCACCCCGAGATGACACTTACATATTGTCAAGTCTACAAAATTAAATTAAATTATCCAAAATAATAAATTACTACCGGATCGGAACGTGACCGACAAGAAGATCTGGCATCTGAATACTGAAGAAACTCAGCGGGCTTATATATTATTTTTGATTATTTTTTTCTTCTTACAAGATATAAAATTGTGTATGTTTTGTAAGAACTAGCGTCAGTGTGAACTACAAGATACGTAATATAATTCAAACGATTATGGCTGGACCAGATTTCACCAGCGTTTATGCATATATACCTACAAAACAATGGCGATGTGTCACATCTGCCAGGCGTCCTGAGCGACGGCTCTCTTTTTTTATTTACATCACATTAGAAGACTAAAATGGTCAGTATTTTTCTACTATATTATGCATGTATATATGTATGTATGTATATGGGTCAAAATCAGAGAGGTGAGCATTGTGCTTCTGACAAAATTTTCCTTGATAAAATGACGTAATATTACTACAATAGTTGTTTCAAAATAAAGGTTTTGTGCATATTTACTGGGAACTTAGCATAACTATTTTAGTATAATAATGTTTTATTTGATTTTAATCAAAAAAGGTCTAAATAGTTATTTCGGGAATGCGTTCTTATACCATAATTCATAGTTTAGACAAGTTAAAAATGTTTACAATTACGACTTTAAGATTTTATATCTTACTATTAGCTTTTAAAACCATCAAATTAAGAATATATCTATAAATTAAATAAATATCACTTTAAGTGTTCATATTTTAGCTATTCAAATACTGTCTGACGTTTATCAAATCATTCCGTGAACGCTGTGGACAATGTTCGATGTAATTAAAACAACACGCCCTAGGTGGCGTTAGCGAGCAACAGTGTGAAGTTCGCTAGTCAAACCAAACAACGTGTGTCATGTTTACGGAAACAAGTAATTAGATTTTGTTGCTAAGTACCTTTTAATTTGATATGTGTGAAGCGTACTTTAACTCCCTGTCGCTACGGGAACGCTGTTTGGTGATTAGTTTTCCAAAAATGTGTATACTTTTTACAAAATTCTTATAGATATTACAGCTCAGTCGTTCATAACCTCTAAAACCAATATCTAATTTTGAGGTGTCAAGCGTGACATGAAAATATTCATCGAATAGTCATTTTGGGATCGGTCATTTCGGGAACGTTCTCGTATATGACGGGCGTTCACGAAATGATAATCTATGAACAAAATGGTGGTCTAAGGCTTTTTAAAAGCATTACCAAGTCAAATTTTGATTTTAGGTATCTAATTAGTATATAGTAATATGAAACTGAAAGATAGGGAATATTACCAAAGAAAGAAAGCTGGAAATAAAGTTAAGACTGTTGATATGACTGAAAGAGAGAAGGGGAAACAAAGTTGTGGAGAGTAAATTTTCAAAACTATACACAGTCAAAAAGGTTATTGTAAATATTTTAGCTAACAGCCTTCCAAATTCTGAAAACGAGATGGAAAACGATATTCACCCAGATGTCGTTTTCCATCTTGTTTTCAGAATTGAGGAAGAAAACAGGTTAAAAAAGATGAAGTGCAAGCTTAAATAACCGTAAAAAACAGAAATATAAAATACAAAAAATGCAAAGAACCATGGATCAGTTGCGAAAAATGTAGAGAGAAGACGAGACGAAGAAAGAGCATCCCAAAGGAGCTAATACGCCTACTCGCAAACTTGATGATGAAGTTCCGTTACTCCAAAAATTCGTAAACGTAAATATTTGGCGTGGTTTTGACAACTCAACTAAAAGACACCGTTTGAAAATTAACATAAAATTCCAAAGAGCGAGACGCTTTTTAAAGATGCGTCAGTGACTACTCTATCGAAAAACATTGTCTAAATGATATGGCCAAACAATTTCTAAGCAGAAATAGAAATAATGACAACATTTTAATATCTAATCGGAAGCATCCAACATTTTTAATCGCTAACCATATTTGTGAAGAAATACATAGATTTTTTGATCGGGGTGATGGCAACAGAATGTGCGCTGGTAAGAAAGATTGTCTCAAGAGAAACAAACAAAAGCGGCTGTTTCAAGAAACTGTTAAAAAATTGCATCCTCAATTTTGTGCTGAGACAGGAACTCGAGTATCTTATTCGACGCTTTTGAGAGAGAAGCCTTATTGGGTAGTGCAACCTAAAAATGTGATCGAGATACGTCTACGTCTTTGTATAAGACACAAAAATATTGAGTACAATCTGAACAAATTGAACTGACTAGGAGAGCTACTGCATAATTCCAGATCCCAATGTATTAAAACATACAGCTGTGTCATTATTTATTATGATTGTATGTTTGGTTTATGTGGTGATTGCAAGATCAAAATAGAATCGTAGAGTAATGAAGATACCGTCCAATATTTTCAGTGGCAAATAATAAATGAAGACCGAAACATAAAAGGAGATAAGAAAACCGTCAAACTTACTAAAAAAAGTAATTGTTACAAGCACAGTAAAAAATTTGAAAATGTCTTTAGCTGCGGCTATTATTCCAATGAAAAAACATGTTTATGGAATTAGTGAAAACTTGATGGCCAAAAGAGAACAGAAAGATAATTTAAAAGAAACAGAGCTAATGATTCAAATTGATTTCGCTGAAAATTGCATGACAAAATTTGGGAAAGAGATTCAATCGATTAGATTTGGAGCTTCCAAATGTCAATTATCGATCCATACAATTATTTTTATGCCAAAATCGATACCTCTCTTGAAACTGTTTTATTTGCCACTGTGCGTGATAACTTTGACCATCAGGCTCGTGCTGTATGAGGTCACCAGAAATCATCGTTACAGACAATATTGAGTGCCAGGCCTCACATAAATACCCTTCACGTATTTTCAGACAGATCCACATCCCAATATCTAAACCGCACCAATATTTACTTAAAAATTACATAAGATACTACAAAGTTTATTATTATTAGGTTTAAGTTTAAATATTGATACTCATGTTCCATATCTCTTAAGTACAAATAAATATATAATATTTACTGTAAATGTATATTATTTTCAAGCATAAAATATGGCAAAAACCGGGCGTTGGTTTCATTCAGGGAACGTCAATGTCATTTGGGAACTTCATTGTCATTTTGGGAACACGCTCGTCATTTTCGGGAACATCAAAAAACAGGAAATAAATTATAAGTAATTCTATAATTAAATCTTGCATATATATAATGAAATAACGTTTAAGCCTTTGTATTTATGTTATTAATAAATAACCTAGTGCAATAACGTATACAATAAACTCAAAATTGGGAGCCGAATTTACTCCAATAGAAAAATTATTGATAGTAATTTGAACTGTGTTTTGGTTATAAAAATATAGAAAATAAGATTTTGCGATTTAGGAACAGGTTTATTGCAATTTATGGAAGATGATTCTTAAATGCATTGGTTATATTAATATTAAAAAAAAGAAATCATAGTGTTCCCAAAATGACTTATGGCCCTGGCATTATTCTTATTAACAGCTAGAACTTCTAAAATATATATTTTTGTGCGTGCCATTTTGTGAAATGTTGCATTGTTTGTCACGAGCCTTTTCTGTGGAAAAGGCTCGTGACAAACAATGCAACAGACTCTACTTGTTAGTTTTCTTCAAAACGAAATTTAATTTCTCAGATATTTGAAAACCTAAAATGCTCATCTCTCTGATTTTGACCCATATACGTAAAACCTTGAATCACTATTTATTATAAAAAAACTAAGTAGGTACCTACATCAAAAAACATGAATAGGCACGAAAATAGAAATATTTTATTGATGGCAATATTTTTATTTTTATTTGAAATAGAAATTTGCAAAATTTCTATTTTCGCGTCTGTACATGCTTGTTCTCATAAACATCTTTAGCTCTCTTATCTACCGCTATTTGTTGTCAAATTCATAATACCTAAATAAAAAATAGTAAGGCAAAGAGGTGCCGCTGGGAGCAAAATATACCTACACCGACATGTCGCTCAATCTTATTAGGTAATTCAAGGTAACCAGAATAAAAAAAAAAAGCTTTTCATGAAGGTAACCTCTTCACGTGGTTACCGTAACAAAGAGGGTTACCCTATTGCTGGGTTTTGCCGATATAACCCATACAAAGGGTTACACTGCGATATGAGTGACCCCATGTACGGGTTACCCAATCGAAAGGCTTAAGCCTTAAGCGAGGTTGTACGGTCCCTGATTGAGATTGATTTGATTTGGCGAATCAAGAATACAATGCAACACCCCTATTGTTACCAGAGGGTGTTGTAAAGGACGACTAAGGGATTATATTACGCAAATAACACGTGTGGTGACGTAGTAAGTATACAATTCACCACTCCCTATCTTGCCCGTGGATGTCGTACAAGGCGACTAAAGGATATAACATGCACATAAGATCTGTGCAAGAGAAAGAAAATTCGTAATGAAACCCTATACCAAAATGTCTCTACTTGCGCCTGATGCCGCCCTAGCCGAGGCCGTGGGTGACTGGACTGGGGAATTTAGTCCGTCACCCGCAGAGAGGCTGACCGCGCGACGGCGACCGACGTCCCGGGACAGGGTCGTCGAGAGGTGAGGCTACCCGAAAGGCTATTCCGTCGGGCCGACCACTGACGACAAGTCACCCTGCTCCGGTGGTCGGCCCAACAACGAGGCGACGTGGTTACGGGTGGGTTATGGGCCCGCGCGCCGTCCTTTCGTCGCCTCGGACGAAGTGGACCGCGTGTGTGCTTACCATAGCCCACCCATAAAAAAAAAAATACCAAAATGTCTGACCAGAATGGTATAGTAGGTCAAATTCCCACCCGTTGTGGAGGAGACCCGAGCCCAACAATGGAACGTATGTGGACTGCGATGATGATGATGAAATAATTTGTATGCAATAGAAGGAAAATGCTAAAGAAAACTCTATACCAACCCGTTTGACTAGCCTGGTATAATAGGTCGATTTCTCTGTCATTGTGGAGGAGATTTCAACCCTTCAGTGGAACGTATATGAGCGAAGATGATTATGATGGCAGCTTTCAGTAGCCCTAATATTTACTGAGCAAGTTAATAAGCTGCTGCCCAAAAAATATTTGTTCTGTAGTACGTGGCCTCATACTACTAAGCTAATTTCTCTTCTCTAGAGAAAGCCCATTCCTAACAGCCAAATATGCATATAGATTATGAAGAAACATACAAATAATAGGTACCTATGTAATTGCCGTTCTGCAGTACTGGCCATTTCAAATCAAAATAATTATTGTTTGGCTAAGAATTCTAATTTCAAATTAATTTTATTATAAAACATGGAATTCATTTTCCGAAAGTAGTCATTTGTTTATTGATTAGTGTTACGTTTTCGCCGACCACCGGAGCAGGATTACTTGTCATCAGTGGTCGGCCCGACGGAATATCCCCTACTTGGGGTAACCTCCCATCGACCGACGTCCCCCCACTCAGGGAGGACATCGGTCTTTCCTCACGCGGTCGGCCTCTCGGCGGGTGACGGACTAATCCCCGGTCACGTCACCTGCGGCCTCGGCTAGGGCCGCATGGCACGCGGGTAGTCGCGCCTGCGCCACCCCAGTCGCTGGCGGCGGGTCACTTCGTCGAGGCTGTGCTCCTCGCACGCGCGACCCGCCGCCTCCTTCTGCGAGATCACTGCCTTGCAGAAGGCTGCGACTGCGTCCCAGTTCTTGATGCTGCCGAGCATCTCCCTAGCGATGGTCGGCAGCGTCAGGTCGGCACATTCTATAGACCCTAAGCAAAGTCTACAAATAATAAACAATCGCGAAATGCCAAAATATCAGCAAAATACTGTCTATGAAAAACGCCATCAGTATTTATTAATACTATTTGCAAGAGTCTTTATCCACGGTCAGCTTATGATTTTTTTCACAAATTAACGCGTAGACTGATTTTGTATGTTTGTGTGTAGGTGGCTAAGTTATCAACTTCCAAGGATATATATTTTTGTTGTTATAAGGTTGTTAATGTTGTTATTATTGTTGTAGAATCCATTGAGAACCTTGGTACCATGTTCAACGATCTCAGTGGGGTGTCCCAACTAGCTGGTTTACGAATAAACATGAACAATAATAAAGTCATGTCAAATGCCCATGTCATTCCTGTACCAGTGCTAGTTGGTAATAATAGAGTCTCAAGATTGACAATCATTAGTTTTGGACAAACAGTCCAGTTAGGTAAGTCCAATTTCGGGAAAGAGTTCAGCTGATGAATCCAACTCGGCCGCGCAGCGTTCAGGAAACTTAAGAGGATCTTCTCATCCAACATAGCTCAGTGTCTGAAACCGCAGTTTACGACCACTGTGTGTTATCAGTGATGACTTACGGCACGGAAACGTGGTCCCTAAATGTAGATCTTATAACCAAGCTCAAAGTCACTTAGCGTGCTATGGAGCTGGCTATACCTACTCGGGATTTTTCTGTGAGATAGAATCAGAAATACGGAACTCCATAGAAAACGGCTGTAACTGACATGGAACAAGGAATTGGCACGCTGAAGTGACAATGGGCACATCGCTCAGACAATTCCTGGAGAAGAAACGTTCTCAAACGGCGACCACGTATCGGACGACGTAGTGTAGGACACTCTCTAACAAGGTGGATCTACGACCTTGTGTAAATTGCTAGGCGTAATTGGATGCAGTTAGTACAGTGCCACACTTTATGGCGAAACCTGAGAAAGGCCTACGTCCAGCAATGGACAGCGATAGGCTGGATAATGATGATAATTAAGGTTGGATTTTTGTGGACAATCTGTCAAATGGTTAGGAGTAGGCTGTTGACGGCGATCTAGCCCCTTTACTCTATCTATATATAACACAAATGTTACGGATTTGCTGACGTTCCAAGCATTAGAGTGCAACATTATTTTTTCAAATTAAATATATTTAGGACAGTGATACATGTCCCTAGATACATCTATACCAGGGTTTGCCAAATAATTTTGAAAAAAAAATCAAATGTAATTTGTAGTTAACAAATGTATTTTCTTATTTCCACATTTTTGAATGGACGACGTCAACAAAGATAAATTTTTATTAAATTACGTACTCTGTAGTGCTAGTTGCTGTATTATTTTTTCGGTCCGCACTAAATGGGTCGGCGATTCGGATGCGGACCGCGGTCCGCCATTTGGCGATCCCTGATCTATACCAATAAATAAAATTGGAGTGTCCGTTTGTAATGTCAAAATAATAGGCTTTTTTCATGCTCACACGGTAATTTGCACTATACATATGCCTAAAATACACTTTATATTTTTTTGTCTGTCTGTCTGTTTGTTCCGGGTAATCTTCAAAACGGCTGGACCGATTTCAAAAATTCACCAATGCAAAGCTATAATATCAGGGCGTAAACTAGGCTACATTATATCCCGGTATTCCCACGGGAACGGGAACTATTCAGGAAAGACTACTAAAACCGAATCGACGCGAGGGCGGGTTGCTAGTTCGTCATATAATCAGTTCATTTAACATGAATATGTGCGATAGTAATATAAACAAGCGTATCACACTAACATAGTATAACAATCCAAATTATAACAGCCATAAACAAGCATTATCAAGTCAATAGTCATAGTCTATATAATGCTGGTCGGTGGCACGGTGCTGTCCTTCCGACTGGTGCAGGTATTGACAGGACACAGTTGCTTCGCCAAGTACCTGCACAAAATTATGAGGAGGGAGAGCATACCGTCCTCCCACCATTGCAATGGCGACGATAACACGGCGCAGCACACGCTCGAGGTGTGTGCCGCGTGGACAGAGCAGCGCACAATCATAGATCCTGATCTGACGCTACCGACCATCGCAAAGAGATGTTCGACAGTGTCAGGAACTGGGACGCGGTCACCGCCTTCTACGAGGCAATCGTCTCGCGACAGGAGGTGGCGTGCGTGATAAGAAATCCTCTACGGTCCGCCTCCCAAATCCGGGGAATCGGGTCCTAATTTGTAGGAATAGTGCGTCACCCAAAGAGAGGCTGATTGCGTGAAGACGGCAGGACGACAAGTCCCGAAAGGGGCGTAGGAGTAGGTCGGTACCCCAAAAGGTATGGGCTAACCACGAATGACAAGGAACTCGGTACCAGTGGTCGGCCCAATGGCGAAGGGGTGGAAGTACGGTGAATTATGGAGCCGTCGCGATCCAAAAAATATATAATGCTGTCCAAATTCCCATTTATTCACATACTTGTAGAAATAAAAGAATCAATCACTGCATAAAAGCTAACACTAAAACTCTAGCAAATCAATTAATGGCTCAGCTTCGAAGCCATTAATTTGGTTTACCGAGAGATTTAATGTTAACTATTAACATACTTTTTAATAACAAAAGTTAAATCTAACCAGAGATAATTATCTCATTGAACAAACTGTCTTTTCTCAATAAACTCTCTCCTTTCCCTTTCTTGCCCGACTGCCCGACGACTAAGGGATTACGATAGTCAGATAACATTTATGCAAGAAGAAAATCTCGAAATAAAACCCTATGCCCAGCAGTGGGACATATACGATCTGTGATGATCATCTATACCAATAAATAAAATTGGAGTGTCTGTTTGTAATGTCAAAATAATAGGCTTTTTTCATGCTCACACGGTTATTTGCACGACACCTATGCCTAAAATACAGATTAAAAAATTTTTGTCTGTCTGTCTGTCTGTTCCGGGTAATCTTCAAAACGGCTGGACCGATTTCAAAAATTCTTTCGCCAATGGAAAGCTATAATATCAGGGCGTAAACTAGGCTATATTCTATCCCGGTATTCCCACGGGAACGAGAACTACGCGGGTAAAACGACTAAAACCGAAGCGAAGCGAGGGCGGGTTGCTAGTGATAAATAAAAATCCCATTTTTTTTAGGGGTGGGTTGTGGTCAGCGCGCTCCTCGCACCACTCCGCCCGGGGCGACAGAGGGGCGTAAGCACGCAACACCCGCAATCCACCCGAAAACCACGTCGACTTCGTCGTTGGGCTGACCAAAATAAAACTCCCATAACAAATGTTTGTAACTAAGAATAATAACATATAGAAGGTAAGTGCACGCACAAAAAGTGAGGCATTTCAATTGGAGCCTAATGGAGCCTATGCCGGAACAGTCCCGTAATGTACAAGTCATTGCACTGCACGAACGTACGCAACTCTTAAAAAATAAATAGATAATTATGACGGTTTGTGCATTCAAATGGTGCCACAACATATTTGAAAAACATAAAAAGGTTTTTAACATTACTTTTAAAAGTATTTCGACGATTTATGTTAATAAAAACAAAATTTGATTTAATAATTTGTATAGTGGTTTCCGTGTGTACGTGTGTAATCGTCTGCCCGCCATTAGTATTTTTAGATTCAAATTTTTAAAGTTCGAAGTACTGACACTATCCTTCTATACGTTATTATTCTAAGGTTTGTAACTTGTCAAGCTGATTGCTAGATGTATAATAAAATATTTTAAACTGTGGCCAAAATTCTGGCAGGACAATTAACAAAGAAGTCAGGTCATTTATTAGACAGAGCACTTTCAACTTATTGCCCAGTGAATATGCTGGCTTATAAACGCTTCAAAAATTTGAAAACAATCTGTGCCAGGCAGAATTTCGTTGTTATCCTGTTGCAATATGGAGGAGTCTAGTTGCGAAATAGTCTGCTATAAGTGTAATAAAAAACTACCTATATAGAGTAAATTAATATGAATAACATATCCTTACCCAAATATTCTCAGATAAAATAAATTTAAAAAGAAATTTAAATTAACTGACTTACCTATTTGGGGATCCTGCACTTATTGTATATACAATTCACTCTATATACTTTTAAATTAATGAAAATTAAATTTTTATATTATTGCCTTCCAGAGTTTGGTATTATAGATAATTGTTTAATAGCAAAACGAAATTAAACTTGGACAATGCCATATGTTATACCAATTAGAAAAAGAGATTGAACAACGGATTGCGATATCGACATATTTCCTTATAAAATGTTATTCGAACTACCGACATAATACAGAATATAAAATGTGTAACCCAATAAAGGTGTACAGTACAAGTCTCAGAATTAAAGAAGTGTACATAATAAATAATATTATGCGAATCAACTGGTGTCGGTGTCGATTTTCGCGAACGCAGAAAATTTATAGGAAATGTTAAAGTAGTTTTAATTAAATGCTATAAATTTGTTAGAGGCTCACCAAAATTTTAGTATCACGTACGTTGATAACAGTCTTCACAATTTTCAAATTGATGCAAAATGTAAAAGTTGGTACTCTCATAGTACAGTAGCCACCACAACCTACGACTGCGATGCGAGTCGCAACGGAATACCAGTGTTACCAACTCCCTAAAATATTTTTCCCTAACTCATAGTTAAAAACCCCTAAAATTGCCACAATTACATGAAAATCCCCCTAAAAATGATTTCATTAAAATAAGAATAAATAATAAATTAGTACCCGTACTAGTTAGTTAGTTACTTAATAAACAATAATAATAATAATTGGGCAAGCTCTAAGCTCTACTGGGACCGGTCTATCACCATGGACAGGACTATTCTTGCGAATAAGCCTGATATCGTGTTGATGGATACTAAATGTCGCTACGCTGGTATTTTAATTTTTTTATTCAAAAAATCCCTAAAAATGGCCCTAAAAATAGAACGCCCTTAAAAAAACCCCATTCCACTTATTTATCCCCTAAATTTGGGGGGAAAACCCTTAAGTTGGCAACACTGCGGAATACTGACCCAGTGGTCTCGAAAGTCAAAACGCAAAATCGGTAGAGCTGCCCTCAAAAATCGGTATATTTGTAACTAAAATCGGTAAATAAAAATAACAATGTAGAATCAAATTCGTCTATTTATTTTTACCTCAGGTTTAGGGATGAGCAATAGTATCGATCAAAGAAAATTCTCCGGACAAATTTTGATGAGCTTTTTTTTTTAGGACATCTGTCGCGATGTATTGAAGATACAGCACAACTGCCGCCGACATAACATCCTCCGGACAAATTTTGATCAGCTTTTTTTTTAAGACATACCTAGGTCGCGATGTATTATTAAGTTACAGCGGGACTTACGACGACGTAACATTCTCCGGACAAATTTTGATGAACTTTGTTTTTTTTTAGGACATAGGGGACTTACGACCACGAAATTAAATCCCTTTTGCCAGTTTAAAAGTATTAAATCGCCATGCGGTAGAAAATCGGGCGAATTTCCGTGTATTCTCAGAAATCGGTTGTAAAATCATTGCAATTCGGTATTTCGGTAGAGCGCGGCCCATATCGGTAGAAATACTGAAAAATCGGTAGGTTCGAGAACACTGTCCTGTGTGCCTACTCTTGAATCTCGATTCCAATCCTAAATCCAATCGCAGCTCGAATTTGAGCAAATTTGGTACTCTTGAAAGCAACACTAGCGCCCGATTGGAATCAAATTAAGTGGAATGTTTTTAAACTAAATGAATTCGACTCTCGTCGATTAAGTCAAATATTTGCTACTCCCGACGGGATTTTGACGTAGTTTAAAATCGTTAATGTTGCACAATTTCAAGAAAGCGTCTTTGTGGTAATCGAGTTCGATAACGTTATTAATTTAAAGTAAGAAAACATGGCACATTTAGTGAAAATAACAAGGACGAACGCGTAAAATTCATTCTCGATTTTGTTCAAGAGTACCAAATATAAGTTTGGTGATATTGGAATCGAATCGGATTCGAAATTAGAATTGATTTCTAGAGTAGGCCTACTGACCACCGCGGCCAGTGTGCCTACTCTGGAAATCCATTCTAATTTCTATCGGATCTCGATATCTTTTTTCAATATCCAACTATCGAAACGTCCAAAAACTATTATTAACTAGCAACCCGCCCTCGCTTCGCTTCGGTTTCAGTCGTTTACCCGCGGCATAGTTCCCGTTCCTGTGGGAATACCGGGATAAAATATAGTCTATGTTACTCCCTGATATTATAGCTTTCCATTGGTGAAAGTGATTTCAAACCGGATGCAACGGAAAAAACGACAGGTAAGAGACACAAATACAAAAATGTGTAGGATGAAGCCGGCAAAGAATGAGACAGAAATATATATTCTATTCTATATTATTTTTAAATCCGTCTATAATTGACGGATTAAAGAATAAAGAATGAAAGATAAAGGATGAGGGGTGAAGGATTAAGGATTAAGAATTAAGGATTAGGGATTAAGGATAAAGGATAAAGAAGTTTCACTTCTGACATGCGTACTTTGTACGCACGCTTCTTTTTTTAATTTTTTTGGTTATTATTTTTTTTTTTAATACTGATAAAAAACACATGGAACCAAAGAAGTTTCACTTCTGACATGCGTACTTAGTACTCTCGCTATTTTTTTTTTTACTACAGTCTCCCTATTGACATTAGAATCAATAGGTTTGCACATATTAAATAGCCTACCGTAAGAAGCATTTTTTCTTGTTGCGGTTGTGATAGTCTTTAATTTTCTTATCCCACAAGCAAACTTGATTTTTATAACTCTGTATGAACTCTGCCAATAACTCACGAATTCCACTATTATTATTATCATCTTGCGACAGTTGACTTACGTCTACAGCACGCGTTGTGATGTAAACGAACTGAAAGATCACTACGACTTTCGTCCACACATTACGACAAAACTGTGCAAACACGATCGACAACGATTTATCGAATAGATTTTGAAACTGCCGCAATCGTTTGTGCCAACCAGAAAATCTGAGATAGTTTTCGAACACACTATCGATAAAACTGTACAAACGGTCTGTGCAATCAAATTAGGGATGATCGATGATCATCGATATTGAAAGGAAAAACATCGATGTTTTAACTTCGATGTTGCTATAGAAAAAAATATCATAACATTAACGGAATTGATCATCGATGTTGTTATACGAAAAATATCGTAACATCGCTACTAAAGGAATTGATCATCGATGATAACTCATGGCCTCAAGCACACTAGCGATTAATAGATTTCTGTCTCTTATAGGGATGAATCGATAATAATAATAATAAAAAGCTCATCACATTTCTGCCCGGAGAAAAGTACTTACTACTACCGGGATTCATCCCTATATTACAAGATATGACTCAGGTTTCCTAAAAAAAACCTTATCTGCCCGGAGAATTTTATTTCTTTGTCAATTATTAATGCGAAAATTTAACATCGATGTTAGACTTTCGATAATGACATTGATGTTCGGTTTTCGAAAAATATCGAACATCAATGTTGGGCTTTCATTTATGACATCGATGTCGACATCGATCATCCCTTTCTTTCCACCCCTAAAAAAAACATCGATCATCCCTCAGTCAAATCGCTATGATATACCTATCGTTGTCGTGTATACCGACCATTACTTGGGGAGCTTATAAATTTTAAAAAGTTAAGCACTGTTTATCATAAGCATTGACAAGCTTCTATTATTTTTCTGGGGTAACGTTATGGTCAGTATAGCAAGAGTGGTGTAGCATCACTAGGCATGGGTAACTCAACGATAATCCTTGCGTTAACTCAGTAACTCAGACGCAGTAGACTGCGCCGGCTCATTGCGCTAACTCAAAATTGCGCCATGGCGCAACAAAATGTAAACACGACCGAGTGAGCTACGAATGAAATGTGCGCCATCTGCGCCACTGCAGGTATAACTCCATTTCTAACTCATTGCGTCATGGCGCAACACATGAAACAGCCGAATGAGCAACTAAATGCGCACCTAGGTATAACTCAATTTTTAAAAGAGTTACTTACACTTCACCGAGTTGTTCGACCTTGAGTTTTTCGGCGGGAATATGGGAGTGTCATGTTACGCTCTTGAATGAATTATTGTTTTTCGTTTTATATTTTAAATAATTTTGCTGATATTTTATCTTTATTTACATTATATATATTTTTTGTGAACGTCACTAAAACTCCTCTTAAACGGCTGCACTGATGTTGATGAAATGTTTTGTGTATGTTCAAAGGGATACGAGAATGGTTTAGATTCACAACTGGACTCGGTAGGTGGCGCTGCTGTCGATTTCAACGAGCATCCCTTTATTTTATTTGAACAGAACAACATCTGTATTGAGTCAGCTAGTTTAATATGTAATACAATTGAAGTGTTGTGAATATCATATAATAGTGATTTACGTTAACATGTATAATAGTGTATTTGGTTTTCAGTACCCAATTAATGGTAACGACTTACTGACGGATGTTACTTATCTCTTACGCCAATAATAAATTATATGTAAAGAAAATTATGTGTAAGCTACGTAAGACAAGGCAGTAAGGTCGACTATAGCCTGCCTTATAGGCGCATAAATAAAAAAATTGTTCAGATTCGCCGGCGCTGCGACGATTGCGCCGTGCGCTAACTCATTTTCTAGAAGTGAGTTGATACTTCCAGCGCAGTGAACTGAGTTGGCGCAATAGGCATGATGACAGTAACCAAAATTCACTAAAATAATGTGTTTATCTACTGTAACACAAATAATATATCTTGAAATAAATATTTATTTTCTTTTATAAGATGAGATTATTAATTTATTTAATAAAATAAAACTACAAAATACACAAGTCCGCCATGCTCAGCTAAACACCAATCAAGTTGAGTTACGTCACTCCTATGTACACCTGTCATTATCATCGCAAATTCTGTACGAAACTCTACGATCGTTACACTTATTAATTGTTTTAAGTTGCATTTAAAGAGTATTTCGTGATTTTTATCGATCTCATGCTTACTTTTGTGTTCTTACCAAAAATGTAAGTCAAGGAAGAAGGACTCACCAAGGCAAATAGCTCTAATTTGCCTAGAGTTGATTTGTTAATGCTGGGAGAATACCTAGCATCAAACAAAGACTTCTGTTCAGCAGAATTGAGAAATGTCAAAACTACGATGTAAATAAAATATTGATTAATAATCTTCTAACCGTTCCGAGTGGCATTCTTGTGGGGAGGTCTATGTCCAGCAGTGGACGTCCGTAGGCTGATGGATGGATGAATCTTCTAACACCAATAATTTAAAATCTATTTAAAAATATGTTATTTAAATAATATTTAAAAATATGTTATTTAAATAATATTTAAAAATATGTTATTTAAATATTGGTTATGTTATTTAAATAATGCTTTTGTTAACTTGGTATTAAACTGCAGTTACAATAAAATCACACACCAAATAAAATATACGATATAAAGTAATTACTTACGTCAAAATGATCTTCACAGAAATAAATAGTTTCCTATTTATTTATTTATATTTATTTATTTAAATTTATGACTTTGAATTTCGCCGTGCAAGATTAAGCCACTTATATCTTACTGTTTTATTGTGTGGCACATAAACAGACAGTTTGTTAGGAGTTTTTATTGATGTATTAACACATTGAGGAACCGCACACCACTTATAGACTTTCGAATTCATGTCTAAATAAAATATATCAGATTTTTTGCTTTAATTCCCTTACATTTACAACTCAAGTAAATAGACGTGACGTCACAACCAGACGCCATGACACTAGGCACCGTTTTGGCGCTAATTTAAATGCATTGAATTAAAATAGCATTTATTTCTAAAGAAACCGTACTTGTTGCAAAAATAATATGTTTTTTGATAATAGTAGTTATTTAAGAATATTATAAAATAGTTTTTCAAAATTAGTCATCATGCCTATTGCGCGGCGCAGCGCAGTGTTACACATGTCTAAGCATCACTATTTAGTCTATGATAGATCGACAATGTTCGTCATATCCTCGACATAGACTAGTTCTATATGACTTATAATTTCAAATTACATTAAAGTGTTTGTTTGCTTTTCTATGTATATTCGGCACAAATGGATATAATACGTAAAATGTTTATTCAAATATTTCACATAATAATCACATGTTAGTTTAAAAACTTCTCGGTGACGAAATGCAAATGAAATATTTATTTTATTAGGTGGCTTCGGAGTTGTTTGTCAAATAATATAAATTTAAATTCGGTATAAAATGGATGAAGTAAAATGCAAACACAAAACTATTCAAAACGCTGCACACCACATGGCTTTCGAGTGTATACATCCTCAGGTATAATAAATAATATTCGAGAATTAGGCTAACATCGATTATTAAAAGCATAATGCTTTTAGTAATCGATAATAATGCCTTTATATAAATAAAAACTGGACCAAATATAGAGTTTTGCCGTACAGTATATTAATATCACTAATAGTTTTATTATGACAGTAATTACTAGGAACAGAACAGATAAACATGCGAAAAGGGTATGGTGCGCCTTTGCGTCGTCTTTTTTTTTATCTAAATATTTGCCCTAGAATATGCTATTTAATTTGTACTCGACGTGAAGAGATGTGAAAATAGACTTCAAATTTAAATTTATATTATGATTGTTTTAGTAGACATGGCATACATCTAATGTACATTATACAGTGATACCACCCTATAACACTGCTCCTATAAAGTGTTTTTATATTACGCGATTTCAATCCTTCCTATAAAACGCGAGATTGCACATTATATTTCTGTATGTATTGTGAAATTTATCAGGGGCGAACCCAGGTTCTGGGCCAGGGGGGGGCAAGTCAGATATTTTATACGCTAGGTGCTTATCTATACATATAAAAGGAGAAGCTGACTAACATATCAATGCAGAGCCTAAAATATAAGAGCTAGAACCTTGAAATTTTGCACAGGGGTTCCCTTTATAGCGTACGGGAGCACTAAGAAAGAATTTTCGAAAATTCATCTCTTAACATTTTATTTTCTAGGGGGGGGGGCAGCTGCCCCCCCCCTGCCCCTACCTGGGTACGCCCATGAAATTTATAATGATTTGTACAGTTCATAGTTAGTTTTGCTTACCTTTGCATGTGTGTTATAAAATTTGCAATTGTGTTGTTATAAAATTAAATCATTTTATTAAATGTGTGTTCCTAGTTTTTGATATTTAAAAACATTGGTTCTTCATATAAGTACTAAAAGGTGTGAATTATTTGTACATAATGCGTTATAGGAGGTATTACTGTATTCCCTTTTTATAAGATTTTCTCACAACAATAATAATGACATCTTGTTGTGTTTAACTTTTGCTGTCATTATACAGCTACTAGGCTCGTCATTCCAACTGCCACTGTAGGCATCCCTTATAAATGGTAGAATAGTGCCATAAGGGTAGAACCCTTGGCAGGCGGTATGGAGATTCCAGTGTTATATGTTAACCAAGAAAGGGCTGCTGTTTACTCCCTTGGCGTGATCATTTGTTGATATTTGACTCCCCTGGGTGGCAACTACGTGTCCTTATTTTATAGCCACATTTGAAACTGCCGTCTATTGCCTTTAAATGATATGAATGATTCCAAATGGTGTGCATAAAATAAATAGAAAAATAGTTTTGAGTGTTAGTAATGTCAATGAAAGTAGAAACAATATACATCACAATTTGTGTTTTAATATTGTTACAATATAATTCCCATATAATTATAGTGGCAACCAATTTGTTGAAATTAATCTTAAAGTTTAAAAAGCATATTTTCATCAATAATTTGCCTACACTTACAAAAAAAAACTTAATTTCCTCTTTAAAAAAATTACATAACATTAAAAAAAATATCAATGCCCAAGCTCGGTTTGGTATTTATTTTCTAGTAAATTGTGTCATTTTGGAAAATATACTTAGTTATAAAAATAATTAATACAATAATCTAAAAATATTTATCAGGGCTAACTGGATTAAGTAACTGCTCAATTTGCTCACTGAGCTATATTTTAACCTACATATTCTAATTTTATTTTGTATTTGCATAAAAAAAAATGATTAAAAAATGTTCTCTATAAATGAAACTACCTTAAAATTGATAGCACTGCAAATTTACCGCACCCAAAACTTCTCACATACAAAATTTCATGAAAATTGCTGGAGCTGTTTCACAGATTATGAATATATAGAAATATACGAGTATTATTCATTTAAAGATAAATGTAATTAATTGAATAAAATTTGCCATTGCTATGCCATTGCAATTACATTGGATTTAGAACACTGAAGATCTTTTACTATCCTACTAATATATAAATGCGAAAGTATGTGAGGATGTTTGTTGCTCTTTCACGCAAAAACTACCAAATGGATTTTGATGAAACTTCACAATAATATAGCTTACATAACAGAATAACACATAGGCTATAACTTATCTTGATATTGCCACGGGCAGAGGAACTATGTGGGTAAAACCGCCGGGTCCTGCTAGTTTTTCTAAATTTTGTCAATTAAGAGATACACCTTTAGAATGTTTTGCAAATACTCCACCTGTGTCTAGATATAATACTAATAGTTGACAACTTTAAAATTTAAAACCTTTTTTTACTCTCTCTAACAGCACATAAACATAAATAAAACTGAAATAATTTGATATAAACAAATATGAAATAAGTACTATTGGATAAACTGGGGTCTACTTTACAGCAAGCTAGTTGCCCTGCCAGATTTCAGAGGATATTAGAGACACTTCACAACACTTTAAAATGAGTTTGAGTCTATAACAGGAGATTCTATTAATTACATTATAATGCTTTCCATGTGGTGACAGAGTTAGAATACAATTCACCACCTCCTATCTTGCCTGTGGGTAAGCGGCAACTAAGTGCTCTAATATGTAGATAACACATCCAAAAGAAGGAAAACTAGAAATAAAACCTTATAATAACAAGTTTGATCGCTGTGGTATAAGTAGGTGAATTTGCCGTCTATTATGGAGAGCTTTAAGCCCGACGGAATGCATATGCATAGGATGTAGGGCATATATATGCATAGGTTTGATGTGGTAGTTTGTGATGGTTTTGTCATCTTCTTTTATAGATATATTCCTTGTGTGCATATACACACGTATGTCACTGAAGTCCTCCTAAACGGATGGACCAACGTTGAAGGAATTTTTTGTGTGTGTTCAAGGGGATTTGAGAATGGTTTAGATTAAGAGAATTCCTTTTCATTTGAACAGAACAACTTCTGTTGGGTCAGCTATAGTCCTAAATATTCTTGAGTAATTTATGAGAATCTCAATAAAGGATTGAATTGTATTTTGTGTATTGTTAATATATAAGGTATAACATGGTGCATCGGCCAGTATCATGGCATTTTTCTTGAAATTCTCACTTTTTAATAATAGTTCGTGTGTTAAATAGCTTTGATGATAAATACCATGTATAGTGACAGAGTAATAATATACTAATCATTACAGTATAATACAATATATGGCAGATTTTAATTCAAACCCTTGACAATTTATCTGTCCAGAATGTTAGACGATTTTTCTATGTCATTCAATATGACATAGACGGCTTGTTAAAAAGAGAATAGTGAGATATAAATGATGTGTTAAAGAAATGGTTTAATTAAATATAATTTAGCTAAGTTCAATTAAGTCACATGATTTTTCACAGCAGCCGTTTGTCACATGTCTGTACCCTTGGATACTGGAATAGCCAACACATGGCTCACCATATCATGTGCATCCATATCCATCGCCGGTTCGGCTGCAGCATGCATTCCAGAGCGTCCAACATAGCCCTAAGATGTTCCATCCTAAGGGCCTCAAACCACAACTTGTAAGTACTACATACAGTTTATAATATATTAGCTTATTTTTATCTACTACAATAGTCTAATGCACAGGTCTATGACCAGTGTGTGTTACCATTGATGACTTACAGCATGGAAACATGGTCCCTAGATGTTCTCATAATTAAGCTCAAAGTCGCTCAGTGTTCTATGGAGCGGGGTATGCTTAGAATTCCTCTGCAAAATAGAATCTGAAGTATGAAAGTACGTAGAAAAACAGGTGCAACCGTCTAGGCACTAAGAATTAGTACGCCGAAGTGGGAAAGGGCTGGATACATTGTTCGATGAACCGAGAAAGTTTCTCGAGTGGTGACCACGTATCGCTCTTTGTGGCGAATCATAAGGGAGGCCTACCTTCCCATTGTGGAGGGGGACGGAGTCCAACAATGGGACTTATATCGGCTGAGATGATGATGATGATATTTTTATTAATAATTTTATTACTAACTTTTAACCTTAGTTGTTGGTGAAAATGGGCATATGTTGCTATTAGAATCATTTAAGTTGTGAACCAAATGTACATTAGTTTCATTAAGTGCCTTTTATTAGTTAAACATTGACGATATGACCTATCCTTACTAATATTATAAATGCGAAACTAAGTTTGTTGCTTTCACGCTTAAATCACCGAACCGATTTCAAAAATTCTTTCACCAATAAAAAGCTATAATATCAGGGAGTAACATACGCTATATTTTATCCCGGTATTCTTATGGGAACGAGAACTACGCGGGTAAAGCGATTAAAACCGATCGAGGGCATGTTGCTAGTATCAACATATAAATGTTTATAGAACCGTTTACATAGAAATGAAAATTCGATAAATACTGGAAATGGAAAAATATTCAAGTGATCACTATGAGTCCAACGAAGCAATCTAAGATGGCTTCCAACTGATTAATAACTTAGTCAAAGTAGCAGAGAACCATTGAATACATGTGGCTCAGGATTGTGCTATTTGGTATTTTTTGAAGACACCTTTTGCCACTTGCTCTTGACTGATAGAAAGATAATTAAAGAACAAAATTATCAAATGCACAATTTCTCCCATGAAGGTCCCTTTTCATATGGTGACAGAGTAAAAATACAATTTACCACCCCCTGTCTTGCCCGTGGGTGTCGTAAAAGGAGCCTAAGGAATATCTTGTGCATAAAACAACTATGTAAGCGAAGGAAAACTCGAAATGAAACCCTATATCAACCTGCCTGACCAGCATGGCATCGTAGGTCATAGGAGTAGTAGTAGAAGGACATTCTTAAAAGTATGTACATATTTTGTAATTTCGCGTACGACGCTTTGAATAGGAGTACATTGCGGATGCATTATTTGCCATTTACTATTGCTATCAGAAAGAGTTTGAGGGTTAAAATATTCCTTAGTCCGTATGGTGGATAAAAATACAGGAAATGTATGTGATGGAGATGTATAGAGCTTATAAACTGTTCAATGCTGTCGGTATTGGAAGATGTCCTTGTAATTGACTCGGCGTCAATATTAATGATGGAAATATCTTTTGGCTTCGACTTGTAGATGATATCCTAGTCCTGGCAAATTCCATTTAAGACCATGTTAAGATTTGTGACTCCGTACTTCGACTTTAGCATTGCCCAAATAATGGATATACAAAAAACTTTGAGAATATGAAATTTGTGTCTAGATGCCATTCTAGTTATGTTCCTAATTGGGAAATAATTCTTAAATTTGTTGATTACTATATTTACTTGGAACTGTGTTTGATGGAAATTTATGTTTAAATGTACAGAGTGACTGGTAAAAGATTGTACATATTGAAGGAGGCTATTTAGTACTTGATTCAGATTCCGAATATGTAAAAAGATTGGGTCTTAAATTTTGAACTCAGTATCCTATAAAAAAAATTATTTACGTACACCCCCAATATACAGGAATAGGTCAATGCATATTTTTTAGAATTAAAACAGACAGTTACATTATAAAATACATAAATTGAATTAATTAAACATTAAAAAAACTACTTTTTGTCTCAAAGTAAATGATAATATTATATAGGTACGCATTATTGTCAATAAACTAGACATTTATTTATAAAAGTCGTAATTGATCGATTGATCTAACCACTGTCCCTATTTTGGCTAAAAATGATAAATGTTCTAGCAAGAAGGCTCCAGTGATGACGATAATAGTGACCTAGACCTTGATTGTACTCCATTTGAATAATTAAAACCGTCAAAAAACAGTTTTTGTTTGAAATAAAATCAAGAAGATTTTCATTGATTGTATTTTAATTATAATAGAAAATCACAATGATAAAAATAAAGAGTTTATCGATAAAAAACTACGTACTTTATCGAAAGCGTGAGAGCACTAGGGCCAACTGTCACAGAGATCATCCTATATTTTATGGACTATAGTTGTCCGCGATAGCGCAACTGTAATAGTGTATTTCTTACTTCCTTACGTAGCTAGCTTCGCTCGCTGGATTTCTTTTGTGCACGTTCGTTATTATTTTTTGATATGGCCGAAACCGGCTTCCAGTAAGCCTTAAAGGTGATATCTTGCAGTTCTTCCAAGAGGGACCTCAAGCTAGCAAAAGAGAAGCCGCTCGAAGATTTAACGTACATCACTAATCTAGAAAATTTTAAAAAGTGACATACAACAGCATGTCATTTTCTAGTGTTCAAGACTTTGGTGAACGGGACTATGCCCAGCAAGTGCAATTTCGTCAGTGTTTACTGCTTAACGTAAATAAAAATATTTTATGGACAGACGAAGCCTTATTTACCCGTGTCGGATTGTACAAGGCTCATAATGAACATTGATGGGCACATGTAAATCCATATAAACCTAGAAAAGACTAGCATCAAGTCTGAGTCAATGTAAATGTGTTTTTAAGTCTAGTGTTTTGTCGGTCTTAAGGCTCCCAAGTATGAAAAGAAACCTATGTTGTAGGTACCTATTGTTTTTAGACTGGACGTCGCGGCACGTCAGGGTCAACGTACGCTGGCAAACCTGTTATTTTGATAAGAAACATCACTTTATTTCGGGATTGGTAATAGCTACGAGTCCGCAACAAATTTTAATGTTTTTTATGACATTATTCCTACACTTAGTTTAGTAATTCTAGTAATAAATATCAAAATTGCATTAAAAACAGAAATTAGCCGAGTGCGTGACCTTTACAACAGTGCTAACTAAACTAGACTAAATTGATAGTTATCGCCCGCGCGGTACCTATCTTTTTGGGAGTCTTTAATATTGCCTTCTTTTTACATTTTTATTGGTTACGTGTGACCATTATCCACCGTTTCCTTCAATATGTACAATCTTTTACCATTCATAGTGGATAATAAGGTATAAACTCAAATTACTATGAGATAATTATTTTATCTTTATATATGTAAATCTTCTGTTCGTGTTTGTAATTCAACTCCTTCTAAGCGCCTGGACCGATTTTGATAATTTTTGGAGCTGTTCCGATGAATATGGGAATAGTTTAAATTGATAATTGAAACCGGTAGGTGGTGCTGCGATCGATTTCAAGGAGAATTTATTATTTTTTTTAGATTTGAACAGAACGACGTCTGTTGGGTCAGCTAGTATTAATAACGTGAACATTGATTTTGTTGTGATATCGAAATTATTTTTATAATAGCAATGCCATTTAAATGTCATATAAATGGCATAGGAGCCTGATTAATCTTTGGCCGTGTTTAACAATCAGAGTTAAATATCTCAACCAAGTAAATGTGCAAATAATTTTAATCATTAATTATGATTAAGATACCGAAAGTTTACTATTTCTTATTACAAAAAATTTCTATCATGGATATTATTTTCAGTCTCAAAAAAAGAAGTTCCTCTGCGTAGTCGTACGTATAAGCAGCGTTTAGCTAAACTAAAACTGCGAGCTTTTGTAGTTATAGAAAATGCTTGACAACATTCGCTACATGTTAGAGCTAAAAACAAACCTCATTTGTATTATAATATAAACTCTAGAAAATGAATCCCTACATTTTAGGCAATCTGTATGGAAAAATATTATACTGCTTATAAGTTACAGAAGTAAATGGTATTATTATTTAATCCATCATTCACTTACTGATATTTTGCTTGAGCTTTTCAACAATTTCTTTTATACAAAGACGTTTAAAAAGAGTATTGCTATCAGGTGGTTTCATTTCGAGTTTTCTTTCTCTTGCACAGATGTTATGGAAATATAAATGATGATGTAGTGGGACGTAAAAATTAGGAAAAACCCTATAACCCTCATATATGTTGTGGAAGTACAAGTTAATAATTTAGTGACACACTTGTGTGTCATGGACGTGGAAGTGAAAAACTATAAAATTCTTAAGTTATGTGTGGGTAAATGGATTTAGTACGGCCATCTGATTAGCGCCCATACGCTTTGAGAGATACCTTACTTTTTAATACGCTTTTATTAGCTTCAGACGTATGTATGTTAGTATGTAACGGAATCTTTGAATATGATTTCGACCCCCTTCAAAACGTCGGATTAACTCGAAATTTGGCATACTTATTAAGGACCGATGACAATTCAACATTTTAAACAGTTTGACCCGTTATCCTTACTAGGATAATCAGGATTAGCGAAAATTCAACTAAAAATTGAAAATAAATAATATTTCAAAAAAACTAAAAAAATTTATTTTAAAGAAGACTACGCTTTTAACGCTTTTAAAGAAAATCCAACTAAAAAATAGAAAATAAATTTTTAAAAAAGCGTGGGGTGCTTTTTAAGATATTATCAAAATGATAATCCTTCTACTCATATCTGTCAATAAAATATTTATAACTATTGACAACATGCACCCCACGCTTTTTTACAATCAAAAATATTTTTTTCTTATATACACTATTCTTAATTCAATTTTTTTAAAATTTATTGGATAATAATCTGATTGGCATTTACGTTCACTTTTTTCACTGGTCATTGTTCAAACGAACAATGAATAGATAATGAAATTTGGCGAATACTTCAAGATAGTGATGGAGAAAACAATATCGTATATCATCCTCATCTAAAACATCTTCACCTGCATCCCTCAATAGAGGTTCAACTACCGTAGGACTCCATAAACTAATAACATTAGAAAGGCAGCTGAACGGCATAATCTATAGGAATAGGTGCAGTGGTTGCTATAAACAACTGAAAGAGGCAGGTCGATCAGTTGCTGATACACGTATAAAATCAAAACAGATGGATATACAATGCAATTTCTGCAAAAAAAAACCTTTATGTCTTGCATGTTTTAATGAAGCTCATTAGAAAAATATTTGTAATGACTTATATTTTTAAATTCAGTTTTCAAAGTTATTTAAATTCTAAATTAAAAAATAAATATGATGGGACATTGCTTTTTTATTTTACCTATACCTAATGGCTTATACGTCCATACACAATACAAGTTAGTTTCTGTAACATCTATCTAGTAAGAGACCATTATATATGAAACTAGCAGTGACCCACATGAAGGTCACGGACGTTTTGTTCAAAACCAAAATGACCCAAATGTGGGGCATGGACAGTTAAGGTGTTAATTTTTTTTTTTGGTGGGCTACGGTCAGCACTCATTCTTTTTCCTCCGGGGTAACGAAAGGGCGCCGTGCGGCCTTATATACCCATCTTAATCCCTTCCCTTCGTCACTGCCTGGCCACTTGTACCGAATCCTTAACATCCGTGGTGGCAAGTCATATTTAGGGTTGTATACTATACAAACTAGCGACTCAAGAAAATTGCCGCGTGTTCCGGCGCTTTTTGTCATATCTACTATTGCAACCAATCCTAAAGCTCACATATAAGCCACTTAAGCTCTGTTAAATCCGTGGTGCTGTGCTTCACGTAGTTGTACATTCTCTTATCGACTGGCTTATTAGCCAATTTTGTTTCATATCTCCCGCATTGCATAGGAGAGAAGTGGAATCTTTACAACTTCTATTTTTTTATTTTCTAATTCAATTTGTTGCGGATCCTAAGACAATTAAACGTGTTTCCCGGGACTTGCTGAGGGTTAAACCACGGTGTCGTAAAGAGACCATTGCGGATCCTGGCTTACAGAAATTACAGTGGTAAGTATGTGTGGTGGGATTAGTTCGAAATAAAAGGTTGTTTATATACCTATATATAATAACTAGCAATCCGCCCTCGCTTCGCTTCGGTTATAGTCGTTTTACCCGCGTAGTTCCCGTTCCCGTGGGAATACCGGGATAAAATATAGCCTAGTTTACGCCCTGATATTATAGCTTGCCATTGGTGAAAGAATTTTTGAAATCGGTTCAGCCGTTTTGAAGATTACCCGGAACAAACAGACAGACAGACAGACAAAAATTTTTTAATTGCTATTTTAGGCATAGGTGTCGTGTAAATAACCGTGTGAGCATGAAAAAAGCCTATTATTTTGACATTACAAACAGACACTCCAATTTTATTTATTGGTATTGATTATGAAACTTGACTGCACGTATGGTGTATTGGTTGTGGTGGGTACCAACCTACCGTGTCAGAGTCGTGGGTTCTGTTCCTACGCAGGACAACACTTGTTCAATCTACAAATTATTGTTCTGTTTGGATATAATTTGTATCCATTTATTATATATTTATAATAAAGTCCCTCGCAATACAAGAATTATTACCTTAGTGTAGGGTGTGTCTTTAAAACGAAAAAAAACGAGATTTTCCATCTTATATTATTAACGTTGCCTTCACGACACATAGGCCCGCCGTAAGCGGGTGTGCAAGCGTGCACTGCACGCACCCGGCACGTCCACGGGGCCCGCAAATCGAGCGACTCATCACGTAATTCATGTCATAATATCCACCCCACTAGGGATGGGCGATCTTTCTGAAAAAGATCGATTTGAATCGTCGTCTATTTTTTTTTTAGCAAATCTGGAGAGAATAATGTCTTACAATAATATAGATATGAATCGATTGAAAACGGAACACTAGTATCGAAGAATCGCTTTTAAAGTATGGGGTACCTTTCTCCTAGTAGGATTGTGATGAGTTTTTTTTATAGGACATCTGAAAGCGTCTCATATCTTATCTTAGTATCGAATGGACAGAAAAAAAATCGAATGTCGATTTTCAAGGGAGAAAGATCGATTCACTGAATCGATTCAGTACAACATATCGATTTAAAAATCGATCTTTTGGGCCTGAAAAATCGATTCTTCGATTAATCGATCTCAGATCGCCATCCCTACACCCCACCATAAGTATAATAAATTTCATCGCATAGAAATAAAACCGACCGATTGGCGTTAACACCGCCATCAATTGGTATGTGTTAAATCTAACATGCAATACCAAACATTCGTCTGAGTGTGAGTTTCGACATAATTATTGATATTTAAACTTGTATGATTATATTTGGATCATCTGTCAGTGTAAAACAGAAACGCAAAGGAGTTGTATTGGCGAAATCTTGTAAACGCCATGACAGGAAAAAAAAAAGGAGTTGTACTTATGGTAAATACTAACCCACGTTTACCTGACCTTACTTATACCATGCTGGTTAGACAGGTTGGTATAGAGTTTTGTTTCAAGTTTTCCATCTCTTGCATAGATGGCATCTTTCTATTTTCTATACAAATAATTAAACATGAAATATCTATTTGTAATGTCTAAATAGTTGTCTATATAAGGGGTAACTTAGGGTATGGTATTCCCACGGAAACGGGAACTACGCGAGTTAGGCGACTAAAACCGAAGCGAAGCGAGGACGGGTTGCTAATATGCGTAATATATCCCTTAGTCGTCTTTTACGAAATCCATGAGCAGGAGAGGGGGTGGTGAATTGTATTCTTATTCCGTCACCACACGGAAAATTTTATTGACTTTGTAACACAATAATAACTGTTCAGGAACAATAAAGGACTTATAAAGCTAATTAAAATAAATGTTTGATCTTCGTTAAATAGTTTTTCTTTATTGCCACTATGGTTTTTTTTTGAGTGGGCTGGGACCGCCCGGCTCCTTCCGGTGCGACAAGGGGCGGCGCGCGGCCCCATAACCCACCCGATAGCACGTCACCTTCGTCGGTGGCCGACCATCTGTGCCGAGTTCTTTGTCTTCAGTGGTCGGCCCAACGGAATATCCTGAGGGGGTACTTTTTCCTATCGACGTCCCTTTCCCGGAACGTCGGTCGCCGTCACAAGGTCAGCCTCTCCGCGGCTGATTGACTAAAATTCTTGGTCCGGTCAGCCGCTGCTTCTGCTAGGGCGGCATTAGGCGCATTATGCTCACCATAACACTTTAATTATCCTTTTTTTAAACAAAACTCAGAGTAGGTAGCCGTAGGGCAGCATAATCGGTTCCTAGGACGGCGGGTGGCCGAAGAGTGGGTGGCATCACTGGGCCTCTGTTTGCTGAACAGGAGTCGAGAGAATGCGTGCGTGCGGCAGCAGAGCGGGTCAATAGGAGACTTGTCGTTCGCTAACCTTATTGTCGCAACACGTGTGAGGAGCGGGTACGTCCTGGAGGAAGTTGAGACTATAGGGGTATTCGGATAGAGGTCTCTCGGATCATCCAGCAGCCCAGCAGGGGTCGTACGGCTGACGGAGCCCCGCATTGCCGTGGTAGGCTGTGGGTCGCCTTTTTTTTGTGTGAGCTATGGTCAGCGCACAACTGTTCATTCCGTCCGGAGCGACGAACTGCTTCGCCAGTGGGCCGACTACCGGAACCGCGTTCCTTGTCGTCCGTGACCGCCCTTTCAGGTACTCTCCCTATCTCCAACGCTCCTCTGATGAAGTTGGTCGCCCTCACGCGGTCAGCTTCGCCGCGGCTGACGGAATATTCCCCGGACCAGTCACCCGCGGCCTCGGCTAGGGTGGCACAGGTACGAGTACCTGCGGCGGCGGCGGACCGTGTCGCCGTAGAGGAGTTCCTCTCGCGCACGTTCCGCCGCCTCCTTACGTGAGATGACTGCCTCACAGAAGGCGGCGACCGGGTCTCAGTTCCTGATGCTGCCGAGCGTCTCCCTAGCAATGGTCGACAGCGTCAGGTCGGCACCGATGATTGCGACGAGTTCATGGCGCTGCTCTGCTCACGCCGCACACACATGGAACGTGTGCCGCGCCGTATCCTCATCGCAATCGCAGTAGTTTAAGGACGGAGTACTCGCCCTCCTCACGGCCGTGTACAGGTACTTGCCGAAGCAACCGTGCCCCGTCAAGACCTGCACCAGTCGGAAGGAATGCACCCCGTGCCGCCGAACCAACCACTCCATCAGCACCGGCCGAAAGGCCTCGACGGTCTGAACACCGTACTGAGGCTCTCCAACCGGACGGCCCAACGGATAATAACGTCGCGGCGAGCGTCGTCCCGCTAAGAGGCCATCTCTCTCAGTGAGACTTGAGCCGCTCCCGGCCCGTGCCTCCGACACCCGCCGATACAGTTCGACGAGCATCTCCACCTCCAGGTTCCACGGGGGAGAGTCCCGGCGAATAGACACGCTGCCTTCGTCGCCACCGTGCGATATTCACGTATGTCCCTGATCGCCATAGCGCGCTGTGTACGCCATGGGAGAACCCTCAGTCGGACGGTCGGGGATCCCGCCCATACCGGTGCGCCGCACACGGCCATCGACCGGAACCACCAAGGCCCGTCAAGCACCAGGCACAAGTACTTCATGTGGGCTTATTTGATGCTGGTGGTAACCGAATTGACTATGATTGAAGCGCTGCTGGGAGAACTGATACCGAAGTTCATGGAACAATAGGGCTGCCGTCTTGTTCAGGGCTACCCTCAACCCCAGCGCCTCAATGCGCCTGACAATCTGCTCGGTGCCGAGAGTGGCTAGGCGTGCCGCCCCCTCTAGTGTCTCAGCCCGATTTGTGATACTTTACACACACAATTGGTATAAGTATGTCGGAGTATACATTATCCTCACGCTCACTCATTGTGGGCATCAACAGGGATCCGGGCGAGAAATAGACCTTAGTATGGTACTAAGAAATCTAATTATACAGCAACGTTCAAACACAATGGAAATTATCATTATCCGCTCACTATAAAACAATACACAGTACAGTTCCTGGGCTAGTGTTGCCTCTACCGCAAGCACTGCGAGAATGCTGCAAATATAGAGTGCAAGCCCGTTTTATAGGCTCTGTACACGCCGCTACGACGTTTGTTTGTTTGTTGTTAACGATCCGTACTAATGACGGATGCGACACGGCCATCCTGTGCTGCACACGTCCTCGTGTGCTAATCTGGAGAAATACTCGCACAGTAAATGCTTTTGCACGCTCGGCCAATCTGACCGGTTGTACAAAACTCGATTTTACTTTTCAAAAAATAATCTTCATCATTTATAATGCCATTGTCGCAATTTACAGTATTCCATAGCTTGAATTATCTTAAAATTACAGTTAACTTCTAAACAAGATAACAAATCTAACTGATCCTATCCGTCAAACAGCACTAGATATAATTCCAACCAAAACATGAAAAACAGAATGCATACAGAACCAGTAAGGCCATCAAGACAACCATCATATGGCGTCTGACAAGACTCAGGACAGCCTCCATCCGGCGTCCGATAGTTAATCTCATTACCAGACTCAAGACAACCAATCGCTGGCGTCTGATAGTCCATCTTCTCCTTAAAACACTATTTCAAATACAAATCAGTTACAGTATTTAAATCTTATCAAGCGCAAAAAGGAAAAAAGGTGCCTACGATTTCTATAACTTCGTCTTATACACTTTACGTAAACAGTAACAGTATGTCATCCCTATGACCTCGACAGCATATATTGCGCACACACTTGTAAGTCAACCCTGTGACTACGAGTGTTCAGTGGTAGTCATTCATGTGACCTTAATCAGTTTAACAAACAGTCATCCCTGTGACTGGACACACACGCATTTGTCAATCCAGTGACCATGCGAGTTCAATAATACAGTCATCCCTGTGAAAAAAAAAACAATCTGAACACATACACCACACATACGTTAACTCCGTGACGTATATGGGTTCAATTACACAGTCATCCCTGTGACAAAAATAATCTAAACACATACACCACACATACGTTAACCCCGTGACGTATATGGGTCCAATTACACAGTCATCCCTGTGACAAAAATAATCTAAACACACACCACACATACGTTAACCCCGTGATGTATATGGGTCCAATTACACAGTCATCCCAGTGACATAACAATCTAAACACATACACCACACATACGTTAACTCTGTGACGTATATGGGTTCAATTACACAGTCATCCCTGTGACAAAAATAATCTAAACACATACGTTAACTCCGTGACGTATATGAGTTCAATTACATAGTCATCCCTGTGACAAAAATAATCTAAAAACATACACCACACATACGTTAACCCCGTGACGTATATGGGTCCAATTACACAGTCATCCCTGTGACAAAAATAATCTAAACACACACCACACATACGTTAACCCCGTGACGTATATGGGTCCAATTACACAGTCATCCCAGTGACATAACAATCTAAACACATACACCACACATACGTTAACTCTGTGACGTATATGGGTTCAATTACACAGTCATCCCTGTGACAAAAATAATCTAAACACATACGTTAACTCCGTGACGTATATGAGTTCAATTACATAGTCATCCCTGTGACAAAAATAATCTAAAAACATACACCACACATACGTTAACCCCGTGACGTATATGGGTCCAATTACACAGTCATCCCTGTGACAAAAATAATCTAAACACACACCACACATACGTTAACCCCGTGACGTATATGGGTCCAATTACACAGTCATCCCTGTGACATAACAATCTTAACACATACACCACACATACGTTAACTCCGTGACGTATATGGGTTCAATTACACAGTCATCCCTGTGACAAAAATAATCTAAACACATACACCACACATACGTTAACCCCGTGAGGTATATGGGTCCAATTACACAGTCATCCCTGTGACAAAAATAATCTAAACACACACCACACATACGTTAACCCCGTGACGTATATGGGTCCAATTACACAGTCATCCCAGTGACATAACAATCTAAACACATACACCACACATACGTTAACTCTGTGACGTATATAAGTTCAATTACACAGTCATCCCTGTGACAAAAATAATCTAAACACATACACCACACATACGTTAACTCCGTGACGTATATGGGTTCAATTACACAGTCATCCCTGTGACTGAAACGCACTTCATACGAGTACACCTCAACTGTGACCACGTATGTACAATGATAGTCACCCCCGTGACTATACTAACGCATAGCTAATTGTCATCCCTGTGACAATACCAAACACATAGGCAGTCATCCCTGTGACTCCCATAATCAAACGTCAATTGTCATCCCTGTGACAATAACAAACACACAGCAGTCATCCCTGTGACGCCCATAATCAAACACAAATTGTCATCCCTGTGACAATAACAAACACGGGCAGTCATCCCTGTGACTCCCATAATCAAACATCAATTGTCATCCCTGTGACAATAACAAACACACAGGCAGTCCATCCCTGTGACTCCCATAATCAAACATAAATTGTCATCCCTGTGACAATACACGGGCAGTCATCCCTGTGACTCCCATAATCAAACATCAATTGTCATCAAGGATAATGGTCTGGCTACCTTGCCTATCGACGACGACCTATCATAATAGAAGGTCAGTCAAAACGAACAAGAACTTCTAAAGTAATATCATCGATATAAACAACCACCAAAATATGTATCGTAGAATGCACAGAAGTCTGACCTATTCGAACCATAAGCTACATGGTTGTTAAACCTTTTGCCACAAGTGTACACGACACCAGTCCCAATGAAATGAGAACTGCTCACCGTTATGGCGTAGTATTCCTCTAGACAATACTCTTTCGCTCCACCTCCACTGTTCTTCCGTCATGACTGCTTCGTTGCGGGCACCTGAAGGCGTAGGCGTAGTGACCCTGGCCTCAACAGCGGAAGCAGATGGTTGTACGTTTCGGTGCAAGTGATGTCATCGTCTTCGAGAGGTTGTTAGGTTGTGAACTCAAACGCTCGTCCGGTCGCTTACAGGTACGGCGCTTGGAGAGACAATCTGTAAACTCGTGACCCAGTTGGTCACAGTAAAGACTTTAGAGGAGAACGATTATCATGAATACACATTTTCTTTACATCCGGGCTATTGTGTTCACCAAAAGGGGATTTTCGTTTGAGAAATAAAATGGCCTTGAGCTCCTGCTGTAACCGATTGCGGGTCGTCATTTCGATTGTAAATGACAGTCTTTGTACACGACGATCAAAGCGTGAAACATGTGCTAACACGACAGCAATAGTAAGCTGTGCCATTTGATAAATTCCATCTCGACATAATAAAGGTCATTAATATAGCAGCACATGTCATTACCGATGGTGACAAACGAGCAAACAGCACACCCAATGGTAAGTGATACTGCTGCACATAGACCTTTGCAATACCAGGGGCACATCTAGGCCGTTGCCTACCGTAAAGGAAATGCTCTTCTTAAACCTCGTCTAAAGAGGGACATGTTATAGCGCTCGGGAAACAATAACAGCAGGTCGTTCATTGCAGAACCTGTGCGTACGTGGGACAAATGATCACTGGAAATGTACAGTTGAAGGTTGAAGACCATAATGTTTCCAGGTGAAATAAATAAACCCTACTGCGGTATAGAGTGGTACTTTGGTAAAACGTTGACGGTGGTACCACGTAAAACAGTTCCATAGAGCACTCCCCATGTCAGGTTTAAGGCGAAAGCTCGCTTAATTCATCAAAAAAAAAGAGGCAGTAGTCTTAGGACAATCGTACCTTGTATAAACAGCTCCTTAAAGTTGCTCCGGGTCATCCCAGGAAGAGACTGTTGACTGCCACATAGACGCTTCTCCGTTCAAGGTACGGCTTATAGCAACCATAAGCTGCGAGCCTTGTCGATTTTCATCACTAATACACAGCGTCGCCGTCGAAATCCATGCACGTACGTCCACGTCCGAGCGATCGGATCGGGTAGTCGCAAATCCGTCGACGAAGATGGCGTGTTCATAACACGAATAAGTATCATAAAATTTTCACTCTAATGTTCTAATAACGGCATCCACTATTCATCACTGACGTCACTATACGAAATACGTGGCGTGGTATTTTCTTATCCCAATTTCTGATGTCGGAGTATACGTTATCCTCACAGTCACTCATTGTGGGCATCAACAGGGATCCGGGCGAGAAATAGACCTTAGTATGGTACTAAGAAATCTAATTATACAGCAACGTTCAAACACAATGGAAATTATCATTATCCGCTCACTATAAAATAATACACAGTACAGTTCCTGGACTAGTGTTGCCTCTACCGCGAGCACTGCGAGAATGGTGCAAACATATATATATGTATTTTTTTTTTTTTTTGTGTGACTTAGTTGTTAGCCTCAGATGGCTGTGACAACTTTACCCGGACTGGTGGGTGAGCGCTGAGGGCTCTCAACCCGTGTGCAAATATAGGCAAGCCCCTTTTATAGGCTCTGTACACGCCATTACGACGTTTGTGTGTTGTTGTTAACGATCCGTACTAATGACGGATGCGACAAGCATATATTATTAGCAAACGGGAGGGGCGCCATAATTGGATCTCGCTCCATTCTAAAATTTACTTCGGGCCGGCGCTGACGCCAAGGACATTAGTCGGCAGGAAATGCTGGACAATCTCGACCGTGATCCCTGGGGTCGCCCGTATCCTGCGGCGCTTAGTAAGCTCCGTGCGCAAAATCCCCAAGATTTTCCAGCTCAGCCTCCTTACCAGAGTGGTCGAGGCCCTATTCTCACGGCGGGTGGCACACGCGTTCCCTGTCATGGTTTTACAAGAAAGTGATCGAGAAGCTGTGGATAATGCGGGCAAGCTGTTGGAGAGAATCCTACCTGTTCCTATCCTACTGTTACCTCTGGGGTCGGCCCAATAGCGACGGGGAGGGGGTTGGTTATGAGGCTCATCCGTTGCCGTAAACAGATTGGGCGGGATGTGCTCAGACCATCGCCTGCCAAAAAAAGGGGCGGCATAATCGGTATTGCACGCTGTCGATGAAATAGCTAGCGGCGGGCCTGACGACACACTACCCAAGCAATATAATCGTAAATATTAATAATCGCGCTATTCTGTATTGTTGAAAATTCATTACGGGAGATAACCGCTATTACGAAGTTGAATTGAGTTCTAATAAATAGAGGCTTATTATTAAAATTTTTGTCTGACAAACAGTCTTACGAAGTCTATGACGATATTAAAATAATTTTAAGAAAGCCTTTTTTGGGGGTGGACTATGGCCAGTGCACCCGCCGCCCGGCTCCGAGGCGACAGAGGAGCGGCGCGAGGCCCCAAAACTCACCCGTAGCACGTCGCCTTCGTCGTTGGGCCGACCACCGGTACCGAGTTCCTTGTCCTCCGTGGTCGGCCCGACGGAATACTCTGCGTCGAGAGAAGAGGGAGTACCCTCAGAAGAGGGTACCCTCTCTTCTCTCGACGTCCCTTTCCCGGGACGTCGGTCACCGTCGCGCGGTCATCCTCTCCGCGGGTGACAGACTAATCCCCGGTCCCGTCACCCGCAACAAAGTCTAGGACAATATTCAATCAATGACACTGATTTCAGGTAGATATCGTTAATACGATATATGCTGGGTTAAGATTAAATATTCATTTAGTTACAATAAATACGGCTCTTGATACAAATGTATTTTACTAGTTAAACACGACAAACCTCCTAACTGTATAATACACCTTTTTTTGTGGTAGGCTATGGTTTGAATGCACCCCGCCGGCGTGCGAGCGCTATCGTATAATAGGATGGGGAGGAAATACGATTCGTATTTCCTCCCCATAGCCATTGTGGCGACCACTGGTACCCATTCGGCGACTTCCGTTGGTAGGGTTGCCACCCATACTTTATTATAAAGTATTGTACGTTATTTCGGGCAATAGTGTCCTGTGTATATAGGGTACAACGATGCTGTTTAGCAGTGATAACTATTTATTGAAATTATCTAAATATAATCAAAAATATCTTTTGAGGTAAAATCATATAGCAAACCGTACTTTATTTGGACGCAATGTACTTTATTTACGTAAAAAAAAGGTGGCAACCCTAGTTGCTGGCCCGGCTGTATAATACACCTAAGCAAAAATACCAAATATCTTAGCACAAACCTCGCTAACTAAAACAGCCAAAGCTGCAATAAATTCATTCACAGTATCAGTTATAGTTTTCACTCTCATTTCATTTCACCCCTGTAATATATATGTACCCTTAATTTGTGTAATTTGTTAGCTTTTAACGCGCCTGAGGTCACGTAACTTATTTAAATTTTTACTAATTTAATGCTTTCCTTTAGGATACTCGCGGCTATGGTACTCCGAATGAGAGTCCAATCCTGGGCAGGGCTCTTTGCCTTACACCCCGAGGCAGCCCTGTACCAGGTAGAGTGTCACATCTCAACGAGAAGTTTCAAGACTCGCTGACTCTGACGTCTGATACTGACGCCCTTGTCGCGAAAATTAGTGCCATGTTTCCAACGGTCAGCGACACACATATCAAGATATTATTGAAAAAGTAAGATATTCACATATTTAAATTCTATTTGCCTATATTAAAATAGCCCGCCTTGCACTTTTCTATTTTACATAAGAATAGTATAGGTTTTTTTATACCTTCTCTTTTTTATTGCTAGATTACCGTGGGTCATTTGAAAAATCTCGTAGCTTTTTTTATACAGAAACGAACGCTCTAGAAATAAAGTCTCTTGTTATTTTTACGCCAAGTCTACTGTTTTAAAAGATATTCGAGCCCAAAGTTATTTTTATCGCGAATTTGACTTTTTATCACATTACAGCAGATTTAATCGTCTTATTGAAAAAAAAAAAAACATTATTATATATCTTCTCTGTGTGTTGACGGAGTAAGAATATAATTCACTACTCTCAATCTTGCCCGTGGATGTCATAAACAACATCTGTGCAAGAGTAGGAAAACTCGAAATAAAAGCCTATACCAACACATCTGATCAGAGTGGTATAGTAGGTCAATTTCCCTTCCATAATGGAGGAGGCCTGAGCCCAACAGTGGGACGTGTATGGGGTGATACAATGATGATTTTATATATATATCAGGTCGGTTTTGTCATTTAAAAATCGTTACAAAATATATCTTGTAACGTTTTTTAAACGTTATGGGCAATACTAATACAATAATAGTTATAGTTATGATTTATTGCAGATACTATAACCGTGAAGCGGTTGTCATCAGCGCACTACAAGTAGAGAAACATCCTATTACGACTCCAGGTCCATTAACAATGTCGCCTTCGACTGCGAGACTACAGAAGAGCGGCGTTCACTCCGCCTTACAACTGGCTAAGAGCGGTTCTATACAGGGCTCCAGCCATTTTACACCCATGACTGGAACACCTCATGGTATTAATCTTTATGTTATTTATTGTTCTTATACAAAGTGTCTGCTAAGGGGATTAATGGCTATTCTACTAGTTAATTATATTTGAGAGTTATATCTTTGCTCTAAGGGCATCACAGTTAAGGATGCAAACGATACATCGATATTTCTGAAACATCGATGTTCCAATAAAAAAACATCGATGCTTGCTATCGATGTTCACTATTGTAAAACATCGATATATCGATGCTATTTTATGCGATGTTTTGACATCGATGTTTTGCCTGCATGATTTAAAATGTAAGGTACTTTTACCAGAGCGTGCGTAACAGTTTAGGTACTCCTCTGTTTCCAAATAAGTACAAAGAAAGGCTCATCATATGATGCAAATGTTGGTGTTTTATGTAAAAAATATGCTTGATACGACTAAAAAAAAAGCTCATCGCATAGATCTCTAAAAAACATCGATGTTCCGATACATTGATGTTACCAGTATGACGTTTTTTGTACATCGATGTTCTTAGTTTCGATATTTGCATCCCTACTTACAGTGAACTGGTGTTACTAAATATATAGTATACAAAAAGGCATCAATTAAATATATAAAAAAGGGCAAGCCCATCGCTTATTGGATTAATTTAACTTAAAATTTACAATATGGAAGTACCCCGCGAGTTTATACGTAATTTAGTTTAACTGATTGACATGAGAAAGAAGATCTAATTCCATCATTTAATGCAACTGGTACCCTTTGGATCCAATAATACGGTTTCTGTGTAAATTTGACAATATGTAGTTGCAATTATGAGGCTTATGCAGAATAAAATATTTGATTCGACAGGGTTTATGGTTGGTCAAAAAATTAATTATACTTGAATAGAAGTAGTTTTCTTATTTTTTTTTAAAGACCACATGCTACACTATGCAAGAAAACCTTATGTTGCAGAGACATCACTTACAATTAAAGAACGTAGGAATCAAATCGACGACCTCTATACAGAAGAAAAGATTTAAACTTTTGTGTAGAAAAAAAATCCGTTACAGAAATTAAATACAAATTTTCCAGGATCTCCTTCCCTTTTGCGACCTGCATCAGGTGCTTCAAGTTATTATGGAGCGAGGTCAATTGATATAAGCACAACCAGACACCAATCTCCTAAGATGAAATTGAAGTAAGTTTAAAACTTTTTAGGTATGTCGAAATATCAGTATCGGGACATACCAAGCCAACACTATCCTCTATCAGAAATTCCAAGGGATATAAATCGACATCTACATGAGAAGGCAAACTTGAAATACAATATTATGCTAACTTACCTGAACGATACCAATATCCCCATTATTATTGGGGATGCTGTTGTTAAATACTCTTAATGGTCTAAAAAGAAAGAAAACTCTTATTTTAATAATACTATCAATAACAAGATATATTATATTTAGTCTAGTAGATAATGATCTTCCATTTTTATTTTGTCTGAACACACCCCTTTCAAAGTGTCTTAGGCGACAAAATGCAGCTTGCGGTCCCATGCAGGAGCATAGGGTGAAGGGGTGAAGGTGGTATTCTCTCCGCTCAGCCACCACTAGACTAATCCCTGGTACTGATTCCTTGATATCGGTAGCCAGGTCCGCAATGAATTATCAACCTTAGAAAACCATTTGCACTTGACAGGGTGTCGTGATAATATTGTGATGAATCATGCTGATTGATCATCGCAGTTGATGTCATTAGTTTTTCTGCCGATGATCCCTCAGCCTTAGCTTTCCATCTGATGATGGAGTAAGAATACAATTTACCACTTCTTTTGTTACCCGTGGATGTCGTAAAAGACGACTAAGGGATATAATATGCATATAACATCCATGCAAGAGAAGGCAATCTCGAAATAAAACACTATACTAACCCGTCTGATCAGTGTGATATAGTAGGTCAATAGATAGGTTATGGTATGATCATACAAGCTCGATAAGGGGATGGTGCGGCTACCCCATGACCCTTTTTTTCACCGGGACGTGAACTGGCTGAGGAAATGAATGATCATTCATTTCGGCTCATATACGTTCCACTGCTGGGCTCGTGCCTCCTCCACAATAGGAAACTGACCTTACTATACCATGCTGGTTAGATGTATTGGTATAGGATTTTGTTTCGAGTTCTTCTCTTGTAGAGATGTTACATGCGTATCATATCCCATAGTCGTCTTTTAAGATATCCACGGGCAAGATAGAGAGTGTTCTGTTCTATCAACACATTAATAGATCACATTATCATCAAAGGACTTGCATATATTGTCATTCTTTTTTTCATTTACAGGTATCTCAAGTCTATATTCCCTAAAGCCGAGGAGACTTTGATATTGGATGTGCTCGCGAATAAAGATAACAATGTACTGAAGGCGAGTGAGGAACTGCTCACTATGGGCTTCAGCAAGAAGGAGACGCTAGTTATACAGAAGAAGGAACTCACACCGCAGCCACAGAAGAAAGTTGTGACCATCATGAAGACTTTAGCCGAGAAAAATGAATGTTAGTACCGATTTGAAATATTTCATTTTTGAAGTGAAACTTCTTAATTTTGTGCTGTGACGTTACAGTGAAAAAATTCAAGTGACACGATCAGATTCGTTCGTCACTTCTCGCCTCGAGTTAATATATATATATACTAGCAACCCGCCCTCGCTTCGCTTCGGTTATAGGTTACAGTCGTTTTACCCGCGTAGTGCCCGTTCCTGTGGGAATACCGGGATAAAATATAGCCTAGTTTACGCCCTGATATTATTGCTTTCCATTGGTGAAAGAATTTTTGAAATCGGTCCAGCCGTTTTGAAGATTACCTGGAACAAACAGACAGACAGACAAAAATTTTTTAATTGCTATTTTAGGCATGTGTCGTGCAAATAACCGTGTGAGCATGAAAAAAGTCTATTATTTTAACATTACAAACAGACACTCCAATTTTATTTATTGGATATATACCTAGTCTTGCCATAAATACTGTAACAAGGAAAAACATTTTTTTCTATTGCAAATAACATTTATTATTTGTACAGTGTGCTAGTTTAATACATAAATATAAAACAATTTAAAATATAAAAAGCTTCTACAGTAACTACAGTTGTTACTTTGTGTAATGCAATCACAGCGATTTGGTTCTCTTTATAACTCCATTTTAATATCGCAAAATATTGTACAATGTATTGGCGCCAAAATGAGAAAACACAATGAACAATCATATAAAAATGACAGATCCGAAACTCAAATGTAATATTTTGTTTATTTTTAACAGTATTTATGCATGTCGTAGCGCTCGGGAAACACAGCAGCAGGTAGTTCATTCCAGAGCCTGCACGTACGTGGGAGAAATGATCGCTGGAAACGTACAGTTGAAAACCATAAAGTTGCCAGGTGAAATGGGTGAACCCTGCTGCGGTGTCGAGTGGTACGTTGGTAAAACGGTGACGGTGGTATGAAGTCAAACAGTTCCTCAAAGCACTCCACATGAAAGAGTCAATAGAGTACACAGATTGACTCAAAGTCTCTCCGTCGCGTCGCTCCAGTGACTCCAATCTGTCTGTAAGATTGATTTATGCAAAAGTTTCACTGTAAGTCGTGTGTCCGTCGCAATTTCTATTTCTTCATCTTCTACCCATCCATTCTACCGTGAGGTAAGAGTGTAATTCATCACCCACCACCCTACCTTGCCCGTGGGTGTCGTAAAAGACGACGAAGGGTTATAACGCGCATATAACATCTATCTGCAAGAGAAGATAAACTCAAAATAAAACCCTATACCTGCCCCATCTGATTAGTATGACAGTTTAATTGCTCCCAATATTGTGGAGGAGGCTGGAGCCGAGAGGTGGGATGTTGTATATAATAAATACATAAAAAATTGTTTTTCCCCTTTTCAGTAAAAGAAAAGCTACAGAAAAAATACAGCACAATAGCGGAAAGGGTTATATCTATTGCCCTCGAAAGCGTAGATTTTAACGAAGAGCGAGCTGCCCAAATGCTGAATGCCGTTCTGCAAGAGGAAGCCATACCCAAAATCACCAACGTCGAAGTCAAGGAAGCACGACGACCTAACCCTGAACTGAAAAAGGGGTGAGATGCATGCTCGATGTTAACTCTTACTCATTGCTATACTAATAAAGCAATCTCAATCTTGAGTACGATCTTAAGTAAGCAGATATTAAAACGTTTAGCTTACTTAAGATCGTACTCAATATTGAATATGATTTATTAATATAGGCATCTGAATAACATTTTTCTCAATCCATACCTCGGATGTGCAGACAGACATACAATGGACTATTGGGAACTAAACTCTATCCACCCGTAGTATTATTTCTCAGCCAAATTACTAAAATTATTTTGGCGGCAAGCCTAATACTACTGTCATCTTCATCTTCAATAGTCACTTTGGGAATCCTTGCTCTATGTATCCTTGAGATAAACAATAAAGGGGTAACCTTTCTAGTGGCGATGTATGAGACTAAAGAAGGAAGTTATATTATGTCTAACATGGTTCGTGTCTGTCTGATGCTGTACATGAGGGTCATGGTGTTGTCCCGACACACTTGTCAATACTGCTTTCCACTCCATCATTGCTCATCATCAGATCAGTAGATTGCGGCAATCTGTTAAATGTTGGTATTATAAAATATCATCATCATCGCAGCCCATATACGTACCACTGTTGGGCCCGGGCCTCCTCCACAATGGGAGGGAATTTGACCTGCTATACCATGCTAGTCAGACGTGTTGTTATAGGGTTTCATTTCGAGTTTCCTTCTCTTACACAGATGTTATGTGCGTATAATATCCCTTTGTTGTCTTTTACGACATCCACAGGCAAGATAGGGAGTGGTGTATTGTGTTCTTACTCCGTCACCATCTATAAAATATATAGAGGTATATTATTATTTTCGTTCTGCATTTGCCGTATGATGACGGAGTAAGAATACCATTCATCACTTCCATCTTGACCGTCAATATTGTTTAAGACGATTAAGGGATGTGATATACATGTAATATCTTTGCAAGACATGGAAAACTCGAAAAAAAGCCTTATACCAGCATGTGTGACCAGCTTGATGTAGAAGGTCAAATCGTATTGCTGATCTCAACCCATAGATCTCCCACTGACATCATCATCTGATGATGAATTGAACTAGCAGATTCGCCCGGTTTCATCCGCGTAGTTTGTATTCCCGTGGCAACACCAGGATAAAATAGTTACTCCTTATATAGACAGCTAGTAAATTTTTTTCAAAATCGGTCTAACCGCTTTGAAGATTAATCGGTACAAACGGATAGACAGACGAAAAAATTTAATCCGTATTTTACGCGTAGGTATCGTACAGATACCCGTGTGGGCATGAAAGAATGCCACTATATTGACATCACAAACAGACACTTCAATTTTGTTTATTTGTATTCTTATATAAACTCATTTGCAAAAAAAACGGGCGGTTTTGATTTTCATTCATATTTAAAAAGATACAATACCAAAAAGGTTTCAATCGTTTGTACACGTTACTGGCCGGTTTTAAAAATGCTGTGGTATTTAAAAAAGTACGTTCTAAATTCAATTTTTCATTTGATGTTCATTTTTACAGAAAACCCCTTTTTATCCTACATTTTTGGCGCGAAGTTCCAGAAGTTAACATCGACTTTCATAACTTTTATTCAATTTTTATCGATTAATTTCATATCCTTGACTGTCAAAGCTTTATTTAATGCTGTTTGGCTGTATCAAAAATGGTAGATAAAGTGGTAAAAGCTACCAAAATTATCGCGCTGCTTGAAGAGGGTTGCAGCCAATGTTTCGTGGCTAGGAGGCTAAATGTTAGTCGCTCGACAGTCCAAAGGACCTGGCAGCGATATCAGGAGACTGGTTCCGTCGAGAGAAGGCCTGGTTCTGGAAGAAAACCATGTACCCAACCACGGGATGATCGTTTTCTTGTGAGTCGCGCATTGAGAAATCGCAAATCTTCGTATGTGGATCTTAAGAACAACCTCCAAGAAGTAAGAAATGTGCATATTAGTCTATGGACGGTCAGGAGGAGGCTTCTCGCTGCCAATATACGCAGTCACCGCCCGGCCCGCGGCCCCAAATTACTCCGTGAGCACAGAGTTCACAGGCTTAGGTTCGCTAGAAATTGTGAATCATGGACTCAAGACGATTGGAATAGGGTTTTGTTCTCTGATGAAGCCAGGATATCTCTGTTCGGTGAAGATCGACGTCGGCGAGTGCTAAGAAGACAAGGAGAACGCTTTGCAGAGGCATGTTTCGAAGAAATCACACCTTATGGTGGGGGCTCTGTTATGTTTTGGGCAGGAATAAATTCAATGGATCGTACAGAGTTAGTCTTCATTGAAAACGGCTCACTGACTGGGCATCGATACATAACGGAAGTTCTAATTTCTCATGCACAACCCGCATTGGCCGCTCTAGGTGAAGACTCGATTTTTATGGACGACAATGCTCGCGCCCACCGATCCCGCGATGTTAATGCGTATGTGCAAGAGGTCGGCATTCGTCGTTTGGATTGGCCAGCTCGAAGTCCCGACCTCAATCCCATAGAGCATGTCTGGGACGTTCTGAAACGGCGTGTGAGATCAGTACACCCGGCTCCGCAGACCATCAGAGAGCTGAAGAATGTGATTACTGCGGAGTGGGAACGTATTCCGCAAGCAAGTATCCGGGATATACTCGCTAGCATGCCCAGACGAATTCAAGCTGTGATTTTAGCTAGAGGGGGTCACACTCGATACTAAACATTTATCTGCTTTTACTTTATTAAAGAAAAACAAACAAAAAAACTTTTTTATTTTTACTTCATGAGCATATGCACTACTAGCGAATATACACTACTAGCGAGGTTTAGCATTATTTCCCATAAATTGTATCTAAATTTTATGAAATACTGATGAAAACGATTATTTTCTTATTAATTTAGCAAATTGTGTGGATAAAACTACCTATAATTATCAAACAAAGAAATATTAACATTTGAAATGGTTCATTGCTTAGGTGCCCGTTTTTTTTGCAAATGAGTGTATAATAATGGCGAATAATTAAAATGTTTTCCATAATACAAAATTTACGTGTGTCTATACTACATAACGTTCTTTTAACTTTCATAATAAAATTAAACTTAAAAAAAAATAATACATTTCCAGTTAAAAAAATTCAACAAATTACCTTCATTTAACTGATTTTCGCAATTAAACCTTTATATACATGCAATCCCATTTATACACGAATGTATAAAAATTGTGTCTAATATCTAGACAACACTTCGTATCACACGAACACACGTCGAACCTGAGACCTTACGCTTCTTAGCTTCTCACACTACTGTTGCTTGAATATCACCGTTTATCATTTCTATATATATATATTCATTTAAATACATATGTACATATAATAGTTCATATAAATGATTTCATTATGATTATGCAGTGATTTTGAATTGTATATTTTTAATGTAAAACACAGGCGAGGGTGAACCTGATTGTTGGCGTGGTGTTAACGCCACGCCTGGATATGTACATTTGTGTAACTATACCATAATCTGTTTTAGAATTTTGTACAATGTCACCTATTGAGCTCAAAATAAATTATTAACCTAAACATTACAATATTTTCCTCGTATGCCAGAGATTTCACTCGCAAAGAATTTAATGGGGAAGAAAGCGCTGAGATAATGTCACACTCTCTATACTCTAATATACTATGCTGACATAGCCCTGGGCCGCATATCTCTTCCGAATACCAGTAGGTGGTGGTGACTGGTGGAACAATGAACTGGGCGATCTCTGCAGACTCTTTCGATAAGCGCGTAGAATATTAAATAAATTTAAAAAGTCAAGTGTAAACTGAGTTACGTTTGATGAGTCCTCATTTGCACTTAGAAGCGCGCACAAAGTTTTAACACTGGATTGCGGTGGAAAGGTCTAAAGATGCATTATTGAATAGGGTAGCGGGAAAACTGGAAAACGAAGGTCCGTGGTCTCCATTATACCATAAATTTAAAGCTACTCCATCAGTGGACCTGGCTTACATACAAAATATTAAAATAAATAATAGACACCACGGGTGTAGAGGAGACCACAGAAGTTTTATTAAATACTTTAATAACGGACGATAACGTAACAGTTGAAAGCGAACGTCATACGCAAATAAGAGCGTGGGCCACTTTGCCACCTCTATCTCCTATGTCTGATCTGCCCTCACTAACTGAATTTTAGGGAACTTTCCATGCCTTGCACATGACCATTCTATGGGGCATTATCGCGGGGAGACTCCTAAACAATGGGGTACACCCATTGCCTCATACTCGAGAATCTTTTTTCTCCAATGATTGTTTCATCGACCAATATGTAGGGACACGAAAAAAGTATCAATACTTTTAGGTATCTAGTACTTTTCTTTCGATACCGATACTTTTGTACTCGATACTTTGCATTCGATACTTTTACTCAACGAGTACTTTTTGACAGGTATCGTATCGAATAAATTATAGAAATTATGCATGTTAAACTTGACCTTACGGCTCGCGTTCATGGTAACGCTATCTAGTTCAAACGTAATAAATCTTCTAAAACGTGGCTCGAAATGCTCAACATGACATAGATTCTAGGAAAAGTACTCAGTACTCGATACTTTGAAATATCGATACTTTAATGAGTACGATACTTTTTCTTCAATACTACTCATGAGTACAATATCGATACTTTCTTATCAATATCGTGTCCCTACCAATATGACCTGTACATTGCCACTTCAGCGTGCTAAGTCTTCTATGCTAATTTAATGTACCAGATATTGTCTCATTAATAAAATTAGTTGCATGTAAAGTCGATTAAGGACCATATTTTTACATGATAATGTCATAAGAAAATATTGATGAAATATTGCATACTATTATGAATTATTATCACTGAATTATCATTATTATGTATAATACAAAAAAGGAGTTAATAGTTAATTACGATTTTTGCGACAAATTAATATTTATTTGCGCTCGTTAATTCAAATATTTTTTTGAAGAGAAATAGTTAACGCGAGTATTACACATTTTAAATAAAACTACTTTACGGATTTTATCGCGTTTGTATTTGATTGCCCGACGTTTCGAACACTTTGCAGTGTTATTTACGAAATCGAAAATAGAATAATTTACAAAAAAAACAAATCATTTCAAAATCACTACATACTATTCAGATATATATTATAAATGTAATATAATAATAATAGCATAATGACTATATAAATACCAGTGTATTATTTTTAAGTGATATTTTGGCAACATTGTAACATAAATAATTATTTTGATGGATGCAGTTGATAAGTGTTCTCTTGTATATGTTAATTTAATGATAAAATTTTGTACATATCAATATTTGTTCTATACATTTATATGTTAACGGCCCTTATTTTAAAATTCACTTTGTAACTGAATGACCAGTTTTAAAGATTAAATCAAATATTAGATAGAAATAATATTATTTTTACTATGACAATGATAAACTGTATTTATGTTTTTCGGTATTGTGACGGAGTAAGAATACAATTCACCACCCCCTTCTTGTCCGTGGGTGTCGTACATTACTATTAAGGGAATATGCATATAACATCTATGCAAGATAAGAAAAACTTGAAACGAAACCCTATACCAGTGGTGGACAAACTTTTTTAATGGCGGGCCACAAAGTTCAAGATAATACTAGAGGAGGGCCAGAATTATAGAAAATGCATTTTGTATTAAAGCTTTTTAATAAACAAAATACCTTTTACGCCTTGTTAGGCGTGTGAGACATATGGAGTTGTTTTTGATTTGCCATAATATTTTCGATAGTGAAAGCTTTTCAATTATAAACGTCAGATTTTATTTTTAATCCCGCATTGGACGTTCTCAAATAATTGAATTGACCCCGGATCACTGCCATGGGACCTGTAGAGGCACGCGTAGATGCGGGTAAGTCCATAGTCTACGCGTAACCATAGGATTGACAAGTCACCATGTTCGAGGGCCCGAAGGCGGCGACAGCAGATATCACCCCGGATGAATACGCACACCCCGGCTTTACGAAGGAAGGTGTGCTCCAACTCGTAGCCGGGGTAATTTAGGTACGAAATGTCAACCGGAGCACCTATCTGCGTCTCCGTTAAAAAGAGTAGGGCAGGCCGCGCCGTCTCGAGATGATAGTGGACGGCGTCGAGGTTGCTATGTAAACCCCTGATATTGCAAAAATCCACATCAAATGTGGATACGGGGACCGCTGTAGAAAACCTTCTCTTTTTATTTTTCTTGGCCATGAGTTTTTATTTAAGAAGAGGAGGAAGGGAGTGTGAATGTGTACAACAGAGTTCGTGGATACCAAAAAAAAGGCCGGGGCATAGTGCTTGGTCGAGGAGTGAGTTTTGTGAGGAGCTGACACGAAGCACGGAAGGGCCCCCGATGTCCCCCCGTGCGTAGCCGCCGAGGTCCACTCCGGTTTCCCACACCGGCACGATGACTACCCAACGGGATTTTCGCCGGTTGGTAGGACAGCCTCCCAGGGAGGATGATCCTGGGTTCGGGTCCCCTGCTGACTGGCAAGTGGCCGGCGGTGACCATTCCCATCGGGTCTCCCTGTACACCATGCCAGCCCCTCACGCTCAATACCCCGATCAAAACCTCCCCACCGCAGGTTTCAGGTCTTACCAAAACCCGCTACACACAAACACACCCAGAAAGTTGGGCTTCCAGCTCTCTCGCTCACTCACCGAACGAAGTGCAGCAACAAATTGCTACTACTCAAATGTCGATCTTCTGCGAGAGTGTGGTACTGCCCCGGATGGACCGGCCTGCGACTGCAGACAAAAGACTGTCTACAGTGTGGTCCTACTACCAATAGGTTATGAAATTATTGATGTGAAACATCTATAGGTGAGGGTGAACCTGGTCGGTGGCGTGGCGTTAATGCCACGCTTGGATATGTACATTTGTGTAACGAAACCATAACCCGTTTTAGAATTTTGTACACCGCCATCTAGTTAGCTCAAAATTATTGACCTAAACACATACCTATAGTGTATACTAATGAAAATAAATGTTTATTGAATAAAAATCATCATTTTCTGGAAAAAATCCTAATACATATTTTGTTAATACTTAATGCCATATTAGTTCCTAGTTCTACTAGTTCGTAATCTCTTCTGTTATGCATATATATATATATATATATATATATATATATATATATATATATATATATATATATATATATATATATACATATATATATATATATATATATATATATATATATACACTTGTATAAAAAAAATTCCATGCTTCACATCTGGCAGGCGCTCTGAACGACGGCCCCCTTTTTTATTGAGGATTTCGAAGTAAAAGTTTTTAATATAATTCGTCGTATATTTACCGTAACTAAAATGCCTTGGAAAGGAACTACGTCACCGCGGAATTGACGTTCAGTAAATAAAAATATCTGCACTCAAATTTGTATGTATTGTAGCAAGATGCTCTGGCATTCACATTTTTCATTTAAAACATTATGAGAATCATCTCAGCGTCGTTCTAAGCTAGTTAGATAGATTTGTATAAGGCTTTACTTCGATTTTTCCTTCTCTTGCTTAGATGTTTTCTGCTTGTTAGATCCCTTACTTTTTTAAGATACTAGGGAGGAAAAGGGGGTGATGAATTGTATTTTTATTCTGTCACGGATTCAAGCTAGTATTTTGAGAAATCAATATATTTTCAATATAAGGTAAGAGCAGCGTTAGTTGACCGTGCACCTGTAATTGACCACTAACGCACATAAATCGATAAAATAAGAATTTACGGCGTGTTTAAACTAATTCCATATTAAATAGTCAATAATGTTATTTAGTCATAGAATTGTGCAAACCGCGTATCCTTTAATATTCCAAATGCACTCCAATTGTTTTTCAAGTGACGCACTCGAAACATATAATGCGCTTTTTTTTTAATTTTCTTTGGGATGGTAAAATTTTGAAGTTTAATATTAACAATTTAGTTAATAGTAAATGTTTTCTTTTTTATTTGTTTGGGATTAATTAAGGTAACGTTGTATGTGAAACATAAAAAAAAATATTTACAAAGCCAATATGTAGGGTGGTCAACTACTGATTCTCAAATTGTAGGTTTTATTTTATTTTTTTATTCTATTTCATCATTGATACAAGCAAAACCACTAGTTTAATGTCGTTGCAAAACTTACGCTCAGAAAAAGAAACAGTAATTTAATTCTGGTGAAAATTAAGATTGAGCAATAAAAAAGGAAATTCTATGTCCTTAAATGGTTAACTACCGATGCTCTTACCTTAAATAATATGTTGTCAGATTTTAGTGGTAGTAATCATAGACAAATATATTCACAAATTCCGCCATATAATTCGTATCGGGCAGTGTCCAATCGGAGCGAGCACCCTCCCCGCAGCCCGTGCCGCCACCATCCCGTCGCCTCAAGAGTTGGACAGAGCACTTGAAGTATGTTCATGTTTGCATGTACGTGCTGGATACTATTGTGTTTAATTTTTACGTTAATAAAAATTTACTATGAGAAACTTCATGCCGCTTAGAGAAATTGAAATAGAAGAAATATTAAGATAAAGATTCATTTAGACCAGTCTCTTTCTTTTTTTAAGATGACACTGCGTTATAATCGAAATTTGATGCGGTATTTATTTTAACGTTAATAAAAATTACCCATGAGAAACTTCATATCGCTTAGAGAAATTGAAATAGACGTAAAATTAATATAAAGATTCATTCAGACCAGTCCCTTTCTTTTTTAAGGTGACACTTTGCATTATAATCTAAATTTAATGTGGTATTATTTCATACGTTTCTACAGATAAACATTTGACTTTTATTAATAACACTGACTTCTAATTAGTAACTGAGGACTGTACAAATATTTCTGCTACACTAAGTAGTTAACACTAAAGATCCACAACTCGTACTAAGAAATAAATACTTGATGCGGGGATTTATGAAATATAGACACAAATAATCATATTCTTTCAAAAAGAGTTCAGTTTGATCTGTAGAGTAAGTATATGTTGTGAGGACTTAATGTATATAATAAATAATCACAAAGTGAACCCCAGCCACGGCATAACCATTTGTTTAATTTCAGCCAGTTCTTATTTTGTTATTGTGTCTTGTTACAACTTATGTGTTTTGGCTCCAGTTACAATTTGTATTATCAGGCATCGCTAAGTTTTACATTAAAGAATACTACATCTGTCAAGGACTTTACAAATATACAAATAATTAACACAAACTTTGTATTCATAGTTGAAACTAGGCACTTGAAATATTCATATATATTGAATATATTTGTGTAGTATTATTTGTGTTTGTGGATTCCATATCTAATGAAGTTGAAATAATTATGTAGGTAGTTCTCTTAAAATTAAATGAGTCTTATATTTGTAACGTTTATGTTACCATTACGCTACCTACCTGCTAATTTTTTATCTAGGCCTCAAAGATCAACTTTGCTTTTTTGATAGATTATAGCCTGGATACACCCCGCCCAATCTATGCAGGCGACGTTCGGCCCCATAACCTACCGTATTCATTTCCCATCGCCATTGGGCCAATAACTGGTATCGATATCTTGACCTCCGTGTCTACCTCGGCGGGTTATTCTAAGAATCATATCTTTGATTGATTAATATCTTTGATTTTTTTTTAATAGTAACCTTGAAACATATTTCAGAAGTGTTATTAAATTCAATCGATATATTAGAAAAGGAATCATATCAATTTAATAGGCGATTTTACTTGTATTAATGGCTTTAATTAAATATTAAGAATAATAATGTTTTGTTTTTTAATATACAAATAGTATTCAGCACACATCCCTGCCTCATACCCTTCTGTGATAATCACAGGATATATTATTTTTGATATAATGTCTTAATAATATAATGTTTTTCTATTGCATTTAATTATTTTTTTTATTAGTTTATTTATATTGTATAATATAGATACGCATGATATATCTATAGTTAGTGGAAAGCTTAAAAATAATGTTATAATGTTTGTGTGTGTATAAATTGTATAAATTTAACATCAGCAGTAAGTACATATTTCATTGGAAGGCTAGTATAGTCATCCGATGGATCTACATAAGTTAAGTGACGGTTTAGAAGTTGTAAATGACTAAAATCTTACAACTAAAATAAAAATACCTGCATTTTCTTATCCAGTCTCGAATATAATTTAAATTATCTTCTTCGCTTAATTTTGAACAATCTATTCTCATATATAATTGAATAAGCTAATCGCTATTCTACGTTTCGGTTTAATATGAAAAATTATAAAATTTCAACACTTTGAAATATCGTAATGTTGAAAGTTTTCTAAAAATCAACATAATCTAAATCACTGTTATTAGCTGTAATTATCGCGTCCATTTTAAACTATTCTTTTTAAAATATAACAATATTCAAGTAGGCAACCATAATAGAAAGCCTTTCTATTGAAGATTTAGTTTCATCTTTATAAGTATATATATATTTCTTGTGTGTATAACATTGAACTCTTCCTAAACGACCGGGCCGATGTTGATAAAAATTTTTGTGTGTGTTCAAGGGGATTCGAGAATGGTTTAGATTCAAAATTGCACCCGGTAGGTTGCGCTGCTGTCGATTTTAAGAGAATTCCCTTTATTTTATTTGATCTGAACAACGTCTGTTTGGGTCAGCTAGTAGTGTATGATTAAATATGTATGATTAAAATATAATATGTTAAAGGCAGAAAAACGTTATTCCAATACTTTGAGGATGACAGCTTTTACTTTTAGTGGGCTATAGATTTTGAGGACTTAAGATGATTTTTTCAGCAGAGCATTCTTTTATCTGTCACATTAACAAATATTGATTTATAATCTATATATATAAAAGAGAAAGTATGTGGGTATGTTCCATATAGGCTCCGAAACGGCCGGACCGATTTCAATGAAACTTTCAGGGAATGTCCAGATTGACCTGGAGAGTAATCCTGTAAAGTTTGGTGACGATCGGAGCACTCCTCTTTTTGAACTGTCAAATGATGTAAGTTTATTGATTAAATAAAATAAAGCAAAATATAGCCCGGCGAAGCGGGCTTGGTACGCTAGTTCTATATAAAAGATAACATTTTGTCAATGCCACTGATAATATAAATAGAGTATTTTTATCTATGACTAGCAACCCGCCCTCGCTTCGCTTCGGTTATAGGTTATAGTCGTTTTACCCGCGTAGTTCCCGTTCCCGTGGGAATACCGGGATAAAATATAGCCTAATTTACGCCCTGATATTATAGCTTTCCATTGGTGAAAGAATTTTTGAAATCGGTCCAGCCGTTTTGAAGATTACCCGGAACAAACAGACAGACAGACAGACAAAAATTTTTTAATTGCTATTTAGGCATAGGTGTCGTGCAAATAACCGTGTGAGCATGAAAAAAGCCTATTATTTTGACATTACAAACAGACACTCCAATTTTATTTATTGGTATAGATTAGATACGAAATATTTATCTAAATCGTCACTCGGCTTAAACCGTCGTGCTTAGAAATCAGTATATATCTTTATTCGTTTTAACGATCAGTGATTTTATATGTAATCATCTATATGCCGTTTTTAACTGTATAATTATTATGTATGTATACGCTTAAATATATGAAATTAAAATTATATTGTCCTATTCTTAGTGTCTGTGCGTGTGAGTATGTGTTTTTTATGATTTTTTATTGTGCTATTTTTTTAAGTGTTGTAAAATATAATTGATATTTTCATTGTACATTTCTTTTATTATAAAGGATAGTTGTAAAATAGTTTAAAAAAAATTGTTAGAAATAATTATTAGTATTACATTGATTAGTGTTAGAATTTATGAAAAGAAATACCTAATTAAATGGGTTTCTCTATCTGCCGATAGTATGACGTCACATTCACTTTCATCTTTTTATTATTTAGCGTCCTTAGAGTCATACAGATAACTCAATATTACCACAAAATTTAGATGAAAATAATAATAAATTATTTTAATATAGTTAGTGTCGCATGCTGTTGTTTTAAATTTTATTATTATTAGAACCGATGATTTTACTTAACATATTTTTAGTATTTGAGATGTTTTCGATTATAATACTGCAGGCCTATTTTGAAGTCAAGTAGCACAGCGGATACGAAATTCAAGTCTCAATACAACACGACATCGGAAGGGGTTAATCCTTCACTACGACAAGGTCCCAAAGACAGTTTGCTACTGTGAGTATCATCTATCGTTAAGATTATATTATTTATTTGTTATTATAGTCCATAAAATATAGCTTGATCTCTGTGACAGATGTCAACGAAATCAACGAAGTAAGTTTGAAGGAGCGACATGTTTACAATTTCATTTTATATCAAATATATTTTCATTATATTCGTGTCAGTTTTATTGCAACTGAATTGCAATATATTATAAATTTAAAAATATTAATATTCATGCCTAAAATATACCTCGTAAGTACTGAAATACCTAGTAAACATTTTATACATAAATGACACTACCGCACGTACAAGGTAATACTGGACTGAAAATAAAAAAGAGATGGGACAGTCGATATACGTAAATCGATAACCGCTCTTTATTAAATTATTCATAAAAGAAATAAACCCAATACAGTACCTACATAAAACTTTCAACAAATTAAAACAGGCAGTTACATTATAAAATACATAAATGGAATTAATTAAACATTAAAAAACTACTTTACGTCTCAGAGTAAATGATAATATCATGTACGCATTATTGTCAATAAACTGGACATATTTATTTATAAAACAATCGTAATTGATCGATTAATCTAACGATTGTCCCTATTTGTCAAAAAATGATAAATGCTCTAGCAGGAGCGCTCCAGTGATGACGATAATAGTGACCTAGACCTTGATTGTACTCCTTTTTAATAATTAAAACAGTCAAAAAACAGTTTTTGTTTGAAATAAATTCATAAAGATTTGCATTGATTGTATTTTAATTATAATGGAAAATCACAATTATAAAAATAGAGAGTTTATCGATAAAAAACTACGGATTTTATCGTAAGCGTGACAGCACTAGAGACAACTGTCACAGAGATCAAGCTATATTTTATGGACTATAAGAGGGTATTCTGGTCCAGAAAGTCTACATTTTAGGCATTTTCAAACTAAGATAAAAAAAATAAAAATATTTTTAGTATCGGATCTGGTATAGCCGATTAATCCAAAGTGAGTAATAAATGTTATTATCTGAGTTATTCTACGGAAATCGTTTCTTAAACTTTTCTTTGAAATTTTATATATATCTTTTTATATATGTCTATGACCCCTGCCTTGGATTAAAAAAAAAAATGATTTTAAACAATTCGAAATGGTCGATAAAAGGGGTACAATTTTTTTTTATGTCGTCGCTATTTTGTGTTTTTCTTTTCTTTCTTTGGCAGAGGTCAAGGTCATAGCGACATCTTTACTAATGAAGAACCAATTTTCTTAATTTGTTTGATTTGGATCACTACAAGGGTTGACATCATGACAACCAGGAAGCGCCGTTTTTTTTTGTAGCCCCCACTTCACCGGCCTGAAATTAAACGATTTTGTGATTTTTTTCATTTTAATGTTCTTTTTATATTCTTAAAATGTCAATAAAAATCATATAAAAAACTCCATAGTAAAAATGTTTTCATTTTTTTTATCCTAGTTTAAAAAATGCTTAAAATTTAAGCTTCTAGACCAGAATACCCGCTTAAGGAATTATCGCTTGCTTCGTGTGTCCTTCACCTGCATACAATTAAAGGAAATATTGCATTCAAATAAGGAGCAATCATTTATGGAGGTTCGAGCCACCCCATTTGGCACTAGAGTTCGTTACTAAAACCACTCCATCATATCATACGAACGGATGTGCATAGCCGAATTTGTCACAGATAAGTTTTATATAATTATAAACTTACCCTGAGGTTGTATTTTAATTTCATTAATCTGCAGGGTTTTCCTTTTCGTGTCATAATATTGTCTTCACTAGATACTCGGTTTTCTTTTACGATAGCCAATATCCAACAAAGTCTTCTTCTCTTCCTCCTCATTCCCCTTAGTTATACATTGTATTTAGTAATTGTACCGTAGTAACTTTCGTTTTTTATTTATAGTGAGGACTATATACCTTGGTCGGGTCCTAATCCTGACCTCCGCAACGGGCAATCTGTGAAGCCAGAAGGCCCTGAACCTCGAGGCAGAACGTTCTCATTGTCTCGTGGCCCATCAGGTTTGGCGAAAGGACCTGCTGGGCTCGCCAAAGGCTCGCTTTATCAAAAGCTTAACAAAAAATCTGCTAAAATGTAAGTCTTTGTTTATTATAGATTTATAAGCGGTATGATCTTCTTTTTCTTTATTTCTTACTAGCAACCCGCCCTCGCTTCGCTTCGGTTTCAGTCGCCTTATCCACGTAGTTCCCGTACCCGTGGAAATACCGAGATAAAATATAGCCTATGTTACGCCCTGATATTATAGCTTTCCATTGGTGAAAGAATTTTTGAAATCGGACCAGTACTTTCGGAGCCTATTCGTTACAAACATACATACAAACCTTTCCTCTGTATAATATTATTTCTTATGGTGCGTATGTTTTGTTTCAGAATCGGCTAAGTCCAGAATGTGATATATCACCTTTTATCAGCCGTCTACTGGAGTAAGCTTTTTAATATCTCCATGCCCAGAAGTAGTCTGAAATGTTCTTCCACCATAATTATTCGTACTGTCCACTCGCCAATATTTATATAATGTAGATTTAGACACGTAAGTCCGTTTTCACCAACGACCACTAAATATTCAGTAACACTTAAAGCAATCTACATTCCACATAACAATGATTGATTTGATGTGATTCAACATGTAAAATTTTAAATTACTTTTATTATTTCAGCTAATATAAATCTCACTTCTGGACACGACCTTTCATCACTTGGATTTTTAATTTACTATATCACGCTGATCAGACTGACAGATATGGAGTCTTGTATTGTCTTTGCTGTCTTTAGCACTGATGTTATTTGCTTACGTCACTCAGTCGTCCTTTAACCGATGCTTAAGTACGACTGAGTGACAGTGATACTACGGGGAAGGAAGGAGTGCTGACTATTATATTGTAACTCCCTCGTTATATTAATAAAAAATAAATTGCTTTAGGTGTTATCTATATTTTAGGCGTCGCATTTAAGTAGGTCTAGTCGAATTCATTTAGACCTATTATCACTACTGTCCTTACCTCGCCCATTGGGCAAGCTCCCGAAGGCAAGGAATCGGTAACAGTGGTCCGCTCAATTAGTGACGAAGGCTAATGCCACAGGACAGATCATGGGTTAACCACTCTACGATCACCTGGTTGGCAATGAAAGAATAATACAGGCATAAGAGGAATGGAAAATATATTTATTTGCTTTGCCTAAGAGTTAGATATCTGCAGTTCACCTAGTCGGTCCAGTAGCACTAATAGCATTATAATTCTAGAATGATTAAGGTTCATATAATCATTTATAACACAATTCTCTGTCCTTTTATGAGGCTTGATTAAAACCGCACTAGAAAATTTCGATAATGATTTCTCGAGTACTAAAATCATTTGTATTTCACGAAACGATCAGCAATTGGACGAATATCTCTCACGGCGCCCATTGCCAAATGCATTGTAACTGAAATATTTGGTGGTAGTTTTTATGACGATTATCCTCGAGTATTCACGTCAATCCCAAATGTTTACCTTCGATTTTCTTAGAAGTCTCAGTTCTTTCTATATAAAATATCGCCTTTTGTCGCAAAGCGTTCTATCCCTACAATTCATATACGACGTTGGTTTAATCTTTATAATAGTTAGTAGTTTTTAGTACCATAATACTACTTGTTACTTGAAATCACTTTTGAGTATTGGGTACTCGTGCAAACTGGGCTAGATTTCAACTCACATTCTTAGCTTACAAAGTACTAGAACTAGAATTTACACAACCTTAGCTTAGACATAGTATTGTAATAGTTTATATAATGTAACGTACTTCCATTATTCACTGCCATTAATATTGACTTCCACATTATAATAATGTTGATCTTGTGTTGTGTACTAGTTCTTCCAAATATTTTATTTTAAACGAAATTAGATATAGACGATATAGTAGTATTGTCGGGCCAAATAGTTTGAAAATTATAAAAAAGCACAAATAAAAAAGTACAACTATATTAATAATAGATAATATATATTAATAATATTTGTCTCTTACTTGATAAGTATTAAAAATATTTCAATTTATTTTTGCTTTTTAACGACAACACTTTGTACAGAGGACTTTACAAATAATCATTTTACTGATAAAAATTATAGACTCAGAACAATAATGGATTCCTTAGTAGCTAAGATCCAACTGTGGCATCTCATACAGGCCATCTGCGGGAAGTCCAGTTCACTTTTTGAGCATGCGATTCCGACGCACTGTCATATGAGTTATGACCTACTACCGGTCTGGTGAATATTTAATAATCTTGAACAATTGCAGATGTACTAAATAAAATATAATTAATGAAATTTTTTTTAATGAAATCTACATAGATCGCCATATTTAAGAGTGATTTATATTTTATTTTTATATTTGGGATACATAAACGCTTCAAGTAAAAGAAACCGGCAAAATCTGTTATATAAAATAACTTTATTTTTGTAAATATTATATTTAACTGTTGCCAGTGTTAATTGTCAATAAATGTATTACTTGACATGCCTTTTGCAGTGAAATATTAATCTACAATTTAACAAGTCTATGATATTTTTTTCTGACAATGATTATTTGAATTTATGTGCTATTTTGATTCTTTTGGTATAAGCTTTCTCGCATTATATAGCTTGATAATTGCTACTCATACGATCGCACATTTACTATAATAATAAAAATAAATATAATGTTAATCTTTATATAAAACACCATTTATATTTTTGAGTTTTCGATGAGTATTTTTTTATATATCTGTATGTTTATATACTACATTGCGACACATATCATGCCATCTAAACAGCTCTTTTAGCTAACCATTAAACTGTACATTGTTAATTATTACTAGGTGTTATTTTTCTTAATTATAATCTCAAACCTCCATTAAGACCACATATAAAGACACTTTGCCAACTATAGATATTTTTAACGATTATATGATAACAATTTTAAAAGACTTTTTCTTATATTATTCAAAAAAGAAGACATTCCAAATTTCAAATGGAATCCGGCCTCTATTGATACGTGAGGAGAGCGTGATAGCCATTACTTTGGTTAGGTATATTGTCCTTACTTCCACGTTTGTCGTTGCCAATATCAACCGTCATAATTTACCATCGAATTATAAATTTGTATTTAGTTTATAAGTAAATTATTTTTGTATATATATTTCGTGTATTTATATTGTTTTGTTATGTGCAATATTGTTGCCAAAAGGCTTAGACTTATAAGTACAGTATTATTTTTGTGTAGTAAATTAGTAATCGTAATTACCCGAATAACTTATTATAATTATAGATGAGGAAATTTATGCCGTTTATAGCATAATTTCATTATTTTTATATATCGCCCTGCATTATAGCTTTTAGAATTTTCAATTATCCTTAACCTCATCACGTCACGGTACATAGTCGTCTTGTCTAGCATAGTTAAGTAATTCGGCGAAGGTATTACTAGTCATGGGCAAATGCAGGAGTTCGTGGGAACATGACTCCTTTTTCTTGGTAGGTTATGGTCTGAGCACACCCCGCCCAATGTGACCGGAGCGATGGATGAGCGGCGACATTGGGCCAACAACTGGTACCAATTCCTTGACATGCGTGGCTGGCCCGGCGGGTTACCCTTTCGGGTACCGTCCCCTTTGACGCCCCGGCAACATTGCAGTGTAGCTGACCGGGCCGTCGCTATCACGCAGTTAGCTTCTTTACGGGTGGCGGTCTAATTCCCAGTCTGTCCACCCGCAACACTAATTAAAAAAAGTTAATAATTCAATATATTTTGATATATAACTAAATAAGATATCTTTTCAATGATAATCATTATTGTATATTCTTATAAATTTCAATCAGATTTACACGAAAAAAGCGATGACAAAATTGAAAACTTTACATGTCTCTAATTCATTAACGAATTGATATTTTTCTTTCGATTATTATTTTTGTTTCAAATTTTTTTTATGGGTTCCTACCACCATTGTCTATCTCCCGCCAGTTGTCCCATAACCTGATACCCCATGTATGTTATTGGGTAAGTTAATAAGGAAAAATGTTATATTTTGACTTCATCTTATCAAGACCTCACTCCTCATTCCCGTTATCCTTGCTCCAATAGAATTCATCATTTCGGCTCATATAATAGGAGAGAAATTTACCTTACTATATCATGCTGGTTAGACAGGTATAGGGTTTTGTTTGAGTGTTCCATCTCTTGCATAATATATACCTAAATCGTCTTTTACGACACCCACGGGTATGAGAGTAGGCGGTGAATTGTATTCTGCCTCCGTCACCACGTCAAATAAAGACATTGGTAATTCTATTAGTTAATAGAATTACCGGTGTCTTTATTTATATTGCTATATATCACCATTATATATGAATTATTAATATTTTTGTAATAATCCAAACATTAGATAAGAAGTAATTAATAGTATATGCATATGTAGTAATTCAACTTCCTCCATTCTCGTAGTGAAAAATTGTCCGCATATATTTTGATAAAATTAATGTACCTAAGTTAGTGTCTTTGAACACTTAATCATATCTGTTTGAGGCTGAAGCCTCTAGTCTAGTATCTAGTCAATTAGGATTAAATAAGTTATTGTAGCTATTATATATTATTTTTGTGAACATTGATCCGAATAAATGCGTTAGTTTTGGTCGAATAGCGTTTTATTTCATTCTATTCAGTAAGTTCTATTAATATCAGGGTCGGATTATCCATAAGACGAATTAGGCAACTGCCTAGGGGCTCCAAGCAAGCACCAAGAAAATTCAATGTATTTCATCGAAAGATTTTTTTTTTGAAAATTACAATGTCTCTTGCCTACTCCATCATGAGACCTATATTATTTATATAAAAATAATAATTCTCAAAAATTGACTTCGAAAACAGTTGCAATTTGTGAAATAGCGTAACATTTAAGTAAAGAATTTAATGAGAAGTTCAATACATATTTATTAATCAGGTTACTAACGTTCACTATTCTATATAGTCCGCCACAAAAAACGTGACGCACTTGCCTATCTTTTTGGAGAGGTAAATGTAGAACACCGTTCCCCTTCTTATAATCACATTCGGGTTGGTGATAGCAATTAGTATCACGAGTAGGGTTGCCACCAGTACTTTATTATAAAATATTGTACGTTATTTCGGGTAATTGTACTCTATACTTTATGTTAATAATAAAGTACGCGGTAATACTTTATTCATGCCGAATTAACTTCTCTAGGAAAAAAATTCAAGACAAATTGTTTTTGAATCTCTTAAAATAATATTAATTTACTATAAAATAAATATAAAGTACAAAGATGCTGTTTAGTATTGATAATTACTTATTAAAATTAGTTAAAAATAATCGTAAATATGTTTTAAAATAAAATTTCGCACACCCTACTTTATTTGGACACAAACTACTTTATTTTTCTTCATTCATTAACCAATAATACTGTATTTGAAAAAAAAAGGTGGCAATCCTAATCACGAGTGTCACGTGGAGTGGGTCTCTCTCTTCCTCCAAGGTGGTTGAGTTGAGTAATGGCTGCTAATGTAGCTCGAAATCTGGTCTAACAATAAGCTTATGTATTTGTGATTTATATGATATCGTGGTTCAAACACTAGAGCTAATAATTTCTAACATATGTATAGGTACAATCATCGTCATTCAGCCTGTCCCCGTGCACTGTTGGACGTAAGCCTCTCTCATGTTGCACTTTAAAGACCGGTCCTGTGCCACTTGCATCCAACGACATCCAACAACTTTCAGCAGATCGTCGTTCCACCTGATTTGTCCTACGCTACGTCGTTATCACTCGAGAACTTCTCCTCCCTAGTGGTTGCTAGTCTTTGAGCGATGTGGCCGAGAGTTTTTGGCGGGAATCTAAAGTGTCATGTGGTGTTCTTGTATTATATTCAATATTTTAGTGTTTTAACGTGTTATATTAAATAATTTTGATGACATTTTATGTAATATATAGTGGCAAAACTGCTGAGGTGTAGTGAATATGATATAAAATTGCTATACATACCTTTTTGTTTCCACCAAAATTATCAGAAGATACCCTTAACAGTGGCCATTACACTGTTGAGGGCGACACTTTGACTTACTGACAGACCATTACTGACATGAAGAAACTGAGAACTTGAAAAGATAATTATAACTCGACACTGGCAAAAATGGCTCGTATTTGTAGCTGATTGCCAAGACAAAAAAGAAGAAGAAGAGGAGCGATGTGGCCTGCCCACTATCACTTCAAAGTACTGATCCTTTATACTATGTCTGTTACACCCGTTCACCTATGGATTGCCGTATTTCGACTTCTATCTCGCAGAGAAATCAAGAGCATAGCCCACTCCATAGTAAGCTGAGCGACTTTTAACTTAGTTATCAGCCTTCATTTAGGGACAATGTATCCGTGCCCTGTTATCAGCCTTCATTTAGGGACCACGTATCCGTGCCCTATGTTGTCACTGGTAACACATACTGATCGTAGACCTATGCTTTCAGACACTGAGCTATATTAGAAAAGAAGATCTTTTAAGTTTCCCAAACGCTGCCCAGTCGAATTGGATGCGTCGGCTAATCTCGTTTTCGAATTGTGTTTATCTAATTGGATTGTTTATCCAAAATAAATATCATTGACAATCTGTGATAATATGCAATAACTTGCTGTGTTTTGGCAAACTAGCGGGTCACTCACTTACGTCCATTGTGGTTGAGGGGAGTGATAGCTGCTCTAGTGGTTAATTCATGATTGGGTGCCGCTTGCGGTATCTAGTCCAGCCATGGTACTTTTTCATTATACAGTTATTAAATCATGTAATCAATCAAGCAATCATGTATTATATCATGGTGTGAAAGGCATCCCACTGGAGCTATTAATAGGCAGGCCGATAACAGATATTGTATGTAGTTTCTATCTGTATACATATAATAAAATTGTAGAAGTCGAAATACTGTACATTGAAAAAAAAACACTAATAACCGGGTCAGGGGGATGTTAGAAGTGAAATAGAACATATCCAGATTGTTTTCAATTTTTTTGGTTCTCTGTCTGTTTGTCTGTTTGTACGGGCTAATCTCCGAAGTTATCCGACCGATTTAAATTAAATTTTGCATGGTGGTACCTTTCATCCCCGCTCAACATTTAGGATACTTTTAATCACGGCAAATTAAAGAGTTCCCGTGGGATAGGTAAAAAACTATAGTAACTTATACAGCTTAGTGCACTACCTATTTAATTGAAAATCGATATAAAAAGACTACAAATAAACGAAAATTATTCTAAGATCAACCCCTCAGAGGATATATTCTTTTCTAAGAGTATAAAATAGGCGATGAATTATGCTCTGATATTTTTTATTCTAATATACAAGTAATAAATTCATACTAAGTCAATGATTAATTAACTGCACTGATAGCATAGTGGTTAATATACCTACCAACCTACCGTGCCATTGTCACGGATTCAATTCCAACGCAGGACAATCTTTTGTGTGTGATTGACAAATTGTTGCTCTGAGACTGGGTGTAATTTGTGTTCGTCACTTATATGTTTGTGAAGTTCCTTAGTGAAGGGTGTAGCACGAAATTCATAGTTTGTAGAATGAATAGAAAAATAAGGCTGTGCAGGGTCATTATTTTTTTTTTTTGACCCCAGGCAGCAAAATATGTTGCTGCAGTATCGCCCGCGCGCGGTCAGTCCCCGGTTCAGTCATCCCTGTTTTTGACTAGGGTGTTTTTTTTATTGTTGTTTTTGGCAAACGAGCAAACAGCACACCTAATGGTAAGTGACGCTACTCATGGACTTTTGCCAGGTCGCTGCCTACCGTGAAGAAAGTGGAGAGAGTGTGAATACGTGCAATGAGGTTTGATAATACTTAAGGCATCACCAAAACTCACCACATGCAAACACCCTCAGAAAGTTTGGCTGCCAGCTCTCTCGCCCTGGACGGCCCGGTCCGCCACATTAGATGGACTACTGTCAAGAGTGTGATTTTATTAAGATAGTAAAGCGCAAGCACTCGGGCTAGCTACCACCCGACGCGACAGCAGTGGAACGAGTCAGCCTGGAAGTTTTGCTTCCTGACTCGTTCTGCTGACTTCTTACGCGAGATAACTGCCAAGCAGAAGATGGCGCCCCATACCAGTTCCTGACCTGTCGACTATGCTGTAAGTGATGGTCGACAGCATCGGTAGTAATGCTTGCGATGAATTCACGGCGCTGCGTTACCCAGGTCACACAGACCTCAAAAGTATGTCTCCTGTATCGTAGCTGGAACCACAATTGTGGGCTGGGCCGTGTATTTCCACACTTAAGTCCCACGGGAGGGTGCCGGCCAAAGCGCACACTGTCTCAGTCAAGATGGTACGGTATGTGCTTGCAGCCCTAAACAACAAGCAATAGCTTTCTGCGAATGCCAAAAGAAAGTTCTAAGTTCTGATCAGAACTCGCCCACAGGTGCATTGTACCGGGCCCTTGATCGAACCAGTCTCGCGTACAGTCGTCAACATGTAACACCGCATCCACTAGCTGGGGAATAATTTGATAGAAATGCTCCTGAAAACACCGTCACCCGTCGAGTACTAAACCCAAATATTTTAAGTGGTCCTCGAAGGAGTGGAATCGAATTAACAGTGATTGCTGTGCCGACGTGTGTATAGTTACGGGTTTATGAAACAGTAAACCATTCGTTTTATATAGAGTTACTTTAAGCGGTAGCGTGACATCGAATCACCACCTCGATGCAGAGTATGGCTAAACGTATCGCTCATTTAAATTAAGCCCAGCCCAGAGAGAGTACAGTTTTTGCTAATATTAGTATATTAGCTGCAGAGGACTTGCAGCTAATGCCTATGCGGGTGATTGTATTGTTTCAATCGGGTGATTGTAACTTTATGCTAACGCCTATGCCTATAGGCGTTAGCATAAAGTCCTCTGCGCGCTTCACGCAGAGATCACTGTGCCGCTTCAAATAATCTGGAATCAGCCGCTTTGGTATAGAAGCACCCCCTGATAACAGCGCCTCTCTGATATACCAGGTTGGCAAACTATGATATGAGTTGCCGACATCTAAATACATCGCCAACAACATCTCTTCGCCAATGAGCGGCTTGATGACAATGGGCCACAAACATAGAAAGACTACGATCGTCTGCCAGAAAGAAGTGGTCTGATCGAGACAACCTCGCTGCTGACTGATGTGGGCAATCGGGATTCTCTACACTAGTTTGCCTACATCATCTAAAGCAACACGGTGGACCTGTTATCTGTGATTACCTCTGCCAGACATGATTTCTACACGGATGAAGTCGCGGGCAAAAGCTAGTTATTTAAATAAAACTAGTAAATGAATAAAAAAGACGAGAATACCACTGAGTTTCTTGCAGGATCTTTTCAGTGCGGTCGCGTTCCGATCCGGAAGTAATTTAAGGTAAAATGTAGAAAGTCATTTACAAAGAATCATAACGAAAAAAGGACGCTATTACGCCATTGAAACGCTTATATGTATAGCAAAAAATTAAACAATATTAAAAAAGTTTTATTAAAAAAAATATGTTAAGAAATCAAGTAATCACTGTGTACACCCACGTCCACTATATAGGAAATTAGACTCTCACTCGTAAATATATATGTAAGGGTTACTTTCTACTAAATTTATGTCTTTCTCCAATTGCTTCAATTCTTGTTCCATTTTAGCTTTGCGAAGAATCTTCGGTATTGTATCGGTGAGCATGGGTAACTGAAGAAAGGCTTTCTGCATTATCTCCCAATTATGCTTCAAATCCTATAAAAACATACAAACATAACATTAAAATAATATTAAAATTAATTATTACCAATGACATCAATTATGGTTTTTTTTTATTGCAAACTAGCATTCCGCCCTCACTTCGCTTCGGTTATAGGTTATAGTCGTTTTACCCGCGTAGTTCCCGTTCCCGTGGGCATACCGGGATAAAATATATAGCCTAGTTGACGCCCTGATATTATAGCTTTCCATTGGTGAAAGAATTTTTGAAATCGGTCCAGCCGTTTTGAAGATAACCCGGAACAAACAGACAGACAGATAAAAATTTTTAATTGCTATTTTAGGCATAGGTGTTGTGCAAATAACCGTGTGAGCATGAAAAAAGCCTATTATTTTGACATTACAAACAGACACTCCAATTTTATCTATTGGTAAAGATAGCGGCGAACGAGCAAACAGTACACCTGATGATAGGTGTTCCGTGTTACGCGGCTCATGGACCTGCCAAGGGCGCTGCCTATCGTGAAGAAAGTGAAGGGAGTGTGAATGCCTGCAATGAGGTTCGGTGATACTAAAGGCATCACTGAAACCCACCACACACAAACACCCTTAGAAAGTTGGGCTGCCGGCTCTCTCGCTCACCGAACGAAGCACAGTAACAAATTGCTACTACTCGGACGTCGATTTTCTGCTCAGTGTGGTACTAACCCGGACGGACCGGCCTGCTGCTGTAGACAGACAACTGCCAATAATGTGCTCCTATATATAAATTATTATTTTTAAAAACAAAAAAAAACCATGTAATCGTCTCAGCCCACATAAGTTCCACTGTTGGGTTTGAGCCTTCTTCATAATAGAAGTGTAGTTGACCCACTATACCACGCTGGTCAGATGTATTGGCATATGGTTGCATCCAGAATTATCGTTAGCTTTAATAGAAGTTATCTGTATAATATAATCCTTGGCAGTCTTTCGCGACATCTATGGGCAAGTTCAGTGAGGTATGTTTCATCTTCTCGTCCAACATACCTCAGTGTCTGAAAACACAGGTCTACGACCAGTGTGTGTTACCAGTGATGACTTACGGCACGGAAACGTGGTCCCTAAATGTAAGAAGCCTCATAACAAGGCTCAAAGTCGCTCAGCGTGCTATGGAGCGGGCTAGGCTCGTGTTTTCTCTGCGAGATAGAATACGGAAATCCGCAGAAGAACGGGTGTAATCGACATAGCACGAAGAATTAGCAAGCTGAAGTTGCAATGGGCAGGCCACATCGCTCGACGAACCGACAACCGCTGGGGAAGAAAGGTTCTCGAGTGGCGACCACGTATCGGACGACGCAGTGTAGGACGCCCCTCCACTAGGTGGACCGATGACCTAGTGAAAGTTACTGGGCGTCGTTGGATGCAGACGGCACAGGACCGCACATTGTGGCGTAACATGAGGGAGGCCTACGTCCAGCAGTGGACGACAATAGGCTGAAATGATGATGATGAGCAAGTTTAGTTTTGGTGTATTGTATTCTTACTCAGTCACCACACAGAATTATAGAATAACCTAATAAAAGTGAACAAAGTGTCCCTATAATGCTGGCAGCATTGTCGCGTTTAAGCACGTAAAGCCCTCGGGAATAGTAGTTTTTTTAAAGTCACACTTACTAAGGAAATAATCCTTGTGTTTGCGAGGGTCTTTACAAACACATAATTAAGGGACACAAATTACACCCAGTTTCAGAACGACACTTTGTGGATCGCACAAAGTGTTGTCCTACATGGGATTCGAACCTGTGACACTGGCATGGCAGGTATCTTAACCACTACGCCACATGTGCAGGCAAATTGTTTCTTGTTGAAAAGTATTTTCTATATCCTTGACGTTTATCTGAAATTGAAATATTCATAGGTACTTACGTAATTACGTTACGGCGTACCACATGAGGGCGATGGTCCGGCAACACTTTCTTGTTGCTGGGTCGTCGAATGTAACGATACTCGAAAGGGTAACCAGCCGGGCCGGGCACGGATGTCAAGGAATCGGTACTAGTGGTCGGCCCAATGACATTGCCAGGGAATAAGTCGTATGCCACCCATCCGTCGCCCCGAACAGATTGGGCAGAGTGTGTCTAAACCATAGCCTACCAAAAAGAAAAACAAAGAATGTTCGAAAGAAATCGATAACCAAAATTACTCACATTTAATAATTTACGGCGATCCTCCTCGTTGATTAACTTGCACAAACTTTCTTTAGTTTCTTCAGCGAGCCTAATCTTTTCAAGAGCCTTTTGTATCTTTCTATTTCTTTTTACAAGATATGCAGGCATTTGTCCGAAATCAGGCCTAAGACAGTATTCGGGCACCTCACCGGATCCTTTGATTTTCTTTATGTGCCCGTCTCTAGTGTCAACCAACCTATAAAAAAATAACACTCTGTTCGAAGGTGGTCTTGAAGAGTACTATTGTAGCTTGATAGCATCGCTATCTTTTCTACTTTTAACTAAAGAGCTATGTGCTAAATAATATTTCACATTATGATACGTGACAAGGTGTTCCTATAAGCATCATCATTTGATTGAGGTATTCCTATAAGCGCAATAAATAATAGATTTAATCCATCAGCCTGCCAGCGTCAATAGTTCTTTTCACGAGTACACCACTCAAAGCACCGTCCCATTTACATTCAATGGTAGCCTATATAACTCAATGGTAGGGTTTTGGATTTCTCCTACATATCAGACTAGATTATGTGTTAGTTAGTAGCTAACACATAATACCGGATACCTAATACCCCTACACAACAAATTTATCTGGAAATACATCTTTAGTCGTTGAAAAACCGGTGACATCTTGCATTTTCTTGGACAAAGGGCATTGCATTTTTTTGGAAAAAGCGGTGACATGTTGCATTTTTTTGCTTTGTCCCCAATTACTAACAGACTGCCTAATTTGATCGTGGAGACCTGTAACTTGGAGGGTGTGTTCGTTGTATCACGTAAGAAATTCTACTTCTAAAGAGAGTAAAAAGGGAGGGTAAAGTTTGTATGAGACAACGTGATTCGTTGGTTTAATTCTACTTAAAATTTTGCATAAATATTCTTTAACTGAGTTAATGGATGACACTTTGCCTATTTTATTGAACATCAGTTTTATTTTAATTTCATATTTATTTACCCTTTAAATCCCTACACCATAACAAAGTTTGTTGTATTCTATAAGTATTAAACATTTAATCTTATTAATTGATTTCTTATATCAAAATTACGTAATGTAAAAAAATAGTTAAAAATCCTATTAGGACCATTTTCGACGTCTACGCGGACGAAGTCGTGTGCAAAAGCTTATCATTTATATTAAAAAATAGATATGAAGCAAAAGTAATTTTAGACGTACCTTGGTTCAACAGGTTTTCCTTTCGTTTTGATGGCCTTTTTTATATTTAAAACTCTAAAGTTGACTTTTGGCTTCTCAGCATGTTTGGCTGGAGGTGGACGTTTGGGAACTGGTGGAAGATTTCCAGATTGAATACATTCATGATCAGATTTTTTTATAGGTTGCTTTATGCCTTCACCTCTTTTAAGAAACTGATCGGGCGGCTTTAGAGGTACTTCGGCATATCCAAACGTCCGACGAAGCTGTGGTATTTTCAGAACAGCTTCTTTTAATTGCTTCTCCAATTGAGATTCGTATCTAAGTAAAAGAAGTTATGGTCTTAAGTAATCGATCTCAGATATACACAAGAAATAAAACTATTTTTACGATTTTTTCGACATTTACGATCACGGTTCCTGAAAAGTTTTCGAATCTTCGTAAAAGTAAAAACCAAATGCAAAAACGATAAAAAACGTAAAAATCAGCTTAATTTTTTATGTGTAATAACCGTGTCTAAATTTATTTTACAGGGAAGTTCTGAACCTCTGCTATAAAACACTGGAACTATCTCAGGTGTCCAGTCTCAAATTTCGAATCGCCAATCCAACATCCTAGTCCATATTGGGGCGGCGTGACCTACCCGGCCCACTTCTAATAACGCCTATGATAAAAACAGTAATCATTAGAAATCTTAGTTTTTTTTAATGAAAACACCCAGCACAATGGAGAAAACTTTATAAACATAACCAACGGGCACAAATTACATCCAGACTCAGAACAACAATTTGTGAATTACATAAAGTGTTATCCTGCGTGGGATTCGAGCCCTGGCAACTGAAAACTGGCGCCGTAGGTCGGTATCTTAACCATTACTCCATCGGTTATATTTATTTAATAGTAGTAGGACCACACTATTGACAGTTGTTTATCTACAGCCGCAAGCCGGTCCGTCCCGCGTAGTACCAAACACTCGCAGGAAATCGACGCCCGAATAGTAGCAATTTGTTACTGTGCTTCGTTCGGTGAGTGAGAGAGCCGGCAGCTCAACTTTCTGAAGGTGTTTGTGTGTGGTGAGTTTTACTGATGCCTCTGGTATCGCCGAACCTAATTGCACGCATTCACACTCCCTTCACTTTCTTCGCGGTAGGCAGCGGCCTTGCAAAATTCCATGAGTGACAGCAACACTTACCCTCAGGTGTACTGTCTGCTAGTTGGCCACCGTTTGCAATGAAAATTAAAAAAGTAACAATCAAAATCTTGAAAGTGCCTAGTATATTTATCAACATATCGACCTACACTATGAGACACAAATTAAGGTTATAGTCACTACGCTTGATAGGCGGTTTGGCGATCGCACGATCGCAGTTGGTGTTATGAGATGGTGTTGTGCGATGTCAAGAGAGTTGCACATCCTTGCTCTCTAACGGGAAAGGAAGGAATGGTGACATATTATATTTTTATCCATTGAAATGGTTTTAGCGAAGCATATTTTAACATTATTAGGCGAAGATTTGTGTTGTATGGTAGCCATTACAAATATTACTAACCCTTACATAGTTCGTGGGTGTCGTAAAAAACTATTAAGGTTTTTGCATTGGTCCGAGCCAAATCCATCTGATGTCGTTAAGTCAATCATCAATCATTACATTTTCAAGTATGGTTGTGAGACAGGCGGCCGGTCATAAAACTATGGACAAAACTTTAGCTGCTTTTGCTTTATATATTGAGCCAACTCCAAGTAATTGGAATAAGAGCAGGGCAGTGATGATGATGAGCCCGGTGTTTATATACCGTAAGGTAAAATTTCGACCGCCAGCCTCGCTCTTGCTCATAAAAGAAGTTATTGAGTGACGCGTTGGTGTTTTGCGAGGTAAACCAGTCCCATTATGACTGTAGATAAATTAAAGATAACCATACCGCTTAAATTGTGATATAATTTTTAATAGGTAATATTTTAATAATTAATTTCGATTGAGACAAAACATAGAGTAGTTTACATAAAAACAATCACAAAACAACTTACCTTGGTGTTTTCGGCGGCTCTGGAGGCGGTTTATCGAGTATTGTGTAAATAACTTCGTTATGCTCTATAATTTCTACAATTGACATATTTATTAGTAATATTAAATGAAAATAATACTGAAAGAGACATATAATAAATAGATTTAAAGGAAAGCCACGATACTGGTCGTCATAGAAACCAATTTAATATTAATAATCCATACTAATATTATAAATGCGAAAGTAAGGATGTTTGTTTGTAACGCTTTCACGCTTAAACCACCGAACCGATTTCAAAAATTATTTCACCAATGGAACGCTATAATATCAGGGAGTAACATAGGCTATATTTTATCCCGGTATTCCCACGGGAACGGGAACTACGCGGGTAAGGCGACTGAAACCGAAGCGAAGCGAGGGCGGGTTGCTAGTAATATATACTATTATAATATATCATACAGCTAATTTTAGAACAGCGCCATCTATTGAATTTTAAGATAGATTCAAATACATAATGAACATTGCCAAAAGACTTAAAGATGTCTCTGTATACTATAATAAATATAGAAAACTCGCATGCAGTAGATTGTTTCTTATTTATGTACTAGCAACCCGCCCTCGCTTCGCTTCGGTTTTAGTCGTTTTACCCGCGTAGTTGCCGTTCCCGTGGGAATACCAGGATAAAATATAGCCTAGGTTACTGCCTGATATTATTATTATATTATAGCTTTCCATTGGTGAAAGAATTTTTGAAATCGGTCCAGCCGTTTTGAAGATTACCCGGAACAAACAGACAGACAGAAAAAATTTATTTAATTTGTATTTTAGGCATAGGTGTCGTGCAAATAACCGTGTGAGCATGAAAAAAGCCTATTATTTTGACATTACAAACAGACACTCCAATTTTATTTATTGGTATAGATATATATTTTATGCAAAATAGCTGAATTTACTTTGGTAGTAGTTAGGTGTGGCCAGAATCCCTCTCAGCACAGGACGATAGTGTGTGCGATTCACAAGTTGCCGTTCGAGTCCGTTAATTATATATGATAAAAAAAGGTAACAAAACATTATAGCCATATTCCAAAACCTTCTCTTTAAAAAATAATAAATATATTCATCAGAATGTTTATGGCTTTGTCGTCGTCCGTGACCTCGGTGTAGGCTTAACATGTAATAAATAGCAGTTTCCCATTTTGTCTCAGCTCATACATATCCCACTATTGAGCTCGAGCCCCCACGCCAATAAGAAGAAAATTGACCTACTTATACTATGCTGTTCCGACATGGTATAGGGCTTTATTTTGAATTTTCCTTATCTTGCATGTTATATGCATATTATATATCCCTTGGTAGTCTTTTACGACATCCACAGGCATGAGCGTACCCAGGTTTTGGGCCAGGGGGGAGCAAATCTGATTTTTATAAGCTAGGTGCTTATCTATCTATATATATAGAAGAGGAGGGTTTTGCGAGCGATATATTGACTCATCACCATATCTCTGGAACCATAAGGCGTACGGACTTGAAATTTGGCAGAAATATTTCTTTCGTCGAGTAGAGGTCAGCTAAGAATAGATAATACGAAATTTCACCTGCAAGGGGTGTTGCGGGGCGTTAACAATAATATACATATAAAGGAACAGGGTGAGCCGAAGTTACTGAAGCTAGAAAAATGAAATTTGGACCGTAGTTTCATTTCGTGACGTAGACACCCACTAAGAATTTTTTTTTTAAATTCCACCCGTAAGGGGTTAAACGCCACGGTAAAGTCTGTAAGGAAAGAAAAAAAATCTTTAGCTACTGTCTTCAAATTAAGCTCAATTCCAACGCCGGACAATCCTTTGTGTGATCGACAAATTGTTGCTCTGAGACTGGGTGTAATTTGTGCCCGTCACTTATATGTTTGTGAATTTCCTTAGAGAAGGGTGTAGCGCAAAATTCATAGTTTGTAGAATGAATAGACAAAGAAGGTCGTGCAGGATCACTGGAACACTCCTTTTTGATCCCAGGCAGCAAACTATATTGTCGTGGTATCGACCTCGCGCGTTCAGTCTCTCTACGGGTGGAGGAATAATCCCCGTTTCAGCCATCCGTGTCTTTGACTAGGTTGGTTTTTTATTTGCTGTTGTTGGCAAACGAACAAACAGCACACCTCATGGTAAGTGATACTACTCATGGCCTTTTGCCAGGTTGCTGCCTACCGTAAAGAAAATGAAGGGAGTATGTGTGCAATGAGATTTGGTTATACTAAAGGCATCACCAAAACCCACCACAGGCAAACACCCTCAGCAAGTTGGGCTTCCCACTCTCTCGCTTTGGATGGACTGGTACGCGACATTAGATGGACGATTGTCAAAAGTATGATTCTATCACGTAAAGATAGTAAAGCGCAAGCGCTCAGGCTAGCCACCACCCGACGCCACAGCGGTGGAACGAGTCAGCTTGGAAGATTTTTTTCTTGACTCCGCTCCGCCGAGTTCTTACGCAAGATAACTGCCAAGCAGAAGTTGGCGACCTCATACCAGTTCCTGACCTGTCGACTATGATCTAAGTGATGGTTGGTAGCTTCGGCAGTGATGCTTGCAATTAATTCACAGCGCTGCTCTAACCAGGCAACACAGACCTCATAAGTATGTCTGCTGTGTCCTAGCTGGAATCACAATTGGTGGGGAGGGCTTCATGTATTTCCACTCTTAAGTCCCACGGGAGTGTTCTGGCTAAAGCACACGCTAACTCGGTCGACATGGCGAGGTATCCATGTGTAGCTCTGAACACCATGGCTTTCTGAGAGTGCCAGAAGAAAAGGCACACATCGGTGTGTCTGGGGTTGCCGTGCCGGTGCAGGCCCAGACAAAATACTTGCAGACGCAAGTCGATTCAAAATGTAATTTCGGGACACACTTTGCCTAGCTCGTTCCGAGGCTTGTCAAGTCGGCCGCGGCACTGGGAAGGCTTCTGCCGAACACTGACGGTCCAGGGTCGTCATGCCGGCGACTCTACGCCGGCATTCTGCGGTCCATGGCACTGTATGGTGCCCCCATCTGGTCGGAGTCCCTGACCGCCCGCAACAGAGCCCTTCTGCGACGACCGCAGAGGGTTATGGTGGTAAGGGCTATTATGGGCTACCGTACTGTGTCCTGGAGTCCGGCGACACTGCTGCCAGGCGACCCGCCTTGGCCGCTAGTGGCAGAGGCGCTGACGGAAGTATACCGGTGCCGCACCACAACACGAGACAACGGTGAGCAGGTCTCCGCAGGGGGACTGGGAAGAGCTCGAGAAGTGGCTCGAACGGAAGGAGTGAAGATCTAGAGTACCCCGTAGCAGGGCGGGGGACTGTGGAGATGGTTGCGCCGCATCTCCACCGCTGGCTCAGGAGAAGGCACGGCAGCCTTACATTTAGGATGGTGCAGGTGCTTACCGGACATGGGGTCTTCGGTAAGTACCTGCACAAAATTGGAAGGGAAGAGGCCCCAGGATGTTATAAGTGCGGCGCGCTAATCGACGATGCGCGCCACACACTGGAACTCCTTCCGTGAGGCTGTCATGACAAGGAAGGAAGCCGCGGAGCGGGCACGCGAAGCGCTTGCGTCCGCTGACTCGATCCGCCGGCGACGACCAGGGACGAGACGCCGCTATGCGCTCCTCCTCCCACCGCCCTGAATGATGACAGAACGTGGCCAGGCGGCCAAGCCTTCGGGTTTCGGGGATAGAATGTCACTAGATGAACTCTCCGGCCCCCCGTAAAAGCGCGGAAGGGTGGTGCTGTGGTTTTAGTGAGTATTTCGGCTCCCATACACCGTTAGCGCAGCGTTAAAAAAAAAAGAAAGTGGCCAGAACTCGTTCACACAGGTGTACCGTACAGGGCCATTGATCTAACCAGTCTCCCGTGCCAATTTCAAAATTTAACACCGCGTTAACGAGCCGGGTAGTAATTTGATAAAAATGCGCCTGAACTACCATCACCCGTCGAGTAGGTACTAAACACAAATAATTCATTTGGTCCTCGACCGAGTGGAACCAAATTATCAATATTCCCAGGTATGTATTTTCTACCAAAGGTTTAAAAAAAATCTATGCTGCAGTTCCTATCACCATATTATAAACGAATATTTTTACTAAATAAGAATTATGAAGACAAAAAACTCAGTACTAACAACAATCGCTCATATTAGATACTAATCAGGAAAAATGGAGAACGGCAATTTTATCGGGTTTGCAAAAATATTGAAACAAGGTTATTTAAAATTAAATTAAAAATTTGAAACATTATGGTATTTTGCACACCTATATGGTTGTTATAGATATGACATATGAATAATTTTTGTATACAATAGGTAACTCCAATATTATTTTTTTGTTTTGGTCAACTTAGAGCCGTCAAATCAATATCTGTCTAAATTAAATGTCAAAACAACGTTTCTCGTAATCCGTTATTATTTTTAGATTTATTTTTGAGTAGTTTTATTTGATTTAAGTATATGTTTATGTAAGAATTACTTCTACGTTTTTACTTTTCTTACGTTTTATAAAGTCTTTACAATGTTATTAAAAAGATTTCGACTGTATCGAAAGTTAAGTTCCTATAAATGTATAGGTGTAGTATCGCGGCATCTCTCGAGTAAGCTAGACGCATTAGATCACGAGGAGAGGCTGGAAGAGCGCTTGTCCACTTTACCTACTGAAGCTAAGGTGGTAATATGCGGTGGTGGAGTTATGGGGGCTGCTGTGGCCTACCACTTAGCAGAGCGCGGCTGGGGAAACAGAACAGTCATTATAGAAAGAGAAAAGTAAGTACCCTCTTACGTCCATTTTGGGATTGCATCTAGTGCAATTTGCGATTTATTGATTTTTGCAGTCATGTCGGCCACGCTCTACCTCACAACGAGAGACTAAATTTATTTTACAATGTGATTTTTCTATTTTAAATAGACTTTATTTAATAAAATCTAAATAAATGGTAAATTTTGAAAAGTTTTGTTTTTCATTATGAAAAGTGAAAAAGTGGTAGGTAGTTTTAATAATGAATAAAAGATTGGTGTTTCCTAATTAGATAGAGGATTTAAAGTATTCTGAAGCGATGGGTTTTTTTGATCTGCAAGAACAAAATAAAATCAGAGTTTTGAAGAGTAATTTTTCATTCACCAATTCAATACTTCAACATACTATTGCTAATTTTCTTTTTCTACTAAAGAACATCAAAAGGTTTTTATTAAATATTCAAAAAGAACAAACTTCTTTTTTGAATATTAAAAAAGAATAAAAAGTAATCTACCATTTACAATTTGTAACACAATTTCCATTAACAACATGGATTTTAAAATTAAATTATGCAGTGTAAAAAGATATTGTAGGAACACATTCACAATATCCAAATTAACAATTTTAGTTACATAATAGAAGTATTTTTTTTTAATATAATGCATATGTTTCTGTTATTGTTGTACAAGCAAGTGAATACTAACATTTTAGTTAATTGTGGGGTATTTTTTAAATTGCTAATAGTGGCAAACAACCAAGCAACACATCTGATGGTTAGTGATACTGTTGCACATGGAACTTTGCAATAACTGAGACACAGTTAAGGCTACTGCCTATCACAAAATAACTGCTGTTTCTAAACCTAGTTTAACCCGGCGTCATTGTTGTTAGGTATCTAATACTCGACAGATTTTAAAACCATTGTAGCTTTAAAACAAAAAACGCACGACAAACGTCACTTACAATAACTGCGGGCATTGATCGCTATGAGCATATTATTTGCTCATTTTAGTGTAGCTGCGGCTATGACGGAGTATATACATCTGTAAAGACTGTGCAGGTAAGTTTTATCTGGCCACAATGGCCACATAATATTTATACATAAAGTGTGCTTGTTGTTTTTTTTTATTGTTTATTATAAATTTCATAGTTTTCTTACAGTTTACGAACCATACCTTATGAAAACGAACAGAGATGGCTTCTAGCCTTGTTTGAACAAGCTGAGGTCAGTGACAATAAACAGTATAGCTCAGACGACGAAGTAGAAATCGATCAGGTTTCGGAGCGAAGTCAAGGCAGAGATACAGTACAAGAATGCAGCGATGTTGAGCGAGAAGTAATTGTTACAACCAGTAGCCAGCAGTTTTATATTAGTAAAGACAACTCCACTAAATGGTCCTCATTACCACCTCAAACCAACGTTTGCACTAGGTCAGAAAATATAATAACAGAAAAACCTGGGATAGAGCATATAAATTCTGCAATTTTTGTTAACTCGTTAAAATAAATATACACTATGTACCTAAATGGTTACCTAAATTTAAAATTTTTCTTTAAATATATACCTATATTAAATTTTTCTTTTAGAAGAAATTTTTTTAAGTTATATTCTAAAATATTGATCTTAGAATGATAATTTTTGTTTTTTATTTGTTTGATGGTGATATGCTTATTTTGTAAAAAATAAATGTTTATTTTTATAAGTAATGTATATTTTTACCTATTTCTCCTATTACAACACTACTATTGACATAAGATTAGTTTAGTACCTATACAATAATGTACATGGGTAAATTTTACCAGGCCACAACGGCTAAATTCTGTTCAGTAGCCACAATGACGCCGGGTTAAAGAAAGATATGTAGCTCTCGAGAAACACATAAGCAGGTAGTTCATTTCATAACCTGCACATATGTGAAAATGAACACTGGAAACATACACATTAGGACATAAAATATTTTCAAGATATTGTTCGTTTTGCAGATTTTAATGACTTCTTTAAAAGCTGTATTTTCAAATTTTATTTTACAAAATAAAGTTATAGTGAAAGTATATAAATTAGGTTTTTGTTGCTGATTGGTTTCTTGTCTTTGCTGACTCCAATAAGGGAGGTTTTATATTCATCTATACTTATATATAATGTACTAGCTGACCCAACAGACTATCTAAAAAAAAAGTAAAAGGAATTGGATTGCAGCGCTACCTACCTGTTTCAATTATTTATCTAAACTATTCTCATATCTATCAGAACAGCCACAAAAAATCATCAAAATCAGTCCAGCCGTTTAGAAGAAACTCAATTACAAACACACAATCAGAAGATTTATTATATAAAGACTAGCAACTCGCCCTCACTTCGGTTTCAGTCACCTTACCCACGTAGTTCTCGTTCCTGTGGGAATACCAGTATAAAATATAGCCTATGTTACTCCCTGATAGCTTTCCATTGGTGAAAGAATTTTTGAAATCGATTTGGTGGTTTAAACGTGAAAGCATAACAAACAAACAAACTTACTTTCGTATATAAATACGAAAGTAAGTTTAGTATTTTTTTAATATTATAAAATATTAGTAACAATATACATTATAAAGATATATTTTTTTAATTCTAAGGTATAGAAATTTCATCCCAATGTCTTTTGTGGGTTATAATTTAAAAGACATGAAAGCTTTTTTTCATGTGTTAGGTTTTTTATCAACTACCTCACATGTTAGCCTAAAGTTTTTAGTGTCTTCTAGATGATTTTGCACATAAATAAAATTAATATCTTTTTATGATTATAAAACAATATACTTAATTGGAGGATAGTTGAAATTGGTGAGAGATTTGTTGAACAATAAAAACCGGCAAAGTGCGAGTCGGAATCGCACAGGAAAGCTTCCATACCATTATCTATAAAATCGTGTTTGTTGTATGGGCGACCCCCTTAAATATTGATTTTATTTTGTTTTTAGTATTTTTTGTTATAGCGGCAACAGAAATACATAATTTGTTAAAATTTCAACTGTCTAGCTATCGCGGTTCCTGAGATATAGCCTGGTGACAGACTGTCCTGTCCTCTGTCCGTCCGTCTGTCCCGTTTTTACCCTTTGGGTATGGGAACCCTAAAAATTAATTAATCATGATTTGTCTATTACCTGATTATGTCTTTTTAATAGACATCAGCCCAGCATAGTACATTATTTACATAAACATTATCCCTGGATAATGCCATGATACTCACCCTTGGTATGTAAGTTGGTGATAATAGTCAATGTTAAAAGTCTACCGGGAGAGTCTGCTGCCATACAATTGGGGATTCCTCAGTCCATTATTCATCATCACAGCTCGTAAAAGTCCCACTGCTGGGATTGAGCTGCCTTCATAATAGGAGAGAAATTGACTTACTATACCATACTGGTCAGACAGGTTGGTATAGGGTTTTATTTCGTGTCTTTCTTTCTTTTGTTTGCATAGGTTTTTTATGTATATGCTGTAGTCGTTTTTTACGACACCCAAAGACCCAACACCAAAAAACCATTCTCAAATCCCTTTGAACATGCACAAAAAATTTCATCAACATCGGTGCAGTCGTTTAGGAGGAGTTCAGTGACATACACACGTACACAAGAAATTTATATGTAAAGAAATTGATTATTAAATATTGCAATTTGCATTGGAAAGTAAAGGGTGTTGAAACCGTGTATAAGCATTGGCATAGTGTCTAGATCACACACATATTCTTTACATCTGATAGCCACAGGAATAGATAAACAAAAAATGCTTTTTCAGTGTTTTCTCTTCTAGACACAACACCACTGATAAAACGCTTAGTGCACAAATCAGTTTATAAACATGCAAATCACAGGAGACCACACAGAAATATTATTTATAGAACACACAAGTAGGGATGTGACTTGGAGGGAAAGTAATCGATTTTTTGTTCTTTAAAATAAATCGATTTTAAAATAATCGATTTTTTCTCCCAACAGGATTATGATGACTTTTTTTTTAGGAAATGTGGACTTTATTTTCTAATATAGTATGAAACAATCGTGAATTTTTTTTTTAGGCAATCTGGCTGTGATCGATTTTTGATGAAAATAATCGATTTTTATAAAAATCGATTATTTTTTCACATCCCTACACACAAGCACGGGTATCAAGTTCACAACGATCAGATATGAATAACATCAGCGAATTGCAAATTTACATTGTCGCTTATGTACAGCATCATAATCTCAGCGTATATCATCCCACTGTTGGGCTCAAGCCTCTTTCATAATAGGAGGGGAATTGATCTACTATCCCACGCTGGTCAGCCGTATTGGAATAGGGTTTTGTTTCGAGTTTACTTTGCACAGATCGACGGTCCCTAAGTACATAAAGGCATGTCAAAAATGTCATTTTTTTATTGTATTCTTTAGACATTTATTTACTGTATTCTTTAGACTATTTTTTTTTGTATTCTTTAGGCTTAAGATTTTCAATACGCGCATTTCATATTGCATATGTATTGCAAATCTAAAGCCTAAAGAATACAATAAAAAAATGTCATTTTCGATATGTCTTTATGTACGTAGAGACCGTCGAGATGTTATATGCATATTATATACCATAGTCGTCTTTTATGACCTCCACGGGCAAGATAGGGAGTAGTGAATTGTATTCTTACTCCGTCGCGCACAAAAGATGTAAACATAGTCACAATCAATATAAAATGTATGTTCTTCTTTAAACCCATATATAGTCACTCCACTATTCCGTATGGTGACAGAGTAAGAATACAATCCTTCATCCTTGTCTATCGATGACGTAAAAATGACTAAAGGATTAAATATGCATATCTATACCAATAATTAAAATCGGAGTGTCTGTTTGTAATGTCAAAATAATAGACATTTTTCATGCTCACACGGTTATTTGCACTATACATATATATGCCTAAAATACACTTTATAATTTTTTTGTTTGTCTATTTGTTTCGGGTAATCTTCAAAACGGCTAGACCGATTTCAAAAATTCTTTCACCAATGTAAAGCTATAATATCAGGGAGTAAACTAGGCTATTTTATCCTGGTATTCCCACGGGAACGGGAACAACGGGGATATGGCGACAGAAACCGAAGGAAGCGAGGGCGGATTGCTAGTAAGATATATGCAAGAGAAGGGATATTGAAAATAAAACTTTATGCCAACCCATATAACCATATATGGGTTGGCATAAAGTAATATTATAAATGTATTGTATTCCTTACTAATATTATAAATCCGGAAGTAAGTTTTTTTGTTTGTACCGCTTTCACGCTTAAACCACCGAACCGATTTCAAAAATTCTTTCACCAATGGAAAGTTATCAGGGAGTAAAATAGGCCATATTTTATTCCGGTATTCCCACGGGAACAGGAGCTACGCGGTGTACGGTGTCTGAAACCGAAGAGAAACGAGGGTGGGTTGCTAGTAACCCATAAACACCAACAAGTCTCACCAGCGTGGTATAGTAGGTCAATTTCACTCCCATAGTGGAGGATGCTTGAGCCCAACAGTGGGACGTGTATGGGCTGAGATAATGATGAGATTTATACAAGACCACCGCATAACAGCTCTTCCTTGCCCGCCAAAAATTCTTAATGGTGTATGACTATAAATTACAGGGTTATTTGCCATAGAGCAATACAACGTTTAGAATTATAAATTGACTGAGATTGAACAAAATCTTTTTCCGTATGTTAACGGAGTAAGAATACAATTTACCACTCCCTATCTTGCCCGTAGATGTCATAAAAGACGACTGAGGGATATAATAGGCATATAACATCTATGCAAGAGAAGGAAAACTTGAGATAAAACCCTATACCAACCTATCTGACTAATATGGTACCTATAGTACGGTTAATTTCCCTCCTATCGTTGTGGAGGCATAAGCCCAACATTGGGACGTATATGAGCTGAAATGATGACGATGAATAAAATCTGTAGTCTTGAAACTAGTATCCGTTTTAAAAGAAGTAAAATAGTTTAATTAATATAGCTTCTATAGATCGGCGTATTATTTAAATATTTATAGTAGTTACGTTGTTTTGATGTAATACTTACGTTTTTGTGTGAAGTACATAAGATTTACCTATTCAGTTGTAAGTACAGAAATCAATAATTCACGAGATACGAGTCGTCTCTATTATAGAAAGGAAATTACGCTGCATAACCTGCTGATGACACAGGTAGCAATCAGGCTTTAGCTATATGTCGATTTCCTTTACCTCTGGCGATATTTGCAAGCAATGAAGAAGTTGTTTCTTGGTTTGTTATTATATAAACATCTGAAAAATATTGGTTTTAAACTTTTAATTTATATAAGTTCATAGATATTCTACTAGGCTTAGACCGAAGCTTCTTTGCTAGGAGGTAAATTGAGCGACCAAATTAAGTTAATCTTAAGTTGATCAGGCGTTTAGGGTTTTATGTCAAGTCTTTCTTCTTTCATAAATGTTGTATGAATATTTTTTTATTGCCAACGGTGGCAAACGAGCAAACACTACAGCTGATGGTAAGTGTTGCTGCCACTCATGGGCCTTTGCAAGACCGCTGCCTATCGCGAAGAAAGTGATGGAAGTGTTATGCGGTACGAAATGATACTAAAGACATCACCAAAACACAGCACACGCAAATACTTTCAGAAAGTTGGGCTGCCGGCTCTCTCGCTCACCAAACGAAGCGCAGTAACAAATTACTACTACTCAGACGTTGATTTTCTGCTAAGTGTGGTACTATCCCGGACGGACCGGCCCGCGGCTGTAGACAGACAACTGACAAGAGCGTGGTCCTACCACTATTAAATTAAATTTTGTCTCTTAAAGATAGGGAGGTGGTGAATTGTATTCTTACTCCATCACCATTACAGAATTAAATGAATTACATAAATAAAATGCATAATTTGAATTTGCAGAAATAGTGTAATTATCTAAGCAGCAACCTTCTATCCGATACAAGCTCGATTCTCGCGTAGGACTGTCCTTTACTGACGTCTCGAGAAGGGGACGTTGAGAGGAGAATGTACTCCCTCGGGATATTACGTCGGGTTGACCACTGAAGACAAGGAACTCTGCACCGGTGGTCGGCCCAACGACGAAGGCGACGTGCTATGGGTGGGTTACCAGGCCGCATGCCGCCCCTCTGTTGGCCCGGATGGGGCCGGGCGGCGGGTGCGATGACCGTAGCCCAACCCCCCCCAAAAAGGACTGTCCTTTGTGTGATACACAAAAGATTGTTTTAAGTCTTGAATGTTTTATATAGTCCTTGGCGACATAGCAATTTATTATTCAGTGCTAGATATTTTTTTTTCTATTAAAAGACAGCATCCTGCTCTAAGAAAATAATCTTTGAATTGCGTGAACTTATTATTTTGTATACGAACATATTATTTTATTTTAATAATCAAAATTTGACAATATGTAAGGTAACTTAAGGGGCTTATGCAGGATAAATGATTTGATTTGAGTGTAGGGTGTTTTATATAAAAATGAAAGAAACTATTAAGGCAAGTGAGACACGGCTCCCACTCTTATCTACCCAGTGTTTGGTGGCGGATAAGAATTTTAAGATAGATATATAAACTGGTGTGTATAGATATATAAAAATAGATAAGGCCCACCCGTTAGTACAAAAGTATCTACAAGGAAGCAAAAATGTAAATATATTTATTGGTTACAGTAGAAGAGGCTATTTCAGTATTTGTCATACTAAATGAATAACAAACTTTATCGTTATATTACCCTGCTATGAACATTAATGTAGTTTTTGGCCTGAACGAAAGGTTCCACTAAGTTAATGATTATGGTTTTTAATGGTGCGATAGTAGAATTCAAAGTCACACCTGATGGCCGATGAGAGAGATCTTATTCGCTAATAATTTTAATTAAGAAGTATGTTCTCTGAGTGGTGAAGGAATAAGTATACAATTCAATATCACCATTATTGCCTTTAGGTCTCGTGAAAGTCGCCTAAGGGATATAATACTTAAATAACACCTACGTAAGAAAGAAATCTCCAAATAAAACTTTATATCAAAACGTTGGACCAGTGTGGTATCATCATCGTGATCACAGAGGCTCGAGCCTCCTCCACATTGAGAGGGAAACTGACCTACTATACCACGTTGGTCAAGCGGATTTTTTTTTTTGTTAACACTGTAAATGCATTTACGCACCATACCCCGCCAGAGATAGGCATGGGGGGTGTGTGGGACTCGCCGGTATACTTGCAACCGGAATACCCACTAAAACCAACAGCGGTCCCTTCCGCGCTTTTACGGAGCGCCGGAGAGATCGTCTGTTGACATTCGATCTCCGACACCCCTAAAAGAAAAGCGGTTGACTTCCCAACGGAGCTATCGTAACTCATAAGCGGATTGGTATAGGGTTCCATTTCAAGTTTTATCTCTCTTGCACAGACGTTACATGCATAATATTATATCCCTCCGTTGCCTATTACGACATCCACGTGCAAAATAGGGTAAATTGTATTCATACTCCGTCACCACACGGATTTCTTTGTTGTATACATACAAATCATTCAATTTGTCAGTTGTATTACGTAGTTAGTAGTCTTCAATACATTTAGCAAATGTGTGACTTCCTATGTGCTTGGGTGATAAAGGATATCTTCATTGTGCGTTACCCCTCGACACATATTGAAGTACTGCAGTCATCGTTAAGTGAAATCACGCGAAATTATACAATAAACATTTTATACGTCGCATTATCTTATTAACAAACAAGAAAGTTTTACTCTGCATTAAATGGCTGCAGTTACAACGGGTCGGTTGTCTCGATTTGTAAGTAAATAGTAATTTTATAATATTGATATTGAGTTAGTTCCATATGTATATATGGTATACAATATTTATAGTTCTTTATGTTAACTTCGTTTCAGATGTTAGGATTATATATTTGGGTTTTTCATTGAGTGAGAGAACGTTGGTTCATACTTCGTTACAGTAGGTAGCGATCCAATCGATTCTGATGTTGTAGGACTTCTATTCAGTGAGCTCGTCTGCCATCAGTGACAGTAATAAGAAGTGTTCTTGTCGAAATTTCTCTTACCCGCCATAAATATCTATCACAGGCGATATAAGGATACTCTCTAAGGGTACTCTCAATTATTCTGACATATATGTATATCGGGTGTAACTAACATAGCACGAAGAACTATCACGCTGAAGTGGCAATGGGCAAGCCACATCGCTCGACGAACCGACAACCGCTGGGGAAGAAAGGTTCTTGAGTGACGACCACGTATTGGACGACGCAGTGTAGAATGCCCTCCCCACTAGGTGCTTTAGCTTTCGGAGACAGCAGATTTTCGCAGAAAATACTAGAAATTCGAACCCTAATATTATTTGGAAGAATAATAGTTCTGGACCTTATTTTGTAATTATTATAATAAGATACTATATAAAATGTATTTAATAGTGATAGGCCGCGCTGTTGATAGTTTTCTACCTTACCATCAATGGTTTAGCTTGTTTGGAATAGTTACCACAGGAAATAGATATTTGAGTAGTAGCTAATAATTGTGTGCTTCGTTCGGTGAGAGAGAGCCTGAAGTACAAATCACCATCTTGGACTAAATAGCGATATAGCTAATTTCTTTGGTATTGCTAAACTTGATAAGCGCCATTTAATACTCAAGCACTAGGTAGGCTACTTGGTCATATACCCCAAGATAAAAATAATACATTTTGCGTCATTGTTCAAACGTAGGCGTCCTATATAGATCAACGTAGGCGTCCTATGTAGAAATACTTCGACTTTGCGTGGGTGTATACTCTAATTAAAGATTTACATGAGTGTGCTTGTATTCGACTTATCTAAATGTATATTTAGAAATAAATAAAAAAAAGAAGTGGGCTTTACGTGAATAGACTGCCTATCTTTTTGTAAACTGCCCTCCAGCGGCACTCTATGCGGCGGCAGTGCGAATATTGTTTACTCTAATGTATTACTTCTTCTGTGTGACGACGAATACGCGGAAGGTTCTATCCAAATTCAAGACATTGCCGACCAGCGTAACAGATGCTTTCCAAGATTGTAGTGAGTTCGGCGCTACAAGACCCAAGCCTGTCGGACTCCTAGTATGTGTTGAGCATTATTCTAACTACGTCGGACACTGAAAATTTTGCAAACAAATGTTCTATTATTAGATTCTATAGGTATATTTCTTATTAAAACTTTTCAAAGTCCTTTTCATCAACCACTACAAAGTTTGATGCGTCTGAACCAGTTTTCGAAACACTTTTTCCAGTCTGCTGACATTCCCTTGTTTATAGTCTGCTTGAACGCTGACAGCGCATCTTCCGGCGGCGAAAATTGTATTCTTTTGAGCTGATATCATAATTTTTGGGAATAAAAAGAAATCACATTGTGCTAGGGCAAGGCTGTAGGGAGGGTAACCCAGGAGTCTGCCCGGTGTACTATCCAGAAAGACCCTCGTTTCATCCCGCGGGCTCATTGTTGTGGTGGAGCAGTAGTCGCTTGGTTTAGTCGCTTGTTGCTTACAACAGAGAAAACTTCTGGCAAGCATTTGGTAGTAAGAAGAATGGTAATTCGGCTTCTTTGATTCCGTAAAGGAATTGACATCGCTATCAAAACCTTACGCACTGAATTCGTTATACCAACGATACACGGTAGCATTGGAAGAGCCTTCGGTCATAAATCTCATTTGAAATCTATTGTACGATTCGTCCAGTTTCAGGCGACATTTGAAATCGTAAAAAATCTTACTGCGGAAATGTTCCTGACGCCAGATCCATTTTTCAATGATATACGATAATTAAAACAAGCTATTTTAAAATTTAAGGTTTTTAGTAGTAGTAGTAGTTTTAGAAGACGTTGAGTGCATCAACCAGCTCCTTTATATATATATATTTATATAAAACTGATATAAATATGAATTATTGCCCGTAGGGTTGGAGGGGGCAGCCGCTGGAACTCCTCAGGACTTGTCGGTTCCTTCAAACCTACTTTCTCTCAAGTCCGGCTGACGCAATCATCTGTGAGGTTGTTGCAAGAATTAGAGGCAAGAGGTCGTCCAACTGGTTGGAAGCAATGTGGATCTCTTCTCTTGGCGAGGACCAGAGACAGGATGACGGTGTATAGGCGTATGAAGAGTCAATCAGTGTAAGTATTATCCTATTTATCAAGCTTAGTGATATTCTGATCTACAAGCATCATCATCATCATCATCATTGGATGCCGGAGCTGCCACACCACCTACCATCCCACGGTGTGAAAGCTCACTGCCCGAAATCCGCATCACGCAGCGAGCGGTTAGGCGGGAGCTGCGGCTTTTAGACGTCCATAAGTCGAGTGGACCGGATGGCATCCCTGCAGTGGTACTAAAGACGTGTGCCCCTGAATTGACTCCCATCCTCACGCGCCTATACCGACTTTCCTACGCTACTAATAGGGTTCCGTCTTCGTGGAAGGTAGCCCATGTCCACCCGATCCCTAAAAAGGGAGACCGGTCTGACCCATCGAATTACAGGCCAATTGCGATAACATCCTTGCTCTCCAAGATAATGGAGAAGGTTATAAACCGCCAGCTTCTGCAGTACCTTGAGGATCGCCAGCTTATCAGTGATCGCCAATACGGCTTTCGTCATGGTCGGTCGGCTGGTGATCTTCTTGTGTACCTCACACACCGTTGGGCAGAGGCCTTGGAGGGCAAGGGTGAGGCGCTGGCGTTCAGCCTAGATATCGCAAAGGCGTTCGATAGGGTCTGGCACAGGGCACTTCTATCGAAGCTACCATCATACGGAATCCCCAAGGGACTCTGTAATTGGATTGCCAGCTTTTTGGATGGTCGGAGTATAAAAGTCGTCGTAGATGGCTCCTGCTCCGATACCATGACCATTAATGCTGGTGTACCACAAGGCTCGGTGCTCTCCCCGACGTTGTTTATCCTGCATATCAATGACATGCTCTCTATCGAGAATATGCGTTGCTATGCGGATGACAGTACGGGTGATGAGCGGTACACTGAGCAACGGAATATCCCTCGGAGTATTCAGGAAAGAAGGGTTCAACTTGTGTCTGAAGTCGAGCGCTCTCTGGGGCGGGCCTCGGAATGGGGTGAACGGAACCTAGTCCAGTTCAACCCCACAAAGACACAAGTTTGCGCGTTCACTGCAAAGAAGGACCCATTTGTCATGGCGCCTCAGTTCCAAGGAGTAACTCTTCCAATTTCTGAGAGTATTGGGATTCTCGGCGTCAAAATATCGAGCAAAGTCCAGTTTGGGAGTCATTTGGAGGACAAAGCCAAATTGGCAAGCAAAAAGTTGGGCGTCCTGAACAGAGCCAGGCGGTACTTCACACCGAGACAGCGTCTTGTGCTATACAAAGCACAAGTTCGTCCTCATGTGGAGTACTGCTCACATCTGTGGGCAGGTGCGCCCAAATATCAGCTAGACCCACTTGACTCCCTGCAAAGACGGGCTGTTCGAATCGTCGGGGATCCCAATCTTACGGACAGATTGGAGTCGCTGGAGCAGCGGAGAGACTTTGGGTCACTCTGTGTACTCTACCGACTCTTTCACGGGGAGTGCTCCGAGGAACTGTTTGATTTGGTACCACCGTCACCATTCTACCAACGTACCACTCGACATCGCAGCAGGGTTCATCCATTTCACCTGAAAACGTTATGGTCTTCAACTGTACGTTTCCAGCGATCATTTCTCCCACGTACGTGCAAGCTCTGGAATGAACTACCTGCTGCTGTGTTTCCCGAGCGCTATGACATGTCCTTCTTTAAACGACGTTTAAGAAGAGTATTTCCTTCACGGTAGGCAGCGGCCTGGCTGTGCCCCTGGTATTGCAATGGTCCATGTGCAGCAGTTTCACTTACCATCAGGTGTGCTGCTTGCTCGTTTGCCACCGTTGGCAATAAAAAAAAAAAAAAAAAAAAAAGCTCATATACGTCCCATAGTTGGGCTCAAACTTCCTACGCAATAGAAGGACAATTACTATCTACTATATGGCGCTGGTCAGACATATTAAGATGGGTTGATCGTGCGAGGGAGACCAGGGGATGCTAAGCATTTAAACTCTGGACAGGATACTGAAGGCAAAAACTCTACCGGTCAGCACAGATGGCAATACAGTGGTACAATATGCGAGATTATGAAGCTGCTCACTGTCCCTTCCCCGGCCTGAATGATTGAGCGTGTAGCGCCAGTCTTTAGCTAGTCAAAAATAAAACAAAGTCCAAAGAGTAGACTCCTCCTACACAGGTAAGTTAATGTAATTAAAAATGTTTTTATTTGTTTAATAGTGCCTGGGGAATCCGATGTGATTTGGTTACGCCGAAGAAGTGCGAAGAGTTGTGGCCGATGTTAAATGTGACTGATATTCTTGGTGGATTATGGATACCCGATGATGGAGTAGCTGATCCTCATTTGCTCTGTATGTCGCTAATAAGAGAAGCTGTCGCAAAAGGTACGTAATAATTTAAATTTAGTCTAAGATTTTTAGATGCTAGAACGTTCTTACGAAATTTTGATGACAATATTGTGATTATCACATTTTTTAAGGCAACACCCTGCAATGAGTAAATAATCCGTGTATTACGAGGGACCTTTATAAATATGAATTTAGCAGACAAATTACATCTGGCTTTTTCATGGGGAGTGCTCTGAAGAACTGTTTCATTTGGTATTAGCGATCATTTCTCCCACGTACGTGCAGGCTCTGGATGCTGAACTCAGCAATATATGGCAGTATAGCGTTGCCTGCTGTGAGGTGTGCCTGCTTTCACTAACGCTGTCTAAATTTTATTTGATACCAAAGGCAATTTAAGTATCAATACTTCATGTTGAATCATTGATTTTTTTCATTTATAAGACAACACCTTGTTCTAAGGAAATAATGCTTGAATGGTGGGGGAGTTTATAAACATAATTAACGGACACAAATTACATTGAGACTCGAACAACAATTTGTGGATTGCACAAAGTGTTGTATTGTGTGGTTTTCGAACCCGCGTTACTGGCACGGTACGTCATTATTTTAACCATTATGCCATTTGTTCAGGAATATTAAATTATCACACAGATTGCGTTACCTGATAAGCGTGAAACTAAAAACGGGCCAGGCCTTAAGGCCTTTCATTAGCTATCGTGGATAATAGAAAGAAATCCACTAACTGTAAATAATGTTAATTTTATCTGTGTGGTGAAGGAAAAAGTATACAATTCACCATTCTCTTACCTGTGGATGTCGTAATACCCCGTCCACATGTTGGCCGAGCGTAGGCGAGCGATGGCCAACGCCAACGTATGTACACCCGATTTGCCTTAGTTGGCCAACGCTCGCCTAGTTGGCCGAGTGAATACAAGCGCCAACGTGTGGACAGCTGATTTGTCTTCACTCGCCGTCACTCGCCGTCGCTCGTGATCACTTGCCTCACTTCGCCTCGTTGTCGGTTTTTGTGCACAAATCAAAGGCGCTCGTCTGCGCTCGGCCAATGCCGTCCACACATTAGCCTGCTCGCCATAACACGGTTGACATCCATCGCTGTTAGACGCGTTTAATGTAATAATGTCGCTCAACATAAATTATTATATTTTCAAATTTGCATCACTACTTCTAGATATGCGACGTAAATAAACTCATTTGCAAAAAAAACGGGCGGTTTTGATTTTCATTCATATTTAAAAAGATACAATACCAAAAAGGTTTCAATCGTTTGTACACGTTACTGGCCGGTTTTAAAAATGCTGTGGTATTTAAAAAAGTACGTTCTAAATTCAATTTTTCATTTGATGTTCATTTTTACAGAAAACCCCTTTTTATCCTACATTTTTGGCGCGAAGTTCCAGAAGTTAACATCGACTTTCATAACTTTTATTCAATTTTTATCGATTAATTTCATATCCTTGACTGTCAAAGCTTTATTTAATGCTGTTTGGCTGTATCAAAAATGGTAGATAAAGTGGTAAAAGCTACCAAAATTATCGCGCTGCTTGAAGAGGGTTGCAGCCAATGTTTCGTGGCTAGGAGGCTAAATGTTAGTCGCTCGACAGTCCAAAGGACCTGGCAGCGATATCAGGAGACTGGTTCCGTCGAGAGAAGGCCTGGTTCTGGAAGAAAACCATGTACCCAACCACGGGATGATCGTTTTCTTGTGAGTCGCGCATTGAGAAATCGCAAATCTTCGTATGTGGATCTTAAGAACAACCTCCAAGAAGTAAGAAATGTGCATATTAGTCTATGGACGGTCAGGAGGAGGCTTCTCGCTGCCAATATACGCAGTCACCGCCCGGCCCGCGGCCCCAAATTACTCCGTGAGCACAGAGTTCACAGGCTTAGGTTCGCTAGAAATTGTGAATCATGGACTCAAGACGATTGGAATAGGGTTTTGTTCTCTGATGAAGCCAGGATATCTCTGTTCGGTGAAGATCGACGTCGGCGAGTGCTAAGAAGACAAGGAGAACGCTTTGCAGAGGCATGTTTCGAAGAAATCACACCTTATGGTGGGGGCTCTGTTATGTTTTGGGCAGGAATAAATTCAATGGATCGTACAGAGTTAGTCTTCATTGAAAACGGCTCACTGACTGGGCATCGATACATAACGGAAGTTCTAATTTCTCATGCACAACCCGCATTGGCCGCTCTAGGTGAAGACTCGATTTTTATGGACGACAATGCTCGCGCCCACCGATCCCGCGATGTTAATGCGTATGTGCAAGAGGTCGGCATTCGTCGTTTGGATTGGCCAGCTCGAAGTCCCGACCTCAATCCCATAGAGCATGTCTGGGACGTTCTGAAACGGCGTGTGAGATCAGTACACCCGGCTCCGCAGACCATCAGAGAGCTGAAGAATGTGATTACTGCGGAGTGGGAACGTATTCCGCAAGCAAGTATCCGGGATATACTCGCTAGCATGCCCAGACGAATTCAAGCTGTGATTTTAGCTAGAGGGGGTCACACTCGATACTAAACATTTATCTGCTTTTACTTTATTAAAGAAAAACAAACAAAAAAACTTTTTTATTTTTACTTCATGAGCATATGCACTACTAGCGAATATACACTACTAGCGAGGTTTAGCATTATTTCCCATAAATTGTATCTAAATTTTATGAAATACTGATGAAAACGATTATTTTCTTATTAATTTAGCAAATTGTGTGGATAAAACTACCTATAATTATCAAACAAAGAAATATTAACATTTGAAATGGTTCATTGCTTAGGTGCCCGTTTTTTTTGCAAATGAGTGTAATTAGATCCAAGTCACCCTATATGTTACCTATAGTATCAAAATGTATCTTCATCATTCATCATCATTTCAGCTCATATACGTCTTACTGTTGGGCTCGAGCCTCCTCCACAATAGGAGGGAAACTTACCTTAGTATTCCATGCTAGTCAAACAGGTTGGTATAGGGTTTTATTTCGAGGTTTCCTTCTCTTGCATAGATGTTATGTGCGTATTATGTATTATATCCCTAAGTCGTCTTTTACAACATCCACGGACAAGATAGGGACTGGTGATTTTTTTTCTACACCGTCACCACACGGATATATCTTACATTGTTCTATTTCTGTGAATACTCAGTATCAACCACCTTCATTTTTTCCCACTTTACTGCGGTATACACTGAGATAATAGTTATATACGCTCATTAAATAATTAGCCGAAGCTGTAGCGACGTCTATTTCAACGTCTGTAGTGTTTCAGTGCACAATGAACACTGACCGAGGCCAACGTGTGGACAGCTCTACAAATACTCGTCTATGTTGGCCACTCGCGTAGGCGTTCGCCGCACTTGGCCAACGTGTGGACGCTAGCACTTGCTTTGTACCTATTTGCCGACGCTCGCGTTGGCCTAGGCTCGGCCAACATGTGGACGGGGCATAAAAGACGGCTAAGGCAGAGGTGTCAAACTCAATTTTGAAGAGGAATATTAAATTTTGAATTCATAGGCGGGCCAGATTGAAAATAAAAAATATATACATATATATACATAAATATACTGAATTATTATAATATACAGTATATAATATACGGTTGTTAAACATCATATCAATTATTGATTTTTACCTGGCCTTATTGATACGGCCCAGGGGCCGAATGCGGCCCGCGGGCCGTATCTTTGACATGATTGGGGCTAAGGGAAGTAATACGCATATAACATATGTGGAAGAGAAGGAAAACTTGTAACAAAACTCCATATCAACCTGTCTGAATAGAATGGTATAGTAAGGTTACCCTGCTATTGTGGAGGCGGCTCGAAGCTAGCAGTGGGACCTATATGAGCTATGATGATGATAATGATTAAATTCCATCCACGATGTCAGGTGTGGGCGTGATGGAAGACTGTGCAGTAACCGCGGTGCTGTCCAAGGATGATAAAGTCTCTGGTGTTGAGACCACTAAAGGTGACATCCAATGTCAATACTTTGTCAACTGTGCAGGATTTTGGGCGAGACAGGTGATTATACTATTCAACATTATATTATGAACCGACTTTAAAAAAGGAGGAGTTTCTCAAAATGACTGTATTTTTTATGAAGTTAACCGATTTTAAAGATTCTGTTTTTATTTTGAAAACTGGTGTTGCCCGTGTGGTGCCATTTGGTCCAGTTGTGACTACAGTGTCCATGAGAAAACGGTTGAAGTCGGTTTTTTTTCTTCTGCATTATATTATTTTAGTTAGTTACTAGCAACCTGCCCTCGCTTCGCTTCGGTTTTAGTCGTTTTACCCGCGTAGTTCCCGTTCCCGTGGGAATACCGGGATAAAATATAGCCTAGGTTACTGCCTGATATTATTATTATATTATAGCTTTTCATTGGTGAAAGAATTTTTGAAATCGGTCCAGCCGTTTTGAAGATTACCGCGAACAAACAGACAGACAGTCACAAAAAATATAAAGTGATTTTTAGGTATGTGTATAGTGCAAATAACCGTGTCAGCATGAAAAAAGCCTATTATTTTGACATTACAAACACACTCCAATTTTATTTATTGGTATAGATGTCACTGTACTCCTCCTAAACGGCTGGACCGACGATGATGAATTTATTTGTGTGTGTTGAAGGGGATTCGAGAAAGGTTTAGATTCCCAATTGGACCCGTCAGGTGGGCTACTGTCGATTTCAAGGAGAATTACTTTTTTCTTATTTGAACAGAACAACGTCTATTGGGTCAGCTAGTATATATATAATACTATCTAACTTTGATTATTTCTCTGGTTGTCTTAAAAGACGATTAAAATTTTTATATCGACCTAGGCCAACTCCTGGTGTTGTTTGGTCAACAATTACGGTGGTGCCATTATCCACATTTGATGTAGATTTTTGCAATATCAGGGGTTTAAATAGCAACCTCGACGCCGTCCACCATCATCTCGAGAGGGCGCGGCCTGCCTTACTCTTTTTAACGGAGACGCAGATAGATGCTCCGGATGATCTCGTACCTAAATTACCCCGGCTATGAGTTGGAGCACACCTTCCTTCGTAAAGCCAGGGTATGCGTATTCATTCGGGGCGATATCCGTTGTCGCCGCCTCCAGGCCCTCGAACATGGTGTCCTGTCAATCCTATGGTTAGGCGTAGACTATGGAGAACCACAACACAATAGAAGGAATACGGGATAGGATTAAGGTGGACTAGGAATTAAGGAAATCTTACTCTCACGTGATGAGCACATTACAGAACATCAACTTCCAATTTGCCGCAGAACTTTGAATATTTATTATTTAGAATAAATATTCGAAGTTCTGCGTAAAATTATTTCTTAGTCCAATTTAATCCTATCCCGTATTCCTTCTATGAGGGTGGGTCTCCCTTCCTTCCTTCCATTTCAGAATAATAATGGATTGCCGCCATGTATCGCCTGATTCAATCAATTATTCCTTAAGAGGATTATCGTCAGGCAGCGGCCGGTCATGAAGTTATATCAAAAACGTTTTATAATATGTATATATAAGAAGTTACCCGTGTGGCGACGGGTTAAGAATACATTTGTCGCCACCCTTTACTTGCCCGTGAGAGTCGTAAAAATCGGCTGAGGGTTCACCAGGAGAGTGGGCAGCAGCTTTCTCCTGGGAAATATATAAGACCTTACTGCGATCGCCAACCCGCCTGCCAAGCGTGGCGATTACGGCATTATGCCCTTATGATGATGATCAACAAAGAAACAGGCCCCGGTCACGGCAGCTCCGGTACCCTACGGGCCTGTTTTGGTGGTAGGGCCGGTAGCGATGGAGCGGGGGGTGCAAAGAATCTCCGGCAGCGATCCGGCTACCAAATAAAACGACCCTTGGCCCTGGTAACACACAACATTCGGACACTCAGGACTGACGAGAGGGTCATCGAGTTGGAAGAGGAATTGAGCAAATTCTGCTAGGACATTGTAGGATTATCAGAAGATAATCCTCCGGTCCGGAAACTTGCTCTTCTACCGGGAGGGCGATCACCCGTCCCAAGGCGTTATAGGGTTTACCGTTCGCAAGTCTCTCGTAGACAACGTGGAGAGGATCGAGAGTGTCGACTAGGTTAGCGTACCTTATACTCCGAATTACCAAGAGGTATTCGTTGTAGATCATACAGGTATACGCACCGACCTCGGCATACTCCGACGACGAGGTGGAGGCATTTTACGAGGACATTTCGAAAGCCATAGACGCGTCCAAAACCTACTTCACGGTAGTTATGGGAGACATTAACACGAAACTAGGCAAAGGGAGTGATGATGAGTTGAGAGTGGGGCAACATGGATATGGACAGAGAAACCAGAGGGGCCAGAAACTGGCTGATTTTCTGAAGAAGGAAAACTTCTTTATGATCAATTCCTTCTTCAAGAAGCAGCCACAAAGGAAGTGGACCTGGGTTAGCCCTGATGGTTCAACAAAAACGAGATAGACTTCATCTTGTCAGACAAACGATAATTATTCAATAATGTCTCAGTGATCAGCAGGATTAAAACTGGCAGCGATCACCGGACGATACGAGGCACATTGAGTATCCACACAAAAGTCGAGCGGTCACGCTTGATGAAGTCTACCCTCCGACCTACATCTATCCAATACCAGAACCTCGAAAGCTTTCAACTCGAACTACACGATCGCTTCCAATGTCTGGACGAGTGTGAATCCCCAAACGATAGGTTTGTGGAAACTGTCCACACGGTTGGGTCGAAAATTTTCAAGGTTCACCGCGTTAATAGACCTAAAAAATTTGCTGACCAGACTCTCGAGCTCATGAAGCGGAGAAAAGAAATGACGGTGCAATCTCCAGCCGATTGGTCCGAACATAGGCAGCTGAATAGGCAGATCTCCAAGTCTGTGCGTCGCGATATTCGCCGATTTAATACGCTTCGTATTAAAGAAGCGATAGAGCGGAATCGTGGTTCAAAAGTGTTCGCACAAGATCTGTCTATTGGGCAAAGGCAAATGACTAAGCTGAAGACCGATGACGGCACTGTCATTTCATCCCAAAGTGAGATCTTGGAAGAGAGTTAAAGGTTCTATGGACAGTTATATAAATCATTCCGAAATCCTGTTGTCGGCTTGGTCCACTATCCCAGATCCAAGCTAACTCGGCACTATACCGAAGAAATCCCGGACATCAGCTTGTACGAGATCAGAATGGCTCTCAAACAACTATGTAACGGTAAGGCACCGGGCGATGACGGAATTACGGCAGAGCTTCTGAAAGCAGGCGGCAAGGCGGTCTTAAAAGCCCTTCAGAAGCTATTTAATTCCGTTATCCTCGGGGGCGACGTTCCAGATTCGTGGACCAGGAGTGTGGTGGTTCTGTTCTTCAAGAAGGATGACAAAGCTCTTCTAAAGAACTACAGGGTCTGTAGTTCACACACAATCTCACTCCTGAGCTACGTTTATAACTTGTTTTCGAGAGTCATTACCAATCGACTCACATGCAAGCTCGATGACTTCCAGCCGCCTGAACAAGCTGGCTTCCAAAAAGGCTATAGCACCATAGACCATATCCTCATGCTTAGGCAGATTATACAAAAGACCGAGGAGTATAATCGGCCTCTGTGTGTAGTGTTTCTGGACTATGAAAAAGCCTTTGATTCAGTCGAAACTTGGGCGGTGCTGCAGTCCCTTCAGCGGTGCCAAATCGACCATTGCTATACCGAAGTGTTGAAGTGTTTGTATAGGAACGCCACAATGTCGGTCCGTATCCGGGATAAGAGTACGGAACCGATCCAGTTGCAGAAAGGCGTGAGACAGGGAGATGTCATCTCTCCGAAACTGTTCACCACTGCACTGGAAGATGTCTTCAAGCTCTTAGACTGGACCGGACTCGGCATCAATATCAACGGCGAATACATCACTCACCTTTGATTTGCAGACGATATCGTCGTTATGGCAGAATCCATGGAGGACCTTGGCACCATGCTCAATGATCTTAGCAGGGGCCAACTAGTGGGTTTCCGATTGAACATGGACAAGACGAAAGTCATGTCAAATGCCCATGTCATGCCCGTACCGGTCCTAGTTGGCAATGCGATTCTCGAAGTTGTTGATCATTATGTTTACCTAGGACAAACAGTCTAGTTAGGTAGATCCAATTTCGAGAAAGAGATCAGCCAACGAATCCAACTCGGTTGGGCAGCGTTCGGAAAATTTAAGAGGATCTTCTCGTCCAACATACCTCAGTGTCTGAACACACAGGTCTACGACCAGTGTGTGTTACCAGTGATGACTTACGGCACAGAAACGTGGTCCCTAATTGTAGGCCTCATAACAAGGCTCAAAGTCGCTCAGCGGGCTATGTTCAAGATTTCTCTGCGAGATAGAAGCCGGAATACGGCAATCCGCAGAAGAACGGGTGTAACCAACATATCACGAAGAATTAGCACGCTGAAGTGACAATGGGCAGGCCACATCGCTCGACGAACCGACATCCGCTGGGGAAGAAAGGTTCTCGAGTGGCGACCACATATCGGACGCCCCCCACTAGGCGGACCGACGACCTGATGAAAGTTGCTAGGCGTCGTTGGATGCAGGCGGCACAGAACCGCACTTTGTGGCGTAACATGAGGGAGGCCTACGTCCAGCAGTGGACGGCGATGGGGCTGAAATGATGATTATGATAATATATAAGAAGTACATATTTCTTAACGATAGGCAGTGGCTCAGTAAAGGTCCACGAGCGGCAGTATCACTTAGCGTATGCTGTTTTCTCGTTTGCCACTAATAGCAACAAAAAAGCCCACTAATAGCAACAAAAAAGTCAATGCCCTAATATTACACTCTTATTTTAAGGTCGGTCAATTAGCACGCCCACAAGTGAAGGTACCGTTGCTGCCCTGCGAACATTACTATTTACACACGAAACGAATTGAAAACTTACATCCAATGACTCCAGGTATGTTTAGATTTGGTTAATTGTCTACATGTCTAGAATAGATTTGTCGCCAACTCTTGACCGTAGTAGTATTCAAAATTCGCTTAAGGTCTCACGAAGGGAGTGAGAGTTGTTGAAGGGTTGATGACAAGATTGCCTATAAGCGCTACACGCCTCCGACTGTGATTCCGAAACTAGCGGTTCAGTACTACTTTTGATTCTAACAAATTTTATATTTAACCTTTTAAAAATAAATATGACCTATTTCTACAATAAGTTTTTTTGATGTGAAACATAGGCGAGGGTAAACCTGATCGTTGGCGTGGCGTAAAGCGACGCATGCCGTGGCGAGGCGTCGCCACGCTATATGATACCGCTTGCAATAAAAAAATGTTGGACAAAGAAATGGGAATTAAGAATAAATGAAATGAAAAAATACTGCACTCGTGTTCTTCGCAAGAAGTAAACGATTTCTATAACTTCCAGGTGTAAAGGGTTATTCTTATTTCGTCACTACGCTGAGAATTAATAAAATGTTTATTTTATTTATTAATGTTTATTTTATTTCATCATTTTATTTTTAGCTCATATGCGTCTCACTGTTGGGCTCAAGCCTCCTCCACAATAGGAGGTAATTAGCCTTGCTATATCATGCTGGTCAGACAGGTTGGTATAGGGTTTTATTTCGAATCTTCCTTCTCTTGCATAGATGTTATATGCCTATTAAATCCCTCAGTCGTCTTTTACGGCACTCACGGGCAAGATATAGAGTGATGAATTGTATTCTTACTTCATTACCACACGGATTTTTTATTTATTAACTAGCAACCCGCCCTCGCTTCGCTTTGGTTTTAGTCGTTTTACCCGCGTAGTTCCCGTTCCCGTGGGAATACCAGGATAAAATATAGCCTAGTTTACGCGCTGATATTATAGCTTTCCATTGGTGAAAGAATTTTTTAAATCGGTCCAGTCGTTTTGAAGATTACCCGGAACAAACAGACACAATTTTTTTAATCTGTATTTTAGGCATAGGTGTCGTGCAAATAACCGTGTGAGCATGAAAAAAGCCTATTATTTTTGACATCACAAACAGACACTCCAATTTTATTTATTGGTATAGATGTTTATTTTATTTATTAATGTTTAAATAATTTTATAGTAATACGCGATCCAGACGGTTACATTTATCTGCGTGAAAGAGATGGGTGCCTTATAGTCGGTGGCTTTGAACCAGTAGCGAAGCCTGTTTACGAAGAAGAAAGTAAGTTTTACTATTTGACAATACAAAGAAACTAGAAAAGGTATGAAGTGAAGTGGCAATGGGCAGGCCACATCGCTCGACGAACCGACAACCGCTGGGGAAGAAAGGTTCTCGAGTAGCATCCACGTATCGGACGACGCAGTGTAGGACGCTCCCCACTAGGTGGGCCGACGACCTGCTGAAAGTAGCTGGACGTCGTTGGATGCAGGCGGCACTGGACCGCACTCTATGGCGTAACATGAGGGAGGACCACGTCCAGCAGTGGGCGGCGATAAATGATGATGATGTGACAAGGTAAGACAAGATAAGGTAAGACACATATAATTGAACTTGCACCACCAAATGGAAATAGTCCGCTAATGGCCTGCCGCAATAAATACTTATTTATTTAATACTAGCAACCCGCCCTCGCTTCGCTTCGGTTTTAGTCGTTTTACCCGCGTAGTTCCCGTAGGAATACCGGGATAAAATATAGCCTAGTTTACGCCCTAATATTATAGCTTTCCGTTGGTGAAAGAATTTTTGAAATCGGTCCAGCCGTTTTGAAGATTACCCGGAACAAACAGACAGACAGACAAAAATTTTTAATTACTATTTTAGGCATATGTGTCGTGCAAATAACCATCTGAGCATGAAAAAAGCCTATTATTTTGACATTACAAACAGACACTCCAATTTTATTTATTGGTATAGATAGTGGTCGCGAGTGGTCGAAATGCGGCCGTAATTCATTTAAATTAATTTTTCTGCTACACAATTTTCTTTTTATTTTATATATGAATAATTGTATATTTAGCCAGCTTTATTTCACTAATAACTAATATATAAGTATAAATGTCTATTAGATATTGTCATCATAATTGTTTGACATTCGGTTTGACCAGAAATTTTAACCGTAAACAAAAGAGGAGTATAAAGTTTTTGCTTCACGTCTTAATATATAGATAATATGACTATCTATTTACAGGCTAGAAACCTCATTCGATAGTGCATACATTAGTGTTAATTCTAATATAATTCCAATATCCCGAAGTTTGATGAGACCTTGCTCTGCTGTTTTGCTAAATGTACAGACCGGCTGGTTAAAATAAAGCCTAAGGTTACAAAATAGAATATTTATGAGATTAATTATTATGGACGATCATCCTCTGTGTACTCTTCTCTTGAAAACTCTTTGTGTGGTGATAACAGATCCACGGGGTGATGGAGTAAGAATACAATTCACCACCCCCTATCTTGCCCGTAGATGTCGTAAAAGACGACTATGTGATATAATACGCAGATAACATCTGTGCAAGAGAAGGCAAACTCGAAATGAAACATGTCTGACCAGCATAGTATGGTAGGTCAAATGCGCTCCCATTGCGGCGGAGGCCCGAGCCCAACAGTGGGACGTAGGTGGGCTGCGATGATGAGGATGAAGATAAAAAAACTTGAAATAATAAACTATACCAAGACGTCTGACCAGTGTGATTTAGTTGATTAATGACCCTTATATAACAGATAAGAAACGAACCTAGCAATGGGGCGTGTATGAGTTGTTATATAGAGGAATAATTGCAATCGCCACGCATGCCAAGTAGGTTGGCAAGCCTAGTCGGTTTATAAGTTCACCAGAAGATTGCTGCCATTCATATACCTGACTAGCAACCCGCCCTCGCTTCGCTTCGGTTATAGGTTATAGTCGTTTTACCCGCGTAGTTCCCGTTGCCGTGGGAATACCGGGACAAAATATAGCCTAGTTTACGCCCTGATATTATAGCTTTCTATTGGTGAAAGAATTTTTGAAATCGGTCCAGCCGTTTTGAAGATTACCCGGAACAAACAGACAGACAGACAAAAATTTTTTAATTGCTATTTTAGGCATAGGTGTCGTGCAAATAACCGTGTGAGCATGAAAAAAGCCTATTATTTTGACATTACAAACAGACACTCCAATTTTATTTATTGGTATAGATAATCACTCAAACGGATTAAGGATACAGTTCACCACTCCCTATCTTACCCGTGGATGTCGTAAGAGACGACTAAAGGATATAATACGCATATAACATCTATGCACGAGAAGGTAAACTCGAAATAAAACCCTATACCAATACGTCTGACCAGCGTTTTGTAGGTCAATTTTCCTCCCATTGTGGAGGATGTTCGAGCCCAACAGTGGGACGTATATGAGCTATGATGAAAGTAAAATTTAAAATTGTTGTTTTTTTATACAGTTAAAACGATAGCGCAGCGCTCCCTACCGGAGGATTGGGATCATTTCCACGTACTGCTGCAGCAGGCCCTGAAGCGTGTACCATCACTGAGTCAGGCTGTACTGCACAAATTGTGCAACTGTCTAGAAGCGTTCTCACCGGATTGCAAGTGGATAGTTGGTGAAGCGCCTGAGGTATGAAAGTTCTAATTTCTCAATAGATATTATTCAAAAAGGATTATGAGATATTTTGGTTTTGAAATATTGCCTTTTTTGTTTGAAAGAGGTTTATTTTGATTTCCGATGTGAAACATCTATAGGCGTGGCTGAACCTGGTCATTGGTGTGGCGTAAACAGCTCGTGGCGTTACGACGTCATGCTATATGATGGAATATGCAAAGGGAAACTGATTGTTGTAGCGTGGCGTTAACGCCACGCTATATATATGTACATACGTTGTAGTGTGTGAGTGAGACAGTGCGACGAGACGTTGTGCGCTATCTCTCTCGCCGCACTGAGCTCGCATCGCATACCTATAATGTGTACTAATGAAAATAAATGCTTATTGAATAAAAATCATCATTTCCTGAAAAACAATCGTAATATTTTATTAATTCTTTATGCCATTTTAGTTCCTGTTGTAATCTGTTCTTTATTGTATATATACTTGTATTAAATAATTTCGATGTTTCACATCTGTCAGGTGTCCTGAACGACGGCGCCCTTTTTTATGTCGTAGGTCAACTTTTTGGTGAGTGTTTGTGTGTGGGATTCGGTGATGCCATTAATATCGCCGAACCTTATTGCACGCATATTCACGCTCCCTTCAGTTTTTCACGCTAGGCAGCGACCTAGTAAAGGTCCATGAGCGGCAGTATCAATTATCATCGAGTATGCTATCTGATCCTTTGTCATCAACTGTAAAAAAAAATATTCGTAAAGGTCTGATGAAGTCGACATTTTTGTTAAAAACTTTTAAGAATTGATTTTGATTGACAAAAATCTTGTCGCGCTTACAAAAAATAACAGTGTACCATTACACAGATAGCCCAATGGTTTAAGTAGCGACCTTTCACAACGAAAAATTCGATCCTCGCACAGAAAGTCCTCTGTAAGATTCACAAGTGATTTTTCCTGATTCTGGGTGTAATTTGCCTGCCTTAATTATTTGCGATGAAAGGATTTATTTCCTAGCATATGGTGACTTTACCTGAAGACAAAGACAATACTTGTGGTCAGTATAAATGTGGGGTAGAAAGTTATGGGATTGCACACCGGGCCGGCCACGGACTACGGGACCATTGATCGACCCAATAGCGATGGGGAGAGACGACTATAGGTTATGGGGCCGCGCGCTATCTTTCGGCCGCCTCGGATAGAACGGATGGTGTAAGTCCAGAGTTTCTACGTAGATCCTTCTGTCACCCCAAATCCTCTTAAGTTAATTTTCCCCATATCATAGGCTAGCAAAAAAGTAGTGTCACTAAAAATTATTACTGATTGCTGTTTCACCTGGCAGCTTGTTATACATAAAAATATTATTTCCTCCATTTCGATCGAAGGATTCTTTGAACGTCCCTATCTGTCTGTTCGTTTGTACTTAGCACCGCGTAAAGTGTGATTCAGTTACGGTATTGAATGACAGCTGTAAATATACACTGGTTAGTATTCATCATTAGAAAATGTTCTACGAGAAATTTTCAATGATCCTTTCTCCCACGTATATGAAGACTCGTGATTGAATTTTTTGCTGTCCAGTGGTTATCTCATGCTACATAATTGGAGCAAGGGAAACACCACAGCAACAAATTCACCCTAGAGCCTACACCTATGTGGGAGAAATGAACTATGAAATCTAATCATCCATCAAGTAAATTGTGCGACTTTGAAAATATGAAGAAAACAGTTCTATTGTATCGTTTGATTGCCCGAATTAAGCGCGAATTAATGGCTAAATTCGTGTCATCGAACGGTTCAAGAGAACAGCATTCACGAAGAAGGTTTCACGCATAATGAAGACGGCAAGTATTACTATATATTACACATGTTTTTAAATGATTATTTAATAGTTATTGTCTTATTTGGCGACGCTGAAGAGGTGCTTCGTCGCAAAAATATAAAATTTGTCCAATCGATAATAGCGCGATAAATGTATGTGTAATAAATTTTAATAGTAAATTCTGTATCGTGTTTGTCACCTAACTCCTCCTGAACTAATTTGGACAAAATTTTATATGTTTAATTCAATGGGTTTTCTAGATGGTTTGAAAATATAATAGGGCCCAAGAGATAGCGCTGCTGTAAGTATTTCACCAAATTTGATTTGTTCTACAATTTACAATTAGCAAAATTTGTGTAAATGTTACATTTAAATTAATGTAAGGTGGTGGTGGTGCTTTCCGGGCAGGATGACATCTTCTTGGTATGCTATGTATCCTTAATTACTAACCATATTGCGTGAACCATTGGTTTTAATTATTAAACTCTTCAAGTAGCTTTAACTTACAAATTAAGACCTAATATTGTTCAAGCGTAATATTCTTGAAGAACTCTTTCACCGCCTGAACAGGTGACATTATATGGGTACGTTCTATACCTATAATTACATTACATGTATTATAATAAAATTGAACTTATGAAGTTTTGATTTACCTACTAAAAATAAGAATCTTTAAATGTATTTAGAAAAGTTCTTTGTATTATTGTTTAGTGTCGAGGTAAGAATTTAATTCGAACTTTGTGGTGATGAAGTAAGAATGCAATTTACCACCCCTCTTTGCCTGTAGGTGTCGTATAAGACGATTAAGGCATTATAATATGCAGATAATATCTATGCAAAGAAGGAAACTCGAAATAAAACCCTATACAAAACACATTTGAACAGCGCATAGTTTCTAAATTTCACTGCTATTATGGAGCAGACTCGAGCTCAACACTGACACGTGTAGAAGCTTTGATGAAGAATATAATTCATCATCGATTCAGGTGATCGTAAAAATGACTGGTACAATTATAGTATAGTAATTCAATTTTCCTTCCATTTTGTCTTCGTGTGTTAAAATGATGACGATGAAGAAATTTCTTTATTGTTATACATTTAAAAAAGGTTATTTTATAGATATATAGCATTTATCTTTATCTATACCAATAAATAAAATTGGAGTGTCTGTTTGTAATGTCAAAATAATAGGCTTTTTTTCATGCTCACACGGTTATTTGCACGACACCTGTGCCTAGAATACAGATTAAAAAATTTTTGTCTGCCTGTCTGTTTGTTCCGGGTAATCTTCAAAACGGCTTGACCGATTTCAAAAATTCCTTCACCAATGGAAAGCTATAATATCAGGGAGTAAACTAGGCTATATTTTATCCCGGTATTCCAACGGGAACGGGAACTACGCGGGTAAAACGACTAAAACCGAAGCGAAGCGAGGGCGGGTTGCTAGTATTATATAATTTCAGCGCATATACGTCCCCGGCTCGAGCCGCCTCCTGAATAGGAGTGAAATTAAACTACCATACCACATTAGTCAGACGGAATGCTGAGAAATTAAACCACCATACCACCCTGGTCTAGGAATTATGAGATTTTTATTACGAACTAGCAACCCGCCCTCGCTTCGTTTCGGTTATAGGTTATAATCGTTTTACCCGCGTAGTTTCCGTTCCCGTGGGAATACCGGGATAAAATATAGTCTAGTTTACGCCCTGATATTATAGCTTTCCATTGGTGAAAGAATTATTGAAATCGGTCCAGCCGTTTTGAAGATTACCCGGAACAAACAGACAGACAGACAAACCATTTTTGATGTGAAACATCTATAGGCGAGGGTGACCGTGATCGTTGCGTGGCGTTTAACGCCACGCCTCGCGGTCCCCTAATAATTATATATTAAATAAAGATTTGGATGCATATACCTACATTTTTGTAACGAAACCATGGTGCGATTTAAAATTTTGTACACTGCCATCTAGTGAACTCAAAGTAAATTGTTACTTATAATGTATATTAATGAAAATAAATGTTTATTGAATAAAAATCATCATTTTTTGGAAAAATCGCGATATTTTATTAATACTTTATGCCTTAGTGTTATCGTATTAGTTCCTGTCGTAATCTAATGTTCTTTTATGCATAAATACTTGTTTTATAAATTAATGTAAAATTCTCTAACTTAGTAATATAAATATACCAATAGGTATGGTATTTAGTTTACTTTCAGCTACGAAAAATGGAGAACCGTTTTTTTATAGGCTTTTATTAGTTTCAGGTGTATATATATTTATTTCTTTGTATATTACCGACTTCATAGGAATTGGCTTTTAACGCACTTTAAACAGTCAAATTTCATTTAAAAGTTGAAAATTTAAGGAGGACCAATGACGTTAAAATTATTTAGATAGTAATAAGAAATATTATCATTACAGGATTAAAAATTTCTTTATTAAATATATTGAAGCTGAGAGTTGGTCGTTAGCTCGATAAATGCCGCCATTTCTGTTTCCTGAATCACACTCTTCGTGCGGAAAGAATGTCTGTGAACGGATGAAAGCATTTAATTTTTTATAGACTTTTATTAGTTTGAGCTGTGTATTTATTTGTTTGTATGTCACCAACTCCTTAAGAATTGGATTTTGACTCACTTTAAACAGCTTGTCTTATTATCATTACAGGATTAGAGAGTTTTTTATAAAATATATTGTAGCTTAGAGTCGGTCGTTTGCTCGATAGATGCCGCTATTTCTGGTTTTTAAATCGCAAATTATTTCAAGCTACGTTTTAGAAGGTTCATTTCATTTGTACTAAATGACGTTACCATAAATATGAAAGTAAAGTAAATTTTAAAATGGATAATTTATTCGATACGATACCTACCAAAAAGTACTTATTGACTAAAATATCGAATACAAAAGTATCGGTATCGAAAGAAAAGTACTCGATACCTAAAGATAAAGTAAATAAAAGTACTCGATACTTTAAATAGTACGTTACTTATCTTTCGATACTATTCATGAGTTCAGTATCGATACTTTATATTCGATACCGTGTCGCTACTCGTACAAAATAGTTGCGATGTTTCACATCTGTCAGGCGTCCTGAGCGACGGCTCACTTTTATTTATTTAATTGCTATTTTAGGCATAGGTGTCGTGCAAATAACCGTGTGAGCATGAAAAAAGCCTATTATTTTGACATTACAAACAGACATTCCAATTTTATTTATTGGTATAGACTAGCAACCCGCCCTCGCTTCGCTTCGGTTATAGGTTACAGTCGTTTTACCCGCGTAGTTCCCGTTCCCGTGGGAATACTGGGATAAAATATAACCTAGTTTACGCCCTGATATTATAGCTTTCCATTGGTGAAAGAATTTTTGAAATCTGTCCAGCCGTTTTGAAGATTACCCGGAACAAACAGACAGACAGACAAAAATTTTTTAATTGCAATTTTTTTTTTTTTGTGGGTGGGCCGCGGTCGGCGCGCCTCCGCACTACTCCGTCCGGGGCGACAGAGGGGCTCAAGCACGCAACTCCCGCGACCCACCCAAAAACCACGTCGCCTTCGTCGTTGGGCTGACCACTGGAGCAGCGTTAACTTGTCGTCAGTGGTCGGCCCGACGGAATACCCCCTATTGGGGTACCCTCCCATCGACCGACGTCCTCCCCTCGGGGAGGACGTCGGTCTTTCCTCACGCGGTCGACCTCTCGGCGGGTGACGGACTAATCCCGGGTCACGTCACCCGCGGCTTCGGCTAGGGCGGCATGAGGCAAAATTAAATATTATTACATCTTGATGTGAATTCAAGAACAAAAAGTGCAGGTTCCACCGAGATTTGAACTCGGATCGCTGGATTCAGAGTCCAGAGTGCTAACCGTTACACCATGGAACCGGTTATTGCTATTTTAGGCATAGGTGTCGTGCAAATAACCGTGTGAGCATGAAAAAAGCCTATTATTTTGACATTACAAACGGACACTCCAATTTTATTTATTGGTATAGATTTTCCTTTTCTTTCATAGATATTATAAGCATTTTACATCTCTTAATCGTATTTTACGATATCCACAGGAGGGTGGTGAATTGTATTCTTACTTCGTTACCATACGGATAGAAAATTGCTGTGCATAATTACAAAAAATATAAATAGGAATTTAAATCAGGAAGTAGATTTTATTACAGTAAGTATGATAGTTACTCAGGTTAAATGAAAAGTACATGCATTTTTCTCTTAATAGTTGTTAGCACAGAATGGGAAGGGTTCTCAATCTGTTAAAACTAAGCCAAGGACCATGTGGATTATGAATCTCAGGACGTTGTTGAAGGCAAAAAGATGTCCTCACGTCTGAATTATCGAATATTTTGTGCCGTGGTTTTTCTATGAGTGCTAAGAGAGAATCGTTAGTATTTTTTAGTTACGTGTTATAAAAGACAAATACGAACTATATTCGTATTATTATTTTATAAACAATAATTTTTGACGTGACAACGTCTTATAATTCGATGGAGCCGGCTGCACGCACGAAAAAAACATGACGCATGCAGCGTTACCTCGCTCTGAGGCGTTCCATTTAAGGCTTGATCCATACAAAATATCTATCAAACAAATAAAATTAAAATTTTCTTTTGAAAAATGAAACCATTCCATCAGTATTTTCTTATGACGTTGTCACGTTCAACTATCGTCAGTAACCCGATTTTACAGACAACCGATTTTTTTTTCAAGAATCAAGATAGATTTTTGTTAGTTCTGAAACAACGTAATACAGTTGCTCTGTTGAAATTACTGTTTGATTATTTCAAATATTAGGTGATATTTTTATAATTTTGAAACTATATATGTATAACACATACATATATATTGCAGTACATTATTATATGTAAAGGTAACTACAATAGATGGAAATTATTCTTCATTATTTGAATTTTTGTTAATAAATAATATTGTTTTTTTTTTTTTTTTGTGGGTGGGTCGCGGTCGGCGCGCCTCCGCACCACTCCGTCCGTGGCGACAGAGGGGCTCAAGCACGCAACTCCCGCGACCCACCCAAAAACCACGTCGCCTTCGTCGTTGGGCCGACCACTGGAGCAGCGTTAACTTGTCGTCAGTGGTCGGCCCGACGGAATACCCCTAATCGGAGTACCCTCCCATCAACCGACGTCCCCCCCTCGGGGAGGACGTCGGTCTTTCCTCACGCGGTCGGCCTCTCAGCAGGTGACGGTCTAATCCCCGGTCACGTCACCCGCGGCCTCGGCTAGGGCGGCATGAGGCGCAGATAGTTGCGCCTACGCCGCCCCAGTCGCCGGCGGCGGATCTCCTCATCGAGGCTGCGCTCCTCGCGCAGGCGATCCGCCGCCTAATAAATAATATTGTGCCGAAAATATGCGTAATATTTTAATAATTTTAATATTTTAATAATTTTAACCTGTACTTAATAAAATAAAATTGTAAACACGACATCTTGCGATGTCAAATATTTTAATAGTCTGTGATCATGGTATTCTGTTGTAACTTATCAATTATTAAATTATCTCTAGAATTCATTCATTAATTTCAGCTCACATACGTCCCACTGTTGGGCTCGAGCCTCCTCCACTTCTCCAATAGGAGGGAAATTGACCTTACTGTACCATGCTGGTCGAACAGGTTGGTATAGGGTTTTATTTGGAGTTTTTCTTCTCTTGCATAGATGTTATATACGTATTATAACCCTTAGTCGTCTTTTACGACATCCACGGGCAAGATAGGGAGTGGTGATTCGTATTCATACTCTGTCACCACACAGAATCATAACTGAAAATTTTATGTGTAAAAATGTTAAAACCATCCATTTTCTCAATGTTGCCTTTTGTTTTTTCTTTCTTAAGCAGTTCGTATTTTTCTAATTCGCGCCGTTCTTCAATGAGCAAAAAAAAATATAAAAAAAACCGTATTTCAATTAGGAACTGATCCGTGATGATTTTTTTACACACTCGTCTTTGTTAATCATATTAAAATGAGTAGTTTGTAACATGCAAATCATGAGAATCTGTCAATTTTAGAGTAATCTATATGAAAGCGAAAGCAATAAGCTATATGGCAATCCTCATGATTAAAATTATTCCACGTTTCTTCTCAATCTATAGAAATCCCAGTTCGACTATTGGCTAAGGATATTCTCATAAGTGTAGAGAAGTTCATGTATTAATCAGTCCAAATGCCTTTAATTTCGAAATGTCCTGCTCTTGTAGTAATGTGTGTCCTCTGAGGGGCAATACGGATGACGCTAACATCGCAATGTTGCCCCCAGATCTTCAACTATCATGTAGCTGCCGGTATGAAGACTGTAGGGATATCAGCGGCCGGTGGCGTGGGGGAGGCGACAGCTGACGAGATTATCGATGGTCATACCAAGTTTGACATGTACGAGTTGGGCGTCAATCGCTTCCTTGGTCTACATAACAACAAGAGATTCCTGAGGGATCGTGTTAAAGAAGTGCCAGGTATGTTACCGAAATCTCACATCGTGATTTAACATTTAAATATTAAAATTACCTCTTTTTTTTTTGGCAGACTAAGGTGTGAACGCACGCCGCCCATACCGCGACTGCATTACTCGTTGGATTCCCTTCTAATCGTTATTTGGGCGCCCATTGGTACTGAATCCTTGGCCTCCGGGGTCGATTTGATACTTTCGGATACCACTGTAGCCCCGGCAGTAGCTAGAAACAATGCCACTGGGGCGTCGCAATAAAAACCCCAAAAGGCACTAACACATTGACAATTTAAGTTAATCTGTCAGCACAGCTCATATATGGGACATTTGGGCTCGAGCTTCTTCCACAATGGAATTCCATTGTCAAGTTGGAAGCCGAATGACCTACTTATACCTCGTTGGTCAAACGTCCTGGTATAGGGTTTTATTCGAGAGTTTTCCTTCACTTGGATAGATGTTATATGCATATTATTATCATCAACATCATCATCCTCGTCATTATCTTCATCCTCATCAACAGCTTCAACTTATTTGTATTTACCATCTTTAGTTTATCCTCATCACCATTTTGAACCTTATCATCATCACCATAATCTTCATCCTTACCATCTTCATCAACTTCTTCATCCTCATCAACATCTTCAACCTCATCATCATCTTTACCACTTTATCATCTTTATCGTCATTATTGTCGCCATCCTTATCATTCTCATCAACTTCAACTTCTTCCTCATCAATTTTCTTCATCCTCATTATTATCATCCTCATCATCATCGCTCATCCTTATCATCATTATCTTCATTTTCATTATCATCATTCTCATCTGCATCGTCAACCTCATCAACATCTTCATCCTCATCCACATCTTCTACCTCATCACCGTCTATCATTTTGCATCACCATCATCTTCATCAACATCTTCAACCTCACCCTCAACTTCATCATCCTCATCATCATCCCTCACCCTTATCATTATCATCCTCATCATTATCATCATCCTCATCACATCATTCTCATCTACATCGTGATCCTCATCATCATCACCGTTATCCCCATCAATATCGTTATCCTTATTATCATCATCATCCTCATCAACAGCTTCAACCTCATCGTCTTTACAGTGTTTAGTTTATTCTCATCACTATCTTCAACCTTATCATCATCACCATCCTCATCATCATAATCTTCAGCCACACCGTCATCGTCATCTTTTTTATCCTCTTCAACATCATTCTCAACTACATAGTTATTCTCATCAACATCTTCAACCTCATCATCGTCTACCATTTTTATCACCAACATCTTCAACCTCAGCCTTATGAACTTCTTCATCCTCATCATCATTGCTCATCCTTATCATTATCACCATTATCATCATCACCATTATCTTCAACCTCTTCATCATCATTCTCATCTACATCGTCATCCTCATCATTATCTTCAACCTCATTATCGTCGTCATCCTCATTATCATCTTCACCCTTATCATCGTCCCCATTAACATCATCATTGTCATCAACATCTTCATCATCATCATCACCGTGATCCCCCATCAATATCGTTATCCTTATTATCATCATCATCCTTATCAACAGCTTCAACCTCATCGTCTTTAGTTTTTAGTTTATTCTCATCACCATCTTCAACCTTATCATCATCACCATCCTCATCATCATAATCTTCAGCCACACCGTCATCGTCATCTTTTTTATCCTCTTCAACATCATTCTCAACTACATAGTTATTCTCATCAACATCTTCAACCTCATCATCGTCTACCATTTTTATCACCAACATCTTCAACCTCAGCCTTATGAACTTCTTCATCCTCATCATCATTGCTCATCCTTATCATTATCACCATTATCTTCAACCTCATTATCGTCTTTATCCTCATTATCATCTTCATCCTTATCATCGTCCCCATCAACATCGTCATTGTCATCAACATCTTCATCATCATCATCACCGTGATCCCCCATCAATATCGTTATCCTTATTATCATCATCATCCTTATCAACAGCTTCAACCTCATCGTCTTTAGTTTTTAGTTTATTCTCATCACCATTTTCAACCTTATCATCATCACCATCCTCATTATCATAATCTTCAGCCACACCGTCATCGTCATCTTTTTTATCCTCTTCATCATCATTCTCAACTACATCGTTATTCTTATCAACATCTTCAACCTCATCATCGTCTACCATTTTTATCACCAACATCTTCAACGTCAGCCTCATGAACTTCTTCATCCTCATCATCATTGCTCATCCTTATCATTATCATCATCACCATTATCTTCAACCTCTTCATCATCATTCTCATCTACATCGTCATCCTCATCATTATCTTCATCCCCATCATCGTCTTCATCCTCATTATCATCTTCATCCTTATCATCGTCCCCATCAACATCGTCATTGTCATCAACATCTTCATCTTTATCACCATCACCATCAATCTCTTCAACCTCATCCTCAACTTATCATAGTCATCCTCAACATCTTCGTCATCATCATCTTCATCCTCATTATTATCTTCATCCTCATCATCGTCTTCATCCTCATTATCATCTTCATCCTTATCATCGACCGCATCAACATCGTCATTATCATCAACATCTTCATCGTCATCATCGTCACCGTTATCCCCCATCAATATCGTTATCCTTATTATCATCATCATCATCCACATCAACAGCTTCAACCTCATCATCCTCTACCATTTTTATCACCAACATCTTCAATGTCAATCATCCTCATGAACTTCTTCATCCTCATTAATGTCTTCATCCTCATCATCATTGCTCATCCTTATCATTATCATCATCACCATTATCTTCAACCTCTTCATCATCATTCTCATCTATATCGTCATCCTCATCATCATCTTCATCCTCATCATCGTCTTCATCCTCATTATCATCTTCATCCTTATCATCGTCCACATCAAGATCGTCATTGTCATCAACATCTTCATCGTCATCATCAGCTTCATCATATTCATCACAATCATCTTCATCAACATCTTCATCCTTATCAACATCTACATTCTCATCGTCACCTTCATCCTTATCGTCATCCTCACCATCATCATCGCCGTCCTCATCAGTATTCTCATCAATATCGTCATCATCCTCATCATCTTTATCAACATCATTGTCATTCTCATCACCATCATCGTCATCCTTATCAACATTATCGCTTTCATCGTCATCCACACCAACATCCTGATCACCATTGTCATCTTTATCAGCATCACCATCATCATCTTTATCATCGTCACCATCGTCGTTCCCATCCCCATCATCATGGTTATCATCCTCATCATCATCCCCATCATCATCATCGTTCTCATCATCATGATGCTAATCAATATCTTCCCTTATCATCATTCGTTATCATCGCCCTGCTCTTATCCTAATTGCTTGGGGTCGATACAATTATGTATTTACTATTTCATAGAAAATGGTGCAACAAGTTATTAACATAGTTTTATGACCGGCCGCCTGTCTGACGTCAACTCTCCTTGGGAATGTAATTGGTGACCTGATGGCATCAGTTGGAGAGTATAGAGTGTATTTTAGGCATATGTATAGTGCAAATAACCGTGTTAGCATGAAAAAGAACCTATTATTTTAACATTACAAACAGACACTTCAATTTTATTTATTGGTATAGCTAATTCTTTAGTAGTCTTTTAGAACACCCACGGACAAAAAAGGGGGAGTGCTGAATGGTATTCTCACTAAATTAACTTCCCGTCATATCAGTCACTCTGGCTTGCCCGACTACTCGCATCCAACAATCACAGTTTACTTAAGGACGGACGGTATGAGCGATAATTTGATTGTCATATGTTAGTTTACTATGGTTTAGTTGATAGGACAAATGAATTTGTGGGTTCGAGTTCATGGCATCCTTTTTCGCTCTAAGCAAGTTATTATTATGTTTATTTGGTGCTGACTATAGTGTGCACTCACTCTGCCTGGTAAAATAAACTCTATTAACATATTGAGTGACCCACCGATACAACCGCCCAGACTTCGATGATCCGTCTGACGGGCTCACCTTACGTCTTTTAATTTTTCTTTTCTTTAGCGCAAATACGTTCCACTTGTGAACTCCAGTCTATTTCATAATGGGAGTTAAGTTAATGTGCTATGCCACGTTGGTATTATTTCTCTTACAATTATGTTAGCTATTTATGTACCTTAGACTTTGTTTACGGCATCCGCGGGTAATCTTGCCAAGGGTGATGAGATACCTGTGCCTGATGCCGCCTTAGCCGAGGCCGCGGGAGACTGGACCGGGGAATAGTCCTTCACCCGAAAGATTATCCCGCCGGGCTTGCCCCACTTGTCAAGGTTTGGTATGAGTGGACGGCCCCGTATGCAACAGGATAGAATACATTTGTTGTCATCCCTTACTTACCCGTGGGAGTCGTAAAAATCGGCTAAGTGTGTCACCAGGAGAATGAGCAGCAGCTATCTTCTGGGAAAACTTATAACACCTACTGCGATCGCCAAAAAGAAAATCTCTCGTGAACAACCTGGAGAGGATCGAGAGTGTGTCAATGTGACAAGGGTAGCGTACCTTATACTCGGAATTACTAAACGGTATCCTTTCAAGTTCTTACAGGTTTACGCGCCGACATACTCTGACAACGTAGTGGGGGCCTTATACGAGGGCTTCTCGAAAGTCATCCACACGTCCAAAACCCACTTCACGGTGGTTATGGAGGACTTCAACACGAAACTAGTCAAGAAGACAGATGATGAGCTGAAAGTGGAGCAATATGGATTTGGACAGAGAAACCAAAGGGGCCAAAACTGGCTGATTTTTTGGAGAAGGAAGGCCTCCGTATGATAAATTCCTTCTTCAAAAAGCCGCCACAAAGGAAGTGGACCTGGATTGGTCCCGATGGTTCCAGTAAAAAACGACATATATGTAGTTCACCTTGTCGGACAAACGACAAATATTCAATGATGTCTCTGTGATCGGCAGGATTAAAACTGGGAGTGATCGCCGTATGGAACGAAGCACCTGAAAGGTTATTCCGCCGGGCTGGCCACAGACGTCAAGGATTCGGTATCAGTGGTCAGCCCAATGGCGAAGGGGAATACGGCAGGTTATGGACTCGCGCACAACGCTCTCGTCACCACGAATAGGACTTGCCACTTTTTTCGGGTTACTTAAAATAACTTTTAAGTTTGACTTCAATAAGTTTATTTCTATCAGGAGTGCATTATGGCCTGCCATATCCGTTCCGTGAGTTTGAAACTGGTCGGAATTTGAGGTTGTCGCCCATTTACCCTACCCTGCGTGATAATGGTGCTGTATTTGGACAAGTCATGGGCTACGAGAGACCGACCTGGTTCGAAACTGTAGGTATGTACACATTTAGGATTTACATCTCATTACCTAATAAGTATATGGTCCAGTGATGAAAACAAAAGTAGAAGCCGTCCCAAGGTGGATAATGTCTGTCGAGTGTCGTCTGTTTACAGCCGCGGGTCGGGCCGTCCCTGTTAGTATCACATTAAGTCAGGTTCGCGTGCGGCAGCATTACTTATCACCAGCTGTTTGATCGTTTGCCACCAACAGTAATAAAAAAAATCTAAAACTAAGACAGGGTTCCAAAATACATAAAAAAAAATCAATGCAAGTTCATAAAACTGAGATATTTTGTTACGAGTTTTCTTGAACAAGCGTTATCTGCATAATATTCCTTAGTCGTGTTTTGCGAGACCCACAGACTTGATAAGGTATGATGAATTGTATTCCTATTTCTTTACCATAGGGTGTAGTAGTATATATTTTTATTGCTATTTATTTTTATTAATTCTTGTATTGCGGACTTTACAAACATATAATTTTACGGACACAGATTACACCTAGACTCAGAACAGAAATTTTTGGATCGCATAAAGTATCGAAAACAACGCCATCGGTGCAGTCAAATGTAATTTACAGATCATATCGAATCACCAACGAAGCCTCGCCCTTTCAAGATAGCGTATACGCAGACATTTGGGAAACCGCACTGGTTCGACCACGTTCAAAGGGAATACTGGGCGTGCAGGGAGCAGGTCGGCATTGCTGACTACTCCTCATTCACCAAGATTGATATACAGGTAACACACGTATTTAAAATGTAAGTGAATGATAAATAAATTTATTGTATAAAAAGTTTCCATGTAATACAAAAGGTTCACTTCTATATAATCTCTTTACGACATACCTCGTCATCATCATTTATCAGTATAGTTACTAGCGCTAGCTAGTACTACTAATTAGCGAAGTTTTATTTCATTTTCTAATAATCTTTAGAGTTATTTTATTAATTGAAGTGTGTGCTGTTGAATACTAAGCGTACAAGTGTCATTGTTCTCTAGTCCCAAGGTCGCGACGTGGTGGATTTCCTTCAATATTTGTGCTCGAACGATGTGGATGTGCCTGTGGGCAGCATCATACATACTGGTATGCAGAACGAACGAGGAGGCTACGAGAATGATTGCAGTTTAGCCAGGATATCAGATTATCAGTGAGTTTAATACTTAGAATTCGGTAGTGTTTTTTGAAGTGAAACTTCGTTGCGGGCCTCAGGGTAAATTTCTTACGGATGAAACGCAGTTTAGTGACACGAAAATGTGGGACTTTTTTTGTCCAAGAAGAGGGAGAGACCGATTGAGAGAGAGAAAGGACGAAAATAGCACGAAACACATAGCCATGGAGCGAGAGTAGAGAGCAAGCGTGAAAAATCAAGAGTGAGAGTATTTTTTTTTATTTTTTTTTTGTTTATATTATTATTATTATTTTAATATTGACAAAAAACACGTGGCACCAAAGAAGTTTTACTTCTGACATGCGTACTTTGTACGCACGCTCTTTTTTTTTAAATAAGTATGTAGTTTGATCTGTATATGTTGAAAAAAATTATCTATTGAGAATATTTATGTTTTCTTTGAAGAAATATGGTATTTTAACACGCCATTTGGTGGCGATTGATTATATCAAGGTATAAGAACCCTGATAAACGAGCTTGGATAGGTATTTCTTGAAGTTATACTACTTTTGGTGCGTTAGGGCAAATGATGAAAGTATTTTTTTAGGATGCGCGCTCTCTTCGTCACAAATGACAACTAGATAATGCGTTATAATAAAAATTTTCTATGTATTAAATACCTTTTTTTTTCTATTAATAGTTTGGTTTGCCTGCAATCGTAGGATAACAGGAAGGCTAAAATTTAAAGATTTTTATCTTGTTACTTTCTTATTGGTAAATCCTTACTAATATTATAAATGCGAAAATGAGTTTGTTTATTATGCTATTACATTTAAACCACCGAACTGATTTCAAAAATTCTTTCATCAATGGAAAGCTATAATATCAGGCAGTAACATAGGCTATATTTTATCCCGGTATTACTACGGGAACCGGAACTATGCGGGTAAGGCGACAAACCGAAGCGAAGCGAGGGCGGGTGCTAGTTTTCTATAAATGAATAAAGCAAAAAATCTTCTTGCATACTAAATTCAATGGACACCTTTAAAGCTGTTTCCGATATCCTGAATATATAAATATACAAGAATCGCTGGCTTCCTCATCTCAGTCTATATATGTCCCACTGTTGGGTTCAGGCTTCCTCCATAATGGGAAGGGAATAGACGGATTATTCCACGCTGGTCAGACATGTTAGAATAGGGTTTTGTTTCGAGATTTCCTTCTCTTGCACAAATGTTATATGCTAGTTATGTCCCTTAGTCATCTTTTACCACATCCTCGGGTAAGATAGGGTAGTGGTGAATTGTATTCTTACTCCGTCACCACACGGAAAAGCTAGTTTAAAGATAATTAAATATAATTCTAGTCTTCTGTGCCTACATATTTTTATGACTGAAATCCTCCCAAACTGCTGGATCGATTTTCATGAAATTTTCGTGTCTGTGGGTAAAATATAGGTTAGATTGTAGTACATATTTACATATATTCACGCTACTTTCCGATAGGGGTAGGCAGAGACAACTTCCCTCCACTTGTTACGATCTTGACATACCACTTTCGCCTCCTCCACATTAATCTCCTTATGCATGTTCTTCGGTTTAGGGTCTTTCTTAAGAACGTCCCCGATTTGATCGTGGAACGTCCGCCTTGGTCTTTAATATAATTGCTAGGATCAACTTTTTCTATATTTTCTAATTAATTTTTAATATATTAATTTCGACTTCACAGTTACATGATGATAGCACCAACGATTCAGCAGACCCGTTGCAAGGGATGGATGAAGCGGCATTTACCACTGAATGGTACAGTGACATTATCAGACGTGACTTCCCTGTATACCGCCATCTGTATTGTGGGACCATTCACCAGGTCATTACTCAGCGAACTTACAGATACAGATCTATCGCCGGCCAACTTTCCTTTCTTCACTTTCAAAGAGATCGACGTTGGTCTCGCTAATGGCATCAGAGCAATGAATCTAACGCATACCGGCGAATTGGGATACGTTTTATACATACCAAATGAGGTTAGTCAAATATTTTATTTAAAAATTGCTTTTTTAAGTGAAAACTTCTTATGGGAGCGTAAATCGCTTTGTTACGTAACGCGTTACGGCGCCAGTCTGTCTCGTTTCCTTTTATCTTACGCTAAAAAATATTATTATATGACATTATATTAACATTTAATATATTGTTTCCTTTTTGTTACTTCCGTGTGGTGGTGGAGTAAGAATACAACTGACTACCCTCTCCATTTTGACCGTGGATGTTGTATAAGATGACTAAAGGATATAAGAGATGGAAAACTCTCTATACTAACACGTCGTTGCATTCTTTCCTTTTTTGTAACTTTAAAATGTATTGCAATGCATTTCTTCGTTAGATTCACTCATTTTGACAGAAAGAAAAACAAATGAACGCGGGAACAACATTTTATTAAATTGTTTCTTTTTTCGAAATGTAACCTTTTTAATGGTAATCAAAGCTATCTACAACTACTAGAGCCGAAGAGATTTTATTAACAGCTAACTCACTGGGATATAACTAGAAAAAAGGAAACAAATAAAATAATTAGTTACATTTTGTAGGGAAAATAAAACAATAAAATCTAAACTAACTTTTTATCGAAATTGAAATTCGTTTCTGTTTACATATTTTGGCCTAATAAAGTCGACGAAACGGTGTCAAAGGACGTGCCCTTAGACCGTGTGTCGGTCGTTTAGTAAATGCCTTAGGTTTTTAAAATTAAATTACATATTCGTTTTTATTTTAACTCGTATGTCCAGTCTAGTGACACGTATGAACGATTATTACCTCATTACGACTTTCCTCGCGAATTAACGATCAAATATGACTTTGCCCGATTTACTAATGTGCAGCCTAATATGGTGTTAGTGTATGGAATGGCTCCTACTGATCAAATGAAACCGTTGCGTTTGCATCTGCACTTTCGCAGATGTGTAGATACGGTGTGCGGTATCAAAAATGAGCCAAGTTTTAGCAATTATTAATATCTAAATGTCAACACCATATACTTATATGGATTATTGCGGTTATCAATATTAGATACTTACATCTACGGCAAATTACACAAGAACTTCAGTCCTTTCTTTTTTATTAAAAATAATTAGATATTTAATTCAATAGTACTTTATTTTGTACCTACAAGAGTTTATTTTAAACCAAAACTACTGCACAGACTACAGGGCGCATGTATGTAGCCATAAGTACTTATACCGTCGACGCGACTTATATAGGCATATAAGTCGGCATGTATAATCTTCATGTAGCATTTAAGGCTTAGACTCTTAGACATACATTTTTGAAATCACTATAACTGTTATATTTGATTGTTTTTTTTTTGTATAGAATGCATTCTAATGACAATGTACGACTGTTAAACTTAATCTACAACATACTCGAACAGATGATCCATAACCTGAGACGCCATCTATGTTTAACCCTAGAAAGACAAACGTGACATTTAAACTTTGAAGTGCGTTTCTACTGCCATGATTGTGGTGCATAAGTACTTCAATATCAGTTTACTGATTTCAGAGAGAATTTACGAATAAAAATCCCTATATATGTAGGTTTATAGTTTACAGATAAAAAAATAGTTTTTAATTCTAAGATTAATAGAATATAATTTTGTTTCGTTCGCTTTTGTCATTGTTTGTTTAACAGCTGACTCAAGTCATTCGGAAAGTTTGATGACGCGAATTTGGTTGTATTTAAAATCCTTAATTCGGGCAATCGGACTCTCCGACTGGACTTGAATATCTTCGTTAGAATGTCTCCTTGCAAGAAACGTCTGCTGCGAATGCCGATATCGATCAAGTAAACAAAAGGCATAATTAAAAGAAGACTGAGAAAATGTTGCTGTCACCACTATTCCATAATTTATTTTTAGTAATCATTGAGTAAGAATCTATAGTCGCAATCGTGCTCGAAAAGTGTTCGCGCCAAAACACGGCGCATGCTGCGTAGTGCGCAGACTTTTTAGTTAGTTGTAGGGCGACCGCAATGCGACTATAACGTCGCGTAATCTGATCCGTACAGTATTCGAAATTTCAGGCAATCATAAATCAAATACAAACGCGATAAAATCCGTAAAGTAGTTTTATTTACAACTAGCAACCCGCCCTCGCTTCGCTTCGGTTGCCGTCGCCTTACCCGCGTAGTTCCCGTTCCCGTGGGAATATCGGGATGAAATATAACCTATGTTACTCCCTGATATTATAGCTTGCCATTGGTGAAAGAATTTTTGAAAACGGTTCAGTGGTTTAAGCGTGAAATGGTAACAAACAAACAAACATCCTTACTTTCGCATTTATAATATTACTAGCAACCCGCCCTCGCTTCGGTTCCATAGCTGCATAGTTCCCGTGGGAGTACCGGGATAAAATATAGCCTATGTTACTCCCTGATATTATAGCTTTCTATTGGTGAAAGAATTTTTGAAATCGGTTCGGTGGTTTAAGCGGGAAAGCGTAACAAACAAACAAACAAACTTACTTTCACATTTATAATATTAGTAAGGATTTGCAATGTATAATAATACTAGCGTAAACATCAGAAATCAATATTCGTTTTCTTAGAACAACAAAATACTCTCGGCTTGAATGCCACACAGTCAATGCAGAGCCCCGATAGATCGTCTCTTTCACACGTTACTCAAATATGTAAGAGTAAAAGAGAAGACTTAAATTCCGATATTACTGCTCACAGAGTAATAAAAAAAGGGTTCTAATAAAAAAAGAATGGCGTAGTAATAATATGTTAAAATATGTTATTACTACTCCATTCGTTATTTTACTATTTTCACTTAGAGATTGTGACTCTATAGATACTTGTTCGGTGTTAGTAATAAACTTATGTGTAATAAAATAGTTTTTACGCATTTTATGAGGTTTTTATAAATGTGGTGTCGGAGTAAGAATACAATTGTATTCTTCACTATCGTCTCTTTTGGCTTGGCTCGAGGCTCCTCCATAATGGAAAAGAAAAGACCCACTATAGCAAACTGGACTCATGGGTTGGTATAGGGTTTTATTTCGTCTAAGACTGTTATCTAATGTTGATTAATTCAAATTATATTCTACTGGAAAAAATTAAGGGATCAAAAAAAAATTCCAAATTTTTCGGTAGTTTTCAACAGGCCGTAACTTTGAGAGAAATGGTCGTACAGGAAATAAAAAAAAAGGAAATTGTAGCTCCAAGTGTCTAGTTTTTGGATTAGAACTTCAAAATATTGTAGCCGCCGCGGTTTTTGAGTAATCGTAGAAAAACCAGCAACAAAAAAATTCTCAAAATTTTTTTAGTTTTTTTTTTGTCTACGGGCGTGGAAAAAAATTTTTCAGCTTAACCACTATAAGGATCGGATACTTTGTTCATTTAGCTTTAATTTCTTTTTTTAAACACCCTGATACCTACGTCCACTCCTCGCTGAGATATCGGTCTTCAAATGGAAAAGAATCTTTTTGTCTTTGATTATCGATATCTCAGCAACCAATGATCGCACAGAAAGTTAAAGGTGGGTTTCAAGAACTTGAATGAATTCCCCTTAACGACTGTCCATTGCTTTTTCGAAAAAAAATTTTTTCTTTTTGTCACATGAATTTGAAAATGCAACAAAAAAAGGGCTTTTGGTGGTTTTTTGGAAAATCAGGCGCTGGATCGAAAATAATGTTAAGTGTGCCTTTTACAGTTCAATATGTCCACAAAAACCCTAAAAAAGAAAAAAAGAAAAAAGAAAAAGAATCAAATTAATCCAGCCAGCCGTTTTTTTGTTTCACTTGATCGAATTTATGAAAAAATTAAAGGATCACGTTTTTTGCTCTGAAAAGCTCATAATTTTTAAAAATGAGAAAAAAAAATTGTTTTTCCGAGTTTTTTCCACATTTTTGTTCCAGAAAGTGCTTAAATTAAAAAAAAAAATTCAAAAAAAAAAATAAAAAAAAAAAATTTTTTTTGAAATTTTTCTCTTGAAAAGTTTAAGAAAACAATTACCGCCGGCATTAGCGTTATCCAAAGCGTACCACGTGGAGGTCGCGCGGTCGGATTTACGCTTCTGTGTGTGTGTGTGTTTGTGTGTGTGTGTATGTGTGTGTGAGTGTGTGTGTGTGTTGTGTAAGGTATTTCAGGAGAATTGAGACCCGGTGGCTCGTCAGTTCTACCGTATTTAATGACTCCAAACTCATTCTCTGAAGGTTTTTGTTGGTTCAATACCGGGTATTACCACCCCTGTTTTCAATAACGGCTCTCAAACGTTCAGCCATGTTTATGCAGGCGGTAATTTGAGGCTGCGGAATGGTATTCCAAATGTGCTGAAGCGCGCGCTCCAAAGCAGCTAAGTTCTGCAAATTTGGATACTCTCTGCGCAACCGACGACCCATTATGTCCCAAACGTGCTCTGTGGGGTTGAGATCTGGACTCATTGCTGGGTGTCGCAACAATGTGATGTCATGCCGCTCAAAGAAGCGCCTGGTAATGTTGGCTGTGTGTGGACGTGCGTTATCTTGCATCAATATGAACGACCTCAGATGTTGTCGTCTGCGCAGAACAATGGGCCTTAAAATTTGGTCGATGTAGCGTCTAGCTGTCAAATTTTCGCGTACAATTACCAAAGGTGTTCTCCAATTTCGTAAAACGCCGCCCCACACCATAACTGATCCACCGCCGTAGGCAACGACTGGACGGACAAAGTTCTGGCGAAAACATTCTCCACGACGGCGCCAAACGAGAGGACGTCGGTCGTTGCCATACAGATTAAAACGAGACTCGTCAGTGAATAAAACATTTGTCCATTGCCTCAAGCTCCAATTTTGATGATCGTTAGCATACGCTAAACGAGCTCGCCGATGTCTCGCTGTCAACAGGGGTACACGATTAGGGTGTCGTGCGTGTAACCCAGTTTCACGAAGACGGTTGATGACTGTTCGAGAGCAAATGTTTCGCACTTGATGCCGTCGTTGCTGTTGCTGTTGTTGTTGCTGTTGTCTGCGATTGGGGAAGTTTCGAGCAACAATATTCGCATTGACGAAAGGTTGTCGTCGAACTTCTCTAACGATTGCCCGATCATCGCGGGCATTAGTGACTCGATGGCGACCTTGTCCGGGGCGACGATGATATTGATTCGTCTCTTGGTATCTGGTATAAGCTCGAGATACGACAGATTGACTTACACCCATCCGGATGGCAACTGCATGTTGAGTGTAACCTTCGTCAATAAGAGTCACTAACCGAGCGACTTCCACTTCCGATAAATGTCGTCTAACCATGATTAAAAATCAAAAAAGTCAGAAATTTACAATTGACCAAAATGTTAAAAAAAATTTTTTTCGAAAAAGCAATGGCCAGTCGTTAAGGGGAATTCATTCAAGTTCTTGAAACCCATCTTTAACTTTCTGTGCGATCATTGGTTGCTGAGATATCGATAATCAAAGACAAAAAGATCCTTTTCCATTTGAAGACCGATATCTCAGCGAGGAGTGGACGTATCAGGGTGTTTAAAAAAAGAAATTAAAGCTAAATGAACAAAGTATCCGATCCTTATAGTGGTTAAGCTGTAAAAATTTTTTCCACGCCCGTAGACCAAAAAAAAAACAAAAAATTTTGAGAATTTTTTTATTGCTGGTTTTTCTACGATTACTCAAAAACCGCGGAGGCTACAATATTTTGAAGTTCTAGTCCAAAAACTAGATACTTGGAGCTACAATTTCCTTTTTTTTTATTTCCTGTACGACCATTTCTCTCAAAGTTACGGCCTGTTGAAAACTACCGAAAATTTGGAATTTTTTTTTTGATCCCTTAATTTTTTCCAGTAGTGTATAATAATTCATCTTAGCTTATATATGCCCCAATGCTGGTTCCGATTCTCCTCCACGATAGGAAAGGACTTGGCCTTCTATGCCATACTGGTCAAACGGGTTCTGATAGGGTTTTATATCGAGTTATCTTTCATTTGCATAGACGTTATCTGCACATTGTAACCACTTAGTTGTATTTTACAATACCCACGGGCAAAACAGGGGTACATGAATTGTATTATTGCTCCGTCACAACAGAGTTTAATAATTGTATTCATTTTTATTACATTATAATAACTAATATTAACTTTTCAAAGTAGTGTCCGACCGAAATTACTTTTTACGGCCGAAACCGAAACCAAATTTCGGCTTCAGTCTCAGTTTCGGCCAAAACCAAAACTTCTGTGTAAATTATAAAGCCAATATTTTTGGGGGCATAAAAGTAAATAGTCTATCATAATCATTCAGTTTTGATTCTTTACTAAGATAAACATAAAATGCAATTTACATAACAATATGAACGAAATTATATCGATTTATAATAAACCTAGATGATGAGCCTCTTGTGTTTGCCATATTTCTGAAAATGCAAAGACAAAAATTTTCTCCATAATTTATGAACATTACATAAATAATGAAATAAAATATACCTATTTTGAAGTGATTATCTCAAACTGCGAAAATCGCGACGCGCAGACACAAACGAAAGAACTAAAATTGTAAGATGACTATGAGCATGGTAAAATGACTCTTCGTCTTTCGCACCTCGTGCACCTTGTATATCCTAGCGCAGCGCGAATAGCCACGAATTCAGTTTCGGTAATAGTTTCGGCTCGATTATCAGTCGAAACAGAAACTAAGCCGAAACCGAAATTTTGCTCGGACACTATTTCAAAGTTCAAATTTTTACTTCTGCAAGCATTTTGAGGTATTAAATGTTACATTCATCTATACATAACAGGCTACTTAATACACAGATATAGCACTGTTTTATACCAGATGCGTGCAATATTAAAATACAAATGTATGTATACTTATGTACGCATGTAAAAAGTACTTCAATGGCGTAACAAGATAAAAATTGTATCCTTCGCGTTATCCTACGTTTGTAGAAAAAACAAAACTACACTAATAATAGAAAAAAGGTATCTAATACATTAAAAGTTTTATTGTAACGCATTTCCTACTTGACATTTGTGACAGTAAAAATATTGACTAGCTAATTTCAGAGTGTCGGTTTTTCGTGACGGCGCGTGAGAATTTACTCTCATTTTCCTAACGTGACAAAAGGAGAATAATTTCAAAAAATATATGTTTGACAACAGTTCGCGTTGCACGTGTACAATCGAATAATGGAAATAGGTGCGAAATATGGCATCACCCACGTCGGCTACTATGTTTCCCGGGCGCTAAGAGTTGAGAGATTCTTCGCTTTCTGGGGACAAGATCTGGACACCACTACCACACCATTAGAATGTGGCCGAGCTTGGCGAGTTAAATTTCAGGTTAGTGATCCTTCTTATTAGTCGACTTCAAAACAGGAGGAAGTTCTCAATTCGATTGTATTTTTTTTTATGGTTGTTACCTCGGAACTTTCGACTGGGTGAACCTATTTTGATGGTTCTTTTTTTATTTGAGAGCTGGTGCTTGCCGTGGTTCTGACAATGGAATCAGTGAGAATACGAAGTCGGTTTTTTGTTGAGAATTATTTTTAAAAGAGACAAGGAACCTTACAAACTATCGATTAACACAAGTAACTGCCAGACTAGCGTTTGAAACGTTAACAGACCAGCGTTTGAAAATCTTTCAAAAGATTGTCCTGTGTGAGCATTGATCATCGATATTTGGATCCCTAATGGATGCAAATATCGAAACCAAGAACATCGATGTATCTATACATAGATGTTTCAGAACAAACATCGATGTATCGAAAAATCGATGTTTTTTTTGAAGATCTATGCAATTTTTTTTATGGGTTGGCTATGGTAAGCGCGCACGTGGTTCATTCCGTCCGGGGCGACGAAAGGACGGCGCGCGAGCCCATAACCCACCCGTACCCACGTCATCTTCGTCGTTGGGCTGACCACGGGAGCAGGGTGACTTATCGTCAGTGGTTGGCCCGATGGAATACCCTTTCGGGTACGCTCATCTTCCCTCGCCTCTCTGCGGGTGACGGACTAAATTCCCCGGTCCGGTCACCCGCGGCCTCGACTAGGGCGGCATCAGGCGCAGGTACTCGCGCCTGCGCCGCCCAAGTCGCCGGCGGCGGAACGTCGCCGAAGAGGAGCTCTTCTCGCGCACGATCCGCCGCCTCCTTCCGTGAGATTACAGCCTCACAGAAGGCGGCGACCGCGTCCCAGTTCCTGACGCTGTCGTGCATCTCTCTGGTCATGATCGGCAGCGTCAGGTCGCAACCGATAATCGCGACGAGTTCACGGCGCTCCCCCGCCCACGCGGTACACACCTCGAGCGTGTGCTGCGCCGTGTCCTCGTCGCAATTGCAGTGGTGGCAGAACGGTGTGCTCTCCCTCCTGGCAATCTTGTGCAGGTTCTTGGCGAAGCAATCGTGCCCCGTCAGCACCTGCACCAGTTGGAAGGGAAGCACCCCGTGCGTCCGCTCCAACCACTCCATCAGCACCGGTCGGAAGGCCTCTACAGTCCTGACATCGTACCGAGGCATCTCCAGCCGGACTGCCCAACGGGCAATGACGTCTCGGCGGGCGTCGACTCGCCAGGCGGCAATCTCCTTGATTGAGACCACGCCGCCGCGAGCGCGCGTCTCCGACACTCGCCGGTAAATTCTGGCGAGCATCTCCGCCTCCAGGTACCACGCGGGCGTTCCGGCCAGGAGGCACGCTGCCTCCGTCGCCACCGTGCGGTAACCGCGTATGGCCCTGATCGCCATAACCCTCTGTGGTCGCCACAAGAGAGCCCTCAGACGGACGGTCAGGGACTCCGCCCACACCGGTGCGCCGTACAAGGTCATCGACCGGATTACCCCCGCGTACAGCCGTCGGCACGTAGCGCTGGGTCCGCCCACTTTCGGCATCAGCCACGAAAGGGTGGACGCCGCGTCGACAAGCCTGGGAACAAGTCGACGGAAATGCTCCCGGAACCACCAATGCCCGTCGAGCACCAGGCCCAAGTACTTCATGTGGGC